>OX326998.1:52397947-53647947 GCA_946800695.1 Geum urbanum
ATTCTGCCACAAGACCTTCACTAGCGGAATCACACGGTGTCTCAGCTCTTGGTCACGACGATCAAGAATCTGTACAGGCTCCTCCACGTACATCAAATCCTCTCGGATCGGTAATTGATGTGGGGCTAACACATGAGAAGGATCTGAAATATACTTCCACAACATTGAAACATGGAAAACATCATGAACACGAGCCATCTCAGCTGGCAACTCAAGTCTGTAAGCAACAGCTCCAACCCTCTCGGTGATCTCATACGGACCAATGTATCGTGGTTGAAGCTTGCCACGCTTCCCGAAATGCACAACTCCCCTCCACGGAGATAGTTTCAGGAAGGCCCAATCACCTACATCAAACTCGAGGCTCTTCCTCCTCACGTCCGCATAACTCTTCTGACGATCCTGGGCGATCTTCAATCTGTCCCGGATAATCTGGACATCCTCCATGGTGGTCTTCACCAGATCAGGGCCAATAAGCCATCGCTCACCCACCTCACTCCAACATAACGGAGTGCGGCACTACTTCCCGTACAGGGCCTCGTACGGTGCCATCTCGATACTGGCCTGATAGCTGTTGTTGTAGGCAAACTCTATCAAATGTAGCTGCTGGTCCCAATTCCCGTGAAACTGCAACACACAAGACCGCAACATATCCTCAAGTGTCTATATAGTCCGCTTGGACTGCCCATCGGTCTGAGGATGAAAAGCTGTACTGAATCGCAACCTCGTGCCCATGGCTCGCTGCAATGCCTGCCAGAACTCAGAAGTAAACTGACTGTCTCGGTCAGAAACAATAGACACAGGCACACCGTGCAGACGAACAATCTCCGATAAATACAGCTTGGCCAATCTGCCCACTGATATCTTCCTCGGAAGTGCGAGAAAATGAGCGAATTTCGTCAGTCGATCCACAATAACCCAAATACCAGTGTTGCCAGCCGAAGTACGCTGCAACTGATAAACGAAATCCATGGTAATGTGCTCCCACTTCCAAACCGGAATCTCCAGTGGCTGTAACTTCCCTGCAGGTTTCTGCCTTTCCGCTTTAACCTGCTGACAGATCAAACATCGGCTCACATACGCGGCAATCTCCCGCTTCATGTTGCGCCACCAGTAATACGTTCGAAGTGTACGAAACATCTTCGTACCTCCGGGATGCATCGCATACGCTGAACTATGGGCTTCATCCAGAATCTCATTCTTTAGGCTCTCATCTCTGGGCACACACAGCCTGCCTCTGAACAACAAAGTACCGTCATCGCTCAATCGGAACTCTGTAGGCACACCATTCTGTATCATGGTCTTCTTGCCCAACAAATAGGAATATGAATCCTGAGCCTCTCGTACCTGATCAACCAATATGGGTCGAACCTGAAAACTGGCCAACAAAGCTCCCTCATCATCCCACTCGAACTCGGCACCCGTAGCCCGAAGCTCGGCTAACATCGACACTCTGGCCACACACACATGAAACAACGAAGCTCCAGATTTCTGGCTAAGTGCATCAGCTACAACATTGGCCTTCGCTGGATGGTATTCGAACGTGCAATCGTAGTCGTTGATCAACTCCATCCATCGGCGTTGCCTCATGTTCAGATCTGGCTGCGTCCGCAAGTAAGTAAGACTTTTGTGGTCGGTATAGATCTTACACTGGGCTCCATATAAGTAATGTCTCCAACTCTTCAATGCTAACACAATAGCGGCTAACTCCAAATCATGCGTCGGATAGTTGACCTCATGTGGTTTCAGCTACCTAGAACCGTAGGCCACAACTCTACCATGCTGCATCAACACATAGCCAAGCCTGATACGCGCAAAACATGCATTTAACGTTAACACAAAGTAGACCCTAAAAACACAGATTACGCGCATTGCAATTTAAAACCCTTATTTTGTCATTTATAATATTGGCGAGTAGGGATCGTTCTTTATCCGGGGAATTAAGGGCGCATGCATGGTTTCGTTAATAAGCGGAAATTTAAATGTTTGGGGGGATTGGAAATTGGTTGATTAAATGTCCTACTAAATTAAAGTGCAAAAACATGCAAACACAACAAAAACTCTTAGGCATCTAACATGTTTTACTCATAGACAAGTTTTAACAATCAAGAAACTTCAAGTCTAATTATGCTTGCTAAAAATAAGAAGCTAAGCTATTAATTACAATTGATCATCTCATATTATTAACCTTACCCTATTTCATGCATCAAACCTTTTGTAAGTTACGAAATTCATAACTTCCAACTAAATATACATGCTTGATAATTGAGTAGGAATGCAACTTAGCGTATAAACATCCTAAACAACATACGATCATCGAAACATGCGAAAGAGAGTGACTTAGCGTATTATCTACCACATGCTTTCGAAGCTTTAAGATTATATCAACCATGCATAAAAGGCTAGAAATCATAAACACATGCAATTTACAAATCGGTTTAAGAACATATAACACAAATCTAAACTTGTTCTTCATTAAATACATCAAAGTATTCCAATACATCAAAAGATTCAAATACAAAGCAAAAGATATGAAAGTGAAGATCATGGTTACACTTTTTGTCTTGAATGCTAGATGATCTTCGTGGAGATGACTTTCCTTCACAAGGGACTTAGCGTATTGTGAAGGATGGAGGATGGATGCTTCGGCTTTGGATGGAGGATGAATGCTTCGGCTTTGTGGAGAGAACCTTCAAGTGTTTATGGAGGAGGAGTATTTGTGTAGAGCTTTGGCTTCTAAATTGAGAGATGATCTGTTTTATGGCTGCCTCCTTGGCTTTTATAGGCAAGGGATGTTGCTCTTCTCTCTTCCACCTTGCCTCTTTCATTAAATGCAAGTAATAATCACCATGGCAAGTCACTCCCTTAGTCACCAAGTGTGATCATCACAAAGCAAGAGTCACCATGGCAAGTCACACACTTAGTCATCTTTTGTGATGATCACAAGCTTAGTCACTAAGCCTTGTCACCAAGCTTGATAACTTTGACTTTTCCTCTTCCCCAAGTTGCTTCCATGCCAAAATTAATGGGCTTGGGCTGGTTTTTGGGCCAAAAAAAACTTTGTGAAATGGGCCCAAAAAATGCTTTTTGGGCCAGCCCATTCCCGGTTGTCCAAAATCGCAAAAATCGCAAAATCGCCGAAATTCCTCCGAATTGCGTCGTTATTCATCTCCACCGTAAATATCTTCAAAATAACAAATTAAATAAGAAAAACATAAAAACTAAGATTATAACATAGCTAAACGTAAAGGGAAATGCGTTAAGAATCGAGCATAAAATGCGTATATCAAATTCCCCCAAACTTAGACTTTGCTAGTCCCTTAGCAAACACTAAGTTAAACTAAGACTCTCTAAGAATTTAAAACAAAAGAAAGAACACAACTAAGCCCTTAGCTAAAATTTGTCTCAGAATTTTAAGTGTATGGCGATGGCTCACATGATTTTCAACTTGTATGCTCAAAGAATTCAAGAGATAATTGCGATATAATTATGTAATGAACAAGTAAGACATAGAGAAAACAATGGTTATGTTATAACTGTGCATGCTTTGAATAAAGGTTTAATCAGCTCACAAGGATGCACTCAACGTATTTTTCACTCATGAAAAGGGTTCACTTAAAGTGTATATAAATTTAAACGAAAACCTCATGAATGGAGTTAATTACTTGCACAAATGAACCAAAACCATAAGCTTACTCATGCAACTTACTCTACTAATTGAAAGCTACTCATTTTCAGGATCATAAAGGACTTTTAGTGAGGTTGTAATGGGGTTAAGGCTAAGGCATTCGAAATTTAGATATGTGGTGATAAAAACATTCCAACGACTTAGTCTAGCACCAAATTCGTCCTCCATCTCCACTCGAATGTTACCATGTATACTTCAATCTAAACTACCCTTTGAGCTTTTCGGACAGGACAAAGGCCATATTTGTTCTATTTTTGGGCCTTCAATTTGTCGTAATCTCCAAATCCGCAAATAAGGGGGACATTAATCCAAAGGGTTTATACTTAGAACACAACACATTGCCATGAGAGATATATATAATTTTTTTTTTCTTTTCATTCTCTCAAATAATTTTTTTTTCTTTTTGGCAATCTCATACTTTTTAAGTTATTTGGACAAGTCTTTCCCCTTACTCACATTAACTCTTTCAATCTTTCTTACCAAACCATCATATTATGTGCTAGTTTCGAAAAAATCTCACCAAGTTTCTGGAACCAAGGTAAGGATATTCTACACTAGGGTAAGTGTTTAGGTACATATGGTGATGAAAGAAAAGCTTAACGTGGGCTCAATTGGTTTATCTAGGGGTGTCGCAACTCATGCGTACAAATGGGATACATGGATATTTGGCGAAGTGGTGGAAAATCCTAAATGCCTTTAATCATTTCCAAAATCAAAGTATGTATCAACTTAAAAGCTTTGCAAATTGACATGAGTAACTTCTAGCATTCTCTAGTTCATTAAAATTTATGGCAAGCAATCAAATGAGGCATATATAAGCTAGTAGCTACGAAATGGATGTATATTCACTCGAATAAAGAACAGATAGCTCAAAAGCTCACATAGGGTTCATATGATTAAAAACTTATTCAAGCATGCGATTTCTATACCATGCTTTGCAATTCATATCTACTACATGTTAAAAACATATAGAATATCTCAATTAGCACAAGAATTCGATGCATGTGATTCATACGCCATATGTGTTCGTATCGGTCCAATTTCATCATTGACTAGTTAAGGGCATCCTAAAGACTCTGAAAAACACTAATTTAGACACAATTAAATTGTAAACCCTTCCCCCACACTTAAACTCTACATTGCCCTCAATGTACTAAAGTAGAAGTATAGAATTAAAAATGTAGTATAGGATCTACGAAAATTTTAATTTTAATACGCAAAAAGCCATTAAATTAATTAAAAGGGGAGAAGAAAACAAATCTGTTGTCTCCCTATTGGGTTGCCTCCCAATGAGCGCTCATTTTACGTCGTTAGCTTTGGACGTGATGCATCATTTTGTTTTTGAAATGGCCAGTTCTTGGAGTTGCATCTCCTCCACGGTATGCTCCGCAAATGCCTCAAAATAGGGCTTCAAGCGATGGCCATTTACTTTGAACTCACTGCCTTTGTCGATAGATCGAATGAGAACTGCTCCATGAGGCAGAACTTGAGAAACTATGAATGGCCCCATCCATCGAGAGCGAAGCTTTCCCGGAAAGAGCTTAAGTCTTAAATTGAAAAGCAATACTTTCTGCCCAACTTCAAAACTCTTCCCGCGAATCATCTGATCATGGATCTTTTTCGTCTTCTCTTTGTAAATCCACGCATTGTCGAAAGCATCATTTCTGATTTCTTCCAGTTCACAAAGTTGTAGCTTCCGATGCAAACCTGCTGCATCTCGATCGATGTTGAATTTCTTCACGGCCCACCATGCCTTGTGCTCTAATTCAACCGGAAGATGGCACGTCTTCCCATAAATTAATCGGAAAGGTGACATACCAATGGGGGTCTTGTAGGCAGTCCTGTAAGCCCATAATGCATCATCTAAGCATTGACTCCAATCTTTCCGGTTTGGACGGACGGTTCGCTCCAAAATCTTCTTGATCTCACGGTTGGAAACTTCAGCCATTCCATTTGTTTAGGGTGGTATGGTGTGGAAACCTTGTGTTTTACGCCATACTTCCTCATCAATGCTTCCACCGTGCGGTTGCAAAAGTGACTTCCTCCATCGCTAATTAGAACGCGTGGCATTCCAAATCTACTGAAAATGTTAGTTCGTAGGAAATCTGCAACAACTCGCGAATCATTAGTACGGGTGGCCTTTGCCTCCACCCATTTAGAAACATAATCTACTGCGAGTAAGATATAAGTAAAACCATTGGAGGGAGGAAATGGTCCCATAAAATCAATACCCCACACATCAAAAATTTCGACATTAAATATGTAGTGTTGTGGCATTTCATCTCTAGGCCCTAAATTACCGAATCTCTGGCACTTATCACATGCAGCACAATATGCATGAGCATCGCGAAATAAACTAGGCCAAAAGAAACCGCAATCTAAAATCTTAAAGGCTGTCCTCCTTGAACCAAAATGTCCCCCACATGCTTCATTGTAACAAAAGTCTAGAATAGGCTTCAATTCACTATCCGGGATACATCTCCTAATTACTAAATCGGAGCATTGTTTCCATAAATAAGGCTCATCCCAGATAAAAGTTCTAGCATTATGCTTAAGTTTGTCACGTTGAAATTTATGCATGGTAGACGGAAACTCACCGGTAACTAAGTAATTTACGATATCTGCATACCATGGAGTTTCTGAAACAGTTACCTCAATTCCGAAGAGTTTTTCATCCGGAAAAGTTTCCTCAATTTCGACAGCCTCATTCTCACTGATCAAGCGTGATAGGTGGTCAGCGACGACGTTTTCTACTCCCTTCTTGTCCTTGATTTCGATGTTCAATTCTTGAAGTAGAAGTATCCATCTTATAAGCCGTGGTTTTGCGTCCTTTTTCAGCATTAGGTACTTCAAAGCTGCATGATCAGTATACACAATTACTTTAGTTTGAAGTAAATAAGACCGAAATTTATCTAAAGCAAAAACCACTGCAAGAAACTCCTTCTCGGTTGTAGTATAATTTCTTTGAGCTTCATCAAGCGTCCGAGAGGCGTAATAAATTACGTAGGGTTTCTTGTCCTTCCGCTGACCCAAGACGGCTCCTACGGCATAATCCGAGGCGTCGCACATGAGTTCAAATGGCAGAGACCAATCAGGGCTGCTTAAAATAGGAGCGCTCGTGAGAAGTTCCTTCAACTTGTTGAAGGCAGCGTTGCATTCTTCATCAAACACGAATGGGGTCTCCTTTTGCAGTAATTTACACAACGGGCGCGAGATGTGGGAAAAGTCTTTGATAAACCTACGATAAAATCCTGCGTGTCCAAGAAAAGAACGAATCTCTCTAACCGAAGTTGGAGAGGGTAAGTGACGCACAAGATCTACTTTAGATTTATCTACTTCTAACCCTTTTTCAGAAATAATATGACCTAACACGATCCCTTGCGTAACCATGAAATGGCACTTCTCCCAATTAAGCACCAAGTTCGTTTCAACGCATCTTTGTAAAATAATTTCTAAATTGTTTAAGCATGCATCGAAATCACTCCCAAATACACTAAAGTCGTCCATGAATACTTCAATAATTTTTTCAATGTACTCGGAGAAAATTGAGAGCATGCAACGTTGAAATGTACCTGGTGCATTACACAGTCCAAATGGCATTCGGCGGTATGCAAACGTTCCGAAAGGGCATGTGAACGTTGTCTTTTCTTGATCTTCCTCCGCAATGCTAATTTGGTTGTAGCCGGAGTATCCGTCGAGAAAACAATAAAATGCATGGCCGGCTAATCTTTCCAGCATTTGGTCGATGAATGGTAATGGAAAATGATCCTTGCGGGTTGCGGCGTTGAGCTTCCGGTAATCAATGCACACTCGGTGTCCAGTGATCGTCCTTTGTGGCACAAGTTCATTTTCCAGATTCTCGACGACGGTGATTCCCGATTTCTTGGGTACTACCTGCACAGGGGAAACCCAACGGCTATCAGAAATAGGGTAAATAACTCCACAGTCCATGAGTTTAATTACCTCCTTTTTTACCACCTCCATCATCGGAGGGTGGAGCCAACGTTGAGCTTCCCGCGTAGGCTTTATGCATTCTTCAAGGAAAATCCTATGCACACAGGTTGCTGGATTTATTCCCTTGATGTCCGCAAGCGTCCAGCTTATTACGGTTTTGTACCTCTTGAGCACACTCACGAGCTTCTCCTCCTGCTCCTCTTCTAGCGCAGACGAAATAATGACCGGCAATGTTCCATTCTCGCCCAAGTACGCATACTTCAGATGGTCCAGTAGTAGCTTGAGTTCTAAAACTGGAGCTTCTACGATGGAAGGAATAATTTTATTAGTACCAAAAGTAATTGGTAAAGGGGGAGAAAAACTTACTTTTCGTGGTGCGGCATTTAGGGCCATGGTCATATCTTGAATTCGAGGCGTCAGCTCTAGCAAGGCCTCGAGAAGGGCGTCTTCCCCGAGTTGGATGGCCATGTCGAGTTCATCTACATTGATGGTGTCGAGGTGGCCTTGTGCTAAGGTATCCACGGGATCGTATGTCGAAATGGCAGCCACGCTTGACATTGGAAACTTCATCCCGTCCAGGATGTTGAACTCGATTCTTTCTCCATCAATCTCCATGGAGAAAGTACCTTGAAACACATCGATCTTCGTTCTCGCAGTCCGCATGAAAGGTCGCCCAAGCAGCAGCGGCGTGGTGTTCAGTGGACTCTCTTCCATGTCAACTATATAGAAATCGGCTGGGAATATTAAGTTGTTGACTTGCACGAGCACGTCTTCTACGTATCCCCTCGGATACTTGTGTGTGCGATCGGCTAATTGGATGACAACACCATCTTGCTTGAGATCTCCAAGCTCCATCGATTCGTAAAGATAGTAAGGCATGACGTTGATGGAGGCTCCGAGATCAAGCATCACGTCTTCGAAGTGGTTGTCACCGATTACGCAGGGAACTGCAAAACTCCCTGGGTCCTTCAGTTTTGGGGGTAGCCGACGCTGCAAAACCGCCGAAACGGTTGCGTTCACCTTCACAACCTCCTTCTCTCGAGTTTGCCTCCTCTGTGTGCATAATTCTTTGAGAAACTTCGCGTATATTGGCACTTGTTTTATGCACTCGATCAAGGGCAAATTCACTTGCACCTTTCGGAAGATGTCCAAGATATCTTCATATTGGGCATCCTTCTTCTTTGATTTTAATAATCTGCTAGGGAAAGGTGCAACAGCAAACGGAGAATTAGTAATAACCGTATTTGAAGGAATATGGCTTTTACCTTTGATTGGGGTGGGTTGTGGAGGGGATTGTGCCTTGGTGACAATAGGCGTCACCTTCTTCTTCTCGGCTTCTTGAGCTGCCGGATCGATCTCATCTTCCTCTTCGTTGGTTATGTCCTCAATGGTGACTTCATCGAGATGAGATTGCTTGGTCTTTGGTTCTTCAAGTATCTTCCCACTCCTTGTGACAATAGCATTCACGTTTCTTTGATTAAGAGTGGGTTGAGGTGGAAGCCGACCGGTTTCTTTGATTTGGCCCATGAAATCAACAAGTTGGCCAAGTTACTTCTTCACTTCAGTGATGTCGCGGCCATGTGAGTCCAGTGTCTCCTTTGTCTTCGATTGTCCGTCGAGGAGAACCTGTGTGGAGGCCGAAAGTTGCGACAACATCTTGTCGTAATCCGGGTTGGTGAAGGATTGAGATGACGAACCATGCTGCATCGGTGGCCTTGGTTGAAATGGAGGGCGTTGGTAGCTTTGTTGAGGTGCTGGAGGGTTCAAAGTTCCCTTGTTGCTCCTCCATCTAAAACCTGGATGATCACGGTTGACATAGTTGTTATAATTATTATACCGTTGTCCTCCCTGATATCCGCCGATGGCGTTAGCGTGCTCCGGCTCGCTAGCTTGCTCTGGCGCTTGAGGGCATTGATCATTATGGTGACCTTGTACTTGACATATGCCACAAACAGGCCCACGAGTTGCTTTGGCTCTTGTCGTTTCGAGTTCTAAAACCTTCTCTAGCATATGAGCTAGTTTGTCGTATTTTTCGTCCGCGTCGGGTTTAGAACTCGCTTCACCGACTGCTCGTCTGTTGGACATTCCATATTGTGCATCATTATTCGCCCGATTCTCTAGAAGAGTTCTGGCTTCGATTTCGGTTAAGTCCATGAATGCACCGGTAGCTGCTGCATCTAGCAATTCCCTATCGATCGGCTTGAGACCATCGTAAAAGTAATTCATGAGATTGGTCTCGAAAAATCCATGCGATGGGCAAGTGGCACACAAAACCTTGAATCGGTCGTAATATTGGCCGAAGGTCTCGTCCGATTTCTGTGTGATGCCAGTGATTTGCTTTCTCAAGATGGTGATCTTTGAGGCCAGGAAGTACTTTGCTAGGAACATATCCGCAAGTTGCTTCCATGAGGTAATATGATTCGGCGGTAGTTCCATAAGCCAAGACTCGGCCCTGTCGACTAGGGTGAATGGGAATGCCTTCAGCTTGAAGAGTTCCGTATCAGCATCGGCTGGCTTCATGCTGTTACAAACAAATTGGAATTGTTTGAGATGCTTGTTCGGATCTTCATTGGAAAGTCCGTGAAAAATGGGTAGTCGGTGGAGGAAACCACTCTTCAGCTCGACTTCTTTCATGTTTTCCCCCGGTGGTGGAAAAGCAATGCTTGAAGGCCCGCTGCTCCATTCGGTTGAGCAGGTGCGCTGACGAAGAGACTGTCCTGCATTGGCCATGTTGACTTCTTGTGCTTCCGTTTCTGAAGTATGGTCGGTTGATGAATGTGAAGACTCGGAAACTTCCTCGATGATGGGATAATCCAGGATGTCTGTTTGAGCTTTAAGTCTCGCTATTCTCTCTGCGATTTCCTCAAACTTTGTTCTAGATGGTCCAGGATTCCGATCGGACATTCATTAGCCTGAGCATCCACCAAAGACCAAGTGTCAGTATCAAAAAAAGAATATAAAATGAATATAGGAATACTAACCAAAATCGTAAGGCATATTTAGAAAACAAAGCGATAACAAATAAAATAGTAAAACTATCAAAGCAAACTATAAACACTCACAAATACTTAAAAACTACTAAAACACACAAAATTTATAATAGTTAAGACACTAAATGTAATTTACTAAGTAATGCAAATGATTTAATCAATTTTAGGGGCTATGTACATGAACGTAATGAACTTAAAACACACGTTTTCTGCAAATTAACACTATATAATGCTAAACCTAAGAATTTAGTTAGAACATATATAAACAAGGTTCAAATACAAGCAAACAATAATTCACATTGAATTTATGCACCACACACATTTTTTTTTTCAATAAAATGCATCAAACAACAATCCTACATGAAAGATGGAGTGAATGTATAAGAGAAAACGTTAGAACCTGCAGAAAACACACGAGTTACGTGTTTAAAATATGAATGCAAAGAATGACCTCTTCTTCAGTCTTATGCCCCTAACTTCACTTAGGTTAGGGTACTCGGTAGTGAAATTCGAGAATCATAAAGCTTAAGAGAGGTTATGCAAGCTAAATAACGTTTGTTAGTCCTTTACAGTTTTTAATGTACAAACAAACACAAAAATTTGACTAAGTTTTATTTATTTCCTTTGGCCCCGATGGTACGTGGTGCAGAGGCTCTCGACTGTGCAATGGGTCTCGTTCATCCGAAGATGAAGTCTGATTCCACGAGGTCTAAGCATGCTTAATCCGATATACCATCTATTTAAAGGATTTATGTCGTATTTACTAAGTTTTGTATTTATCCGTATTCATATGCACTTATGATTTACAGAGAGTACTCGAAATGATCATTCGGTAAATTTCTTGGACGTGCGGCCCGCGCGAAAATGTATACTGACTCTCGCTAATTTAGCTTAGTTATGTTTAGAAATGGCAAGTAGGGATAGAGATAACGCGAGAGGTAAGGACTAATATTTAGAACAACCCGAGGCTTACTCGTAAGAGTATATACTCCAATGTTGTTCCTAGAGACACCCCGAGGCTAACCAGTTACGGTATATACTCCAATGGTGTTCTATTGCTTAGATCTGAAACCCGGCACCAATCATAAACCCACTCACCATATCCAACAATCAGCCAAATTTGTGAGATAGTATATAATCTCAAGTCCTTAGTAAACTCCGCCCACAACCTCATGCCCATAACTTCACTTAGGTTATGGCGTGTGGTGATGAAATCCACACTTTCATGAAGGGTTAAGGAGATAAACCAGAAAAAGAGGCACCACCTATTCCAAAGAACGAAACTTAATAACCAATACTCGTACTCAATGTAAATCAATTTAAGTACGTCTACGTTTTGATTGCGCCTAAGATTTAAAAGGAATACACGATTTAGTTATTGAGTAAATCTCTTATCCGTGCGGCCCGCGCGAAAATGTATACCAACTATCGTTAATTCTCGTAATTGTTGGAAATGACCAATTGGGATAGATGTAACGCAAGAGGTGAGAACTAATTTCTGGGAACAACCTGAGGCTAACTCGTAAGAGTATATACTCCATTGTTGTTCTTAGAAACACCCCGAGGCTTACTCGTAAGAGTATATACTCCAATGGTGTTCTGTTTTCTTAGTTCAAAACCAGTCACCATTCATAACCCTTCTAGACATCATAACCAATTATTACTCGAATTTCACAAGATAGTATACAATCTCAAATGTTTGTAAACTCCGCCCACAACCTCATGCCCATAACTTCACTTAGGTTATGGCGTGTGGTGATGAAATCCACACTTCATGAAGGGTTAAGGAGATAAACAAACAAAAGAGGCACCACCTATTCCATAGAGATTTATTTAATAACTAAGTGCTAGTACTCAAATTAAATCAAAGACTATCCTTTAACATGAAAATAAATTATGCAAGTGTAAATACTAAGTATAACTAAATTCTTATAAGTAAAAGTATGCATTGTAAACATGTATGTATAATTCTTTATGTATAAACAAGAATGTATTTCGAAAATTATAGACATGCTTTTAATTCATATGTACAACGAAATCATACAAAAACTTTATAACTCCCCGGCAACGGCGCCAAAAATTGATACGCGCAAAACATGCATTTAACGTTAACACAAAGTAGACCCTAAAAACACAGATTACGCGCATTGCAATTTAAAACCCTTATTTTGTCATTTATAATATTGGCGAGTAGGGATCGTTCTTTATCCGGGGAATTAAGGGCGCATGCATGGTTTCGTTAATAAGCGGAAATTTAAATGTTTGGGGGGATTGGAAATTGGTTGATTAAATGTCCTACTAAATTAAAGTGCAAAAACATGCAAACACAACAAAAACTCTTAGGCATCTAACATGTTTTACTCATAGACAAGTTTTAACAATCAAGAAACTTCAAGTCTAATTATGCTTGCTAAAAATAAGAAGCTAAGCTATTAATTACAATTGATCATCTCATATTATTAACCTTACCCTATTTCATGCATCAAACCTTTTGTAAGTTACGAAATTCATAACTTCCAACTAAATATACATGCTTGATAATTGAGTAGGAATGCAACTTAGCGTATAAACATCCTAAACAACATACGATCATCGAAACATGCGAAAGAGAGTGACTTAGCGTATTATCTACCACATGCTTTCGAAGCTTTAAGATTATATCAACCATGCATAAAAGGCTAGAAATCATAAACACATGCAATTTACAAATCGGTTTAAGAACATATAACACAAATCTAAACTTGTTCTTCATTAAATACATCAAAGTATTCCAATACATCAAAAGATTCAAATACAAAGCAAAAGATATGAAAGTGAAGATCATGGTTACACTTTTTGTCTTGAATGCTAGATGATCTTCGTGGAGATGACTTTCCTTCACAAGGGACTTAGCGTATTGTGAAGGATGGAGGATGGATGCTTCGGCTTTGGATGGAGGATGAATGCTTCGGCTTTGTGGAGAGAACCTTCAAGTGTTTATGGAGGAGGAGTATTTGTGTAGAGCTTTGGCTTCTAAATTGAGAGATGATCTGTTTTATGGCTGTCTCCTTGGCTTTTATAGGCAAGGGATGTTGCTCTTCTCTCTTCCACCTTGCCTCTTTCATTAAATGCAAGTAATAATCACCATGGCAAGTCACTCCCTTAGTCACCAAGTGTGATCATCACAAAGCAAGAGTCACCATGGCAAGTCACACACTTAGTCATCTTTTGTGATGATCACAAGCTTAGTCACTAAGCCTTGTCACCAAGCTTGATAACTTTGACTTTTCCTCTTCCCCAAGTTGCTTCCATGCCAAAATTAATGGGCTTGGGCTGGTTTTTGGGCCAAAACAAACTTTGAGAAATGGGCCCAAAAAATGCTTTTTGGGCCAGCCCATTCCCGGTTGTCCAAAATCGCAAAAATCGCAAAATCGCCGAAATTCCTCCGAATTGCGTCGTTATTCATCTCCACCGTAAATATCTTCAAAATAACAAATTAAATAAGAAAAACATAAAAACTAAGATTATAACATAGCTAAACGTAAAGGGAAATGCGTTAAGAATCGAGCATAAAATGCGTATATCAAAGCCCTAACTTCGACGCATCACTGTACACTGTACACTGAAAATATAAAAATGTCCACTCACAGATCAGTAGAGCGCGCACTCGCGCTAATCTCGTGGCCCGGCAGAAGATCCCACGCCCGAAGCACGATCTCAATCCCCTGAATAATCATAAAACATATCTGATCAAAATCATTGCCCACAACACTGTACTAAACCACGGAAACCAACCGTTCCCGGAAACATATTAAACCGTATAAAATAATCGACTAAATTCTCAAAATCTCCACTCGAAACCCTCGACTGAAAATCTGATACCCAAATCAATTCGAAAACCTCAAGGTGACGATCGGGGCGCGATTACGAGAAAAATGACATTAAAATCATCGAAAACTGAAAAGTCAACTTTCTCGCCGGAGCGCCGCCGTTGACCGCCGGCGGCGGCGGCGACGCGCCATCAACGGAGAGTTTCTCCGGCGAGGAAGCTCCAATTCTCAAGGTCTCCTCAAACCCAACCATTTTTACAACTACAACAAGTCCCAATTCAAACCGTAACACCTCCAATTCAGCTCGAAACCAAATCGGATCAATACTCCGGCAACCACCACGGGTTCGCCGGAATCCACCTCCTCGTTCAAAACCAATCACCCCAGTAGCATCAACGAAGCTAGGGGAGATGAAACCCCAACATCCCCACCACCACAACTCGCCGGAACACCACCCCCCGTCACCGGCGAACTCCGGCAACCATACCCGATTCGAAACCACCCAAATCACCATCAATTTTTACGATTTCAAACACAAATCAACTCAAGAACTCAAGAGGAGAAGTATTATACCCTTCACGTGGCCGGAGGTGGCCGAAAAATCCGAGTCGGCCGGCGAGAATCAAACGGGTCGCGTCTCACCTTCACGGGTCAACGGGTCAAACCTCAAACAGTGTTTTCGACTATTTCCGATATTTATACTCGCGTCTCGAGACGATTAACGGTCCAAAATGGATAACCATTACGATTCGGATAAATACGAAACGAATGGATAAACTCGTCGATAAACCGAAACTTCAAATAATCATATTATATTCCTCGGTTATCGGAAAAATCATCCAGAACCGCCCACGAACTCGAAATCACGTGCTCTACAACTCTCGTGAAGAAACTCAATTCAAATTCTCGGCCGATATATAAGTCGTGAACTAATCTAGCAAATCACACAATTAACGATTAATCGCGATTATGCATAATCTCGTGAATCGTACTGATTACTCTACTGATTCTGGTTCGGGTCGTCACATTATCTCCCTCAAATCTCAATATTCTTCTAATACGGTCTATATAGTCTAAAGAGAAAGATCTAATGGTAGAACAAGATTTCGGCGACCGAAATGGATTTTGCTTCATAAAAAGGTTCATCAACTTATAAATGATTCAAGTGTATGTGGGAAACCATTTTGGTGCATTTTATCTACCTCAAATATCAATACTCTTTGAAAACAGTCTAAATTGTCCAAAGATAGAGATCAATTGATCAAATGATATTACGGCGACGGGAACCAGTTTTGCGTCAGAAAGAAGTTCATCAACATATAATTGATTCAAATGTATGTGGCAAACTATTTTGATGAAATTTGTCTCCCTAAAATCTCAAAACTATTACAAAATAGTCGAAACTGTCTAAAGAAAGAGATTCGAATGATAAATAGATATTCTGACAATTGAATCGAGTTTTACTTCACAAAGAGGTTCATCAACATGTAATTGATCCAAATGTATGTGGCGAACTATTTTGATGAAATTTGTCTCCCTCAAATCTCAATACTCTTACAAAACAATCGAAAAAGTCTCAAGAGAGAGATTCGCATGATAAAAAGAGATTCCGGAGATCGAAAAGAGTTTTTCTTCAAAAAGAGGTTCATCAACATGTAATTGATCCAAATGTATGTGGGGAACCATTTAGATGAAATTTATCTCCCTCAAGTCTCAATACTCTTCAAATGTAATTAATCCAAACGTATGTGGCAAACTATTGTGATGAAATTTGTCTCCATCAAATCTTAATACTCTTACAAAACAGTCGAAACAGTCTAAAGAGAGAGATCTAATGATAGAATGAGATTTCACCAACCGAAAAGAGTTTTGCTTCACAAAGAGGTTCATCAAAACGTAATTGTGGGGAATCATTTTGGTACATTTTATCTCCCTCAAATCTCAATACTCTTCGAAAACAATCTAAATAGTCCAAAGATAGAGATCCACTGATCAAATGATATTACGATGATCGAAATGAGTTTTGCTTCACAAAGAGGTTCATCATGATGTATTTGATCCAAATATATGTGGCGAACTATTTTGATGAAATTTGTCTCCCTCAAATCTCAATACTCTTACAAAACAGTCGAAATAGTGTAAAGAGAGAGACTCGCATGATAAAAAGAGATTTCGGAGATCGAAATGAGTTTTTCTTCAAAAAGAGGTTCATCAACTTGTAGTTGATCCAAATGTATGTGGGGAACAATTTAGATTAAATTTATCTTCCTCAAGTCTCAATACTCTTCCAAAACAGTCTAAACAGTCCAAAGATAAAGATGTAATGATAGAATGAGATTCCGGGGATTGAAATGTTTTTTGCATCACAAATAAGTTCATCAACATGTAATTGATCCAAATGCAAGTGGGGAACCATTTGGGTGATTTTATCTCCCTCAAATCATAATACTCTTCCAAAACAGTCTAAACAGTCTACACAGAAAGATATAATGATAGAAAGAGATTCCATTTACCGAAAAGAGTTTTGCTTCACAAAGAGGTTCATCAACATATAATTGATCCAAATGTATCTGGGGAACCATTTTGGCGCATTTTATCTCCCTCAAATCTGAATACTTTTTGAAAACAATCTAAATAGTCCAAAGATAGAGATCCATTGATAAAATGATATTCCGACGATCGAAACGAGTTTTGGTCCACATAGAGGTTTATAAATGTGTATTTTATCCAAATGTATGTGGCAAACTATTTTGATGAAATTTGTCAACCTCAAATCTCAATGCTCTTACAAAACAGTTGAAACAGTCTAAAGAGAGAGATCCGAATGATAAAAGGAGATTCCGAAGATCGAAATGAGTTTTGTTTCAAAAAGATATTCATCAAAATGTAATTGATCCAAATGTATATGGGGAACCATTTAGATGAAATTTATCTTTTACAAATCTCAATATTCTTCCTAAACAGTCTAAACAGTCCAAAGATAGAGATGTAATGTTAGAATGAGATTCCAGCCAATGAAATGATTTTTGCATCACAACTAGGTTAATCAATATGTAATTGATCTAAATATAGGTGGGGAACGAGTTTGGTGCATTTTATCACCTTAACATCAAAATACTCTTCCAAAATAGACTAAACAGTCTAAAGAGAGATCAAATGATAGAATGAGATTTCGGCGACCGAAATGAGTTTTGCTTCACGAAGAGGTTCATCAACATGTAAATGATCCAAATATATGTTGGGAACCATTTTGGTGCATTTTATCTCCCTCAAATATCAATACTCTTCCAAAACAGTCTAAATAGTCTAACGAGAGAGATCTATTGATAAAATGATATTCCGGCGATCGAAACGAGTTTTGCTTCACAAAGAGACTCAATAAAATGTAATTGATCCAAATATATGTGGATGACGTTTTTAGTACATTTTATCTCCCTCAAATCTCAATACTCTTCCAATACGGTCTATACAGTCCAAAGAGAAAGATGTAATAATAGAACGAGATTCCTGCAACCGAAATGGGTTTTAATTTATAAAGAGGTTCATCAACATTTAATTGATCCAAATGTAAGTGGGAAACCATTTTAGTGCATTTTATCTCCCTCAAATATTAATACTCATCGTAAACAGTCTAAATAGTCCAAAGATAGAGATGTATTGATAAAACGATATTTCGGCGACCAGAACAAGTTTTGCATCACAAAGAGGTTCATCAAAATGTAATTGATCCAAATGTATGTGGCGAACCATTTATATGAAATTCATCTCCTTTAAATATTCTTCCAAAATAGTCTAAACAGTCCAAATATAGAGATCCAATGTTTGAATGAGATTCCGGCTATCGAAATGATTTTTGCATCACAACTAGGTTAATCAACATGTAATTGATCTAAATATAGGTGGGGAACGATTTTGGTGCATTTTGTCACCTTAATATCACAATAGTCTTCCAAAATAGTCTGAACAGTCTAAAGAGAGATCTAATGATAGAATCAGATTCCGACAACTGAAATGAGTTTTGCCTCACAAGCAGGTTTATCAACATGTAATTGATCCAAATGCATGCGGGAAACTATTTTTGTATATTTTATCTCCCTCAAATATCAACTCTTCGAAAACAGTCTAAACAGTCCAAAGAAAGAGATTTATTGATAAAATGATATTCTGGCGACCGGAACAAGTTTTGCTTCTTAAAGAGGTTCATCAACATGTACTTGATTCAAATGTACGTGGCGAACTATTTTGATTTAATTTTTCTCCCTCAAATCTTAGTACTCTTACAAAATAGTCGAAATAGTCTAAAGAGAAAGATCTGCATGATAAAAAGTGATTCCGACGACCGAAACGAGGTTTGCTTCCCAAAGAGGTTCATCAAAATATAATTGATCTAAATGTATGTGGCAAAATATTGTGATGAAATTTATCTCCATCAAATCTCAATACTCTTACAAAACAGTCGAAACAGTCTAAAAAAAGAGATTCGAATGATAAAAAGAGATTCTCGAGATTGAAATGAGTTTTTCTTTAAAAAGAGGTTCATCAACATTTAAATTATCTAAATGTATGTGGGGAACCATTTAGATTAAATTCATTTCCCTCAAATCTCAAAACTCTTCGAAAACAGTCTAAATAGTTCAAAGATAGACGTGTAATGATAGAATGAGATTCCGACGACCAAAATGTGTTTTGCATCACAAATAGCTTCATTAACATTTAATTGGTCGAAATACAGGTGGGGAACTTTTTTAGTGCGTTTTATCTCCTTCAAATCATAATACTCTTCCAAAACAGTCTACACAGAGAGATCTAATGATAGAAAGAGATTTCATTTACCGAAAAGAGTTTTTCTTCACAAAGAGATTCATTAAAATGTAATTGATCCAAATATTTATGGAGAACATTTTTAGTACATTTCATCTCCCTGAAATCTCAATATTCTTCCAATACGGTCTATATAGTCTAAAGAGAAAGATTTAATGATAGAACAAGATTTTAGCGATCGAAATGGATTTTGCATCATAAAGAGGTTCATCAACATATAATTGATCCAAGTGTATGTGGGAAACCATTTTGGTGCATTTTATCTCCCTCAAATTATAGTACTCTTCCAAAACATTCTAAACTGTCTACACAGAGAGATCTAATGATAGAAAGAGATTCCAGCTATCAAAAAGAGTTTTGCTTCACAAAGAGGTTCATCAACATATAATTGATCCAAATGTATGTGAGGAACTGTTTTGCTGCATTTTATCTCCCTCAAATCTTAATACTTTTTTAAAACAGTCTAAACAATCCAAAGATAGAGATTCATTGATAAAAAGAGATTTGATCCCAACCAAACGTGACCCAAAATGTCATGATTTGGACATTAATTTGTGTGAATGAACTTTAATCCATTACATGAACCGGGACATTGTTTGATTCATCATATGGTTAACGGGACTTCCCTAGCCAACCTACTTTCATTATCTTGAATTTGTATTATTTAGTTTCCGCATTCTAGTGTAATAACCAACTAATCAAACTTCATTAATAACTCATCTTAATCTCACCATCCCTCGCAATGCTAAGTCTCCAAAGGGCTTAGTAGTGTGAGATTCACTTTCACGTTTTATTTTCTTTTAGTGTCAAGTATTGTCTAGTGAGTCGTAGTCTTTGTGCTTTTCACTTCGAGCGAAGGAATCTAAGTGCTTAATCCTCGTGGGTTCGACACTCGATTTCCTTTTCTATACTATTACTTGTCCCCGTATACTGGCGGGTGAAGATCGTTCTTGCACTTATGAGTTGGCCAATAGCTTACTAAGTGTGGGGGTATAAATCTTCCAACAAGTTTTTGGCGCCGTTGCCGGGGATTAAGTTTATCTTAATTCCTTAGTCGGTTAGCCTTTGATTACGGATTATCCAGACATTATTGCTTCATGTTTGTTTCTTTGCTTTTGATTTCTTTCCATTTATCACTTAGAATCTTGTTTTGCTTATCTTTACGTCATAAGGATAATTTGGTAGGTTTGTTGGGGTAAAAGGATTATAGAAATTGATGTTTCTAACCTTTGTTGCAGGGCATTTTCGACCCATCGAGGATTCTCCTCGACCCTTTGAAATTTGATACAAACGTAGCAGATTGGTTTCATCTACCAGTCGAAAAGCTGGGTTGTGACTTGAGGTTGTTTACTCCATCCCTACTCTTTCCCTTACTTGTCTATATCCCTTTGAAGCACATTTCAATTGAGTCTTATTTTTACGTATTGTAACTAGTGTGTGTCTTACTTTATCAAACTTCATTTCCATTGCACCTTTGATTATTGGGACTTTATTTGTCGATTCTGGTATATTGGGTCACGCAAGCCTTTAACTCGGTTCACCTCGGTATCCATAGCACAGTGAATGCCACTGCGCCACGTACCAAAATCCCGTTCAAACTCTTAGAGTGCTCATTGATGTTTTCTTGAGGGGGGGGTGTCAAAGAAGTACAATGGAAGGCCTTCAAGGCTTTGAGTACTTTGAGAGTCTAGGCCTAACATCTATTGGTTGCCTAGTGTATTTTCAGGTTTATGCTCTTTCGTCACACACATCTACACATTCCATCTTCTAGTTTGTCACCCGTTTTGTGGAAGACTAATTTGGGTTTCGACAACGTGGCTCCTACAAGAGAGGGAGCTAGTACAAGTAGTGAAGAAAGGAGTGGTATACCGGTGTTAAGGGTTAGTAACTGGGAAGCACTTGGAAATTTGTTTGATCTTGCTCTAGAATCTCAACGAGAGAATCCTTCTTGTGGAGGCCGAGTGTTCACAATCGAAGTTGATCCTCATCTTGAAGAAGAAGCTAGTGAGCACCGAGCAGGCTCCTCATCTGAAGACGAAAGAGTACCTTCAATAGAGCCAATAGCTATGGGAGAAGGTGGAGAAATCTATGAAGGACGACCCTTGAGGGAGTGTGCTCTTCCCTCTTTGGTGGCACATACCGGATGCATTGTCCTCCAACCTTTGGTGGGCAAATCATTTGAGATCAAGCCTAGCTTTCTACAAACTCTACCATTGTTCCATGGCCATGCCAATTTGGATCCTAACTCGTACCTACTAGAGTTCGAGGAAATGTGTGCCCGGCTAAATATCCGCAACATGGACACAAGTCAATTGAGGTTGAGGGTCTTTCCATCAAGTTTGCTTGATAAGGCAAAGGAATGGCTCAATAAGCTTCCTCCCAACTCCATCAATTAATGGGAGGCACTCCAGCTCATTACAAAATACTTCCCATCGAGGAAGATCAATGAGAGGAGGACAAGCTTGATGACCTTCCAAGAAGAGGATGGAAAGTTATTTGGTGAAGCATGTGAGCGATTTAAAGATTTGGAACTTGGTTGCACCAACTATGGGAAATCTCAAGGCATGCTAATGTCCTTATTCTATCAAGGGCTTAGCACAAAGACTAGACGAAAGGTGGACAACGCATGTTGTGGTGACTTCATGGACAAGACCATGCATGAAGCCCACATCTTATTGGAGAAATTGGCGGAGCGATTGGCATTGTGGGACATTACGAAAGGACCCGACCTCGATTTAGTTGCCTAAACCGAAATCAAACCCCTTCTGAAAACATGAACTTTCAAAAATCATAGAAATTTCGGCAGAGTTTCACTATATCGTGTAGTTACCATTAACCTACACCGGAAAAATACACTTCATCTTATGCCACAAAAGCCAAACCGTGGGCACCAATCCCATCCGAATTTCTCAAAAACATATCATAATGTAAAGCAATAAAAAAATTGTAGCTTTACAGAAATCCGGGAAAATCATGTGAAAATATAAACACAATAGTATTCACAGCGACCTCTAGTATGTACATAAATACACAACAGTAGGCCAAACTAGAAACCTACTGAGAAGAAAAAGTAGCTCGAATACTAAGCCTCCAACCTTGACGTGCGACACCAGAATCCAAACTGCAAACTGGGCATTGAAAACAAAGAGCCCAGGGAAAGACATATAAATCGTTAGAGTGAGTGGATGAAAATAAATGTCTTTCGCCGAATAATATATATGTTATAAAACATATGCGAGTCTAAATGCATAGAAATCATATGGTACACGAGGGAGACTCTAACTCCTCACGCGTACAGAGCATGAATCGGAAATCCCGCGTGGTCACTCATGGACACACCCGCGCTAGTACATTCTGAATCAAGGGATCCCAGATCCTCACGTGATTCCAGCCAGAAATGGCCTCGGGTCAGGGTATCTACTCCCCCCCGGTAAAGACCTCGGGTCAGGGTAACAATCCCCCCCCCAGTAAACATCCTCGGGGATCAGCCGGGATGCTAAGTGTATCAATACAACTATACATACTGAGACTGTACTCTGTGTAAATCAAATCATAAATAGTTTATATGTAAATGTATAAAGCATAATGTAAATGCATATTCGTAATGCATAATTTATAAAAACATATTCGTAAATGCATATTCATATAACACATGCTCGTATAAATCATAATCATAACTGCATGATCAAACTCGTAAAATGTATATAAAAGACTCGCAACCTATCAGTGAAAAGAAATGTCCACTCACAGACAAGCACAACGCAAAAATGCGCTAATCCCGAGATCCGGCAGAAGATCCCTCACCAAGCGTACGATCCCGATCTTCTAAATAATCACAAATACCACTGATCAAAATCACAATTCAAAACTCTGAACCACACCTCGGAAACCAACAATTTCCAGAAACATATAACTTGGATATCAACGAAATTGTCGAAAATCCCCATAAATATTCTACTTAACCCTCGATACAAAATCCATTTCCCAAATCAACTCAATAACCTCAAGGCTACGATCAGGGCGCGATTACGAGTAAAACGGTATAAAATTTCACAAAATTCCAAAAACTCAACTCTTCGCAGGAGCTCCGCCGTTGACCATCGCTGCCGCCGCCGGCGCGACATCACCGGTGAGATTTTCCGGCAACCGAGACCCCCAAAGCTTCCTCTCCTCAAGCCCAGTCCAACTCTCTTCTACACCAACACCTAAATCGACCAACAACCACCCTAAAACTGCCTAGAAAGCCCATGGCCCGAAATCGCCGGAAAACTTCTCCGGCCGATTCCGGCGCTGTCGCCCCACTATAGGCCCTCAAAACTTAGGGGTTCCCTTCCTTAGCTCAAACCCAATCCATTCCAATCCAAAACTCCACCGGAAAGCTGCCGAAAACCCCCCCTCCGATTGCCCCGATTCCGTTCACCTTCTCCTCCAAATTTCTCCAACCAAATCAATACCAAAACACACAATACATACATAAATCAAAAGCCCAAGAAAAGAGCTTCAAATCCATACCTCAAACTCCAGCAACAGTGCCGATTTCCGGCAACAACCTCGATGGTGAGTCACGGACTCACTGGGTCAACACGGGTTGACTCAGTCAACTCGGTTCAAAGCTGGTCAACTCGGTCAAACAACCCATTTTCCAACTTTTGCAACAACTTACGACTATTCCGCTATTTATACGTCGCGAACCAACTCTATCAACGATTCGGATAACTCAAACTCAAACGGATAAACACGACTAACTCGACGATAATTTCAAATATTTATTTTATATTCCTCGATTATCCAAAAAATCCTCTTAAAACTCCTACGAACTTGAAATCAAATTCTCTACATTTTCCGCGAATAAACCCAAACCAAATTCGTGTTCGATAATTAAGTCGTGAACAAGGCCGCTTAACTGATTAATTACGATAAACCACAATTATACGTGAAACTCGCGAATCAAGCCGATTAATATACCAATTCTGGTTCGGGTCGTCACACATTAAGCCTCATGTGAAGAAGTCGATGGTCTCTATGAGAGAAGCTACACAAGCTAGCCAGGGTAGTATCTACGAAGTGAAAGGAAATCCTACTCCTCCACCTTAATTAGAGGCACCTAAGTCCACCACGGACGATTTGCTTGCCAAGCTCGTCAAGAACCAAGAAGAGGATAAGAAGTTGTATCTTGACATCTTTATGACTATGAAGAGTGAGAATCAAGCTCCTCGCAATGAGAGTCAAAGTGCCATCCACAAGCTTGAGATGCAAGTGAGCCAATTGGCTAAGGCACACCATACCCAACCAGAAGGCAAAGCTCACGAGTTTCATGTACTACGAAGAGGAATCCTAAGCATCAAGTCAATATGGTGAAAGCGGTATTAGGATCCAAAATGGGATTTAACAACTATGATGATGCTCCAATCGTGGAGAGTGATGATGACATCCCATTGGTGTCAAAGTCACACCCCTGGATTCAGAGGGTACTCCGAGTAGAGATAAACTGGTAAAGTTTCAAAAGAGGACCTAGGTGATCCCATTTGAAGATGTCGAGGCGTCGGATGATGAAGAAGATGAGTTAGAAATTGAGAATGCAGGGTCCAAGATCGGTTTGGGTCACAATGGGAACTCCGGAAATAGTCATGAGGATAGAGATGTGGATAGAGAACATTTTGGGCTAGATTTGAGGAAGACACGAAGTGAAGGGGCTGCCCAAAATTCAACCGGTTGAGAAAAATCCTTTACCAGTCGAAGATATCAACCTGTCCGAGAAGAGGTGCATTTTCGACCCGTCGAGGATAATCCTCGACCCGTCGAAAAACAGAGTCAGGGCAAGTCCAGGAGGCATTCCGAGGAGACCCTAAGAGATGAGGATTTGTGTGTATCCTTCTCTCAAGTGCATAAAAATGAGAGAACACAATGAACTTGGACCAAAAGAAAAATGAGTGTTTAGATGTCTTCAAGAATGTCGCGATTAATATCCCTCTTCTTGACGCCATCCAAACCATCCTCATGTACTCCAAGTTCCTCAAGGATTTGTGCGTTGAAAAACAAGCTTCAAGGGAAGGAAAAAAGCGAAAAGGTCAAGCTCAATGCAATAGTGTCGGCTATCATATAAAGAAAAGTGCCCAAGAATTTGAAAGACCTGGGAAGTTTCACCATACCATGCACCATAGGAACAAAGCACTGTCTGGAAGCTTTGATGGATTTTGGAGCTTCCATTAACTTGATGCCATATTCGGTGTACAAGTCCATTGGCTTGGGGAAGTTGAAGCTAGTAGATATGTCCATACAACTTGCGGATAGAAGCATTGTTCATCCAAGGGGTATAGTTGAAGATGTGCTTGTTATGATTGAAGATCTCATAGTGCCGGCCAACTTTGTTATTCTTGACATGGAAGAACCGAGAGGGTATGATGATCTCCCCTTGATCTTTGAAAGAGCTTTTATGGCCACGGCGGGTACCAAGAGTGACGTTAAAGCTAGAGAGCTTACCATGACCATGTTTGAGGAGACAAGGGCATTCAAGATATTTGACAAGTCAACAAAGATCCCTTCTCTACAAGCCATGAGTATCAAGATTATGAATTCGAAAACCCAAAAATGATGAAAATGTGAGCTACATGGGGCCGGAAGCCAATGCAATGAGTGTCGAAAAGGTGATGGCATCGGATAAGGTCAAGGATCGTGCAAAAGAGAGGTTGAAGCCGAAAAAACTCGTCATTGGAAGCAAAGTCGCTTTGAAGAATTCCGACTCCTCAAGGGATGCATGCTACAAATTGCTTGAGATATGTCCAAGTGGGGTGGTTCTCTTGAGGAATTTGAAGAATGGGAGGACCTTGGAGCTTCATTTAGAGTAGGTGGAGACCTTTAAGAATGCGACAACGAAGTATAATGGGAGGGTCTTTCATTCTAAGGATCTGACCACGATGGCATGACCTCCTTCTTTCGCCGGACCATGTTTACGTCCGTAAAAATTATTGGGCCGGAGTCCATAGGAAAATGTTCGTTGAATAAAGTGTGAGGTAGCAGATTTGGTGTGACCCGGAGAAGCATAGAGCTTAGCATGGAAGGCAAGACCAACTTTGGTTGACCCACCACACTATTAAGTTGCTAATTAAGGAAACCCATTATTTAAACTTTCCCAAAATAGCAACTTCCTTAATTAACTTTCCGACGAATTTTGAATACTCGTAACTTCCGCGTCGTAACTCCAATTCCGAAAATTCTCGCGGCCACAAACTCGTCTCGACGTACTCTTCAATAATCACCCGAAGTCAAACACATCGGCCAAACAGATAAAAAGTCAACTGTTCAACCAAACACACATTTAATTCGACTAAACAATCCACAAACGGAAATAATCACAACTAAATCTCCGTAACTCAAAATCATGCTCCGGAACTTCTCACGAACTAGAAATTAAATTATGAACAACTTCCGTGAAGGAATGGAAACCAAATTCTCGACCGGTAATTTAGTCGTTAAGTAGCTCGCCATTATAATCCGATTATGCCGAAACTTCAAATATTCATAATTAATTCCTCAGTCGTCCAAATAACGATCCGGAACCGCTCATGAACTCGTAATCACACGTACAATGACTCTCGAAAAGAGACCCAGCTCCAATTCTCGGCCAGTAATTAAGTCGTTAAGAAAGCTGGCAACTCAATCATCAGTCGAAAATCCGCGATTATGCAGTAACTCACGTATATAGCTGATCATACTGCTGATTCTGGTCTGGGTCGTCACAAATCCACCCCCCTTAAAAAAAATTTCGACCTCGAAATTTCTGAGTCTGTCGACTGAAAGTAGGAGCACTGCCTCTGCATACTGCTCAACTCTCCAGCGATAATGTCAACTGAATAATTCTGACAACTGACTCCACAATAGGAGATAGCTCCATGCTGAAATCTCTGTACCCTCAAATCTCGAATCTGAATTGGCTCTACACAAGCGCCAAGTGTTCCTGCATAAGGAACAGATAGGGTACACAATGCGAAACCAACCTGAAACACAGTTCCGCCACACGGAACACAGTACACATAAAAGCCAACACTATAGGCGATGCCGAACTATACGGCATAACACAAACTCGCCCATAATCACATACCAAACAAAACAACAAGGCAAATCACAACTCAACACACTCATATCGACATAACTCAAACGTCGAACTCAAGCAATAATCAGCCCATTTCTGCTAACCTGATAGTCTGTGGTAACACATTCTACAAAATCTGAATCAAATGCCAACTCAAACTCAACCCAACTCACTCCAACACAATGGAGTACAGCATCGTCCTCAAAACGACATCATGCAACATCAAAATCATAGCAGTCAACCAACTGATATTGTAAGCAATCTCAAACAAGTGAAACTGCTGGTCCCGAATCCTCCGGAACTGCAATACCGAAGTTCACAATATGCCCTTCAAGGCCTGAATAATCCTCAAAGATCGCCCGCCAATCCGAGGATAAGAACTTGTACTAACTCGTAATCTGGTCCACAATGCTCACTACAAAGCTCGTCAACACATAGTTGTAGCTGGTTACCTCGATCGGCGAACTAGGACACAGGTACACCGCGGGAATGAACAACCTCCGTCAAATACAATCATGCCAGCCTGCCACTGAAATCATCTTCGAATGCACAAGGAAATGTACTAAGTTCATCACACGATCCACAAAAGCCTAACAACTGGTATCACAAACCAAAGTGTACACATACACACACAATCACAGCAGTAACCGCCACGTCTAACCGGAAATCTCAAGTGGCTGTAACTCTCTGACAAGTCTCCGCCTCCTAGCCATCACCATTCGACAATTGTGGTATCTGCACACACAAGCTGCTATATTGCTCTTCATGTTGCGTCACGAGTAATAAACTCAAAGTATTAGATACATCTCCGTATCACTAGCGTCAAGCGCACGCAAAACCACGAGCTTCACATCATCATACTCGAACTCAGCTCTCGTAGCCCATAACTCGGCTAACACAGAAACTCGAGCTACACACATACAGGAAACACTGAAGCTCTCAACTCTTGACTGCATGCATCAACAACAACATCCCAGACGGATGGTCAAAGTACAACCTCTAGCCTTTCCCGAACAAACTCAAAGGTGCAGCCATAGTCGTTAGTCGACCTCAACCATCTACACCACCTCAAGCCCAAATCTGGCCGAAAATGCAAGTGGATGAAACCCAAGTGATCAGTGCACGTCCTACACCGCGCTGCACGCCATAGCTGTAATGTCTCGAACTCTTGATGCTAACATAAGGACAGCTACACTCAAATCATACACAGGATATGCAACTACACAAAGTTCCACTGCCTGGAACCACGAGCCATCGCTCTGCAAAGCTGCATCTCGCATAACTAAATCCAATCCTCGATGCATTGCCATAACCCACGAACTCATCACGATCGTCAGGTAAGGTCAAAACCGAAGCAACGGTCAACCATCCTTCAGGAGTAAGTAACTCTCCTCGCGTGCATCGAACCACTCGAACTTGACGCCTTCTTCGTCAATCCGGAAAGTAAAGTGGCAATCCAGGAAAATTCTGTACAGGCCGTCGATAATAGCCTGCCGAACCCAAAAGACTCCCGATTTCCGGTACAATGGTAGGGCAATGCCCAAATCAATATGGCTTCTATCTGATCAGGATCCACGCCAACTTCCTCGGATAACATCACGTGACCCAAAGTCTTCACGCAAATCAACCAAAACCCACACTGACTGAACTTCGCAAATAGCTGATCATCTCACGAAGTCTGCAAAACTGCTCACATTTGCTTCAGGTACTGGCCCACGCTCCTGGAGTATATCAGGATGTTGTTGACGAACATGACCGCAACTCGTCCAGAAACCGTCTGAACACCTGGTCCATCAAATTCGTAAAAACTACGGGGCATTGGTCAACCAAACGACATGTCCAAAAACTCCTGATGTCCTCACCATGACCTGAAAACTAAAATAGCCACAACTGACACATCGAACCTCAACTGATGGTATCCGGATCCGAAATCAATCTTCGAAAAGACTGAAGCTCTCGCGAGCTGAACAAGCCACTCATCAATCCGAAGCGGAGGATACTCACTCTCTTCTGAAGCAAATCAAGCTTCCGGTAGTCAACGCACTACCACATCGAACCATCCAACATCCGTACAAACAATGTAAGAGCACACCGCGCAAATACGCGGGGTCGCATGAAATCTCCCGAAACCTCCTCCAGCAACCCTGGAATCGAAACTGTAGGTCCATCAGCTCCGCTGGCTCCGAACGACAAGACGTCGGTAAAATGAGTCCAACGCCCGGTACAAGCCCAATGGTGTAGTCAGTCTCCCGAACTGGAGGAACACCTGGTAATTCCTCCGAAACACACATGGAAACTCGGAAACCACCTCAATGTCACCAATGTCGGGCACAACAACCGTAGTATCCACAACATGAGCTAAGCAAACCACACAACTCGTCTCGACCATTCACTTGACCATCACCGCGAAACAGCATCTCGAGGAAATCTGGTCGTCGGAACACAACCTCCTTCTCGAGGCACCCGAACACAGCCAAATGCGTCGTCAAAAGTCTGTACTCATAATCACACCAAAACCACAATGTCCAGCTATAACAGATCCGCGGCTAACACATATCCTCAACAAGGATCTCGCAACCTCCGGATGGATGCAACACTCTCCAAAACCTCGGAAAATGGAGTTGCAGGTACAATAACCATGGATATCAAACAATAGCAACCTCGGAGAAAAGTCTGTTCTCAAACAAGGTCCTGGCATGAACTCCAACATGCCCAACTAGTCGCCCACGTTAATTGCGACTTGCTGAATAACTCATCAAAAGGGTACATTGATCAGACTGCAAGAACAACATGAGGATCTCCTCATAACTCTGAGCTATCGAACCGCTACAACAGCTGGCTGAGGACGCTCCCTCGCAACGTGACCCTCCTGGCCACCGGAACAACAATTGAAAGTGCTCCACGAACACAAGTCACCGCAACACCTGCTGCGTGAAAAGATCACCAACGATCGCCCAAACTCCTGCCACAGGAGCAAATCCGCTACTCTGTGATCTCCGCCATCGTCAAACGGATCCTCTGCTCGATCTGATGACCCACAACATAATCGATAAGGCCACAGCCTGACAAAATCACTGATCCCGAAGTGCCTGAACTCAACCTCATCACATATCTCGACTAAGTCCACTTTCCTCAAACCATCACATCGAAAACCGCATACAACTTTCCCTTTCGATAGCCTCGCCACTGAGTGCAACACACTAAGCTCCTCACGGACGTCTCGAGGCACAACAATCAAGATCCCTCTCTGATACTTAGGTTCAAACTCATCTCGAACCTTGTACACTGCTTCCTCTGAAGCCACATAACCCGTGCAACAAGAACAAATAGGTGAACAATGCATCTCTGCTTCAGGTGGACAAGCACTCCACATTCGAATGCTGGGTAGCCTGATAAACCTTTACCACACAAACAATCGCCTGAATATAGGCCATGGAGTCGCAACCGGTACTCACAAAACATCAGCCCACCAAACACAACAATCTGACTCAGGCAAACATCAAGTGCCACCATTCTCCGCTCTGAGCCAACATGTAGACGCTCATACACACACAATCAGGCAAACCGTGCCACACAATTCTCTGAACTCTGAATACTCCTCCAAATCCGTAGTTCACTGGCAAATTACGCGTCGATTGATCCTCAATAGGATCCACAACCGAAACGACACGAAAAGCACGTCAGGGAGGCATCCTAATGAATAAAACATCGTTCACAACAAGTGGAACGTAATCATGGAACTTTAAATATTTGAAAGCATACAACATCCGGAATATTGATGATTATCCGCCGGCCGGTCGGGTCACCATTCCAGACATGCTGTACATTCTCAAATATCCTTAGTAAACACGACTACAGAAGTCTACAGAACCTATAACCTAATGCTCTGATACCAAGCTGAAAGGACCCAACCCCGATTTAGCTCCCTAAACCGGAATCGAACCCCTTCGAAAACACGAACCAACAAAAACCATAGAAATTTTGGCAGAGTTTCGTTACTAACGTGGAATTACCATTACCTGCACGCGGAAAATACACTTCATCCTATGCCACAAAAAGCAAACCGTGGGCACCAATCCCATCCGGATTTCTCAATATATCAACAGTAAAGTAAAACAGTAAATATATCTATACTTTACTGAAATCCGGTGTAAAATCATATAACATATACAATAGAAAGCTCAGAGCGACTTCTAATACATAATCATATACGTATACCACAGTAGGTAGAACAATAAACCTACTGGATGAAACAAAGTAGCTCGAGCACTATGCCTCCGACCACGACGTGCGACACCAGAGCCTGAACTGCAAACTGGGCACGGAAACCGAAAAGCCCAGGGGAAAGACATGAAAACTGTTAGAGTGAGTGGACGAAAATAAATTTCTTTCACCACGTATTATATATGTTATAAAAACATATGCGAGTCGAAATATAAATAAATCAAATAATATACGAGGAGACGCTGACTCCAACTCGTAAACAGAGCATGCAAGGAAAATCTCACGGGGTCACTCGTGGACACATCCATACTAGTACAGTCAAAATCACGGAGTCCCTGACTACCACATGATCCATAGCCAGAAAGGCCTCGGTTCCGGGGTACTGCCCCTCCTGGTGGCCTACCATCGGGGATCAGCCGAGAGGCAAGTATATCGATACAACAACGTAACTGAGACTGTACTCTGTGTAAATCAAATCATAACAATTCGATGCAAATGCATGAAACAACATATAAGTGTATGTATACTCGTATACGTATATTCGTATAAGTATAACCGTATAATCGTAAAACACATGCTCATAATAATCATAATCTGGTATGAAATCTCATGCTCGTAAAACCATAATCATGCTGCATGCTCAAGTTCGTAAAACGTATATAAAAGACTCGCAATCAATCCGTGAAAATAAATTGTCCACTCACAGACTAGCGTAACGCGATATGCGTTAACCCGTGATCCGGCGGAAAGTCCCTCGCCAAAAGAACGATCACGAACCCCTGAATAATCACAAAATCCATTTCTCAAAATCATAACTCGGCAATACAAGACAAAATCACGAGAAACCATCGTTCTCGGAAACACATAATCCGAATACGAGGAATCGTCGAAAATCCGATATGTACATCACAATACCTCGCTATACTTTCGGATGCTCAACTCGAAAAACGAACCTTCCCACTACGATCGGGGCGCGATTTCGAGTCAAATGACATGCAACTTGTCGAAAATCCCAAAAAGTCAACATTGACCGTCGTTGACCACCGCGTTGACCGCCGCCCACGGCGGCGCCACCACTGACCGGAGAATTTCACGGCGGAGCAACCCCTATTCCACTCAAAATCACCCAGTGAGCAACTTTGTCAACTGCATCGAAGGCCAATTCTCACTCTAACTAGGTCAATTTCGTGATAAACCGAATTGGTACACAAATTTCAAATCCAAAATTCTCCTTCCACAAATCGAATTAAAGCTTCATACTTACATGGTTAGAATCCTTGAGAGGAGAGCTACAAAACCCAGTCCAAATCATAGCTCGAATCGGTCCGAATCTAAGAACCCGAATTCATCAAAAATCTCATCACTTTTGGCCGGAAATAGCTCACTCCCCCGGCGGCCTCGCCGTGAATGGAGGACGGCACGGTGTCGAACGCACCGAGGCGAGTCGAATGGTAGTAGCCTCGCTCCCTGGGGTGGCCGAAACGGCTTCGCCGCCATGGAGCACCGTGAGCCACCGTGAACTCTCTCTCCACCATGGTCAACCCGAGTTGACCAGGTCAACTACCAAAAATGAAAGTTTGACTTTCCAATTAAGGAAACCCACTATTTAAACTTTCCTAAAATAGCAACTTCCTTAATTAACTTTCCGACGAATTTTGAATACTCGTAACTTTCGCGTCGTAACTCCAATTCCGAAAAATTCTCACGGCCACAAACTCGTCTCGATGTACTCTTCAATAATCACCCGAAGTCAAACACATCGGCCAAACGGATAAAAAGTCAACTGTTCAACCAAACACACATTTAATTCGACTAAACAATCCACAAACGGAAATAATCACAACTAAATCTCTATAACTCAAAATCATGCTCCGGAAGTTCCCACGAACTCAAAATTAAATTTTGAACAACTTCCGTGAAGGAACGGAAACCAAATTCTCGTCCGGTAATTTAGTCGTTAAGTAGCTCGCCATTATAATCCGATTATGCCGAAACTTCAAATATTCATAATTAATTCCTCAGTCGTCCAAATAACGATCCGGAACCGCTCATGAACTCGTAATCACACGTACAATGACTCTCGAGAAGAGACCCAGCTCCAATTCTCGGCCAGTAATTAAGTCGTTAAGAAAGCTGGCAACTCAATCATCAGTCGAAAATCCGCGATTATGCAGTAACTCACGCATATAGCTGATCATACTGCTAATTCTGGTCCGGGTCATCACATCATGGGCCTATAGTATTGAAATCTTATTATGCAGGCACCGAATGACACAAAAAGACATTGAAACCTTTGTGTTTTCGGATCAACATCGACAACAACTTTTGAGCCAGGATTTTTTTTCATTAATTTGTGTCAAAATCAGAGAAGGTGTATGATCCATCTTCGTTTTCATGTAATGAAGTCATTGCTAATTCCTTGTCATACCACACCATCTTATAAGGAACTTTCAGGCTAAAACTCTCTCTGATTTCTATCTGTAAGGCCTTAGTTCCTTTATTAAGATTAGCGCGTAGTTTGTCCTTAATGATTGAGTTGGGTATTGGAAAAAATGATAAATTTCAACTATAGAAAACGATTGAGACAAAAGAAGAACTCTTGAGACAGATATTTCAACAGCTAGTTATGTTAGAAAAATGTCTCACACCTGAAAATAAAAGATCTCATCATCTCACTAGTTTGTTTCCGAACCTTTTCTTTACATGTATGCTTATTGTTGATTTCAATGATGTAAAATGATCCATTCGCCTGATATAGTTTTGCCTTCACAGAGTATTGGCATTTATTGCGCCATTTGTATTTGCAATGTACATTTACGCGTATCGGCTCATTCTTCACATATATAAACTTGAATGCATTTTCAATTGAGTACCTTTTGTGTTTCGGCCTGAATTCAGTCACACCACCTAATTTTTTTTGCCTATTTTCTTGTATCAATTTTGCCCATGGTTTTGTCATGTAATCATTTGTCTCCTCTTGTCTAAAGCATCTAAAACCAACGTCAGCAACATTACTAATTTTCATGTGGCCATCCATCAGCACATCATGCCTTGAGTTTTCATTATGTGTTCTACAAATTGATTGGTTGAAACTCAGATTTGCAGTTTGATGAAAAGAGGAAAAATATACATGTTTAGCTTGACAAAATATGCAAACAGATATTCAAACTGATATGCAAACTAATATTCAAATGAGTTTTGGATGTTTACCCCATTCATGTCATTGACTCTGATCTCAATATATTTTGAATTGAGCATTTGGAGAGAAATCATCATCAAAAACACGTCACGATATGTTTCCAAAAAAATTTGTTCATCCTTTGGTGGGATACAGTACTTGTACGTCAAGTTTGAGTTGTTGAGTAATTTGAATCGTTGAAGGACAATCCATAATGTCAGTAAGTGTGATATCAACACTTAAAATACCCATCACACCTTCTTGATCGTGAATATATTTCACAATGATTGGAGATGGTGTTGTTGCCATTGAATATATTGTAGAAAAACATTAAAAAGTTATTAAAGAGTTGAAGAAAAACTGCTTTGGTCAACTAACAGTTAGGTCTGATACTTCTAACAGATAGGTTATCATAACAAATAGACAAACAGATAGACAGTCAGATACTCTAATAGACATCCGAACAAATTTTCAAAACCAAAATCCAGACCTAATTAAGTAGATTTCGATCTCGCAATGCTTATAGTTTGAGGAGCAAATTGATTAAGCTAATCAATACTTTCATGAAATCGAGTAATACAACTATGAACGGAAACAATTTTGTGCAACGTCAATTCAAATCATCTATCATATACAAAAGCAGAGTGAAATTCGATGTACAACAGAATTTAACATGTGAAATCATCAATTGTGTCAAATAAATTTCTATATAGCGATCACGAGAGAGAGAGAGAGAGAGAGAGAGAGAGAGAGAGAGAGAGAGAGAGAGAGAGAGAGAGAGAGAGAGAGAGAGAGAGAGAGAGATTCTCTCTTTCCCGGTAAAAACTAAGGAGGGTCTTAAACATGGCAAAAATTCAAATTAGAAAAGAAGAGCAAAATTGAAAGGTTAAAATTGTATTTTATATCTGTTTAGGTCTTTTTTAGAGAAAATGATGTCAACTGGATTTTTTTTTTAAAATATGGGTCATAAATTGTATATTTTTTTACTGGTGTAATAAGTTGAGTTTTTTTTTTTGAAAATAAATATGTTTTTAGGTTTTTAAATAATTTTCCAAAAAAATAAAAACAAAATAATTAGGCTCCACGGAGTGATGTAATAATAAAAAGAACAAAAAATAAATAAATACCAAAACTAAATTAAACAAACACAGACAGACACACATTTATATATATATTTTTCCCTCCTTATCGAATCATCTTCGCAGAAAAAAGCTCCATTTGTTTCTCTGCAAATCCGCCCTCTTTCTCTGATGATCTGCATTTTCCGAACCCATCTCTGAGCGCTCTCAATCTATATATTTAAAAAACCTCTCTATCCAAGAGAAAATGGAGAGCGTTGCTGCTCTATCTGAAGATCTCTCCGATCCCACTCATCAGCGTCCTGACTCGGAAAGCGAGCAGCGAGTTTACTTTGTTCCCTACAGGTAGGTGTTCTTCACTCATTCACTTCTGAGCTCCATTCTTACACTATCGATTTTCTATCAATCTAATCTGCTCGAAATTTCTGCAATTAGAAATGAGGAAAGTAGATTAGTCTCATTTGGGAAATGACCAATTAGGCTCCCGTATTCTGTTTTTAATTTTAGATGTTAGATTTGGGTTTTGGATGCATTATATGATTTTTGAGCTTGGATTGATTTTTATTTATTTTTAGTTGGTGGAGGGATGCACAAGATTCAGTTATGGGGGATTCGGATGGGAGGAAAGGGATTCTATGCGTGGCGTCCCAGGCAGCTTCTTCATATGGCGGCCCCATGAAGATTATTAACAACATTTTCAGTTCGGATCTCGTGTTCAATCTCCGGAGGGAGGATGATACGGCGCAGAATGGCGAAAGTGGTGAGGTGGGTGTCTCGGGCCGAGACTATGCATTGGTCCCTGGAGAAATGTGGGTGCAGGCGCTCAGATGGTGAGTTCATACTCCTATGATTTTTGGCATTTTGTTACATGCAATTGGTCCCTCGAATATGTTAGTGGTGAAATTGCATAGTTGTTGGCAGAAGTAATCTGTTTGATGCTTTTACTTATGATTTTGATGGCCCTTTTCTTTGCTTGTCAAGCTGCCTATGAGTGGTTCCACTGTCTTCCCGAGTGACATTTCATGCTTATTAAACCTAATGAATTTTTCTTATATGAATGCTGCTTGTTTTTTGCTATCGTGTGGATTGGACATAATCATTAATATTGGCTATATTTAATCTCTACACTTTGCAAGAATCATAAACCCATATACAGTCTTTGGCCGTCTGATGCTCCATCCACGTCACTAATTTTTATGTTGGCATTCCTTTTCTGCTGTCTCAAAAGATGTCAAATGCTCAGTTTGTTCTAGTATTTGATTTACTAACACCATACAGTGTAAATCTGCAGTGGAGTGCTTGTCTTTTATTCTTCTTCTGCTGTATTAGTCTCATTGGTATCTCTAATGGATTTGATTCTTTTGAAATAAGACCCAGATGCTTTTTAAATTTGAAGGCAGTCATGATAGTTTAAACTAGTATTACATTTCTCTGCTGCTTCTTTGGTAAAATATTACGGTTTGTAATACTTCTTATTTTAGATTAAGTTTTGTTGTCTTTGGCGAATCATTACGTATTGCACATGCATGTAGGCAAATCATTATCTTGATTGTTTTTTCGGTTGAAACTCATGGTCATTTCTTGCAAAGTATCTCAGCTATGGTATGGTTTTTGTACTTTTGTAGGCATAGTGATCCCAAAGCTGCAGTTAAGGATGGTAGGAGCTTTTCTGCTGCAGAAGATGACAAGACTGATGTGTATCCCCTACAACTTAGGCTTTCTGTTCCACGAGAAACAAATTCATTGGGAGTAAAAATTACCAAAAAGGTTGGCACTGTAGTTTATATTAGTTCTTTTTGGCCTTTGACTTTTACTCTTTAGAATTTATTGGGAGTATCCAAAAAGGTCAATATATGGAGTTCAAATTAGTCCTTTTTTGGCCTTTGACTTTTATTGAGTAGAATCAGAAGATTTGAACTTGAGAGAACTCTTGATCTTTTATTAATTGTTGATTGTGGCCAAGGGTGCATGAAACATATAGTCACACATACACAATCAGTTGTCAAAGTACATATGAAGTGAAAGGCCTCTCTTTTGCTAAGCCTTCCGAAGCATCTTCTTTCCTTGACCAATAGGGCAAGGATCTGATATTATGGTTTGCCATTTCTCCAAGTTCTTTTATTTATTTCAGTGGTGCTGTTGTGCCCTCTCCTTCCACTCACTTTTATATATTTTTAACCACAGTTTACTCGTAAATCGAAAGATTGAAATGCATCATCTAATAATTTAAGATTAAACAATAGAAAGCTGAACAAAGTTGAGATTTCCCACTGAGGGATCATTCCATTAGTGTACTACTTGTGGTGGTTGCGCCTCCATGTTGGGGCTATGCACTACGCCCCTCCTGATTACCTGATTAGTGCCCAGCGATTTTTAGAGCCGTGTCTGATTTTGAGATCATGCATATCATTTTGAATATTGTTCACCAATCTACTCCTCATGGAAGCTCATTTGGCTTTAAATAGCTTTGCTTTCTAATTGAGTTTTTGAATTCATTGCACTAAATGAATAAGGATAAATAAGTAACAAGTTCATTAATAGCTAGTATAACTTCTCATTTCCATCTTATATTGCAACGGGCAACCATTTGAGAATCAAAAAGAAGAAAAAAACCCTGGTTATTGTACTAGTTATCGCATATCTAAGCGTTCCGCATGTTAACATGCTCTTCAATTTTCTCATACATCTTACTTTGTTTTAGGATAATGCGGTTGAATCCTTCAAAAGAGCCTGCAAAATCTTCAGTTTGGAGTCCGACATGGTAATCAATTTGTTTAAGTATGTTATTGTATCAGGATAATGTTGTTTACTTTTTGTAATGTCTTTTAATGCATCAGGTGCGCATTTGGGACTTTTCTGGACGGACAAACTTATTTTTTATAAATGACAGAAGCAAGTTTCCTAGAGACTTGCAACGACAATCAGATGAGGTAACTTGCTACTTTATGCCCATCCCTCCTTCTGCTACTTTGAAACTTATATGCTATATGATATTTTCGATCAACATGCTTTATGTCAATACCATTTAAATTTGATTAACAATGCGTCACTGATGTTTCCTTGAGTAATATATACATTTCATGGTTGTACGAAGCCATTTATTCATATTTGTATTGGTAGATATGTAAGGAAAGTCAACTGTTGGAGTTCACTTTTTGCAGCATTATGTGGTGTCCTGTGAACAGATATGGTCAATTTCTGTGCCCACTTCTTGTGTGTTTTAGTTTTGCATTCAAATTTGTTCTATAGGATCTGCATATTGAATCTGATCAATAGGATTGAGTCAATCTTAATTATACTATTGATAAGTTTCCACATTGAATTATAGTGTCTTCAATTCTATGAAGCATCCACTGATAGGTTCAATGTTCTTGCATGAATGATTTCCAGATCCTGCTGGAGTTGCAAGTTTATGGGTTGTCGGATTCCATTAAATGCAGGGAAGGCAAGAAAGATGACTCCACCCTTGGAAATTCTTCTTGCGGTGCTTCAGCTATGATGAATGGTTCTACTGGAAATTTACACTCCAACTTTATTCGTTCATTCTGGGGAAGCTCTTATGAAGCTGGTTCTTTGGGGTTGACAGGCTTGCAGAACCTCGGAAATACTTGTTTTATGAATAGTTCCATCCAGTGCTTAGCCCACACACCGAAGCTAGTTGACTATTTTCTTGGAGATTATGCTCGAGAAATAAATCAGAAAAACCCATTGGGCATGGATGTATGTCATCCTTTGGTTTACTCTTCAAAATATTTCTTAATGTTACTGACATAATGTCGAGCAAAGAATGTGTTATTGAGATGTTAGCCTCCTTTCTTAAGAGTATATTTTCTTCTAAACGTATTAGTATATGTCTTTGTCAGGGGGAGATTGCTTTAGCATTTGGTGATCTATTAAGGAAGTTATGGGCTCCTGGAGCAACTGCTGTGGCACCAAGGACATTTAAGTTGAAACTTTCTCGCTTTGCTCCTCAGTTTAATGGCTTCAATCAACATGATTCACAGGTTAGTGAAGTTTCTTGTTTCCAGAAGTGCTCTCTATTGGGTTCAGGGTTAGAAGTAATTGGATTGTCATGTATCATCTTATATTATTGTAACAGGAACTCCTGGCTTTTCTGTTGGATGGACTCCATGAAGATCTTAATCGTGTAAAGTGCAAGCCTTATGTGGAAGTCAAGGATGGTGACAATCGACCAGATGAGGAGGTAGCTGATGAATATTGGCAAAATCATTTAGCTCGTAATGACTCTATCATTGTTGATGTGTGCCAAGTAAGCTTCTATCGCAAATTCATGTCTTGTTTCCAATCCATGTTGAACTAAACATCTTCTGGGAATCTTTTACTGATTAGTTTTTGTATGACTTGTTTGTGAACCTCAAAGTCCAGAGTTGTCCATTAGGGTTGTATTTCATTACGTATATATTACTAGCGGTGAAAAGATATATACTATTTCAAATCTCTTGCTAAATAAAATGATGAATGGCTGATTTTGATCAGAATCTACTCATTTCGAGTGGATGGTACAATTTTTAGCGTTTCACAGCTTGAATGGAATACTTATCTTTAGTTTTGGATTTGTTTTTTCTTCTCATTTCTGTCGGAAATTATTGCAAGATGGCTTTTGATATTTTTAGGCAACTTATCGGCTCTTTGATTAAATGCATCACCGGCTCTTTTTATTAAATTGCAGGGTCAATATAAATCAACATTAGTTTGTCCTGTTTGCAAAAAGGTGTCTGTTACATTTGATCCATTTATGTATCTCTCACTACCATTACCTTCAACAATGATGCGGACAATGACTTTAACAGTTATCAATACTGATGGAAGTTCAAAGCCATCTGAATATACCATTAATGTGCCCAAACATGGAAGATTTGAAGATCTCATCCGGAATTTGAGTGTTGCGTGTGCACTTGGGGTTGATGAAACTTTTTTAGTGGCTGAGGTATGGTGCCATCGCTATTGCATGATATGTGTATTATTTATGTTTGTGTATTTGTTTGTATGCAAGGATGTGTATTTTTTGCTTGTATTGGTTTGATATCTGAAGCTAGACTTGGGCAGATATACAACAATCGGATTATACGTTTTCTTGAGGAGCCAGCTGATTCGTTATCCCTAATTAGAGATAATGACCAGTTGGTTGGTTATCGATTCAAGAAAGATGTAGAGGGAATACCTCTGGTCGTTTTCATGCATCAGCAAATGGAGTAAGTATTATCCTTCCCTTTAATCTCATTGATGTTGGTGTTTTCTGATCTTATTTTACTGTAATTTGTGTATCCAAGTTGCACAGGATTAGGCTGTAAAGAAAGGGCTATGTGGGTCTCTTTTTCATATAGAATAGTACAGCACAATGGAATAGGTGTACAATATTAGGAAAATAACTTTAATAAAAAACTTCATTATGAATATATATATTTTTTTATAAAAGGTGCTCCAGTTTACACATTGTCAACTTGTTGCTGAAGTGATTTTTTCGTTATTTGTGCAGTAAAACCATGATGAGATCATAAAATACAGTTTGTAATAATTTCAAACTTTATTTTTGACTTTATTCGATAGGCAATTGTGAGAGTTATGTTTTATTATTGCCTGGATGGTGTGCATGGATTATGCTTTCCTTGTCAGAGTTGGTCCTCCTTGATAAAAAGTTACAGTAATTGATTGGTTTCACGCAAAGAGATGTGCCCCTTGAAAGATTAGGTCCTATAAATTGTAGGTTCACCAAAGAAATTTGTTTGTTAGTTCATTTTAGTGTTTCACCTGCTGCAGCACCGAGTAGAAGTTCAAATAGACATTTCAAATATCTATATATTTTGTACTTATTCCATCTTTCATTATATATGCTACCCGCCATGAAACCAGCATCTTATGTGTTTGATGTTGTCAGGCAGGACATGCAGGGAAAACTGAGCTCAAGCTGGAAGCCATTTGGAATTCCTCTTGTATCAAGACTCAGAAATGCTGCAAGTGGATCTGATATCTGCGATTTGTACTTGAACTTGCTTAAGCCATTCCAAATACCTGCAAAGGGTCCCCAAGAACATGTTAATAAATCACTGGGCATCACTCATGAAGAGGTCACCGCACTACAGGATGCCACACCTCCAATTTTAGGCGAGGATTTGAACCTCTGTCATGAAGATGGGGCAGAGTCACTTATGAATTGTGAATTTCAATTTTACATGACAGATGAAAAGGGAATTCAAAAGGAGAAAAGTATATCAATGAAGGAGATAGTCGAGTGGAAATGGCCTGATCATATATATGTGCTTGTATGTTGGCCAGAAAGTTATGTTCAGCAGTATGATACTGGCATTCTGAACTCATTGTCGTTGGTTTTCAAGCATGGCCTTTTCTCGAGAAAGCCTCAAGAGACCGTTTCTCTCTATAAATGCCTTGAAGCGTTCTTGAAGGAGGAGCCTCTTGGGCCAGAAGACATGTGGTGAGTGGGTACATATTGAGCCTTTTGAGTTTATTGTTTATAGTAATTTGCATGGTGTATATTGGGATATTTTGATCACTGAATACCTCTTTCATTCATGCTGTGGTAGCATTATTTCTGAAATAGAAGGTCATATTACTCAGAGTAGTTCCTGTCTGTTGGGTTAGAACCAAATGCTCTACTCCTTGATTTCAGTTCCCACTTTTTATCGGATGTCCCCGAAGGGTCTTTCAGTTCCTACTTTTATGATGTCTTCAATGTTCTGCTTGACTTCTGTTTCAACACTTCGAAGAGTGAATATACAAAAACTTATAGGCTATAGTATCAAGTAACAAGATGGACCACCTTCTAATTAAACAGCTCTACAATCTAGTAGTAAACTGCATCCGCATGAGCTATTGGTAATTTTTTTTCAGTTGCTAATTTCAATTACTTTGGGTTAACATAAGGTGATTTTGAGATTTAGGACAATTTGACTTTAGTACAACTACTGAACTTTTTTTTTCTTACCTTTTCTGTAGTTCTGGTCATATCAACTTTATTATCTGGTACTGTTATCTGGTCATATCATTTCTAATATATGGTACTGATATTGGGATCGTAGGTATTGTCCTGGCTGCAAACAGCATTGCCAAGCCAGTAAAAAGTTGGATCTTTGGAGACTGCCTGAGATATTGGTGATTCATTTAAAGCGGTTCTCATATAGTCGATTCTTCAAGAACAAGTTAGAGACATATGTCGACTTTCCTGTTGATAATCTTGATTTGTCAACACACATTGCTTACAGGAGTGGTGAAGTAAGCAATCGTTACATGCTTTATGCAGTCAGTAATCACTTTGGAAGCATGGGTGGCGGTCATTATACTGCATTTGTCCATGTAAGTGCTGTTCTTTGCTCAATGGTTGTTCATTTTTCTTTTTTTGCTTTTCTGTATACTTCTTATTGTGATGAAATTTCCAGTAAAGTACGTATTCTGCTCCTTTTTTCATAGTATAATTTTCGTGGATTTAAACATAAATTTAATGAATCAACTGTCAAATTATTTTTGTAGTAAGTGATTCATGAGATTAGCATGCGGTTTTAGAAGGTCGTGTAGTAATGCGATCTCCTTAAATCCCTATGCTGGGTATCACAGTTGTGGTATATCAGATTCACAGCAGCTTCAGTGGCAGAATGCTCCCTTTTGGTGGAAGTATGATCTATCACTTTGTAAACTAATCTTCCCTTAACCTGTCTCTGAGTTTCCACTGCACATAAAAATAACACTCCTAAATGGTGGGACTACGCTAGGCAATGCTGTTTGCAGCCAGGACAAGGCCTAAAAGCATTACCAAGCCCGACAAGGCCCGAGGCCTAAAAAGCCCGTGGGCTTCAAATTTTCGAAAAAGCCCGTTCCGGACCATTGCCGAGCCCTAGAATACGCACTTAGAGACATCTTACCCCCAACTAATACGAGTTTGGGTATTAGAGGTCTCTAACTTTCTTTGGGATTCATGGCAATACTCTTGGGTTTAAACCTATGCACCTTATACGTCATCTGGAACCAGATTTCAATTTCAACAAATTGAGTAAATTTACTGCAATGACAACTATGATAGAGAAGAATAGTCCATGTAGAATGTTTTAGTGAAAAGCACAGGCTGGTATTAGACCTTTGTATGATTTTACTACTTGATCAAATAGTACCAAAGGATTTGATCGTGACAGGATGCTTGAAGGAATTTTAAAATTGTAGTCGATAAATTATTATTTTTGGTCGAACAGTTGATAAATTTATTGTTGTTTTAAAAAATTTCACACTGTAGAGGCTGTGCATGTAGATTTAAATATATCATATGGCTTCTGTTATGTCTGTCAATACTGGTAATATGACTAGTTGGACACAAACTAGCTAGCAGGACCTGATAAGTCTGACCACTTTAGAATTATGTATTTTGAAAGGTTTATTTATTTATTTTTCTGACTTATTTTCTGGATTTATACATTGGCTTATGTCCTTTTTCTGATGTAGCATGGGGGAGATCGGTGGTATGACTTTGATGATAGCCATGTTAGCCCTGTGAATCAGGACAAGATAAAATCTGCAGCTGCTTATGTTCTTTTCTATAGAAGAGTTGTAGACATGTGACTTTCGAGTAGAAATTCTTTTGAGATCCCATTTGAGGTTCAGTTATGGTGAATACATACAATAGGTATATGTACATTTCACATCAGTCCTAGGACTACATGCCCACAAGAGCTACTATTCTAAATTGGCAATGACAATTGAGATCGAGAGTTTCCGACATGGATGATGTTGGCAAAGAAAGGACTTGGAAGAAGTACTGAAGAGGAATGTAACATAGTAACAAATGGAGAGAGAAGTGATGATACTGAGATAATGTATACAGTCATAACCCATAATATGAAGACTGAAGCAAAGTCTACTAGCTGGGTTAGATATCTTCTGAAGGGCCCTGTTCTACAAGCTAGCCTTTCTTATATCTTCTTGTGCATTATTCAGAATTTCAGATAAGTGATTATATTGTATTAGCATTTTCATGTCGTCATTTTTGAGATCAGAGGGCATTTTAGTTGAAGTTTGGCTTCATTTTCATTCAACCGTAGTACAATCTGTTGAGTCAGGACTTGGAATATCAAATTAAATTTTGAATCCTGTAGCTCTATGGAAACACTGCCTAATTTTTGTTGGAAGGAATCGCAGTGGGGAGTCCATTTTAATTTGTATTTGGTGAGATGGAAGATGGATTAGACATCGGCAGATTGGCATTAGGCTTCATTGAATGAGATTCATCGATCTAATTAGATTTTTTGGTCTGCCCCTTTCTCTGATTCAATTCTGTTTCTGTTCTGAATCTTAGTCAATTATTCTTTCGAAGTATGAATTGGCAGAGGATGAGGTAATGCATAGTTTTAAGTTGTAGTACTCATTTGCTTCATTTACATAATACACTTGAATACTTGAGCAATCAAATAAACGTTCAGATCTTAGACCGCAACAAGATTGGAGGCGACATACCTCATTACAGATCGACTTATTCAAGTACGTTTAGGCACGTCATCATCAGATATTCGGATACACGGCTATGAAGGCAGTAATAGCATCTATCCTGGAAAGGAGTACGTTGTGATTCTAGCTTGTTATACTTGGTAACATCCATGCACAAAAATATTTGAAAAATTTCCTGTCGTTGCGTAAACATGGGGTAACAAACTAGTTAGTCAAAGTACCATGTTGATTTTAGCATTTCTAGTACCAAATTTGGGTTAATAGAGTTTGGGTTATCGTACGAACTATGAGGATCATAATTTATTTGTAAATATACACAGAATAGGTAGAATGAATTAAGATTGTGACGTTCGGTTAATCGAAATTTCAGAGTTCCTATCCTCTATGGTTGACAAGACCGACACGATGAGAAAAAATATCTCCACACCATAATAAACTGTGGCGTGTAGAAGTTCTAGTGTCTCTAAGAGACCTTATTTTTTTCATTTAAGTTATTAATTTTTTTTATTCTCAATTAAGTCAATTTGACTTGTTATTTCAAAAATAAAGTTAAAATTTTACTAATTATTTATAAAACTAGGTTCCAACAGATGTCTTATACAAAAGATAAATTTAACCTTTTGTTATATTTAAATAAAGTGGAGAGAATTTAACTCCAAAGGTAAATTCTCTCTCATCTGTTCCCACGCTTGAGAGAGAGAAACCATCTGCAGAAGCATTTTTTTTTGTAAGAGATGGAAGTTTTATCTTTTTAGAATAGAATGTAAATTCAAAATAACTTGAAAATAACTTTTACCAAGGACGGAGGGACGTGGGGGCTTCCCCCCCCCCCCCCCCCCCCCCCCCCCCCCCCCCCCGAGTTTATGTGAAAGGATAATTAGTATACTATTATTATTATATAATATAAATATTATAATTTATTTAAAGTATATCTAAACTTCAATGACACGTATAACTGCATGACTAATTCAAATCCGACGACTTTGTAAGAATATTATTATATATTATTTTAATAATGAAGTCTAAATATTAGATCAATTAGGATTCAATCTCTTACCATGTTTATGATTTTATGGTATTTTTATTCTTTATAAAAGCTCTACCATTCCTGAGATTAAAATACAATCATTTTTATTAAGTTGATTAGATATGGAGAGATACTTCAAAAGAAAAGAAAAATCCTCTTCTTCTACTCCAACATCAGATGAACAACCACCTACGAAAATTCAAAAGAAGAATAGTAACAATATGAAAAAGTCTCGTACTGGAGATATTACAAAAAAGAATCCATCGGATCCTGCTAAACGCTCGCCAATTTCAATTTATCATCCTAACATTCAAGAAAAAGTTTGAAGATATTATCTACAACAAGGCCCTTGGACCTAAGAATCATACTTTTCCTTTCACGGAATTTGGGAAAAAAGAAGAAGATAAGAAGGTTTATTCGTTATTGGTTTATTGAATTTCCATATTGGTTAGAGTACAGTATTAAAGAGGATGCTGCATTTTGTTTATGCTGTTATCTTTTCAAACCAGCTATTGGAGAACAAGGCGGTGGTGAAACTTCTGTTGGTGCTGGTCATGGATTCAATAATTGGAAGAAGAAACAAACGCTAATATCACATTTTGGAGGATCAAATATTACTCATAATTAGGCTGCGAGTAATTGTGATGCTTTATCAAACCAAAAACAACACATTGAGATTTTTTTGGCAAAATATACAGATCAAGATCGAATTGACTACCCTAACCGAGACTATTTTTTAAGCTTTTCATTTAGACCCCCCCTAACCGAGAATCCTAGCTCTGTCCCTAACTTTTACTGTTGGAGTACAAGTCAAATAAAGATAAACTAACTATAACTTTTTAACAAATATAACTTTTGTTTAAGGAGATTTATTCTCCATTAATCCCGATTGTGTCTTGTTCTAGTTAGATACGGATATTGATTAGATAGATACACAGAATCCCTGTTACATAGGGATAGTGATTGTAACTGATTGTATCAGCCTGTATTTAAGACATTCTATCAATAAGAAGTAAACAACTTTCTGTCTATTCTACTTTCTCCTACAACACGTTATCAACACGACTCTCAGAGCTAATAGGAAAACCTAAAACTAGGAGAAAGCCACCGACCACCGCCGAACACTACCGCCGCTGCCAACCGCCGCCGCCGATCACCTTGCTCCACTGTCGGCCTCTCTCTCTCTCATCACGGCATCCCTCACTCAAGCACAAGTTCTTCAAATCGTTTCAAGATTGCTCGTCCTCCGAGGAATCGTTTTAGAAGGGCTTCTACCTCAAATCAATCAACAAGCGTAGCGGTCATACCGAGCATAACACCCATCGAGGTAAACTTTTCTAAACCGTTAATCTCTAGATCTAGCAAATTTACTTACCGCAAAACCCTAGATTTAAGTTGATGATAACTGTGATATGAGTTGTGAATATTACATGTTTCTACCCTAGCTTCTATGGACATATATCCATAGAGTATATGTGACGGTCTTAGGGGAGTCATGGTTTGGAAAAGAAAAAGAAAATAAAAGGGAAATCGATTTTATGTGACTGTTGTGTCATGGTCGCTGGGTGCGGTTTTTACCACCGTTTTATAATCGATTTTGTGACCATGCATCATGGATCACGTTCTTATTCAATTAAACTTGAAAGTTTTGTGATCGTAGTACTCGATCATTTTTAATAAAATATCTCTGTGTGTTTTGTAGATGGGTTCGAATGAGCCTGCAAGGCCGGAATTCGAGATCCTTAACCTCGAAGGCAAGGAGTACTATCGTTGGGTCTCTGATGTAGAGAACACATTCATCAGAAAGAGACTGACCAACACCATCGAACCCACTGGGTATGGAACAAACCTCCTCCCACCTACTGAAGAGACAAAAGCACAAGCCCTCATGTTTTTGAGGCATCATATTCACCCATATCTGAAAAAGCATTACTTGAACAAGACAGATCCCATGGTTTTGTGGGATGTTCTGAAAGGACCCAACCCTGATTCAGTTACCTAAATCGGAATAGAACCCCTTCTGAAAATGCGAACCAACAAAAATTTTTCAAAATTTCGGCAGAGTTTCGTTACTAACGTAGAATTACCATTACCTGCACGCGGAAAATACACTTCATCCTATGCCACAAAAACCAAACCGTGGGCACCAATCCCATCCGGATTTCTCAACATTATAATATAAGCAATAACAGTAATCATACTGTACTATGTATATATATATCCGAGAAAATCCGTATAAACACGTATCAGAATGTATCAGAGCGACCTCTAGTGTAAAATATATACAACATATACATCAGTAGGCGAAACAAGAACCTACTGGAAAACACAGGTAGCTCAGATCACTAGCCTCCAAACCGCGACGTAAAACACCAAACCTGAACTGCAACTGGGCACGAAAACCGAAAAGCCCAGGGGAAAGACATGAAAACCGTTAGAGTGAGTGGACGAAAATAAATGTCTTTAACCAGTTGATATATATGTTTAAAATAACATATGCGAGTCCAAGTAAATAAAAAACAACAAGTACACGAGGTAAAACCATAATCCTCCAGCGTACTGAGCATGCAAGTAAAAATCCCACGGGGTCACTCATGGACACGTCCGTGCTAGTACAGTCAAAATCAAGGGATCCCAGACCCACACGTGAGTCTAGCCAGAAAGGCCTCGGTTCCGGGGAAATGCCCCTCACCGGTCAGGTTGGGGTTACGCCCCTCCTGGCGGCCTACCATCGGGGATCAGCTGAGAGGCAAGTGTATCGATACAACAACGTAACTGAGACTGTACTCTGTGTAAATCAAATCATAAACAGTTCGATGCAAATGCATGAAACATCATATAAGTGTATGTATATTCATATACGTATATCCGTATATGTATAACCGTATAATCGTAAAAACACATGCTCATGTAATTCGTAATCTCAATACGCATGCTCAAGTTCGTAAATCATATAAAAGACTCGCAAGAATTCCGTGAAAAGAAATTGTCCACTCACAGGTGAGCAAAACGCGCACTTGCGCTAATCACGTGGTCCGGCGGAAGATCCCTCGCCTGAAGCACGATCACGATCTTCTGAATATTCACAAAAACATAACTGATCAAAATCACAGTCCTCAACCCTGTACTGAATCACGGAAACCAATCGTTCCCGGAAATAAACAATGCAATGCAAAACGAATAACGGAATTCCCGAAATCTCCACTCGAAACCCTCGACTGAAAATCGGCTAACCAAATCAACCCAAAACCTCTGAACGATAATCAGGGCGCGATTTCGAGAAAAACGACATTAAAAACGTCGAAATCTGAAAAAGTCAACCCTCGCCGAAGCTCCGCCGTTGACCGCTGCCGCCGCCGGCGGCGGCGCGCCGTCAACAGTGAAATCTCACGGCGAGATTCTCCAGATCAGAAGATCTCCACGAGCCCAAACTGTTTCTCAACTGGCCCCAAGGCCAAAACTCACCGGAACAGGGTCAATTCCAGCTCGAAAGGTGAACGGAAAATCCCTCCGGCCACAAATCGGGTTCCAACAATTCCTTAACCAATTCCAAAATAAATCACATGGGGAGCATCACAAGGTCAAGGGGAGTCGAACCCCCTTAACCTCCACCTCCAAATCTCGCCGGAAAACGGCCAACCATCACCGGCGAAATTGAGGAACTCGGCCCGATTTGAAACCCATAAAATCCTCATCAATTTCCATCAAACTAAGCATCAATCAACTTGAAATCACTCAAGGATGCAAACCATACCTTCCTCAAGGTCTGAGGTGGCCGGAAAATGGGTCGTCGGACGGCAAGCCGAAACGGGAAAGTCTTCCTCCTCGGTCAACGGTCAACAGCTTCCCAAAACGGAAAGTCAAAGCTGGTCAACGGTAAACAGTGTTTTTCGACGATTTTACGACTATTCCCGATATTTATACTCGCGCTTCGGGTCGATCGACGGTCCGAAATGAATATACGAAATGATTCGGATAAACACGAAACAATCGGATAAACTCGTCAAAAACCGAAACTTCAAATAATCATAAAATATTCCTCGGTTATCAGAAAAATCTTCCGGAACTGCCTACGAGCTCGAAATCACGTACTCTACAATTTCCATGAAGACACTCAACTCAAATTCTCGACCGAAAACATAGTCGCGAATAGAGTCAGCAAACCACATATATAACGTAAAACTGCGACTAAACAGAATCTCGTGAATCGTGCCGAATACACAACTGATTCTGGTTCGGGTCGTCACAAATCTACCCCCCTTAAAGAAATTTCGACCTCGAAATTTATGTACCTATCAAGTGAACAGATGAGGATACTGCTCCCGCATACGCTGCTCAGTCTCCCAGGTGGCCTCTTCAACTGAGTGGTTCTGCCACAAGACCTTCACCAGCAGAATCACACGGTGCCTCAACTCCTGCTCACGACGATCGAGAATCTGCATTGGCTCCTCTACGTACGATAAATCCTCCCTGATCGGCAACTGCCGTGGGGCTATCACATGTGAAGGATCTGAGATGTACTTCCGCAACATCAAAACATGAAAGACATCATGTACACGAGCCATCTCAGCTGGTAACTCAAGTCTGTATGCAACAGCTCCAACCCTCTCCGTAATCTCATACGGACCAATGTATCGCGGTCGAAGCTTGCCACGCTTCCCGAAACGCACAACTCCCCTCCACGGAGATAGTTTCAGGAAGACCCAATCACCAACCTCGAACTCTAAACTCTTCCTCCTCACATCTGCCTAACTCTTCTGCCGATCCTGGGCGACCTTCAACCGATCCCGGATAACCTCTATGTCCTCCATCGTGGTTTTCACCAAATCGGGACCAATGAGCCAACGCTCGCCCACCTCATTCCAACACAATGGAGTGTGACACTGCTTCCCGTACAGGGCCTCGTACGGTGCCATCTCAATACTGGCCTGATAGCTGTTGTTGTAGGCGAACTCAATCAGATGTAACTGCTGATCCCAGTTTCCGCGAAACTGCAACACACATGATCTCAGCATATCCTCAAGAGTCTGAATGGTCCGCTCGGACTGTCCGTCAGTCTGAGGATGGAAAGTTGTACTGAATCGCAACCTCGTGCCCAACGCTCGCTGCAAAGCCTGCCAAAACTCAGAAGTGAACTGACTATCTCGATCCGAAACAATCGACACAGGCACACCATGCAAGCGAACAATCTCGGATAAGTACAACTTGGCCAATCTGCCCACTGATACCTTCCCTGGAAGTGCAAGAAAGTGTACGGATTTCGTTAATCGGTCAACAATAACCCAAATGCCAGTGTTGCCCGCCGAAGTACGCGGCAACTGATAGATGAAATCCATCGTAATGTGATCCCATTTCCAAATCGGAATCTCAAGTGGCTGTAGTTTCCCTGCAGGTTTCTGCCTCTCCGCCTTCACCTGCTGACAAATCAAACATCGACTCACGTACGCGGCAATCTCCCGCTTCATGTTACGCCACCAATAGTACGCTCGAAGTGTACGAAACATCTTCGTACCTCTGGGATGCATCGCGTACGCTGAACTGTGAGCCTCGTCTAGAATCTCCTTCTTCAAGTCCTCGTCTCTGGGTACACATAACCTGCCTTTGAACAACAACGTATCGTCGTCGCTCAATCGGAACTCTGTAGGCACACCATTCCGTATCATGGTCTTCTTGCCCAACAGGTAAGAATCCGAATCCTGAGCCTCTCGTACCTGATCAACCAGTATGGGTCGAACCTAAAAACTGGCCAACAAAGCTCCATCATCATCATACCCAAACACAGCACCTGTGGCTCGAAGCTCGGCTAACATCGATACTCTGGCCACACACATGTGAAACAACGAGGCTCCAGATTTCTGGCTAAGTGCATCTGCTACAACATTGGCCTTCCCCGGATGGTACTCAAAAGTGCAATCGTAATCATTGATCAAATCCATCCATCGGCGCTGCCTCATGTTCAGATCCGGCTGCGTCCGCAAGTAGGTGAGACTCTTGTGATCAGTATAAATCTTACACTGAGCACCATACAGGTAATGTCTCCAACTCTTCAACGCTAACACGATAGCGGCTAACTCCAAATCATGCGTCGAATAGTTGGCCTCATGTGGTTTCAGCTGTCTGGAACCATATGCCACAACTCTACCATGCTGCATCAACACACAGCCAAGTTCCAACTTCGACGCATCGCTGTACACAACAAACTCACCACTGTCGTCTGGCAATGTCAGAACCGGTGCGGTAGTCAATATCTCCTTCAGGAGCAAGTAACTCTCCTCGCACGCATCAGACCACTCAAACTTGATGCCCTTCTTCGTCAATCTGGTCAGTGGTGTAGCAATCCGGGAGAAATCCTGTACAAACCGTCGATAATAGCTTGCTAACCCCAAGAAACTCCAGATTTCTGGCACAGTAGTGGGTCTACTCCAGTTCAGCACAGCCTCGATCTTGTCAGGATCAACACTGACTCCCTCAGCCGAAATCACGTGGCCCAGAAACTTCACACTATCCAACTAGAACTCGCACTTGCTAAACTTCGCGAACAACTGATGGTCCCGCAAAGTCCGCAACACAGCCCGCAAATGCTTCTTGTGCTAGCCCACACTCCTGGAATAGATCAAGATATCGTCAATGAATACAATCACAAACTTGTCCAGGAACCGTCTGAACACCCGATTCATCAAATCCATGAAAGCTGCGGGGGCGTTAGTCAACCCTAACGGCATAACCAAAAACTCATAGTGCCCATACCGTGTCCTGAATGCCGTCCTGGCTACATCAGAGTCACGGATCCTCAACTGGTGATATACGGATCGAAGGTCAATCTTCGAAAATACTGATGCTCCCTTAAGCTGATCGAACAAGTCATCAATCCGCGGCAACGGATACTTGTTCCTCACTGTAACCTGATTCAGCTTCCGATAGTCGATGCACAAACGCATGGACCCATCATTCTTTCGCACAAACAACACCGGAGTACCCCACGGAGAAACACTCGGTTGAATGAATCCCTTCTCTAACAACTCCTGGAGCTGAATCTGCAACTCCTTCAATTCCGTAGGCGCCATCCGATACGGTGTCTGGGAAATCGGTCCTGTACCCGGCAACAACTCAATAGTAAAGTCAATTTCCCGTACAGGGGGTATTGAAAGGACCCAACCCCGATTTAGTTGCATAAACCGGAATCGAACCCCTTCGAAAACACGAACCAACAAAAACTTTTCGAAATTTGGGCAGAGTTTCGCTACTAGCGTGGAATTGCCATTACCTGCACGCGGAAAATACACTTCATCCTATGCCACAAAAATCAAACCGTGGGCACCGATCCCATCCGGATTTCTCAATATATCAACAGTAAAGTAAAGTAGTAAATATATATGCACTATACTGAAATCCGGGTTAAAAATCGTATAACATCAACAACGGATTACTCAGAGCGACCACAACGTATAAACATATATATATATATATATATACCACAGTAGGTAGAACAATAAACCTACTGGAAGAAATAGGACCGCTCGAGTACTATGCCTCCGACCACGACGTGCGACACCAGAGCCTGAACTGCAAACTGGGCACGGAAACCGAAAAGCCCAGGGGAAAGACATAAAAACTGTTAGAGTGAGTGGACGAATATAAATGTCTTTCACCAAGTAATATATATATATTAAAAACATATGCGAGTCGAAAGTATAAATAATCAAATGGTACACGAGGGAGACTCTAACTCCTCACGTATACAGAGCATGCAATAAAATCTCATGGGGCCACTCGTGGGCACATCCGTGCTAGTACAGTCAGAACCACGGAGTCCCTGACTTCCACGTGATTCTAGCCGGAAATGGCCTCAGGTCAAAGGTCTGCCTCCCTCCGGTAAAGACCTCAGGTCAGGAGTCACAGCCTCCCCTGGCAAATAAAGCCTACCATCGGGGATCAGCCGAGAGGCAAGTGTATCGATACAACAACGTAACCACGACTGTACTCTGTGTAAACCAAATCATAAACATTTCGATTCAAATGCATGAAACAGCATATAAGTATATGTATACTCGTATACATATATCCGTATATGTATAATTGTAAAACACATGCTCATGTAATCCGAAATCTCATATGCATGCTCAAGTTCATAAAACGTATATCAAGACTCGCAAATAATCCGTGAAAAGAAATGTCCACTCACAGACTGGCGTAACGCGTATCGCGTTAACCCGTGATCCGGCGGAATGTCCCTCGCCAAAACAACGATCACGAACCCCTGAATAACCACAATAACCATTTCTCAATATCATAATTCGACAATACAAGACGAATCACGAGAAACCACCGTTCTCGGAAACACAAATTTCAATGTCGACGAATCGTCGAAAATCCATATATGTACACCACAATACCTCACTTTACGTTCGGACGCTCAACTCGAAAAACGAACCTCCCCACTGTGATCGGGGCGCGATTTCGAGTCAAATGACATGCAACTTGTCGAAAGTCCAAAAAAGTCAAAGTTGACCGTTGACCGCTGCCGGACGTGAAATTTCTCGGCGGAGCAACCCCAATTCCACTCAAAATCGTCCACTGAGCAACTTTGTCAACTGCACCGAAGTCCAATTCTCACTCTAACACATCCAATTTCAAGTAAAACCGAATTGAAACACAAATTTCAATCCCAAAATTCTCCAAGTTCAAGCAAAATTAGAGCACCAAACTTACAGGGTAGCATGTAGGTGAGGAGAGCTTCAAAGCCCACTAAAAATTCCAGCTCGAATCGACCTTAAACCTGGAACCCGAATCCACAAAGTTTCTTCCAAAGTTTGGCCGGAAATAACTCCTCCTCCGGCGAGCCTCGCCGTCGATGGTGGCCGGAAACAAGGTGAGGGAGCCAAGGCGCATCGATGGAGACCAAGGCCAAGCCTTGGGGTGGCCGGAAACGTCGCGCCACCGTGAGCCGTCGTGAGTTTTCCCCCTCCACCGAGTTGACCCGGTCAACTCGGTCAACTCTCAAAATGGAAAGTCTCTCACTTGCCCAAAATAGCAGGTTACTATTTATAGCCTTTCCTAAAATGGAAACTTGTAATTATCCTTTTCGACGAACTTCAAACGCGCGTAACTTTCTCGTCGTAACTCTGATTCCGATAATTCTCGCGGCCACAAACTCGTCTCGACATACTCTTCAATAATCATCCGAAGTCAAACACATCAACTAAACGGATAAAAAGTCAACCATTCAAAGCAACACACATTAAATCGACTAAACACTCAATAATCGGAAATATTCACAACTTAAACTCCGTAACTCAAATCATACTCCGGAAGTTCCCACAAACTCGAAATTAAATTCCGAACAACTTCCGTGAAGAAACCAAAACCAAATTCTCGACCGGTAATTTAGTCGTTAAGTAACTCGCCATTATAATCCAATTCCGTCGAAACTTCAAATATTCATAATTAATTCCTCGGTCGTCCAAATAACGATCCGAAACCGCCCACGAACTCGAAATCACACATAGAACGACTCTTGAGAAGAGACCCAGCTCCAATTCTCGGCCAATAATTAAGTCGTTAAGAAACCAGGCGAGTAAATCCATTATCGGAAATCTGCTATTAACTCATAATCTGTCGGACCCAGCTGATGACACTGCTCAATCTGTTTCGGGTCGTCACAGGTATACCAGGTAACTCCGCTGGAAACACATCCGGAAACTCAGACACAACCTCAATACTACCAAGATCTGGTACTGCAGCAGTAGTGTCTACAACGTGGGCTAAGTAAGCGACACAACCCTTCTTCATCAACCGATCCGCCTTCATCGCGGAAATCAAACACGGTAGTGAAGTGTTCTTCTCGCCACGGAACAGTATCTCGGGTAACCCTGGTCGTCGAAACGCGACCTCCTTCCTGTGGCAGTCAAACATGGCCCAGTGCGACTCAAAGAAGTCCATACCCAAGATCAGATCAAAATCCACAATATCAAGCAGTAACAGATCTGCGGCTAATCCATGGCAATGAATAAATACCTCACAATCTCTATAAACCCATCCGATGCTCACAACCTCACCTGACGGATACAACACTCTCCACAACCCCGGAAGTGGAGATGCAGGTACCGTAGCTAATGATGACAGTCTAAATGATATGAATGAATGTGTGGCACCTGGATCTAACAATGCAACTACTGGAATACCAAAGACATGTAACGTACCAATAACGACCTCCGGTGATGCTCTGCCCTCACGTAGAGTCATAGCATGAACCCTCGCCTGTCCGGCTGGTCGTCCTCGCTGGGGCTGTCCCTGCTGCCTACCCTGACCTGTAAACTGTGCTGGTCGAGCTCCCGTAGTGGTACCTCGCTCAGCTCCGAAACTCTGGGCCGCCTGACCATCATCACCATACAACTGAGGACACCCCTTCGCATAGTGACCCATCTGGCCACAGCAAAAACAAGTGACAGGGCCTCGCTGACAGGGACCTACATGATGTCGGCTGCAGAGACTACACAACGGGTACTCCCTTGGTACAGCAAAAGTGCCACTAGTACGCCGAGGATAACTAGAACCGCTGGAACCTGCACTAGCCTGTGGTTGTCGCGGTCGATCACTCCTCCATATCGGTCTCCGCCTCGGTACACTAACTGGTGGGTGATATGATCCACCGCCTGAGGATGAAGCTGAATCGGAAGTATCAGAACTCTGCCTCTTCGAAGGCCCCTGACTCGGTCCACCTTCCTCAAATCGTCTCGGCTGGTACCTTTGCTGTCTCTCCTGCTCAATATCCTCGCCTCGGAGTGCAGCACTAACAAACTCATCAAAGTTGTTCCGAGGCATCGTAGTCAAAGTAGCCTTGTGATATACGCATTTTATGCTCGATTCTTAACGCATTTCCCTTTACGTTTAGCTATGTTATAATCTTAGTTTTTATGTTTTTTTTATTTAATTTGTTATTTTTAGGTTATTTACGGTGGAGATGAATAACGACACGATTTGGAGGAATTTCGGCGATTTTGCGATTTTTGCGATTTCGGACCACCGGGAATGGGCCGGCCCATAAAGCATTTTGTGGGCCCATTTTTCAAAGTTTGTTTCGGCCCAAAATCAAGCCCAAGCCCATTAAATTCTGTAAGCAAGCCACTTGGTGAAGAGGAAAAGTCAAGTTTGGCAAGCTTTGTGACTAAGCTTGGTGACTAAGCTTGTGATCATCACAAAGGGTGACTAGGCTTGGTGACTAAGATTGTGATCATCACAAAGGGTGACTAAGGGTGTGACTAGCCTAGGTGACTCTTGCTTGTGATGATCACAAATGGTGACTAAGGGTGTGACTTTCCATTGTGACTAAGGGTGCATTTAATGAAGAGGCAAGGTGGAAGAGAGAGGTAGGCAATTCCTTTGCCTATATATAAGAGGGAGGCCAGCCATAATACAGATCATCTCCCATTTTCACAAGCCAAAGCTCTACACAAAAACCTCTCCTCCATAAACACTTCAAAGGTCCTTTACAAGCCGAAGCAATCCATCCTCCAAAGCCATCGATCATTCACAATACGCTAAGTCCCTTGTGAATGAGAACCACCTTCAAGAAGTCATTCTTTGCATTCAAGACAAAAAGTGTAACCATGATCTTCAACTTCATGTCTTTTGCTTTGTATTTTTTCACTTTGATGTATTTAATGAAGAACAAGTTTGGATTTGAGTTATATGTTCTTAAGCCTTTTCGTAAATTGCATGTGTTTATGATTTCAAGCCTTTTATGCATGTTTGATACAATCTTAAAGCTTCGAAAACATGTGTTAGATAATACACTAAGTCCCTCTCTTTCGCATGTTTCGATGATCGTACTTTGTTTAGGGTGTTTAGACGCTAAGTTGCATTCCTACTCAAATATCAAGCATGTATATTTAGTTGGAAGTTATAAATTTCGTAGCTTACTTAGAGTATTGAGGCATGAAAAAGAGTAAGGTTAATAAGATGAGATGATCACTTGTAATTAGTAGTGTAGCTTCTTATTTTTAGTAAGCATAATTAGACTTTAAGGTTTCTTGATTGTTAAACTTGTCTATGAGTAAAACATGTTAGAAGTCTAGGAGTTCTTGTTGTGTTTGCATGTTTTTGTACTTTAATTTCGTAGATTAATTAACCAATTTCCAATCCCCCCAAACCTTTAGATTTCCGCTTATTAACGAAACCATGCATACGCCCTTTAATTCCCCGGATAGAACGATCCCTACTCGCCAATATTATAATGACAAAATAAGGGTTTTAAATTGCTTTACGTGTGAACTGTGTTTTTAGGGTCTACTTTGTGTTAACGTTAAATGCATGTTTTATGCGTATCACCTTGATATTCAGATTCAATCCCAGCTCAAACCTGCGACACTTGGTTTCCTCTGTAGCCACCATATCCCGCGTAAAACGAGACAAACGGGTAAACCGATCCCGATACTCAAGTACAGACAAACTGCCCTGCCTCAAGTTTGTAAACTCCTCGTACTTGCGCTGCTGGGTAGCCTGATAAAAGTACCTCTGCATAAACAGATCACTGAACAATGTCCACGGAGTGTCAGCTGGAACTCTGTCGGTGCTAACCCACCAAAAGTATGCATCACCCTCAAGTAAACCAACTGCGGCTACTGACATCTGCTCAGGAGTAAACTGCAGACGCTTACAAACACGTTCAATCTGAACCAACCATGCCTCGCATATCTCTGGATCAACTGAACCCGAAAACACAGTAGCACCAGCTATATGAGCTTTGACCACAGGGTCAAAACGCTCCTCCAAACGCAGCACTCACATCAGCAAGTCGCGCGTTCGGCGATCCTCATCAGGATCCTCGTCCCGATCAACACGGGGACCACATTGAGGAGGCATCCTACTGATACATGACAAGCATTAGGTACAAGCAGAAAGAACGTAATCATGAAACCGCAGATATTTGAGAATACACAACACCCGAAGTATTGATGAGTACCGCTGGCCAGTCGGGTCATCACTCCAGTCATGCTGTACAAACTCAAATACCCTAAGCGTCACAACTACAAGTGTCTACAGAATTTGACAACCTAATGCTCTGATACCAAGCTGAAAGGACCCAACCCCGATTCAGTTACCTAAATCGGAACCGAACCCCTTCTGAAAATGCGAACCAACAAAAAATTTTCAAAATTTCGGCAGAGTTTCGTTACTAACGTAGAATTACCATTACCTGCACGCGGAAAATACACTTCATCCTATGCCACAAAAACCAAACCGTGGGCACCAATCCCATCCGGATTTCTCAACATTATAATATAAGCAATAACAGTAATCATATTGTACTATGTATATATATATCCGAGAAAATCCGTATAAACACGTATCAGAATGTATCAGAGCGACCTCTAGTGTAAAATATATACAACATATACATCAGTAGGCGAAACAAGAACCTACTGGAAAACACAGGTAGCTCAGATCACTAGCCTCCAAACCGCGACGTGAAACACCAAACCTGAACTACAACTGGGCACAAAAATCGAAAAGCCCAGGGGAAAGACATGAAAACCGTTAGAGTGAATGGACGAAAATAAATGTCTTTCACCAGTTGATATATATGTTTAAAATAACATATGCGAGTCCAAGTAAATAAAAAACAACAAGTACACGAGGTAAAACCATAATCCTCCAGCGTACTGAGCATGCAAGTAAAAATCCCACGGGGTCACTCATGGACACGTCCGTGCTAGTATAGTCAGAATCACGGGATCCCAGACCCACACGTGATTCTAGCCAGAAAGGCCTCGGTTCCGGAGAAACGCCCCTCACCGGTCAGGTCGGGGTTACGCCCCTCCTAGCGGCCTACCATCGGGGATCAGCCGAGAGGCAAGTGTATCGATACAACAACGTAACTGAGACTATACTCTGTGTAAATCAAATCATAAACAGTTCGATGCAAATGCATGAAACAACATATAAGTGTATGTATATTCGTATACGTATATCCGTATATGTATAACTGTATAATCGTAAAAACACATGCTCATGTAATCCGTAATCTCAATACACATGCTCAAGTTCGTAAATCATATAAAAGACTCGCAAGAATTCCGTGAAAAGAAATTGTCCACTCACATGTGAGCAAAACGCGCACTCGCGCTAATCACGTGGTCCGGCGGAAGATCCCTCGCCTGAAGCACGATCACGATCTCGATCTCGATCTCCTGAATATTCACAAAAACATAACTGATCAAAATCACAGTCCTCAACCCTGTACTGAATCACGGAAACCAATCGTTCCTGGAAATAAACAATGCAATGTAAAACGAATAACGGAATTCCCGAAATCTCCACTCGAAACCCTCGACTGAAAATCGGCTAACCAAATCAACCCGAAAACCTCTGGACGATAATCAGGGCGCGATTTCGAGAAAAACGACATTAAAAACGTCGAAATCTGAAAAAGTCAACCCTCGCCGAAGCTCCGCCGTTGACCGCTGCCGCCGCCGGCGGCGGCGCGCCGTCAACAGTGAAATCTCACGGCGAGATTCTCCAGATCAGAAGATCTCCACGAGCCCAAACTGTTTCTCAACTGGCCCCAAGACCAAAACTCACCGGAACAGGGTCAATTCCAGCTCGAAAGGTGAACGGAAAATCCCTCCGGCCACAAATCGGGTTCCAACAATTCCTTAACCAATTCCAAAATAAATCACATGGGGAGCATCACAAGGTCAAGGGGAGTCGAACCCCCTTAACCTCCACCTCCAAATCTCGCCGGAAAACGGCCAACCATCACCGGCGAAATCGAGGAACTCGGCCCGATTCGAAACCCATAAAATCCTCATCAATTTCCATCAAACTAAGCATCAATCAACTCGAAATCACTCAAGGATGTGAACCATACCTTCCTCAAGGTTTGAGGTGGCCGGAAAATGGGTCGTCGGACGGCAAGCCGAAACGGGAAAGTCTTCCTCCTCGGTCAACGGTCAACAACTTCCCAAAACGGAAAGTCAATACTGGTCAACGGTAAACAATGTTTTTCGACAATTTTACGACTATTCCCGATATTTATACTCGCGCCTCGGGTCGATCGACGGTCCGAAATGAATATACGAAATAATTCGGATAAACACGAAATAATCGGATAAACTCGTCGAAAACCGAAACTTCACATAATCATAAAATATTCCTCGGTTATCGGAAAAATCTTCCGGAACCGCCCACGAGCTCGAAATCACGTACTCTACAATTTCTGTGAAGACACTCAACTCTAATTCTCGACCGAAAACATAGTCGCGAATAGAGTCGGCAAACCACATATATAACGCAAAACTGCGACTAAACAGAATCTCGTGAATCGTGCCGAATACACAACTGATTCTAGTTCGGGTCGTCACATGTTCTAAAAAAGAGGTTCAATAATGTGCATAATGCACAGCTTCCTGAGTTGACTGCGAAATGGAACAACACCAGAATGGTGGATTTCCCAAAGATCAACGCTTGTAACCAAGCTATGCTTGATCTGATGTTTGAACTAAGATTTTGTGGTGTGGAAAAATCTGAGGAAGACATGATTAAGAAGGTGTTACAAACCTTCCCCACATCTATGAGTCTTCTAGCTCATCAGTACCGGATTGAGTACGAGCAAGGGAGGATTACCGAATTCAATGATCTTATTACCGAATTCAATGATCTTATTAACAGTCTTGCTGGGTCGGTTCCTGATGGTCAACAGTCTTTCCCAAAGATCAACGCTTGTAACCAAGCTATCCGTGAAAAGTCCTGTACGAATCGGCAGTAGTAACCTGCTAAGCCCAAGAAACTCCGTATCTCTGCCACGTTGGTAGGTCTGCTCCAATTCAGCACCACATCAATTTTATCAGGATCCACGCTGAATCCCTCAGCTGATATCACGTGGCCCAAATTTTTTACACTGTCTAGCCAAAATTCACACTTGCTGAACTTTGCGTACAACTGAGCATCTCGTAAAGTTTGCAAAACTGCATGAAAATGCTTCTTTTGCTGCCCCTCTCGATGAACACAATGACAAACTTGTCCAGATAATGTCTGAAAATCCGATTCATCAGGTTCATGAAAGCAGTTGGCGCATTAGTCAACCCAAAAGGGCATAACAAGGAACTCATAGTGCCCATAACATAACCGAAACACCTTCTTGTCCACATCGGACTCCCGAATCCGTAGCTGATGGTATCCAGACCTTAGATCAATTTTTGAGAAGACTGAAGCTCATTTCAGCTGGTCGAACAAATTATCAATCCGTGGAAGCGGATACTTGTTCTTCACCGTAACCTGATTCAACTTCCGATAATCAATGCATAGCCTCATTGAACCATCCTTCTTCCTCACAAACAATACTGGAGCACCCCAAGGTGAAACACTAGGTCGAATGAATCCTTTCTCAATCAATTCCTGAAATTGACTCTGCAATTCCCTCAACTCTGCTGGTGCCATACGATAAGGTGTCTGCGAAATAGGTCTGATTCCCAGAAGTTACTCGATGGTGAAATCGATCTCTCTGACTGGAGGAACACCGGGTAAGTCCTCGGAAAACACATCTGGATACTCAGAAACCACCGCAATATCACCAATGTCTGGTACATGAACACTCATATTAATCACATGTGCAAGGTAAGTCTCACAACCTTTCCTCATCATCCGATCAGCCTTCATTGCTGAAATCAAACAAGGAAAAGTAGTATTCTTTTCACCTCGAAACAAGATTTCCGGCATGCTTGGACTTCTGAATACAACCTCCTTCTTGTGACAGTCAAGAACAGCCCAATGGTTCTCCAAGAAATCCGTACCCAAAATCACGTCAAAATCCACAATATCCGGCAACATCAAATCCGCGGCTAACCCATAACCTCCGATAAAAATCTCACAATCTCTATATACCCACCCGACACAAACTACCTCGCCAGATGGATACAACACTCGCCACAAACTAGGGAGTGGAGATGCAGGTATAGTAGCCAATGATGCTAATCTATATGACATGAATGAATGCGTAGCCCCTGGATCTAGTAAAGTAAGAACTGGATGACCAAAAATGTACAACGTACCGATGATAACCTCTAGAGAAGCTCTACCCTCACGGAGAGATATGGGATGAACTCGAGCCTGTCCCACTGGTCGTCCACGCTGGCCGCGATTCTGCTGACCACCCTGTCCAGAAGGCTATGTTGCACGATCACCAGAAGCAGTACCCTGATCTCGTTTAGTATCCTGATCCGCAACACCACCAAAAGTGCTAAGCTGAGAACACTCCCTCATAAAGTGACCCACCTGGGCACAACGGTAACAAGTAGAGCTGCCATACTGACACTGACCAAAGTGATATCTGTGGCAGTTGTTGCACAATGGAGATTCCCTCGGTGTAGCTGGTGTGCCAAAGGAAGGTCGAGGATAACTCGATCCACTAGAACTCCCACTCGAATGCTGCCTCTGCGGTCGACTCCTCCTCCATCTATGACTCTGCCTAGGAGTGCTGGTAGTATATTTGTAAGGTCCACTACTCGAAGATGATGCCAATCCAGAAGTACCTGAACTCAGCCTCTTTGAATCACCCTGACTAGGTCCACCTTCTTCAAATCAACGTGTCTGAAACCGCATCTATCTCTCCCTCTCGATGTCCTCACTTCTGAGTGCAGCACTAACAAACTCATTGAAGTTATCTGGAGGCATAGTGGTCAAAGTCCTCTTGATATTTAGATTCAGACCCAACTCAAACCTCCTGCACTTTGCTTCCTCTAATGCCACCATATCATGTGTAAACCGAGACAAACGAGTAAACTCATCCCGATACTCAAGCACTGACATACTCCCCTGCTTCAGGTTGGTAAACTCCTCATATTTCCGCTGCTGAGTAGCAGGGTTGAAATACCGACGCATAAACATCTCTTTAAACATCGGCCAAGGAGTATCAATAGGAACCCTGTCTGTACCAACCCACCAAAAGTAGGCATCTGACTCAAGAAAACCCACTGCTGCTACGGTTTTCTATTCAGGAGTAAAATGCAGGCTCTCAACCTGAACTACCCAAGCTTCACACACTTCAGGATCAGGGGAACCAGAGAAAATAGTTGCTCCCGCTGTCTTGGCCTTAGCCACTGGATCAATACACTCCTCCAAACGCAATACTCGCACAAGAAAGTCACGCGTATGTTGATCCTCATTAGGATCCCCAGTTCGTTCAGCACGGACTCCACGTCGAGGAGGCATCCTAGGGATAAAAGATATTAGTCACAAGAGAGAAAGGATGTAATCATGGAACTTCAAATGTTTGAAAGCATACAACACTCTAGAGCCTTGATGATTATCCGCCTGCCGGTCGGGTCATCTCTCCCGAAATGCTGTACATTCTCAAATGTCCTTAGTAACACAACTACCAGAGTCTACAGAACCTAAAACTGAATGATCTGATACAAAATGAAAGGACCCGACTCCGATTTAGTTGCCTAAACCGAAATCAAACACTTTGAAAAACATGACCTTAAAAAAAATTTGCTAGAGTTTACTTAGAAGTACGTGAACCATTATTAGCACCTGCAAAGAAAACACACTTCGAATATTCTACAAAAGCCAAACCGTGGGGCTCCATTCCCTATCCGGATTTCTCAACAACATAAATATAATAAACCGAAGGTTTACAAGAAATCCAAAAATATTCAAGAGTAAACTCAACTAAAAACAAACATAAGTATTCAGAGCAACGCATATATACATCATTTATATCAAGTAGGTCGAACAAGATACCTACAGAAACTGAAGTGTGATTCAAACTCTATGCCTCCGCAGTCGACGCACAACACTGGAACCCAAACTGCAAACTGGGCAAAGGAAACCAAAATGCCCAGGGGAAGACAAATAAAATCGTTAGAGTGAGTGGACGAAAATAATAATATGTCTTTCCCAAATATATTCTCATAAAAGCATAAAGCGAGTGAATGCATATGAAAATCTCGACCAGGTACATTTTCCCTGATCCATAAATATGCACGTAAAATCCTCCGGCGTCACTCATGGACTCCTCCACATAGTATAGTCTAATCATGGGATCCCAGACCCACACGTGATTAATATAAGTCAGAAAGACCTCAGGTCAGGATATCTGTCCCCTCCAGAGCATCTCGGGGATCAGCAAAGAGGCCAAAGCATCGATGCATATCTCTATATCCGAGACTCTACTATGTGTAAACCAAATCATAAATCCTTTCCAGGCACACTCATAATCGTAAAATGCATAATTATAAATGCATAACGTAAATGCATAATCATAAATGTATATTCATAATCATAAATATATACTTATAAAATGTATAAATCAAGACTCGCAATTCAATTGTGAAAATAAAATGTCCACTCACAGTACGCGGCTAACTCTGAGGTCCGGCGGAAGATCCCTCGCCAAACACTCGATCCCGATCACCTGAATAACAGGGATATGATCAATATATATTGAAACACAACATACGGAGCTAATACGCCGAGAACCCCGCGTTCTCAAAAGACGTATCGCCCAGAATATCGACGAGGATAACAAAATTCTCAAAATATACCCAATAAACCCTCATCCCAAAATAGAGTACACAAATCAACTCAAAAACCTCAAGACTACGATCGGGACGCGATTACGAGCAAAACGGTATAAAAATCTCCAAAATCCCAAAAAGTCAACCCTTGCCAGAGTTCCGCCATTGACCGTCGGCGGCGGTGCGGCGTCAACGGTGACATTTTCTGGCGACAAAGATGAAAGGACCCAACCTCGATTTAGTTTCCTAAACTGGAATCAAACCCCTTCTGAAAACACGACCTTGCAAAAACCATAAAAATTTCGGTAGAATTTCGCTATAACGTGGAATTGCCATTAACCTGCACCCGAAAACACACTTTATCCTATGCCACAAAAGCAAAACCGTGGGCACCAATCCCATCCGGATTTCTCAATATCATAACAATAATGTAAAGTACTAAGTAAAACTGTACTTTACAGAAATCCGGGGAAAAGTCATATGAAAGTATAACATCAGAGTGTTCAGAGCGACCTCTAGTATATATATACAAATAGCAGGCCAAACTAAGAACCTACCATATAAGAAATATAGCCCGAATACTAAGCCTCCGACTGCGATATGGGACACCACAATCCAAACTGCAAACTGGGCACGGAAATCGAAAAGCCCAGGGGAAAGGCAAATAAAATCGTTAGAGTGAGTGGACGAAAATAATCATATGCCTTTCACCATTTATATATATCATAAAACAAAGCGAGTTCATAAAATGAATGGAGGTGTCAGGCGAATCTCTCAATCCCGACGGTGATAGACTAGGCGAATCTCTCAAGCCTAGTGGGCACATTAGGGGAATCTCTCAACCTTGGATCTGGACTACCGGTGATCAGTCGAGTAGCCAATGCATCGATGCTAAGTAAATGCCATCACCATATAAAATATAAAACAATACCTCCAAAAACAATAAATAATCTCAACATCGTACTGGAAATAAATACTGAAATCAAGAACTCGCTACAACAGTGTAAATAAAAGGTCCACTCACAGATAAGCATAACGCAAAACGCGTTAATCCTACAATCCAGCGGAAAATCCCTCGCCAAACAAACGATCACGATCCCCTGAATAATCATAAATTCCACTGCTCAAAATCATATTTCAAAACCTTGAACCACATCTCGAGAACCAACCATTCCCGGAAACATATAACTCAATATCGAGGAAATCGTCAAAAATCCAATAAACACACCATAAAACCTCGCTATAATTTCCGATGCTCAATTCAAAATATAAACCTCACCACTGCGATCGGTGCGCGATTCCGAGCAAAACGACATAGAACTTGTCAGAAAACATCTCGGCCAGAAAATGTCATCGGCCCAGAAAAATTCGACATACACATGGATTTGAATATCTCGACATTTCCAACAACTTTCTAGTTCAAAGTTAAGCCCAATTTTGACCGGAAAAGGTCCAAATCTCACCTTAAAGATCAAAACCCTCACCGGAATTTCTCCATCTCCGATCTCCTCTGTCTGGCCACGGCAAGGCTTGAAACCACTTCTAAAAGCTTCCTTTCTCCAAGGCTAACAAAACCCCTCAAACCCCGAGCTCCATCGCTGCCGAAAACGCCGCCTCCATAGCCACCGATTTCTCGCCGGAATTCCACGATCTTTGCCGCGCCGATTCTCTCTTCTCCAGCCACCATAGAGGGCAATCCACCTACCAATCTGAAGAGCAGCACGAGCCCAACAATTCTTGTTAAGGAACCACGGCCAACCGTGGCCGGAATCAAGCCAAACGACGGCACAAACAACTCGGCCTCCAAACTGGTCTACCAAGCGGGGGTCAACCCGGGTCAACACCCAATTTCCCAATTTGGAAACTTTCCCAATTCGTCATGTATTCGCCCGTATTTATATCGTACACGTATCGAAACCCAAACGGATAAATACGACAAAATCCAACGGCCTAAAATATTCATAACTTATTCCTCGTAACTCGAAATAAACCTCCAGAAGTTCCCACGAGCTCGAAATTAAATTCTCTACAACTTTCGTGAAGGATATCAAATCAAATTCCCGATAATTTAGTCGTTAACAAGGCCGCCATATTAACCAATTACGACAAAATCGCGACTAATCACGAAACTCGTAAATCAAGTCGATAAACATACCATTTTCGGTTCGGGTTGTCATAAATCTACCCCCCTTACAAAACTTTCGACCTCGAAATTTCCAAGCCTGCCAACTTAAATGTAGGGATACTGCCTCTGCATACTGCTAAACTCCCAAGTAGCAACTTCAACTGAATAACTCTGCCAACAGATTTTCACGTAAGAAATATCTCTGTGATGTAATCCCTGCACCCTCAAATCCAGAATTTGAACTGGCTTCTCCACAAATGCCAAGTCTTCTTGTATAAGGAACTGATAGGGTACAAAACATGCAATAAATCTGAAATGTAGTTCCACCACATGGAATACAACATACACAAAAGCCAACGCTATAGGTAATGCCAAACTATACGGCACAACACTAACTCGCCCCATGATCACATACGGACCAAAATAGCGTGGTAAATTCATAACTCAACCTACTCACATCAACATAACTTCACTGTTGAACTCGAGCAATTATCAACCTGTCCCTGCTAATCCGAAGGTCTACAGTAGCCCATATCACTAAACCAGAACCAAAGCCATCTCATTTCTAACTCGTTCCAACACAATGGAGTGCAACACTGTTTGTTATACACAACTTCATATAATGCCATAACCATACTGGTCTGCAACCGATATTGCAAGCAATCTCGAACAAATGAAACTGCGGGTCTCAAATCCTTCGGAACTGCAATACATAGGACCATAACATGCCCTCCAAGGTCTGAATAGTCCTCTCAGATTGCCCACCAATATGAGGATGAAAAACTGCACTAACTTGTAATCTGATCCCTAATGCTCACTGTAATGCTTGCCAAAACTCTGTTGTAACTGATGATCTCGATCAGAGATCCGGGATATAAGCACACCATGTAAATGGACAACCTCTGCCAAATACAGCTATGTCAGTCTGCCCACTGAAATCTTTCTAGATCCACAGTGGTTTGCTCCCACTTCTAACCGGGAATCTCCAATGGCTGTAACTTCCCAGCAAGTTTTCGTTTTTCTGCCCTCACCTGCCAACAAATGTGGCATCTGCTCACATAAGCTGCTATTTCCCTCTTCATGTTGTGTCACGAGTAGTAAACTCGAAGTATCTGATACATCTCCGTACCACTGGTGCATAACGTACGTAAAAGAATGAGCTTCATCATCATCACACTCTAACTCAGCTCCCGTAGCTCGCAACTCAGCTAACAATGAGATTCTCGCAACACGTACATGAAACATAGGAACTCCAAATTTACAACTAAGTGCATCAGTAACAACACCCCTGAATGATATTCAAAGTGCAACCACATTAGCCTTTCTCGGATAAAATCAAATGTGCAGCCATAGTCGTTAATCAACCCCATCCATCTACGCTGCCTCAAGCTCAAATCTGGCTGAATATGCAAGTAGATGAAACTCAAGTGATCAGTGTACATCCTATACTGCGTTGCACACCATGGCAGTAGTGTCTCCAACTCTCTGATGCTAACATAAAGACAGCTACTCCTAAATCATACATATTATACGTAACTTCATAAAGCTTCCATTACCTGGAACCATAAGCCACTACTCTGCCAAGCTGCATCAAAACACAACCAAGTCCCAATTTCGATGCATCGCTGTAAACCACAAACTTTCCACTGTAGTCAGGTAAAATCAAAACTGTTGCAGTGGTCAATTTTTCCTTCAAGAGCAAGTAACTCTCCTCACATGCATCTGACCACTCGAACTTGACGCCTCTCTTCGTCAATTTGGTAAGTGGAGTGGCAATCCATGAAAAATCTTGCACAAAGCACCGATAGTAACCTGCCAAACCCAAGAAACTCCTGATCTCTGGTACAGTGGTAGGTCTACTCCAATTCGACAGGGCTTCTAACTTGTCAGGATCCAAGCTGACTCCCTCAGCTGATATCACGTGACCCAAAAACTTCACGCTAACTAACCAAAACTAACACTTGCTGAACTTCGCAAACAGCTGATTATCTCGCAAAGTCCGCAAAACAGCTCGCAAATGATTCTTGTGCTGGCCCACACTCCTTGAGTAAATCAGGATGTCGTCGATGAACACGATCACAAACTTGTCCAGAAACTGACTGAACACCCGGTTCATCAAGTCCATAAAAGCTGCGGGGCATTGGTAAACCCATACGGCATAACCAAGAACTCCTAATTCCCGTACCGTGATCTGAAAGCTGTCCTGGCCATATCTAACTCTCTAATCCTCAACTGATGGTATCCGGACCTGAGATCAATCTTCGAAAAGACTGAAGCTCCCTTGAGATAATCAAATAAGTCGTCAATCCACGACAACGGATACTTGTTCTTCACAGTGACCTGATTCAGCTTCCGGTAAGCAATACACAACCGCATGGAACCATCCTTCTTCCGCACAAACAGTATAGGAGAACCCCACGATGATACACTGGGTCGTATGAAACTTGCCCCAACAACTCTTGAAGTTGAATTTGTAGCTCCTTCAACTCCACTGGTGCCATACGATAAGCTGCCTGAGATATGAGTCCAGTGCCAGGTAAAAGCTCAATGGTGAAATCGATTTCCCGCACGGGAGGAATACCCGGTAACTCCTCCGGAAATGCATCTGGAAACTCAAAAACAACCTCAATGTCCCCAATGTCTGGCACAACAGCCGTAGTATCCACAACATGAGCTAAGTATGCTACACAACCCTTTTTAATCATCCGCTCGGCCTTCATCGCTGAAATCACACATGGCAATGAAGTATTCTTCTCACCGCGAAACAGTATCTATGGGAACCCTGGTTGTCGAAACACAAGCTCCTTCTTGTGACAATCGAACATAGCCAATGTGTCACCAAGAAGTCCATACCCAAAATCACATCAAAATCGACGATATCCAGCAATAACAGATCCGCGGCTAACCCATAACCTCCAACAAAGATCTCACAATCCCTATATACTCAACCAATACTCACAACCTCTCCGAATGGATACAACACTTTCCATAACCCCGGAAGTGGAGATGCAGGCATAAAGCCATAGATGTCAAGCAACGGTAACCTCAGAGAAACTCTGTCCTCACACAGGGTTGTAGCACGAACTCTGACATGTCTAACTAGCCGTCCACGTTGATTGCGACTTTGCTAATTGACTTGTCTAGAAGTCTGCGTTGGTCAAACTCCAAAAATGGTACCTTGACCTCCTAAAATAGCTGCCGAACCACTAAAATAGGTGACTGAGGACGTTCCTTCGTAACGTGACCCTCTTAGCCACCAAAATAGCAACTGAGAGTTCTCCTCAGACAAGAATCACAGTAATGCCTGTTGTGTGGAAGGATCACCAACGACCACCCTGACTCATGCTGAAAGGACCCAACCCCGATTTAGTTTCCTAAACCAGAATCAAACCCCTTTTGAAAACACGAACCAATAAAAGCCATTAAAATTTCGGCAGAGTAACGCTACTAACGCGTAATTGCCTTTACCTGCACCTGAAAATAACACTTCATCCTATGCCACAAAAGCCAAACCGTGGGCACCAATCCCATCCGGATTTCTCAATATCATATCAATAACAATAAAAAATAAACAAAACTGTATTATATAGAAAATCCGGGAGAAACCATATAAAACATGTATCAGTAACGTATCAGAGCGATCTCTAGTGTATATATACAGAAATATACAATAGTAGGCAAAACAAGAAACCTATTGGAAAAGAAAGGTAGCTCGAACAACTAGCCTCTAACCGTGACGCGAGACACCAGAATCCGAACTGCAAACTGGGCACAGAAATCGAAAAGCCCATGGGAAAGACATATAAACCGTTAGAGTGAGTGGACGAAAATAAATGTCTTTCGCCGAATAATATATGTTATAAAAATATATGCGAGTTTAAATAAATGAATATGACATAGTACACGAAGGAGACTCTAATTCCTCACGCGTACGGAGCATGCAACGTAAAACTCTGCGGGGTCACTCATGGACTCGTCCGCGCTAGTACAGTCGGAATCACGGGATCCCAGACCCACACGTGATTCTAGCCAGAAAGGCCTCAGGTCAAAGGTCTGCCCCCCACCTCGGTAAAGGCCTCGGGTCAGGGGTCACAGCCTCCCCCGATAAACATCCTCGGGGATCAGCCGGGATGCAAGTGTATCGATACAACAATATATACTGTGAATGTACTGTGTGTAAACCAAATCATAAATAGTTTTATGCAAGTATATAAAGTATAACATAAATGCATATACGTAATACATAATTGTATAACACATGCTCATATAAATCATAATCTCATATGCATGCTCATGCTCGTAAAACGTATATCAAAGACTTGCGACTAATCAGTGAAAAGAAATTGTCCACTCATAGGTGAGCAAATCGCGCACTCGCGCTAATCACGTGGTCCGGCGGAAGATCCCTCGTCTGAAGCACGATCACGATCCCCTGAATAATCAAAAAAATATATCTGATCAAAATCACAATTCACAATACTATACCACACCTCGGAAACTAATCGTTCCCAGAAACATATAATTGATACAAAAATAATCAACGAAATTCCCGAAATCTCCACTCAAAATCTTTGACTGAAAATCCGGTACCCAAATCAACTCGAAAACCTCAAGGCGACGATCGGGGCGCGAATACAAGCGAAATGACATATAACTTGACACATTTCCAAAAAAAGTCAACAGTTGCCGAAGCTCCGCCGTTGACTGCCGCGCGCCGTCAACTGGAGAGATTCTCAGGCGGCCAAGCTCACCAAAGCTTCATCTCAACGAGCCGCAACACATCGCTTCAGGTGTTGGCCCACACTCCTAGAGTAAATCAGGATGTTGCCAACGAACATGACCGCAACCTCGTCCAGAATCGTCTGAACACCTGGTCCATCAAGTCCACAAGATCTTCGGGGCATTGGTCAACCAAACGGCGTGACCAAAAACTCCTGATGTCCGCACCGTGATCCGAAAATCGTCCAAGCCACAACTGACTCATCGAACCTCAACTGATGGTATCCAGACCTGAAATCAATCTTCGAAAAGACTGAAGCTCTCGCGAGCTGATCAAACCAATCGTCAATCCGAAGTGAAGGATACTCACTCTCCTCTGAAGCTAATCAGGCTTCGGTAGTCAATGCACCACTTCGTCAAACCATCCAACATCCGTGCAAACATTGCAAGAGTACACCACGCAAATACGCGGGGTCGCATGAAATCTCCTGAAACCTCCTCCAGCAACTCCTGGACTCGAACCTGTAGCTCCATCAGTTCCGTTGGATCCGAACGACAAGATGCCGGTAAAATGAGTCCAACGCCTGGTATAAACTCAATGGTGTAGTCAGTCTCCCGAACTGGAGGATCACCTGGTAACTCCTCCGGAACACACCTGGAAACTCGGGAACCACCTCAATATCACCAATGTCAAGCACAGCAACCATAGTATCCACGACATGAGCTACGCAAACAACACAACTCGTCTCCACATCCACATGACCATCCCCGCGAAACAGTATCTCGGGAAAAATCTGGTCGTCGAAACACAACCTCCTTCTCGAGGCACTCGAACACAGCCAAATGCATCGTCAGTAAGTCCATACTCATAGTCACATCAAAACCACGATGTCCAGCTATAACAGATCCGCGGCTAACCATATCTTCCAGCAAGGATCTCGCAACCTCCGGATGGATACAACACTCTCCAAAACCTCAGAAGTGAAGATGCAGGTACAATAGCCATGGATATCAAACAACAATAACCTCGGAGAAAAGTCTGTCCTCAAACAAGGTCATGGCACGAACTCCAACATGCCCAACTAGCCGCCCACGTCAATTGCGACTTGCTGAATAACTCATCTAAAAGGCTGCGTTGGTCACACTCCAGAAACAGCATCATGACCTCCTCCTGAACTCTGAGCTGTCGAACCGCTATAACAGCTGGCTGAGGGCGCTCCCTCGTAACGTGACCCTCCTGGTCACCGAAACAGCAACTAAGAGTGCTCCACGGACACAAGTCACTGCAACACCTGCTGCGTGATAGGATCACCAACGATCGCCCAAACTCATGTCACAGGAGCAAATTCGCTACTCTGTGATCTCCGCCATCGTCAAACAGATCCTTTGCTTGATCTGATGACCCTCAACATAATCGAAAAGACCTCAGCCTGTTGAAGTCACTGATCCCGAAGTGTTGGAACTCAACCTCATCAAAATCTCGACTAAATCCACTTTCCTCTAACCATCACATCGCAAACGGCGTACACATTTCCTTCTCAATAGCCTCGCCACTGAGTGTAGCACACTAAGCTCTTCACAGCTATCTCGAGGCACATCAATCAGACTCTCTCTGATGCTCAAGTTCAAACTCATCTCGGACCTCGTGCATTGCTTCCTCTGCAGCCACATAACTCGTGCAAACAGGGACAAACATGTGAATAATGCATCTCTGCCTCAGGTGGGTAAACACTCCACATTCGAATGCTGGGTAGCCTGATAAAACCATTACCGCACAAACAACAGCCTGAATATAGGCCACGGAGTCGCAACAGGAACTCACACAATATCAGCCCACAAAATACAACAATCTGACTCAGGCAAACATCAACTGCCACAATTCTCAGCTCTGAGGCAACATGTAGATGCTCATACACACACAACCAGGCAAACCGTACCACACAAATCTCTGAACTCAGAATACTCATCCAAACCCATAATTCACTGGAAAATCGTGCGTCGATTGATCCTCAATAGGATCCACAACCGTACCGACACGGAAAGCACGTCAAAGAGGCATCCTAATGAATAAAACATCGTTCACAACAAGTGGAACGTAATCATGGAACTTCAAATATTTGAAAGCATACAACACCCGGAATATTGATGAGTATCCGCCGGCCGGTTGGGTCACCATTCCAGACATGCTGTACATTCTCAAATATCATTAGTAAACACAACTACAGAAGTCTACAGAACCTATAACCTAATGCTCTGATACCAAGCTGAAAGGACCCAACCCCGATTTAGTTGCCTAAACCGGAATCGAACCCCTTCGAAAACACGAACCAACAAAAACTTTTCGACAGAGTTTCGTTAGAAATTTCGGCAGAGTTTCGGCAGAGTTTCGTTACTAACGTGGAATTACCATTACCCCGATTTAGAAATTTCGGCAGAGTTTCGTTACTAACGTGGAATTACCATTACCTGCACGCGGAAAATACACTTCATCCTATGCCACAAAAATCAAACCGTGGGCACCAATCCCATCCGGATTTCTCAACATATCAACAATAATTTAAAATAATAAATATATCTGTACTTTACTGAAATCCGGAGTAAAATCGTATAATATATACAACAGAATACTCATAGCGACCTCTAATGTATAATCATATACGTATACCACAGTAGGCAGAACAATAAACCTACTGGAAGAAACAAGGTAGCTTGAGCACTATGCCTCCGACCACGACGTGCGACACCAGAGTCCGAACTGCAAACTGGGCATGAAAACCGAAAAGCCCAGGGGAAAGACATGAAAACTGTTAGAGTGAGTGGACGAAAATAAATGTCTTTCACCGAATATTATATATATATATAACATCATATGCGAGTCTAGATGCATAAATAAATAAAGAAGTGGTACACGAGGGAGACTCTAACTCCTCGCGCATACAGAGCATGCATAAAAATCTCACAGTCAGAACCACGGGGTCCTTACCCCACACGTGATTCAGAACCACGGGGTCCCTAGCCCACACGTGATTCTAGCCAGAAAGGCCTCAGGTCAGAGGTCTGCCTCCCCCCGGTAAAGGCCTCGGGTCAGGAGTCACAGCCTCTCCCGGTAAACATCCTCGGGGATCAGCCGGGATGCGGTGTATCGATACAACATATATAACGACTGTACTCTGTGTAAATCAAATCATAAATCCTTTTCATGCACATGCATAAAACATAATATATATGTATGTATACTCGTATACGCATATCCGTATATGTATAATCGTATAACACATGCTCATGTAAACCGAAATCTCGTATGCATGCTCAAGTTCATAAAACGTATATAAAGACTCGCAAACAATCCGTGAAAATAAATTGTCCACTCACAGACTAGCGTAACGCAGTTCGCGTTAACCCGTGATCCGGCGGAAAGTCCCTCGCCAAACAAACGATCACGAACCCCTGAATATTCACAAAATTCATTTCTCAAAGTCATAACTCGACAATTCAAAACAAATGACGAGAAACCACCGTTCTCGGAAACACATAATCCGATTACGACAAACTGTCAAAAATCCGATAAATCACACCTCAATACATCACTGTACGTTCGGACGCTCAATACATCGGGGCGTGATTTCGAGTGAAATGACATACAACTTGTCGAAAATCCCAAAAAGTCAAAGTTGACCGTTGACCGCCGTCGCCGGCGGCGCCACCACCAACTTGAACATTCCTCGGCAGAGCAACCCCTATTCCATGCAAAATCACCCACTGAGCAACTTTCACAACTGCATCGAAGGCCAATTCTCACTCTAACTAGGTCAATTTCATGTAAAACCGAATTGATACACAAATTTCAAATCCAAAATTCTCCATCCACAAATCGAATTAGAACTCCATACCTATATGGTTAGAATCATGGAGATGAGGGCTACAAAACCCAGTCCAAATTGCAGCTCAAATCGGCCGGAATCGGATCGCCCCAAAAACCCCAATTTCTTCAAACTTTGGCCGGAAATAGCTCACTCCTCCGGCGACCTCGCCGTGAAAGGAGGCCGGAAACATGATGAGGGAGGTGAGGCGAAGAGAATGGGACCGGTAGCAAGCTGTGGGGTGGCCGTATTCCCCACGCCGCCATGGGGCCGTCGGTCACCGTCGTGACTCCCTCCTTCACCTCGGTCAAACCGAGTCAACAAGGTCAACCACCTTGATTGCATGTTTGACTTACCACAAATAGAAACCTCTATTTATACTTTCCCAAAATAGCAACTTCCTTAATTGACTTTTCGACGAACTTTGAATACCCGCAACTTTCGCGTCGTAAATCCGATTCCGATAATTCTCGCGGCAACAAACTCGACTCGACATGTTCTTCAATTATCACCTGAAGTCAAACATATCGACCAAACGGATAAAAAGTCAACTGTTCAAACCAACCCATATTTAAACCGACTAAATAATCAACAATCGGAAATATTCACAACTTAACCTTCGTAACTCGGAATAATGCTCCGGAAGTTCCCACGAGCTCAAAATTAAATTCTCAACAACTTCCGTGAAGAAGCCGAAACTAAATTCTCGTCCGGTAATTTAGTCGTTAAGAAATCCGACATATAAAACCGATTATATCAAAACTTCAAATATTCATAACTTATTCCTCGGTCGTCAAAATAACGATCCGGAACCGCCCACGAACTCGAAATCATACGTACAACGACTCTCGAGAAGAGACCCAGCTCCAATTCTCGGCCAATGATTTAGTTGTTAACAAGCCTGGCGATTCAAACAACTGTTGGAAATCTGCGACTACGCGCATGCTCGTAGATCAAGCTGATTTCTCATACTGATTCTATTCTGGGTCGTCACAGAAACAATAGACACAGGCACACCATGCAGTCGAACGATCTCCGACAAATACAGCTTTGCCAATCTGCCCACTGAAATTTTCCCCGGAAGTGCAAGAAAATGAGCGGAATTTGTCAGTCGATCCACGATAACCCAAATACCAGTGTTGCCAGCTGAAGTACGCGGCAACTGATACATGAAATCCATGGTAATGTGCTCCCACTTCCAAATCAGAATCTCCAGTGGCTGCAACTTTCCCGCAGGCTTCTGCCTCTCCGCTTTAATCTGCTGACAAATCAAACTGCTCACATATGCGACAATCTCCCGCTTCATATTGCGCCACCAGTAATACGCTCGAAGTGTACGAAACATCTTCGTACCACCGGGATGCATCGCATACGCTAAACAATGAGCCTCGTCTAAAATCTCCTTCTTCAGACTCTCATCTCTGGGTACACATAATCTACCTCTGAACAACAACGTACCATCATCACTCAACCGAAACTTTGTTGGCACGCCATTCCGTATCATTGTCTTCTTGTCCAACAGGTAGGAATCTGAATCCTGAGCTTCTCGAACCTGATCAACCAACACGGGTCGAACCTGAAAACTGGCCAACAAAGCTCCCTCATCATCCCACTCAAACTCGGCTCCCGTAGCCCGAAGCTCGACTAACATAGATACTCTGGCCACACACACATGGAACAACGAAGCTCTGGATTTTCAAATGAGTGCGTTGGCAACGACATTAGCTTTCGCTGGATGGTACTTGAAAGTGCAGTCATAATTGTTGATCAACTCCATCCATTTGCACTGCCTCATATTCAAGTCTGGCTGCGTCCGCAAGTAGGTGAGACTCTTGTGATCGGTGTAAATCTTGCACTGAGCTCCGTACAAGTAGTGTCTCTAACTCTTCAACGCTAATACGATAGCAGCCAACTACAAATCATGCGTCGGATAATTGACCTCATGTGGTTTCAGCTGCCTGGAACTGTAGGCCACAACTCTGCCATGCTGCATCAACACACAACCAAGTCCCAACTTCGATGCATCACTGTAAACTACGAACTCTCCGCTATCGTCAGGTAGGATCAAAACCGGTGCAGTAGTCAACTTTTGCTTCAGGAGCAAGTAACTCTCCTCATATGCATCGGATCACTCAATCGATATCACGTGCCCCAGAAACTTCACGCTGTCCAACCAAAACTCGCACTTGCTGAACTTCGCAAACAACTGATTATCCCGCAAAGTCTGCAAAACTGCTCAAAAATGCTTCTTATGCTGGCCCACATTCCTGGAATAAATCAGGATGTCGTCAATGAACACGATCACGAACTTGTCCAGAAATCGTCTGAACACCCAGTTCATCAAGTCCATAAAAGCTGCGGGGGCGTTGGTCAACCCAAACGGCATAACAAAAAACTCGTAGTGCCCATACCGCGATCTGAAAGCTGTCCTGGCCACATCCGACTCTCGGATCCTCAAATGATGATATCCGGACCTGAGATCAATCTTTGAAAAGACTGAAGCTCCCTTGAGCTGATCAAACAAATCGTCAATTCGCGGCAACGGATACTTGTTCTTCACAGTGACCTGATTTAGCTTCCGGTAATCGATGCATAATCGCATGGATCCATCCTTCTTCCGCACAAACAAAACCGGGGCACCCTACGGTGAAACACTGGGTCGAATGAAACCCTTCCCCAACAACTCGTGAAGTTGAATATGCAGCTCTTTCAACTCCGCTGGCGCCATACAATACGGTGCCTGAGATATGGGTCCCGTGCCCAGTAGAAGCTCAATGGTGAAATCGATCTCCCGAACTGGAGGTATACCCGGTAACTCCTCCGGAAACACATCTAAAAACTCAGAAACTACCTCGATATCACCCATGTCCGGCACAGTAGCCGTAATATCCACCACATGAGCTAAATAAGCAACACATTCTTTCTTCATCATCCGATCCGCCTTCATCGCAAAAATCACACATGGCAATGAAGTATTCTTCTCGCCGCGAAACAATATCTCCAGAAAGCCTAGTCGTCGAAACACAACCTCCTTCTTGTGACAATCGAACATGGCCCAATGTGTCTCCAAGAAGTCCATACCCAAGATCAAATCAAAATCGACGATATCCAGCAATAACAAATCTGCGGCTAAGCCCTGGCCTCCAATAAAAATCTCACAGTCTCTGTACACCCAGCCAATACTCACAACCTCACCGGACGGATACAACACTCTCCACAACCCCGGAAGTGGAGACGCAGGTACAGTAGCTAAAGATGATAGTCTATATGACATGAATGAATGCGTAGCACCTGGATCTAACAATGTAAGTACTGGATATCCAAAGATATGCAACATACCGATAACGACCTCCGGTGAAGCTCTGCCCTCGCGCAAAGTCATGGCATGAACCCTGGCCTGCCCGGCTGGTCGTCCACGCTGAGGATGTCCCTACTGTCCTCCCTGGCCCGAAAACTGAACTGGTCGAGTCCCCGAAGTGGTACCTAGCTCTCCTCTGGAACTCTAGGCCGCCTGTCCACCAACACCCACCTGCTGAAGACACTCCCTCGCGTAGTGACCCTCCTGGCCACAACGAAAACAACTTGTAATGCCTCGCTGACAAGGACCATAATGATGCATGTTGCAGAAGTTGCATAGTGGATACTCCTTCGGTACAGCAAACGTGCCTCCTGTATGCCGAGAATAACTGGAACCGCTAGAACCCCCACCAGACTGTGGTCGCTACGGTCGATCTCTCCTCCATCTCTATCTCTGTCTCGGTGCACTAACTTGTGGTCGATATGGTCCACTGCCCGAGGATGATGCTAATCCGAAAGTATCAGAACTCAGCCTCTTGGAAGGCCCCTGACTCGGTCCACCCTCCTCAAACCGTCTACGCTTGTATCTCATCTGCCTTTCCTTCTCAATATCCTCACCTCGAAGTGCTGCACCGAAAAACTCATCGAAGTTATTCCGAGGCATCGTAGTCAGAGTCCCCTTGATGTTCAAGTTCAAACCCAGCACAAATCTACGGCACTTGGCTTCCTCAGTAGCCACCATGTCACGAGCAAACTGAGATAAGCGGGTAAATCTGTCCCGGTACTCAAGCACAGACATACTGCCCTGTCTCAAGTTCGTGAACTCCTCATACTTCCACTGCTGGGTAGCCTGGTTAAAGTATCTCCGCATAAACAAATCCAGAAACAAAGTCCACGGAGTATCAACTGGAACTCTATTGGTGCTAACCCACCAGAAGTATGCATCTGACTCAAGTAACCCAACTGCGGCTACTGTCATCTGCTCAGGGGTAAATTGCAAGACACTCACATACGCGTTCAACCTGAACCAACCATGCCTCATAAATCTTTGGATCAGCTGAACCCGAAAAGACAGTCGCACCAGCAGTACGAGCTTCGACCACAGTGTCAAAACGCTCTTCCAAATGCAGCACTCGCATCAGCAAGTCGTGCATCTGGCGATCCTCATAAGGATCCATTTCCCGATTCACACGGGGACCATGTCGAGGAGGCATCCTACTGATACAAGACAAGTATTAGGTACAAGCAGAAGGAACGTAATCATGAGACCTCAGATATTTGAATATACACAATACCTGAAGCATTGATGAGTACCACTGGCTAGTCGGGTCATCGCTTTAGACATGTTGTACGTACTCAAATACCCTAAGCGTCACAACTACAAGAGTCTACAAATCTGACAAAATAATACTCTGATACCAAGCTGAAAGGATCCAACCCCGATTTAGTTTCCCAAACCGGAATCAAACCCCTTCTGAAAACACGAACCAACAAAAACCATTAAAATTTCGGCAGAGTAACGCTACTAACGCGGAATTGCCTTTACCTGCACCCAAAAATAACACTTCATTTTATGCCACAAAAGCCAAACCGTGGGCACCAATCCCATTCGGATTTCTCAATATCATATTAATAACAATAAACAGTAAACAAAACTGTATTATACAGAAAATCCGGGAGAAACCATATAAAACATGTATCAGTAACGTATCAGAGCGACCTCTAGTGTATATATACAGAAATATACAATAGTAGGCAAACCAAGAAACCTACTGGAAAAGAAAGGTAGCTCGAACAACTAGCTTCCGACCGTGACGTGAGACACCAGAATCCGAACTGCAAACTGGACACGGAAACCGAAAAACTCAGGGGAAAGACATATAAACTGTTAGAGTGAGTGGACGAAAATAAATGTCTTTCGCTGAATAATATATGTTATAAAAACATATGCGAGTTAAATAAATGAATATGACATAGTACACGAAGGAGACTCTAATTCCTCACGCGTACGGAGCATGCAACGTAAAACTCTGTGGGGTCACTCATGGACTCGTCCGCGCTAGTACAGTAGGGATCATGGGATCCCAGACCCACACGTGATTCTAGCCAGAAAGGCCTCAGGTCAGGGGTCATAGCTTCCCCCGATAAACATCCTCGGGGATCAGGCGGGATGCAAATGTATCGATACAACAATATATACTATGACTGTACTCTGTGTAAACCAAATCATAAATAGTTTTATGCAAGTATATATAGTATAACGTAAATGCATATACGTATTAGATAATTGTATAACACATGCTCATATAAATCGTAATCTCATATGCATACTCATGCTCGTAAAACATGTATCAAAGACTCGCGACTAATCAGTGAAAGGAAATTATCCACTCACAGGTGAGCAAATCGCTCACTCGCACTAATCACGTGGTCCGGCGGAAGATCCCTCGCTTGAAGCACGATCACGATCCCCTGAATAATCAAAAAATATATCTGATCAAAATCACAATTTATAATACTGTACCACACCTTGGAAACCAATTGTTCCCAGAAACGTATAACTGATACAAAAATAATCAACGAAATTCCTGAAATCTCCACTCAAAATCCTCGACTGAAAATCCGGTACCCAAATCAACCCGAAAACCTCAAGGCGACGATCGGGGCGCGAATACGAGTGAAACGACATATAACTCGACACATTTCCAAAAAAAATCAACGGTCGCCAGAGCTCCGCCGTTGACCGCCGTCGCCGGCGGCGGCGCATCATCAACCGAAGAGATTCTCCGGTGGCCAAGCTCACTGAAGCTTCATCTCAACGAGCCCAACACATCTTTCAACTATGGCTAAGATCAATTCCGGCCACACATGCCGGAAATCAACTCGAAACTCACGGTGATCCTCCACCTTCGGCGAAACTGTTCGCCGGCAAACCGCCGTCCACGGCGTACGGCAGCCTTCGAGACCTGTCCCAAAAGCACTGCCGTAGCCCCATGAACCGAAACCCTCAACTCCCCAGCCACCACCGTGGCTGGACCACCTCCGTCCACACAACCCAAAACCGGCCGTAATTCCACCATTTTCAATTCAACATTTCTCCATCGAATCACAACCAAATCGAGAAATTCCAAGTGCTAAACAGCTTAGAATCACGTGGAGAACATTTTACCTTCCAAAGTCGTGGCCTGAAATGACCGGAATCAGCCAGTCCATCGGAGGAATCCAAACGGTCCGAAATGCATCACGGTCAATGGTGGCAACGCACCAAAAGTCAGTCAACGCCGGTCAAACTTCTCGAACAGTGTTTTCGACAATTTTTCGACTATTTCTGATATTTATACTCGCATCTTGGGATGATTGATGGTCCAAAATGGATAACCATCCCGATTCGGATAAACTCGAAACGAACGGATAAACTCGACGAGATTCCGCAACTTCAAATATTCATATTATATTCCTCGGTTGTCGAAATAATAATCCAAAACCGCCCACAAACTCGAAATCACATGTACAACAACTCTCGAGAAGAGACTCAACTCAAATTCTCGGCTGATAATTAAGTCGCGATCAAAACCGGCAATTCAATCAATTATCGGAAAACTGCGATTACGCCCTAAGTCGAGAATTAAACTGATTACTCTACTGATTCTGTTCTGGGTCGTCACACATGCCACATGAACAAGTCCACTACTCTGTGTTCTCCTTTTCCACCAAATGGATTTCTGCCTTGTTCTGATGACCCTCAACATAATCGAAAAGGCCACATCCTGATAAAGATACTGATCCTGAGGTGCCAGAACTCAACCTCATAGAAATATCTCGACTAAGTTCACCTTCCTCAAACCGACATATATGAAACAGCGTATGCCTTTCCTTCTCAATGTCATTGCTTCTGAGTGCAGCACATCAAACTCCTCACGGTTGTCTCGAGGCATAAAAATTAAAATCCCTTTGATGCTCAGGTTCAAACTCATCTCGAATCTCGTGCATTGCTTCCTGTGAAGCCACATAACCCGTGCAAATTGGGATAAACATGTGAACAATACATCCCTGCCCCAGGTTGGTAAACACTCCATATTTTCGTTGTTAGGTAGCCAAATTGAACCATTTCCATATAAACAATACCCTGAATGTAGGTCATGGAGTCGCAACAGGAACTCACACAATACTAACCCACCAATTACAATGATCTAACTCAAGAAAACCATCAACTACCACAATTCTTTGCTCAGAAGCAACATGTAGACGCCCATATATGCACAACTGACAAACCATGCCACACACATCTCTGAACCCAAAATGCTTATCCAAACCCACAACTCATTATCAAGTCGCGCGTCAACTGATCCTCAATAGGATCCACAACCTTACCGACACGAAAAGCACGTTAAGGAGGCATCCTAATGAATAAGACATTGTTCACAACAAACATGACGTAATTATGGAACTTCAAACATTTGAAAGCATACAACACCCAGAGCATTGATGAGTATCCGCCGACCGGTCGGGTCATCGCTCCGGACATGCTGTACATTCTCAAATATCCTTAGTAAACATGACTACAGAAGTCTACAGAACCTAAAACCTAATGCTCTGATACCAAGCTTAAAGGACCCAACCCCAATTTAGTTTCCTAAACTGGAATCAAACCCCTTCTGAAAACACGAACTCGCAAAAACCATAAAAATTTTGGCAGAATTTCGCTATAACATGGAATTGCCATTAACCTGCACCCGAAAACACACTTCATCCTATGCCACAAAAGCCAAACCGCGAGCACCAATCCCATCCGGATTTCTCAATATCATAACAATAATGTAAAGTAATAAGTAAAACTGTACTTTACAGAAATCCAGGGAAAAATCATATGAAAGTATAACATAAGAGTGTTCAGAGCGACCTCTAGTATATATATACAAATAGTAGGCCAAACTAAGAACCTACCATATAAGAAATAAAGCTCGAATACTAAGCCTCCGACTGCGACGTGCGACACTAGAATCCAAACTGCAAACTGGGCACGAAAACCGAAAAGCCCAGGGGAAAGGAAAATAAAATCGGTAGAGTGAGTGGACGAAAATAATCATATGCCTTTCACCATTTATATATATCATAAAACAAAGCGAGTTCATAAAATGAATGGAGGTGTCAGGCGATTCTCTCAAGCCCGACGGTCAGGCGAATCTTTCAAACCCGACGGTGATAGACTAGGCGAATCTTTCAAGTCTAGTGGGCACATCAGAAGAATCTCTCAACCCTGGATCTGGACTACCGGTGACCAGCCGAGTAGCCAATGCATCGATGCTAAGTAAATGCCATCACCATATAAAATATAAAAAAATACCTCCAAAAACAATAAATAATCTGAACATCGTACTAGAAATAAATACTGAAATCAAGAACGCACTACAACAGTGTAAATAAAAGGTTCACTCACAGATAAGCATAACGCAAAACACGTTAATCCTACAATCCAGCGGAAAATCCCTCGCCAAACAAACGTTCACGATCCCCTGAATAATCATAAATTCCACTGCTCAAAATCATATATCAAAACCTTGAACCACGTCTTGAGAACCAACCATTCCCGGAAACATATAACTCAATATCGACGAAATCGTCAAAAATCCAATAAAAACACCATAAAATCTCCCTATAATTTCCGATGCTCAATTCAAAATATAAAGCTCACCACTGCGATCGGTGCGCGATTTCGAGCAAAACGACATAGAACTTGTCAGAAAACACCTCAGCCGGAAAATTGCAGCCGCTGCCGCCGAAAAATGTCATCGGCCCAGAAAAATTCTACCTACACATGGATTTTAAGATCTCGACAGTTCCAACAACTTTCTAGTTCAAAGTTAAGCCCAATTTTGACAAAAAAGGTCCAAATCTCACCTTAAAGATCAAAACCCTCGTCGGAATTTCTCCATCTCCGATCTCCTCCGTCCAGCAACGGCAAGGCTTGAAACCAATTCTAAAAGCTTCCTCTCTCCAAGGCTAACAAAACTCCTCAAACCCCGAGCTCCATCGCCGCCGGAAACACCGCCTCCGTAGCCCCCGATTTCTCGCCGGAATTCCACGATCTTTGCCTCGCCGATTCTCTCTCCTCCGGCCACCATAGAGGGTGATCCACCTACCAATCTGAAGAGAAGCACGAGCCCAACAATTCTTGTCAAGGAACCACGGCCAACCGTGGCCGGAATCAAGCCAAACGACGGCACAAACAACTCGGCCTCCAAACGGGTCGACCCACCCGTGGTCAACGCGGGTCAACACCCAATTTCCCAATTTGGAAATTTTCCAAATTCGTCACGTATTCGCCCATATTTATACCGTACACGTATCGAAAGCCAAACGGATAAATACGACAAAATTCAACGGCCGAAAATATTCATAACTTATTCCTCGTAACTCGAAATAATCCTCCGAAAGTTCCCACGAGCTCGAATTTAAATTCTCTACAACTTTTGTGAAGGATATTAAATCAAATTCTTGCCCGATAATTTAGTTGTTAACGAGGCCGCCATATTAACCAATTACGACAAAATCGCGACTAATCGCGAAACTCGCAAATCAAGTCGATAAACATACCATTTTCGGTTCGGGTTATCACACAAGACCCCAAAACCTTCCTCTCCTCAAGCCTAACCTCTTTCCCCAAAGGGCCACCACCATCCAACCACCACCGTGGCCGGAAATCACCTTGAAAACCATAAAATCCCAAACCGGCCGGAAAACTTTTCTGGTGAAATTCACCACCGTGAGGCCACCTCGTCCTCCCAAACTCAAGGGGTTTCATCCCCAACTCAAACCCAACCGATTCCACCCAAAAACCCCATCGGAAAACCTCCCCCCGTTTACCTCGATTCCATCCAATTTCTCCTCCAAAATCAACCACACAAACCACCTCAAAACATCACAATATATACGTCAATCAATAGCCCAAGGGAAGAGCTTCAAATCCCTACCTTAATCTCCGGCAACCGTGCCGTTTTCCGGCAAGAATCACGACGGCGAGTTCAACAACTCAGCGGGTCAACTCGGGTCAAACGGCTCAAATGCGACTTTTCGACAACTTTTACGACTATTCCGCTATTTATACGTCGCAAACTGACCAAATTCACGATTCAGATAACTCAAACCCAAACGGATAAGTACGACTAACTCGACGATAATTTTAAATATTCATTTTATATTATCCGATTATCCAAAAAATCATCTGAAACCTCCTCCAAACTCGAAATCAAATCCTCTACGATTTCCACGGAGGAACTCAAACCAAATTCGTGTCCGTTAATTAAGTCGTGAACAAAGCTGCCAGATCGATCAATTACGATTAACTGCGACTAATCGTGAAATGTGCAAAATAAGCCAATTAACATACCATTTCCGGTTCGAGTCGTTACAATAAGAATGATGATTTATGCCCTTGCGTGTTCATTAATAGAATAAGTTCAGGATTTGCCATAGTAGCTATCTACGTAGATGATATGAATATCATCGGAAGTCTTGAAGAGATCAATGAGATTGTTTGCTACTTGAAATCTGAATTTGAGATGATACACCTTGGTAGGACTTGATTTTGTCTCGGATTAAAGCTAGAACATCGAGTTGGTGGAATTCTTATTCACCTGTCTACTTATGTCCAAAAGATGCTCAAGCGATTCAATATGGACAAAGCACACCCTGTTAGCACACCAATGGTTGTATGCAGTCTAGACCTTAAGAAAAATCCGTTTCGTCCGTTAGAGGATGATGAGGAGATCTTGGGAGCTGAAATTCCATATCTTAATGCTATTGAAGCTTAGTTGTATTTAGCTCAGTGCACACGTCCAGATATTGCATTCTCAGTGAACTTGTTGGCAAGATTTAGCTTTGCACAAATGCAACGTCATTAGAACGGAGTGAAACAACTCTTTAGATACTTGAAAGGTTCCATTGACATGAGTTTATTATTCCCTTACAAAGAATACAGAGAAAAGCATGAGATTCTCGGAAAAGAGAAAGTTGAGACAAATTTTGGGGATTTCGACCCGTCGAAACCTGCACCCTGGATTGACCAGAGTCACTTCATCGATCGGTGGAGGAATTCTCTCTACCCATCGAAAATTGGTCCCGTTTCAAAAGGTTTTCATGTTATCCCCTATTTCAAAACACCAGTTGATGTGTTGGTTGGATTTCTTGATGTTGGGTATCTCTCTAACCCACACAAAGGTCGTTCACTGATCAGTTATGTTTTCACTATGGGAAATATGGCTATCTCTTGGAGTTCAACAAAGCAAACCCTTGTTGCTACTTCCTCGAATCATTATGAGAACTCCTAAACTGAGTTTACAGTCAGGGGGAGTTACATTTCTGTAGACATCAAGGGGACTCTACCTCACATGTAGTAGCTTTAGTAGTTGGTGCGTTGTACTCTTTTTCCCTTAGACTAAACTTTTCTTTTACCCATGAGGTTTTTGTTTGCTTGGTGAGGTTTTTAATGAGACAACAAGTCATGCATCATTCTTACGGCTATCGACACAAGGGGGAGTGTTTAAGGAGATTTATTCTCCATTAATCTTGGTGTGTGTCTTGTCCTAGTTAGATACGGATATTGATTAGATAGATAGAGAATCCCTGTTATATAAGGATAGTGATTGTAACTGATTGTATCAGCCTGTATTTAAGGCATTTTATCAATGAGAAGTAAACAACTTTCTGTCTATTCTACTTTCTCCTACAACAACTTTTAAATATAACACTTCTTTTGGGGATGCTCTAAGGAAGGCCTAACTGGGAAACCTTCCACAATTATCACATTGTATGCTTTTTGACTTCATTCACGTGACATGCGATTAAGATGTGAGCCCGAAATGGCTTAGGTCCGTGTCCCGATTCACTAGATGCTTCAATGTTGAGTTCAAGTCTTCTAAAGTCCAAAATGACCTATGAGCTTGGGTTCAAAACCAAACGTGACAAAGGTCACGATTTGGACCTTAACTTGTGTGAATAGATTTTAATAATGAACCTTCATAAATTGGGACATTGTTTGAGCATCATATGGTTAGCAAGGATTTTCGTAGTCAACCATTCTTCTTTTTATTGAATTTGTTTGCTATTGTAGTTTCCGTGTCTTAGTATAATCAATTAATCAACTTTCGGATAATCACTCACCGTTTTCTAAATCACCCCTTACAATGCTAGATCTCCAAAGGACTTGGTAGTGTGAGATACATTTCCACATTTCATTTTAGTTTAGTGTCAAGTTAGTGTCTAGTTTAACCGTAGTTTAAGTGCTTAATCAATTTGAAGTAAGGAGTTATAATGGCTAATCCTCGTGGGTTTGACACTCGATTTCTTATAAATACTATAACTTGACCCTGCATACTTGCGGGTAAGAGAAAATTCACTTAGCCTTAGACTAATAAATAGACAAAAGGTAGGGCATCTAAATCTCTTCAACAGCATCACAACTAGCATGCATTCACACTTAAGAGGCCATATAGTCTCTATGAAGTAATGAAACTATTAGAGTCTTATAAACCACAATGGGGGCATACATACTAATCATATTTCAAAGGAAAATGACAATGTAATCAAACATATAAAATGAGGGGACCTCACACTTTCACAAGACTACCATATTCTATGTGACACCAAATAATACACTACTTGAGCATCATTCGTAAACATATCCACAAATCATGCTAGGAAAGTAGAAAGGGTATGGAGAAAGAAATGCAAACGCTTTGTAGAATTCCTCCAAGCTCCATATGCGTTAGAATGTAAACACTTAAAGACCAAGTTAGGCCTCGCCATCCAAGGTTGCATAAGGCTTAATTATGATCCTCCAAAGGTGCTCTCGGGCTTGTTTTGGCCTCAATGTATTACTCTATGCTCCATGCCACAAGGTCTTTAAATCTCCACAATTGTCAACATGGTTCAAGGGAATCATTCGACGGGTCGAGAACCTCCTTTGACGGGCCAAATTTATTGCTCGACACCATCCAGAAGGTTTCCTTCGATGGGACGAGGATTTCCTTTGACGAATCGAACTGGTCAAGGGTGGGTTTTTCTACGGGTCAAAAATTGCTAGATTGGGCCATTCTTCAAGTTCTTGACTTCCATTCTCATTCCACTATGTTCTATGCTCCTCCAACCTTACACTTATTCCTCTAACATACTAATGATGTTCAACCATCACGGGTTTGAGTTTATCGACATTAACATGGTCGGTGGTGGAGACTACGAATTCAAACACCAAGGTTGGATCCTTAAAGTGATAGACTTCCGCACCCCATTTCGTGTTTGGCTCGAAAATGTCAATTTGTGTCTCATTGAGTTTGAAAGTTCTTCCATTCTTTAAATTCATCAAATGGACGACTCCTTGAGGACATAGCTCAAGCAACTTTTAATTAGCACTCCTCAAAGGATTAAGGCTCTTCAAGGTGACTTAGCTATCAAATACCAATGGCGATTTCTCAAACTTTTTTGGTGTCAATTTCTTTTTCTTTTCGCGTCTCATCCCTCTATCTAGTGCCTTGAGTTCTTCAGCATCAATGGCCTTGCTTCCCGCAACATCAACACTATAGACTTGTAGTGCCAGAATTGGTGGAGCTTCATTGAATAACTTGAAGGCTTTTGCGTGACAACTCATGATAGCTTACATCCTTCCTTTAGCATTGGATTGAGGAAAAGGTAAGAACTTAAGTTCATCCAGGCTCACTTTAGTCTTAGCTTAGGTCTTGATATCCTTATGCTTCCTTTTGGCTTCATTATCAAATCTGGGAGATATGCTAGGTGCACCCGATGTGCTTACATCATTCTCATCATCACTTTCGCAATCGCTTTCTACCAAGGGTGCATCACCATAATCATCATATCTTCTTCTGGTAGCCAACACCGCATTGACCACTTGACCTTGATGCTTTTGATCTTTTTTGGTGAAAGATGAGAATTCATTAATCCTTCCGTCTTGTTGAACTTGATGTGCCTTTTCAAATTTCTTTTCGGATCTCCTTGTGCTCTTCCATTAAGCTCTTGAAGATATCCAAGTACATCTTCTTGTCTTCCACTCATTGTGCTTCCAATTTACTTTGAACAAGCATCTCATGTTGTGAAAATAGCTTGGTTATCAACTCCTTCAAGTTAGACTATGACAATTCCCCTTGAGGTGGAGGTGCTTGTGGCATCAAAACTTGTTGTGGTGTTAGAGAGAAAGATGCTTGTGGTTGGCAAGAGTTGCCTTCACTAGCATTAACATACTCTCCACTAACCCTTGTAACTTCGGTAGCTCCATGCTTAATATCATAACCATTTGCTTGACCACAATGTTTGGCTTGGCTAGGATCATCTTAAAGGACCCAACCCCGATTTAGTTCCCTAAATCAGAATTAAGCTCTAACGACTCTGTTAACCTTTGATTCGATGCTACCGATCGAAAACTAAACACACTATAGTAACTGAATTCTGATAGTTCACACAATAGACCTGATAGTAAGTGCGTAGTACTGCTCTGATTACCATCGTAAAACTGAGAAACAACGCAAATGATCAATATCTTCTTGTTCTCTACACATGCGTGGGAACAAAAAGCTGAACCCTGAATGAAGACACGTGGTATACAACCATGGAGGTGAAGTATCTGGCTGGTACCATCGCAGAATGGACACAAGCAAAAGGTAGGTATTGAATACAAGAAGTTCACCATAATACACAAAACAACGTGAGGAAACTGGTTCAATATTTGAACCCTCACAGAACTTACATTCCAAGGAATTCAATTATTTCTAATCGTTTCATCACATTTTGCTTACTCACAGGCTAAAGTTCATACTTGGTCAGATTCGCCACGTATTTGATGACGTTCAACACCGTGAGTATTTGATCGGGATCCACTGCAGTCGGGCCATCACTTTAGAAGTGTTGAGCCTAATCGAACACAACGATTAAAGAAACCGAGTACAGTCTATAGAACCTATAACCTAATGCTATGATACCAACTGAAAGGACCCAATCGTGATTTAGTTGCCTAAACTAGAATTAAGCCCCAACGACTCTGTTAACCTTAGTTACTACTCACTAATTGACAGCCAATGTGGAGATTCAAAATTTGAAAGTCACGAAATAAAGAAATTTCTTACATATAAGTTCACTACTAAAATTAATAATATTTACAACTATTTTCGACATTAGAGAAGCTAGACAAATTATATAGAGTATGTAAAGTAAAATACTAACTTGCAAGATCAACCTTGAATCCTATGGTAGATACTGCTCTGCCATGAACTGCGTGTGTGCTCTACCCCAAACAAACTCTGCAAACTGGACAAATAAACCGAAAAGCCCAAGGAAATGCACGTAAAATAATAAAATTGTTAGAGTGAGTGGACAAAAATAAAAATTCACTTTATACTGAAAACTATAAATAATATGCCTTTAACTATAAATGTGCATAAAAATAATGCGAGTCTAAAAATATCATCATCCAGGTACTCCTAGTACTATAAAATATGTCGAGGCTAGGACTCGGGTCATCTGACCTCAAGTCCTAATACTGCCCAGGTCAGATTTCCTGGCCCTCCTAGGTGCTCAATAAATCCTCAGGTCAGGTCTCTGGCCCTCTCGGAGCATCTTGGGGATCAGTCGAGAGGCAGTGCATCAATGCAACAACTGTGACTATGCTCTGTGTAAAAAAAAAATGTTGTATGCCTTCAAGCTAATGCATAACTATAATAATGCATAACTGAAAAATGCATAACTATAAAATGCATAACTATAAATACATAGCTAGACTCCCAAAATACAGTGAAAATAAAGTATCCACTCACAGTACTGTGCCGTGATTTCCACTAAACCGAAGCCTGTCAATCGACGTTACTATACATCTTCCATTAGTTGCTAATATGTCATTCTGAAACAACGATTCATATTTAATGATTAATAGTTGAGAATAATATTGAATAAGTAAGCTATTCATCTAACGAGCAATATCGTCGAGAATGTCGCACTCTCGAATTACGTGATTTCTGAACTCCCAATGAGTTAGTAATCTGAACATAATTAAAATGTCCGAACTCATTCCTAAATTGCAACATGACTCGCGTTGAATCAATGCTCGTCTCGAAAATCGTAAAATATATAATTAAATCTAATTAAATCTAATCTTGACAATAAACTAAGTCCGATTGATTCGAAAACCTCAACATTAAACTCAGGGCGTTATTATGATCAAAACGACATATAATTTCTTCCCGAAAACACCTCCGCTAGAGCACCGCCGGCGGCGCGGCAGCACCACCCTCTTTTTTCGGCGAACCAAGGCTCATCCTGTGCACAATCAACCAAAATATTTTTTTCATAACTACATCAAAGTCCAATTCTCAATATAACTCACGGAATTTCGGTTTGAAACCAAGAACATCAAAAATTTCACAAATCTTCAAATCGTCGATTTAGGCTCCTCCGATTGAATTGGGAAGCAATAAAGGTAAAGCACAGAGGGTCTCCTTGATCGATTTAAGCTGGAACGCAAACACCCCCAATTTCTAGGGTTCTTAAGAATTCGTTTAGTTTTATCAATTTTTGGGCTACATCGATAAGAATTAACTTCATTGGTGTATTGGAGGTTGTAGAGGGGACCAAGACGAAACTTTTGACACTTCACTTGCTCCGATTGGTGGTTGGCCGGCTCACCACTGCCGGCAACAGTGAGAGGGTGATGGAGAGGGTCACGGAAGAGGAGAGAGAGTGCGTTAGGGAGAGAAGAAAACCTTCCGAAAATGGTAACTTGCCTATTTCCAAAATCGGAAACTCTATTTATACTTGTATAATTACCGTAACGTAAATTTCTCGACAAACTTCATCTTAACATAACTTCTTCGTCGTAACTCCGATTTTAACACTTGACGTGGCTACAAACTCATCTTGATAAACTCAACGACTTTCCACAATATAATTTTACAAAAAAGAAATTTCAATTTATAATTGTCCATTCACGACTATTACATTTCCGATGAACTTTTGCTGATCATAACTTTCTTGTTGTAACTCAGTTTTTAACATTCTTCACATCTACAGACTCAACTTAACGATTTGTATGAATTCCATCCGAATTCAACTAACTTTGACAAATTGATAAAAATCTCACAATAATCACTGACGGTGACAAAACTAGTTACCATCATTGATTCACACTTAATCAGAATATAAGAGGTTAAATTCAATTTGGGATGTTACTAATGTAAGTGAGCCTACCCCCAAGCTACAATCCTGGTAAGATACTGCATTCATGGTGGTGCAACTCAAGTTCCTGTAATGTCTCCCTGATCAACACTCGAACTCTGCACTGAAAACATAACTAAGGTGTCCCTCCGCAGACACTTTAATAAAATGACCCTCCAGGCCATAAAACTCTCAAGCTGAGGACCCAGACTAACTATTCCAAGGTCGAATCATAAGTGGGCATTTAACTTATCTCAGGGAATGCTCAGACCCTACTCAGTTTCCTTATAATCGAAAATTCTACTAAAAATTGGGCATAGTTTCCCCAGAAACTTAAGGAACCAAAAACCTGCACGAAGAGAACACTTCCAGTAACAAATCTAACAAATAAACCGTGGCCACCTATTCCCTTCCAGATTTCTCATAATCAATATACACAACACTATGAACATAAATCACTAATACTCATTCGAATTTGTGTGTCACAATGTTCACAAAGCAAAACATCTTCTCAATTCACATAACTCTCGTTCGATACACTGTAAAGACTAACTTAAATATTCGAATCTGTAAACCAAACCACACTGAAATCTGAGCATCACTAGCTCATAACAAGACCCACGTATAGCATATGGACAATTATCCAATGCCAAAAAATTCATTGAAAATAGATATGTCTTTCCTTAAAATATCTGTCCACTCGAGGTAGTAACACAAAGAGGCGCTAATTTACATACCCAGGCTTACTCTTGAATTGAATAGTTGAATTGATGCCACTATACTCATTATACAACTACCAAAATTTATGATTTCCTAGACACTGGATGCTTAACCAATAAAACTAATCAAAGAACGAGAATGCTAGGAAATTTAAGAAATGTAACAACTCTGATTCAGGACCTTGATATCAACATCTTCATCCTCACAAACTCTCTTGATTCAAAACAATAAAAGTTATATTTCTGACCTGGCTACCCATCATAAAAGACATCTTTATAGAGGGAAGTGTGTTCACAACAAAAAATGAACACAACCTGAACATGAAGAAGTTGGTATAGAGAAACTTAAGGTTAATGCCGAGTAACTAGACTAAATTAGTAAAATCACAAGATAGTGAATATATCTCCATTGCTGATGTAAATAAGAAACTCTTCACACGTCAAGGTAACCAGTACGTGGTGATTTAATCAAATTTCACATAGTCTGAGGCAACAATCTACCTCAAGCACTACAAATTTGCTCCATGAAAAAGCGTTAAACAACAAAATCAAACATTAGGAATGAAATAAGTACGCATTTTGGTGATATTGTCCGGCTAGAATTATTACGGACTGTGATGCAAATGTGGAGTTACGGGACGGTAACATAATCCACAAGAACTTTTCCACGTACCTAGCTGGCTAAGGCATAATATAGATACTCCTTACCTCAAACGTCAACCACGACACAAAGCGCATCACTGAACCCAGTGACAAACCTACATGGAGAGAAAACTATTTGATTCTCTAATATTAGTACTCATAGGCACCAAACCCAACTAAAATCGAATCAAGAGAAGAAAGCCTCAGAACGATATCTGAAACATAGATAAAGGTTGACTGAAAAAGATGACAGAAGATCTGATGCTTAAGTCGGTTAATGCTGGAGAGTAAGAAAATAGGGTTAGATAAAACTTACTCTCGATAAAACATATTTCCCCCAAAAATATTAGAGGATCAACTTGAACTCTGCCATAAATTTCATCTTCAATTTCACGATTACACCAGATCCTTGCTACTCAATTCACATCAACCAAAACTATGGCACTGCATATTTTTTCGATGGAACAAAAAACACATTAACACAAAGAACTTCATGTTGAAGCTACAGAAATTACTGAAATCGCTAAAATCGCCAACTTGAAGGTTAATGACTCTGAATTCTGAAGTATGTCCATAAACGCAAACCGGTCACTAAGTCCATTCCTAAGGAAACCTTACTTCCCGTAATTATCATCATAAACACCTCGTTTACTACAGTAGTAATACTCATGACTCACATCGCCCAACAAATCTGGAATGAAGGAAAAGACTAAATGAGCACAAGAAAGAGGATTGTTAATACCACATAACCAAAGGAAAATTATTATGAGACTACTAAATATTGTATTTTCCCTATAGAGCAACTTCATATCTTGATTGACATTTGAGTCGATGCTGCAAGTCGAAAACTAAACACATCAGAGTAACTAAATTCTGATAGTGCACACAATAGACCTGATAGTAAATGTGTAGTACTGCTCTGGTTGTTATCGTAAAACTGAGAAACAACACAGATGATCAATATCTTCTTGTTCTCTACGCATGCGTGGGAACAGAAAACCGAAATGTGAATGAAGACACGTGGTATACAACCATGGAGGTGAAGTATCTTGCTGGTACCATCGCAAAATAGACATAAGCAAAAGGTAGGCAGTGAATACAAGAAGTTCACCATACTACACAAAACAACGCGAGGAAATTGGTCCAATACTTGACCCTTCACTGAACTTACATTTCCAAGGAATTCGATTATTTCTAATCGTTTCATCACGTACTGCTTAACGTGGAGAAATGCCTGAATACTTCACAAATCTGATCGAGCTCGGCTCACGCAAGGCATAGCGACAAGGGCACACTGACTCACAGGCTGAAAATCATACTTGGTCACATTCACCACGTATTCAACGATGTTCAACCCCGTGAGTATTTGATGGGGATCCGTTGCAGTCAGGCCATCACTGCAGAAGTGTTGAGCATAATTGAACACAACGACCGAAGAAACCAAGTACAATCTACATAATCTATAACCTAATGCTCTGATACCAACTGAAAGGATCCAACCCCGATTTAGTTGCATAAACCAGAATTAAGCCCTAACAACTCTGCTAACCTTAGTTACTACTCACTAATTGACAATATTCGAAATTCGAAAGTCACGAAATAAAGAAATTTTCCACATATAGGTTCACTACTTAAATTAACAATATTTTCAACTGTTTTTGACATTAGAACAACTACACAAATTATACAGAGTATGTAAAGTAAAATACTAACTCGCAAGATCAACCTTGAATTCTACAGTATATACTGCTATGCCATGAACTGAGTGCACACTCGACCCACAACGAACTCTGTATACTGGGCAAATAAACTGAAAAGCCCAGGGAAAGGAATAAAGTTTCATTCTATACTGAAAACTATAAATAATATGCCTTTCACTATAAATGCACATAAAAATAGTGCAAGTTTAAAAATGTGATCATCCAGGTACTTCTAGGTACTATAAAATATGTGGAGGCTACGACTTGGGTCATCTGATCTTAAGTCCTAACAATGCCCAGGTCAGGTTTCGTGACCCTCCTGGGTGCTCAATAAATCCTAGGGTCAGGTCTCTGGCCCTCCCGAAGCATCTCGGGGATCGGCAGAGAGGCAGTGCATCGATACAATAACTGTGACTATGCTCTGTGTAATAAAATAATATGTTGTATGCATCCAATCTAATGCATAACTATAATAATGCATAACTGAAAAGTGCATAACTGTAAAATGCATAACTATAAATATATAACTAGACTTGCAAAATAACAGTGATTAAAGTATCCACTCATAGTACTGTGCTATGATTTTCACCAAACCGAAGTGTGTCAGTCGACGTTACTATACATCTCCTACTAGCTGTTAATATGTCATCCTGAAACAATGATTTATATTTAAAGACAAATCGTTAAGAATAATATTGAATAATTAAGCTCGTTCATCTAACGAGCAATATCGTCGAGAATGTCGAATTTTCAAATTACGTGATTGCTGAACTCCCGACGAGTTAATAATCTAAACAAAATTAAAATGTCCGAACTCCTTCCTAAATCGCAACCCGACTCGCGTTGAATCAATGCCCATCCCGAAAATTGTAAAACATATAATTAAATCCAATTAAATTCAATCCCGACAATAAACTAAGTCCGATTGATTCGAAAACCTCAACATTAAACTCAGTGTGTTATTACGATCAAAACGACATATAATTTCTACCCGAAAACACCTCCACCAGTGGCAGCGTGGAGGTGTGACGGCACCACCCTCTTTTCTCGGCAACCCAAGGCTCAACCTGTGCATAATCAACCCAACAAGAACTTTCATAACTACATCAAAGTCCAATTCTCAATATAACTCACCGAATTTTGGTTTGAAACAAAGAACATAAAAAATTCCATGAATTTTCAAATCGTCGATTCAGGCTCCTCCGATTGAATTGGGAAGCAATCAAGGTATAGTTAGCTTCTTGGTGGTAAGGGATACAAATCCAGAGGGTCTCCTTGATCGATTTAAGCTCGAACACAAACACCCCCAATTTCTAGGGTTCTTAAAAACTTTCCCGGTTTTGTCAATTTCTGGGCTCCATTGATAAGAATTAGCTTCGTTGGTGTATTGAAGGTTGTAGTGGGGACCAAGACAAAACTTTTCACACCTCACTTGCTCTGATTGGTGGCCAGCCGGTGCACCAATGCCGACAACTGTGAAAGGGTGACATAGAGGGTCGCGGGAGAGGAGTGGGAGAGTGCGTGAGGGAGAAAGGAAAACCTTCCGGAAATGGTAAATTGCCTCTTTCCAAAATCAGAAATTCTATTTACTTGTATAATTGCCTAACGTAAATTTCTCAACAAACTTCATCTTAACATAACTTCTTCGTCGCAACTCCAAATTTAACACTTGACGTGGCTACGAACTCGTCTTAATAAACTCAACGACTTTCCACAATATAATTTTTTGAAATGGAAATTGCTATTTATACTTTTCCATTCACGACTATCGCATTTCTGATGAACTTTTGCTGATCATAATTTTCTTGTCGTAACTCCGTTTTTGACATTCTTCGCACTCACGGACTCGACTCGACTATTTCTATGAATTCCACCTGAAGTCAACCAAATTTGACAAAATGATAAAAAGTTAACTAAAAAGCTCACAATAATTACCGACGGTGACAAAACTAGTTACCATCATTGATTAATACTTAATCAGAATATAAGAGGTTAATTTCGAGTCGGGATGTTACATTATTCCATGAGAAAATAGGGTCGGTATGCCAACCCGGATTACTCCTATGATTCTAAGTCATTTGGAGCCTTAGCATTACAAGGGATGGTTGAACTACAATGAGTGATTAATCGAAATGGTGATTGATTGTTTACTACTAACTAAATTAAGTAAATACATAATGTAAGAGCAAAACAAAATGTAAATGTTTGGTCTGCTAGAGATGGAGCCACTAGCCAACTCAATGTACCAAGAATGTCTAAGTTATGAGTTTAGTCCGATTCACACGTACTTGTTCAATTTGTGATCCTTTCGAGTCACCATTGGTTTGAACTGAACCTCCTAAGCCATTAGGGTATTAGAAGTGTTCCAGTCCAACATTCAAATATAAAGCAAATTGAAACTAGAATGCAACTCAATTACGAATCGTATCCTGATTATACCACATGCTTAATGAGTTCAATATGTGTTTACTTATGATGAATGTGAATGACTTTCCTTCCTAAGTCCCTATTAGAGGACATGAAAGTAGGTTCTAATGAATTTTCTAATCTACACCTTTTGGAACTTGAATGAGAAGAAGTAATGATTATCTAGAAAACCTTTTCGAGTCAATATAAGCTTGACCGAAGCTCCTTGAGTCATTTGGACTTCAAGAAGGCTTTGGTCTATCCTCAAACCCAATGAAAACCAAACCTTAAGCTCATCTTCTCAAATACAACGTAAGTCATGTTTACATGATTATGTTTCTTAGTTGAGTGACTAGTTCACTTAAGTTCCTTTTTAGCTTCCTTAAACATACCTCAACTTAATCATGGCTAAGACATGAATATAAAAATATTGAATCAAGCTCAACATGCAAACATACCACAATCACATCACAAGCTATCAAACTCATTCCTAACATGCAGTACACTAAACTAAATTCAATTTCATATCTCAAAACATAGTTATATGTACATCAAATTGGCTAGGGCTAACCCAAAAGGCAGCTACTCATTAAGCAATTTGTAAAGTAAATGTAGATATATAATTGAATAGATAGAGAGATGTAGATATAACCCAAGAACTTTCAAGCAAGCCAGTCATCCTTGGTCTTCAAGCTCCATCTTCTAGGCTCCCAAATGCATCCAACTTGAGGTAGATGTGAGATAAGAGGGCGAAAAGCTTAATTTCACAAAGGAGGGTGTACAATCAAGTGAGGAGGAGGAGGAAAGTGAGAGAGACCTTAAGGGAAGCAAGGGAGCTTCACCTTAAGGGGCAGATTTGGTGGTGATATAGACAGTTTTTTAGGTGGAGGAGACAGCTAAAGAGATAGGGAAAGGTTGTGAACTAAGGAAAGATGCAGCTAAAACTATGTGTGAAAAATGAGGTGAGATGTGTGTGTGTGGAGAGGGGAGCTCGACCATATAGGCTCCAAGGAGATATTTTGTGTGTTTAAAATTCAAAATAAGATGCTTAGAGATGATCCTAAAATTTAGACTTTTAGGTGCTCTTAATGTGTCACTAACCCTAAGTCATGTGACTTGCAGGTGCATCCATCTCTCAAAATATCTTCCTTATGGGCTTGGACATGGGCATTGGCCCAACTTGACTTGACTCTTGCCATTGACCGGTGATGACTTGCCAGAGTTGACTGTTGACCGATAATGACTTTCCGTCATTTTTCTGGTTTTGTTCCATTATCTCCAAGGGCCTCGAAAATATGCCTGGCTTCTCTAAAAAGTGATTAAATTCCATCTCTTAGAGTGTTTCCGTGCCAACTCCCACTTTCGTAGCATAACAAGGAAACATTATAAAAATGATGCTTTATTGATAAAAGACAAGCAATAAGCATGGCGTTAGGGACATAATTAAGACATAATTATGGGCCTAACACTAGGCTGGTGGGTCTGTTCCTAGTTTTAAAGGTGTTTAACATGTCGAACAAGTATCTGACTTGTCGAAAGGAGGAGAATTAGTCAGTAATCGGCCACAAGTTGTTGAAGATGTACATGCAAGTTCAGTCTCTCCCTTTTCATCAACAATCTATCCTAGCTTGTGATCATCTGAGGTACGTAGTAGTATTCCCTTGTCTAGTTCTAGTTTCCCTGAAAGATTGTTGCCTGCTAGGTTATCTCATGGTCAACCTTCAAAAAAGTATGAACATCTCTTGTCAGCTAAAGCCAAGTACCATGTAGCTAATTATGTGTCAACTCACAGATTGTCCAAGCCATATGTAGCCTTTGTGAATTAATTATATGATGTATCTCTTCCTAGTAAAGTGCATGATGCAATCAAGGTGGAGAAGTAAGCCAACACAATGGAGGTTGACATGTATGCTTTGAACAAGAATGATACTTGGGACTTTGTACCATTACCACCTAGAAAGGAGACTGTTAGGTATAGATAGGTTTATACTATGAAGCATAATGCAGACAGCTTACTTGAGAGATATAAGGCAACGCTGGTTGCAAAAGAATACACTCAGAAATTTAGAGTGGATTATGATGAGACGTTTGCACCAGTAACAAAGATCAATACTATTTGAGTCCTTATGTCTTTGCAATAGTTTGATGTGAAGAATACCTTTCTTCATGGAGATTTGAATGAAGAGATTTACTCGGATCTCCCTCCATGTTATGGTACTTCCACATGTGAAAAAGTGGTGTGTAGATTGAAGAAGTCTTTGTATGGATTGAAACAAACCCCGAGATCTTGGTTTGTAAGGTTCACAGCTTTCATGGGAAAGATTAGGTACAAACAGAGTAATTTAGATCACACCTTATTCCTGAAGCATTGGCAGGGTAGGCTAACTGCTTTGATTATTTATGTGGATGACATGGTAGTGACAAGTGATGACCTTGATGAAATCAAGAGGTTTCAAGTTCAGTTATCTTCTGAATTTGAGATGAAGGATCTTGAGAAGTTGAAGTATTTCTTGGGAATTGAGGTCGCCCGAGACAAATGTTGCATTATGTTAAGTCAAACGAAGCATGTTCTAGATCTGTTGGCAAAAACTGGTATGCTTGACTCTAAACTAGTTGATACACCCATTGAACAAAACAATTGGATATCAGAGTATTCTAATTAAGTTCCAATAAACAAGTATTGCTATCAGAGTTTAGTTAGAAAATTAATTTACTTGTCACACACTAGACCTGATCTTGCTTATGTTGTTAGTGTGATGACTAGACCTGATCACACACACAGAGTTTAAGGTACTTTAAAGTCTGCTCCTGGTAATTTGGGGACTAGTGGTTACACTGATGCAGATTGGGCAGAGAACATCATTGACAGACGTTTTACTTCTAGCTACTTCACATTTGTTGGTGGAAATCTGGTTATTTGGAGGAGCAGAAAGTAGAATGTGGTGGCTTGTTCCAGTGCAGAAGCTGAGTATAGAGGTATGGCTCAAGGAATTTGTGAGTTGTTGTGACTGAAATATTTGTTAAGGGATTTGGGTTTCAAGTAGCAACAACCAATGCCTCTTTATTGCAACAACATTGTTGCAGTTGAGATTGCACATAACCCTGTTCAACATGATCAGACGAAGAATGTAGAGATTGATAGACATTTTATCAAGGAGAAACTAGATGCTCGTAGTATCTCATTCCTATTTGTTCATTTAGAGAAGCAACTGGCTGACATCCTTACTAAAGTTGTTTCATCTATAACCTTCAGTGACTCACTTGACAAGTTGGGGATTCGAAACTTGAATGCTTCAACTTGAGAATGAGTGTTGGAGTGAGTCACACTCCTTGTATATTTAAGTGTGTATTCTATAATTAAGTGGGATTCTATAATTGATTAGATTTCCTTTTTTAGAACTGTAAGTGTGTTTGTATATATACCCAATTTGGGATTGGTTAATATATCAAAAAATTCTCCAAGTGTTGTACGTGTTCTATTTGATTATTTATGTATTGCATGAGGTCTATATGAATTCTTGAATTTCTATTATCTTATAAATTTCATATAAATTTTACATACAGTAAAACCTCGATAAATTAATAACCTTGGGACAGAAAAAAATGATTAATTTAGCGAGGTTATTAATTAATCGAATATTAAACAAATACTCAAGTCTCCAAATTAGGACCGACAACAAATATTATTTTATCGAGATTATTAATTAATCGAGTATTAAATTATTGAAATTTTACTGTAATACAGTTGCAATAAAATCAACGTCTTATAATTTGTATTAAGTAACAAATTGATTTCACTTGTCTGCTGTGTCCGATTGATTAGCATCATATATTGTGTTTCATTGGAATTAGTTGGGTTTTGAATGTAAATATGCACTGGAGTGTTTGTCTTTTATAATTCTTCTGCTGTATAAGTCTCATTGATTTGCCTCATCTTCCCTATTACATCTTTGATACCTTTTTGGTTCTGATTTTGGAAAGGCTGCTGTTAAATTTCACTGCAGGATGTGTTTCCTCATCTGAGATCAGTGATCCATTTGGTTCAGATTTTTGCAACTGAAATAAATTTTAGCCTCTTTGGCAGATTGTATGACTCTTATGCCTGGTATTTTCACTATTTTGACTATTTGTCACCCTTTAAGTTGCTTCTGGTGTTTGTTTTGCTTTAACCATATCGGATTATTCTTTTGGAACCACTTACCTAAGCTTCTAAAATATGAGTACATGCATTTAGAAGCTGGTATATCTTTCATTTCTTTGACTAGATTGTTGTAATTCTATGAATGGAGCAGTAAAAAGAAAGCCAAAATCTATTGTACTCAATGTAAGCGTAGTAGAGGTTGTTTCTTTTCCTTTTAATAACGTCCTGCCTATTTAATTAATAATTTGAGAACCGTTTAGATTTCTTCTTACATTCACTCTAAGAAAGTAAACGTTTGGAACTCACTGAGGTATGTCGAATAGATTTTGATTCTTTTGATTTGAAATCCAGATGCTTAATTTTCGGGTCAAGATGCTTATGAAATTTCTAGGCCACTTAAACTCGTACGTAATAGATTATAATGTAGTATTACTTGTCTTTTCTGCTTCTTTCGGTATTATAGCTGTAATACTTATTCTTATTTTAGACTAAGTTCTGTTGTTGACGATCTATGAATATTGCACATGAATGTTATATGGGTGCTTGTTACTTCCAAATTTAATATTTACACCACCTCTAATTTTTCAAAGATTTTAATTTCAATTCTACCCTTTTTTACTAAAAAAAACCACAAAACCACAATTTTGTTGTATCAGTGTTTTCCATCCTTTGGTAGCCTGGATTCCAATCCTATGTTGTCAACTGAATGATTAAGCAACTTTAACCCCTTCGTCGAATCAATTTGAACAATGGGTTGAATGAGAGAAAAAGGGTTTCTGGCTTGAGAATCCTTAGGACTCGAACCATCTTCTTGCATATGCTGTATATGTGTCTATGTTTGTCTTCTTGATTTTCTATCTATATTGATTACATAAAACTTATTCATCTTCGATATCATTCACCATGTTTCTTTTGATTACATGAAACTTTTTCATCTTCTCATTCACTACGTCTCTTTTATTAAAATAAAGGATGGGCTTGGATTACCTCTATGATTACGATCCTTTTCTGCTCTTAGTTTCTTTGTTCTTCTTTGTCATTTGTTTTCGTTGGTTTATGAGTTTCTAATACTTAAGGAGGTTGATGGGCTTTCTTCTTCTTCTTCTTTTTTTAGAGGAAAGGAGGTGTATATAGTTATTTAAAGTTGAGAGGAGGTATAGAGTTAAAAAAGTATTTAGGCAAAGTTGGAAATTTAGTGAGTAAATTTATTAGATGAGGTGTAAGTATAAATTTTAGAAAAAGACATAGAAAGATAAGCTAAGTATCACAAATATAAATAACTCAACCAAAACATTATCCAGACAACCAAGGACATGGGCCCATGGCCTAAAACGTAGTATCACAGGCTTAGACCGTTGCGCCACTCAAAAAGATATTTCTACCCTCTATATAATTGAAATCTACTGAGACGTACCATTCACTTCATTTATTCAGTGTCTCTGTAAAACCTCTGATACTATAAAAACCTCTTCATCTTCTCAATTTGCATGCTTTGTTTCTCCCTCTCCGATTAGAGTATAAAACGCAGCATAAGGCTAGCTTTGGAGTTTCTCTCGCAGTATCAAGCTTGCTTCGAGACGCATTTTTGATCGCAATTTCTGTCTCGATTCATAAATTTTTGACTGCTACTGCTTTGTTAAACTAAGAAATCGATTTTTGATAGATTTTTTTTTAAGTTAAGGTTTGTTTCGCGATTCTACCACATCTGGGTTGTTGGAATTCTAAGCATTTTGACTTTCTTTTAGTTGATTTTGAGATGATACTATGTTTAATATCGGATCCAAATGATACTGTGTTTGTTGTGTATCAATAGAGATTGGGCTCAGACTCAGTTGAAAATCCACTTGGAACCCAAAGGTTTACAACCTGGTGGAAGATCAACCAGTTCCCAAGTGTGATTTTGCAGAATAGAATCAATTTCATTTGTGATAGCTTCTTTTTCCACATAGGACCATCTGTGGAATTCACAGCCGCTTTAAAGGTTTTAGGTTCAACTTCAAGCATGTACGTCATAAAATCTGGACCAAAAGACTTTTCAGTCCTTACTCTCTTACTTCGTCTAGGTTCTTCCTCAGACTCAGTTGCTTGGTCTTGGCCATCTTCTGTAGTGGCCTCATATGTCCTTTTAGAAGAACTAACTTCTCTTATGGACTTGCATGGAAATATCGTTTCAAAGAAATATGCATTCCTTGATTCCATTGTTGTATTTTCATGTATATCCGTGATTTTTTTATTTATGCACTTGGAACCAATAAGCGAAACTGTTCTCTGCATACCCAATGAAAATACAATCAACCGTTTTTGGCCCATTTTTAACCTTTTTAGGTTTAGGTACTTGTACCTTGGCCAGACATCCTCATACTCGCAAGTAATTATAGGATGATTTTCTTCCTTTCCATAATTCATATGGAGTTTTCTCTTCTTTCTTTTTGGGTATCTTATTTAAAAGATAATTAGCCGATAAGATGACATCTCCCCACATGCTTGGTGGCAAACCAGAACTTAACAGCATCGCATTCATCATATCTTTTAAGGTACGATTTTTTCGTTCAGCCACACCATTTGATTGTGGAGAATACCGTGTTGTTGTTTCATGTATAATCCCATGCTGAGCACAGAAGTTAGCAAATAGTGATTCATACTCACATCCCCGGTCACTTCTTATGACCTTTATAGTTTTGTTGAGTTGATTCTCAACCTCATTCTTATAGAGAACAAATTTCTCTATAGCTTCATCTTTGCTTTTCATGAGGTACACATAGCAATATTTCGTGTTATCATCAATAAAAGTGATAAAGTACTTATTGCCACTTTTAGTTTGAGTTGCCTTTAAATCACATATGTCACTATATATTAAATCAAGGGGTTCAATATTTCTTTCTATACTCTAGAAAGATGTTTTTGTTAGTTTTGTCTCTACACAAGTTTCACACTTATGTTTATGATCAATTTGGAATGTTGGTAAGTGCTCCATGTTAATTAGTCTTCGCAAAGTATCATAATTAACATGTCCTAGTCTACCATGCCATAAATTAGAAGACTCAAGCATATAAGTGGAAGAGCTAGCTTCATTCATTTTCTTGATTATAGTCATTACATTCAGTTTGAACATACCACCACTCATAGCCTTTACCCACATACATTCCACTCTTAGACAAAACAACCTTGTCAGACTCAAACACTAGGCGAAACCCATGAGTGTTCATCAGAGAGCCAGACACCAGGTTCTTGAGAATCTCAGGAACATACAGAACATTGTTCAGAGTAAGCTACTTTCCAGAGGTCATCTTCATCACGACCTTTCCTTCACCCTTGATCTCAGAGGTAGCAGAGTTCCCCATGTACATCATCTTACCATACTCAGATGCCTTGGAAGTAGAGAACATCTTCTTATCAGCACAGACATAGCGAGTGGCACCAGTGTCGATCCACCACTCCTTCGGATTTGAGCTCACCATGTTTACCTCATATACCACAGCACAGAGATTGATATCATACACATCCTTAGTGACTTCTTCAAGCAAGTTGGATTCCTTATTCTTCTTTTTCTTGGCCAGCTTACACTTGAAGGATTTGTCATAATTGTAGCACTTGCCTTCAAACTTAGGCTTCTTGCTAATGCCTCCCTTTGGTCCCAATTTTGACCATTGATTCTTGTTCTTCTTGGTCTTTGAGGTTTGACCATACTCCACCACATTAGTTTTGGCGGAGTAGTTGTTGTTGACCCAGCCCTTCTTTTCAGATCCTCGATTATCTTCTTCAATGCGAAGCCTAACAATCAGATCATCCATGCTCATTTCCTTTCACTTATGCTTCAGGTAGTTCTTGCAGTCCCTCCATGTAGGTGGCAATTTTTCAATGACACATGCAACTTGGAAGCTTTCTCCTAGAAGCATCCCTTCAGCGTGAATCTCATGCAAGATCAATTGAATCTCTTGGACTTGGCTGACCAAAATCTTGTTGTCCACCATCTTATAATCAAGGAAGCGGCCCACAATGAATTTCTTGGCGCCGGCATCCTCAGTCTTATACTTCTTTTCCAGAGACTCCCATAGCTCCTTGGCGGTCCCCATGTTAAGATAAACATTGTATAGGGCATCCGACAAGCCATTCATGATGTAGCCCTTGCATAGATAGTCAGAGTTATGCCATGCATTCACAGCCGTAACTGTTTGCTCATCAGCTTGTTCATCATCATTCTCCTAAAAAAAAGGAGCATTCTCAGTCAAGAACCTTGCAAGATTCAGTGTGGTCAGATAGAAAAGCATCTTCTGTTGCCACCTCTTGAAATTCTGCCCATTGAACTTCTCAGGTTTTTCTCCATGAGAAACTGAGATAGGTACACTGGGAGCATGCACAGCAGGCATCGAGTTCGAATTCTTGGGTCCATCCACAGATTAGGCCGACATTTTCTGTAAGGTAACAAAATGTTTAGGCAAATAAGTGATATTAAATTAAATATAATAAACGAAATACTAATTAAATAATTAGTAAATTACAAACATATGAACGAAGAACAAATTCTGGGTAAGAATATGAACTAAGTTGAGTCACGTGTATCACACGCTCTAGTATGGCGTTGTTCTCCTAGGATAAAACAACTTCAAAGTTTTGTACCGCAGCACAAGAATTTCTCTTCGAACCGAAGAATACCTTTCTCTATCACCGGATTTGCTCTGAGTTGAGAGAGGGAGAGAAGTGATCAGAAGAGGAGATTACTTCTGATGGGATGATAAATGAGGGAGGATGGAGCCTCTATTTATACATGGAGAATGACATAATGGCCGGCCACCAAAAGGTTGTGAGTAATCACTCATTAACAATGCAATATAAATCCGGCCAATAAACCACCATTTTCCAACACTTCCTTATAATGATTTTGAGTTGATACTGTACTTTTGCTTCATAAATTAGTTTTTCGCTGGAATTTTGAGTTGATATTGTGTTGAGTTTTGTCTTATGATGTATTTGATGGAGTGGTACTGTGTTTGTTTCCCAATTTCAATGGTCAATGTTTCGTTGTTTCACTTTTGCTGTATTTCTCTCATACTCACTTAATACCGTAATATTTTATTGTTGTTTATGAATGACTGACACTTGAAAATATTGCTCTATTACTAAGTTTTGTTGATTTTAATATTTTATTTGAATGAAGGATACTAAAAAGATGTTTATGTAAATAGGTTAGGATGATATGGCTACATCAAAATGTGAGTGAAGACCGCAATATAGATGCAACACATCTACCATGGCAAAGTTAATCATTTGTGTTGCAGATGGATTAAAAACATACAAAGATGCATATAAAGCATTGAAAAAAAGATTGTTCAAAACACCATTCAAGCACCTTTTCAAAGTGTTTATAAGAGGACATATGAGTTTAAAACAACACAAATGTGATTCTTACATGATGGAAAAGCTTGTTGGGAGCTTTGACAAAACCCAATAGATGTTCAGCATCGGCAAAGAAATCTATCAATTAAGAATTGAAGACGTGGTCAATATTTTAGGTATAGAAAACACAGATAGCATGTCATTTTTGGTTTTTGTTTCAATAACTTTTAGAGTTAAAACAGAATATCTCAATTGCTACTGAATACTTGATACTTTTATTTTGATGTTTCCTTGTCATCAGGGTTGTCGGTGCTAATAAGCAGTACTGATTTTTTCAGACCAACTGGAAGTAGGTTTGTAGACAAATATTTTTGACAATAAGAACCGAGTGATAAGGTTCATATCAATCGGGGTTAATCAATTCAAGGCAGAGTAAAAACAATGATTTGGTGGAGGATGCGACAATGATTATAATATTAATTCTCTTTTGCATATTTCTTTTTGCCTGTTCCGGATCATGCTTATCGTGGTGCTATGTGAAGCGAGTTGACGATTTAGATATCATCGGGACGTACAATTGGACAGAAGAAGTGCACAGGTACTTAATAAGCTACAGTGGAAAAAACTAAAGTACGAGTAGTTGCACTCTTCTAATACTGGTGAATACTGTTAAAGAAATAACAAACAAAAAAATTGAATAGATAAAAAAACTAAGTGAAAGGACCGAACCCCGATTTAGTTTCCTAAACCGGAAACAAACCCCTTCTGAAAATACGAACTTGCAAAAACCACAAAAATTTCGGCAGAGTTTCGCTATAACGTGGAATTGCCATTAACCTGCACCCGAAAACACACTTCATCCTATGCCACAAAAGCCAAACTGGGGACACCAATCCCATCCGGATTTCTCAATATCATAACAATAATGTAAAGTAGTAATCAAAACTGTACTTTACAGAACTCCGGGGAAAATCATATAGAAGTATAGCGACAAAGTAATCAGAGCGACCACTAGTGTATATATACAAAAATATATAACAGTAGGTAAAATAAGAAACCTACTAGAAAAGAAAGGTAGCTCAAACACTAAGCCTCCAACTGCGACGTGAGACACCAGAATCCGAACTGAAAAATGGGCATGGAAACCGAAAAGCCAAGGGTAAAGGCAAATAAAATCGTTAGAGTGAGTGGACGAAAATAATCGTATGCCTTTCACCAAACATATATCATAAAACAAAGCAAAGCGAGTTCAGATAATGAATGGAGGTGTCAGGTGACTCTCTCAAGCCTAACGGTCAGACGAATCTCTCAAGCCCGACGGTGATAGACTAGGCGAATCTCTCAAGCCTAGTGGGCATATCAGGGGAATCTCTCAACCCTGGATGCTAATGCCGAGTAGCCAATGAATCGATGATAAGCAAATGCAATCACCATATAAAATATAAAACAATACCTCCAAAAATAATAAATAATCTCAACATCGTATCGTAAATAAATACAGAAATCAAGAACTCGCTACGACAGTGAAATAACAAGGGTCCACTCACAGATGAGCACAGCGTGCACACACGCTAATCAAGAGATCCGGCGGAAGATCCCTCGCCCAACGTACGATCTCGATCCCCTGAATAATTACAAAATATAACTGATCAAAATCATAGTTCAATACCCTGAACCACAACTCGGAAACCAACCATTTCCGAAAACATATAACTCGATAAAAAATAATCGTCAAAATTCCCCAAACTCTCCACATAAACCCTCGACTAAAAATCCGGCTTCCAAATCAACTCGAAAACCTCAAGGCGATGATCGGGGCGCGATTACGAGCAAAATGACATAAAAATCATCAAATTCCAAAAAGTCAACGGGTCGCCGGAGCTCTGCCGTTGACCGCTGCCTGGGGCGGCGGCGCGCTGCCAACTGGAGGAATTTCATGGCGGCTAAGCTCACCATAGCTTATCCTCCTCAAGCCCAACGCATTTCTCAAATGTGACAACCTCCAATTCTAACCCAGATCGCCGGAAATCAACTCGAAAGTCATGAAATTCAATTCCGGCCGGCGAAGCTGTTCATCGTTGAATCACCGTCCACGGCGCACGGCGGCCCTTGAGACCACTCCCAAAGGCTCTGCCGTGGCCCCATGAGTCGAACCCCTCTAATCTCCGGCCGCTCCGTGGCACCGTCCAAACACCCCGATTTCGGCAAACTTTACACACCTCGTTCTCCCTCAAATCCACACCAATTTCCACAAATCAAAGTTCTAAACAGTTGTAAATCAAAAGAGGAATCTTTTACCTTCCAAGGTCGTGACCAAAAATGGCCGGAAACGGCAAGTCCGCCGGTGAGTCATAAACGGGTCAAAATCTCCACGGGTCAACGGTGGTCAACGGGTCAAACCTCGGTCAACGCTGGTCAAACTTCCAAACAGTGTTTTCGACTATTTCCGATATTTATACTCGCGGCTCGATACGATTGACGGTCCACTACAAGAAAACAGCACTTAGACCACGGAAACGTAATTGTTCCGTAGTCCAAGTGACACCTGGACCACGGAAAAGACTCCGTGGTCCAAGTACCACCTGGACGACGGAGAATACCCTCTCCATCGTCCAGGTGGTCACCTGGACCACGTAGTCTATTCCGAGGTCCAGGTGATCACCTGGACGACGGATACGGTATTCTCCGTCGTCCATGTGATCACCTGGACCTCGGAGTCTTCTCCGTCGTCCAGGTGATCACCTGGACAACGGAGATGGTATTCTCCGTCGTTCAGGTGATTACCTGGACAACGGACCGACACGCCGTCGTCCGAGTACGTAACGTACTTCCACTTAGACGATGTACCGACACCTCCGTCGTCTAAGTGAAGCATTATATAAGCCCGATGCCAAACTGAATTCATTCCTCGATCTCTTCATTCCATTTGAAGAAGAATTGAAGGAGAAGGGAGAAGGAGAAGGGAGCTAGCTAGCTAGAAGGCCGAGAAGAATCAGGATCGATAAGGGATCTCCGCTGACTAGCTAGCTAGCTTAATTAACGTACAGATATCGAGAAGGCCAGCAGGTACGTACGTACGCAGTTAAAATTTGCTTAATTAATATATATTTAGTGAAAACGTACGTACATACATGCAAGGATGTTAGCTATATATATATGTACAGATCGATTAAATTACGTACGTACGTAATTGATGGATCGATGTAGATCGAGTACGTATAATTAAGCGTAAATTAATGGACAAATATATATATATGTAATAATTAAATAATTATAATATTTTGTAGCAGTATGGACAAGAGTTGGATGAAGTTGAAGAATAGATGTGATGTCCGGTATATGGATGGAATTAGCGAATTTGTGAATTTTGCGATAGAACATGGTCAGGGAAAGAAACGTTCCAGGTGTCCGTGTCAGAAATGTCTTAATTGTCAGTATGCGGAGGTTAATGTTATGGTGCAACACCTGTACGAAAATGGTATGATGTGGAGTTACACTACATGGAGCGAGCATGGTGAAGCAGTAGAGTTCAGCGCAGCAGACTTCAGCTCAGGGTACAGTTACCATGGTGCCTCATCCAGCGGCAGTGGTGCCGGACCCCCAGCTTGCAACCCAACTGCAGATTTGGTCCATGTTGCGTTTCCGGGATGTAGTCATAGTGGACACCAACACCAAGACGGAGGTTACAGTACCACTAATGAGCATGATGACACATTCCCCGCAGCTAGCTTGGCCACTGACACCAGTGAGATGGAAAAGTACAACCGGATGCTACTTGAAGCGCAGACCCCGGTGTTCCCTGGATGTCGAGAGAATGTGTTGCAATATGTGATGAAGCAAATGAAGATAAAAGTGAAGCAGAAAATGTCAGTGAGTGCTTTTGACGAAATTCAGGAGCAAATATGTAAGTTGCTTCCTGATGATCACAATCTTCCTAAATCTCATTATAAGGTTAGAAATATCCTGAGCAGCCTCGGCCTAAAGTACAGGATAATTGACGCATGTCCGAATGATTGTGTGCTATTTTACAAAGAGTATAAAGAGTTGGACTATTGTCCCGTATGTGGCCAGTGCAGATTCCAGTTGAATAGGAAGAGTTCGAAAAAGAGAATTCCTGTGAAAGTTGTTTGATATTTTCCCTTGATTCCCAGATTGCAGCGCCTGTACATGTCTCTACACACAACAGAGGCGATGCGATGGTACGCAGAAAAGTGAATAGATGACGATGTCCTGCGACACGTCGTGGATGGGGAGGGTTTCAAACATTTCGACAGAGAATTTTGAGACTTTGCTTCAGAGGTTAGAAATGTTAGACTCGGCCTATCTACCGACGGATTCAATCCTTGGGGAAGTAATAGCTCCGCCGTCAGCACTTGGCCAGTTATTCTGATGCCGTACAACTTGCCTCCGTGGATGTGCATGAACAAGGAATTTAATTTCCTTACCGTACTAATTCCAGGTCCTAAATCTCCATCGAAGTGCTTAGATGTCTACCTCAGACCTTTGATCGACGAGGTGAAACTGTTGTGGGAAAATGGAGTCCCAACTTATGACAAATTCACTGACACGATGTTCACGATGAGGGCTGCCGTAATGTGGACGATCAGCGATTTTCCAGCTTATGGGATGTTGGCAGCCTGCAGGACAAAAGGATATAATGGATGTCCTATATGTTTGGACGACGTGAACTCTAGTTGGCACGCGGGGAAGGTGTGTTACTTGGGTCACCGTAGATGGCTTCCTCACGACCACCCGTGGCGACATGATGAAGCTCATTTCGACGGTACGGTAGAGAACAATCCTAAACCCCGTAGTTGGTCGGGCGAAGAGATTTTAGAGAGGTTGAGCTATTTCGACTTTGGTGTGTTGAGCAATGACGCGGATGTAAAGAAATGCAATCCAATTCCTCCACATGATCTGAGCTATTGGGATCACAAGAGTATATTCTTTGAACTCCCTTACTGGTCGAAGTTGAAGCTGAGGAACAACTTGGACGCGATGCACATAGAAAAGAATGTGTGCGACAGCGTGGTGGGAACAATTCTCGGTATTAAGTTCAAGACTAAAGATACTCCCAAAGCGCGCAAAGATTTAGAATCAATGAATCTACGTCGTCCCTTGTGGTTGAGGAGGGATAGGAAAAGAGTGTACAACAAGATGCCAGATGCACCTTACACAGTGAAGCCGACGCTTAGACGTTCTGTATTTCACTGGTTTAAGGGCGTTCATTATCCGGCTACGTATGCAGCTACTATAACTGGAGCAGTGGACGAGGTGCAACACAAGTTTGTTGGTCTAAACACACATGACTATCACGTTATGCTGCAACGTCTGATTCCAGTGGTAATTCGACCATACTTGCCTCAGGACGTCGTAGAACCAATAGTAGCATTGTGCAGGTGGTGGCAGAGGTTATGCACCAGAGAATTAAAGAAGTCAGATGTGGTGGAATTGCAACAACAAATTGTGCACATCATTTGCAAACTAGAGAGGATTTTCCCCCCTGCTTTCTTTGACATCATGATTCACCTAATGATGCACCTGCCCGAGCAGGTGCTCATTTCTGGTCTGGTCCAGTACACTTGGATGTATCCTCAAGAAAGGTACGTACAACTACTTAATTAATTTGTTCCACTGGAGATTATTAGCTAGCTATATGTACTTATTCTTATTGTACGTTTGATTTTGTAGACAGCTTGGACAGTATAAGTCAATCGTCAAAAATAGGTCGGCCCCGGATGGCTCCATAGCAGAGACATACATAATGCATGAGTGTGTTACTTACTGCAACAGGTACCTCAAAGATCCACCCCCTCCCACTGCCTCCGATCGCAGTGCCCGCATCAATCTTTCTGTCGTGAGAAATGTCGTCCGACCGTTTAGAGGAGTATTAAAGGAATCGTTAACACGGGAAGAACTTATTGAGGCACATCGGGTAGTGTTACGAGACTGTGACGAAGTTGAGCCGTACATGTTGTCATACAGGGAGAGGCTTCAGGCGTTAAATCAAAACAAGAGTTCGGCGTGGATTGAGAAAATGGTTAAGAAGAAGTTTCCCGATTATTTCTTCCAATGGGTACGTACGTACGTCTCGGTATTAATTATTTAAATACATATCGCTCATGTTTGTAGAAAGTAAACCCTTATATTAATTTGCCTTTTTTCGCAGATGATTGATCTGCAAAAATCTGATAACCACGGAGGGTGGTGGTCATGGCCAAAGCACTTGCTAGCAGGGAAGCCGGTTAAACACTATATTTATCCCGGATGTTTTGTGAACGGTGTAAAGTTCCATTCATTGGCCCGAGACGAAGGAAGAAGAACACAAAACAGTGGGGTAGCGGTTGGGAAAGACAATGATCTATATTATGGGGCTATTGTATATGTGGTTCAGCTATGTTACGGGAATGATGTCAACGTTTTCCTATTCAAGTGCAGATGGTTCAAGCGTACAAAGGAAGACCTGGGACTATTATCAGTCGATACAAACTCGCACTGGTATGAGGATGAGCCTTTCGCTCTCGCCACCTTAGTTCGGCAGGTGTTCTATCTCGACGATCCGAAAGCCGGTGAAGGGTGGAAAATAGTGAACCATATCTCTCACCGAGGAATATGGAATACAGAGACAATTGAAGGGACACTGGCGACGACTGAAGATGCTGCTGAACCAGAAAGAGACATTCCTGCCTATCAAAAGCCTAATATTTCTATCATCTGCTCCGATATAATGGACCTGGTTCAAGATGGTGAACGGTTACCCATGCTTGATGGTTGTACAGATCTAACTGAAGATGAGATTATCGATGAGGTAGATGAAAAAGACGAGTAGTAAGAGGACGCAGACGAGGACTCAGGTTATTCGTCGGACGATGTTGAGTACGATGATGAGGATGAGCCGTCGTCTAACGGGGATGAGGACGATGATGATTATGACGAAGAGTACGGTCATACGACGAGGGAGATTAATTGGTAATTAATTACTGTAATTATTGTAATATATATATGATCGATGCCGGTTTACGGTAAGAAATTAATCCGAATTATATATCCTGGACAACGGAGAAATTAATTGCAGGTTGTCGCCAAATCTCAATCTCATATAAAACCCTAGCTAAATCCTGGACCCTAAATCTAGCAGTTCGGATCGATCGATCAATTTTTTAATTATATTTTTGAATCAGAATAATTGAACGGACACACAAATGACCGGGGACGACCTAAACCGTAAACCCTAAGGCCCTAACCCCTGAAATCGGGGTTTAGAACTTGGACGACAGAGAATGGTCATTATCCGTTGTCCAGGTACATACTAGGACGACGGATATGGTCATTATCCGTCGTCCAAGTTCACAAACTAGGACGACGAATATGGTCATTATCCGTCGTCCAAACCCTAAACCCTAAACAGTAAGGCCCTAACCCCTGAATTCAGGGTCTATACACCTGGACGATGGAGAACGTCATTCTCCGTCGTCCAGGTTAGAACCTGGACGACGGATAACTTCATATACGTCTTCCAGGTGCAGATATCGTAATTTTTTCTAAGGCAACGACCATCTAGACCTTCTTCCAATGTAAAGTCTTTTCATCAAGACTTTAGAGTAAACAATTCTTGGTGTGTGAGCTTCGATGGTTCGAAAATCGGAGTTGCGAAATGCCTTGTATCCACGTTTCCGGTTTGTGAAATTATCGGTTTTTCGGTTGACTGTGCCGATCAAACCCTTCCCGAACTTATTATTTTATGGTCCTTTGAAGACAATTATATATTATGTTACGACGAACATATCCAACGGTTGTTTTGTCCAAATTCAATTTCGTTAATACTCTGCTGCAAATGAGCGTCTACTCATGAACACTTAAGTCGTAAAGATTAGTCGATACTTAACATGTTTCAATACGTAAAATTAATCGTCGGTTCAAATTTAACTGTTCATATATACGATGCGTTCATCGATATTGTACGACTATTTTCACTCGAATGACAGATCGCTAAATTCCTAGCGAATTATTTTTTAAATTTTTTTTTACGTAATTTAAACCTGGACGACGGAGATGGTCATTCTCCGTCGTCCAGGTGTTAACCTGAACGACGGAGAATGACCATCTCTGTCGTCCAGGTTCAAAAACCATGGCGGTTCAAATTTATTTTTGTTTATTTTTTTGATGTAATTTTCACTTGGACGACGGAGACTGACCATCTCCGTCGTCCAAGTCCAATTTTTATGGCGGTTCAATTTACCGCTTCCGTTTTTGGGACCGCTTGAATTTTCACTTAGACGACGGAGAATTCATTCTCCGTCGTCTAAGTCCAAAATCATGGCGGTTCAAAACGTCTCGCCGATTAATTGGCGCCGCTTGAATTTTTTTGAAACAGCCACCTAGACGACGGAAAACACTGTTTCCGTCGTCCAAGTGGACTTAGACGACGGAGAATAGTTCTCCGTCGTCTAGGTGAAACTCTATAAATAGAGTTGCACCCCCCCTCATTTTGTCATCATTCCATCTCCTCCTCTCCTCTCCTCTCCTCCTCCGGCGATCCTCCTCCGGCGACGCTCCGACGACATTTTTTTCGGCGTGGTTCCTCCTCTCCGACGACTCAACTCCGGCGATATTCCCGAAAACTCCGATTCGGTAAATTTCTATTTTTCCCTTATTAAAATAATTTTCATTTAATTAATTAATGAAATTCTAAATATAATTTAGAAATAGAATTTACTTGATTAATTAGTTTAAATATTTAATAAATGATTAATTATTGTTATTAATTTATTAAATCATAATTATTGTAATTATTGTAATTATTTATTATTAGTTGCATGATTAAATAAATTTATTATTAAATTTATTAAATGAATAAATTATTATTCATAATTTATTAAATGAATCAATTTTTTATTAAATGCATGATAAATAAATATAAATTATTGCATCTAATTAAAAATTATTAATTAATATTTACGTTTATTTTCTAGTAAATTAATTAGTAGTACGTGTTCGATTTAAATTTAGTACATAGGCTTGGTTTATTAAGTCGCACTCTTTGGAATAGATGGCGCATCTTTTCCTTGCTTATCTCCTTAACCCCTCGTGATGTGTGGATTTCATCACCGCACACCATAACCTAAGTGAAGTTATGGACACGAAGTTGATGGCGGAGTTTGCAAAGGACTTGAGGGAGTGTAAATTTTCGAAAAATTGGCCGAATGTCGGACATGGTGTCTAGAAACGGGTTATGACTGGTGACAGGATTTGGACTAAGAAAGACTTTTGTCGAAATTAGTCCTGCCTCTCACGTTATTTATATCCCTAACTGGCCATGTTTTTCGATTTAACCAAGGCTGATTAATTGAAAATTTACACTTTATCGCGCGGGTCGCACGTCCATTGAACGACCGAAAATGCCAAGCTAGTGTACTCTATTTAAATCTTAAACGTACTTAATTAATTAGCGTAAATTTTTAAGTTGTAATTATTATGGTAAGTAGGTATTTTAACACCGTACTCTTAGGTTTAATGGCTCCGCCAAAGACGACATCCGGCAAGAAGAAATCCCAACAGGAGGCAGAAGATGCCATGCTCCGAATGTTGGCGGCCCAAGTCGGTTGGGTTCAACAGGAGGGCAACGACGCTCTCAATCCGGACGGATCATCTGGTCCGTCCGTAGCGCCCTCTGGGGAAATTCCCGCTCCCCCATTCATCTCGAGCGGTGATGACGTCGACCCCTTCCAATCTCCGACGCCCGGTACCGGTTCAACGGGAAGTACTCAGGCGTCCTCGACCGCCGAATCAATCATGTACAGCGCCCGCCGTAGGCAAAGGAGAGCCCCCACTGACCCGGAACCGAAAAGGACTCGGGGTCTCGTTAAAGGGGGCAAAGCGGAGCGTATTTGCAAGGCGACCGGTAAAAAGATCGACTTGCCGTACGACGAATTCACCGGTGGCCCTCCCACAGCTCAGCTAGCAAGTCTCTCGGCGCATGGGATATGGTCAATCATCTGTAACCGGGTTCGTATCACTGCCCCTACTTGGAAGGAGGCGCCGGATCATGAGAATGCGAAAGTCTTCAAAGATCTTTCGGTACGTAATACGTACAATTTAGTTATTATATAATATTGTTAATATTAGTTAAAATTTCATAATATATACGATTATAATTTTCTATTTATTTTTTATAGGAACAATTTGACATGGATCCGACACCGGCTATGTTGAGGCATATCAACCAAACCGCCAACTCCATCTACAAAGATTGGAAGTACAAGCTCCATAAGTACTTCCAAGATGTCGGTCCCGTGCCTCCCCCGGTAGAGCTGCAAGGCGAGAGAGAAGATGAGTGGGAGTGGTTGTGTAACCACTTTGCCGATGAACAATTTAAGGTATTAATTTATTTATTTTATTTCAATTAAGGTAATTGAATTATTTAAATTGTAGTTATTCATTTTTTAATGATTTAATTATGTTGTGTACAGAAATTCTCCGGTGTCAACAAAGCCAACCGGGGGAAGAAGGAGAAACACCATACTACCGGCGCCAAGCAGTTCATTCAAATAGTCAAGGAGCACAAGGATAAGGGCTCCAAACACCCTTATCTTGATGCAAGCGTAAGCGCGTACGTGACGCCAGGGCTCGATAATGAAGCGAGTCAATGCGGCGTAAGTGATATATGAATTATGTGCTTTTAATTATAGTAATTATTATTTAAATATGATTTCATTATAATAAATTAATTATTCTTTTGTAGGCAAGGGTGATAGAGCGTACGCATGAAGAGTTGGCTAACACTCAGCTTGCGTTCCCAGATGTGCCGCCGGAAGACCTGCCTCCTCTATCCTTAGAGAGCCAAATTGCAATCGCGGATGAGGTCTACGGTCGTAGAGCTGGCAATGAGGTTAGGCACTTTGGGCCTAGGGTGGTATGAGATTTGTCGACGACCTCCGGCTCATCATCTACGGGAGGTTCGGGGCAGCGGAGAAGGAGTCAGGCAACGGCCGTCGAAGCAGCCATTCAAGAGGCTCGTTTGGCACGAGAGGATAATGAGTCAATGCGGCAAAGACTTGACGAACAACAAGCACAAATAGCCCAACTCATCGCGCTCATGAACCAAAATCGAGAAGTATGTCAACCTCCACCGAACCCATACCCCGACGACAACGACCCGGCTGGAGGTGGAGGACCCGGCGGCGCATCTGCTCCTCCAGTGTATTAGCTAGCTAGTTAATTATCGCGTTTCTTTATTTCCGAGTTCCGAACAATATTTTATAATTTTTGTGGGTTTTTAATTTGGATGTGTATGTACAAATTAATTCATTATTTAATTAATACATTAATTAATATTAAAAATTTAGTTTAATTAATTATTTTCAACTATTTTTCATTATTTAAATTAAATTAATAATATTTAATTTCAATTTATTTTAAAAAAAAAAATTAAATAGTCACTTGGACGACGGAGATTATGTCTTCCGTCGTCTAGGTGCAAAACCCTAAACCTAACCCTAAACCCCTAACCCCTAACCCCTAAACCTTAAACCCTAAACCCTGCCATTCTCCGTGGCCCACGTGTTCACCTGGACGACGGAGGATCAGTTCTCCGTCGTCCAGGTGAACACCTGGGCCACGGAGAAGCTAGCATTATCCGTGGCCCAGGTATGCACCTGGACGACGGAAACGCTAATTCTCCGTCGTCCAGGTGAACACGTGAGCCACGGAGAAATGAGCAATGTCCGTGGCCCATGTTGTCACCTGGACGAAGGAGAATTAGCGTTTCCGTCGTCCAGGTGCATACATGGGCCACGGATAATGTCCGCGGTCTAAGTTAACTTGGACGACGGAGAACTAATTCTCCGTCGTCCAGGTGCTTGGACGACAGCACTTGGAGCACGGACCTTGGACGACGGAGATTCTGTCGTCCAAGTACTTAGACGACGGAAAACGTCACCTAGACGACGGAAATGGTCCGTGGTCTAGGTGTAGTTTTCTTGTAGTGGTCCAAAACGGATCACATCCACATTTCTGATAACTCAAATACGAACGGATAAACACGACGAAATTTTACGATTTCAAATATTTATAAAATATTCCTCGGTCGTCGAAATAATTATCCAGGACCGCCCACGAACTCGAAATCACGTGTACAACAACCCTCATGAAGAGACTCAACTCAAATTCTCGCCCAATAATTAAGTCGTAATGGAAACAGTTAATTCAATTCATTGACGGAAAACTGTAATCACTCGCTAACTCGTGGATTAAGCCGATTATCGTGCTAGTTCTGATTCGGGTCGTCACAAATCTACCCCCCATTAAAAAATTTCGACCTCGAAATTTATGGACCTGCTAGGTGAACAGATGAGGATACTGTGAAAGGACCCAACCTTGATTTAGTTTCCTAAAACGGAATTAAACCCCTTCTGAAAACACGAACCAACAAAAACAATTAAAATTTCGGCAATGGAACGCTACTAACGCAGAATTGCCTTTACCTGCACCCGGAAAATAACACTTCAACCTATGCCACAAAAGCCAAACCGTGGGCACCAATCTCATCCGGATTTCTCAATATCATAACAATAACAATAAACAGTAAACATAACTGTAATATATAGTAAATCCGGGAAAAATTCGTATAAAACATGTATCAGTAACGTATCAGAGCGACCTCTAGTGTATACATATACAAAATATATACAACAGTAGGCGAAACAAGAAACCTACTGGAAAACACAGGTAGCTCGAACAACTAGCCTCCGACCACGACGTGAGACACCAGAATTCGAACTACAAACTGGGCATGGAAACCGAAAAGCCCAAGGGAAAGACATGAAAACCGTTAGAGTGAGTGGACGAAAGTAAATGTCTTTCGCCGAATAATATATATTATAATAAAATATGCGAGTCTAAATGAATGAGTATGATATAGTACATGAGGTGAACTCAAACTCCTCCAGCGTACAGAGAGTGCATGGAAAAATCCCACGGGGTCGCTCAGGGATACATCCATGCTAGTACAGTCCGAATCACGGGATCCCAGACCCACACGTGATTCTAGCCAGAAAGGCCTCAGGTCAGGGTATCTGTTCCCACCCGGAAATACATCGACACAAGGAACAGAAATCTGTACCCACCCGGAAATACATCGGCACAAGGTACAGTTCCCCCCTGGTAGACATCCTCGGGGATCAGCCGGTATGCAAGTATATCAATACAACCACATATACTAAGGCTGTACTCTGTGTAAATCAAATCATAAATAGTTTCATGCATACGTATAAAGCATAATGTAAATGCATAATTAAAAAACACATGCTCGTATAAGTCATAATCACAAACGTATGCTCATGCTCGTAAAATGTAATATAAAGACTCGCAATCGATCAGTGAAAAGAAAGGTCCACTCACAGACGAGCAAAGCGCACACTCGCGCTAATCACGTGGTCCGGCGGAAGATCCCTCGCCCGAAGCATGATCTCAATCCCCTGAATAATCATAAAATATATCTGATCAAAATCATAGCTCACAACACTGAACCACACCTCGGAAACCAACCGTTCCCGGAAACATATATCGCGGTGCAAAATAATGGACGAAATTCTCAAAACCTCCACTCAAAACCCTCGACTGAAAATTCGATACCCAAATCAACTCGAAAACCTCAAGGCGACGATCGGGGCCCAAATACGAGCGAAACGACATTAAAATTATCGAAAACCAAAAAGTCAACGCCCTCCCCGGAGCACCGCCGTTGACCGCCGCCACCGGCGGCGGCGTGCCGTCAACGGAGAATTTCTCCGGTGAGGAAAGCCCAGTTCTCTTGTCTACTTCAAGCCCAACACAATTAATAACTACCACAAGCTCCAATTATCAGTTATTCGACCGGAAAACAGCACAAAAATTCAAGGTCGAGCTAAACTCCGGTGACCACCACGGGTTCCAACAATAAGTCCTCCTCGTCCAAAATTAACCACCCAGGGAGCATCAACGGAGCAAGGGAAGTCGAAACCCCCTCACCCCCGCCACCACAGCTCGCCGAAGCTCCTCCCCCGTCACTGGCGAAAACCAAGAACTTAACCCGATTCAAAATCCCTTAAAACTCCACCAATTCAAACAAACTCAATCACAAATCAATAAAGGAACTCAAGAGGAGTCTAACCGTACCAAAGACGTGGCCGGAGGTGGCCGGAAAGTCCGGGTCGACCGGCGAGTTACAAACGGGTCGCGTTTTCTCCACGGGTGAACGGGTCAACAGTGATAGTCAACGCCGGTCAAACTTCCAACAGTGTTTTTCGACAATTCTTGACTATTTCCGATATTTATACTCGCGCATCGGGACGATCGACGGTCCAAAAAGGATAACCATAACGATTCGGATAATCTCGATATGAACGGATAAACTCAAATAATCATATTATATTCCTCGGTCATCGGAAAAATCATTCGGAACCGCCCACGAACTCGAAATCACGTGTACCACAACTCTCGAGAAGAGACTCAACTCAAATTCTCGGCCGATAATTAAGTCCTGATTAAAATCGGTAAATCAACCAATATACGGAAAACAGTGATTACGCATAATCTCGTGAATTAAGCCATTTAATCAACTGATTTTGGTTCGGGTCGTCACAAATCTACCCCCCTTAAAAAAATTTTGACCTCGAAATGTACGTACCTGTCAAGTGAACAGATAAGGATACTGCTCCCGCATACGCTGCTCAGTCTCCCAGGTGGCCTCCTCAACCGAGTGATTCTGCCACAAGACCTTCACTAGCGGTATAACACAGTACCTCAACTCCTGCTCACGTCGATCGAGAATTTGTACCGGCTCCTCCACATACGTCAAATCATCACGGATCGGTAGCTGTTGTGGTGCTAACACATGCGATGGATCTGAGATATACTTCCGCAACATCGAAACGTGGAAAACATCATGCACACGAGCCATCTCAGCTGGCAACTCAAGTCTGTAAGCAACAGCTCCAACTCTCTCGGTGATCTCATACAGACCAATGTACCGTGGTCGAAGCTTGTCACACTTCCTGAAACGCACAACACCCCTCCACGAAGATAGTTTTAGGAAGACCCGATCGCCCACATCAAACTCGAGGCTCTTCCTCCTCACGTCCGCATAACACTTCTGACGATCCTGGGCGATCATCAATTTATCCCGGATAATCTAGACGTCCTCCATAGTACTCTTCACTAGATTAGGGCCGGTAAACCATCACTCGCCCACCTCACTCCAACATAACGGAGTGCGGCACTGCCTCCCGTATAGGGCCTCGTACGGTGCCATCTCGATACTGGTCTGATAGCTATTGTTGTAGGTGAACTCTATCAAATGCAGTTGCTGGTCTCAATTCCCGCGAAACTGCAACACACATGACCACAACATATCCTCAAGAATCTGTATAGTCCGCTCAGACTACCCATTAGTCTGAGGATGAAAGGTTGTACTGAAATGCAATCTCGTGCCCATGGCTCGCTGCAATGCCTGCCAGAACTCAGAGGTAAACTGACTGTCTCGGTCAGAAGCAATAGATACAGGCACACTGTGCAGACGAACAATACAGGCTGTACTGTGCAGACGAACAATAGATACAGGCTGTACTGAAATACAGCTTAGCCAATCTGCCCACTGATATCTTCCCCGGAAGTGCAAGAAAATGAGCGGATTTCTTCAGTCGATCCACAATGACCCAAATACCAGTGTGGCCAGCCGAAGTACGCGGCAACTGATAAACGAAATCCATGGTAATGTGCTCCTATTTCCAAACCAGAATCTCTAGTGGCTGTAACTTTCCTACAGGTTTCTGCCTCTCAGCTTTAACCTGTTGACAGATCAAACATCGGCTCACATATGCGGCAATATCCCGCTTCATGTTGCGCCACCAGTAATACGCTCGAAGTGTACGAAACATCTTCATACCACCGGGATGCATCGCATACGCCGAACAATGGGCCTTATCCAGAATCTCCTTCTTCAGACTCTCATCTCAGGGTACGCACAACCTGCCTCTGAAAAGCAACGTATCGTCATCACTCAACCTAAAATCTGTTGGCACACCATTCCGTATCATGGTCTTCTTGTCCAACAGGTAGGAATCTGAATCCTGAGGTTCCCGAACCTGATCAACCAACACGAGTCTAACCTGGAAGCTGGCTAACAAGGCTCCTTCGTCATCCCACTCGAACTCGGCTCCCGTAGCCCGAAACTCGGCTAACATAGATACTCTAGCCACACACACATGGAACAGCGAAGCTCCAGATTTCCGACTGAGTGCATCAGCGACAACATTGGCCTTCCCTGGATGGTACTCGAAAGTGCAATCATAGTCGTTGATCAACTCCATCCACCTGCACTACCTCATGTTCAAGTATGGCCGTGCTCGCAAGTAGGTGAGACTCTTGTGGTCGGTGTAGATCTTACACTGGGCTCCGTACAAGTAATGTCTCCAACTCTTCAACGCTAGCACAATAGCGGCCAACTCCAAATCATGGGTCAAATAGTTGACTTCGTGTGGTTTCAGCTGCCTGGAACCATAGGCTACAACTCTGCCATGCTGCATCAGCACACAACCCAGTCCCAACTTCGACGCATCACTATAGACCACAAACTCACCGCTGTCATCCAGTAAAGTCAGAACCGGTGCAGTAGTCAACTTTTCCTTCAGGAGTAAGTAACTCTCTTCACATGCATCGGATCACTCAAACTTGACGCCTTTCTTCGTCAACCTGTTCAGTGGAGTAGAAATCCGAGAAAAATCCTGTACAAAACGCCGATAGTAGCCTGCCAAACCCAAGAAACTCCGGATCTCCGGTACAGTGGTAGGTCTACTCTAATTCAGTACGGCCTCGATCTTGTCAGGATCAACACTGATTCCCTCATCTGATATCACGTGGCCCAGAAACTTCACACTGTCCAGCCAAAACTCGCACTTGCTGAACTTCGCAAACAACTGATTGTCCCGCAAAGTCCGCAACACTGCTCACAAATGCTTCTTATGCTGGCCCACACTCCTGGAATAGATCAAAATATCATCGATGAACACAATCACGAACTTGTCTAGAAATTGTCTGAACACCCGGTTCATCAAGTCCATAAAGGCTGTGGGGGCGTTGGTCAACCCAAAAGGCATAACCAAAAACTCGTAGTGCCCATACCGCGATCTGAAAGCTGTCCTGGCCACATTAGACTCTCGGATCCTCAACTGGTGATATCCGGACCTGAGATCAATCTTCGAAAAGACTGAAGCTGCATTGAGCTGATCAAACAAGTCATCAATCCGTGGCAACGGATACTTGTTCTTCACTGTAACCTGATTCAGCTACCGGTAATAGATGCACAACCGCATAGATCCATCCTTCTTCCGTACAAACAAAACCGGGGCACCCCATGGCGAAACACTGGGTCGAATAAAACTCTTCTCCAGCAACTCCTGAAGTTGAACCTGCTGCTCTTTCAACTCCGCTGGCATCATACGATACGGTGCCTGAGAAAGGGGTCTAGTACCCGGTAATAGCTCAATAGTGAAATCAATCTCCCGAACTGGAGGTATACCTGGTAACTCCTCCGGAAACTCAGAAACAACCTCAATACCACCAATGTCCGGCACAGTAGCCGTAATATCCACCACATGAGCTAAATAAGCAACACAGCCCTTCTTCATCAACCGATCCGCCTTCATCGCGGAAATCACACATGGTAATGAAGTGTTCTTCTCGTCGCGAAATAATATCTCGGGAAAACCTGGTCGTCGAAACGCAACCTCCTTCTTGTGACAGTCAAACATGGCCCAATGCGTCTCCAAGAAGTCCACTCCTAAGATCAGATCAAAGTCAACGATATCAAGTAACAACAAATCCGCGGCTAAGCCATGGCCTCCAATAAAAATCTCACAGTCTCGGTACACCCAGCCAATACTCACAATCTCACCGAACGGATACAACACTCTCCACAACCCCGGAAGTGGAGACGCAGGTACGGTAGCTAAAGATGATAGTCTATATGACATGAATGAATGTGTGGCACCTGGATCTAACAATGTATGTACTGGAATACCAAAGACATGCAACGTATCGATAACGACCTCCGGTGAAGCTCTACCCTTTCGCAAAGTCATGGCATGAACCCTGGCCTGCCCGACTGGTCATCCACGCTGAGGCTATCCCTGCTGTCCACCCTGGCCCGCAAACTGTACTGGTCGAGCTCCCGAAGTGGCACCTCGCTCTCCTCCGGAACTCTGGGCCGTCTGTCCACCAATAGGCTGAAGACAGTCCCTCGCAAAGTGACCCTCCTGGCCATAACGATAACAAAGGGTAGGGCCTCGCTGACAAGGACCATAGTGATGCCTGTTGCAGAAGTTGCAAAGTGGATACTCCCTCGGTACGGCAAAAGAGGCACCGGTACGCCGAGGATAACTGGAACCGCTAGAACCTCCACTAGACTGTGGTCGTTGCGGTCGATCTCTCCTCCATCTCTGCTTCTGTCTCGATGCATTAGCTGGTGGTCGATAAGGTCCACTGCCCGAGGATGAAGTCGAACCAGAAGTATCAGAACTCTGCCTCTTGGAATGCCCCTGACTCGGTTCACCCTCCTCAAACCGTCTAGGCTGGTACCTCATCTGCGTCTCCTTCTCGATATCCTCACCTCAGAGTGCTGCATTGACAAACTCATCGAAGTTGTTCCGAGGCATCGTAGTCAGAGTCCCCTTGATGTTCAAGTTCAAACCCAGCTCAAATCTGCGGCACTTGGCTTCCTCAGTAGCCACCATGTCACGCGCAAAACGAGATATGCGGGTAAACCTGTCCCGGTACTCAAGCACAGACATATTACCCTGTCTCAAGTTCATGAACTCCTCATACTTCCGCTTCTGGGTAGCCTGGTTGAAGTATCTCCGCATAAAAAAATCTCGGAACAAAGTCCACGGAGTATCAACTGGAACTCTATCAGTGCTAACCCACCAGAAGTATGCATCTGACTCAAGCTATCCGACTGCTGCCACTGTCATCTGCTCAGGGGTAAATCACAGACGCTCACATACACGTTCAACCTGAACCAACCATGCCTCACAAATCGCTGGATCAGCTGAACCCGAAAAGACAATCGCACCAGCAGTACGAGCTTTGACCACAGAGTCAAAACGCTCCTCCAAACGCAACACTCACATCCGCTTCCCGATCAACATGGGGACCACATCGAGGACGCATCCTACTGATACAAGACAAGCATTAGGTAACAGTAGAAGGAACATAATCATGAGACCTCAGATATTTGAGAACACACAACACCCGAAGCATTGATGAGAACCGTTGGCCAGTCGGGTCATCACTCCAGACATGCTGTACAAACTCAAATATCCTAAGCGTCACAACTACAAGAGTCTATAGAATCTGACAACCTAATGCTCTGATACCAAGCTGAAAGGACCCAACCCCGATTTAGTTTCCTAAACCGGAATCAAACCCCTTCTGAAAACACGAACCAACAAAAACCATTAAAATTTCGGCAGAGTAACCCTACTAACGCAGAATTGCCTTTACCTGCACCCGAAAAATAACACTTCAACCTATGCCACAAAAGCCAAACCGTGGGCACCAATCTCATCCGGATTTCTCAATATCATAACAATAACAATAAACAGTAAACATAACTGTAATATATAGTAAATTCGGGAAAAATCCGTATAAAACATGTCTCAGTAACGTATCAGAGCGACCTCTAGTGTATACATATACAAAATATATACAACAGTAGGCGCAAAAAAAACCTACTGGAAAACACATGTAGCTCGAACAACTAGCCTCTGACCACAACGTGAGACACCAGAATCTGAACTGCAAACTGGGCACGGAAATCGAAAAGCCCTGGGGAAAGACATGAAAACCGTTAGAGTGAGTGGACGAAAATAAATGTCTTTCGCCGAATAATATATATTATAATAAAATATGCTAGTCTAAATTAATGAGTATGATATAGTACACGAGGTGAACTCAAACTCCTCCAGTGTACAGAGAGTGCATGGAAAATCCCACGGGGTCGCTCATGGACACATCCGTGCTAGTACAGTCCGAATCACGGGATCCCAAACCCACACGTGATTCTAGCCAGAAAGGCCTCAGGTCAGGGTATCTGTTCCCACCCGGAAATACATCGGCTCAAGGAACAAAAATCTATACCCACCCGGAAATACATCAGCACAAGGTACAGTTACCCCCCTAGTAGACATCCTCGGGGATCAGCCGGGATGCAAGTATATCGATACAACCACATATGCTAAGACTGTACTATGTGTAAATCAAATCATAAATAGTTTCATGCATACGTATAAAGCATAATGTAAATGCATAATCATAAAACACATGCTCATATAAGTCATAATCACAAACGTATGCTCATGCTAGTAAAATGTAATATAAAGACTCGCAATCGATCAGTGAAAAGAAATGTCCACTCACAGACGAGCAAAGCACGCACTCGCGCTAATCACGTGGTCCGGCGGAAGATCCCTTGCCCGAAGCACGATCTCGATCCCCTGAATAATCACAAAATATATCTGATCAAAATCATAGCTCACAACACTGAACCACACCTCGGAAACCAACCGTTCCCGGAAACATATATCGCGGTACAAAATAATCGACGAAATTCTAAAAACCTCCACTCAAAACCCTCGACTGAAAATCCGATACCTAAATGAACTCGAAAAAATCAAGGCGACGATCGGGGCGCGAATACGAGTGAAACGACATTAAAATTATCGAAAACCAAAAAGTCAACGCCATCGCCGGAGCACCGCCGTTGACCGCCACCGCCGTCGGCGGTGCGCCGTCAACGAAGAATTTCTCCGGCGAGGAAAGCCCAGTTCTCTTGTTTACTTCAAGCCCAACACATTTAATAACTACCACAAGCTCCAATTATCAGTTATTCGACCGGAAAACAGCTCGGAAATTCAAGGTCGAGCTAAACTCCGGTGACCACCACGGGTTCCAACAATAAGTTCTCCTTGTCCAAAATTAACCACCCAGGGAGCATCAACGAAGCAAGGGAAGTCGAAACCCCCTCACCCCCGCCACCACAGCTCACCGGAGCTCCTCCCCCGTCACCGGCGAAAACCAAGAACTTAACCCCATTCAAAATCCCTTAAAACTCCTCCAATTCAAACAAACTTAATCACAAATCGATAAAGGAACTCAGGAGGAGTCTAACCGTACCAAAGACATGGCCGTAGGTGGCCGGAAAGTTCGGGTCGGCAGGCAAGTTACAAACGGGTCGAGTTTTCTCCACGGGTCAACGGGTCAACAGTGAAAGTCAACGCCGGTCAAACTTCCAACAGTCTATTTTGACAATTTTCGACTATTTTCGATATTTATACTCGCGCCTCGGGACGATCCACGGTCTAAAACGGATAACCATAACGATTCGGATAAACTCGATACGAACGGATAAACTCGTCGGTATTTCGAAACTTCAAATAATCGTATTATATTCCTCGGTCATCGAAAAAATCATCTGGAACCGCCCACGAACTCAAAATCACGTGTACCACAACTCTCGAGAAGAGACTCAACTCAAATTCTCGGCCGATAATTAAGTCGTGATTAAAACCGGTAAATCAACCAATATACGGAAAACAGTGATTACGCATAATCTCGTGAAATAAGCCGTTTAATCAACTGATTCTGGTTCGGGTCGTCACATACTGCTCCCGCGTACGCTGCTCAGTCTCCCACGTGGCCTCCTCAACTGAATGTGAAAGGACCCAACCCCGATTTAGCTCCCTAAACCGGAATCGAACCCCTTCGAAAACACGAACCAACAAAAACTTTTCAAAATTTGGGCAGAGTTTCGTTACTAGCGTGGAATTACCATTACCTGCACGCATAAAGTACACTCCATCCTATGCCACAAAAAAGCAAACCGTGGGCACCAATCCCATCCGGATTTCTCAATATATCAACAGTAAAGTAAAGTAGTAATTATATATGCACTTTACTGAAATCCAGTGTAAAATCGTATAACGTATTCAATAGGAAGCTCAGAGCGACATCTAATACATAATCGTATACGTATACCACAGTAGGTAGAACAATAAACCTACTGGATGAAACAAAATAGCTCGAGCACTATGCCTCCGACCACGACGTGCGACACCAGAGCCTGAACTGCAAACTGGGCACGGAAACCGAAAAGCCCAGGTGAAAGACAATAAACACGTTAGAGTGAGTGGACGAAAATAAATGTCTTTCACCAGTTAATATATATGTTATAAAAATATATGCGAGTCGAAATATAAATAAATCAAATCAAATAGTTTACGAGGAGACGCTGACTCCAACTCGTAAACAGAGCATGCATAGAAAGTATCACGGGGTCACTTATGGACACGTCCGTGCTAGTACAGTCAGAATCACGGAGTCCTTGACTACCACGTGATTCATAGCCAGAAAGGCCTCGGTTCCGGGGTACTGCCCCTCGCCGGTCAGGTATGGGTACTGCCCCTCCTGGTGGCCTACCATCGGGGATCAGCCGAGAGGCAAGGTGTATCGATACAACAACGTAACCACGACTGTACTCTGTGTAAACCAAATCATAAACATTTCAATGCAAATGTATGAAACAGCATAAAAGTGTATGCATGTTCGTATACGTATATCCGTATAAACATATTCGTATAATCATAAACACATGCTTATATAATCATAATCTCGTATAAAATCTCATGCTCGTAAAGCCATAATCATGCTGCATGCTCAAGTTCATAAAACGTATATAAACGACTCGCAATCAATCCGTGAAAACAAAATGTCCACTCACAGACAAGCGTAACGCGTATCGCGTTAACCCGTGATCCGGCGGAATGTCCCTCGCCAAACAAACGATCACGAACCCCTGAATATTCACAATGTCCAATATTCAAAGTCATAATCCAACAATACAATACAAATCACCAGAAACAGCTGTTCTCGGAAACACGTGATTCAAAGTCGACGAATCGTCGAAAATCCGTATATAACACCTCAATACCTCGCTTTACGTTCAGACGCTCATCTCGAAAAATGAACCTCCCCACTGCGATCGGGGCGCGATTTCGAGTCAAATGACATGCGACTTGTCGAAAGTCAAAAAGTCAACTCTGACCGTTGACCGCCGTCCACGGCGGCGCCGCTGCCGGCCGAAGCATTTCAAGGCGGAGCCACCCCTATTCCACTCCAAATCGTCCACTGAGCAACTTTGTCAACTGCACCGAAGTCCAATTCTCACTCTAACATGGTCAATTTCATGTAAAACCGAATGAACACACAAATTTCAAATCCAAAATTCTCCTTCCACAATCAAAATTAGGACTCCAAACTTACATGGTAGCTTGCTAGTGATGAGAGCTACAAAGCCCACTCCAAAATTCAGCTCGAATGGGCTTGAAACATCAAACCCGAAATCACCAAGTTTTCTCCAATTTTGGGCCGGAAATTCCTTCTTTTCCGACGACCCACGCCACAAACGGTGGCCGGCACCACCACGGGAAGGCCGAGGCGCACCAAACGGACCCTTCCCCAAGCCTTGGGGTGGCCGGAAAAGACCTCACCGCCGTGAGCCACCACAAGCCGTCGTGAGCTTCACCTCCCACCGAGTTGACTCAGTCAACTCGGTCAACACCCAAAATGGAAAGTCATACACTTGCCCAAAATAACAGGTTGCTATTTATAGCCTTTCCCAAAATGGAAACTTGTAATTATCCTTTTCGACGAATTTCAAATGCACATAATTTCCTCGTCGTAATTCCGATTCCAATAATTCTCGCGACAACATACTCGTCTCAACATATTCTTCAATAATCACCCGAAGTCAAACACATCGGCCAATCGGATAAAAAGTCAACCCTTCAAAGCAACACACATTAAATCGACTAAATAATCAACAAACGGCAAAATTTACAACTAATTCCTCGTAACTCCAAATCAAGCTCCGAAAGTTCCCACAAACTCGAAATTAAATTCTGAACAACTTCCGTGAAGAAGCCAAAACCAAATTCTCATCCGGTAATTTAGTCGTTAAGTAGCCCACCATTAAAATCTGAACTTCAAATATTCATAACTAATTCCTCGGTCGTTCAAATAACGATCCGAAACCACCCACGAACTCGAAATCACACGTACAACAACTCCCGAGAAGAGACCCAGCTCCAATTCTTGGCCAATCATTTAGTCGTTAAGAAGATTCGGCGATTAAAACGACTGTCACAACTCTGCGACTACGTAGTAACTCCTGTTCATAGCTGATCATACTGGTGATTCTGGTCCGGGTCATCACAAATCCACCCCCCTTAGAAAAATTTCGACCTCGAAATTTCCAAGTCTGCTGGCTAAAAATAGGAGCACTGCCTCTGCATACTGCTCAACTCTTCAGCGACAATGTCGACTGAACAATTCTGATCACAAACTCCACAATAGGAGATAATTCTGTGCTGGAATCCCTGTACCCTCAAATCACAAATCTGAACTGGCTCACATAATCGCCAAGTGTTCCTACATAAGGAACAGATAGGGTACACAACACACATAAAAGCCCACACTATTGGCGATGCCGAACCATACGGCATAACATAATCTCGCTTATGACCACATACGGGTCAAAACATGGAAAATTACAACTCATATCAACCTAACTCAAACGTCGAACTCGGGCAATAATCAACCAATTTCCGCTAATCTGACAGTCTGTGGTAACACACTCCACAAAATCAGAATTAAACATAAACTCAAACTCAGCCAAGCTCGCTCCAACACAATGGAGTACAACAACATACCTCAAATCAACATCAAACAACCTCAAAATCATAGTAATCAACAAACCGTTACTGCATGCAATCTCGAACAGCAGAAACTGCTGGTCCCAAATCCTCCGGAACTGCAATACCGAGGTCCACCACATGCCCTCCAAGGCCTGAATAGTCCTCGAAGATCGCTCACCAATCTGAGGATAAGAACCGGTACTAACTCGTAATCTGGTCCCCAATGCTCGCTGCAAAGCTCGCCAACACATAGTCACAGCTGATCACCTCGATCGGCGAACTAGGACACAGGTACACCACATAAATGGCCAATCTCCGTCAAACACCGTTATACCAGCCTGCCACTGAAATCATCACCGAAAGTACAAGGAAATGTACTAAGTCCGTCAAACGGTCTACAATGGTCTGACATCTGGTACCACAAACCAAAGTACATACATACACACACAATCACAGCAACAATCGCCACATCGAACCGGAAATCTCAAATGGTTGACACATCTCGGCAAGTCTCTGCCTCCAAGCCATTGCCAGTCGACAAATGTGGCATCTGTACACTCAAGCGACTACACTGCTCTTCATGTTGCGTCACGAGTAGTAAACTCGAAGTATCTGATGCATCTCCACACCACTAGCGCCAAATGCGCGTGGAACCACGAGCCTCAACATCATCTCACTCAAACTCAGCTTCCGAAACTCGCAACTCGGCTAACACGGAAGCTCGAACCACACACACACATGTAATACTGAAACTCCTGACTCTCGACTGAATGCATCAGCATCAACATCCCAAACGGATGGTCAAAGTACAACCTCTAGCCTCTCCCGAACAAACTCAAAAGTGCAGCCATAGTCGTGAATCGACCCCATCCATCTACACTGCCTCAAGTCCAAATCTGGCCGAAAATGCAAGTGGATGAAACTCAAGTGATCAGTGTACGTTCTACACTGAGCTGCACGCCATAACAGTAGTGTCTCGAACTCTTCGATGCTAACATAAGGACAGCTACACCCAAATCATACACAGGATACGTAACTACACAAGGTTCCACTACCTGGAACCATGAGCCATCGCTCTATTACACAACATTAAGACATAACCAAATCCAAATCTAAACCTTGATGCACCGCCATAACCTACGACCACGAACTCACCATGATCGTCAGGTAAGGTCAAAACCGAAACAACGGTCAACCATCCTGCAGGAGTAAGTAACTCTCCTCGCGTGCATCGAACCACTCGAACTTGACGCCTTCTTCGTCAATCCGGAAAGTGAAGTGGCAATTCGGGAATATCCTGCACAAGCCGACGATAAAAGCTTGCCAAACCCAAGAGACTATTGATCTCTAGTACAATAGTAGGGCAAACTCTGAATCATCACGGCTTCAATCTGGTCAGGATCCACACCAACTCCCTCGGATAGCATCACACAACCCAAAATCTTCACGCTAATCGGCCAAAACTCACACTGGCTGAACTTCGCAACCAGCTGATCATCTCGCGAAGTCCGCAAAATTGTTCACATTTGCTTCAGGTGCTGGCCCACACTCCTGGAGTACATCAGGACGTTGCCAACGAACATGACCGCAAACTCGTCCAGAAACCGTCTGAACACCTGGTCCATCAAGTCCACACGATCTACGGGGGCATTGGTCAGCCAAATAGCGTGACCAAAAACTCCTGATGTCCACACCAAGATCTGAAAGTCATCCAGACCACAACTGACACATCGATCCTCAACTGATGGTATTCGGTCCCGAAATCAATCTTCGGAAAAACTGAAACTCTCGCGAGTCGATCAAACCAGTCATCAATCCGAAGTGAAGGATACTCGCTCTCCTCTGAAGCGAATCAGGCTTCCGGTAGTCAATGCACCACCACGTCGAATCATCCAACATCCATATACACAATGCAAAAGCATACCACGTAAATACACGAGGTCGCATGAAATCTCCTGAAACCTCATCCAGCAACTCCTGGAGTCGAAACACTAGCTCCCTCAGCTCCGCTGGCTCCGAACGACAAGACGTCGGTAAAATGAGTCCAGTGCCCGGTACGAACTCAATGGTATAGTCAGTCCCCCGAACTGGAGAAACACCTGGTAACTCCTCCGAAATACACCTGGAAACTCGGGAACCACCTCAATGTCACCAATGTCGGGCACAGCAACCGAAGTATCTACAATATAAGCTAAGCATACAACACAACTCGTCTCCACCATCCGCTCGACCATCACCGCGAAACAGTATCTCGAGAAAACATGGTCGTCGAAACACAACCTCCTTCTCGAGGTACTCGAACACAACCAAATGCGTCGTCAGTAAGTCCATACTCACAATCACACCAAAACCACAATGTCCAGCCATAACAGATCTACGGCTAACACATAACCTCCAACAAGGATCTCGCAACCTCTGGATGGATACAACACTCTCCAAAACCTCGAAAGTGGAGATGCAGGTACAATAGCCATGGATATCAAACAACAGTAACCTTGGAGAAAAGTCTGTCCTCAAACAAGGTCATGGCACGAACTCCAACATGCCCAACTAGCCGCCCACATCAATAGCGACATTGCTGAATAACTCATCTAGAAATCTGGGTCGATCAAGCTCCAGAAACAACATAATGATTTCCTCGTAAACTCTAAGCTACCGAACCGCTACAACAGTTGGCTGGGGGCGCTCCCTCGTAATGTGACCCTCCTGGCCACCGAAACAGCAACTGAAAGTGTACCACGAACACCAGTCACCGCAACACCTACTGCATGAAAGGATCACCAACGATCACCCGAACTCATGCCACAGGAGCAAGTCCGCTACACTGTGATCTCCGCCATCGTCAAACAGATAAGCAGAGGATCCTCAACATAATCGATAAGGCCATAACCTGATGAAGTCACTGTTCCCGAAGTGTCGGAACTCAACCTCATCAAAACATCGACTAAGTCCACTTTCCTCAAATCATCAAATCGAAAACCGCGTACACATTTCCTTCTCGATAGCCTCGTCACTGAGTGCAACACACCAAGCTTCTCACGGTAATCTCAAGGCACATCAATCAGACTCTCTCTGATACTCAGGTTTCAACTCATCTCGAACCTCGTACATAGCTCCCTTTGAAGCCACATAACTCGTGCAAACATGGACAAACATATAGACAATGCATCTCTGCCTCAGGTGGATAAACACTCCACAATACGCTTGCTGGGTAGCCTGATAAAACATTACTGTATACACAACACTCTGAATGTAGGCCATGGAGTCGCAACCGGAACTCACATAGTAACAGCCCACCAAACACAATGAACTGACTCAGGCACACATCACTGCCAAAAATCTCAGCTCTGAGGCAACATATAGCCGCTCATATACACATCCCCAGGCAATCCGTGCCACACAAATCTCTGAACCCAGAATACTCATCCGAATCCACTGTTCTCTGGCAAATCACGCGTCGAATGATCCTCAATAGGATCCACAACCGAAACGACACGGAAAGCACGTCAGGAGGCATCCTAATGAATACAATATCGTTCACAACAAGTGGAACGTAATCATGGAACTTCAAATATTTGAAAGTATACAACACCCGGAATTTGATGATTATCCGCCGGCCGGTCGGGTCACCATTCCAGACATGCTGTACATTCTCAAATATCCTTAGTAAACACGATTACAGAAGTCTACAGAACCTATAACCTAATGCTCTGATACCAAGCTGAAAGTACCCAACCCCGATTTAGCTCCCTAAACCGGAATCGAACCCCTTCGAAAACACGAACCAACAAAAACTTTTCAAAATTTGGGCAGAGTTTCGTTACTAGCGTGGAATTACCATTACCTGCACGCATAAAGTACACTCCATCCTATGCCACAAAAAAGCAAACCATGGGCACCAATCCCATCCGGATTTCTCAATTTATCAACAGTAAAGTAAAGTAGTAATTATATATGCACTTTACTGAAATCCAGTGTAAAATCGTATAACGTATTCAATAGGAAGCTCAGAGCGACATCTAATACATAATCGTATACGTATACCACAGTAGGTAGAATAATAAACCTACTGGATGAAACAAAATAGCTCGAGCACTATGCCTCCAACCACGACGTGCGACACCAGAGCCTGAACTGCAAACTGGGCACGGAAACCGAAAAGCCCAGGTGAAAGACAATAAACACGTTAGAGTGAGTGGACGAAAATAAATGTCTTTCACCAGTTAATATATATGTTATAAAAACATATGCGAGTCGAAATATAAATAAATCAAATCAAATAGTTTACGAGGAGACGCTGACTCCAACTCGTAAACAGAGCATGCATAGAAAGTATCACGAGGTCACTCATGGACACGTCTGTGCTAGTACAGTCAGAATCACGGAGTCCTTGACTACCACGTGATTCATAGCCAGAAAGGCCTCAGTTCCGGGGTACTGCCCCTCGCCGGTCAGGTAGGGGTACTGCCCCTCCTGGTGGCCTACCATCGGGGATCAGCTGAGAGGCAAGGTGTATCGATACAACAACGTAACCACGACTGTACTCTGTGTAAACCAAATCATAAACATTTCAATGCAAATGTATGAAACAGCATAAAAGTGTATGCATGTTCGTATACGTATATCCGTATAAACATATTCGTATAATCATAAACACATGCTTATATAATCATAATCTCGTATAAAATCTGATGCTCGTAAAACCATAATCATGCTGCATGCTCAAGTTCATAAAACGTATATAAACGACTCGCAATCAATCCGTGAAAACAAAATGTCCACTCACAGACTGGCGTAACGCGTATCGCGTTAATCCGTGATCCGGCGGAATGTCCCTAGCCAAACAAACGATCACGAACCCCTGAATATTCACAATGTCCAATATTCAAAGTCATAATCCGACAATACAATACAAATCACGAGAAACAGCTGTTCTCGGAAACACGTGATTCAAAGTCGACGAATCGTCGAAAATCCGTATATAACACCTCAATACCTCGCTTTACGTTCGGACGCTCATCTCGAAAAACGAACCTCCCCATTGCGATCGGGGCGCGATTTCGAGTCAAATGACATGCGACTTGTCGAAAGTCAAAAAGTCAACTCTGACCGTTGACCGCCGTCCACGGCGGCGCCGCTGCCGGCCGAAGCATTTCAAGGCGGAGCCACCCCTATTCCACTCCAAATCGTCCACTGAGCAACTTTGTCAACTGCACCGAAGTCCAATTCTCACTCTAACATGGTCAATTTCATGAAAAACCGAATGAACACACAAATTTCAAATCTAAAATTTTCCTTCCACAATCAAAACTAGGACTCCAAACTTACATGGTAGCTTGCTAGTGATGAGAGCTACAAAGCCCACTCCAAAATTCAGCTCGAATCGGCTTGAAACATCAAACCCGAAATCACCAAGTTTTCTCCAATTTTGGGCCGGAAATTCCTTCTTTTCCGACGACCCACGCCACAAACGGTGGCCGGCACCACCACGGGAAGGCCGAGGCGCACCAAACGGACCCTTCCCCAAGCCTTGGGGTGGCCGGAAAAGACCTCACCGCCGTGAGCCACCACAAGCCGTCGTGAGCTTCACCTCCCACCGAGTTGACTCAGTCAACTCGGTCAACACCCAAAATGGAAAGTCATACACTTGCCCAAAATAACAGGTTGCTATTTATAGCCTTTCCCAAAATGGAAACTTGTAATTATCCTTTTCGACGAATTTCAAATGCACATAATTTCCTCGTCGTAATTCCGATTCCAATAATTCTCGCGACCACATACTCGTCTCAACATATTCTTCAATAATCACCCGAAGTCAAACACATCGGCCAATCGGATAAAAAGTCAACCCTTCAAAGCAACACACATTAAATCGACTAAATAATCAACAAACGGCAAAATTTACAACTAATTCCTCGTAACTCCAAATCAAGCTCCGGAAGTTCCCACAAACTCGAAATTAAATTCTGAACAACTTCCGTGAAGAAGCCGAAACCAAATTCTCATCCGGTAATTTAGTCGTTAAGTAGCCCACCATTAAAATCTGAACTTCAAATATTCATAACTAATTCCGCGGTCGTCCAAATAACAATCCGAAACCACCCACGAACTCGAAATCACACGTACAACGACTCCCGAGAAGAGACCCAGCTCCAATTCTCGGCCAATTATTTAGTCGTTAAGAAGCTTCGGCGATTAAAACGACTGTCACAACTCTGCGACTACGTAGTAACTCCTGTTCATAGCTGGTCATACTGGTGATTCTGGTCCGGGTCGTCACAGAATGATTCTGCCACAAGACCTTCACAACAGTATAACACGGTGCCTCAACTCCTGCTCACGTCGATCGAGAGTTTGTACCGGCCCCTCCACATATGTCAAATCCTCTCGGATAGGAAGCTGATGTGGCGCTAACACATGTGATGGATCTGGAATATACTTCCTCAACATTGAAACATGGAAAACATTGTGTACACGAGCCATTTCGGATGGTAACTCAAGTCTGTAAGCCACGGCACCAACCCTCTCGGTAATCTCGTACGGACCAATGAACCGTGGTCGAAGCTTGCCACGCTTCCCGAAACGCACAACTCCCCTCCAAGGAGATAGTTTCAGGAAGACCCAATTGCCCACCTCGAACTCGAGACACTTTCTTCTCACGTCCGCATAACTATTCTGGCGATCCTGGGCAATCTTCAATTTGTCCCGGATGATCTGAATGTCCTCCATGGTGCTCTTCACCAGATCAGGGCCAATAAGTCATCGCTCGCCCACCTCACTCCAACACAATGGAGTGCGGCACTGCCTCCCGTATAGGGCCTTGTACGGTGCCATCTCAATACTGGCCTAATAGCTGTTGTTGTAAGCAAACTCAATGAAATGCAGTTGCTGGTCCCAATTTCCTCAAAACTGAAAAACACAAGACCGCAACATATCCTCGAGAGTCTGAATAGTCCTCTCAGACTGCCCATCAGTCTGAGGATGAAAATCTGTACTGAAATGCAATCTAGTACCCATGGCTCGCTGCAATGCCTGCTAGAACTCTGAGGTAAACAGACTGTCTCGATCAAAAACAATGGATACAGGCACACCGTGCAGACGAACGATCTCCGCCAAATATAGCTTTGCCAATCTGCCCACTGAAATCTTCCCCGGAAGTGCAAGAAAATGAGCGGATTTCGTCAATCGATCTACGATAACCCAAATACCAGTATTACCAGCCGAAGTACGCGGTAACTGATACACGAAATCCATGGTAATGTGCTCCCACTTCTAAACCGGAATTTCCAAGGACTGCAACTTTCCCGCAGGCAAATCAAACATCTGCTCACATATGCGGCAATCTCCCGCTTCATATTGCACCACCAATAATAAGCTCGGAGTGTACGAAACATCTTCGTACCACCGGGATGCATCGCATAAGCAGAACAGTGAGCTTCATCTAAAATCTCTTTCTTCACACTCTCGTCCATGGGTACACATAATCTGCCTCTGAATAGTAACGTACCATCATCACTCAACTGAAACTCTGTTGGCACACCATTTCGAATCATGGTCTTCTTGTCCAACAGGTAGGAATCTGCATCCTGAGCTTCCCGCACCTGGTCAACCAACACCGGTCAAACCTGGAAGCTAGCTAACAAAGCTCCATCATCGTCCCACTCGAACTCAGCTCCCATAGCCCAAAGCTCGGCTAACATGGAAACTCTGGCCACACACACATGAAACAACGAGGCTCCGGATTTCCGACTGAGTGCATCAGCAACGACATTAGCCCTCCCTGGATGGTACTCGAAAGTACAATCATAGTCGTTGATCAACTCCATCCATCTGTGCTGCCTCATGTTCAAATCTGGCTGCATGCACAAATAGGTGAGACTCTTGTGATCGGTGTATATCTTGCACTAAGCTCCGTACAAGTAGTGTCTCCAACTCTTCAACGCTAATACAATAGCAGCCAACTCCAAATCATGGGTAGGATAGTTGACTTCATGTGGTTTCAGTTGCCTGGAACCGTAGGCCACCACTCTGCCATGTTGCATCAGAACACAACCAAGTCCCAAATTCGATGCATCGCTGTAAACCATGAACTCACCACTGTCGTCAAGTAAAGTCAGAACCGGTGCAGTAATCAACTTTTCCTTCAAGAGCAAGTAACTCTCCTTACATGCATCGGACCACTCGAACTTGATGCGTTTCATCGTCAATCTGGTAAGTGGAGTGGCAATCCGTGAAAAATCCTGCACAAAACGCCGATAGTAACCTGCCAAACCCAAAAAACTCCTAATCTCTGGTACGGTGGTAGGTCTACTCCAATTCAACACAGCTTCAATCTTGTCAGGATCCACGTTGACTCCCTCAGCTGATATCACGTGACCCAAAAACTTCACGATGTCCAACCAAAACTCACACTTGCTGAACTTCGCAAACAACTGATTATCTCGTAACTTCGATGCATCGCTGTAAACTACGAACTCACCACTGTCGTCAGGTAAAGTCAGAACCGGTGCAGTAGTCAACTTTTCCTTCATGAGCAAGTAACTCTCCTCACATGCATTGGACCACTCAAACTTGACGCTTTTCTTCGTCAATCTGGTAAGTGGAGTGGCAATCCGTGAAAAATCCTGCACAAAACGCCGATAATAACCTGCCAAACCCAAGAAACTTCTGATCTCTGGTATGGGGGTAGGTCTACTCCAATTAAACACGGCTTCAATCTTGTCAGGATCCACGCTGATATCATGTGACCCAAAAACTTCACGCTAACCAACCAAAACTCACACTTGCTGAACTTCGCAAACAGCTGATTATCTCGCAAAGTCCACAAAACAGCTCGCAAATGCTTCTTGTGTTGGCCCACACTCCTGGAATAAATCAGGATTTCATCGATGAACACGATCACAAACTTGTCCAGAAACCGTCTGAACACCCGGTTCATCAAGTCCATAAAAGCTGCGGGGGCATTGGTCAACCCAAACGGCATAACCAAGAACTCGTAATGTCCGTACCTTGATCTGAAAGCTGTCCTAGCCACATCTAACTCTCTGATCCTCAACTGATGGTATCGGATCTGAGATCAATCTTCGAAAAGAATGAAGCTCCCTTGAGCTGATCAAACAAGTCATCAATCCGCGTAACGGGTACTTGTTCTTCACAGTGACCTGATTCAGCTTCCGGTAATCGATACAAAGTCGCATGGAACCATCCTTCTTCCGCACAAATAGTACAGGAGCACCCCACGGGGATACACTGGGTCGTATGAAACCCTTCTCCAGCAACTCTTGAAGTTGAATCTGTAGCTCTTTTAACTCCGCTGGCGCCATACGATAAGGTGCCTGTGATATGGGTCCAGTGCCCGGTAATAGCTCAATGGTGAAATCGATCTCCCAAACTGGAGGAATACCCGGTAACTCCTCCGGAAATACATCAGGAAACTCGGAAACAACCTCAATATCACCAATGTATGGCACAGTAACCGTAGTATCCATAACATGAGCTAAGTAAGCAATACAACCCTTTTTCATCATCTGCTCGGCCTTCATCGCTGAAATCACACATGGCAATGAAGTATTCTTCTCACTGCGAAACAATATCTCTGGAAAACCTGGTCGTCGAAACATAACCTCCTTCTTATGACAATCGAACATAGCCCAATGTGTCTCCAACAAGTCCATACCCAAAATCACTTCAAAATCTACGATATCCAGCAATAACAAATCCGCGGCTAAACCATGACCTCCAATAAAAATCTCACAATCCCTATACACCCAACCAACACTCACCACCTCACCGGACGGATATAACACTCTCCACAACCCCGAAAGTGGAGATGCAAGCATAGTAGCTAAAGATGATAATCTATATGATATGAATGAATGCGTAGCACCTGGATCTAGCAAAGTAAGTACTAGATAGCCAAAAACATGCAACGTACCAATAACAACCTCCAGTGAAGCTCTTCCCTCGCGCAAAGACATGGCATGAACCCTGGCCTGCCCGGCTGGTCGTCCACGCTGAGGTTGACTCTGCTGTCCGACCTGGCCAGAAGACTATACTGGTTGAGCCCCAGAAGTGGTACCTCGCTCTCCTCCGGAACTCTGAGCTGCCTGACCACCAACACCAGCAAGCTGGATACATTCCCTCGCATAGTGACCCTCCTGGCCACAACGATAACAAATGACAGTACCTCGCTGACATGGTCCAACATGATGCCTGCTGCAGAGACTACACAATCGGTACTCCCTCGGTACGGCAAAAGTGCCACCGGTACGCCGAGGATAACTAGATCCGCTAGAACCCCCACTAGACTGTGGTCGCTGCGGTCGATCCCTCCTCCATCTCTGCCTCTGTCTAGGTGCACTAGATGGTGGTCTAAATTGTCCACTGCCCGATGATGATGTCTATCCGGAAGTATCAGAACTCAGCCTCTTGGAAGGTCCCTGACTCGGTCCACCCTCTTCAAATCGTCGAGACTGGAATCTCATCTGCCTTTCCTTCTCGATATCCTCGCCTCGAAGTGCGGCACTCACAAACTCATCAAAGTTGTTCCGAGGCATCATAGTCAGTATCTCCTTGGTGCTCAGGTTCAAGCCCAGCTCAAATCTACGGCACTTGGCTTCCTCTGTAGCCACCATGTCACGAGCAAACCGAGATAAGCGGGTAACTATGTCCCGGTACTCAAGTACAGATATACTGCCCTGCCTCAGATTAGTGAACTCCTCATACTTTCGCTGCTATGTAGCCTGGTTGAAGTATCTCCGCATAATCAAATCCCTGAACAAGGTCCACAGAGTATCAACCAGAACTCTATCGGTGTTAACCCACCAGAAGTATGCATCTAACTCAAGTAAACCAACTGCTACCACTGTCATCTACTCATAGGTGAAACGCAGACGCTCACAAACGCATTCAACCTGAACCAATCATGCCTCACAAATCTCTGGATCAGCTAAACCCGAAAAGACAGTCGCTCCAGCAGTACGAGCTTTGACCACAGGGTCAAAACGCTCCTCCAAATGCAACACTCGCATCAGCAAGTCATGCGTCTAGCGATCCTCATCAGGATCCACATCCCTATTAACACGGGGACCACGTCGAGGAGGCATCCTACTGATTCAAAAAAACCATTAGTCATAAGCACTAGGAACGTAATCATGAGACCTCAAACATTTGAGAATTCACAACACCCGAAGCATTGATGAGTAACCGCTGGCCAGTGGGGTCATCGCTCCAGACATGCTGTACATACTCAAATACCCTATGTATCAGGACTACAAGAGTCTACAGAACCTGAAACCTAATGCTATGATACCAAGCTGAAAGGACCCAACCTCGATTTAGTTTCCTAAACTGGAAACAAACCCCTTCTGAAAACACGAACTTGCAAAAACCACAAAAATTTCGGCAGAGTTTCGCTATAACGTGGAATTTTCATTAACCTGCACCCGAAAACACACTTCATCCTATGCCACAAAAGCCAAACCGTGGGTACCAATCCCATCCGGATTTCTCAATATCATAACAATAATGTAAAGTAGTAATCAAAACTGTACTTTACAGAAATTCGAGGAAAATCATATAAAAGTATAGCGACAAAGTAATCAGAGCGACCTCTAGTGTATATATACAAAAATATACAACAGTAGGCAAAACAAGAAACCTACTAGAAAAGAAAGGTAGCTCGAACACTAAGCCTCTGACCGCGACGTGAGACACCAGAATCCGAATTGCAAACTAGGCACGGAAACCGAAAAGCCCAGGGAAAAAGCAAATAAAATGGTTAGAGTGAGTGGACGAAAATAATCATATGCCTTTCACCAAACATATGTCATAAAACAAAGCAAAGCAAGTTTAGATAATGAATGGAGGTGTCAGGCGACTCTCTCAAGCCCGACGGTCAGGCGAATCTCTCAAGCCCGACGGTGATAGACTAGGCGAATCTCTCAAGCCTAGTGGGCATATCAGGGGAATCTCTCAACCCTGGATCTGACTACCGGTGATCAGCCGAGTTGCCAATGCATCTATCCTAAGTAAATGCCATCACCATATAAAATATAAAACAATACCTCCAAAAATAATAAATAATCTCAACATCGTATCGTAAATAAATACGGAAATTAAGAACTCACTACGACAGTGAAATAAAAAGGGTCCACTCACAGATGAGCACAGCGTGCACATGCACTAATCACGAGATCCGGCGGAAGATCTCTCACCCAACGTACGACCTCGATCCCCTGAATAATCACAAAATATAACTGATCAAAATCACAGTTCAATACCCTGAACCACACCTCGAAAACCAACCATTTCTGGAAACATATAACTCGATACAAAATAATAGTCGAAATTCCCCAAACTCTCCACATAAACCCTCGACTAAAAATCCGTCTTCCCAATCAACTCGAAAAACTCAAGGCGATGATCGGGGAGCGATTACAAGCAAAACGACATAAAAATCATCAAATTCCAAAACGTCAACAGGTCGTCGGAGCTCTGCCGTTGACGGCGCGCCGTCAACCGGAGGAATTTCCCAGCGGCCAAGCTCACCATAGCTTCTCCTTCTCAAGCCCAACACGTTTCTCAACTGTGACAACCTCCAATTCTAACTCAGATCGTCGAAAATCAGCTCGAAAGTCATGAAATTCAATTCCGACCGGCGAAGCTGTTCACCGTCGAATCACCGTCCACGGCGCACAGTGCCCCTCGAGACCACTCCCAAAGGCTCCACGAGTCGAACCCCTCTAATCTCCGGCCACCACCGTGGCCGGAGCGCCACCGTCCAAACACCCCGATTTCGGCAAACTTTACACACCTCGTTCTCCCTCAAATCCACACCAATTTCCACAAATCCAAGTTCTAAACAGTTGCAAATCAAGAGAGGAATCTTTTATCTTCCAAGGTCGTGACGAGAAACGGCCGGAAACAGCAAGTCCGCCGGTGAGTCACAAACGGGTCAAAATCTCCCCCAGTCAATAGTCGTCAACACCGGTCAAACTTCCAAATAGTGTTTTCGACTATTTCCGATATTTATACTCGAGGCTCGATAAGATCGACGGTCCAAAACGGATCACATCCACGTTTCGGATAACTCAAATATGAACGGATAAACATGACGAAATTCTACGATTTCAAATATTCATAAAATATTCCTCGGTCATCGAAATAATTATCCGAAACCGCCCACGAACTCGAAATCACGTGTACAACAACTCTCGTGAAGAGACTCAACTTAAATTCTTGCCCAATAATTAAGTCGTAATCGAAACCGCCAATTCAATTCATTTACGGAAAACTGTAATCACTCGCTAACTCGTGGATTAAGCCGATTATCGTGCTAGTTCTGATTCGGGTCATCACAATAAGTGCTGCTACTTGAAGATATATATTGAAGTAACATGTTTGTTTCTCTAATACTTTTGTAATGTAGTTCTAGCTCTGTGAGAACACCAACTCAGTTTATTCACGAAAAGGGAACTTTTTGAATGAAACTGCATGAATCTTTCATTTTCTATCTCATTAATTTTTGTGTACTTTTTCTTCTCCGATTTTCCCTTATTTAATATATTTCACATAAAAATATTTAAAATCAACACATTGATTGAAATCCTTGATTGATTAATTTTTTTTCATTTGTAACGGCCCATACTCTGATTAACGAGGTAATCCTCATTTGTCGAGTTTTGACGAGTTAATCCTATTTCAACATGGTTTTCGAGATTTTCTATTAGCCGCAACATAAAAAATGATTGGTTTTTATATAAATTATTAATTTAGATTAGTCTTCTTCACGAAACTTGTAGTGGAAATTATTTCAAGTTTCTGAGTTGAGTACGTGGACATGTCATATGCTAAAATTGGTGTTACGATGAGAAAGTAATGTTCAATCGGAGTTTGTAGAGAATTTTACGTTTTGTTAATTCCAGAGGTATAAATACAAATTTTTCAGTTTTGGTAGGAGGTAGATTTTTATTTGTAGCAAGTACGGTCAACTCATGGTCAACTTATTCCATTTTCTCTCTCCTCGACTCTCTCTCTCTCTCTCTGGTCACTATCTGCAGCAGTTCATCACCATTAGGCCACCTCCGACCATATCTAGATATCGTTTGAATCATCTCACTCTCCTTGTTACTTTCCTACCATCCATTCCTTCATGAGTGTTGTATAGAGCTCATACTAGCAGTGACAAATTCAAGGTTTTCAGCGAGTGACTGACTTTACCGGCGATGGAGTTGTGGCTGGGGTTGGGTTGTGAAATCATAAGGGTTTTGAACGCTATTGCCTCAGAAGTTGAATACTCGGTCTCGAGTGACGTTGTGGCCTGATGATGTCGGTCGGTCGATCGGAATTTTCGACAAGGGTTTCTGACTTATGAAGGTAAATTCTTGTTTATTCATTCCGAATTGGAGTATATTGGTATGAGGAAAGTTGTTAGGCTTGAAATGAGCTTTCGAATGATATGTCATTTGTAGGAATCAGAAGTGGTTGATTCCAGCAACACGTGATCACCAACTCCAGTGACACATGGAGCCCAGGCGCCATTATACATGGCATAGTTCCGGCAACCAGAAAGTAGACTTTTTCACGGGGAGTTCCCTTAGATGATTTGTAATGATGTTCCATGTTTTTTTGTAAAATTTGATAGATTTTCATAATGGTTTGGCTTATTCACAAGAATCGAAGCGACTCAACATGATTGATCGTCGTGTGTCGAGTCGAGGCTCACTTTCTATGGAGCTTTAGTAGTATAGAATGATGAATGAGATCATATACATGATTTGTAAAATACAATGAGGAGTCTTGGTAGCAATGCGTGCCATTGAAATTGGAATGTAAGTTTCTGATAGACATTTCATCTTGGATTCCTATTTCTATTCCAAATGTACGATCGTAACATTTCATTAATCGATTTTAGATCTTCACTTTAGCCTTTGGAGCGCCGAGTGGGATTCTTGAGTGAGTGGATCGACAAGCTACTTTTCTTGTGATTCACATGAGTGGAGACTTTTATTTTCATAGTCGATAGCGAGTCATTACTATATGATTTGATTACTCACACGAGTTTCAGTTTTTTTGTCAGAGGCTATTGTGCATACTTATATACAGTCATTATTGCATCGATGTAGTAGCTACTCGGCTGATCTCCGAGGGCTCCGGGATAGATCAGAGGCCCTAACCTGGCACTTACCGGCATTTTAGGTCAGGGGCCCTAGGTGACTTTTGGAGACTAGAGGTCGGAGTACTCCAGTCACCACTTCACTCTTGTCAACACTAGCACATCAGAAGTCCTTCGATGATGCTTCTATTATTCGGTACTTGAGGAGGATTCTTCTCCCCTTGATGTATCATTTTGAGATATTCCTGACTCGCTTAGCTTTTTATATTAGTATCAGTATCGATAGGAAGGCATAATTTGTTTACGTTTTCGTGCATAATCTATTATTATTTTTTTTTTCATTCACTCTAACGATTTTTCATATTTTTATGCCTTTCCCTGGGCCTTTCGTTTTCAACGTCTAGGTTACAGAGTTTTACCTGAGGCCAGGCGCGTACGCAGATCGAGTGATCTACACTATGTGCAATAGTTAATATATAAATCCTTATATTTAAATATGTTATTATCTTAGTATTATTAAATCTAGCTTGTTTTATTATTTTTAGGAACTCACCAAAAGAGACGGAGTAAAGGAGTCCATAAGCAGGCAAAATGCAACAAAAGTGGAGAGGGAATTTTGGCCACGAAAATTCCATAAAGAAAATAGAGAAGAAAAAGAAATCTTCTATGAGTTTATGCATGTTGGAGTCCTAGGTTCTTTGCTTTGTGTTTATGACATTTTTAGGTAGTAATTATATTAGAAAATACAACTTTAAATCCCCCATTTACTACACAATTATTGCATGCACCCTTCAATCCCCGGTTAGAACCATTCTTATTTGCTAAAAATACTACATCTAAAGGGTTTAAATTGAATGCGTTAGACTAGGTTTTAAGTGTTTAATTTAATGTTTAATTTTATCGTATCAATTTTTGGCGTCGTTGCAGGGGATTGAGAATTGTTTGAGATTTTTGTGTGCATATATGTGAATTTACTTGTGCATATTTTCTTTTATACTTGTGAATAATACTAACAAAATTTTGGCAGGAATTTTTCTTGTTTATTTTGTGAAAAATATATGTGAATGTTTCATAGAATTTTCAATATATATACTTCTCAATATGTGCTTTAAATTTTCGATGCTTTTTGTAAATATTTACCCTTAAAATTTTAATTTTTGTACATAATGGAAAGTCTTAGATTTACATTAATTACAGAATTCTTAGCTTGAAGTTTCTCTTTTTGGAATAAGGAGGTGCCTCTTTTGCTTATCTATCTCCTTAACCCTTCAAGATGTGTAGATTTCATCATTTCATAACATAACATAAGTGAAGTTATGGGCATGAGGTCGAGGATGGAGTCTATAAGCACTTGAAGGGTGTACTATCTTGAGGATTTTTGCTGGTTGTTGGTCATCGTATCTAGATGGGTTATGACTGGTGGTACGTTCTGGATGTAAGAAAGGGACACCAATGGAGTAGTATACCTTGGCTAGGTTAGCCTCAGGGTATCTTGTAATTAATCTTACCTCATGCGTTATCTCTATCCCTACTGGCTATTTTCGAACATTAAATAAGCGAAGATACTTGAGAAATAGTGCACATTATCGCGTGGGCTGCACGTTCAAAAAGATTTATAAAAGCTTAGAACAATGTACTTTTTTATAAATCTTTGGCGAAATCAATTTGGACATTGTTTGTAAATATGTTTGTGTGGAAATTGAACTTAAGACTAACCATGCATCATCATTGCATATCATTTCATTCATTACTTACATATCTCTGCATTTCGTTTCATGCATTGCATAATTTCATCATTACATACATGAATTTCCATTGGAATTGATTTTTGTTAAATTTTCAAGGATACGATGGAGGAACGTGTTTCAAGTGTTTTCATAATTCGCAGCTTCTATCCAAAACGAATAGTCAAGTTTGAAGGGCTATGATTGAAATGTTCTGGATGTCTAGTTTCTAGCCATATAAAGATCAAAAAATTCTGACTTTTACAACTTTTGGAATTATAGTTTGAAGCCACTGAGGTCGGAACATAGAAGCTGAACAGTCGAAAGAAGAAATGGAGGGGATGCACCTCCAAGATCAGGTTGTTCCTAAAGCATAAATGAAGCATCATATCTTGGCTGAATAGACACTAAAGATTAAGCGCTTTTTGAAGATGAAGGAGTCGTTAGGTTTTAGATATTTCTTTCTCTATCCCTTCTCTCTTTAAATTTTTGTACTTTAATTTAGTTTTGTTGTTAGATTTTAGATAATTTTTTAGCCATAAATTTCCATGCTTGAATTTTTGTTTCTATACTTGTTCTTGTTTACATCGAGGATAATGTAGAAATTAAGTATGGGGGAGGAGTTTACAACTTTGTTAAGTCATAAATTGTAAAAATTGAGCGGACAAAGAAATTTTGGCAGATGATGCCCTAAAATATTTTTATTAATTTATTTTTGTTTAATTTTTGTGGATTTTATTAGTGTAAATTTTTAGGGAGTCTTTTTAGTGTAATTTAGTGTTTAACAGAGTCTTAAGATGCTCTTAACTAGTCTATGATGATTTTGGACCAAAACAAATAACATACATGGATTTTAGATAACTAATTAATGGAATTCTTTTGTTAATTGAGATGTTTTGATTGCATTGACATGTAGTAGATATAGATAGTAAAACTTGGTACAAAATTCACATACTAGAATAAGTTTGAGTCATATGAACCTATGTGACTTTTTGAGCTAAAATTATGCTTTCGTTGGATTGAATTTCGACATCCATAGGATTTTAGTCCTAAAAATATTTATATGCCTCATTTGATTATTTGGCATAGTTTTTAATGAAGTAGAGTGTGACGACCCGGAACAGAATCAGTAGTATAATCAACTTTATTCGTGAGTTAGCACGTAATCACAGATTTTCGATAATTGATTGAATCACTGGTCTTGATCACGACTTAATTATTGGCCGAGAATTTGAGTTGAGTCTCTTCTCGAGAGTTGTTGTACGCGTGATTTCGAGTTCGTGGGCTGTTCCAGATTATTATTTGGACGACCGAGGAATATAATATGAATATTTGAAATTTAGGAATATTGTCGAGTTTATCCGTTCGTATTCGAGTCTATCCGAATCATGGTTGGGATCCGTTTTGGACCGTTGATCTACCCAAACCGTAAATGGAATGGATAACGATTTGGTTTGCGAGTTTCGCGATTTGTCGTGATTTCGACGTAATCTGCTAATATGGCGGCTTCCTTAGCGACTAAATTATCGGGCGAGAATTTGATTTCGGATTCTTCGCGGAAGATGTAGAGAATTTAATTTCAAGCTTGTGGGAACTTCCGGAGAATTTTTCTGAGTTACGAGGAATAAGTTGTGAATATTTTCGTCCGTCGATTATTGTCGTATTTATCCGATTGGGGTTCGATACGCATACGGTATAAATACGAAAATGATACTTGCCGAATTGGGAAACCTGCCAAAAAAGGAAACTTGGGTGTTGACTGGGTTGACCACGGGTGGGTCGACCCGTTTTGGAGGCCGATTGGGTTCGCCGGGTTTGTGGCCGATTCCGGCCATATTTGAGCAAGGTTTCTTCACGAGTTTTGTTGGGCTTCTGTTCCTCTTCGGTTGGAGAGTTGGTTCCTCTCTTATGGTGGCCGGAGGAGGAAGAATTTCGGTGGCAAAATTCAAGGTTTTCCGGCGAGATTTCGGGTTACACGGAGGAGGCTTTTCCGGCGGTGTTGGGGCTCGGGCTTTGAGGGCTTTTGTTAGCCTCGAGCCAAGGAAACTTTTCCAAGTGGTCTTGAGGGCTGCCCCTAGAGGAGAGAGATCCGTCGATGTGAAATTCCGATCTGAAATTCCGGCGGCCGGAGGAAGCGACGACTTTTCGCCCGACGTGTTTTTCGACGAGTTATATGTCGTTTCACTCGGAATCGCGCCCCGATCGCAGTGGCGAGGTTTGTTTTTCGATTTGAGCATCAGAAATTATAGCGAGGTTTTGTGGTGTGATTATCGGATTTTCGACAATTCGTCGTTATTGAATTATATGTTTCCGGGAACGGTTGTTTCTCGTGATATGATTTGAGTTGTTGAGTTATGAATTTGAGCAGTGGATTTTATGATTATCCAGGAGTTCGTGATCGTTCGTTTGGCGAGGGATTTTCCGCCGAATCACGGGATTAACGCATATCGCGTTACGCTCACCTGTAAGTGGACATTTTTATATTTTAACAGTTGTTGCGAGTTCGTGATTTTTCGTGATTTTCCGTATTTACTTTATACGATGTTGAGATATATTTTATTTTCGGAGGTATTGTTTTATGTTTATTAGTGATGGCATTACTGCATCGATGCTTCGGCTACTCGGCTGATCACCGGTAGTCCGCCAGAGTTGAGAGATTCCTCTGGACCAGAGTTGAGAGATTCCTCTGGGCAGGGTTGAGAGATACCCCTGTATGCCGCTGGGGTTGAGAGATTCCCCTGGCCTATCACCGTCAGGTTTGAGCGATTCACCTGACCGTCGGGCTTGAGAGATTCGCCTGGCAACCTCCATATATACTTTCCGAACTCGCATTGTTTTACATTGATTATGTATATAGCTGGTGAAAGGCATATGTTTATTTTCGTCCACTCACTCTAACATTTTTATTTATCTTTCCCCTGGGCTTTTCGGTTTCCGTGCCCAGTTTGCAGTTCGGACCCTGGTGTCGCACGTCGTGGTCGGAGGCATAGTATTCGAGCTACCTTGTTTCTTCTAGTAGGTTTCTTGTTCTGCCTGCTATGGTATATTTATATAATTATACACTAGAGGTCGCTCTGGGTATTCTGATGTATACTTTTATACGATTTTTCCCCGGATTTCTGTAAAATATAGTTTTATTGATTACTTTACATTGCTGTTATGATATTGAGAAATCCGGATGAGATTAGTGCCCATGGTAATGGCAATTCCGCGTTAGTAGCGTTACTCTGCCGAAATTTTTATGATTTTTGTTGGTTCGTGTTTTCAGAAGGGGTTGATTCCGGTTTAGGAAACTAAATCGGGGTTGGGTCCTTTCATAGAGAATGCTAGAACTTACTCTTGTTGATTTGCAAAGCTTATAGTCAACACATGCTCTAATTTGTGATATGTTTAAAGACATTTAGGATTACAACCACTTGGACAAATAGCCATGTGTACTATATGTGCGCACAAATTGGGACCCCATTAGAAAACCCTTTTGAGCCTACAGTAAGCATTCTTTCATCACCATATATCTAAACACTTAGTCTAATATAGAATATCCTTACCCTTGTTCGAATCTAGCACATGAAGATGATGTTTGGGTGAAGAATTTTGGAAGAAAATGTGGTGTATGGGGATAGAAAAAAAAATTCAAGGACAAGAAAGAAGAAAGAAAAAAAGTGCAGCTCTCTGGCAATGTATTTTAAATGAGAAAGTTGGATTAATGTCTCCCATACTTGTGGGTTGGAGGTTACTACGAATTGAAGGAGCAAAAGTGAAGAAATATGTTCTTTGTCCTGTTTGCAAAGTTTAGAATGAAGTGTGTGCCCAACAAGATGAAATTTGACCCTTGTACTAGAAATTTGACATTAGTGACGTTTTAAAGAAGGAGATGCACAAAATTGATGAGATTATGGAGCTTAGACTAAGTCTTTGGAATTTTTTTAACCACCACATATCCAAAAAATTCAAATACCTTAGCCCTAACCTTATTACAACCCTTTAAAAGTCATTTATGATCCGTAAGATAAATAGCCTTTGATCTATGGAGTTAATCGCATGAGTAAGCATACGGTTTATGTTCATTTGTGCAAGTAACTATTTCCATTCATGAGATATTTCATTGATTTTCACAAAGTGCTTTTATTTCGAAAATATGTGAGTTATTTGTTGCCTTACTACTTTTTATCTCACATATACTTTGAGTGAAAACATTTCCTTCATGAGTGAACAAATGATGAGTGCATCCATGTGAGGTGATTTTGAACTTGTCTATGCATGCATAGCTTTTAAATCACCATTGTTTTCATATAAGTCTCACTTCCTCATGCATGAGAATGTCTTCATTAACTCTTAAATTCCATGTGCATAATGTTTAATTTTGTGACCTTATTGTCACAACACTTATGAAATTTATGACTGTTGAAAAATTTCAAGTGCTACACGTTGGGCAATTTTTGAGTCTTAGAGTTGTCATAGTTTTATGCCTTTGAGAAGAGTTGCTACTTGATGATAAGGTGTGGTTTCTCTAATCTAACTTACTCTATTTTTCAGTGTGTTCTTTTTCTTTGATGTCGTAGATTTTACTTTTAGAGAGTCTTAGTTTAGCTTAGTGTTTTGTTAAAGGACAAGCAAAGTCTAAGTCATTACCTTAGTATTATTAATTTGATCTATGCATTTTATGCATTTTGATCTACGCATTTTATGCGTGATAATTAATATATAAATCCTTATATTTAACTATGTCATTACCTTAGTATTATTAATTTTAACTTGTTTTATTATTTTTAGGAACTAACCAAAAGAGACAGAGTAAAGGAGTCTACAAGCACGGAAAACGAGCAAAAATAGTGATGAAATTCGGCCACGAAAATTCCATAAAGAAAATAGAGAAGAAAAATAATTCATGGGTTGACTAGGAAAAAATTTCCTAAGTTGACTAGGAAATGGAAGCTTCCAGAAGATTTTTGGGGGAAGACCAAAGCAAGATGGGCCAAAATTAATTAAAAAATTATTTTAAAAGCCCAAAATAAAGTTCAAGTTAGGGCAAACACGGAGGGGTATTTTTGGAAGGACAAGGATTCCTAAATCTTAGAGAAATGAGGAAATGCACCAAAAAAATGAAAGAATAATCTACCTGTGTAGAACAACCAACTTCAACGGATGACTGGAAATATCTCAGAATGAGTGAGATGGCAATCGACCTATGGTTAGAAATCTCTTTGAGACTTCTTTCCAATGAACCAACAACCATATTTTCTAGGGGTTTGTGGCTCCCGGAATGTTCAATTTAATGAAGAAAGGTCAAATCAGCCAAGTTTCACAAGGAATCCTATTTCTCTTAGAAGAAGGCCACAAACTGACTACATCACCTTCCATACCTTCATATCACTTACATCGCGTTTAGCCTCTACAACTGTGAACAATCTCCGGCCTTCTTCATCTCATTTAGTCCCTGATTTTGGCCGCCGTACCATAGGATTCATCTATATTCTTGGAGGTTGACAAGCGTTTAGCGGATCATCAAAAGTGTAACCATGCAACCTTTACTCCATAGTCCTTTTTTGTTCTTATTTTCTTTTTGTTTAACATTGGATCTTGGTGAAATTATTTGGATTTTTAATACTTATTCGTGTTCATCTTGGATGTGTTTATGTTCTTGATTTTGTTTGAAGCATGCTGTGTTATGTTCTTAATGCGTTGATTTAGTTTAGGATGATTGCGTTTAGTCCCTCGCTTATAATTAATTCAATGAACTTATAACCTAATTTGTTGTCACTTTAAATCACATAGCATGTTAATTACACAATTAGGTTGAAGTAAGATGATCACTTGTAAATAATTAATTAGGTTTATTTTTGTCTTAAGCATGATTTAGAGTTCTTAGGGGTCTTTATTGTGTTTCTTGCCTATGAGTTTATGCATGCTAAAGTCCCAGATTCATTGCTTTGTGTTTATGACATTTTTAGGCAGTAATTAGGATAGAAAATCCCACCTTTAAATACACCTTTATGCATGCACTCTTCAATCCTATGTTAAAATGATCTCTACTTGCTAAAAATACTACATCTATAGGGTTTAAATTCAATGTGTTAGACTAGGTTTTAAGTGTTTGATTTAATGCTTAGATTTTGCGTATCATCGAGGCATAGTGGTGTCCATCATAGGATCTAAGGTTGATCCTACTAGCTAGTATTTTCATCAGTATAGTTAGTTTTGAATGTCTAGCTTCAATGATGTTGCAAACAGTTTTTCGTTCCTATTTATAGATGTGAGTTGATATCTGGAAAACATTCTCCTTGATTATTGGTTTCTAAGGTTTTGGATCTTAATATGAGTAGAAACTATGTTAGTAGAGTAGTTAGGGTCTAATTCTGGTTTAGGCACCTAAATCAACATCGGGTCTTTTTAGTTAGTATCAGAGTATTAGGTTATAGATTTTGTAGACTGTACTTGCTTTCTTTCATTTTCGTGTTCAATTACACTCAACACCTCCCAAGTGATGGCCCAACTGCAGCAGATCCCCATCAATTACTCATGGTGTTGATCGTCGTCAAATACGTAGGAAATGAGACCGACTTCCAATCCCTACATTTGAGTCAGTTTGCCTGGCCCAGTCATTATGCCGTGTGTGCACCAACCTCAATTTGTCCACTCATAATTATTCCAAGGTAAAAAGTTTAGTATTACTTTTAAGTTTCAAGTATTTATCCTACGTTGAATTTTCACACTTGCTTTATGACGTTAAGGTATAAAGGTTTATAGCGCAAATTTTGAGAGTAGCAGTTTATGTGGCATTTGAGCAAGCATGTTTTGGTTCTTGAGACCTTTGTTCAGCATGTAGTCAGTTTGAAATTTTTTGCCTATTCGGTAGATAAGAGTAAGATATGTATGTTTCTCGTGGGGTAAAAAGTGTTTACTATGACGTTGCAGATTTTCACGGATATTGATACGCTAGTGCAAGCTTATGACTGTTTTAGTCATAGGAACATTTGCAACGCTTTCATTTTCACGAGATGACTTCCGACTTGATTTGAGTCCAGAAATGGAGTTTTAGTCATTGCTAGTCAGGGTGCTTGGGTTGACTCTTTATGCTGATTGACGGAGGACTTTGACGATAATATTCATTTACTTATCTGGTGTCTCATATTATGAAGAACCTCAGGGAAAGATTGTTATCGATTGTAAAAATACCTTATTAGCCATTGTGTATCATTCAGTTAGTGATACCATAGTAATGTGGGTGAGTCTCCTTGATGTCCTTCCTTTTGTCATATTTCACGTTGCAGTTTCTCTAGTTACGTTTTTCTACCAAGCTTCGTTTGTTGCGTCAAGCTTTCCAATTTCTTATGTCGTGTTTAACTTCCAAGTTTCTCTAATCATGATCAGTGACTATAGTGGATTGAAAGTTTATGAGATGAGGATTATCCGAATTATTTCGTCAACAGTGGGTTCCAGAATGTGAAGTCGCGTAAGGGAAGTTATGATTGCGTGTACTATATATGGAAACTTGAGTAACTTGGGGTGTGCCGCGCATTCTCCTTTGATGATGGTGTTTCATTTCTATTCATTTTGTTTAATCTTGATCGTTCTATTTCACTTCATTTCATTAACTTCATTTTGTCCCTTCTGTTTTGTTACTTTAAGTTCTTCGTCTTCCTTCCGTGGATACATAAATTATGCCTGGATAATATTAAAAGCAAAAGATAATATCACAGTAACTTTTCCCAACTTCCCTTCAACTATTCTATTGTAACGACCCGAACCGTGGAATGTGTACGTATTGATCCGAGCTATGATTATTGTGAATTAATCGTACTCGTGGGTTTGTTCACGACTTAATTATCGAGTGATAATTTGGTTTGACTTCCTTCACGTGAATTGTAGAGGATTTGATTTCGAGTCCGTAGGAGGTTTCAGAGAATTTTTCGTATAATCGGAGAATATAAAATGGATATTTGAAATTGTCGTTGAATTAGTCGTACTTATCCATTTGGATTTGAGTTATCCAAATCCTGAATTTGGTCGGTTCGCGACAAACAAATATCGAATAGTCGTAAAAGTCGGAAAATCACGCATTTGAACCGAGTAGACCGAGTTGGGGCTGAGTTGACCCGTTGACCGAGTTGGGCCGAGTTGACCCGGTTGGATTTCGCCGTCAGACTCGCCGATTTCGGCCACCTCCGGCCGTGATTTTGGTATGGTTGGAAAGCCCTCTTTATTTCCTATGGTTTCATGTATTTATTTGTGTGTTTTGGTTGAGAATTGAAGAGATTCGGTGTCGCGGTAGTGGGGGGATAGGCTCCCCTCAACCCCATGATGGTTTTTAGGTATTTAATTTGGGTTTTAGTTGAGGTTTGTGGGTGGCCGTGGTGGTGACCGTAGGGAGATAACCGGCGAGGGGTTGCGGGCCAAATTTCGGCCAGTGGAGAGGTTGGATGGAAATGAGGTTTTGGGGGTTGTGTTGGGCTTGAGGAGAGGAAGAGTTTGAGGTATGGGTCACCGGGGAATGTCAGCGTTAACGCTGCGCCGCTGCCACCGGCTGCAGCTAACGGCGGAGCTCCGGGGAAATTGACTTTTTGGGATTTTTGGAGATTTTTATACTGTTTTGCTCGTAATCGTGTCTCGATCGTAGTCGTGAGGTTTTTGAGTTGATTTGTGTATTCTATTTTGGGACGAGGGTGTTTGGGTATATTTTGGAAATTTTGCTATCCCCGTCGATATTTCAAGCGATACATCTTTCGAGAACGCGAGGTTCTTGACGTATTAGCTCCGTATGTTGTGTTTCAATATGTATTGATTGTATCCCAGTTATTCAGGTGATCGTGATCGAGTGTTTGGCGAGGGATCTTCTGCCGGACCTCAGAGTTAGCTTCGTACTGTGAGTGGACACTTTATTTTCACAGTTGATTTACAAGTCCTGATTATGCATTTTCGTTATGCATTTATGATTATACACTTTACGATTATGCATTGTATTAATATGCATTTATAATTATGCACATACAAGTATGCATTTTACGATTTTGCATGTGCATGGAACGTATTTATGATTTGTTTTACACGGAGTACAGTCTCAGATATAGAGGTAGCATCGATGCTTTGGCTTCTCGGCTGATCCTCGAGATGCTCCGTGGGGGACAGTATCCTGACCCGAGGTCTTTCAGACTTATAATCAGGTATGGGTCTAGGATCCCGTGATTTGACTGTACTATGCGGAGGAGTCCGTGAGTGACACCGCATGATTTTATATGCATCTTTATGGATCAGGGAAAATGTACCTGGTTGGGATTTTCATGTGCATTGACTCGCATTATGCTTTTATGAACATATATACTTACATGTTGGGAAAGACATATTATTATTTTTGTTCATTCACTCTAACGATTTTATTTGTCTTCCCCTGGGCTTTTCGGTTTCTTTGGCCCAGTTTGCAATTTGAATTCCGGGGTTGCACATCAACGGTGGAGGCGTAGAGTTCAGGTCACAATTCAATTCGAGTAGGTTCTTAGTTCGACCTACTGATTGTATATGATATGTATATGCATCGCTCTGAATACTTATGTTGTGTTTTCAGTTGAGTTTACTCCTGAATGTTTTCTGGATTTCTTGTACACCTTGTGGTTTATTATATATATGATGTTGAGAAATCCGGATGGGGAACGGGGCCCCACGGTTTGGCTTTTGTGGAATATTCGAAGTGTAATTCTCTTTGAAGGTTCTAATTTTGGCTCACGTATTTCAATGTAAACTTTGGCAAATTTTTTTTAAGGTCATGTTTTTGAAGGGGTTTGATTTCGGTTTGGGCAACTAAATCGGAGTCGGGTCCTTTCAGTTGGTATCAGAGCATTAGGTTTTAGGTTCTGTAGACTCTTGTAGTTGTGTTACTAAGGACATTTTAGAATGTACAGCATTTTCGGAGCGATGACCCAATCGACCGGCGGATAATCATCAATGCTCTAGAGTATTGTATGCTTTCTGAAAGGACCCAACCCCGATTTAGCTCCCTAAAACGGAATCAAACCCTTTCGAAAACACGAACCAACAAAAACCATAGAAATTTTGGCAGAGTTTCGTTACTGACATGGAATTACCATTACCTGCACGCGGAAAATACACTTCATCCTATGCCACAAAAATCAAACCGTGGGCACCAATCCCATCTGGATTTCTCAATATATCAACAGTAAAGTAAAATAATAAATATATCTGTACTTTACTGAAATCCGGAGTAAAATCGTACAGAATATACAACAGAATACTCAGAGCGACATCTACTGTATAATCATATAAGTATACCACAGTAGGTAGAACAATAAACCTACTGGAAGAAACAAGGTAGCTCGAGCACTATGCCTCCAACCACGACGTGCGACACCAGAGTTCGAACTGCAAACTGGGCACGGAAATCGAAAAGCCCAGGGGAAAGACATGAAAATCGTTAGAGTGAGTGGACGAAAATAAATGTCTTTCACCAAGTAATAAACGTTATAAAAACATATGCGAGTCCAAATGAATAAATATAATAAAATACGTGAGGTAAACTCATACTCCTCCAGCGTACAGAGCATGCAAGTAAAAATCCTACGGGGCCACTCATGGACATGTCCGTGCTAGTACAGTCCAAATCACGGGATCCCAGACCCACACGTGATTCGAGCCAGAAAGGCCTCAGGTCAAGATATCTGTTTCCACCCGGAACTACATCGGCACAAGAAACAGACATCTATACCCACCCGGAACTACATCGGCACAAGGTACAGAAACCAGTACCCACCCGGAACTACATCGGCACAAGGTATGGTACCCCTCCTGGTAGGCACCCTCGGTGATCAGCCGGGATGCGTGTGTATCGATACAACAACATAAACTACGATTGTACTCTGTGAAAACCAAATCATAAGTATTTCGATGCAAATGCAATAAACAGCATATAAATGCATATACGTAATATAATCGTATAACACATGCTCATAATAATCATAATCTCGTAAATGATACGCGCAAAACATGCATTTAACGTTAACACAAAGTAGACCCTAAAAACACAGATTACGCGCATTGCAATTTAAACCCTTCTTTTGTCATTTATAATATTGGCGAGTAGGGATCGTTCTTTATCCGGGGAATTAAGGGCGCATGCATGGTTTCGTTTAATAAGCGGAAATTTAAATGTTCGGGGGGGGGGGGGGGGATTGGAAATTGGGTTGATTAAATGTCCTACTAAATTAAAGTGCAAAAACATGCAAACACAACTAAAACTTTTAGGCATCTAACATGTTTTACTCATAGACAAGTTTTAACAATCAAGAAACTTCAAAGTCTAATCATGCTTACTAAAAATAAGAAGTTACACTACTAATTACAAGTGATCATCTCATCTCATTAACCTTACCCTTTTTCATGCATCAAACCTTTTGTAAGTTACGAAATTCATAACTTCCAACTAAATATACATGCTTGATAATTGAGTAGGAATGCAACTTAGCGTATAAACATCCTAAACAACATACGATCATCGAAACATGCGAAAGAGAGTGACTTAGCGTATTTTCTACCACATGCTTTCGAAGCTTTAAGATTGTATTAAACATGCATAAAAAGCTAGAAATCATAAACACATGCAATTTACAAATCGGTTTAAGAACATATAACACAAATCTAAACTTGTTCTTCATTTGATACATAAAAGTATTCCAATACATCAAAAGATTCAAATACAAAGCAAAAGCTATGAAAGTGAAGATCATGGTTACACTTTTTGTCTTGAATGCTTGATGATCTTTGTGGAGATGGCTTTCCTTCACAAGGGACTTAGCGTATTGTGAAGGATTGAAGGATGCTTCGGCTTTGTGGAGATGGATCCTTCGGCTTGTAAATGGAGGATGGATGCTTTGGCTTGTAAGAGAACCTTGAAGTGTTTATGGAGGAAGAGTATTTGTGTAGAGCTTTGGCTTGTAAAATGAGAGATGCTTAATATATGGCCAGCCTCCTCTCTTATATAGGCAAGGGATGTTGCCTTCTCTCTTCCACCTTGCCTCCCTCCATTTAATGCAAGTAATGATCAATATGGCAAGTCACTCCCTTAGTCACCTTTTGTGATCATCATTTGTGAACCCTAAGCAAGAGTCACCATGCAAGTCACCATTTATAAACCCTAAGCAAGAGTCACCATGGCAAGTCACATGGCAAGTCATCTTTTGTGATGATCACAAAGCTTAGTCACTAAAATGAGCCACAAAGCTTGATAACTTGGACTTTTCAACTTCACCAAAAGGCTTCCATGCCGAAATGAATGGGTTTGGGCTTGATAATGGGCCGAAACAAGATTTGAGAAATCGGCCCATAATTTGCTTTTTGGGCCGGCCCATTTTCGGAGGTCCAAAATCGCAAAAATCGTAAAATCGCCGAAATTCCTCCGAATTGCGTCGTTATTAATCTCCACCGTAAATATCTTCAAAATAACAAATTAAATAAGGAAAACATAAAAACTAAGATAATAACATAGCTAAACGTAAAGGGAAATGCGTTAAGAAACGAGCATAAAATGCGTATATCAAATTCCCCCACACTTAGACTTTGCTAGTCCCTTAGCAAACACTAAGTTAAACTAAGACTCCCTAAGAATTTAAAACAAAGGAAAGAACATAACTAAGCCCTTAGCTAAAATTTGTCTCAGAATTTGCATAAGTATATGGCGATGGCTCACATGAATTTCAACTTGTATGCTCAACGAATTCAAGAGATAATTGCGATATAATTATGTAATGAACAAGTAAGACATAGAAAAAACAATGGTTATGTTATAGCTGTGCATGCTTTGAATAAATGTTTAATCAACTTACAAGGATGCACTCATCATATTTTTCACTCATGAAAAGGGTTCACTTAAAGTGTATATGAATTGAAATGAAAACCACATGAATGAAGTTAATTACTTGCACAAATGAACCAAAACCATAAGCTTACTCATGCAACTTACTCTACTAATTGAAAGCTACTCATTTTAAGGATCATAAAGGACTTTTAGTGAGGTTGTAATGGGGTTAAGGCTAAGGCATTCGAAATTTAGATATGTGGTGATAAAAACGTTCCAACGACTTAGTCTAGCACCAAATTCGTCCTCCATCTCCACTCGAATGTTACCATGTATACTTCAATTTAAACTACCCTTTGAGCTTTTCGGACAGGACAAAGGCCATATTTGTTCTATTTTTGGGCCTTCAATTTGTCGTAATCTCCAAATCCGTAAAATAAGGGGGACGTTAATCCAATTGGTTTCTGCTTTAGAACACAACATATTGCCATGAGAGATAATAATAATTTTTTTTTTTTTTTTTCATTCTCTCAAATATAATTTTTTTTCTTTTCTTTTTGGCAATCTCATACTTTTTTAGCTATTTGGACAAGTCTTTCCCCTTACTCACATTAACTCTTTTAATCTTTCCTACCAAACCATAATCTTATGTGCTAGTTTCGAAAAAATCTCACCAAGTTTCTGGAACCAAGGTAAGGATATTCTACACTAGGGTAAGTGTTTAGGTACATATGGTGATGAAAGAAAAGCTTAACGTGGGCTCAATTGGTTTATCTAGGGGTGTCGCAACTTGTGCGTACAAATGGGATACATGGATATATGGCAATGTGGTGGAAAATCCTAAATGCCTTTAATCATTTCCGAAATCAAAGTATGTATCAACTTAAAAGCTTTGCAAATTGACATGAGTAAGTTCTAGCATTCTCTAATTCATTAAAATTTATTGCAAGCAATCAAATGAGGCATATATAAGCTAGTAGCTACGAAATGGATGTACATTCACTCGAATAAAGAACAGATAGCTCAAAAGCTCACATAGGGTTCATATGATTAAAAACTTATTCAAGCATGCGATTTCTGTACCATGTTTTGCAATTCATATCTACTACATGTTAAAAACATATAGAATATCTCAATTAGCATAAGAATTCGATGCATGTGATTCATACGCCATATGTGTTCGTGTTGATCTAATTTCATCATCGACTAGTTAAGGGCGTCCTAAAGACTCTGAAAAACACTAATTTAGACACAATTAAATTGTAAACCCTTCCCCCACACTTAAACTCTACATTGCCCTCAATGTACTAAAGTAAAAGTATAGAATTAAACATGGAGTATAGGATCTACGAAAATTCTAATTTAAAATGCAAAAGCCATTAAATTAATTAAAAGGGGAGAAGAAATCAAATCTGTTGTCTCCCTATTGGGTTGCCTCCTAATGAGCGCTCGTTTTACGTCGTTAGCTTTGGACGTGATGCATCATTTTGTTTTTGAAATGGCCGGTTCTTGGAGTTGCATCTCCTCCACGGTGTGCTCCGCAAATGCCTCAAAATAGGGCTTCAAGCGATGGCCATTTAATTTGAACTCACTACCTTTGTCGATAGATCGAATGAGAACTGCTCCATGAGGCAGAACTTGAGAAACTATGAATGGCGCCATCCATCGAGAGCGAAGCTTTCCCGGAAAGAGCTTAAGTCTTGAATTGAAAAGTAATACTTTCTGCCCAACTTCAAAACTCTTCCCGCAAATCATCTGATCATGGATCTTTTTCTTCTTCTCTTTGTAAATCCACGCATTGTCGAAAGCATCATTTCTGATTTCTTCTAGTTCACAAAGTTGTAGCTTCCGATGCAAACCTGCTGCATCTCGATTGATGTTGAATTTCTTCACGGCCCACCATGCCTTGTGCTCTAATTCAACCGGAAGATGGCACGCCTTCCCATAAATTAATCGGAAAGGTGACATACCAATGGGGGTCTTGTAGGCAGTCCTGTAAGCCCACAATGCATCGTCTAAGCATTGACTCCAATCTTTCCGGTTTGGGCGGACGGTTCGCTCCAAAATCTTCTTGATCTCACGGTTGGAAACTTCAGCCATTCCATTTGTTTGAGGGTGGTATGGTGTGGAAACCTTGTGTTTTACGCCATACTTCCTCATCAGTGCTTCCACCGTGCGGTTGCAAAAGTGACTTCCTCCATCGCTAATTAGAACGCGTGGCATTCCAAATCTACTGAAAATGTTAGTTCGTAGGAAATCTGCAACAACTCGCGAATCATTAGTACGGGTGGCCTTTGCCTCCACCCATTTAGAAACATAATCTACTGCGAGTAAGATATAAGTAAAACCATTGGAGGGAGGAAATGGTCCCATAAAATCAATACCCCACACATCAAAAATTTCGACATTAAATATGTAGTGTTGTGGCATTTGATCTCTAGGCCCTAAATTACCGAATCTCTGGCACTTATCACATGCAGCACAATATGCATGAGCATCGCGAAATAAACTAGGCCAAAAGAAACCGCAATCTAAAATCTTAAGGGCTGTCCTCCTTGAACCAAAATGTCCCCCACATGCTTCATTGTGACAAAAGTCTAGAATAGGCTTAAATTCACTATCCGGGATACATCTCCTAATTACTAAATCGGAGCATTGTTTCCATAAATAAGGCTCATCCCAGATAAAGGTTCTAGCATTATGCTTAAGTTTGTCACGTTGAAATTTATGCATGGTAGACGGAAACTCACCGGTAACTAAGTAATTTACGATATCTGCATACCATGGAGTTTCCGGAACAGTGAAAGGACCCAATCCCGATTCAGCTACCTAAATCGGAATCAAACCCTTTCGAAAACACAAACCAACAAAAATTTTCAAAATTTCGGCAGAGTTTCGTTACTAGCGTGGAATTACCATAACCTGCACGCGGAAATTAACACTTCGTCCTATGCCACAAAAAAACAAACCGTGGGCACCAATCCCCATCCGGATTTCTCAACATCAATATAATCAACAACAGTAAATAAACTGTACTATGTATATATATATATCCATGAAAATCCGCATAACATGTATCAGAATGTATCAGAGCGACCTCTAGGGTAAAACATATACAATATGTACATCAGTAGGCGAAACAAGAACCTACTGGAAAACACAGGTAACTCTGATCACTAGCCTCCAAACCGCGACGTGAAAACACCAAACCTGAACTGCAAACTGGGCACGGAAACCGAAAAGCCCAGGGGAAAGACAATAAACACGTTAGAGTGAGTGGACGAAAATAAATGTCTTTCACCAAGTATATATGTTATAAAAACATATGCGAGTCCAAGTAAATAGAAATAATAAAGTACACGAGGTAAACCATAATCCTCCAGCGTACTGAGCATGCAAGTATAAATCCCACGGGGTCACTCATGGACACACACCGTGCTAGTACAGTCCGAATCACGGGATCCCAGACCCACACGTGACTCGAGCCAAGAAGGCCTCAGATCAGGGTATCTGTTTCCACCCGGAACTACATCGGCACAAGAAACAGACATCTGTATCCACCCGGAACTACATCGGCACAAGATACAGAAACCAGTACCCACCCGGAACTACATCGGCACAAGGTACGGTACCCTTACTGGTAAGCATCCTCGGTGATCAGCCGGGAATGCGTGTGTATCGATACAACAACATGAACTACGATTGTACTCTGTGAAAATCAAGCCACAAATATCTCGATGCATGTACAGTAAACAGCATAAAGATGCATATGGGTAACATAATCGTATATAACACATGCTCATAATAATCGTAATCTCGTAAATATGCTCATATAATCCGAAATCTCATATGCATGCTCAAGTTCGAAAATCATATAAAAAGACTCGCAATCATTTCCGTGAAAAGAAATTGTCCACTCACAGACTCTCGAAATGCGCACACGCGCTAAACTCGTGGTCCGGCGGAAGATCCCTCGCCTGAAGCACGATCACGATCCAGATCTCGATCACGATCTCCTGAATATTCACAAAACATAACTGATCAAAATCGTAGTCTACAACACTGTACGGATGCACGGAAACCAACCGTTCCCGGAAATATGCAATGCGGTACAAAATGTATAACGGAAATCCCGAAATCCCAACTCGAAACCTCGACTGAAAATCGGCTAACCAAATCAACTCGAAAACCTCCGTACGATAATCAGGGCGCGATTACGAGAAAAATGACATTAAAAATGTCGAAATCTGAAAATTTGACTTTTTGACCGCCGTTGACAGCCGCCGCCGGCGGCGGCACGCCATCAACGGTGGAATTACAAGGTCAAACTCTCCAGATCAGTTCCTCTCAACCACGCGAACATCTTACCCTTCTAACACTAAGCTCAATTCACAAAGGAACACTTCAATTTCTCAAAACCAAATCAAAAAATTCCAACTCCAATCCCTAATCGGGTTTGATCCTAAACTTCACCAATCCTAAAACTAAACATGTGGGAAGCTTCACAAGGTTCAGGGGAGTCAAACCCCTCAAACCACCGCCCTCAAAACTCATCGGAGCCACCGTCACCAATACCGGCGACGTAGCTCGAATCGGACCCAATCGTTTTCAAACAAAACGTGAACAAAACCCAACAACTCATACACCAAACAATTCGAAATCACCTAAGGAAGCTACTCATACCCTTGATGAAGTCGTTGGTGGCCGGAATTGGTCGCCGGAAAGTGCAAGCCGAAACGGGAAACTTCTCCCCACGGTCAACCTGGTCAACTTTCCAAAACGGGAAAGTCAAAGACTGGTCAAAGAAATTCCGTGTTTTTGCGATTATTTTTCGACATTTCGATATTTATACTCGTCCCTCGGGTCGATCAACGGTCCGGAATGAATATACGATGTGATTCGGATAAGCTCGAAACAATCGGATAAACTCGTCGAAACCCGAAACTTCAAATAATCATAAAATATTCCTCGACTATCGGAAAAATCTTCTAAAACCACCCACGAACTTGAAATCATGTACTCTACCATTTCCGTGAAGACTCTCAACCCAAATTCTCGACCGAAAACCAAGTCGCAAATCAAATCGGCAAACCACGTATTATCGCAAAACTGCGACTAAACTCAAATCTCGAGAATCGTGCCAAACGCACCACTGATTCTGGTTCGGGTCGTCACAAATCTACCCCCCTTAAAGAAATTTCGACCTCGAAATTTACGTACCTGTCAGGTGAACAGATGAGGATACTGCTCCCGCATACGCTGCTCGGTCTCCCAGGTGGCCTCCTCAATCGAATGGTTCTGCCACAAGACCTTCACCAGCGGAATCACACGGTGCCTCAACTCCTGCTCACGACGATCAAGAATCTGCACTGGTTCCTCAACATACGATAAATCCTCCCTGATCGGCAACTGTTGTGGGGCTATCACATGTGAAGGGTCTGAGATGTACTTCCGCAACATCGAAACATGGAAGACATCATGTACACGAGCCATCTCTGTCGGTAACTCAAGTCTGTAAGCAACAGCTCCAACCCTCTCCGTAATCTCATTCGGACCAATGTACCGTGGTCGAAGCTTGCCACGCTTCCCGAAACGCACTACTCCCCTCCACGGAGACAGTTTCAGGAAGACTCAATCACCAACCTCGAACTCTAAGCTCTTCCTCCTCACATCCGCGTAGCTCTTCTGCCGATCCTGGGCAATCTTCAGTCGATCCCGAATAATCTGAATGTCTTCCATCGTGGTTTTCACCAAATCAGGACCAATAAGCCAACGCTCGCCCACCTCGCTCCAACATAATGGAGTGCGACACTGCTTCCCGTACAGAGCCTCGTACGGTGCCATCTCTATACTGGCCTGATAGCTGTTGTTGTAGGCGAACTCAATTAAGTGTAACTATTGATCCCAGTTTCCACGAAACTGCAACACACACGATCTCAACATATCCTCAAGAGTCTGAATGGTCCGCTCGGACTGCCCGTCAGTTTGAGGATGAAAAGCTGTACTAAACCGTAACCTCGTGCCCAACGCTCGCTGCAACGCCTGCCAAAACTCAGAAGTGAACTGACTATCACGGTCAGAAACAATGGATACAGGCACCCCATGCAAGCGAACAATCTCTGATAAGTACAACTTGGCCAATCTGCCCACTGAAATCTTCCCTGGAAGTGCAAGAAAGTGTGCAGATTTCGTCAATCGATCAACGATAACCCAAATGCCAGTGTTGCCCGCTGAAGTACGCGGTAACTGATAGACGAAATCCATCGTGATATGCTCCCACTTCCAAACTGGAATCTCAAGTGGCTGTAGTTTCCCTGCAGGTTTCTGCCTCTCCACCTTCACCTGCTGACAAATCAAACACCGACTTACGTACGCGGCAATCTCCCGCTTCATGTTGCGCCACCAATAGTACGCTCGAAGTGTACGAAACATCTTCGTACCTCCGGGATGCATCGCATACGCTGAACTATGAGCCTCGTCTAGAATCTCCTTCTTCAAGTTCTCGTCCCTGGGTACACATAATCTGCCCCTGAACAACAACGTACCGTCGTCGCTCAATCGGAACTCTGTAGGCACACCATTCCAAATCATGGTCTTCTTACCCAGCAAGTAAGGATCTGAATCTTGTGCCTCTCGTACCTGATCAATCAGTACTGGTCGAACCTGAAAGCTAGCCAACAAAGCTCCATCATCATCATACCCAAACACAGCACCCGTAGCTCGAAGCTCGGCTAACATCGATACTCTGGCCACACACATGTGAAACAATGAGGCTCCGGATTTCCGGCTAAGTGCATCTGCCACAACATTGGCCTTCCCTGGATGGTACTCAAACGTACAATCATAATCATTGATTAACTCCATCCATCGGCGCTGCCTCATGTTCAGATCCGGCTGTGTCCGTAAGTAGGTGAGACTCTTGTGGTCAGTGAAAATCTTACACTGAGCACCATACAGATAATGTCTCCAACTCTTCAACGCTAAAACAATAGCGGCTAACTCCAAATCATGCGTCGGATAGTTGACCTCATGCGGTTTCAGCTGTCTGGAACCATACGCCACAACTCTACCATGCTGCATCAACACACAGCCAAGGCCCAACTTCGACGCGCCACTGTACACAACATACTCACCACTGTCGTCTGGCAATGTCAGAACCGGTGCGGTAGTCAATCTCTCCTTCAGGAGCAAGTAACTCTCCTCGCACGCATCAGACCACTCAAACTTGACGCCCTTCTTCGTCAATCTGGTCAGTGGTGTAGCTATCCGGGAGAAATCTTGTACAAACCGTCGATAATAGCCTGCTAACCCCAAGAAACTCCGAATCTCTGGCACAGTGGTGGGTCGACTCCAATTCAGCACGGCCTCAATCTTGTCAGGATCGACACTAACTCCCTCAGCCGAAATCACGTGGCCCAGAAACTTCACACTATCCAACCAGAACTCACACTTGCTAAACTTCGCGAATAGCTGATGGTCCCGCAAAGTCCACAACACCGCTCGCAAATGCTTCCTGTGCTGGCCCACACTCCTCGAGTATATCAAAATATCATCAATGAACACAATCACGAACTTGTCCAGGAATCGACGAAACACCCGATTCATCAAGTCCATGAAAGCTGCGGGGGCGTTGGTCAACCCAAACGGCATAACAAGAAACTCATAATGCCCATACCGCGTCCTGAACGCTGTCCTGGCAACATCTGAATCCCGGATCCTCAACTGATGATATCCGGATCGAAGGTCAATCTTCGAAAAGACTGTTGCTCCCTTCAGCTGATCGAACAAGTCGTCAATCCGTGGCAACGGATACTTGTTCCTCACTGTAATCTGATTCAGCTTCCGATAGTCGATGCACAAACGCATGGACCCATCCTTCTTCCGCACAAACAACACTGGAGCACCCCACGGAGAAACACTCGGTCGAATGAATCCCTTCTCCAGCAACTCCTGAAGCTGAATCTGCAACTCCCTCAACTCTGCAGGCGCCATCCGGTACGGTGTCTGGGAAATCGGTCCAGTACCCGGCAATAACTCAATGGTAAAATCAATCTCCCGCACAGGGGGTATACCAGGTAACTCCGCTGGAAACACATCCAAAAACTCAGACACAACCTCAATACTACCAAGATCCGGCACTGCAGCTGTAGTGTCCACAACATGGGCTAAGTACGCAACACAACCCTTCTTCATCAATCGATCCGCCCTCATCGCAGAAATCAAACACGGTAGGGAAGTGTTCTTCTCGCCACGAAACAATATCTCAGGTAACCCTGGTCGTCGAAACGCGACCTCCTTCCTGTGGCAATCAAACATAGCCCAGTGCGACTCCAAAAAGTCCATACCCAATATCAAATCAAAATCCACAATATCAAGCAATAACAGATCAGCGGCTAAACCATGGCCATCAACAAACACCTCACAATCTCGGTAAATCCAACCGATGCTCACAACCTCACCTGACGGATACAACACTCTCCACAACCCCAGAAGTGGAGATGCAGGTACCGTAGCCAATGATGACAGTCTAAATGATATGAACGAATGTGTGGCACCTGGATCTAACAATGCAACTACAGGAATACCAAAGACATGTAACGTATCAATGACGACCTCCGGTGATACTCTACCCTCACGCATAGTCATAGCATGAACTTTCGCCTGTCCGGCTGGTCGTCCTCGCTGGGGCTGTCCCTGCTGTCGGCCCTGGCCTGCAAACTGTGCTGGTCAAGCTCCCGTAGTGGCACCTCGCTCAACTCCGGAACTCTGAGCTGCCTGACCATCTGCTCCAGCCAACTGAGGACACTCCCTCAAAAAGTGACCCACATGGCCACAACGATAACAAGTGACAGGGCCCCACTGACATGAGCCATAATGATACCTGTTGCAGAGGTTGCATAAAGGATAGTCTCTCGGAATAGGAAATGTGCCACCAGTACGTCGAGGAAAACTAGAACCACTAGAACTCCCACTAGCCTGTGGTCGCTGTGGTCGATCTCTCCTCCACCTTTGCCTCTGTCTCGATGCACTAGCTGGTGGTCGATATGATCCACCGCCTGAAGATGAAGCTGAACCGGAAGTATCAGAACTCTGCCTCTTTGAAGGCCCCTGACTCGGTTCACCTTCCTCAAACCGTCTCGGCCGGTACCTCTGCTGTCTCTCCTGCTCAATATCCTCGCCGCGGAGTGCAGCACTAACAAACTCATCAAAATTGTTCCTCGGCATCGTAGTCAACGTCGCCTTGATGTTCAGATTCAATCCCAGCTCAAACCTACGACACCTGGCTTCCTCTGTAGCCACCATATCCCGCGCAAAACGAGACAAACGAGTAAATCGATCCCGATACTCAAGTACAGACAAACTGCCCTGCCTCAAGTTCGTGAACTCCTCGTACTTGCACTGCTGTGTAGCCTGATTAAAATACCTCCGCATAAACAAATCACGAAACAATGTCCACGGAGTATCCACAGGAACTCTGTCAGTGCTGACCCACCAAAAGTATGCATCACCCTCAAGTAAACCAACTGCAGCTACTGTCATCTGCTCAGGTGTAAACTGCAGACGCTCACAAACTCGCTCAATCTGAACCAGCCATGCCTCGCATATCACTGGATCAACTGAACCCGAAAACACAGTAGCACCCGCAGTGCGAGCCTTGACCACAGGGTCAAAACGCTCTTCCAAACGCAGCACTCGCATCAGCAAGTCGCGCGTTCGGCGATCCTCATCAGGATCATCATCCCGATCAACACGGGGACCACGTCGAGGAGGCATCCTACTGATACAAGACAAGCATTAGGCACAAGCAGAAAGAACGTAATCATGAAACCGCAGATATTTGAGGACACACAACACCCGAAGTATTGATGAGTACCGCTGGCCAGTCGGGTCATCACTCCAGTCATGCTGTATCAACTCAAATACCGTAAGCGTCACAACTACAAGACTCTACAGAATCTGACAACCTAATGCTCTGATACCAAGCTGAAAGGACCCAATCCCGATTCAGCTACCTAAACCGGAATCAAACCCTTTCGAAAACACAAACCAACAAAATTTTTCAAAATTTCGGCAGAGTTTCGTTACTAGCGTGGAATTACCATAACCTGCACGCGGAAATTAACACTTCGTCCTATGCCACAAAAAAACAAACCGTGGGCACCAATCCCCATCCGGATTTCTCAACATCAATATAATCAACAACAGTAAATAAACTGTACTATGTATATATATATATCCATGAAAATACGCATAACATGTATCAGAATGTATCAGAGCGACCTCTAGGGTAAAACATATACAATATGTACATCAGTAGGCGAAACAAGAACCTACTGGAAAACACAGGTAACTCTGATCACTAGCCTCCAAACCGCGACGTGAAAACACCAAACCTGAACTGCAAACTGGGCACGGAAACCGAAAAGCCCAGGGGAAAGACAATAAACACGTTAGAGTGAGTGGACGAAAATAAATGTCTTTCACCAAGTATATATGTTATAAAAACATATGCGAGTCAAAGTAAATAGAAATAATAAAGTACACGAGGTAAACCATAATCCTCCAGCGTACTGAGCATGCAAGTATAAATCCCACGGGGTCACTCATGGACACAAACCGTGCTAGTACAGTCCGAATCACGGGATCCCAGACCCACACGTGAGTCGAGCCAAGAAGGCCTCAGATCAGGGTATCTGTTTCCACCCGGAACTACATCGGCACAAGAAACAGACATCTGTATCCACCCGGAACTACATCGGCACAAGATACAGAAACTAGTACCCACTCGGAACTACATCGGCACAAGGTACGGTACCCCTACTGGTAAGCATCCTCGGTGATCAGCCGGGAATGCGTGTGTATCGATACAACAACATGAACTACGATTGTACTCTGTGAAAATCAAGCCACAAATATCTCGATGCATGTACAGTAAACAGCATAAAGATGCATATGGGTAACATAATCGTATATAACACATGCTCATAATAATCGTAATCTCGTAAATATGCTCATATAATCCGAAATCTCATATGCATGCTCAAGTTCGAAAATCATATAAAAAGACTCGCAATCATTTCCGTGAAAAGAAATTGTCCACTCACAGACTCTCGAAATGCGCACACGCGCTAAACTCGTGGTCCGGCGGAAGATCCCTCGCCTGAAGCACGATCACGATCCAGATTTTGATCACGATCTCCTGAATATTCACAAAACATAACTGATCAAAATCATAGTCTACAACACTGTACGGATGCACGGAAACCAACCGTTCCCAGAAATATGCAATAAGGTACAAAATGTATAACGGAAATCCCGAAATCCCAACTCGAAACCTCGACTGAAAATTGGCTAACCAAATCAACTCGAAAACCTCCGTACGATAATCAGGGCACGATTACGAGAAAAATAACATTAAAAACGTCGAAATCTGAAAATTTGACTTTTTGACCGCCGTTGACCGCCGCCGCCGCCGGCGGCGCGCCGTCAACGGTGGAATTACAAGGTCAAACTCTCCAGATCAGTTCCTCTCAACCACGCGAACATCTTACCCTTCTAACACTAAGCTCAATTCACAAAGGAACACTTCAATTTCTCAAAACCAAATCAAAAAATTCCAACTCCAATCCCTAATCGGGTTTGATCCTAAACTTCACCAATCCTAAAACTAAACATGTGGGAAGCTTCACAAGGTTCAGGGGAGTCAAACCCCTCGAACCACCGCCCTCAAAACTCATCGGAGCCACCGTTACCAATACCGGCGACGTAGCTCGAATCGGACCCAATCGGGTTCAAACAAAACGTGAACAAAACCCAACAACTCATACACCAAACAATTCGAAATCACCTAAGGAAGCTACTCATACCCTTGATGAAGTCGTTGGTGGCCGGAATTGGTCGCCGGAAAGTGCAAGCCGAAACGGGAAACTTCTCCCCACGGTCAACCTGGTCAACTTTCCAAAACGGGAAAGTCAAAGACTGGTCAAAGAAATTCCGTGTTTTTGCGATTATTTTTCGACATTTCGATATTTATACTCGTCCCTCGGGTCGATCAACGGTCCGGAATGAATATACGATGTGATTCGGATAAGCTCGAAACAATCGGATAAACTCGTCGAAACCCGAAACTTCAAATAATCATAAAATATTCCTCGACTATCGTAAAAATCTTCTAAAACCACCCACGAACTCGAAATCACGTACTCTACCATTTCCGTGAAGACTCTCAACCCAAATTCTCGACCGAAAACCAAGGCGCGAATCAAATCGGCAAACCACGTATTATCGCAAAACTGCGACTAAACTCAAATCTCGAGAATCGTGCCAAACGCACCACTGATTCTGGTTCGGGTCGTCACAAACAGTTACCTCAATTCCGAAGAGTTTTTCATCCGGAAAAGTGTCCTCAATTTCAACAGCCTCATTCTCACCGATCAAGCGTGATAGGTGGTCAGCGACAACATTTTCTACTCCCTTCTTATCCTTGATTTCGACGTTGAATTCTTGGAGTAGAAGTATCCATCTTATAAGCCGTGGTTTTGCGTCCTTCTTTAGCATTAGATACTTCAAAGCTGCATGATCAGTATACACAGTTACTTTAGTTTGAAGTAAATAAGACCGAAATTTATCTAAAGCAAAAACCACTGCAAGAAACTCCTTCTCGGTGGTGGTATAATTTCTTTGCGCTTCATCAAGCGTCCGAGAGGCGTAATAGATTACGCAAGGCTTCTTGTCCTTCCGCTGACCCAAGACGGCTCCTACTGCATAATCCGAGGCGTCGCACATGAGTTCAAATGGCAGAGACCAATCAGGGCTGCATAAAATAGGAGCGCTTGTAAGAAGTTCCTTCAACTTGTTGAAGGCAGCGTTGCATTCCTCGTCAAATACGAACGGGGTCTCCTTTTGCAGCAATTTACACAACGGGCGCGAGATGTGGGAAAAGTCTTTGATAAACCTACGATAAAATCCTGCGTGTCCAAGAAAAGAACGAATCTCTCTAACCGAAGTTGGAGAGGGTAAGTGACGCACAAGATCTACTTTAGATTTATCAACTTCTAACCCTTTTTCAGAAATAATATGACCTAACACGATCCCTTGCGTAACCATGAAATGGCACTTCTCCCAATTAAGCACCAAATTCGTTTCAACGCATCTTTGTAAAATAGTTTCTAAATTGTTTAAGCATGCATCGAAATCACTCCCAAATACACTAAAGTCGTCCATGAATACTTCAATAATTTTTTCAATGTATTCGGAGAAAATTGAGAGCATGCAACGTTGAAATGTACCTGGTGCATTACACAGTCCAAATGGCATTCGGCGATATGTAAACGTTCCGAAAGGGCATGTGAACGTTGTCTTTTCTTGATCTTCCTCCGCAATGCTAATTTGGTTGTAGCCGGAGTATCCGTCGAGAAAACAATAAAATGCATGGCCGGCTAATCTTTCCAGCATTTGGTCGATGAATGGTAATGGAAAATGATCCTTGCGGGTTGCGGCGTTGAGCCTCCGGTAATCAATGCACACTCGGTGTCCAGTGATCGACCTTTGTGGCACAAGTTCATTTTCCAGATTCTCGACGACGGTGATTCCCGATTTCTTGGGTACTACCTGCACAGGGGAAACCCAACGGCTATCAGAAATAGGGTAAATAACTCCACAGTCCATGAGTTTAATTACCTCCTTTTTTACCACCTCCATCATCGGAGGGTGGAGCCGACGTTGCACTTCCCGCGTAGGCTTGGTGCCTTCTTCAAGGAAAATCCTATGCACACAGGTTGCTGGATTTATTCCCTTGATGTCCGCAAGCGTCCAGCCTATTGCGGTTTTGTACCTCTTGAGTACACTCACGAGCTTCTCCTCCTGCTCCTCTTCTAGCGCGGACGAAATAATGACCGGTAAAGTTTCATTCTCGCCCAAGTACGCATACTTCAGATGGTCCGGTAGTAGCTTGAGTTCTAAAACTGGAGCTTCTACGATGGAAGGAACCATTTTATTAGTACCAAAAGTAATTGGTAAAGGAGGAGAAAAACTTACTTTTCGTGGTGCGGCATTTAGGGCCATGGCCATATCTTGAATTCGAGGTTCAAGCTCTTGTAAGGCCTCGAGAAGGGCGTCATGCCCGAGTTGAATGGCCATGTCGAGTTCATCCTCATTGATGGTGTCGAGGTAGCCTAGTGCTAAGGTATCCACGGGATCATATGTCGAAATGGCAGCTACGCTCGACATTGGAAACTTCAAAGGACTCGATTCTTTCTCGATTCTTTCTCCATCAATCTCCATGGAGAAAGTGCCTTGAAAAACGTCTATCTTCGTTCTTGCAGTTCGCATGAAAGGTCGCCCAAGCAGCAGTGGCGTGGTGTTCAAAGGACTCTCCTCCATGTCAACGATATAAAAATCCGCTGGAAAAATCAGGTTGTTGACCTGCACAAGAACGTCTTCTACGTATCCCCTCGGATACTTGTGTGTGCGATCGGCTAATTGGATGACAACACCATCTTGCTTGAGATCTCCAAGCTCCATCGATTCGTAAAGATAGTAAGGCACGACGTTGATGGAAGCTCCGAGATCAAGCATCACGTCTTCGAAGTGGTTGTCACCGATTACGCAGGGAACTGCAAAACTCCCTGGGTCCTTCAGTTTTGGGGGTAGCCGACGCTGCAAAACCGCCGAAACGGTTGCGTTCACCTTCACAACCTCCTTCTCTCGAGTTTGCCTCCTCTGTGTGCATAATTCATTCAGAAACTTTGCGTATATCGGCACCTGTTTTATGCACTCGATCAAGGGCAAATTCACTTGCACCTTTCGGAAGATGTCCAAAATATCTTCATATTGGGCATCCTTCTTCTTCGATTTTAACAATCTGCTAGGGAAAGGTGCAACAGCAAACGGAGAATTAGTAATAACCGTATTTGAAGGAATAGGGCTTTTACCTTTGATTGGGGTGGGTTGTGGAGGGGATTGTGCCTTGGTGACATTAGGCGTCACCTTCTTTTTCTCGGCCTCGTGAGTTGCCAGATCGATCTCATCCTCGTCTTCGTTGGTGATGTCCTCGATGGTGACTTCATCGAGATGAGATCGCTTGGTCTTTGGTTCTTCAAGTATCTTCTCACTCCTTGTGACAATAGCATTCACGTTTCTTTGATTAGGAGTGGGTTGAGGTGGAAGCCGACCGGTTTCAATGATTTTACCCATGAAATCAACAAGTTGGCCAAGCTGCTTCTTCACTTCTGTGATGTCGCGGCCATGAGAGTCGAGTGTCTCCTTTGTCTTCGATTGTCCTTCGAGGAGAACTTGAGTGGAGGCCGAAAGTTGCGACAACATCTTGTCGTAATCCGGGTTGGTGAAGGATTGAGATGACGAACCATGCTGCATCGGTGGCCTTGGTTGAAATGGAGGGCGTTGGTAGCTTTGTTGAGGTGCTGGAGGGTTCAAAGTTCCCTCGTTGCTGCTCCATCTAAAACCTGGATGATCTCGGTTGCCAAAATTGTTGTAGTTGTTGTACCGTTGGCCTCCTTGATATCCACCAATGGCGTTAGCTTGCTCCGGCTCGCTAGCTTGCTCTGGCGCTTGAGGGCATTGGTCATTATGGTGACCTTGTACTTGACATATGCCACAAACAGGCCCACGAGTTACTTTGGCTCTTGTCGTCTCGAGCTCTAAAACCTTCTCTAGCATATGAGCTAGTTTGTCGTATTTTTCGTCCGTGTCGGGTTTAGAACTCGCTTCACCGACTGCTCGTCTGTTGGACATTCCATATTGTGCATCATTATTCGCCCGATTTTCTAGAAGAGTTCTAGCTTCGGTTTCGGTTAAGTCCATGAATGCACCGGTAGCTGCTGCATCTAGTAATTCCCGATCGATCGGCTTGAGACCATCGTAAAAGTAATTCATGAGGTTGGTCTCGGAAAATCCATGCGATGGGCAAGTGGCACACAAAACCTTGAATCGGTCGTAATATTGGCCGAAGGTCTCGTCCGGTTTCTGTGTAATGCCAGTGATTTGCTTCCTCAAGACGGTGATCTTTGAGGCCGGGAAGTACTTCGATAGGAACATATCCGCAAGTTGCTTCCATGAGGTAATATGGTTCGGCGGTAGTTCCATAAGCCAAGACTCGGCCCTGTCGGTTAGGGTGAATGGGAATGCCTTCAGCTTGAAGAGCTCCGTATCAGCATCGGATGGCTTCATGCTGTTACAAACAAATTGGAATTGTTTGAGATGCTTGTTCGGATCTTCATTGGAAAGTCCTTGAAAAATGGGTAGTCTGTGGAGGAAACCACTCTTCAGCTCGACTTCCTTCATGTTTTCCTCCGGTAGTGGAAAAGCAATGCTCGAAGGCCCGCTGCTCCATTCGGTTGAGCAGGTACGCTGGCGAAGAGATTGTCCTGCATTGGCCATGTTGACTTGTTATTCTTCCGGTTCTGAAGTATGGTTGGTTGATGAGGCTGAATTATGGTCGGTTGATGAATGTGAAGACTCGGAAACTTCTTCGATGATGGAAAAATCCAGGATGTCTGTTTGAGCTTTAAGTCTCGCTATTCTCTCTGCGATTTCCACAAACTTTGTTCTAGATGGTCCAGGATTCCGATCGGACATTCATTAGCCTGAGCATCCACCAAAGACCAAGTGTCAGTATCAAAAAGAGTATGAAATGAATATAGGAATACTAACCAAAATCGTAAGGCATATTTTGAAAACAAAGCGATAACAAATAAAATAGTAAAACTATCAAAGCATACTATAAACACTCACAAATACTTAAAAACTACTAAAACACACAAAATTTATAATAGTTAAGACACTAAATGTAATTTACTAAGTAATGCAAATGATTTAATCAATTTAAGGGCTATGCAAAAGAATGTAATAAACTTAAAAACACACGTTTTCTGCAAATTAACACTGTATAATGCTAAACCTAAGAATTTAGTTAGAACATATATAAACAAGGTTCAAATACAAGCAAACAATAATTCACATTGAATTTATGCACCACACATTTTCTCAATAAAATGCATCAAACAACAATCCTACGTGAAAGATGGAGTGAATGTATAAGAGAAAACGTTAGAACCTGCAGAAAACACACGAGTTACGTGCTTAAAAAAAATATGAATGCAAAGAATGACCTCTTCTTCGGTCTTATGCCCCTAACTTCACTTAGGTTAGGGTACTCGGTAGTGAAATCCGAGTATCATAAAGCCTAAGAGAGGTTATGCAAGCTAAGTAACGTTTGTTAGTCCTTTACAGTTTTTAATGCACAAACAAACACAAAAATTTGACTAAGTTTTATTTATTTCCTTTGGCCCTGATGGTACGTGGTGCAGAGGCTCTCGACTGTGCAATGGGTCTCGTTCATCCGAAGATGAAGTCTGATTCCAGGAGGTCTAAGCATGCTTAATCCGATATACCATCTATTTAAAGGATTATGTCGTATTTATTTAGTTCGTATTTATCCGTATTCATATGCACTTATGATTTACAGAGAGTACACGAAATGATCATTCGGTAAATTTCTTGGACGTGCGGCCCGCGCGAAAATGTATACTGACTCTCGCTAATTCAGCTTAGTTACGTTTAGAAATGGCAAGTAGGGATAGAGATAACGCGAGAGGTAGGGACTAATATTTAGAACAACCCGAGGCTTACTCGTAAGAGTATATACTCCAATGTTGTTCCTAGAGACACCCCGAGGCTAACCAGTTACGGTATATACTCCAATGGTGTTCTATTGCTTAGATCCGAAACCCGGCACCAATCATAAACCCACTCACCATATCCAACAATCAGCCAAATTTGTGAGATAGTATATAATCTCAAGTCCTTAGTAAACTCCGCCCACAACCTCATGCCCATAACTTCACTTAGGTTATGGCGTGTGGTGATAAAATCCACACTTCATGAAGGGTTAAGGAGATAAACCAGAAAAAGAGGCACCACCTATTCCAAAGAACGAAACTTAAAACCAATACTCGTACTCAATGTAAATCAATTTAAGTACGTCTACGTTTTGATTGCGCCTAAGATTTAAAAAGAATACACGATTTAGTTATTGAGTAAATCTCTTGTCCGTGCGGCCCGCGCGAAAATGTATACCAACTATCGTTAATTCTCGTAATTGTTGGAAATGACCAGTTGGGATAGATGTAACGCAAGAGGTGAGAACTAATTTCTGGGAACAACCTGAGGCTAACTCGTAAGAGTATATACTCCATTGTTGTTCTTAGAAACACCCCGAGGCTTACTCGTAAGAGTATATACTCCAATGGTGTTCTGTTTTCTTAGTTCAAAACCAGTCACCATTCATAACCCTTCTAGACATCAAAACCAACTTTTACTCGAAATCACAAGATAGTATACACTCTCAAGTGTTTGTAAACTCCGCCCACAACCTCATGCCCATAACTTCACTTAGGTTATGGCGTGTGGTGATGAAATCCACACTTCATGAAGGGTTAAGGAGATAGACAAACAAAAGAGGCACCACCTATTCCATAGAGATTTATTTAATAACTAAGTGCTAGTACTCAAATTAAATCAAAGACTATCCTTTAACATGAAAATAAATTATGCAAGTGTAAAATAAATTCGTATAAGTAATATGTATGAATTGAAAACATGTATGTAAATTTCTATAAGTATAAACAAGTATGTATTTCGAAAATTATAGACATGCATTTAATTACATATGTACAACGAAATCATACAAAAACTTTATAATTCCCCGGCAACGGCGCCAAAAATTGATACGCGCAAAACATGCATTTAACGTTAACACAAAGTAGACCCTAAAAACACAGATTACGCGCATTGCAATTTAAACCCTTCTTTTGTCATTTATAATATTGGCGAGTAGGGATCGTTCTTTATCCGGGGAATTAAGGGCGCATGCATGGTTTCGTTTAATAAGCGGAAATTTAAATGTTCGGGGGGGGGGGGGGGGGATTGGAAATTGGGTTGATTAAATGTCCTACTAAATTAAAGTGCAAAAACATGCAAACACAACTAAAACTTTTAGGCATCTAACATGTTTTACTCATAGACAAGTTTTAACAATCAAGAAACTTCAAAGTCTAATCATGCTTACTAAAAATAAGAAGTTACACTACTAATTACAAGTGATCATCTCATCTCATTAACCTTACCCTTTTTCATGCATCAAACCTTTTGTAAGTTACGAAATTCATAACTTCCAACTAAATATACATGCTTGATAATTGAGTAGGAATGCAACTTAGCGTATAAACATCCTAAACAACATACGATCATCGAAACATGCGAAAGATAGTGACTTAGCGTATTTTCTACCACATGCTTTCGAAGCTTTAAGATTGTATTAAACATGCATAAAAAGCTAGAAATCATAAACACATGCAATTTACAAATCGGTTTAAGAACATATAACACAAATCTAAACTTGTTCTTCATTTGATACATAAAAGTATTCCAATACATCAAAAGATTCAAATACAAAGCAAAAGCTATGAAAGTGAAGATCATGGTTACACTTTTTGTCTTGAATGCTTGATGATCTTCGTGGAGATGGCTTTCCTTCACAAGGGACTTAGCGTATTGTGAAGGATTGAAGGATGCTTCGGCTTTGTGGAGATGGATGCTTCGGCTTGTAAATGGAGGATGGATGCTTTGGCTTGTAAGAGAACCTTGAAGTGTTTATGGAGGAAGAGTATTTGTGTAGAGCTTTGGCTTGTAAAATGAGAGATGCTTAATATATGGCCAGCCTCCTCTCCTATATAGGCAAGGGATGTTGCCTTCTCTCTTCCACCTTGCCTCCCTCCATTTAATGCAAGTAATGATCAATATGGCAAGTCACTCCCTTAGTCACCTTTTGTGATCATCATTTGTGAACCCTAAGCAAGAGTCACCATGCAAGTCACCATTTATAAACCCTAAGCAAGAGTCACCATGGCAAGTCACATGGCAAGTCATCTTTTGTGATGATCACAAAGCTTAGTCACTAAAATGAGTCACAAAGCTTGATAACTTGGACTTTTCAACTTCACCAAAAGGCTTCCATGCCGAAATGAATGGGTTTGGGCTTGATAATGGGCCGAAACAAGATTTGAGAAATCGGCCCATAATTTGCTTTTTGGGCCGGCCCATTTTCGGAGGTCCAAAATCGCAAAAATCGTAAAATCGCCGAAATTCCTCCGAATTGCGTCGTTATTAATCTACACCGTAAATATCTTCAAAATAACAAATTAAATAAGGAAAACATAAAAACTAAGATAATAACATAGCTAAACGTAAAGGGAAATGCGTTAAGAAACGAGCATAAAATGCGTATATCAGTAAACATGCTCAAATTCATAAAACGTGTATAAAGACTCGCAATCAATCCGTGAAAAGAAATTGTCTACTCACAGACTAGCGTAACGCAGTTCGCGTTAACCCGTGATCCGGCGGAAAGTCCCTCGCCAAATGAACGATCACGAACCCCTGAATAATCACAAAGTCCATTTCTCAAAGTCATAACTCGAAAATTCAAATCAAATCACGAGAAACAACCGTTCTCGGAAACACGTAATTCAATGTCGACGAATCGTCGAAAATCCGATATTTACACCTCAATACCTCACTGTAATTTCGGACGCTCAACTCGAAAAATGAACCTCCCCACTGCGATCGGGGCGCGATTTCGAGTGAAATGACATGCAACTTGTCGAAAACTCCAAAAAGTCAAAGTTGACCACCATTGACCGCCGCCGCCGGCAGCGGCGCCACCAACCTGAAATTTTCCCGGCGAAGCAACCACTTTTCCACTCCAAATCACCCACTGAGCAACTTCCATAACTGCACCGAAGTCCAATTCTTACTCTAACCATGTCAATTTCAAGAAAAACCGAATTCCAATCAAGATTTCAATTCCAAAATTCTCCATACACAAGCAAAATTAGATCACCAAACTTACATGGTAGCTTCTTGGTGATGAGGGCTACAAGGCCCACTCCTTGTTTCAGCTCAATTCGGCCGAAAAGTACATACCCAAACTCCCCCAAAATTCCATCACTTTTGGCCGGAAATTCCTCCACTTCCGGCGTCCCTTGCCGTGAAAGGAGGCCGGAATCAAGAACGGGACGTCGGGACGAGTTGAATGGGACCGGAGCTGAGCAAAGAGGTGGCCGGACGGGCTTCATCGCTGGCAAGCCGTACGGCGTCGCGCCACCATCTTCTCCCTCCACATTGACCGGTCAACTCATTAATAACCATCAGTTGACTTTCCAAAACAGGTAAGCCCCAATATATAAACTCATTAAATACTTTCCCAATTCGGAAACTTCCAAAATACCTTTTACGACAAACTTTAAACACCCGTAACTTTCACGTCGTAAATCCGATTCCGATAATTCTCGCGGCAACAAACTTGACTCAATGTACTCTTCAATTACCACCCGAAATCAAACACTTCAACCAATTGGATAAAAAGTCAACTGTTCAAACCAACACATATTTAAACCGACTAAATAATCAACAATCGGAAATATTCACAACTTAATCTTCGTAACTCGGAATAATGCTCCGAAAGTTCCCACGAGCTCGAAATTAAATTCTCAACAACTTCTGTGAAGAAGCCGAAACCAAACTCTCATCCGGTAATTTAGTCGTTAAGAAAGCCACCAATTTAACCCGATTCCGTCAAAACTTCAAATATTCATAATTTATTCATCGGTCGTCCAATTAACGATCCGGAACCGCCCACGAACTCGAAATCACACGTACAACGACTCTCGAGAAGAGACCCAGCTCCAATTCTCGGCCAATGATTTAGTCGTTATCAAGTCTGGCGAGTAAATCCATTATCGGAAATTTGCTATTACTCATCATCCCACGGACCAAGCTAATGACACTGTTCAATATGTTCCGGGTCGTCACACTTTCAAACATTTGAAGTTCCATGATTACATCTTTTATGTCCTCTGACTAATATCTTTAATCCTTAGGATGCTTCCTTGATGTGGAGTCCGTGTTGAACGGACTGAGGATCTTGATGAGGATCAACGTATGCCTGACTTGCTTATGCGAGTATTGCGTTTGGAAGAATGTACTGATCTTGTAGCTAAGGCTAGAACAGTGGGAGCAACTGTTTTCTCTGGTTCCCCTGATCTTGAGGTGTGTGAAGCTTGGGTGGTTCAGGTTAAGTGTGTTTTTGAGCGCCTGCATTTTACTCCTGAACAGAAAACGGTAGCAGCAGTGGGTTTGCTTGAGTCAGATGCCTACTTCTGGTGGATTGGTATAGACAGAGTTCCTATCGATACTCCTTGGTCGATGTTCAAAGAGATGTTCATGCATCGATATTTCAATCCAGCTACTCAACAGCAGAAATAAGAAGAGTTTACTAACCTGAAGCAAGGGATATGTCAGTGCTTGAGTATTGGGATAAGTTGACCCGTTTGTCTCGGTTTGAACGTGATATGGTGGCATCAGAGGAAGCAAAGTCCAGGAGGTTTGAGTTGGGTTTGAATCTGAATATCAAGGGGACTTTGACCACTATGCCTCAAGATAACTTTGATGAGTTTGTTAGTGCTGCACTCAGAGGTGAAGAAATTGAGAGGGAGAGATAGATGCGGTTTCAGACACGTCGTTTTGAAGAGGGTGGACCTAGCCAGGGTTCTTCGAAGAGGCTGAGTTCAGGTACTTCTGGATCAACATCATCTTCTAGTAGTGGACCTTACAGATATCCTACTAACACTGCTAGGCAGAGTCATATATAGAGGAGGAGTCGACCGCAGAGGCAGCAGTTGAGTGGGAGTTCCAGTGGATCGAGTTATCCTCAACCTTTCTTAAGCACACCAGCTACACCGAGGGAATATCCATTATGCAACAACTGCCACAAACATCACTTTGGTCAGTGTCAGTTTGGCACCTCTACTTGTTACCGTTGTGGCCAGGTGGATCACTTTGCGAGGGAGTGTCCTTAGCTTGGCACTTTTGGAGGTGTTGCGGATCAGAGTACTAGACGACATCAGGGTACTGCTTCTGGTGATCGTGCAACACAGTCTTTTGGATAGGGTGGTCAGCAAGATCGGAGCCAGCGTGGACGACCAGCTGGACAGGCTCGAGTTCATGCCATGTCTCTACATGAGGGCAGAGCTTCCCCAGAGGTTATCATCGGTATGTTGTACATTTTTCGTCATCCAGTTCTTACTTTACTAGATCCAGGGGCTACACATTCATTTGTGTCATATAGATTAGCATCATTGGCCATTGTACCTGCATCTCCACTCCGTAGTTTGTGGCGAGTGTGGTATCCATCTGGCGAGGTAGTGTGTGTCGGGTAGGTATATAGAGATTGTGAGATTTTTATTGGAAGTTATGGGTTAGTCGCAGATTTGATGCTACTGGATATTTTGGATTTTGATATGATTTTGGGCATGGATTTCCTTAAGAACCATTGGGTTGTTCTTGACTGTAACAAGAAGGAGGTTGCTTTTAGGAGTCTAGGTATGCCAGAGATCTTGTTTCGAGGTGAAAAGAATACTTCTTTAACTTGTTTGATTTCAGTATTTAAGGCTGAGCAGATGTTGAGGAAGGGTTGTGTGGCTTACCTAGCACATGTGATTGATACGAGTGTTCGTGTACCAGACATTGGTGATATTACGGTGGTTTGTGAGTATCCAGATGTATTTCCCGAGGACTTACTCGGTGTTCCTCCAGTCAGAGAGATTGACTTCACCATCGAGTTACTTCCAGGTACTGGACCTATTTCGCAGACACCTTATCGTATGGCACCAGCAGAGTTGAGGGAGTTACATATCCAACTTCAGGAATTGATTGAAAAAGGCTTCATTCTACCTAGTGTTTCACCTTGGGGGTGCTCCAGTGTTGTTTGTGAGGAAAAAAGGATGGTTCAGTAAGGCTATGCATTGACTATCGGAAGTTGAATCAAGCTACGGCAAAGAACAAGTATCAACTCCCACGGATTGATGATTTGTTCGATTAGCTGAAAGGAGCTTCAGTCTTCTCGAAGATTGATCTCAGGTCTGGGTACCATCAGCTACGGATTCAGGAGTCCGATGTGGACAAGATAGCGTTTCGGTCACTCTATGGGCACTATGGATTCCTTGCTATGCCGTTTGGGTTGACCAATGCGCTAGCTTCTTTTATGAACTTGATGAATCAGATTTTCAAGCGTTATATAGACAAGTTCGTCATTCTGTTCATCGATGACATCTTGATTTATTCCAGGAGTGTAGGGCAACACAATAAGCATTTGCATGCCGTTTTGCAAACTTCGCGAGATGCTCAGTTGTACGCCAAGTTTAGCAAGTGTGAGTTTTGGGTAGATAGTGTAAAGTTTTTGGGTCACGTGATATCAACTGAGGGAGTTAGCGTGGATCCTGACCAGATTGATGCAGGCTGAATTGGAGTAGACCTACCAACATGGCAGAGATACAGAGTTTCTTAGGCTTAGCAGGTTATTATCGCTAATTCGTAAAGGACTTTTCACGGATAGCGACACCGCTTACCCGTTTGACGAAGAAAGGAGTCAAGTTTGAATGGTCTGATGCTTGTGAGGAAAGCTACTTGACTTTGAAGAAAAGGTTGACTACTGCACCAGTGTTGACTTTACCTGACGATAACGGTGAGTATATTGTGTACAGTGATACTTCGAAGTTAGGTCTGGGTTGTGTCTTGATGTAGCATGGAAAGGTGGTGGCATATTGTTCTAGACAATTGAAACCACATGAAGTTAACTATCCTACTCATGATCTGGAGTTAGCTTCCATTGTGTTAGCATTGAAGAGTTTGAGACACTACTTGTACGGAGCGCAGTGCAAGATTTACACCGATCATAAAAGTCTTACCTACTTGCGTAAACAGCCAGATTTGAATATGAGGCAGTGGAGATGGATAGAGCTGATTAATGATTATGACTGCACTTTCGAGTATCATCCCAAAAAATCTAATATGGTTGTTGATGCTCTTAGTCGAAAGCATGGTGGTTCTTTCTTCCATATACGTGTTGTTAGAGTATCACTTTTGACAGAGTTGCAAGCAATGGGAGTAGAGTTGGAGTGGAACGATGATGGAGCATTGTTAGCCAGTTTCCAAGTTTGTCCAGTGTTACTTGATCAAGTTCGTGAAGCTCAAGATTCAGATGCTTATCTGCTGAGCAAGAAGAATTTAATTCAAAATAATGTACCGACAGAGTTTCGGATGAAGAGTGATGGCACTTTCATGTTCAGAGGGAGATTGTGTGTGCCCAGAGATGATGATTTGAAGAAGGAAATACTCGATAAAGCCCATTGTTCCGCATATGCTATTCATCCAGGTAGTACAAAGATGTTCCGGACACTTAAAGCTCATTATTGATGGCGAAACATGAAAAGGTAAATAGCAATGTACGTGAGCAAATGCCTAATTTGTCAGCAAGTGAAGGCAGAACGTCAGAAACCGGCAGGTAAACTACGACCTTCGGAGATTCCAGTATGGAAATGGGAGCATATCACCATGAATTTTGTGTATCAGTTACCTTATACTTCTGGTGGTAATACTGGTATTTGGGTGATTGTGGATCGCCTTACGAAGTCAGCTCATTTCCTTGCACTTCCAGGAAAGCTTTCCGTGAGCAGATTAGAGAAGCTTTACTTGAGAGAGGTTGTGAGATTGCATGGTGTACCTGTGTTTATAATTTCTGATCGGGATAGTCAGTTCACTTCAGAGTTTTGGCAGGCATTGCAGAAAGCAATGGCGACTAGACTACACTTCAGCACAACTTTCCATCCTCAGATAGATGGTCAGTCAGAGAGGACTATTCAGACTCTAGAGGATATGTTGCGATCTTATGTTTTGCAGTTTAAAGGGAATTGGGATCAGTGACTTCATTTGATTGAGTTTGTGTACAATAACAGTTATCAGGCTAGCATTGGTATGGCACATTATAAGGCTTTGTACGGCAAACAGTGTCGAACTCCATTGTGTTTGAGTGAAGTTGGTGAGAAATGGCTTCTTGGTCCTAATTTGGTGAAAAGTACCACGAAAGATGTTCAAGTTATTTGGGACAGATTGAAGGCTGCACAGGATTGACAAAAGAGTTATGCTGACATGAGACAAAATGATCTTGAGTTTGAGGTTGGTGATTGGGTTTTTCTGAAACTTTCTCCTTGGAAAGGTGTAGTTTGTTTCGGGAAGCGCGGTAAACTTCGTCCACGATATGTTGGCCCATATGAAATCACGGAGCGAGTCGGTGCTGTGGCGTACAGGTTGGCATTACCATCTGAGATGGCCAGGGTACATGATGTGTTCCATGTGTCTATGTTGCCGAAGTATAATTCTGATCCATCTCGTGTGTTAGCACCGTATCAGCTTCCTATACGGGAGGATTTGACTTATGTGGAGGAACCAGTCCAAATTCTCGATCGAAAGGTCCAAGAGTTGCGGCACCGAGCCATTCCACCTGTGAAGGTATTGTGGCGAAATCATTCAGTAGAAGAGGCTACTTGGGAGACCGAGCAACACATGCGTGAGCAGTATCCCTACCTCTTCAGTTAGCAGGTATGTAATTTCGAGGATGAAATTTTTGTTAGGGGGGTAGATTTGTAACGACCCGAACCGTGGAATGTGTACGTATTGGTCCGAACTGTGATTATTGTGAATTAATCATACTCGTGGGTTTGTTCACGACTTAATTATCGGGTGATAATTTGGTTTGAGTTCCTTCGCGGGAATTGTAGAGGATTTGATTTGGAGTCCGTAGGAGGTTTCGGAGGATTTCTCGGATAATCGGAGAATATAAAATGGATATTTGAAATTGTTGTTGAATTAGTCGTACTTATCCGTTTGGATTTGAGTTATCCAAATCGTGAATTTGGTCGGTTGGCAATGTATAAATATCGAATAGTCGTAAAAAGTCAGAAAATCACGCATTTCAACCGAGTTGACTGAGTTGGGGCTGAGTTGACCCGTTGACCGAGTTGGGCTGAGTTGACCCGGTTGGATTTCGCCGTCGGATCTGCCGATTCTGGCCACCTCTGGCAGTGATTTTGGTATGGTTGGAAAGCCCTCTTGATTTCCTATGGTTTCATATATTTATTTATGTGTTTTGGTTGAGAATTAAAGGAGTTCTAGTTTGGTAAAGTTTGGGAATTTCGCCAGAATCGTGGGGCAAGTTCCGGCGAAATTCGGTGTCGAGGTGGTGGGGGGATTGGCTCCCCTCAACCCCATGATGGTTTCTGGGTATTTAATTTGGGTTTTGGTTGAGGTTTGTGGGTAGCCGTGGTGGTGACCGAAGGGAGAGAACCGGCGAGGAGTTGTGGGCCAAATTTCGGCCAGTGGAGAAGTTGGATGGAGATGAGGTTTTGGGGGTTGTGTTGGGGTTGAGGAGAGGAAGAGTTTGAGGTATGGGTCAACGGGGAATGTCACCGTTAACGCCGCGCCGTCGCCGGCGGCGGCGGTCAACGGAGGAGCTCCGGCGAGGTTGACTTTTTGGGATTTTTCGAGATTTTTTATACCGTTTTGCTCATAATCGCGTCTCGATCGTAGTCGTGAGGTTTTTGAGTTGATTTGAGTATTCTATTTTGGGACGAGGGTGTTTGGGTATATTTTTGAAATTTTGCTATCCTCGTCGATATTTCGAGCGATACGTATTTCGAGAACGCGAGGTTCTTGATGTATTAGCTCTGTATGTTATGTTTCAATATGTATTGATTGTATCCCTGTTATTCAGGTGATCGTGATCAAGTGTTTGGCAAGGGATATTCCGCTGGACCTCAGAATTAGCTTCGTACTGTGAGTGGACATTTTATTTTCACAGTTGATTTGCGAGTCCTAATTATGCATTTACGTTATGCATTTATGATTATACACTTTACGATTATGCATTGTATTAGTATGCATTCATAATTATGCACATACAAGTATGCATTTTACGATTATGCATTTTATGATTTTGCATGTGCACGGAATGTATTGATGATTTGGTTTACACAGAGTACAGTCTCAGATATAGAGGTAGCATCGATGCTTTGGCTTCTCGGCTGATCCCCGAGATGCTCCAGGGGGGACAGTATCCTGGCCCGAGGTCTTTCAGACTTATAATCACGTGTGGGTCTAGGATCCTGTGATTAGATTGTACTATGCGGAGGAGTCCTTGAGTAACCCCGCATTATTTTATGTGCATCTTTATGGATCAGGGAAAATGTACCTGGTCGGAATTTTTATGTGCATTGACTCGCATTATGATTTTATGAGCATATATACTTACATGTTGTGAAAGGCATATTATTATTTTTGTGCACTCACTCCAACGATTTTATTTGTCTTCCCCTCGGCTTTTCTATTTCATTTGCCCAGTTTGCAGTTTGAATTCCGGGGTTGCACATCGACGGTGGAGGCGTAGAGTTCAGGTCACACTTCAGTTCGAGTAGGTTCTTAGTTCGACCTACTGATTGTATATGATGTGTATAGGCGTTGCTCTGAATACTTATGTTAATGTTTTCAGTTGAGTTTACACCTGAGTGTTTTCTGGATTTCTTGTAAACCTTGTGGTTTATTATATATTTGATGTGTAAGTAACTTTCCTCTCACGCATCAGACTACTCGAACTTGACGCCTTTCTTCGTCAATCTGGAAAGTAGAGTGGCAATTCGAGAAAAAATCTTGCACAATGCGCCGATAATAGCCTGCCAAACCCAAGAAACTTCTGATCTCTAGTACAATGGTAGGTCTACTCCAAATCAACACGGCTCTATCTGATCAGGATCCACGCTGACTCCCTCAGCTAACATCACGTCGCCCAAAATCTTCACGTTAATCAACCAAAACTCACACTTGTTGAACTTCGCAAAGAGCTGATTATCTCGCAAAGTCCGCAAAACCGCTCGCAAATGCTTCTTGTGCTGGCCCACACTCCTGGAGTAAATCAGGATATTGCCGATGAATACGACCAGAAACTTGTCCAGAAACCGTCTGAACACCCGGCACATCAAGTTCGTAAAAGTTGCGAGGGCATGGATCAACCCAAACGGCATAACTAAGAACTTGTAACGCCCGTACCGCGATCTGAAAATTGTCCTGGCCACATCTGCCTCTCTGATCCTCAACTGATGGTATCTGGACCTGAGATCAATCTTCGAAAAGACTGAAGCTCCCATAAGCTGATCAAACAAGTCGTCAATTAGAAGTGGAGGATATTTTCTCTTCTCTGAAGCCTGATTCAGCTTCCAGTAGTCGATGCACAACCTCATCGAACCATCCTACATTCGCACAAATAGTACAAGAGCACCACACGGTGATACACTGGGTCGTATGAAACCTCTTCCAGCAACTCTCGAAATTAAATCAGTAGCTCTTCAAATCTGCTGGCGCCAAACGAGAAGGTGTCTGTGATATGGGTCCAGCGCCGGTAAAAGTTCAATGGTGAAGTCGATTTCCCAAACTGGAAGAATACCCGGTAACTCCTACGGAACACACCTGGAACCTCTGGAACCACCTCAATGTCACCAATGTCTGGCATAGCAGCTGTAGTATCCACAACATGAGCTAAGTATGCTACACAACCATTTTATCATCCGCTCGACCTTCATCGCTGAAATCACGCATGGCAACGAGGTATTCTTTTCACCGTGAAACAATATTTCGGGGAAACCTGGTTGTCGAAACACAACCTCCTTCTTGTGACAATCGAACATGGCCCAATGTGTCGTCAAAAAGTCCATACCCAACACCACATCAAAATCGACGATATCCAACAATAACAGATCTGCGGCTAACCCATAACCTCCAAAAAAGATCTCGCAACCTCTCTGGATGGATACAACACTCTCCATAACTCCAGAAGTGGAGATATAGGCACAATAGCCATGAATGTCAAGCAACAGTAGCCTCAAAGAAACTCCGTCCTCACACAAGGTCGTGGCATGAACTCCAGCATGCTCAACAAGCCACCACATCGATTTCGACTTTGCTGATTAACTCGTCTAGAAGTCTGCGTTGGTCAAACTCCAGAAATAGCATCATGACCTCCTCGTGAACTCTGAGCTACCGAACCGCTAAAACATCTGGCTGAGGACACTCCCACATAACGTGACCCTTCTGGCCATCACAATAGCAATTGAGAGTACACCTCGGACACAAGTCACAGTAACGCCTGCTGTGTGGAAGGATCCCCAATGATCACCCAAACTCATGCCACAAGAACAAGTTCGCTACTCTGTGATCTCCATCACCACCAAACGGATCTTCTGCCTATTCAGATGACCCTCAACATAATCGAAAAGGCCACAGCCTGATGAAGATACTGATCCCGAGGTGCCTGAACTCAACCTCATCAAAATCTCGACTAAGTTCACCTTCCTCAAACTGACATGTCGGAAACCGCGTAAATCTTTCCTTCTCAATGTCCTCGCCTCTGAGTGCAACACATCAAGCTCCTCACAGTTGTCTCGAGGCATAACAGTCAAAATCTCTCTGATGCTCAGGTTCAAACTCATCTCGAACCTCGTGCATTGCTTCCTCTGAAGCCACATAACACGTGCAAACTGGGACAAACATGTGAATGATACATTCCTGCCTCAGGTTGGTAAACACTCCACATTTCCATTGTTAAGTAGCCTGATTGAACCATTACCGTATAAGTAATACCCCGAATGTAGGCCATGGAGTCGCAAAAGGAACTCACACAATACCAACCCACCAAATGCAATGATCTGACTCAGGCAAAACATCAACTGCCACGATTCTCTGCTCTGAGGCAACATGTAGACGCCCATATACGCACAACCGGACAAGCCATGCCACACAAATCTTTGAATCCAGTATGCTCATCCAAACCCACAACTCATTATCAAATCACGCATCGACTGATCCTCAATAGGATCCACAACCGTACCGACACGTAAAGCACGTCAAGGAGGCATCTTAATGAATAAGACATCATTCGCAACAAGTATAACGTAATCATGGAACTTCAAATATTTGAAAGCATACAACACCCGGAGCATTGACGAGTATCCGCCGGCTGGTCGGGTCATCACTCCAGAAGTCTACAGAACCTAAAACCTAATGCTCTGATACCAAGTTCAAAGGACCCAACCCCGATTTAGTTTCCTAAACCGGAATCAAACCCCTTCTGAAAACACAAACCAACAAAAACCATAAAAATTTCAACAGAGTAACGCTACTAACGCGGAATTGCCATTAACCTGCACCCGAAAAATACACTTCATCCTAGACCACAAAAATCAAACCGTGGGCACCAATCCCATCCAGATTTCTCAACACTACCAGAAGAAGTACTATATCCGACGAGATCCTCAAAGAATGACCGACGAGAAGGGATCTCGTCGGATATAGTAAACTATAACCGACGACATGATTATCTCGTCGGCTATAGTTTTTTGACCGTCGAGATTTTCTTGTCGTCGGTCATAGTCGCCGGAAACTCGTCGGTCATAGTTTTGGACAATGTCCGACGATTTTTTTTGACTATTACCAACGAGTTTTTCATTTCGTCGGTTATAGTTTCTTATTTCAGATCTGGGCAGTAGCTCGATTTGTCATTCAAGAAACTTTCCATTTTTTCTGAAAATGCTCTGAAATCGATCTTTGGATGATGTCGACAATGAGTTCGTGATGATTCATGCGCATTATATATATATAGGTACGTCGTGCTTAATTAATATATATATGTGTTGTGCATGATATGCATGTATGTATATATTAATGTTTAATTGGTTGAATATATAGATCGATCGATCGATATTAATTGATTTTGAATATATATATATATATATATATATTGATCGATCGAGTTAATTAATTGATTCTGGAGTTTAAGTAATTGATCGATGGTTGATTTTGAGTACGTACGCGTGATTGATCGTAAATATATATATATTAATTGTTGTTAATTTTAATTTGATTATTGTGAATATATATATATAGCAATAACTAGCTAGCTAGCTAGGGTGATTAATTTATTTAATTAATATATTGCTGAAAGGACCCAACCCCGATTTAGATTCCTAAATCGGAATCAAACCCCTTCGAAAACACGAACCAACAAAAACTTTTCAAAATTTGGGCAGAGTCTCGTTACTAGCGTGGAATAACCATTACCTGCACGCGGAAAATACACTTCATCCTATGCCACAAAAAGCAAAAAGTGGGCACCAATCCCATCCGGATTTCTCAATATATCAACAGTAAAGTAAAGTAGTAAATATATATGCACTTTACTGAAATCCAGTGTAAAATCGTATAACGTATTCAATAGGAAGCTCAGAGCGACATCTAATACATAATCGTATACGCATACCACAGTAGGAAGAACAATAAACCTACTGGATGAAACAAAGTAGCTCGAGCACTATGCCTCCGACCACGACGTGCGACACCAGAGCCTGAACTGCAAACTGGGCACGGAAACCGAAAAGCCTAGGGGAAAGACAAATAACACGTTAGAGTGAGTGGACGAAAATAAATTTCCTTCACCAGTTGATATATATGTAAAATAACATATGCGAGTCCAGGTAAATAAAATAACAAGTACACGAGGTAAAACTCATACTCCTCCAGTGTACTGAGCATGCAAGTAAAAATCCCACGGGGTCACTCATGGACTCCTCCGTGCTAGTACAGTCAGAATCACGGAATCCCAGACCCACAAGTGACTCTACCCAGAAATGGCCTCAGGTCAAAGGTCTGCCTCCCCCCGGTAAAGACCTCGGGTCAGGAGTCACAGCCTCCCCTGACATATGCCTACCATCGGGGATCAGCCGAGAGGCGAGTGTATCGATACAACAACATAACCGCGACTGTACTCTGTGTAAACCAAATCATAAACATTTCAATGCAAATGCATGAATCAATATATAAGTATATGCATATTCGTATACGTATATCCGTATAAATAATATTGTATAACCGTAAACACATGTTCATGTAATCTGAAATCTCATACGCATGCTCAAACACGTAAATCATATAAAAGACTCGCAATCATTTCCGTGAAAAGAAATTGTCCACTCACAGTCTGGCGTAACGCGTATCGCGTTAACCCGTGATCCGGCGGAAAGTCCCTCGCCAAAACAACGATCACGAACACCTGAATATTCACAAAATCCATATCTCAAAATCATATCTCGACAATACAAGACAAATCACGAGAAACCACAGTTCTCGGAAACACATAACTCAAAGTCGACGAATCGTCGAAAATCCGTATATGTACACCTCAATACCTCGCTATACATTCGGATGCTCAAATCGAGAAATGAACCTCCCCACTGCGATCGGGGCGCAATTTCGAGTCAAATGACATGCAACTTGTCGAAAGTCCAAAAAGTCAAACCTGTTGACCGTTGACCGCCGTTGACCGCCGCCCACGGCGGCGCCACCGCTGACCGGAAAATTTCACAGCGGAGCAACCCCTATTCCACTCAAAATCACCCACTGAGCAACTTCCATAACTGCACCGAAGTCCAATTCTCACTCTAACTAGGTCAATTTCATGTAAAACCGAATGTACACACAAATTTCAAATCAAAAATTCTCCTTCCACAAGCAAAATTAGATCACCAAACTTACATGGTAGCTTGCTAGTGATGAGAGCTTCAAAGCCCACTCGAAATTCCATCTCGAATCGGCCCGAATCCAAGAACCCGAATCACAAAGTTTTTCCTCCATTTTTGGCCGGATTTTCCTTTTTTTCCGGTGAGCTATGCCGGGAACAGTGACCGGGGATGGGTAGAGGGAACCGAGGCGCACCTAATGGTACCAACCCCGTGCCTTGGGGTGGCCGGAATCGTCGCGCCGCCATGAACCACCGTGAAGCACGTCGGTCACCATCCTCTCTCCACCGAGTTGCCCCAAAATGGAAATGTTTGACTTGCCCAAAGTGGCAACTACTATTTATAGACTTTCCCAATTTGGAAACTCATGTTTATCCATTTCGACGAACTTTAAACGCGCGTAACTTTCTCGTCGTAATTCCGATTCCAATAATTCTCGCGGCCACAAACTCATCTCGACGTACCCTTCAATAATCACCTGAAGTCAAACACATCAGCCAAACGGATAAAAAGTCAACCCTTCGAACCAACACACACTAAATCGACTAAATAACCAACAATCGGAAATATTCGTAACTAATTCTTCCTAACTCAAAATCATGCTCCGGAAGTTCTCACAAACTCGAAATTAAATTCTGAACAACTTCCGTGAAGAAGCTGAAACCAAATTCTCGTCCGGTAATTAAGTCGTTAAGTAGCTCACCATATAAATCTGAACTTCAAATAATCATAATTAATTCCTCGGTCGTCCAAATAACGATCCGGAACCGCCCACGAACTCAAAATCACATGTACAACGACTCTCGAGAAGAGACCCAGCTCCAATTCTCGGCCAATAATTTAGTCGTTAACGAGGCTGGCGATTCAAATAACTGTCGGACAACCGCGACTTTGCGACTTCACTGCTGATTCTGTTTCGGATCGTCACAAATCCACCCCCCTTAAAAAAAATTTCGACCTCGAAATTTCCGAGTCTGCCGACTACAAGGTAGGAGCACTGCCTCTGCATACTGCTCAACTCACCAACTGCAATCTCAACTGAACAACTCTGATCACAAACTCCACAATAGGAGACAATTCCGTGCTGGAATCCTTGTACCCTCAAATCACAAATCTGAACTGGCTCACATAATCGCCAAGTGTTCCTACATAAGGAACAAACAGGGTACACAACACATAGCAAACCTGAAACACAGTTCCACCACACGGAACACAATACACATAAAAGCCAACACTATAGGCGATGCCGAACCACACGGCATAACACAAACTCGCCTATGGCCACACACGGATCAAAATAACATAGAAAATCTCAACTCAAATTACACACATCAAAATAACTCACACACTCACATCAACATAGCTCAAACATCGGACTCGGGCAATTATCAACCCATTTCCGCTAATCTGACAGTCTGTGGTAGCACATCCACAAAATCAGAATCAAACATCAACTCAAACTCAAACCTGCTCCAACACAATGGAGTACATCATCATCCTCAATTCAACATCACACAGCATCAAAATCACAGTGGTCAACAAACCGGTACTGCATGCAATCTCGAACAATTGGAAACTGCTTGTCCCCAAATCCTCTGGAACTACAATATTGAGGTCCACAACATGCCCTCCAAGGTCTGATAGTCCTCAAAGATCGCTCGTCAATCTGAGGATAAGAACCGGTACTAATTCGTAATCTGGTCCCCAATGCTCGCTGCAAAGCTCACCAACACTCTGCCCTAACTGATTATCTCGATCGGCGAACTGGGACATAGGCACACCACGTAGATGGACAACCTCCATCAAACACAGCCACAACAGCCTGCCACTGAAATCGTCTCCGAAAGTACAAGGAAACGTATTAAATTCATCAAACGGTCCACAAAGGCCTGACAACTGGTATCACAAACCAAAATGCGTACAAACACACACAATCACCGCAGTAACCGCCACGTCTAACCGGAAATCTCAAATGGCTGACACATCTCGGCACGTCTCTGCCTCCTAGCCATCGCCCGGACGAATGTGGCATCAGTACACACAAGCTGCTACATTGCTCTTCATGTTGCGTCACGAGTAATAAACTCGAAGTATCTGACACTTCTCCGTACCACTAGCGCCAAACGCGCGCAAAATCACGAGCCTCAACATCATTATTCTCGAACTCAGCTCTCGTAGCCCACACTCGGCTAACACGAAAACTCGAGCCACACACACACATGCAACACTGAAATCCCGACTCTCGACTGAATGCATCAGCAACAACATCCTAGACGGATGGTCAAGTACAATTTCTAGCCTTCCTCGAACAAACTCAAAAGTGCAGCCATAGTCGTTAATCGACCCCATACATTTACACTACCTCAAGCCCAAATCTGGCCGAAAATGCAACTGGTTGAAACTCAAATGATCAGTGCACGTCCTACACTGAGCTGCACGCCATAACAGTAGTGTCTCAAACTCTTCGATGCTAACATAAGGACAGCTAAACCAAATCACACATAGGATACGTAGCCACATAAGGTTTCCACTGTCCGTAACCATGAGCCACCGCTCCGCTACACAGCATCAAAGCACAACCAAATCCAACCCTCGATGCATAGCCATAATCCACGAACTCGTCGCAGTCATCTGGCAAGATTAAAACCGAAACAACGGTTAACCATCCTGCAGGAGTAAGTAACTCTCCTTGCGTGCATCGAACCACTCAAACTTGACGCCTTCTTCGTCGATCTGAAAAGTGAAGTGGCAATCCGGAAAAATCCTGCACAAGTCGTCGGTACAAGCCTGCCAAACCCAAGAGACCTCTGATATCTGGTACAATGGTAAAGCAATCCCCAAATCAACACGGCTTCAATCTGGTCAGGATCCACACCAACTCCCTCAGATAACATCACATAACCCAAAATCTTCACACTAATCCACCAAAACTCACACCGGCTGAACCTCGCAAACACTTGGTCGTCTCGCAAAGTCCGCGAAACCGCTCACAATTGCTTCAGGTGCTGGTCCACACTCCTGGAGTGAATCAGGATACTGCCAACAAACATGACCGCAAACTCGTCCAGAAACCGTCTGAACACCTGGTCCATCAAGTCTGTAAGATCTACGAGGCATTGGTCAACCAAACAGCGTGACCAAAACTCAAGATGCCCGCACTGAGATCCGCAAGCTGTCCAAACCACATCTGACTCATCAAACCTCAACTGACAATATCCAGTCCCGAAATCAATCTTCGAAAGGACTGAAACTCTTACAAGCTGATCAAACCAGTCGTCATTCCGAAACGGAGGATACTCACTCTCCTCTGAAGCAAATCAAGCTTCCGGTAGTCAATGCACCACCACGTCGAATCATCCAACATTCGTGTAAACAATGCAAGAGCACACCATGCAAACACGCGGGGTCGCATGAAATCTCCTGAAACCTCCTCCTGCAACTCCTGGAGTCGAAACTATAGCTCATCAGCTCCGCTGGCTCCGAACGACAAGATGCCGGTAAAATAAGTCCAGCGCCTGGTACAAGCTCAATGGTGTAGTCAATCTCCCGAACTGGAGGAACACCTGGTAACTCCTCCGGAACACACCTGAAAAACTCAGGATCCACCACAATGTCACCAATATCGGGCACAGCAACCGTAGTATCCACAACATGGCTAAGCAGGCAACACAACTCGTCTCCATCAACCGCTCGACCATCACCAAGAAACAGCATCTCGGGAAATCTGGTCGTCGAACATAACCTCCTCCTCGAGGCTCTCGAATATCGCCAAATGCATCGACAGTAAGTCCATACTCACAAGCACACCAAAACCACAATATCTAGCTATAACCGATCCACGGCTAACACATAACCTCCAACGAGGATCTCGCAACCTCCGGATGGATGCAACACTCTCCAAGACCTCGGAAGTGGAGATGCAGGTACAATAGCCATGGATATCAAACAACTGTAATCCTCGGAGAAAAGTCTGTCCTCAACAAGGTCATAGCACGAACTCCAACATGCCCAACTAGTCGCCCACGTCAATTGCGACTTGTTGTATAACTCATCAAAAGGATACATTGATTAGACTGTAGGAACAACATGAGGATCTCCTCGTAAACTCTGAGCTACCGAACTGCTAACACAGCTGGCTAAGAGCGTTCCCTCGTAACGTGACCCTCCTGGCCACCGAAACAGCAACTGAAAGTACTCCTCGAACACAAGTCACTGCAAAACCTGCTGCGTGAAAGGACCACTAACGATCACCCAAACTCATACCGCAGGAACAAGTCCGCTACTCTGCGATCTCCGCCATCGTCAAACGAATTCAGCAGAGGATCCTCAACATAAATGAAAGACTACAGTCTGATGACGTCACTGATCCCGAAGTGTCGGAACTCCACCTCATCACATATCTCGACTAAATCCACTTTCCTCAAACCATCACATCGAAAACCACGTACACCTTTCCTTCACAATAGCATCGCCACTGAGTGTAGCACACTAAGCTCCTCACGGCAATCTCGAGGCACATCAATCAGACTCTCTCTGATACTCAGGTTCAAACTCATCTCGAACCTCGTACTCTGCTTCCTCTGAAGCCAGACAACTCATGAAAACAGGGACCAACATGTGAACAATGTATCTCTGCCTCAGGTGGGTAAACACTCCACATTCGAATGCTGGGTAGCCTGATAACACCATTACCGTATACACAACACTCTGAATGTAGGCCATGGAGTCGCAACCGGAACTCACACAATAACAGCCCACCAAATACAATAATCTGACTCAGGCAAACATCACTGCCACAATTCTCAGCTCTGAGGCAACATATAGACGCTCATACACACACAACCAGGCAAACCGTGCCACACAAACCTCTGAACTCTGAATACTCATTCAAACCCACAGTTCTCTGGCAAATCGCGCGTCGATTGATCCTCAAAAGGATCCACAACCGAAACGACACGGAAAGCACGTCAGGAGGCATCCTAACGAATACAATATCGTTCACAACAAGTGAAACGTAATCATGGAACTTCAAATATTTGAAAGCATACAACACCCGAAATTTGATGATTATCCGCCGGCCGGTCGGGTCACCATTCCAGACATGCTGTACATTCTCAAATATCCTTAGTAAACATGACTACAGAAGTCTACAGAACCTATAACCTAATGCTTTGATACCAAGCTGAAAGGACCCAACCCCGATTTAGCTTCCTAAATCGGAATCAAACCCCTTCGAAAACAAGAACCAACAAAAACTTTTCGAAATTTGGGCAGAGTTTCGTTACTAGCGTGGAATAACCATTACCTGCACGCGGAAAATACACTTCATCCTATGCCACAAAAAGCAAACCGTGGGCACCAATCCCATCCGGATTTCTCAATATATCAATAGTAAAGTAAAGTAGTAAATATATATGCACTTTACTGAAATCCAGTGTAAAATCGTATAACGTATTCAATAGGAAGCTCAGAGCGACATCTAATACATAATCGTATACGCATACCACAGTAGGAAGAACAATAAACCTACTGGATGAAACAAAGTAGCTCGAGCACTATGCCTCCGACCACGACGTGCGACACCAGAGCCTGAACTGCAAACTGGGCACGGAAACGGAAAAGCCTAGGGGAAAGACAAATAACACGTTAGAGTGAGAGGACGAAAATAAATGTCTTTCACCAATTGATATATATGTAAAATAACATATGCGAGTCCAGGTAAATAAAATAACAAGTACACGAGGTAAAACTCATACTCCTCCAGTGTACTGAGCATGCAAGTAAAAATCCCACGGGGTCACTCATGGACTCCTCCGTGCTAGTACAGTGAGAATCATGGGGATCCCAGACCCACACGTGACTCTAGCCAGAAATGGCCTCAGGTCAAAGGTCTGCCTCCCCCCGGTAAAGATCTCGGGTCAGGAGTCACAGCCTCCCCTGACATATGCCTACCATCGGGGATCAGCTGAGAGGCGAGTGTATCGATACAACAACGTAACCACGACTGTACTCTGTGTAAACCAAATCATAAACATTTCAATGCAAATGCATGAATCAATATATAAGTATATGCATATTCGTATACGTATATCCGTATAAATAATATTGTATAACCGTAAACACATGTTCATGTAATCCGAAATCTCATACGCATGCTCAAACACGTAAATCATATAAAAGACTCGCAATCATTTCCGTGAAAAGAAATTGTCCACTCACAGTCTGGCGTAACGCGTATCGCGTTAACCCGTGATCCGGCGGAAAGTCCCTCGCCAAAACAACGATCACGAACACCTGAATATTCACAAAATCCATATCTCAAAATCATATCTCGACAATACAAGACAAATCACGAGAAACCACCGTTCTCGGAAACATATAACTCAAAGTCGACGAATCGTCGAAAATCCGTATATGTACACCTCAATACCTCGCTATACATTCGGATGCTCAAATCGAGAAACGAACCTCCCCACTGCGATCGGGGCGCGATTTCGAGTCAAATGACATGCAACTTGTCGAAAGTCCAAAAAGTCAAACCTGTTGACCGTTGACCGCCGCCTACAGCGGCGCCACCGTTGACCGGAAAATTTCACAGTGGAGCAACCTCTATTCCACTCAAAATCACCCACTGAGCAACTTCCATAACTGCACTGAAGTCCAATTCTCACTCTAACTAGGTCAATTTCATGTAAAACCGAATGTACACACAAATTAGGCTATCCAAAATTCTCCTTCCACAAGCAAAATTAGATCACCAAACTTACATGGTAGCTTGCTAGTGATGAAAGCTTCAAAGCCCACTCGAAATTCCAGCTCGAATCGGCCCGAATCCAAGAACCTGAATCACAAAGTTTTTCCTCCATTTTTGGCCGGATTTTCCTTCTTTTCCGGTGAGCTATGCCGGGAACGGTGACCGGGGATGGGTAGAGGGAACCGAGGCGCACCTAATGGGACCAACCCCGTGCCTTGGGGTGGCCGGAATCGTCGCGCCGCCATGAACCACCGTGAAGCACGTCGGTCACCATCCTCTCTCTACCGAGTTGACTCGGTCAACTCGGTCAACCCCCAAAATGGAAATATTTGACTTGCCCAAAGTGGCAACTGCTATTTATAGACTTTCCCGATTTGGAAACTCATGTTTATCCATTTCGACGAACTTTAAACGCGCGTAACTTTCTCTTCGTAATTCCGATTCCAATAATTCTCCCGGCCACAAACTCGTCTCGACATACCCTTCAATAATCACCTGAAGTCAAACACATCGGCCAAACGGATAAAAAGTCAACCCTTCGAACCAACACACACTAAATCGACTAAATAACCAACAATCGGAAATATTCGTAACTAATTCTTCGTAACTCAAAATCATGCTTCGGAAGTTCTCACAAACTCGAAATTAAATTCTGAACAACTTCCGTGAAGAAGCCGAAACCAAATTCTTGTCCGGTAATTAAGTCGTTAAGTAGCTCACCATTTAAATCTGAACTTCAAATAATCATAATTAATTCCTCGGTCGTCCAAATAACGATCCGGAACCGTCCACGAACTCAAACTCACATGTACAACGACTCTCGAGAAGAGACCCAGCTCCAATTCTCGGCTAATAATTTAGTCGTTAACGAGGCTGGCGATTCAAATAACTGTCGGACAACCGCGACCTTGCGACTTCACTTCTGATTCTGTTTCGGGTCGTCACATTGCATTATATATATATATAATTTTCAAGATGGACAAGAGTTGGATATGTCTTCCAAGATGGGATGTAAGATATCACCGTGGAATTTGAAGTTTTGTAGAATATGTGAAGGTTAATTGTGGAGGGATGACAATTCATTATTGTCCGTGTACGAAATGTCAGTGTCGTAGCGAGCGATATCGTTTTCACATCGATAAAGTATTGGAGCACTTGAAGAAAAACGGGTTTTGGGATAAGTACACATGTTGGATTTATCACGGTGAGAGCTCAACAGTTGGTCAACATGATCACGGACAATTTTTTGAGAGTGGCAGTACATCCAATGATCCAACAACAAGGTTGATCAACGATATGTTTCCTCATGAGAGCGGCATATTTTCTCAAGCACCGGATATCGATATCCCTCCCGCCGTTGAAGACTTCCCTCATATTGAGCCGGTCCAGCAATTACCTACATCTGTCAACACTGCTGGTATGGACAAGTACAACAACCTCATTGCCTTCCAACAGACCCCGTTGTACAACGGGTGTAATAAGACTGTTCTCGAAAGTGTTATGGGAGTAATGAAGCTCAAAGTGGAGAACAAAATGAGTGTGAAGGCTGTTGATGATTGGCTGAAGTGGTCTGGTTCGTTGTTGCCCCCCGGTCATCGTCTTCCTACCACTCATCGTAAGGTGCGACAGATCCTTAAACATCTTGGCCTTTCCTACATTAAAATCCATGCTTGTAGATATGATATGATTGTGTTCTCTTCTGGGGTGAAGATGCTTATGGGAATGATCTTGAATCCCTTGATGAATGCCCGGTATGTGGTACAGATAGGTATAAGTTGACTCCTGCCGGAAACAAGAAAGCTGTGAAGATACTTCGGTATTTTCCCCTGATAGATAGGCTAGAACGGTTGTTCATGTTTGCACACACGGCTGAAGCTATGAGATGGTGGGCCGAGAGGAATTTGCCCGACGGTGATACGCTTATACACCCTGCTGACGGAGAGGCTTGGAAGCACATGGTGAAGGAGTTTTCTTATTTTGCATCAGAGGTTCGAAATGTTTGGCTGGGGCTTTCATCTGACGGATTCAACCCTTTTGGCAACATGAGTCTTCAATACAGTATATGGCCAGTTATTTTGGTACCGTACAACCTTCCTCCATGGATGTGCATGAAGAAAGAATACAATATGCTCACTATGATCATTCCAGGGCCGGGTTATCCAGGAAAGTGTCTCGATGTGTATCTGAGACCCTTGATTGAGGAGCTTAAGTACTTGAGTGAGCATGGTCATCCCACTTATGACAAGTTAAAAAATGAGATGTTCCAGATGCATGCCATGCTTGTTGGCACCATTAGCGATTTTCCTGCACGCGGGATGTTGTCGGGCAACGTTACCAGGGGATACAGGGCTTGTCCAGAGTGCATGACAGTTGAGTGTTGCAGACCTCATTGTAGGAAGATTGTACAGATGCGACATCGTTGTTGGCTTCCACATGATCACCCATTTCGGGAGGATATGGAGGCATTTGATGGGACTGTGGAAACATGTGAGCAGCCGAGGAGATGGACGGGGGATGAAATCTTAGAAGTGCTAAATGAATACGATTTTGGGCAGCTAAGCAATCATCCTAAGATAGTGGCGTCAATACCTGATAAACCCGACATGTATAAATTCTGGACACACAAAAGTATTTTTTGGGAACTTCCTTATTGGTCCAAGTTGCTGATCAGACACTACTTAGATGTCATGCACATAGAGAAAAATGTGTGCGAGAGTGTGGTCGGCACAGTGTTGAATTGGGAGGGAAAAACTAAAGACGGACCGAAGGCACGCATTGATCTTAAAAGGATGGGACTGCGAAAACATTTGTGGTTGAGAGATGGGAAGAAAAAAATGCCACAAGCTTCTTATACCGTGAAGCCTGCCCAGAAGAGTGAAATCTTTGGTTGGATGGGTAATGTCAGGTATCCTTCAGGCTATGCCGGAAATATAAGTCGATGCGTTAACTTCAAAGACAACAAGATGTACGGACTAAAGAGTCATGACTGTCATATACTGCTCCAACGCCTCTTCCCTGTTTTCATTCGAGGGTACCTGCCCAAAGAGGTGGTGGAGCCGTTAGTGGCTTTGTCAAGATTCTTTCAGAAGTTATGCACGAGAGAAGTGAAGAAATCGGACTTGTTGGAAATGCAACAGGACATCATTTTTATCATGTGCAAATTCGAAAGGATATTTCCTCCAAACTTTTTCGACATCATGCCTCACCTGATGCTCCATCTTCCGGAACAATTGTTGCTTACTGGTCAAGTACACTACACATGGATGTATCCTATGGAAAGGTACGTAATGCATCTCTGAATTTGGCTATATATATGTTGATCTTTAATATTATTTATTCACTTATATATTGTTGCAATAAGCATAACATGCTCGATCTGTAATTACCCATTTACAGACAATTGGGGGACTACAAAGACTATGTGATGAACAAATCTGCACCCGAAGGGTGTATCGCTGAAGCATATATTGCGCATGAGTGCGTAACGTACACCAAGTTGTATTTGGGAGCGTTGGAGGACCCTCCACAACATATGCCTGTAGATGGAGGGCAGTTCAACCCTTCGATCATCTCCGATGATGTTGAAGTTTCTAGAAAGTTGCCCAACTCGTACAAGTTGGAACCTTATGAGCTAGTCGTTGCCCATTGGTCGGTATTGATTAACTGTCCAGAAGTTCAATATTGGAAAATTTTGCACCTTTACTGCCCTGCTATTTCCGGTGATGTTGAGTACCACAACAAGACGTTCGCAAACTATTTTGGCCACTGGGTAAGTTGATACTTAAATTGACCTATATATGATCGATGTTAAGTGCATGTCTCGCATCCTATTTATACGTACTTAATAAATGATTATTTTCAGATGAATCATGTACAAGATGATGGTATCCCTCAGTGGTCACACGAATTGAGGCTCTTGGAGCAGAAACCGGTAACTTCCAGAGTTTATCCTATGTGTAAGGTTAATGGCGTGCTATTTATTTGTGAACATAGAGATGTCAGACGAAAAACACAGAATTCTGGGGTAATGGTGCATGGTGGGCAGAATGGAGTTGACTATTACGGTGTTCTCCATTCAGTTGTCGAATTAATATATGGGGAAGGCATGACCGTGCACTTGTTTAAGTGTAGATGGTTTGATACCGACCCTCAGAACACAAGGACCGATCAATACGGGATTTTTTCGGTGAATACTGCCACAAGCTGGTATGAAGATGATCCGTTTGTGTTGGCCACGGCGGTGAAACAATTGTTCTATCTTGATGATCTTGTGCATAAAGGCCCGTGGAAAGTGGTTAACCATGTTCTTCCACGAAACATATACAGTGCCTCCACCCTTGGTACTGTGACCTCGGATAATGAAGAAGTCAGTGCATACCAAGAGCCGAACGCAACTGGTATTCCTGAAACCTCAACAATTCGCCTTAATAATGTGAGACAGGGAAGTGTGGTATGAATTCCTCAACCGAATCTTCTTGATGTTAATCAAAATGAAGACAATGAAGACTCAAGTGACGAGGACATACACATCTTACCTGAAAGTAACTCGGAAACAGAGTCAGACTCAAGCGATGATTCTGATTATGCGCCTTAATTAGTGTATATATATATGTATGTTATTTCGACTTAGAACGTACAATGTAAAATGAATTTTATTCATATTATGGACAAAATTGTGTCCATCGATGAAATTGCTATATATATCGATCCCCATCATAAATGAGAGAGATCGAGAGATCGATCGGAAAAAAATACAACGTACCGATCGCTTAATAATATCGTATTATTAAATAATAATTTTAATATTTCGTATTAACTATTAATAATTTCGTATTAACTATTAATAAATATATATATATATATTAATACACTACATATTTAATTAGTTTAATTACCGGCATAAATGAAAAATAAATAGAGGAACTATATCCGACGAGTTGCATATGAAATCTCGTCGGATATAGTTGAACCGAAACTATATCCGACGACATTCATATGAAATCTCGTCGGATATAGTTTCGGTTCAACTATATCCGACGAGATTACTTAACTCGTCGGATATAGTATGTTTTATATCCCGTTCTGGGTTTCGATTTGGGGCAGAAACGAAACTGCCCCAAACCGGAACAGTCGCCTCCGCCTCCTCATTCTCCGTTTCCTTCATGTTGGAAGCAAGGAATCGAAGCTCAAGTGCTATTCCATCGATCCTCAAGCCAAATCCCTCGTCGATTAGTGAAAAAACAGGTTTGAAATCCCAAATTTCAAATTTTCGATTTTTTTTTAATTTATGTTAGACTTGAATTTGTGGAATGTGTTGATCGATAATGTGGATGCATGTATATGTATAGTTCTGGAATTTGTTAATTTTATGCATGTATTGATATATATTGGAATAATTTAGAATTTTAGGTTAAATTCAAATATTGGAAAATAGGGGAATTAATTCGAATTTTAGGTTAAATTGGTATATTGGAAAATAGGGGAATTTTAGGTTAAATTGGTATATTGGAAAACATTGGAATTTTATGCATGTATTGATATATATTGGAATATACTGGAATTTTAGGTTAAATTTTATTAAGTTTTAGGTTAATTGGATTTGGAATAATTGTTGAATTTGGATTATTGGAATTATTGATATATATAGTTAAATTATTGGATATATATATATTGTAATTATTGTGGATTTTATGGAATTATTTTTAATTTTTATAATTTAATGGATGAAATAGGAATTAGGAATTATTTTTAATTTTTATAATTTTATAGCAACGATGCAATGGTTTAATTGCGGACCTTCCCAAGGGGCCGGGTCGCGATTGAGTACTTCGAGGGGGAGGTCCAGAGGGAGAGGGAGATCGGGACGTGGGGATGAGGGCTCGGGAGCTGGGGATCCTGATGGCACCGGAAGTCGGTCCGCATCAGGATCCACCAGTGTCCCCAACACTTACAGTGTTTCGCTGACCCCTCGACACCGTCGGCTGATGGGCGAGTGACAACCTCAGCAGCAGCAGCTCGAGCCGGCTCGATCCTCAGGCGCGAGGAGGGTTCAGCAGGTCAGTCGCACGCCGGAAACGGATAGTGCGACTCAATCCTCGGTCCGAATACCGGACATTCATCGCGAGGAGGGTTCCCCCGTCATCCACCAGATAGCTCCTCATTCTTCCGAGGAGGCTGGTGGATCCACTTAGTCCCCGGCGAGGATGCGACTATGCCCGCCGCCTACATTATTCTTACCGTTGGAAATCCCGACGATACCTCATGTCGATTCCGACGGGATGCCTATTCCGGGACAGCTTGTGACGACCCGAACCAGAATCAGTTGTGTGTTCGGCACGATTCTCGAGATTTGGTTATAGTCGCAGTTTTACGATATTGTGTGGTTTGTCGATTCGATTCGCGACTATGTTTTCAGTCGAGAATTTGAGTTGGGTGTCTTCATGGAAATTGTAGAGTACATGATTTCGAGCTCGTGGGCGGTTCCGGAAGATTTTTCCGATAACTGAGGAATATTTTATGATTTTTTGAAGTTTCGGTATTCAACGAGTTTATCCGATTGTTTCGTGTTTATCCGAATCATTTCGCATATTCGTTTTGGACCGTCGATCGACCCGAGACTCGAGTATAAATAGCGGAATAGTCGAGAAATAGTCGAAAATTTCAGATTGAGCTTTGACTGTGTTGACCTGGAGTTGACTTTCTATTTTTGGGAAGCTGACCATTGACCGAAAGGGAAAGTTTTCGTTTTCGGCACCACCGTCCGACCACCGTATTCTGGCCACCTTTGGTTGATTGGAAGGTATAGTTAGTTTCCCTTGATGTATTCGAGTTGTTTGATGTTTTAATTGATGAGATTTGATGAGGTTTTTGGGGTGCCCGAGTTAGGCCGAACGGGTTGATATCGCCGGTGTTGGTGACGGTGGTTCCGGCGAGCCACGGTGGTGGTGGTTAGGGGGGTTTGCTTCCCCTTGGCCTAGGGATTCTATTGGTGTGGTTCAATTGAGGTTTGGTGATGGTTTTGGAGCGACCCGAATAGGTCACCGGAGAGATTTATCCTGTTCGGGTTTGGGTTGTTTTGGAGGGTTTCCGAGCTGTTTTGGTCTTCGTGGTAGTCAAGGAAATGGTTCGTGAGATCGAGGTGGTGAAATCTGGAGCTTCCCGCCGTGTGATTCTGAAAGGACCCAACCCCGATTTAGCTCCCTAAATCGGAATCAAACCCCTTCGAAAACACGAACCAACAAAAACTTTTCGAAATTTGGGCAGAGTTTCGTTACTAGCGTGGAATTACCATTACCTGCACGCGGAAGATACACTTCATCCTATGCCACAAAAAGCAAACCGTGGGCACCAATCCCATCCGGATTTCTCAATATATCAACAATAACGTAAAGTAGTAAACATATATGTACTTTACTAAAATCCAGTGTAAAATCGTATAACGTATTCAATAGGAAGCTCAGAGCGACATCTAATACATAACCATATACGCATACCACAGTAGGTAGAACAATAAACCTACTGGATGAAACAAAGTAGCTCGAGCACTATGCCTCCGACCACGACGTGCGACACCAAAGCCTGAACTGCAAACTGGGCACGGAAACCGAAAAGCCCAAGGGAAAGGCAAATAAAACGTTAGAGTGAGTGGACGAAAATAAACATATGCCTTTCACCAGTTTATATACATACTCAATGTAAAACAGTGCGAGTTCGGAAAACACAACAACAACAACAACACATATATATAAGGAGGTTGTCGGGCGACCTCTCAAACCCGACGTCAGGTGAATCGCTCAAACCTGACGGTGATAGGCCAGGGGACCTCTCAACCCTGGCGGCACTCAGGGGAATCTCTCAACCCTGCTTCAGAGGAATCTCTCAACTCTGGGCCAGAGGAATCTCTCAACTCTGGGCCAGAGGAATCTCTCAACTCTGGTAGCATCGATGCAATAAATGCCATCACCAATAAACATATAATACACCTCCGAAAATAACACATATATCTCAATCATCGTATAAAACAAATACGGAAAATCAATAAATCCACGAACTCGCAAAATCAACAGTAAAAATAGAAACTTGTCCACTCACAGTCTGGCGTAACGCGATATGCGTTAACCCGTGATCCGGCGGAAAGTCCATCGCCAAACAAACGATCACGAACTCCTGAATAATCACAATGTCCAATACTCAAAGTCATAATCCGACCATTCAAATCAAATCACGAGAAACCACCGTTCTCGGAAACACACAATTCGAATACGACGAATCGTCGAAAATCCATATATACCACCTCAATACCTCGCTTTACGTTCGGACGCTCAACTCGAAAAACGAACCTCCCCACTGCGATCGGAGCGCGATTTCGAGCCAAATGACATGCAACTTGCCGAAAGTCCAAAAAGTCAAACTTTGACCGTTGACCGCCGCCGTTGACCGCCGTCTACGGCGGCGCCACCGCCGGACGTGAAATTTCACGGCGAAGACACCCTTATTCCACTCCAAATCACCCACTGAGCAACTTCCATAACTGCACCGAAGTCCAATTCTCACTCTAACTAGGTCAATTTCATGTAAAACCGAATTGGTTCACAAATTTTAATCTCAAAATTCTCAATCCACAAATCGAATTAGAACACCATGTTTATATGGTTAGAATCACAATGAAGAAGGCTACAAAACCCGGTACCTCATGAAGTTCAATTCGGCCGAATTTGAGGAACCCGAATCACCAAGTTTTCATCAATTTCTTGCCGGAAAATCCTCACTCCACGGTGAACCATACCAGAAAAGGAGGTTGGGGATGCACTCGGGACCTTGAGACGAAGAGAACAGGACCACCCCCACGCCGTGGGGTGGCCGGAGCAGCATCACCGCCGTGGAGCAACCAACACGCCGTCGGCCTCCTCCTCCCACTCGGTCAAACCCAGTTGACCGGGTCAACAATGATCAATGCAACTTTTGACTTTCCCCTTTTAGTAAGTTACTATTTATACTTTCCCGAAAAGGAAACTCATACATATCCATTTCGACGAACTTCAAACCCACGTAACTTTCTCGTCGTATATCCAATTCCGATAATTCTCACGGCCACAAACTCATCTCGACGTACTCTTCACTAATCACCCAAAGTCAAACACATCGGCCAACCGAATAAAAAGTCAACCCTTCAACCAAACACATATTAAATCGACTAAATAATCAACAAACGGCAAAATTCGTAACTAATTCCTCGTAACTCCAAATCATGCTCCGGAAGTTCCCACGAACTCGAAATTAAATTCTGAACAACTTCCGTGAAGAAGTCAAAACCAAATTCTCGACCGGTAATTTAGTCGTTTAGTAGCCCACCATTTAAATCTGAACTTCAAATATTCATAATTAATTCCTCGGTCGTCCAAATAACGATCCGGAACCGCCCACGAACTCGTAATCATACGTACAACGACTCTCGAGAAGAGACTCAGCTCCAATTCTCGGCCAATAATTTAGTCGTTAACGAGTCTGGCGATTCAATCAACTGTCGCAACTCTGCGACTACGCAGTAACTCATCAACCTAGCTGAACATGCTGCTGATTCTGGTCCGGGTCGTCACAAATCCACCCTCCCTTAGAAAAATTTCGACCTCGAAATTTCCGAGTCTGCCGACTACAAGGTAGGAGCACTGCCTCTGCATACTGCTCAACTCACCAACGACAATCTCAACTGAACAACTCTGATCACAAACTCCATAATAAAAGATAATTCCGTGCTGGAATTCCTATACCCTCAAATCACAAATCTGGACTGGCTCACACAATCGCCAAGTGTTCCTACATAAGGAACAGATAAGGTACACAACACATAGCAAACCTGAAACACAGTTCTGTCACACGGAACATAACACACATCTCACACACAAAAGCCAACACTATAGGCGATGCCGACCCACACGGCATAACACAAACTCGCCTATGGCCACATATGGATCAAAACATCAAGGCAAATCACAACTCAGTTCACACACATCCACATAACTTTAGCATCAAACTCAAGCAATTATCATCCTGTTTCTGCTAAACCAAAAGTCTGTGGTAGCACATTCCACAAAATCCGAATCAAATGTCAACTCAAACTCAAACCAAACTCGCTCCAGCACAATGGAGTACAACATCGTCCTCAAAACGACATCATGCAACATCAAAACCATAGTGGTCCACAAATTGGTACTGCATGCAATCTCGAACAGCTGAAACTGCTAGTCCCAAATTCTCCGGAACTGTAATACCGAGGTCCACAATATGCTCTCCAAGGCCTGAATAGTCCTCGAAGATCGTTCACCAATCTGAGGATAAGGACCGGTACTAGCTCGTAATCTGGTCCCCAATGTTCGCTGCAAAGCTCGCCAACACATTGTCGTAGCCGATTACCTCGACCAGCAAACTGGGACACAGGCACACCACGTAGACGGACAACCTCCGTCAATCACAACCATGTCAACCTGTCACTGAAATCATCTCTGAAAGTACAAGGGAATGTACAGAGTCCATCCAATGGTCCACAACGGCCTAACAACTGGTATCACAACCAAAGTACATACAAACACACACAAGATTACAGCAGTAACCGCCACGTTTAATCGGAAATCTCAAATGGCTGATACTTCTCGGCAAGTCTCTGCCTCCAAGTTATCGCCAGTCGACAAATGTGGCATCTGCACACACAAACTGCTATATCGCTCTTCATGTTGCATCACGAGTAGTAAACTCAAAGTATCCGATACATCTCCGTACCACTAGTGTCAAATGCGCACAAAACCACGAGCCTCAACATCATCATACTCAAACTCAGCTCTCGTAGCCCATAACTCGGCTAACACGGAAACTCGAGCCACACACACATGAAACACTGACGCTCCTGACTCTCGACTGAATGCATCAGCAACAACATCATCCCAGACGGATGATCAAAGTACAACCTCTAATCTTTCCCGAACAAGCTCAAAGGTGCAGCCATAGTCGTTATTCGACTCCATCCATCGACACTGCCTCAAGCCCAAATCTGGCCGAAAATGCAAGTGGATGAAACTCAAGTGATCAGTGTATGTCCTACACCGCGCTGCACACCATAGTTGTAGTGTCTTGAACTCTCTGACGCCAACATAAAGACAGCTACACCCAAACCACAAATAGGATATGTAGCCACATAAGGTTTCCATTACCCGTAACCACAAGCCACTGCTCTGCTACATAGCATCCAAACACAACCATCTCTAAACCTCGATGCATCGCCATAACCCACGAAATCGTCGTGGTCGTCAGGTAAGATCAAAACCGAAGTAATGGTCAACCATCCTGCAGGAGTAAGTAACTCTCTTCGCGAGCATCGAACCACTCGAGCTTGACGCCTTCTTCGTCAATCCGGAAAGTGAAGTGGTAATCCGAGAAAAATCCTGCACAAGCCGTCGGTAATAGCCTGCCAAACACAAGAGACTTCCGATCTCTGGCACAATGGTAGGGCAAACTCCGAATCATCACGGCTTCAATCTGGTTAGGATCCACGCCAAATCCCTGCTTCAGAGGAATCTCTCAACTCTGGGCCAGAGGAATCTCTCAACTCTGGTAGCATCGATGCAATAAATGCCATCACCAATAAACATATAATACACCTCCGAAAATAACACATATATCTCAATCATCGTATAAAACAAATACGGAAAATCAATAAATCCACGAACTCGCAAAATCAACAGTAAAAATAGAAACTTGTCCACTCACAGTCTGGCGTAACGCGATATGCGTTAACCCGTGATCCGGCGGAAAGTCCATCGCCAAACAAACGATCACGAACTCCTGAATAATCACAATGTCCAATACTCAAAGTCATAATCCTACCATTCAAATCAAATCAAGAGAAACCACCGTTCTCGGAAACACACAATTCGAATACGACGAATCGTCGAAAATCCATATATACCACCTCAATACCTCGCTTTACGTTCGGACGCTCAACTCGAAAAACGAACCTCCCCACTGCGATCGGAGCGCGATTTCGAGCCAAATGACATGCAACTTGCCGAAAGTCTAAAAAGTCAAACTTTGACCGTTGACCGCCGCCGTTGACCGCCGTCTACGGCGGCGCCACCGCCGGACGTGAAATTTCACGGCGAAGACACCCTTATTCCACTCCAAATCACCCACTGAGCAACTTCCATAACTGCACCGAAGTCCAATTCTCACTCTAACTAGGTCAATTTCATGTAAAACCGAATTGGTTCACAAATTTCAATCTCAAAATTCTCAATCCACAAATCGAATTAGAACACCATGTTTATATGGTTAGAATTACAATGAAGAGGGCTACAAAACCCAGTACCTCATGAAGTTCAATTCGGCCGAATTTGAGGAACCCGAATCACCAAGTTTTCATCAATTTCTTGCCGGAAAATCCTCACTCCACGGTGAACCATACCAGAAAAGGAGGTTGGGGATGCACTCGGGACCTTGAGACGAAGAGAACAGGACCACCCCCACGCCGTGGGGTGGCCGGAGCAGCATCACCGCCGTGGAGCAACCAACACGCCGTCGGCCTCCTCCTCCCACTCGGTCAAACCCAGTTGACCGGGTCAACAATGATCAATGCAACTTTTGACTTTCCCCTTTTAGTAAGTTACTATTTATACTTTCCCGAAAAGGAAACTCATACATATCCATTTCGACGAACTTCAAACCCACGTAACTTTCTCGTCGTATATCCAATTCCGATAATTCTCACGGCCACAAACTCATCTCGACGTACTCTTCACTAATCACCCAAAGTCAAACACATCGGCCAACCGAATAAAAAGTCAACCCTTCAACCAAACACATATTAAATCGACTAAATAATCAACAAACGGAAAAATTCGTAACTAATTCCTCGTAACTCCAAATCATGCTCCGGAAGTTCTCACGAACTCGAAATTAAATTCTGAACAACTTCCGTGAAGAAGTCAAAACCAAATTCTTGACCAGTAATTTAGTCGTTAAGTAGCCCACCATTTAAATCTGAACTTCAAATATTCATAATTAATTCCTCGGTCGTCCAAATAACGATCCGGAACCGCCCACGAACTCGTAATCATACGTACAACGACTCTCGAGAAGAGACTCAGCTCCAATTCTCGGCCAATAATTTAGTCGTTAACGAGTCTGGCGATTCAATCAACTGTCGCAACTCTGCGACTACGCAGTAACTCATCGACCTAGCTGAACATGCTGCTGATTCTGGTCCGGGTCGTCACAGATTCCACCGTTGACGGTGCGCTGCCGCCGCTGGCGGCGGTCAACGGCGAGGAAAAAGTCAACTTTCCAGATTTCGATAATTTTAATGTCATTTTTCTCGTAATCACGCCCTGATCGTCGTCCAGAGGTTTTTGGGTCGATTTGATTAGCCGATTTTCAGTCAAGGTTTCGAGTGGGGATTTCGGGATTTCCGTAATTCATTTTATACTGCATTTCGTATTTCCGGGAACGGTTGGTTTCCGTGCATCAGTACACTGTTAAGAACTACGATATTGATCAGTTATATTTTGTGAATATTCAGGAGATCGAGATCTGGATCGTGATCGTGCTTCAGGGGAGGGATCTTCCGCCGGACCACGAGTTTAGCGCGAGTGCGCATTTCACGAGTCTGTGAGTGGACATTTATTTTCACGGATTGATTGTGAGTCTTTTATTTATGATTTACGAACTTGAGCATGCAGATTGATTACGATTTTACGAGCATGTGTTTCACGATTATACATATACGAATATACGTATACGAGTATACATGTATATATATTATGTTTTAAGCATGTGCATAGAAAACATTTATGATTTGGTTTACACAGAGTACAGTCTCAGTATATGTTGTGGTATCGATACACATTGGCTTCTCGGCTGATCCTCGAGTACGCTCCGGGAAGGACAGATATCCTGACCCGAGGCCTTTCTGGCTAGAGTCACGTGTGGGTCTGGGATCCCGTGATTCAGACTGTGCTATCGCGTGGAAGCCCGCGAGAGTCTCCGCGATATGTTTTACATTGCATGCTCTGTACGTGAGTGGTAGCCAGAGTCTCCTCACGTATTATTTGATTTTCGTGCATTTGACTCACATATGATTTTATATGTATATAAATTACCTGGTGAAAGACATTTATTTCCGTCCACTCACTCTAACGTATTATTTGTCTTTCCCCTGGGCTTTTCGGTTTCCGTGCCCAGTTGCAGTTCAGGTTTGGTGTTTTCACGTCGCGGTTTGGAGGCTAGTGATCAGAGTTACCTGTGTTTTCCAGTAGGTTCTTGTTTCGCCTACTGATGTGTATATTGTATATATTTTACTTTAGAGGTCGCTCTGGTACATTCTGATACATGTTTATACGGATTTTCTCGGATATACATATATACATAGTACAGTTCATTTACTGTTGTTGATTATATTGATGTTGAGAAATCCGGATGGGATTGGTGCCCACGGTTTGCTTTTTGTGGCATAGGGCGAAGTGTTAATTTCTGGGTGCAGGTTATGGTAATTCCACGCCAGTAACGAAACTCTGCCGAAATTTTGAAAATTTTTTGTTGGTTCGTGTTTTCGAAAGGGTTTGATTCCGGTTTAGGTAACTGAATCGGGATTGGGTCCTTTCAGCTTGGTATCAGAGCATTAGGTTGTCAGATTCTGTAGACTCTTGTAGTTGTGACGCTTAGGGTATTTGAGTTGATACAGCATGACTGGAGTGATGACCCGACTAGCCAGCGGTACTCATCAATACTTCGGGTGTTGTATGTCCTCAAATATCTGCGGTTTCATGATTACGTTCTTTCTGCTTGTACCTAATGCTTGTCTTGTATCAGTAGGATGCCTCATCGACGTGGTCCCCATGTTGACCGGGATGATGATCCTGATGAGGATCGCCGAACGCGCGACTTGCTTATGCGAGTGCTGCGTTTGGAAGAGCGTTTTGACCTTGTGGTCAAGGCTCGCACTGCGGGTGCTACTGTGTTTTCAGGTTCAGTTGATCCAGAGATATGCGAGGCATGGTTGGTTCAGATTGACCGTGTTTGTGAGCATCTGCAGTTTACACCTGAGCAGATGTCAGTAGCCGCAGTTGGTTTACTTGAGGGTGATGCATACTTTTGGTGGGTTAGCACCGACAGAGTTCCGGCTGATACACCGTGGACATTGTTTCATGATCTGTTTATGCGGAGGTATTTTAATCAGGCTACCCAGCAGCGCAAGTACGAGGAGTTTACGAACTTGAGGCAGGGCAGTTTGTCTGTGCTTGAGTATCGGGATCGGTTTACCCGTTTGTCTCGTTTTGCGCGGGATATGGTGGCTACAGAGGAAGCCAAGTGTCGCAGGTTTGAGCTGGGATTGAATTTGAACATCAAAGCGACCTTGACTACGATGCAGAGGAACAACTTTGATGAGTTTGTTAGTGCTGCACTCCGAGGCGAGGATATTGAGCAGGAGAGACAGCAGAGGTACCAGCCAAGGCGATTCGAGGAAGGTGGACCGAGTCAGGGGCCTTCAAAGAGGCAGAGTTCCGATACTTCCGGTTCAGCTTCGTCCTCAGGTGGTGGATCATATCGGCCACCAGCTAGTGCACCGAGGCGGAGATCGTTATGGAGGAGAGATCGTCCACATCGACCACATGCTAGTGGGGATTCCAGTGGATCCAGTCATCCTCGACAACGTTTTCGCACACCTGCTACACCAAGGGAGGCTCCGTTGTGTAATTTGTGCAATAGGTATCATGTTGGTTCGTGTCAGCGAGGCACCCTCAACTGTTATCATTGTGGTAAGGTGGGTCACTATGCGAGGGCGTGTCCTCAGTTGTATGGAGGTGTTAGTCAGGCAGCTCAGAGTTCTGGAGTTGAGCGAGGTGCCACTACAGGAGCACGACCGGCACAGTTTGCAGGCCAGGGTAGGCAGCAGGGACAGCCTCAGCGAGGACGACCAGCCGGACAGGCGAGGGTTCAGGCTATGACTCTACGTGAGGGCAGAGCATCACCAGAGGTCGTTATCGGTACGTTACATATTTTTGGTATTCCAGTAATTGCATTGTTAGATCCAGGTGCCACACATTCATTCATATCATTTTGACTGTCATCATTGGCTACGGTACCTGCATCTCCACTTCCGGGGTTGTGGAGAGTGTTGTATCCATCAGGTGAGGTTGTGAGCATTGGTTGGGTTTACCGAGATTGTGAGGTGTTTATTGATGGCCATGGTTTAGCCGCTGATTTGTTACTGCTTGATATTGTGGATTTTGATCTGATTTTGGGTATGGACTTCCTAGAGTCGCATTGGGCCATGTTTGATTGCCACAGGAAGGAGGTCGCGTTTCGTCGACCAGGGTTGCCCGAGATACTGTTTCGTGGCGAGAAGAACACTTCCCTACCGTGTTTGATTTCCGCAATGAGGGCGGATCGATTGATGAAGAAGGGTTGTGTTGCTTACTTAGCCCATGTTGTGGATACTACAGCTGCAGTGCCGGATCTCGGTAGTATTGAGGTTGTGTCTGAGTTTCCGGATGTGTTTCCGGCGGAGTTACCTGGTATACCCCCTGTGCAGGAGATTGACTTTACCATTGACGACTTGTTCGATCAACTGAAGGGAGCAGCAGTCTTTTCAAAGATTGACCTTCGATCCGGATATCACCAATTGAGGATCCGAGATTCAGATGTAGCCAGGACAGCTTTTAGGACGCGGTATCGGTATTATGAGTTTTTGGTTATGCCGTTTGGGTTGACCAACGCCCCCGCAGCTTTTATGGACTTGATGAATCAAGTGTTCAGACGGTTTTTGGACAAGTTCGTGATAGTATTTATTGATGATATTTTGATATACTCGAGGAGTGTGGGCCAGCACAAGAAGCACTTGCGAGCAGTGTTGCGGACTTTGCGGGACCATCAGTTGTTCGCAAAGTTTAGCAAGTGTGAGTTCTGGTTGGATAGTGTGAAGTTTCTGGGCCATGTGATTTCGGCTGAGGGAGTTAGTGTTGATCCTGACAAGATCGAGGCCGTGCTGAATTGGAGTCGACCCACTACTGTGCCGGAGATCCGGAGTTTCTTGGGGTTAGCAGGCTATTATCGACGGTTTGTACAGGATTTCTCCCGGATAGCTACACCACTGATCATATTGACGAAGAAGGGCGTCAAGTTTGAGTGGTCTAATGCGTGCGAGGAGAGTTATTTGCTCCTGAAGGAGAGATTGACTACCGCACCGGTTCTGACGTTGCCAGACGACAGTGGTGAGTTTATGGTATACAATGATGCGTCGAAGTTGGGCCTTGGTTGCGTGTTGATGCAGCATGGTAGAGTCGTGGCATATGGTTCCAGACAGCTGAAACCGCACGAGGTCAACTATCCGACGCATGATTTGGAGTTAGCCGCTATTGTATTAGCGTTGAAGAGTTGGAGACATTACCTGTATGGTGCTCAGTGTAAGATTTTCACTGACCACAAGAGTCTCACCTACTTGCGAACACAGCCGGATCTGAACATGAGGCAGCGCCGATGGATGGAGTTGATCAACGACTACGATTGCACGTTTGAGTACCATCCAGGGAAGGCCAACGTTGTAGCGGATGCACTTAGTCGGAAATCTGGAGCTTCGTTGTTTCACATGTGTGTGGCCAGAGTGTCGATGTTAGCCGAGCTTCGAGCTACGGGTGCTGTGTTTGGGTATGATGATGATGGAGCTTTGTTGGCCAGTTTCCAGGTTCGACCAGTGTTGGTTGATCAGGTACGGGAGGCACAGGATTCAGATCCTTACTTGCTGGGCAAGAAGACCATGATTCGGAATGGTGTGCCTACAGAGTTCCGATTGAGCGATGACGATACGTTGTTGTTCAGGGGCAGATTATGTGTACCCAGGGACGAGGACTTGAAGAAGGAGATTCAGGACGAGGCCCACAGTTCAGCGTATGCGATGCATCCTGGAGGTACGAAGATGTTTCGTACACTTCGAGCGTACTATTGGTGGCGCAATATGAAGCGGGAGATTGTCGCGTACGTGAGTCGATGTTTGATCTGTCAGCAGGTGAAGGCGGAGAGGCAGAAACCTGCAGGGAAATTACAGCCACTTGAGATTCCAGTTTGGAAGTGGGAGCATATCACGATGGATTTCGTCTAGCAGTTGCCACGTACTTCGGTAGGCAACACTGGTATCTGGGTTATTGTTGATCGATTGACGAAATTCGCACACTTTCTTGCACTTCCAGGGAAGATTTCAGTGGGCAGATTGGCCAAGTTGTACTTATCCGAGATTGTTCGCTTGCATGGTGTACCTGTGTCCATTGTTTCTGACTGAGATAGTCAGTTCACTTCTGAGTTTTGGCAGGCTTTACAGCGAGCGTTGGGCACGAGGTTGCGATTTAGTACAACTTTCCATCCTCAGACTGACGGGCAGTCCTAGCGGACCATTCAGACACTGGAGGATATGCTGAGATCATGTGTGTTGCAGTTTCGCGGAAACTGGGATCAGCAGTTACACTTGATTGAGTTCGCCTACAACAACAGCTATCAAGCTAGTATTGAGATGGCACCGTACGAGGCTCTGTACGGGAAGCAGTGTCGCACTCCATTGTGTTGGAGTGAGGTGAGCGAGCGTTGGCTTATTGGTCCTGATTTGGTGAAAACCACGATGGAGGACAGACAGGTTATCCGGGATCGATTGAAGATCGCCCAGGATCGGCAGAAGAGTTACGCAGATGTGAGAAGAAAGAGTTTAGAGTTCGAGGTTGGTGATTGGGTCTTCCTGAAACTATCTCCGTGGAGAGGAGTTGTGCGTTTCGGGAAGCGTGGCAAGCTTCGACCGCGGTACATTGGTCCATATGAGATTACGGAGAGGGTTGGAGCTGTTGCTTATAGACTTGAGTTACCGGCTGAGATGGCTCGTGTGCATGATGTCTTCCATGTTTCGATGTTGCGGAAGTACATCTCAGATCCTTCACATGTGTTAGTCCCACAGCAGTTACCGATCAGGGAGGACTTATCGTATGTTGAGGAGCCAGTGCAGATTCTCGATCGTCGTGAGCAGGAGTTGAGGCACCGTGTGATTCCGCTGGTGAAGGTCTTGTGGCAGAACCATTCAGTTGAGGAAGCCACCTGGGAGACCGAGCAGCGTATGCGGGAGCAGTATCCTCATCTATTCACATGACAGGTACGTAAATTTCGAGGTCGAAATTTCTTTAAGGGGGGTAGATTTGTGACGACCCGAAACAGAATCAGTTGTGTGTTCGGCACGATTCTCGAGATTTGGTTATAGTCGCAGGTTTACGATATTGTGTGGTTTGTCGATTCGATTCGCGACTATATTTTCAGTCGAGAATTTGAGTTGGGTGTCTGCACGGAAATTGTAGAGTACATGATTTCGAGCTCGTGGGCGGTTCTGGAAGATTTTTCTGATAACCGAGGAATATTTTATGATTTTTTGAAGTTTCGGTATTCGACGAGTTTATCCGATTGTTTCGTGTTTATCCGAATCATTTCGTATATTCGTTTTGGACCGTCGATCGACCCGAGGCTCGAGTATAAATAGCGGAATAGTCGAGAAATAGTCAAAAATTTCAGATTGAGCTTTGACTGTGTTGACCTGGAGTTGACTTTCTATTTTTGGAAAGCTGACCATTGACCGAAAGGGAAAGTTTCCGTTTTCGGCACCACCGTCCGACCACCGTATTCCGGCCACCTTTGGTTGATTGGAAGGTACAGTTAGTTTCCCTTGATGTATTCGAGTTGTTTGATGTTTTAATTGATGAGATTTGATGAGGTTTTTGGGGTGCCCGAGTTAGGCCGAACGGGTTGATATCGCCGGTGTTGGTGACGGTGGTTCCGGCGAGCCACGGTGGTGGTGGTTAGGGGGGTTTGCTTCCCCTTGGCCTAGGGATTCTATTGGTGTGGTTCAATTGAGGTTTGGTGATGGTTTTGAAACGACCCGAATAGGTCACCGGAGAGATTTATCCCGTTCGGGTTTGGGTTGTTTTGGAGGGTTTCCGAGCTGTTTTGGTCTTCGTGGTAGTCAAGGAAATGGTTCGTGAGATCGAGGTTGTGAAATCTGGAGCTTCCCACCGTGTGATTCCACCATTGACGGCGCGCCGCCGCCGGCGGCGGCGGTCAACGGCGAGGAAAAAGTCAACTTTTCAGATTTCGATAATTTTAATGTCATTTTTCTCGTAATCATGCCCTGATCGTCGTCCAGAGGTTTTTGGGTCGATTTGATTAGCTGATTTTCAGTCTAGGTTTCGAGTGGGGATTTCGGGATTTCCGTAATTCATTTTGTACTGCATTTCGTATTTCCGGGAACGGTTGGTTTCCGTGCATCAATACAGTGTTAAGAACTACGATATTGATCAGTTATATTTTGTGAATATTCAGGAGATCGAGATCTGGATCGTGATCGTGCTTCAGGCGAGGGATCTTCCGCCGGACCACGAGTTTAGCGCGAGTGCGCATTTCACGAGTCTGTGAGTGGACATTTATTTTCACGGATTGATTGCGAGTCTTTTATTTATGATTTACGAACTTGAGCATGCAGATTGATTACGATTTTACGAGCATGTGTTTCACGATTATGCATATACGAATATACGTATAGAGTATACATGTATATATATTATGTTTTAAGCATGTGCATAGAAAAGATTTATGATTTGGTTTACACAGAGTACAGTCTCAGTATATGTTGTGGTATCGATACACATTGGCTTCTCGGCTGATCCCCGAGAACGCTCCGGGAAGGACAGATATCCTGACCCGAGGCCTTTCTGGCTATAGTCACGTGTGGGTCTGGGATCCCGTGATTCAGACTGTGCTATCGCGTGGAAGCCCGCGAGAGTCTCCGCGATATGTTTTACATTGCATGCTCTGTACGTGAGTGGTAGCCAGAGTCTCCTCACGTATTATTTGATTTTCGTGCATTTGACTCGCATATGATTTTATATGTATATAAATTACCTGATGAAAGACATTTATTTCCGTCCACTCACTCTAACGTGTTATTTGTCTTTCCCCTGGGCTTTTCGGTTTCCGTGCCCAGTTGCAGTTCAGGTTTGGTGTTTTCACGTCGCGGTTTGGAGGCTAGTGATCAGAGTTACCTGTGTTTTCCAGTAGGTTCTTGTTTCGCCTACTGATGTGTATATTGTATATATTTTACTTTTGAGGTCGCTCTGGTACATTCTGATACATGTTTATACGGATTTTCTCGGATATACATATATACATAGTACAGTTCATTTACTGTTGTTGATTATATTGATGTTGAGAAATCCGGATGGGATTGGTGCCCACGGTTTGCTTTTTGTGGCATAGGACGGAGTGTTAATTTCTGGGTGCAGGTTATGGTAATTCCACGCTAGTAACGAAACTCTGCCGAAATTTTGAAAATTTTTTGTTGGTTCGTGTTTTCGAAAGTGTTTGATTCCGGTTTAGGTAACTGAATCGGGATTGGGTCCTTTCACAGCTAGGGTTCATTACCCCGGAGCAGGCATATGCGTATATACCCTACCCGGCACCTCTCTGGAGTGCAAGGATTCCGGGACAACGCACCGACAAATCAGGTAAATATTAATTAGTGATATCTTTTCACTCCCTAATATTTAAATTCAATTAGGTGTTAATGTTTAAAAAATCGTCTACATATATATGTGATAGGCGAGATCGTGCCCGGTGCCAAACAGAAGAGAACCAGAGGCCCCGTCGTCGGCAAGTTACTGGACGAAGCCATTTAGGCTAGCGGTGGTGGCCAACTTATGATTCCGATCGGGGATAGAGGGCAGGTGATCGAGGGAAATGTCACTGGAAAGTACGCGGGGATGGCGGGCAGCCTCATACGGGATAGAGTCCCAATGTTGTGGCAAGATTGGAATTCAGTCCCACAAGCCGTCAAACATCAGCTGAATAATGCGTTGTCGGTGAGTTGAATTGTATATTCATTATGAAAATTTTCAATAATAAATTTTTAATATTATTGATATATATATATATAAATATATGCATTGCAGAGGTGGTTCCGCGTGGATGAAGACATTAGACCCACGTGGGCGGATGAAGTGCATGGGAGCAGGTTTGCAGACGACCATTTGTTTCAATTTTTTCGTTTCTTTTGATTATGTTCATACAATGTTGTTAGTTACTAACGCTTGATTTTATGGGTATATATAGGTATAAGGAGTGGAAGGCCGAGCTGAAGAAGCATTGGAAAAAGTACGGGGACGATCGTGAGGGTACCCCTAGCGAGTTTCGTTATAGAGAGTACGAGTGGCGATGGCTTGTGGTTCACTTCAACAACCCTCGATTGAAGGTACGCAACCTTCAATCGATTTTAATTTTTGTTTTATCGTACTTCCCGTAAATTATTTGGCTAATGAGTGTTTTTTTTATGTTGACTTAATCGCGCAGGCTCTTTCTGAAGTCAACGCAAGGAACCGGACCAAAAACACCACAAATCATCATGCCGGTACCAGATCATACTCGGGTTGGATCGAGGAGGCGGCCAACCACCCAGAAGATGATCCCCTTGTCTATACGATGCAGCACGCGTATCCGCAGAATCCCGAATATGTTTTAAGTGTCCTTATAACAAAATAAACTTATTTCTTATTTATTTAGATTGTTTTTTTAATTAATATTTTATTGTTCTTTGTCAATTAGGCGAGAATTCAGGAGGCGATTCCGGAGGTGTTGACTCAAGTGGCGAGAGAGCTCTATCCCAACACCCCCGATGCGAAACTCCCGATTGATCAGATTGATCGATCTGATCCGATCGTCAGGGCCAGGATTACGTCAACTGTGATCCCTCCAGGGAAGAACACATTCTACTGCAGGGGTTCCGGAAAATGGGGTAAAGGGCTGCTGAAGCAGACCCCTGAATTCTCTCGCGGATCGGGATCATCATCATCATCTTCGAGGACTAATGAGCTAAACGACCGGCTTCATAGGCAATCAATTGAGATGGAAGCTCAACGGCGTCGGATAGAGGAGATGGAGCAAGCGCAGACTGCATAGCAGAATCGGTTGGCCGAACAGCAGCTGCAAATGGGGACATGGATGCAGCAATGTTATGCACAGTTGCAAGCATCTGGAATCCAGATAGCTCCCCCCCCCCCCCCCCCCCCGCCCATTTTCGGTGCGCCACAGCCACAGCCACAGCCTCAGCCTCAGCCACAGCCTCAGCCTCAGCCGCAGCCTCAGCCTCAGCCTCAGCCAGACCAGGACCAACCAACTTTTTCCAATTCGTTTGACCACATAGACTTAGGACCAGGACCCCCCTACATTTGAACAATTGTCGGTTTCATTTTTATTTTCATTATTTACTACGCATATGTATACATATTTGAACGATTTTGGTTTTAATTTATTAATTTATTTATTTACTACGTACTCTAGTTTCAATGGTTGTTGATTTTCAATTTGAACAATATATAGATAACGTGATTTTTTGTGAATGCAGGTTTTGGGATAAAACCCAAAACCTGCCAAAAAAAATTTAAATTTTTTCACTATATCCGACGACATGTGTCAATATCGTCGGATATAGTTTTCTCCACAGTCAACCATTTTGACCATGGAGAAAACTATATCCGACGATGACATCGTCGGTTATAGTTTAAACTATGACCGACGATAAATTATCGTCGGTTTTAGTCTATCTATTTTCCAACGATAACCCTAAATTATCGTCGTATATAGTATTACCGACAGTGTATTACCGACGATACTATATCCGACGATGTGTCGTCGGATATAGGTATGACCGACGATAAACGGAAACAGACCGACGACACCAAGTCGTCGGTCATAGTAATTCTTCCGGTAGTGCAATATCATAACAGTAATGTAAAGTAATAAATAAAACTATACTTTACAAAAATCTGGGGAAAATCGTATGAAAAATATAACATCAGAATGTTCAAAGCGACCTCTAGTGTATAATTATATAAATATACCACAGCAAGCAGAACAAGAAACCTACTGGAAGAAACAAGGTAGCTCGAACACTATGCCTCTGACTGCGACGTGCGACAACAGAGTCTGAACTGCAAACTGGGCACGGAAACCGAAAAGTCCAGGGGAAAGGCAATAAAACGTTAGAGTGAGTGGACGAAAATAAACATATGCCTTTCACCAATTTCATATACAATAAACAATGTAAAGTATAGCGAGTTCGGAAAATATATATGGAGGTGCCAGGTAAATCTCTCAAGGCCGACGGTCAGGCGAATCTCTCAAGCCCGACGGTGATAGGCCAGGGGAATCTCTCAATCCCGGCGGCATAACAAGGGAATCTCTCAACCTTGCCCAGCTGAATCTCTCAACTCTGGTCCAGAGGAATCTCTCAACTCTGGCAGACTACCGGTGATCAGCCGAGTAGCCGAAGCATCGATGCAGGTATGCCATCACCATAAAAATATAAAATAATACCTCCGAAAATAATAAATAAACTCACATCGTATATAAACAAATACAGAAAATCACGAACTCGCAACGACTGTGAAAATATAAAAGTGTCCACTCACAGGTGAGCGTAACGCAATACACGTTAATCCCGTGATCCGGCGGAAAATCCCTCGCCAAACAAACGATCGCGATCCCCTGGATAATCATAAAATCTACTGCTCAAAATCATAACTTAAAACCTCGAATCACATCACGAGAAACAACCGTTCCCGGAAACATATAATTCAATATCGACGAAATCGTCAAAATCCGATAATCACACCATAAAACCTCGCAAAAATATCCGATGCTCAATTCGAAAAATAAACCTCACCACTGCGAACAGAGCGCGATTCAGAGCGAAACGACATATAACTCGTCAAAAAACACGTCGCCGGAAAAATCGCTGCCGCCGGTGCCGGAAAATCAAACCTGCCCAGAAAAATTCAAGCTACACATGGATTTGAAGATCTCGACATTTCCAACAACTTTCCAGTTCAAAGTTAAAGCCAATTTTGACCGGAAAAGGTCCAAACTCACCTCAAAGGTGCAAACCCTCGCCGGAATTTTAAACTGATCGATCTCTCTCCTCCGGCCACGGCAACCTCTCAAACCACTTGCAATAGCTTCCTTTCCTCATGGCTAACAAAAACCCCTAAAGAGGAGCCACCAAATCGGCCGGAAAAATCACCTCCGACCACCGCCGAATTCGCCGGAAAATCACAAACTTCAAAACGTCATAACTTCTTCATTCGGCAACCAAATTGAACGAATGACCTATCAAAAGAAAGAGGAGCCCAAGCCCAACAACTTTCATGAAGACAGCACAGCGAAAAGTGGCCGGAATCAAGCGCAACGAAGGCAAACAAAATTCGGCCTGGAATGGAGAATAATGACTGGTCAACCCGAGTTGACTCGGTCAACACCCAATTCTGACTTACCCAAAAAGGAAACCCACTATTTATACTTTCCATTTTTTGTAATTTCCGTATTTATTTTACGACAAACTTTGATCGAACATAACTTTTGTATCGTAACTCCGTTTTCAACGATTCTCGCGTCTACGAACTTATCTCGACAAATTCTTCAATTTCCACCTAAAGTCAACCAACTTTGACAAATCTGATAAAAAGTCAATGGCTCAATTCAACATAAGCTTATCTGATAAAACGATCAACGGTCTAAAATATTCACAACTTATTTCTCGTAACTCGGAATAATCCTCCGGAAGTTTCCACGAGCTCAAAATTAAATTCTCTACAACTTCCGTGAAGAATCCCAAATCAAATTCTTGCGCGATAATTTAGTCGTTAATGAAGCCGCCATATTAACCAATTACGTCGAAATCGCGACTAATCGCGAAACTCACAAATCAAGTCGATAACCATTCCATTTACGGTTCGGGTCGATCGATGGTCCAAAACGGATCACAATCACGATTCGGATAGACTCGAATACGAACGGATAAACTCGACGATATTCCAAAATTTCAAATATTCATATTATATTCCTCGGTCGTCGAAATAATAATCCGGAACCGCCCACGAACTCGAAATCACGCGTACAACAACTCTCGAGAAGAGACTCAACTCAAATTCTCGGCCAATAATTTAGTCGTGATCAAAGCTGGCAATTCAATCAATTTACGAAAAACTACGATTACGTGCAAGCTCGTGGATTAAGCCGATTACACTGCTGATTCTGTTCCGGGTCGTCACAGTATACATCATATATAACAATGGAAAAGAAAGTAGATCATCTGTTTACCATCAGGAAAAGAGCAACATGGTCGCTTTAGGATTCTCTAAAAAGGTTTAAGGCTGAAAAATTTACAATCATTAGTTATAACGACTACACGACTGCTTCGACATTCATAAAGGGTCTGCCTATAGAACATTCCTTATGTGGAGAATTTTTCATGAGACCAAATCTTAATTTGACAGATATGTTCATTTGAACAGAATGACATGCCATCTGGGACGAAGAAAAGGAAGATCAAAAGAATTGAATTCGAGTTTGGATGGACTGTGAAAAGTAAACGGCGTTTGAGGCAAATGAAGCTAGAGTTTTGATACACTCGAAAGAAAAGAGATCAGCAGACAACATGCAACACAACATAAAAAGTATTACGTATGTAATTTATTATTTTGCATTTTCCTTTCTATGTAGACTAAGTCGGCTTCAAAGGGGAAATTGGATTTTCTCTCTCCAGTGTTTCTAACAAGAAACTACTTCAAATCTTTGTCTCGAAGGAGAAATTGTATTTCTCTTTCGAATGACACTAGTAAGAAGCGGTTTCAAACTTGTTGGCTGCAAAGGAGAAATTCAAGTTCTCTCTCTCGAAGGAGAAATTCAAGTTCTAACAAGAAACTACTTCGAATCTATGTCTTCGAATGTTTCTGTCAAGAAAATGCTTCTAACTTAAAATGACTTCGAATGAGATATTGTGATTTTCTCTTTTATGTTTCTAGAAAAATCTGCATCGAATCTTAGATGACTTTGAAGGAGATATTACATTTTTCTTTCTAGCGTGTTTACCAAGAAATTGCTTCAAACCTAAGTTGGTATGGAAGAAGTTAGTAGCAATAAATTACTCGATTCAATTAAATATTGAATATGAAAAATCACATTTCACTCTCGTGCTTTTACAAAAGTAATTTTCAAGGTGCAACCCTTGAAGCTTCAAAGTATTACCAAAGTTTGGAACAAAATTCTCAATTGAAACAAATTATACTTGTATCTCAACTATAGCAATATCGTAACTGTATCAAAATGATATGTTCAATAGATATGTGTCTATTCACCTTTAGCGCATGTGTATGCTCAAAAGAAAAAAAGACAGGGGCATTTATGGATACATAAATTACACCTAGATAATATAAAAGCAACAGATAATATCATAGTAACTTCTCTCAACTTCCCTTCAACTATTCTATCACAACCTGACCAATTAAAATCAAGCCTCGAGGTAGCTGCAAGTTCACCATCAAATCAACTGCTATCTATAAATAGGGAAACATAAAAGTGAAAAAGGGGGGAGCGTTCATTTACTCTGCCATAAGAATCCACTTACAGAGTGTATCATAAGCTTAATCGAAGGAATTTTCATGTAGCATCGAAGGACATCTATCACAGAAACTAAAGTTGATTTATTGTGGTGAAATTCATTACCACACCTTCATCGAAGAGGTTCACCCATTTTAACAGAAAAAGCTGTTCTGGATTTTTTCACTTTAATATGCTCTATTTTAGTTAGCAGTCATTGCAAACGGAGTCTCTCTCGAACCGGGAAGTACATGTGATAGCAAAGTCACACTTGTTCATGTTATCAATCAATTTGCTTTCGATCAAGGTTGTTGTCCCTAGCCACAACCGTTTCTCAATCTCGTCAAGTTTGGTTGTCGTAGACTTGCCTTGTCTAGTCCGCATTTCACTTTTGGTTAAGTGTGTTGATGAGCAGCAATTTGATTATTCAATTAGTGGGTGGTTCAAACATCAGGTGTTGAGTCCAGGTACCATTCATTATCAATGAATTTATGAGCATGATAGTTCAATAAGTAGTGTCAGTTTTCAAACGTTGATCAGGATTATTATTAGACTTGTTGTGACGACCCGAACAAGTATCTGTTGCGTATTCGGCACGATTCTCGAGATTTGGTTATAATCGCAGTTTTACGATATTGTGTGGTTCGTCGACTTTATTCACGACTATGTTTTCGGTCTAGAATTTGAGATGAGTGTCTTCACGGAAATTGTAGAGTACATGATTTCGAGATCGAGGGCGGTTCCGGAAGATTTTTCCGATAATTGAGGAATATTTTGTGATTATTTGAAGTTTCGGTTTCCGACGAGTTTATCCGATTGTTCCGTGTTTATCCGAATCATTTCGTATATTCATTTAGGACCGTCGATTGACCTGAGGCGCGAGTATAAATATCAGAATAGTCGAGAATTGTCGTAAAATTTCTGTTTGGGAGTTGACCACCGTTGACTTACTATTTTTGGAAAGTTCACCAGTTGACCGAAGAGGAAAGTTTCCTCTTTGAGCTTTGCCGTCCGACGACCTACTTTCCGGCCACCTCCGGCCATGTGACAGGTATAGCTAGCTTCCCCTTGTAATTTCGAGTTGGTTGGTGTTTAGATTTATGGAAATTGGTGAGGATTTCGTGGAACCCGAATCGGGCCGAATTGGGAAATTTTGCCGGAGTTCGTTGGCCACTTTCCGGCGAGCTATGGTGGTGGTGGTTAGGGGGGTTTTCTTCCCCTAACCTAGGTGATACTCCTACGGTGTTTTATTTTGGGAATTGATGAGGTTTCGAGGTCACCGGTTAGGTCACCGGAGCTTGAGATTCCGTTCGGGTTTGTGATGTTTTGGACAGGTTCCGGAGGAAATTTGCCTGTGAGGTAGAAGAGAAAGTGCTTCGCCTGGTTATGGACTTTAAATCTGGAGTTTTTGGCTGTGGAACTCCAAGGTTGACGGCGCGGCGGCGGCGGCGGCGGCGATCAACGACGGAGCTCCGGCCAAAAGTTGACTTTTTGGATTTCGACGTTTTTAATGTCATTTTTCTCGTAATCGCGCCCTGATTATCGTCCAGAGGTTTTCGGGTTGATTTGGTTACCCGATTTTCAGTCGAGATTTTGAGTGGGGATTTCGGAATTTCCGTTATTCATTTTGTACTGCATTGCATATTTCCGGGAACGGTTGGTTTCCGTGGTTCAGTACAGGGTTGTGGACTATGTTTTTGATTAGTTATGTTTTGTGAATATTCAGGAGATCAAGATCGAGATCTGGATCGTGATCGTGCTTCAGGCGAGGGATCTTCCGCCAGACCACGAGTTTAGCGCGAGTGCGCGTTACGCGAGTTTGTGAGTGGACATTTATTTTCACGGATTGATTGCGAGTCTTTTATTTATGATTTACGAACTTGAGCATGCGGATTGATTATGATTTTACGAGCATGTGTTTTACGATTATGCATATACGAATATACGTATACGAGTATACATGTGTATATATCATGTTTTAAGCATGTGCATAGAAAAGATTTATGATTTGGTTTACATAGAGTACAATCTCAGTATATGTTGTAGTATCGATACACATTGGCTTCTCGGCTGATCCCCGATTACGCTCCGGGGGTGGGGGACATATATCCTGACCCGAGGCCTTTCTGGCTAGGATCACGTGTGTGTCTGGGATCCCGTGATTCAGACTGTGCTATCGCGTGGAAGCCCACGAGAGTCTCTGCGATATATTTTACGTTGCATGCTCTGTACGTGAGTGGTAGTCAGCGTCTCCTCACGTACTATTTGATTTTCATGCATTTGACTCGCATATGATTTTATACGTATATATTACTTGGTGAAAGACATTTATTTTCGTCCACTCACTCTAACGTGTTTATTGTCTTTCCCCTGGGCTTTTCGGTTTCCGTGCCCAGTTTGCAGTTCAGGTTTGGTGTTTCACGTCGCGGTTTGGAGGCTAGTGATCTGAGCTACCTGTGCTTTCCAGTAGGTTCTTGTTTCGCCTACTGATGTGTATGTTGTATATATTTTACTCTAGAGGTCGCTCTGATACATTCTGATACTTGTTTATACGGATTTTCTCGGATATATATATATACTACAGTACTGTTTACTGTTTATGATTCATATATTGATGTTGAGAAATCCGGATGGGATTGGTGCCCACGGTTTGGCTTTTATGGCATAGGATGAAGTATTATTTTCAGGGTGCAGGTTTATGCAATTCCACATTAGTAATGAAACTCTGCCGAAATTTTGAAAAGTTTTTGTTGGTTCGTGTTTTCAGAAGGGGTTCGATTCCGGTTTAGGTAACTGAATCGGGGTTGGGTCCTTTCAGCTTGGTATCAGAGCATTAGGTTGTCAGATTCTGTAGACTCTTGTAGTTGTGACGCTTAGGGTATTTGAGTTGATATAGCATGACTGGAGTGATGACCCGACTGGCCAGCGGTACTCATCAATACTTCGGGTGTTGTGTGTCATCAAATATCTGCGGTTTCATGATTACGTTCTTTCTGCTTGTACCTAATGCTTATCTTGTATCAGTAGGATGCCTCCTCGACGTGGTCCCTGTGTTGATCGGGATAATGATCCTGATGAGGATCGCCGAACGCGCGACTTGCTGATGCGAGTGCTGCGTTTGGAAGAGCGTTTTGACCCTGTGGTCAAAGCTCGCACTGCTGGTGCTACTTTGTTTTCGGGTTCAGTTGATCCAGAGAAATGTGAGGCATGGTTGGTTCAGTTTGAACGTGTTTGTGAGCGTCTGCAGTTTACTCCTGAGCAGATGACAGTAGCCGCAGTTGGTTTACTTGAGGGTGATGCATACTTTTAGTGGGTTAGCACCGACAGAGTTCCAGCTGACACTCCGTGGACATTGTTCCGTGATCTGTTTATGCAGAGGTACTTTAATCAGGCTACCCAGCAGTGCAAGTACGAGGACTTTACGAACTTGAGGCAGGGCAGTTTGTCTGTACTTGAGTATCGGGATCGGTTTACCCGTTTGTCTCGTTTTGCGCGGGATATGGTGGCTACAGAGGAAGCCAAGTGTCGTAGGTTTGAGCTGGGATTGAATCTGAACATCAAGGCGACACTGACTACGATGCCTCGGAACAATTTTGATGAGTTTGTTAGTGCTGCACTCCGAGGCGAGGACATTGAGCAGGAGAGACAGCAGAGGTATCGGCCGAGACGGTTTGAGGAAGGTGAACCGAGTCAGGGGCCTTCAAAGAGACAGAGTTCTGATACTTCCGGTTCAGCTTCATCTTCAGGCGGTGGGTCATATCGACCACCAGCTAGTGTACCTAGGCGGAGGTCGGGATGGAGGAGAGATAGACCGCAGCGACCACGGGCTAGTGGGGATTCCAGCGGTTCCAGTCATCCTTGACGACCTTTTGGCACTTTTGCTACACCAAGGGAGTATCCGTTGTGCAACTTGTGCAATAGGTATCATGTTGGTTCGTGTCAACGAGGCACCCTCAACTGCTTTCATTATGGCCAGGTGGGTCACTATGCGAGGACGTGTCCTTAGTTGGTTGGTGCTGGTGATCAGGCAGCTCAGAGTTCCGGAGGAGAGCGAGGAGCCACTTCGGGAGCGTGACCAACACAGTTTGCAGGTCAGGGTAGGCAGTAGGGACAGCCCCAGCGAGGACGACCAGCCGGACAGGCGAGGGTTCATGCTATGACTCTACGTGAGGGCAGAGCATCACCGGAGGTCGTTATCGGTACGTTACATGTTTTTGGTATTCCTGTACATGCATTGTTAAACCCGGGTGCCACACATTCATTCATATCATTTAGACTTTCATCATTGGCCACGGTACATGTATCTCCACTTCTGGGGTTGTGGAGAGTGTTGTATCCGTCAGGTGAGGTTGTGAGCATCGGTTGGGTTTACAGAGATTGTGAGGTGTTTGTTGATGGCCATGGATTAGCCGCAGATCTATTACTGCTTGATATTGTGGATTTTGATCTGATTTTGGGTATGGACTTTTTGGAGTCGCACTAGGCCATGTTTGACTGCCACAGGAAGGAGGTCGCGTTTCGACGACCAGGGTTACCCGAGATACTGTTCCGTGGCTAAAAGAACACTTCACTACCATGTTTGATTTCCGCGATGAGGCCGGATCGATTGATGAAGAAGGGTTGTGTTGCTTACTTAGCCCATGTTGTGGACACTACAGCTGCAGTGCCGGATCTTGGTAGTATTGAGGTTGTGTCTGAGTTTCTGGATGTGTTTCCAGCGGAGTTACCTGGTATACCCCCTGTACGGGAGATTGATTTCACCATTGAGTTGTTGCCTGGTACAGGACCGATTTCCCATACACCATATCGTATGGCGCCTGCGGAGTTGAAAGAGTTGCAGATTCAGCTCCAGGAGTTGTTAGAGAAGGGATTCATTCGACTGAGTGTTTCTCCGTGGGGTGCTCCAGTGTTGTTTGTGCGGAAGAGGGACGGGTCCATGCGTTTGTGCATCGACTATCGGAAGTTGAATCAGATTACAGTGAGGAACAAGTATCCGTTGCCGCGGATTGATGACTTGTTTAATCAGTTGAAGGGAGCAGCAGTCTTTTCGAAGATTGACCTTCGATCCGGATATCACCAGTTGAGGATCCGAGACTCTGATGTAGCCAGGACGGCATTCAGGACGCGGTATGGGCACTATGAGTTTTTGGTTATGTCGTTTGGGTTGACCAACGCCCCCGCAACTTTCATGGACTTGATGAATCGAGTGTTCAGTCGGTTCCTGGACAAGTTCGTGATTGTATTCATTGACGATATCCTGATCTATTCCAGGAGTGTGGGCCAGCACAAGAAGCATCTGCGTGTAGTATTGCGGACTTTGCGGGACCATCAGTTGTTCGCGAAGTTTAGCAAGTGTGAGTTCTGGTTGGACAGTGTGAAGTTTCTGGGCCACGTGATTTCGGCCGAGGGAGTTAGTGTTGATCCTGACAAGATCGAGGCCGTGCTGAAGTGGAGTAGACCCACTACTGTACCAGAGATTCGGAGTTTCTTGGGTTTAGAAGGCTACTATCGACGGTTTGTTCAGGATTTCTCCCAGATCACTACACCACTGACCAGATTGATGAAGAAGGGCGTCAAGTTTGAGTGGTCTGATGCGTGTGAGGAGAGTGATTTTCTCCTGAAGGAGAGATTGACTACCGCACCGGTTTTGACATTGCCACACGACAGTGGTGAGTTTGTTGTGTACAGTGATGCGTCAAAGTTGGGCCTTGGCTGTGTATTGATCCAGCATGGTAGAGTTGTGGCATATGGTTCCAGGCAGCTGAAACCGCATGAGGTCAACTACCCGACACATGATTTGGAATTAGCCGCTATCGTATTAGCGTTGAAGAGTTGGAGACATTACCTATATGGTGCTCAGTGTAAGATTTACACTGATCACAAGAGTCTCACCTACTTGCGGACGTAGCCGGATCTGAACATGAGGCAGCGCCGATGGCTGGAGTTGATCAACGACTACGATTGCACGTTTGAGTACCATCCGGGGAAGGCCAATGTTGTAGCAGATGCACTTAGCCGGAAATCTGAAGCCTCGTTGTTTCACATGTGTGTGGCTAGAGTATCGATGTTAGCCTAGCTTCGATCTACAGGTGCTGTGTTTGGGTATAATGATGATGGAGCTTTGTAGGCCAGTTTTCAGGTTCGACCCGTACTGGTTGATCAGGTACGAGAGGCCCAAGATTCGGATTCTTACCTGTTGGGCAAGAAGACCTTAATACGGAATGGTGTGCCCACCGAGTTCCGTTTGAGCGACGACGGTACGTTGTTGTTCAGAGACAGGTTATGTGTACCCAGAGACGAGGACTTGAAAAAGGAGATTCTGGATGAGGCCCACAGTTCAGCGTATTCGATGCATCCCGGAGGTACGAAGATGTTTCGTACACTTCGAGCGTACTATTGGTGGCGCAACATGAAGCGGGAGATTGCGGCGTACGTGAGTCGATGTTTGATCTGTCAGCAGGTGAAGGCAGAGAGGCAGAAACCTGCAGGGAAACTACAGCCACTTGAGATTCCGGTTTGGAAGTGGGAGCATATTACGATGGATTTCGTCTATCAGTTGCCGCGTACTTCGGCGGGCAACACTAGCATTTGGGTTATCGTTGACCGATTGACGAAATCCGCACACTTTCTTGCACTTCCGGGGAAGATTTCAGTGGGCAAATTGGCCAAGTTGTACTTATCATAGATTGTTCGCTTGCATGGTGTGCCTGTGTCCATTGTTTCTGACCGAGATAGTCAGTTCACTTCTGAGTTTTGGCAGGCGTTGCAGCGAGCTTTGGGCACGAGGTTGCGGTTTAGTACAGCTTTTCATCCTCAGACTGACGGGCAGTCCGAGCGGACCATTCAGACTCTTGAGGATATGCTGAGATCATGTGTGTTGCAGTTTCGCGGAAACTGGGATTAGCAGTTACATTTGATCGAGTTCGCCTACAACAACAGCTATCAGGCCAGTATTAAGATGGCACCGTACGATGCTCTGTACGGGAAGCAGTGTCGCACTCCATTATGTTGGAGTGAGGTGGGCGAGCGTTGGCTCATTGGTCAAGATTTGGTGAAAACCACGATGGAGGACATACAAGTTATCCGGGATCGATTGAAGATCGCCCAGGATCGGCAGAAGAGTTACGCAGATGTGAGGAGGAAGAGTATAGAGTTCGAGGTTGGTGATTGGGTCTTCCTGAAACTATCTCCGTGGAGAGGAGTGGTGCATTTTGGGAAGCGTGGCAAGCTTCGACTGCGGTACATTGGTCCGTATGAGATTACGGAGAGGGTTGGAGCTGTTGCATACAGACTTGAGTTACCGGCTGAGATGGCTCGTGTGCATGATGTCTTCCATGTTTCGATGTTGCGGAAGTACATCTCAGATGCTTCACATGTGTTAGCCCCACAGCAGTTGCCGATCAGAGAGGATTTATCATACGTAGAGGAGCCAATGCAGATTCTCGATCGTCGTGAGCAGGAGTTGAGGCACCGTGTGATTCTGCTGGTGAAGGTCTTGTGGCAGAACCACTCAGTTGAGGAGACCACCTGGGAGACCGAGCAGCATATGCGGGAGCAGTATCCTCATCTGTTCACTTGACAGGTACGTAAATTTCGAGTTCGAAATTTCTTTAAGGGGGGTAGATTTGTGACGACCCGAACCAGAATCTGTTGCGTATTCGGCACGATTCTCGAGAGTTGGTTATAGTCGCAGTTTTACGATATTGTGTGGTTCGTCGACTTTATTCGCGACTATGTTTTCGATCTAGAATTTGAGATGAGTGTCTTCACGGAAATTGTAGAGTACATGATTTCAAGCTCGAGGGCGGTTCCGGAAGATTTTTCCGATAATCGAGGAATATTTTGTGATTATTTGAAGTTTTGGTTTCCGACGAGTTTATCCGATTGTTTCGTGTTTATCCGAATCATTTCGTATATTCATTTAGGACTGTCGATTGACCCGAGGCGCGAGTATAAATATCAGAATAGTCGAGAATTGTCGTAAAATTTCTGTTTGGGAGTTGACCACCGTTGACTTACTATTTTTGGAAAGTTGACCAGTTGACCGAAGAGGAAAGTTTCCTCTTTGAGCTTTGCCGTCTGACGACCTACTTTCCGGCCACCTCCGGCCACGTGACAGGTATAGCTAGCTTCCCCTTGTAATTTCGAGTTGGTTGGTGTTTAGATTTATGGAAATTGGTGAGGATTTCGTGGAACCCGAATCGGGCCGAATTGGGAAATTTTGCCGGAGTTCGTTGGCCACTTTCCGGCGAGATATGGTGGTGGTGGTTAGGGGGGTTTGCTTCCCCTAACCTAGGTGTTACTCCTACGGTGTTTTATTTTGGGAATTGATGAGGTTTCGAGGTCACCGGTTAGGTCACCGGAGCTTGAGATTCCGTTCGGGTTTGTGATGTTTTGGACAGGTTCCGGAGGAAATTGGTCTGTGAGGTAGAAGAGAAAGTGGTTCGCCTGGTTATGGACTTTAAATCTGGAGTTTTAGGCCATGGAACTCCACGGTTGACGGCGCGCCGCCGCCGCCGGCGGCAGTTAACTGCGGAGCTCCGGCCAAAAGTTGACTTTTTGGATTTCAACGTTTTTAATGTCATTTTTCTCGTAATCGCGCCCTGATTATCATCCAGAGGTTTTCGGGTTTATTTGGTTAGCCGATTTTCAGTCGAGATTTTGAGTGGGGATTTCGGAATTTCCGTTATTCATTTTGTACTGCATTGCATATTTCCGGGAACGGTTGGTTTCCGTGGTTCAGTACAGGGTTGTGGACTATGTTTTTGATCAGTTATGTTTTGTGAATATTCAGGAGATCGAGATCGAGATCTGGATCGTGATCGTGCTTCAGGTGAGGGATCTTCCGCCGGACCACGAGTTTAGCGCGAGTGCGCGTTACGCGAGTTTGTGAGTGGACATTTATTTTCACGGATTGATTGCGAGTCTTTTATTTATGATTTACGAACTTGAGCATGCGGATTGATTATGAATTTATGAACATGTGTTTTACGATTATGCATATACGAATATACGTATACGAGTATACATGTGTATATATTATGTTTTAAGCATGTGCATAGAAAAGATTTATGATTTGGTTTACACAGAGTACAGTCTCAGTATATGTTGTAGTATCGATACACATTGGCTTCTCGGCTGATCCCCGAGTACGCTCCGGGGGGGGGGGGGGGGGGGGGGACAGATATCCTGACCCGAGGCCTTTCTGGCTAGGATCACGTGTGGGTCTGGGATCCCGTGATTTAGACTGTGCTATCGCGTGGAAGCCCACGAGAGTCTCCGAGATATATTTTACGTTGCATGCTCTGTACGTGAGTGGTAGGCAGCGTCTCCTCACGTACTATTTGATTTTCATGCATTTGACTCGCATATGATTTTATATGTATATATTACTTGGTGAAAGACATTTATTTTCGTCCACTCACTCTAACGTGTTTATTGTCTTTCCCCTGAGCTTTTCGGTTTCCGTGCCCAGTTTGCAGTTCATGTTTGGTGTTTCACGTCGCGGTTTGGAGGCTAATGATCTGAGCTACCTGTGCTTTCCAGTAGGTTCTTGTTTCACCTACTGATGTGTATATTGTATATATTTTACTCTAGAGGTCGCTCTGATACATTCTGATACTTGTTTATACGGATTTTCTCGGATATATATATATACTACAGTACTGTTTACTGTTTAGGATACATATATTGATGTTGAGAAATCTGGATGGGATTGGTGCCCACGGTTTGGCTTTTGTGGCATAGGATGAAGTGTTATTTTCTGGGTGCAGGTTTATGCAATTCTACATTAGTAACGAAACTCTGCCGAAATTTTGAAAAGTTTTTGTTGGTTCGTGTTTTCAGAAGGGGTTCAATTCCGGTTTAGGTAACTGAATCGGGGTTGGGTCCTTTCACTTATTGTATTCGAGAATTTTCCAGAATATCATGGATGCTGGTATTTTGTTAGTTGTGGAGTTTGGGTGTATTGTATTGGTGAAATGTGTCAGATTTTGCAAGTTTTGGGTTCGACCATAAACAAATAATTCATGACAGATTTTCAGTAGAAATTCTCTTGATTTCAAGTCGTTGAAATCACTTTTTTCCCTGATCACTAGTTAACTAACCAACTTTCTATGAGATGTGTATTGTGGTTATGTTCAACACAGTTATGTGTGGATCCCTCGTTGTATTCAACGAGGTGAGGAGCACTTTGAATGCAATTACGTGCAGGCAGTGCCAATGAGATTCTCGTACATATTATTTCTTATGTGTGTACTAGAGACACATGACTTCATATTATGCCAACGTCATTAGGCGACGAATAGACTACATCAAAAGATGCACCTTTATCATAGTACTTTAATGTCTATCGCTACCGTGTCATGGTAAGGAATTGGCTTTTCCGAGGTCTGCCCCATTCATCATTATGGTCCTTCACTACCACATTTTTAACCATTGCCGGCGATTTAAAAATCGCCGGCAATGTTTTTTATCATTACCGGCGATTTTTTCCCCAAAAATCGCCGGTAATGTCTTTTTTTTTTTAATCATTGCCGGCGATTTTTCTGGCAAATCGCCGGCAATGTTCCGCCGGTAATTAAAAAAAAAATACATTGCCGGCGACTTACATTTAAGTCGCCGGCAATGTATTTTTTTTTTTTAACATTACCGGCAACTTAAATGTAAGTCGCCGGCAATGTCTTTTTTTTTTAATTGCCGGCGGAACATTGCCGGCGACTTACATTTAAATCGCCGGTAATGTTAAAAAAATGACATTGCCGGCGATTTTTGGGGTAAAAATCGCCGGTAATGATAAAAAACATTGCCGGCGATTTAAAAATCACCGGCAATGGTTAAAAATGTGGTAGTGCTTGTGGATAGTCATAAGAATGAGTGTAGGAATGTGTCGCTTTCAACTGAGGTGAAGTTGATATTGCTGGTAGATTTAATCTTAAAATTAAGCTCAAGCATAGGATGTGGGGATAGTTACGGAAGTGCTCGTTATCATTAGATACTTTACATTATTGTGCTTGACGATGCAGTTGTGTGTAGAGAAGATATTTCAATCATTAACGATTTAGTGTTTCAACATGTTGCATTCATGGACGAGAATAGCGGATTTCAGGATTTTAGAAAGCACTTAGAAATAATTCTAAACGATTTTATAAACATGATATTATTCTCAACAAGAACAAAATACTTAGAAAAATAGGATATAGAGTTTTTAGGAATTTAGAACAACAATTAAAAAAGAAATAAATCAGGGACTACACAGTTGTAGGAACATATAGCTAAAAAAGTTGTAGAATTTTCAGATAAGTTAGAAGACAAAAAGAAATTACAAGCATTTTTAGGTCTTTTGAATTACACTAGAAGTTTTATTCCTGATCTTTGTTGGAAAATAGCAGTTTTACATAGAAAAAAGAGCAAGATAGGTCAAAAATACATCAATAAAAAAGATATTAAGTTAGTACAGCAGATTAAACAAGAAATTATGCAGTTAAAACCTTTAGCATCATCACTAGATGATAGTTATAAAATAGTCGAAACATATGCATCATCATTAGGATGGGCAAGAATTTTTTATCAGAAAAAGAATAAAGATTTCGCAAAATTAGATGAACGAATATGTCGATACGCTTCTAGTAAGTTTAATTGATATACAATCTAGATTACCAGCAACAAATTTAAAAATATTAGGCATACATAATTAATTTTCTTGAAGCATTTTCTTTATTTTTGCATAATAAATTTTTTACTATTAGAACAAATTGTCAAAATATAGTATCACATTATAATAAAAATTACTACTAGCTAACAAGCAAGCAACCCATAAAATGGGGTCAATTTTATTGATTTTATTACAAGAAATGGCTTTCAGCCAAACTTTGAGCATATAAAAGGGTATGATAATACATTAGCCGATATCTTATCTCGACTCATTTTGTAAGCAGGTATGCAGTCTTTTCGACCCTCTTCGAGTAATCAACAAGCAAAAAGTGGTAATCCACCATCCATGGCAGCAAGACCAGCAACAATTACCCATTCTTACAATAGTATTCAAGTTCAAGAAATCTGTGAACCGCACCTCAGGTTTATTATCTACTAAGAAAAAAGTATTACTAGACAATTTTTTGAATATTAGGATACTAATACCTAGCATGAGAACAGAACAAGAAAAATTAATTACAGCTTTAGACAAGGAATTTTAAGCAATCGAGCAGGTAAAGAAGTAGCAATAGAAGAATAACATAAACTTCATGCACATTATGCTACAATTCATTCCCATCTTCATAGTCTTCATGAACAACATAATATTATTAAAGCACAATATGGTAGCCTACAAGAAGAGCATAATACAATAACTGAGCACTTTCATAAATTAAACTTGAACCACCAAAGATTAATGACTTATATTACTAATAGTGGTCAAGAGTTTTTTCCATCCTTGTTAGAAGCATAAACCACAAATTCATACTTTTTTACAAGTTTTAGCAAGACAAAGATTTTCTCACTTAACCGATCATTGCAAAAGATCATGTGATAAAATTAAAGCATGATAAACAACTTTCTTTATAGGTTGCAATTCAAAATTTTCGTTTTAATCTTATTTCCAACCCACAGCTATTGAATAAGAGTTTATTATGTTTCAAAACTTTTGAAAGAAAATGAAAAAGTTAGATACCATATTTTATATTTTTATTAGCTAGCATAAATATGAGAAATTTTGGTGAAATGTATTTGGAGCATGATGATAGCAGGATTTTAGCTACTCTTGGTTTACTTATAGAAAATAATTTTTTAGCAAGTCTCTATATTCAAAAACATATTTATTTTTTTTACTGTAAAAGTGAATTGAAAAGACAAAAAATCCTTTATTACTATTTACAGTTTTTACAACAAATTTTGGCTTCTTCTTGTTGGGAAGTCTGTTTCTCTCTTCTTTGTTTTCCTTCCGTGATGCTTTTTTACTGAACCTGGTTGAGGCCAACCACAGCGAAAAGAAATTATGCAATAAAGTCTACTACTTGGTTACAAAACAAAGGTATTCAAAAGCGTGATAATGCATATATGATAAAAAAAATTGGAGATTAAGAATACGTACTTTCGAAGATTAAGATTTTTGCAGGGCTTTTACTTTGAGAAAGACTAAAATTTAAATACAGACTTTTAAGATTTGACATAATTAATTAGACACTTGCTCTATTTGTACCTCAAAGAGAATCTGCTTCTCATCTCTTTAATTGGTCTGTGCAACCTGACAAAGGACGCCTAGAGATTTTCTGGTTTGAATTGCATGACTCAGAGTTTAGATTTAATCCAAATCATGAGAATTCAGTTTGATAGTAATACTAACAATGATTTAAAGATTAAAAAGTGTTTATGACTTTATGACAAATTTGGAAAGTGAAATTAGTTTTCAAGATTGAGAAAGTCAATGTCCAAGAGCTACCAAAAAGATCATGCCCTTGCACTATAATTTGGAAGCCGCCTCCCCAAGATAGTTACTTGATCAATTTTGATGGCCCAGTGAGAAACAATAGAGATGGAGTTGCAGCTTGAGGAACATTAGAGATTGTCATGAAAATCTCATTCTAGCTGGATCTCGAAAGTTTGGTAGAACCACGGTCTTTCTAGCCAAAACTTTTGCATTTAAAGAGTCTTCTTCAAGCTCTGACAATTAAAATTAAAAGAATTTAAGTGGAAGAAGATTCTCTATTTGTGATCACCAGTGTTAACACCCAATGCTTGATTCCTTAGACGCTCAAAATCATAATTTCAGACATCAAGAATCTTGCGGTCATGTTCGACAAAATTTCATTTAGACATTTCTTCAAAGAAGCTAATTTCTAAGCAAATAGTTTTGCTAGATGGAATCATATTATATTTAGTCTTCATCTTTAGGATCACAAATCCTGTAGCTTGGTTGGTGCGGTCTCGATTCATGAACAACTTAATTTTGACTACTAAAAGCAACTCCAACAACGTCACTTAAAATTATCTTATTTTTTTCAAATATATAGTCGAAACCTATTTTAGCTATGTACTTTTAAAAATTTGTTCCAACAATATTACTTACAATTTAGTTATATATAAACGTATGGTTAATTTTGATTAGTTGATGAAAAATAAATAATTAATTTACTTAGCTATTAATTGATTTTGCAATTAACCTGGAAGAAAATAATTTAATGAAAATGTTGACTTTACATTACTTATAACTCATGTTTTTAGTATAAAAATAAGGGATAAAAATGTGAAATATATAAATTTTCTATTATAGTTAATGAAATCAGGAATATGCTAGAGTTGATTTTGAAGAAAAAATCTTATATTTATACCAAAAATAAATTACAAGTCATGTGTTGGAGTCTAAGAGTGCCGATGTGTAATTACTAACTAACTAGTCTTTTTCATCTGTATAAAGAAAATAACCGATATAATTGGTTTCCTTGTTGGTGAGAATGTGAGATGGCAAACATGGCATAGCCTCGGAGTTTAGAGCACCTGCACCCGTGGCTGCTCGAGCAGCATCTTCCGAGCTCGTCAACGAGCGGTCGTCGACGACAGCACGCATCGCTACACGCCGAGCTCGTGCTGCTCGCCGGTCGACCCCGCCTCTCCTCGTCTCACCCACTCCGTGGCCCCACCCGTGCTCGTGCTCTCGCTCGAGCAATTCTTGCTCGTGTAACTGCTCGTGCCGAGCGGTCGCCGACGACTTTGGCGGCCCCCACGCCTTGCTCGTGCTGAAAAGCAGCACCTTAGTGGCACTTTGTTTCCGTCTTGCTCAAAATCAAATAAGTCATGACAAGACAGCTTGATCAAGACAGTCATAGTGTTCACGATAATGCCATTCTCTCCTCTCCTGGATCCTGCTGCTGCTAAAGACACTAAAGTAAAGGCAAATCTCTCAAATCACACCCACCTGTATTTATCGATCTTGTGGACAAACATATGGACAAGACCCACTCACTCCGTCACTCCCAAACATCATTCCAAAAGCACCAACTGCATGATTTGACGTTACAGATTCTGTACTTTTAACCTCATCCCACTGGACAATCTCTCTCTCTCTGGGTGTACATTATTACTCAGTCAGATCACATTGTATATGTATATTGCAGAGCAGCACATAATTAACACTGGTCATATACGTAGCTGAGCTCCTGGTATAATGTACTTAATGAGTGCGGGTACCGTAGATGTTACAGTACTCACCACTATTGTAAACAGGGTCATGTAATGCGTACGTGTTGATATATACTGCCCTTATTAGTTTTTCATTTTCGAAAGAAATAGATATCGAGGCAATCAAGCAATATATCACCATGCATTCACCACTATATGTGTCCATGACCCACTTACAGTTCTCCACTCTTTCGTTCTTCGAAATCCCAACAGTTGATGATGATGATCACAGCCAAGCCAGAAGTAGGGTTAATTGCATACGTCAGCTTGACAGAAGCTGTAGTTGTGTATAAAATGACCTAACTATCATTATTTACGGATATATGTAGACACACTACTGGAGGAGGGCATCGGGGCGACGTAGTTATATTTCTACGTCGCTCCGATTTTAGATGAGGCGACGTACTTTGGCTTTGATAAAAATTATGTCGCCTCCAAAAATTGAGGCGACGTATATTGAAGTACGTCGCTTCAACAAGCTGAGGCGACAAGTTTTTCATTCGAAGCGACCAAACTAATCTACGTCGGTTCGAATAAAATCGAGGCGACGTAGATTGCTCAATGTACGTCGCCTCGATTTTATTCGAACCGACGTAGATTAGTTTGGTCGCTTCGAATGAAATCGAGGCGACGTAGATTGCTCAATCTACGTCGCCTCGTTTTTTTTAAATTATGATCTACTCTTCTTCTTAAAGTCAACCCGTTCATAAAGGTGGTATTTTAGAAAAACAGTTTCCCCGAGCTCTGTAGCTGTTTTGGGCGATTTTGGGGAGAAATTAGAGGAAATTGAGAAAGAAGGTTGTTCTTGCCATTGATTTGATTCTTGAGTAAGGTTAGTTTGATTTTTATCTCTTTAACCCTCTTTATGACCATAATATGTTAAATTAGAAGTGAAATTGAAGTTTTGGTGAAATGTTTGAAGTTGAATTGAATTTGGTGTTATGTTGTAGTTCTAGTGTTTGAATCATTGAATTGTGTTAAATCATGTTATGGGTTCATGAATAATGTTTAAAATTTGGTTAAGTTTAGTGAAATTTATTGATGATTAGAAGTGAAATTGAAGTTTTGGTGAAATGTTTGAAGTTGAATTGAATTTGGTGTTATGTTGTAGTTTTAGTGTGTTAAGCATTGAATTGTGATAAATCATGTTATGGGTTCATGATTAATGTTTGAAATTTGGTTAAATTTAGTGAAATTAATTGATGATTAGTGTAGATTATGTGTATTCGAGCCTTAATTAGTAGTGTTATTAGTGTTAATCATGATTTCGAGCGTATGACTATATATAATTGTGGTGTTTATCAACTTAGAACTCCCGTTTGAGAATCAACAACTCATCTAGTTGATCGAGTTGAGTTGTTGATTCTCGAATTGTCCCATTTTTGAACACTTTAGGTGAACATGACTTTGTTGATCATTTTGCTATTCGTGTGATTTCAGTTTCAGTTTTGGGATATGGTTTCGACAGTGTCTCCTTTAAATGTTCCCCGAGTGCAAATTAGGTTGTTTAGATATGTGTGCACTCGGGGAACTGTAGGGAGATGCTGCCGAAATTTCCCTAAACTGGAGCTGAAACGCATGGGTGCAAAAGCGTTGACAAATGTCGTGTTCCCCTGAAGGGGATATGACCCAACCCGGAGGCATAAGGCGAAAAAGTGTGGGGTTTTGGTTGAATCGCAACTGTGGCATGGTAACTTTGTTCATATTGATTGTTTATGTTGACAGGAAACATGGACGGACTCCCAGACAAAACTTGGATGACATATCATCGTGCTGATCCAAGGTACATCACAGGCATATTCGAGTTCATGAATTTTGCCCGGCTACATAGTAACGGAGCCGATTATTACTTCTGCCCGTGCAAACGTTGTAAGAACGATCCGTTCAAGGTTACTATGGATGTCATGTATCATCACTTATCACACAGTGGTTTGAGTCCTACTTATACAGTCTGGCACCTTCACGGGGAAGTTTCTGGTGAACCGGCAATGCTCAGTCAACGAAGTCAGTGGCTTCAAGACAGAGTTGGTCCTTCTAGTGGTGCCGGTCCTTCAGTGAACCCGCAGTTGGAGATTCTACATGATGCATATCCCTATTATCCTGGATACCATGAAGATGCACCCCAACAATTAGTGGAAGATAATTCGGGCATGAACTTCAATGACATGGTAGACGATGATTATGAAAAGTACGATAGATTATTGAAGGAGTCACAGACCCCATTATATGAAGGCAGTGAGGAAACTGTTTTGAGTGCCATATTAGATGCAATGGAAATGAAAAATGAAAATGGATGGTCGGACACAAGTGTTGACTCTTTATGTATTTACATTAATAAACTTCTTCCTAAAGGGCACACATTCCCCTGTTCATACTCGAGAATAAAAAAAATCTTGAGTGATCTTTCACTGGGTTACGAAAGAATTGATGCGTGTGAGTTTAACTGTGTGTTGTTCAGGGGGGCGCTTGTAAACGAGAGGATTTGTCCAGTGTGTTATTCTGAAAGATATAAGCCATATACGAATGATATTCCCAAAAAAATAATTCGTAACTTCCCTCTAACACCAAGGTTGAAGCGCTTGTTTATGTCCCCACACACTGCCAAGCATATGCGATGGCTGGGGGAGCGGATATGCGTGGCGGGTGGCTGGTAGTGGCGGATATGCGTGGCGGGTGGCTGCTACCAGCCACCCAGCTGACGGAGAAGCGTTTCAACATTTTGACAGAACTTTTCCAGGTTTTGCACGGGACTGCAGGAATGTGCGCCTTGGAGTAGCAACAGACGGTTTCAATCCATTCGGAACAATGGGAACTTTGCATAGTACATGGCCCGTTGTTATGATGCCGTACAATCTACCACCATCAATGTGCATGAAGAAGGAGTATAACATGTTATCAGTGTTGATTCCAGGCCCTAAATCTCCCGGAAAGTGCCTTAGTGTACTAATTGAGCCGATGATTGAGGAGCTAATACATTTATGGGTCGTTGGAGTCCATACTTTTGATCGAGTAGACAATGAGGTATTCTTGATGAAGGCAGCGGTAATGTGGACTATTAGCGACTTTCCAGGTTTAGGGATGCTTGCAAGGTCAACTGTGAAAGGATACAAGGCATGTCCAATCTGTCTAGATGAGCTAAGTTCAGAGCATATATGTGGGAGGATAGTTTATGAAGGTCATCGAAAATGGCTCCACCAGGATCACCCTTGGAGATTGAGCAAGGCATTTAACGGGAAGGAGGAGTTTGGCGGAAGACCCTATCGTAAGAGTGGAGATGAAATTTTGGAGGACGTTAGGTCAAACGTTTACCCTATTCTTAGCCAACATGAAGACTTGAAGGTGCCGTACAATCCGAATAACAGACAGTGTTGGACTCACGAAAGCATATTTTGGAAGCTGCCGTATTGGTCATCATTGAAGATCAGACATTGCCTAGATGTCATGCACATTGAAAAAAATGTGTGTGACAACATCCTTGGAACCATTTTTTCGATTGAATCGAAGTTTAAGGATGGTCCAAAAGCTCGCGCTGCTTTGAAGAAGAGGAATGTGCGAAAAAAACCAGTGGCAAAGAGCGGGTGACTTGGATACGGGGAAAGTTCCTCATGCACCCTTTTTAGTTAAAAAGGATGATCTAGAAGATGTGTTCCAGTGGTTCAGGGATGTTAAGTATCCTCTTAGTTATGCAGGTAGTTTGAGAAGTAAGGTGAAAATAAGTTCCCCGTCACAGTTTTATGGATTGAAGACGCATGATTGCCATGTCTTGCTTCAACGTCTTCTTCCTGTGGTTATAAGAGGGTTGCTGCCAGAAAACGTTGTCAAGCCATTGATAGCACTGTCAAATTGGTTTCGTCAACTATGCAGTAGGGAGCTTAAGAAGGAGGTTGTGCGTGACATGGAAACTGAGATAGTGATGATTCTCTGCAATTTGGAGCTCATATTTCCTCCACATTTTTTTACATCTATGGTTCATCTCATGGTTCATCTGCCCAAACAAGTATTCCTTACAGGTCCAGTACACTATACATGAATGTATCCAATTGAAAGGTAAAATTTTTTGTTATTGCTAATATTAGGAAAATATTATTGTACTAATCTTGTGTAATATGTCGGCAATTAGGAAAATATTGTACTAATCTTGAGTGGTGTTTTTGCAGGCAATTAGGAAAATATAAAAAGTCAATGAGGAATACACGTTACCCGGAAGGTAGTATTGCTGAACAGTACCTCGTACATGAGTCGGTGACGTATTGTAAGGCTTATCTCAGACGGATGGACAACGAAGATATCGACACTTCCATATCTGGGTGGAATGTCAACTGTGTTTCACTCTTAGTAAGACCAGATATTATCGAGACTCGTCGCCAGTTCAGGTTGACTGAGTCAGAGACTGCTGAGGCTCACTGGCAAGTCTTGGTGGAAACAGACGAAGTCAAACCTTACCTAGAAGAACATCTCAGAAGGTTCGAGGCTAAAAATGGTGAAGATTTCGACGAGCTTCGTCGGAGGAGGAGTTTTCTTCCATGGTTCTTAACATGGGTACATATGCCTATTAATTCTTGTAAGGTTCTTTGAGGGTTTATAACACTTATCTTTAACTCCTCTTAACACTTATCTCTCAGGTGTCCCTTAAAGAAAAAAACTCGGACCCGAGCTTGGTTGCAGGAATAAAGTCATTAGCTCAAGGACCTCAGCAATGTCGGGTTTATAAGTCGTGTTATGTGAACGGTGTCAAGTTCACATCGTTTGATAGAGATCAAAGAACCGTGACTCAAAACAGCGGTGTCATGATAGACATGGGTTCATCCAAGTTCTACGGCCATGTTAACTACGTGGTCGAAGTATTATATGCAGGCCGTATGCCAGTGGTATTGTTTAAGTGCATATGGCACAACTCCGAGGACCCTGAAGATCTTGACACCCTTATAAAAGATCATGGACTGATATCAGTGGATACAAACAACAGTTACTATGAGGATTCACCCTTCATAATTGCAACCAAAGCAAAACAGGTATTCTACATAGACGATCCAAAGGCTGGTGGTACTTGGAAGGTAGTACAAGAAATGTCGCACCGCAATGTCTACAGCGGCGAAGTACTGGCCATAGATGAAGTTTTATCGCGTACAGGAGATCATATATTCGATCCTTACTAAGAGGACACTCCCACGGTGATACAATTTTACCCAGATTTTCAACTACTTTTGGACGAAGAAGGAGATGAGGACGAGGAGGAGGACGAGGAGGAGGAGGAGGACGAAGACGAAGACGAGGAGGAGGAGGACGAGGACGAGGAGGAGGACGAGGACGAAGACGAGGAGGAGGACGAGGACGAAGACGAGGACGAGGACGAGGACGAAGACGAGGACGAGGAGGAGGAGGAGGAGGAGGAGGAGGAGGAGGACGAAGACGAGGACTAAACTAATATTATTATGAATTTGAAACCTAAATTCGTATTTTCTTTAAAGCATTACTAACTTTATGTATTCGAGAAAATATTACTAACTTTATAATTATAAACTTCATTTATTCTAAAAATCAAAATTAAAAATTAAATACAATGAAGCGACGTAGATTGATCAATCTACGTCGCCTCGTTTATTTAAATAAACATAACTTTTAATATTAAAAAAAATTAAATATTAAAAACAAATAAGCGACATAGATTGAGCAATACACGTCGCCTCGTTTATTCCAGAAAAAAAAATTAAATATTAAACAAAATTAAATATTAATTACAACGAGGCGACGTAGATTGATCAATTTACGTCGCCTAGTTTATTCAAAAAAACAAAATTAAATATTAAACAAAATTAAATATTAAATACAAGAAAGCGACGTAGATTGCTCAATCTACGTCGCCTCGTTTATTCCAGAAAAAAAATTAAATATTAAACAAAATTAAATATTAATTACAACGAGGCGACGTAGATTGATCAATCTACGTCGCCTAGTTTATTCAAAAAAACAAAATTAAATATTAAATACAACGAAGCGACGTAGATTGATCAATCTACGTCGCCTCGTTTATTATATTAATCTAGGCGACGTAGTTTGGAATCTACTTCACCTCGGTGGATATATAATTCCAGACTCACAGTTTCTTTCTTCTTCTTTTCATTTCGCTTCCTTCTTCCTACACTCCCACCGAAACCAAACCGGAAACCCTAAAATCGCCGGACACTCCCACCGAAACCAAACCAGAAAGCACGTGGGTTCATTTCGTTTCCTTCTTCTTCTTACTGTAAGCAAGTTCTCCTCTGTGTTTAACTTTGAAACCTAAGTTCTATTTTTTCAAATTGATTCGGGTACTTGTGATCTTCGCCTTGTAATCTATATACAACATATAGTAACTGAGCCTTGTAATCTGTATGATAGTGATCTATTTTCAATGAGCCTTGGAATCTATATACACCTGTATGATAGTGATCTATGTACACTGCCCACCAACTGTTCGATGAAATGACCAAGTGAACTTACGATCTGTTTTCAAGCTGTTTTTGCTTCTGTTTTCATGTAAGCATATTTACGTTTTCAATCTGTTTTGAAATCGTTTTCAATCTGTTTTCAAGCTGTTGTATATGTGTTTTATGTGTTGTGTATTGTGTTTTGTGTTCGAGGGATTCAATTCCTCGAAACCATCTTCTTGATTGTGCTTTCATTGTTCACAGGTTCGGTGATTGTTCAAATTGGTCGGTGCCTTACTAGCTCTCATTTCCAGGTATTCAATTGGAGTTGTGAACTTGTGAACTTGTGATCATGTTGTTGTTTGCTTGAGTAATACCGTGAGCTCTTATTCAATCTGTTTTCAAGCTGTTGTATATGTGTTTTATGTATTTTGCATATGTTGGATGGTTAGGGATGGTTAGGGATGGTTAGGTATGAAATGTTTCCAATCTGTTTTGAATGTGTTAGGGATGGTTAGGGATGGTTAGGGATTTCGTAGTTTGATTTGATAATTGAAGCTAGTAAACAGAATGATTTCAACTCAGGTAACCACAGTAAGAACCAAGTGCATCAAACTCATGAGTATTATGATTGACATTTACAGTGCCAAGTATCATGATTGATGAGATAAACCTGTAGACCTAATCAACATTGCTATAAGCTGTAAACTTGTTTGGTAAAGGTGTAATCTTATTTGAGTAATATAGAATACCAAAGTTCTGTAAACATATGAAGAAAAATGCGAGGCGGCTTTTGGGGCCTGCTGTATTCTTAGAGTGAATGTGATTCTATATAAGCTTGTAGAAGTCAACTCTGAACTTTTGGTTTCCGAATGTGTGTTTCAGTATTGCATAAATGACGAGTATGTAGAAGTTGTTGTCCATGTGTAGTTGCTGTCCATGTGTAGTTGCATATATGCGATAAATGACGAGTATGTAGAAGTTGCTGTCCATGTGTAGTTGCTGTTCATTTTTATTGTGTAGTTGTTGTTCAATTTGATGCGACATTCCGAATGTGTTTTGTGTTTTGTGATGATGATGATTCCGAATGTGATGATGCTTTGTGCGAATGCGATAAGCTATATGTGTTTTGTGTGTTGTGTATTGTGTCTTGTGTTCGAGGGATTTAATTCCTTCGGTTGTGATGATAAGGATATATTGAAAATTGATTGCTTATATGCGATAAATGAATGTGATTCTTCCTGTGCGAATGCGATAAGCTATATGTGTTTTGTGTGTTGTGTTTTGTGATGATAAGCTATATGTGATGATAAGCTATATGTGATGGTACTTCGGTTCATACTCTTTTTGATATCTAACCCAACAATGCGCAGATCGACTGAGGAGGCGCGCAGATCGACTGAGGAGGCGCGCAGATCGACCGAGGTGGCGCAGAAGGCCATAGCGGATTACAATGCGCTCGCCCAAAGGATGCAAGAAATGGAGGCCATGATGCGATCATTCCAGGCTGCGAGTCAACAACCTCAAGCTCCTCCACCACCTCCCGGCTCGTAAACTGTATCTATGATTTGTATAAACTTGATTTGTGTAAACTTGATTTGTATAAACTTTTAACGTTTTGATTTGTGATTGAATGCGTTTTTGTGGTTGAATGCGTATCTGCAGTTTGAATGCGTTTTTGTGTTTGTAAATTGCGATAGGTCTTGACTTGGTACAATAATATTTAATTTTTATTTTTTTATTTTTTAATAAATGAGGCGACGTAGATTGTTCGATCTACGTCGCCTCATTGTCTAAATAAAAAAAAAATATTAACTACATTGAGGCGACGTAGATTGCCCAATCTACGTCACCTCAATTATTACAAAATAAAAAAAATAAATACTAAATACATTGCGGCGACGTAGATTGATCAATCTACGTCGCCTCAATTTATTCAAAAATAAAATAAATATTAAATAAATTGAAGCGACGTAGATTGATCAATCTACGTCGCCGCAATTTATTCAAAAATAAAATAAAATAAATTTTAAATAAATTTAAGCGACGTAGATTGATCAATCTACGTCGCTTCAATGTATTCAAAAATAAAATAAAATAAATATTAAATAAATTGAGGCGACGTAGATTGATCAATCTACGTCGCTTCCATTTATTAAAAAAAAATTAAAAAAAAATAAAATTAAGCGACGTAGATTGATGAATCTACGTCGCTTCAGTTGAAGCGACGTGATCAATCTACGTCGCTTCAATTGAAGCGACGTAACATTATTTACGTCGCGTGAAATGAAACGAAGCGACGTAGATTGTATCTACGTCGCCCCAATGGTGGCGTGATCAATCTGAAGCGACAAGAAGAGGCGACGTAGTTTTGGTCACAAGAAATCGAGGCGACGTAAAATCCATACGAGGCCACCACCTATCTACGTCGCCCCGATTTCCTCCTCCAGTAGTGACATGATATATGTGCATGCATCTAAATTGAAAACAATGCAGGTAAGGAATCGCAATTATGGAATCATTTGAGCAACCAAGTTCGTCTCACGGGCATATATTGAGAGCTCCAGGATAAAATATAGTATATTATAATTTTTTTTTAATAAAAACCATGCACTTTAGAAATGTACAATTGACTGGTTGCCGTGAAGAGCTTATCAAGCAACTACAATAAGAGGGTAATAAGAGGGTGGTAACTTCATTTTAATATTCATTGATATAAGTATCTGTTAAGATTTGAATATATAACCAGGCTTATTACCACATATTTATTTTTTCCCATAGAAATTAAAAAAAAAATATATATATATATATATATATATATAAAAGGCGCAATTCTTACATTGTTACAATTGTAGGCATGCAGTTGCTCCAAAAAGCTTGATTAATTAGCGACTAAATATTGAAAAATTAGGAAGGGAGGTAGACTCGATCATAGACAGACCGCCTAATTAGGTTGCTTAAGTAGGTGATGAAACATCAATTAATTAAGAAAGGGAGACATGCAACTAGGGATCGATCGGCTAGGGAGTTGTATAGTCTCTTTTAGCTGCCTTGCATCTGATTGAGTAGTTGCTTAATTAACTGGACGAATTTTTTTTCAATAAAGCTCGAAACCTGGCCTTCACCTCCTCTTTTTGGAAGTAATATTACGTTAGTGAATAAAGTTGAGAAAAGTGAATTATACAGTATATCCTCGTCTTCCTTAATTAAATTTCTCTAGCCCGGCCTTTAATTAATTTTGTTGTTCTAAAGGTCTAGGGGATATTTGTTACTCCCACCAGTGGAGGAGAGCTTTGGAGCGACCTTCACCTCCTCTTTTTGGAAGTAATATTACGTTAGTGAATAAAGTTGAGAAAAGTGAATTATACAGTATATCCTCGTCTTCCTTAATTAAATTTCTCTAGCCCGGCCTTTAATTAATTTTGTTGTTCTAAAGGTCTAGGGGATATTTGTTACTCCCACCAGTGGAGGAGAGCTTTGGAGCGACGAAGTTAAGTTTATTCGTCGCCTCAATCAAAATGAAGCGACGAAGAATGGAATGGTAGCCTCAGAAATTACTTACGTCGCTTCAACTCACTGAGGCGACGAAGATTGATTTTTGTCGCTTCAATACCATGAGGCGACCACTTTTTAACATTCCAAGCGACGAAGATATTCTTGGTCGCCTCGAAAAAAAATTTGGGCGACGAAAATTGATCAATCTTCGTCGCCCTAATTTTTTTAAAACTGAATCTACTCTTCTTCTTAAAGTCAAACCCTTCATAAAGTTAAAATTTTGGGAAAATAGTTCATTCGCGTTCTGGAGCTGTTCTTATGCGATTTTGGGAGAAATTTGAGGAAATTGAGAAAGAAGGTTGTTCTTGCAATTCATTTGATTCTTAAGTAAGATTAGTTTGATTTGTATCTCTTTAACCCTCTTTATGACCATAATACATGTTAATTTAGAAGTGAAAATGAAGTTAATGTGAAAGTTTTGAAGTTGAATTGAATTTGGTCTTATGTTGTAGTTTTAGTGTTTGAATCATTGAATTGTGATAAATCATGTTATGGGTTCATGAATAATGTTTGAACTTTGGTTAAATTTAGTGAAATTTTTTATGATTAGTGTAGATTAGGTGTATTGGTCTCAATTAGTAGTGTTATTAGGGTTAATCATGAAATTGAGTGTATGGTTAAATATAATTGTAGTGTTTATCAACTTAGAACTCCCGTTTGAGAATCAACAACTCATCTAGTTGATCGAGTTGAGTTGTTGATTCTCGAATTGTCCCATTTTTGGACACTTTAGGTGAACATGACTTTGTTGATCCTTTTGCTATTCATGTGATTTCAGTTTCAGTTTTGGGATATGGTTTCGACAGTGTCTCCTTTCAATGTTCCCCGAGTGCAAATTAGGTTGTTTAAATATGTGTGCACTCGGGGAACTGTAGGGAGATGCTGTCAAAATTTTCCTAAACTGGAGCTGAAACGTATGGGTGCAAGAGGGTTGACAAATGTCGTGTTTCCCTGAAGGGGATAGGACCCAACCCGGAGGCATAAGCCGAAGAAGTGTGGGGTTTTGGTTGAATCGTAACTGTGGCGTGGTAAATTTGTTCATATCGATTGTTTATGTTGATAGGAAACTTGGAAGGACACCCAGACAAAACTTGGATGACATATCCTCATACTGATCCAAGGTACATCACAGGCATATTCGAGTTTATGAATTTTGCCTGGCGACATAGTAACAGAGCCGATTATCACTTTTGTCCATGCAAACATTGTAAGAACGGTCCGTTCAAGGTTAATATGGATGCCATGTATCATCACTTGTCACACAGTGGTTTGAGTCCAGATTATACTGTCTGGCACCTTCAAGGGGAAGTTTCTAGTGAACCGGCAATGCTCAGTCAACGAAGACAATAGCTTCAAGACAGTGTCGGTCCTTCTAGTGGTGACGGTCCTTTAGTGAACCCGCAGTTGGAGATTCTACATGACGCATATCCGTATTATCCTGGATACCATGCAGATGCACCCCAACAATTAGTGGAATATAATTCTAGCATGAACTTCAATGACATGGTAGACGATGATTATGAAAAGTACGATAGATTATTGAAGGAATCACAGACCCCATTATATGAAGGCAGTGAGGAAACTGTTTTGAGTGCCATATTAGATGCAATGGAAATGAAAAATTAAAATGGATGGTCGGACACAAGTGTTGACTCTTTATGTATTTACATTAGTAAACTTCTTCCTAAAGGGCACACATTCCCCTGTTCATACTCGAGAATTAAAAAAATCTTGAGTGATCTTTTACTCGATTACGAAAGAATTGATGTGTGTGAGTTTAACTATGTGTTGTTCAGGGGGGGCGCTTGTAAACGAGAGGATTTGTCCAGTGTGTAATTCTGAAACATATAAGCCATATACGAATGATATTCCCAAAAAAATGATTCGTAACTTCCCTCTAACATCAAGGTTGAAGCGTTTGTTTATGTCCCCACACACTGGCAAGCATATGTGATGGCTAGGGGAGCGGATATGTGTGGCTAGTAGCCTCAGCCACCCAGCTGATGGAGAAGCGTTTCAACATTTTGACAGAATTTTTCCAGGTTTCGCACGGGACTGCAGGAATGTGCGCCTTGGAGTTGCAACAGGCGATTTCAATCCATTCGGAACAATGGGAACTTTGCATAGTACATGGCCCATTGTTGTGATGCCGTACAATCTACCATCGTAATGTGCATGAAGAAGGAATATAACATGTTATCAGTGTTGATTCCAAGCCCTAAATCTCCCGGAAAGTGCCTTAGTGTACTCATTGAGCCAATGATCGAGGAGCTAATACATTTATGGGTCGTTGGAGTCCATACTTTTGATCGAGTAGACAATGAGGTATTCTTGATAAAGGCAGCGGTGATGTGGACTATCAGCAACTTTCCTGGTTTAGGGATGCTTGCGGGGTCAACGGTGAAAGGGTACAAGACATGTCCAATTTGTCTAGATGAGCTAACTTCAGAGCATATATGTGGGAGGATAGTTTATGAAGGTCATCGAAAATGGCTTCACCAAGACCACCCTTGGAGATTACGTAAGGCATTTAACGGGAAAGTGGAGTTTTGCGGAAGACCCTATCAGAAGAGTGGAGATGAAATTTTGGAGGACGTTAGGTCACACGTTTACCCTATTCTTAGCCAACATGACGACTTGAAGGTGCCGTACAATCCAAATAACAGACAGTGTTGGACTCATGAAAGCATATTTTGGAAGCTGCCTTATTGGTCATCATTGAAGATCAGACATTGCTTAGATGTCATGTACATTAAAAAAATGTGTGTGACAACATCCTTGGCACCATTTTTGCGATTGATAAGAAGTCTAAGGATGGTCCAAAAGCTCACGCTGCTTTGAAGAAGAGGAATGTGCGAAAAAACTAGTGGCAAAGAGAGGGTGACGAGGGGAGGGTGAAGGTTCCTCATGCACCCTTTTTAGTTAAAAATGATGCTCTAGAAGATGTGTTCCAGTGGTTCAGGGATGTTAAGTATCCTCTTGGTTATGTAGGTAGTTTGAGAAGTAAGGTGAAAGTAAGTTCCCCGTCACAGTTTTATGGATTGAAGACGCATGATTGCCATGTATTGCTTCAACGTCTTCTTCCAATGGTTATCAGAGGGTTTCTGCCAGAAAACGTTGTGAAGCCATTGATAGCACTGTCAAATTGGTTTCGTCAACTATGCAGTAGGGAGCTTAAGAAGGAGGTTGTGCGTGACATGGAAACTGAGATAGTGATGATTCTTTGCAATTTGGAGCTCATTTTTCCTCCACATTTTTTTACATCTATGGTTCATCTCATGGTTCATCTCCCCGAACAAGTATTCCTTACAGGTCCAGTACACTATACATGGATGTATCCAATTGAAAGGTAAAATATTTTTCATTGCTAATATTATGTTAGTTATGTAATATGTAGGCAATTAGGAAAATATTGTACTAACCCTCTATGTGTTTTTGCAGGCAATTAGGAAAATATAAAAAGTCTATGAGGAATACACGTTACCCGGAAGGTAGTATTACTGAACGGTACCTCGTACATGAGTCGGTGACGTATTGTAAGTCTTATCTCAGACAGAAAGACCACGAAGATATCGACACTTCCCCAGAGTGGAATATCAGTTGTGTTTCACTCTTAGTAAGACAAGATATTATCGAGACTCGTTGCCAGTTCAGGTTGACTGAGGCAGAGACTGCTGAGGCTCACTGGCAAGTCTTGGTGGAAACAGACGAAGTCAAACCTTACCTAGAAGAACATCTCAGAAGGTTCAAGGCTAAAAATGGTGAAGATTTCGACAATCTTCGTCGTCGGAGGAGTTTTCTTCGATGGTTCTTAACATGGGTACATCCAACTATTAATTGTTGTAAGGTTCTTTGAGGGTTTATAACACTTATCTTTCACTTATCTAACACTTATCTCTCAGGTGTCCCTTAAGGAAAAAAACTTGGACCAGAGCTTGGTTGCAGGAATAAAGTCATTAGCTCAACGTCCTCAACAATTCCGGGTTTATAAGTCGTGTTATGTGAACGGTGTCAAGTTCACCTCGTTTGATAGGGATCAAAGAACCGTGACTCAAAACAGCGGTGTCATGATAGACATGAGTTCATCCAAGTTCTACGACCATGTTAACTACATGGTTGAAGTATTATATGCAGGCCGTGTGTCAGTGGTGTTGTTTAAGTGCACATGGCACAACTCCGACGACGAGGACGATCTTGACACCGTTATAACATATCATGGACTAATATAAGTGGATACAAACAACAGTTACTATAAGGATTCACCGTTCATAATTGCAACAAAAGCAAAACAAGTATTCTACATGGACGATCCAAAGGCCAGTGGTACTTGAAAGGTAGTACAAGAAATGTCGCACCGCAAAGTCTATAGTGCTGAAGTACTTGCCATAGATGAAAACATATCGCGTACAGGAGATCATATATTCGAGCCTTACCAAGAGGACACTCCCATAGTGATACAATTTTACCAAGATCTTCAACTACTTTTGGATGAAGAAGGAGACGAATACGAGGACGAGGACGAGGACTAAACTAATATTATTATGAATTTGAAAACTAAATTCGTATTTTCTTTAAAGCGTACATTATGTATTTGAGAGGACTAAACTAATATTATTATGATTTTGAAAACTAAATTCGTATTTTCTTTAAAGCATACATTATGTATTTGAGAGGACTAAAAATATATTATTATGAATTTGAAAACTACATCCATATTTTCTTTAAAGCATACATTATACATTATGTATTTGAAAAAATTATTTCTATTTTTTGAATTTATAAAAATAACACAAAATGAGGCGACCAAGATATCAAAGTTCGTCGCTTCATATGTTCAAGGCGACCAATAATAAATCTTCGTCGCTTCATATATGTTCAAGGTGACCAAGAATAGTTTTTCATCGCTTCAGTCAGTCCAGGCGACGAAGAAACCAATCTTCGTCGCCTAGTCTTGATTATAATTGTGACGACCCATAACAGAATCAGCAGTGAAATCAGCTTAATTCGCGAGTTAGCGTATCATCGTAGATTTTCGATAATGGATTTACTCGCCAGGTTTGATAACGACTAAATCATTGGTCAAGAATTGGAGCTGAGTGATATACGCATTTTATGCCCGTTTCTTAACGCATTTCCCTTTTCGTTTAGCTATGTTATTATCTTAGTTTTTATGTTTTCCTTACTTAAATTGTTATTTTGAAGATATTTACGGTGGAGATTAATAACGGCGCAATTCGGAGGAATTTCGGCGATTTTGCGATTTTTGCGATTTCGGACCACGAAAAATGGGCCGGCCCAAAAAGCAAATTATGGGCCGATTTCTCAACTCTTGTTTCGGCCCATTAACAAGCCCAAACCCATGTAATTCGGCCTAGATGCCTTTTGGTGAAGAGGAAAAGTCTTGTTTTGAAAGGGCAAGTCAACATTATCAAGCTAATAATCACAAATGGTGACTACACATGGTGATTCATGCTTAGGGTTCCCAAATGGTGACTACACTAGGTGACTCTTGCTTTGCATTGAATGAAAAGATGACTTGCCATGGTGACAAGCTAGGTGATTCATGCTTAGGGTTCGGCAATGGTGACTAAGTGTGTGACTAAGTGTGTGACTTGCCTTAATGATCATTGCATGCATTAAATGGAGGAGGCAAGGTGGAAGAGAGAAGGCATGAATCCCTTGCCTATATAAGGGAGGAGGCCAGCCATAAAACAGATCCATCACTCATTTTACTAAGCAAAGCTCTACACAAATACTCCTCCACCATTAAACACTTAAGAGCTCACACACCAAGCCGAAGCATCATCTTCCTCCATTCAAGGCCGAAGCAAGCTAGGGTTCCTCCATCCTTCCAAGCCGAAGCAAACCATCCTCCATCCCTCACAATACGCTAAGTCCCTTGTGAAGGAAGTCCATCTCCACCGTAGTTCATCAAGCACTCAAGATAAAAAGTGTAACCATGATCTTCACTTTCATTTCTTTAGCTTTGTATGTGAATCTTTTGATGTATTGGAATAACAAGTTTAGAAAGTTTAGATTTGTGTATCAAATGAATAACAAGTTTAGATTTGTGTTTCATGTGCCTAAACCGATTTGTAATATGCATGTGTTTATGATTTATAGCTTTTTATGCATGTTTGATACAATCTTAAAGCTTCGAATGCATGTATTAGAAAATACGCTAAGTCCCTCTCTTTTGCATGTTTCGATGATCGTATGTTGTTTAGGATGTTTATACGCTAAGTTGCATTCCTACACAATTATCAAGCATGTGTACTTAGTTATAAGTTATAAATTTCGCAACTTACACAAAGGTTTGATGCATGAAAAGGGTAGGTTAATAAGATGAGTTGATCACATGTAATTAATAGTGTAACTTCTTATTTTTAGCAAGCATAATTAGACTTTAAGTTTCTTGATTGTTGAAACTTGTCTATGAGTAAAACATGTTAGATGCCTAAGAGTTTTAGTTGTGTTTGCATGTTATGTACTTTAAATTCGTAGATTAAATAACCAACTTCCAATCCCCCCAAATATTTACATTTCCGCATAATAACGAAACCATGCATGCGCCCTTAATTCCCCGGATAAAGAACGATCCCTACTCGCCAATATTACAAATGACAAACGAAGGGTTTAAATTGCAATGCGCGTAATCGATGTTTTTAGGGTCGACTTTGTGTTATCGTGAATGCATGTTTTGCGCGTATCAATTTTTGGCGCCGTTGCCGGGGAGTTAGAATGTTTTTGTATGATTTCGTTGTACATTTGTGATTAAAAGCATGTCTAAATTTTCGAAGTACATACTTGTTCATTCTTGTTTATACTTAAAGAAATTTACATACATATTTACAATGCATACTTTTACTTAGACGAATTTATTGATACTTAGTTTTTTTTACACTTGCATAATTTATTTTCATGTTAAAGGATAGTCTTTGATTTAATTTGAGTACTAGTACTTAGTTATTAAATAAATCTCTATGGAATAGGTGGTGCCTCTTTTGTTTGTCTATCTCCTTAACCCTTCGTGAAGTGTGGATTTCATCACCACACGCCATAACCTAAGTGAAGTTATGGGCACGAGGTTGTGGGCGGAGTTTACAAACACTTGAGATTGTATACTATCTTGTGAATTCGAGTAAGAGTTGGTTATGATGTCTAGAAGGGTTATGAATGGTGACGGGTTTTGAACTAAGAAAACAGAACACCATTGGAGTATATACTCTTACGAGTAAGCCTCGGGGTGTTTCTAAGAACAACAATGGAGTATATACTCTTACGAGTTAGCCTCAGGTTGTTCCCAGAAATTAGTTCTCACCTCTCGCGTTACATCTATCCCAACTGGTCATTTCCAACAATTACGAGGATTAACGATAGTTGGTATACATTTTCGCGCGGGCCGCACGGACAAGAGATTTATTCAATAACTAAGTCGTGTATTCCTTTTAAATCATAGGCGCAATCAAAACGTAGACGTACTTAAATTGATTTACATTGAGCACGAGTATTGGTTATAAGGTTTCGTTCTTTGGAATAGGTGGTGCCTCTTTTTCTGGTTTATCTCCTTAACCCCTCGTGATGTGTGGATTTTATCACCACACTCCATAACCTAAGTGAAGTTATGGACACGAGGTTGTGGGCGGAGTTTACTAAGAACTTGAGATTATATACTATCTCACAAATTTGGCTGATTGTTGGATATGGTGAATGGGTTTATGATTGGTGCCGGGTTTCGGATCTAAGCAATAGACAACCATTGGAGTATATACCGTAACTGGTTAGCCTCGGGGTGTCTCTAGGAACAACATTGGAGTATATACTCTTACGAGTAAGCCTCGGGTTGTTCTAAATATTAGTCCTTACCTCTCGCGTTATCTCTATTCCTACTAACCATTTCTAAACGTAACTAAGCTGAATTGTAGTCGGTATATATTTTCGCGCGGGCCGCACGTCCAAGAAATTTACCGAATGATCATTTCGCGTACTCTCTGTAAATCATAAGTGCATACGAATACGGATAAATACGAACTTGATAAATATGACATAATCCTTTAAATAGATGGTATATCGGATTAAGCATGCTTAGACCTCTCGGAATCAGACTTCATCTTCGGATGAACGAGACCCATTGCACAGTTGAGAGCCTCTGCACCACGTACCATCGGGGCCAAAGGAAATAAATAAAACTTAGTCAAATTTTTGTGTTTGTTTGTGCATTAAAAACTGTAAAGGACTAACAAACGTTACTTAGCTTGCATAACCTCTTTTTAGGCTTTATGATACTCGGATTTCACTACCGAGTACCCTAACCTAAGTGAAGTTAGGGACATAAGATCGAAGAAGAGGTCATTCTTTGCATTCATTTTTTTTAGCACGTAACTCGTGTGTTTTCTGCAGGTTCTAACGTTTTCTCTTATGCATGCACTTCATCTTTCACGTAGGATTGTTGTTTCATGCATTTTATTGAAAAAAAATGTGTGTGGTGCATAAATTCAAAGTGAATTATTGTTTGCTTGTATTTGAACCTTGTTTATATGTGTTCTAACTAAATTCTTAGGTTTAGCATTATATAGTGTTAATTTGCAGAAAACGTATGTTTTAAGTTTATTACATTCTTTTGCATAGCCCTAAAATTGATTAATTCATTTGCATTACTTAGTAAATTACATTTAGTGTCTTAAGTATTATAACTTTTGTGTGTTATTAGTAGTTTTTAAGTATTTGTGAGTATTTATAGTATGTTTTGATAGTTTTACTATTTTATTTGTTATCCCTTTGTTTTCTAAATATGCTTTACAATTTTGGTTAGTATTCCTCTATATATCTCATATTAATTGTTGATACTAACACTTGGTCTTTGGTGGATGTCAGGCTAATGAATGTCCGATCAGAATCCTGGACCATCTAGAACAAACTTTGAGGAGATCGCAGAGAGAATAGCGAGACTTAAAGCTCAAACTGACATCCTGGATTTTCCCATCATCGAAGAAGTTTCCGAGTCTTCACATTCATCAACCGACCATACTTTAGCTTCATCAACCGACCACAATTCAGAAGTAGAAGCACAACAAGTCAACATGGCCAATGCAGGACAATCTCTTCGCCAGCGCACCTGCTCAACCGAATGGAGCAGCGGGCCTTCGAGCATTGCTTTTCCACAACCGGAGGAAAACATGAAGGATATCGAGCTAAAGAGTGGCTTCCTCCACCGACTACCCATTTTCCACGGACTTTCCAATGAAGATCCGAACAAGCATCTCAAACAATTCCAATTTGTTTGCAACAGCATGAAGCCATCTGATGCTGATACGGAGCTCTTCAAGCTGAAGGCATTTCCATTCACCCTAATCGACAGGGCCGAGTCTTGGCTAATGGAACTACCGCCGAACCATATTACCTCATGGAAGCAACTTGCGGATATGTTCCTAGCGAAGTACTTCCCGGCCTCAAAGATCACCGTCTTGAGAAAGCAAATCACTGGCATCACACAGAAACCGGACGAGACCTTCGGCCAATACTACGACCGATTCAAGGTTTTATGTGCCACTTGCCCATCGCATGGATTCTCCGAGACCAATCTCATGAATTACTTTTACGATGGTCTCAAGCCGATCGATAGGGAATTGCTGGATGCAGCAGCCACCGGTGCATTCATGGACTTAACCGAAACCGAAGCTAGAGCTCTTCTAGAGAATCGGGCGAATAATGATGCACAATACGGAATGTCCAACAGACGAGCAGTCGGTGAGGCGAGTTCAACAACCGACGCGGACGAGAAGTACGACAAACTAGCTCATATGCTAGAGAAGGTGTTAGAACTCGAGACGACAAGAGCGAAGGCAACTCAACGGCCTGTTTGCGGCATATGTCAAACACACGGTCACCACAATGACCAATGCCCTCAAGCGCAGGAGCAGGCAAGCGAGCCGGAGCACGCTAACGCCATCGGCGGATATCAGGGAGGACAACGGTATAACAACTACAACAACTATGTCAACCGTGATCATCCAGGTTTTAGATGGAGCAGCAACGAGGGAACTTTGAACCCTCCAGCATCTCAACCTCAACAAAGCTACCAACGCCCTCCATTTCAACCACGACCACCGATGCAGCATGGTTCGTCATCACAACCCTTCACCAATCCGGATTACGATAAGATGTTGTCGCAACTTTCGGCCTCAACTCAAGTTCTCCTCGACGGACAATCGAAGACAAAGGAGACACTTGACTCACATGGCCGCGACATCACCGAAGTGAAGAAGCAGCTTGGCCAGCTTGTTGATTTCATGGGCCAAATCAAGGAAACCGGTCGGCTTCCACCTCAAACCACTCCTAATCAAAGAAACGTGAATGCTATAGTCACAAGGAGTGGGAAGATACTTGAGGAACCAAAGACCAAGCGATCTCATCTTGATGAAGTCACCATCGAGGACATCACCAACGAAGAAGAAGATGAGATCGATCCGGCAATTCAAGAGGCCGAGAAAAAGAAGGTGACGCCTACTGTCACCAAGGCACAATCACCTCCACAACCTACCCCAATCAAAGGTAAAAGCCCTATTCCTTCAAATACGGTGATTACTAATTCTCCGTTTGCTGTTGCACCTTTCCCAAGCAGATTAGCAAAATCAAAGAAGAAGGATGCCCAATATGAAGATATCCTGGACATCTTCCGAAAGGTGCAAGTGAATTTGCCCTTGATCGAGTGCATAAAGCAAGTGCCTATATACGCCAAGTTTCTGAAAGAATTATGCACTCAGAGGAGGCAAACTCGAGAGAAGGAGGTCGTGAAGGTGAACGCAACCGTTTCGGCGGTTTTGCAGCGTCGGCTACCCCCAAAACTGAAGGACCCAGGGAGCTTTGCAGTTCCTTGCGTAATCGGTGACAACCATTTCCAAGATGTGATGCTTGATCTTGGAGCCTCCATCAACGTCATGCCATACTATCTTTTCGAATCGATGGAGCTTGGAGATCTCAAGCAAGATGGTGTTGTCATCCAGTTAGCCGATCGCACCCACAAGTATCCGAGGGGATACGTAGAAGACGTTCTCGTACAAGTCAACAACTTGATATTCCCAGCCGATTTCTACATAGTTGACATGGAAGAGAGTCCACTGAACACCACGCCATTGCTACTTGGGCGACCTTTCATGCGGACTGCGAGGACGAAGATTGATGTTTTCCAAGGCACTTTCTCCATGGAGATTGATGGAGAAAGAATCGAGTTCAACATCCTGGACGGGATGAAGTTTCCAATGTCGAACGTAGCTGCCATTTCGACATACGATCCTGTGGATACCTTAGCACAAGGTTACCTCGACACCATCAACGAGGATGAACTCGACATGGCCATTCAACTTGGACATGACGGCCTTCTCGAGGCCTTACTAGAGCTTGAACCTCGTATTCAAGACATGGCCATGGCCCTAAATGCGGCACCACGAAAAGTAAGCTTTTCTCCTCCTTTACCAATTACTTTTGGTACTAATAAAATGGTTCCTTCCATCGTAGAAGCTCCAGTTTTAGAACTCAAGCTACTACCGGACCATCTGAAGTATGCATACTTGGGCGAGAATGAAACTTTACCGGTCATTATTTCGTCCGCGCTAGAAAAGGAACAGGAGGAGAAGCTCGTGAGTGTGCTCAAGAGGTACAAACCCGCAATAGGCTGGACACTCGCGGACATCAAGGGAATAAATCCAGCAACCTGTGTGCATAGGATTTTCCTTGAAGAAGGCACCAAGCCTACGCGGGAAGCACAACGTCGGCTCCACCCTCCGATGATGGAGGTGGTAAAAAAGGAGGTAATTAAACTCATGGACTGTGGAGTTATTTACCCTATTTCTGATAGCCGTTGGGTTTCCCCAGTGCAGGTAGTACCTAAGAAATCGGGAATTACCGTCGTCGAGAATCTGGAAAATGAACTTGTGCCACAACGGACGATCACTGGACACCGAGTGTGCATTGATTACCGGAAGCTCAACGCCGCAACCCGCAAGGATCATTTTCCATTACCATTCATCGACCAAATGCTGGAAAGATTAGCCGGCCATGCATTTTATTGTTTTCTCGACGGATACTCCGGCTACAACCAAATTAGCATTGCGGAGGAAGATCAAGAAAAGACAACGTTCACGTGCCCGTTCGGAACGTTTGCCTATCGCCGCATGCCATTTGGACTGTGTAACGCACCAGGTACATTTCAACGTTGCATGCTCTCAATTTTCTCCGAATACATTGAAAAAATTATTGAAGTATTCATGGACGACTTTAGTGTATTTGGGAATGATTTCGATGCATGCTTAAACAATTTAGAAACTATTTTACAAAGATGCGTTGAAACGAATTTGGTGCTTAATTGGGAGAAGTGCCATTTCATGGTTACGCAAGGGATAGTGTTAGGTCATATTATCTCTGAAAAAGGGTTAGAAGTAGATAAATCTAAAGTAGATCTTGTGCGTCACTTACCCTCTCCAACTTCGGTTAGAGAGATTCGTTCATTTCTTGGACACGCAGGATTTTATCGTAGGTTTATCAAGGACTTTTCCCACATCTCTCGCCCCTTGTGTAAACTGCTGCAAAAGGAGATCCCGTTCGTCTTTGATGAAGAATGCAACGCTGCCTTCAACAAGTTAAAGGAGCTTCTTACGAGCGCTCCTATTTTGTGCAGCCCTGATTGGTCTCTGCCATTTGAACTCATGTGCGACGCCTCGGATTATGCCGTAGGAGCCGTCTTGGGTCAGCGGAAGGACAAGAAGCCTTGCGTAATCTATTACGCCTCTCGGACGCTTGATGAAGCGCAAAGAAATTATACTACAACCGAGAAGGAGTTTCTTGCCGTGGTTTTTGCTTTAGATAAATTTCGATCTTATTTACTTCAAACTAAAGTAACTGTGTTTACCGATCATGCAGCTTTGAAGTATCTAATGCTCAAGAAGGACGCAAAACCACGACTTATCAGATGGATACTTCTACTCCAAGAATTCAACATCGAAATCAAGGATAAGAAGGGAGTAGAAAACGTCGTCGCTGACCACCTATCACGTTTGATAGGTGACCATGAGCCTGTCGAGATTGAAGAAACTTTTCCGGATGAAAAACTCTTCGGAATTGAGGTAACTACTTCGGAAACTCCTTGGTATGCAGATATCGTAAATTACTTAGTTACCGGTGAGTTTCCGTCTACCATGCATAAATTTCAACGTGACAAACTTAAGCATAATGCTAGAACATTTATCTGGGATGAGCCTTATTTGTGGAAACAATGCTCCGATTTAGTAATTAGGAGATGTATCCCGGATAGTGAATTCAAGCCTATTTTAGACTTTTGTCACAATGAAGCATGTGGGGGACACTTTGGTTCTAGGAGGACAGCCCTTAAGATTTTAGATTGCGGTTTCTTTTGGGCTAGTTTATTTCGCGATGCTCATGCATATTGCGCTACATGTGATAGGTGCCAAAGATTCGGTAATTTAGGACCTAAAGATCAAATGCCACAACACTACATATTTAATGTTGAAATTTTTGATGTGTGGGGTATTGACTTTATGGGACCATTTCCTCCCTCCAATGGTTTTACTTACATCTTACTCGCAGTAGATTATGTTTCTAAATGGGTGGAGGCAAAGGCCACCCGGACTAATGATTCGCGAGTTGTTGCAGATTTCCTACGAACTAACATTTTCAATAGATTTGGAATGCCACGCGTTCTAATCAGCGATGGAGGAAGTCACTTTTGCAACCGCACAGTGGAAGCACTAATGAGGAAGTATGGCGTCAAACACAAGGTTTCCACACCATACCATCCTCAAACTAATGGAATGGCTGAAGTTTCCAACCGTGAGATCAAGAAGATTTTGGAGCGAACCGTCCGCCCAAACCGGAAAGATTGGAGTCAATGCTTAGACGATGCATTGTGGGCTTACAGGACTGCCTACAAGACCCCCATTGGTATGTCACCTTTCCGATTAATTTATGGAAAGGCGTGCCATCTTCCGGTTGAATTAGAGCACAAGGCATGGTGGGCCGTGAAGAAATTCAACATCGATCGAGATGCCGCAGGCTTGCATCGGAAGCTACAACTTTGTGAACTAGAAGAAATCAGAAATGATGCTTTCGACAATGCGTGGATTTACAAAGAGAAGACGAAAAAGATCCATGATCAGATGATTCGCGGGAAGAGTTTTGAACCTGGGCAGAAAGTATTACTTTTCAATTCAAGACTTAAGCTCTTTCCGGGAAAGCTTCGCTCTCGATGGATGGGGCCATTCGTAGTTTCTCAAGTTCTACCTCATGGAGTAGTTCTCATTCGATCTATCGACAAGGGTAGTGAGTTCAAAGTAAATGGCCATCGCTTGAAGCCCTATTTTGAGGCATTTGTGGAGCACACCGTGGAGGAGATGCAACTCCAAGAACCGGCCATGTCAAAACCAAACTGATGCATCACGTCCAAAGCTAACGACGTAAAACCAGCGCTCATTGGGAGGCAACCCAATAGGGAGACAACAGATTTGATTTCTTCTCCCCTTTTACTTAATTTAATGGCTTTTGTATTTTAAACTAGAATTTTCGTAGATCCTATACTCCATGTTTAATTCTATACTGTTACTTTACTACATTGAGGGCAATGTAGAGTTTAAGTGTGGGGGAAGGGTTTATAATTTAATTGTGTCTAAATTAGTGTTTTTCAGAGTCTTTAGGATGCCCTTAGCTAGTCGATGATGAAATTTGACCGATACGAACATATGGCATATGAATCACATGCATCGAATTCTTGTGCTAATTGAGATATTCTATATGTTTTTAACATGTAGTAGATATGAATTGCAAAACATGGTACAGAAATCGCATGCTTGAATAAGTTTTTAATCATATGAACCCTATGTGAGCTTTTGAGCTATCTGTTCTTTATTCGAGTGAATATGCATCCATTTCGTAGCTACTAGCTTATATATGCCTCATTTGATTGCTTGCCATAGATTTTAATGAACTAGAGAATGCTAGAACTTACTCATGTCAATTTGCAAAGCTTTTAAATTGATACATACTTTGATTTTGGAAATGATTAAAGGCATTTAGGATTTTCCACCACTTCGCCAAATATCCATGTATCCCAATTGTGCGCATGAGTTGCGACACCCCTAGATAAACCAATTGAGCCCACGTTAAGCTTTTCTTTCATCACCATATATACCTAAACACTTAACCTAGTATAGAATATCCTTACCTTTGTTCCGGAAACTTGGTGAGAATTTTTCGAAACTAGCACATAAGATTATGGTTTGGTAGGAAAGATTAAAAGAGTTAATGTGAGTAAGGGGAAAGACTTGTCCAAATAACTTAAAAAGTATGAGATTGCCAAAAAAAAAAAAATTTATATTTGAGAGAATGAAAAGAAAAAAATTATTATCTCTCATGGCAATATGTTGTTCTAAAGTAGAAACCAATTGGATTAACGTCCCCCTTATTTGCGGATTTGGAGATTACGACAAATTGAAGGCCCAAAAATAGAACAAATATGGCCTTTGTCCTGTCCGAAAAGCTCAAAGGGTAGTTTAAATTGAAGTATACATGGTAACATTCTAGTGGAGATGGAGGACGAATATGGTGCTAGACTAAGTCGTTGGAACGTTTTTATCACCACATATCTAAATTTCGAATGCCTTAGCCTTAACCCCATTACAACCTCACTAAAAGTCCTTTATGATCCTTAAAATGAGTAGCTTTCAATTAGTAGAGTAAGTTGCATGAGTAAGCTTATGGTTTTTGTTCATTTGTGCAAGCAATCAAACTTCATTCATGTGGTTTTCATTTCAATTCATATACACTTTAAGTGAACCCTTTTCATGAGTGAAAAATATGATGAGTGCATCCTTATGAATTGATTAAACCTTTATTCAAAGCATGCACAGCTATAAACATAACCATTGTTTTCTCTATGTCTTACTTGTTCATTACATAATTATATCGCAATTATCTCTTGAATTCTTTGAGCATACAAGTTGAAAATCATGTGAGCCATCGCCATATACTTAAGAAAATTCTGAGACAAATTTTAGCTAAGGGCTTAGTTGTGTTCTTTGTTTTAAATTCGTAGAAGAGTCTTAGTTTAACTTAGTGTTTGCTAAGGGACTAGCAAAGTCTAAGTGTGGGGGAATTTGATATACGCATTTTATGCCCGTTTCTTAACGCATTTCCCTTTTCGTTTAGCTATGTTATTATCTTAGTTTTTATGTTTTCCTTACTTAAATTGTTATTTTGAAGATATTTACGGTGGAGATTAATAACGGCGCAATTCGGAGGAATTTCGGCGATTTTGCGATTTTTGCGATTTCGGACCACGAAAAATGGGCCGGCCCAAAAAGCAAATTATGGGCCGATTTCTCAACTCTTGTTTCGGCCCATTAACAAGCCCAAACCCATGTAATTCGGCCTAGATGCCTTTTGGTGAAGAGGAAAAGTCTTGTTTTGAAAGGGCAAGTCAACATTATCAAGCTAATAATCACAAATGGTGACTACACATGGTGATTCATGCTTAGGGTTCCCAAATGGTGACTACACTAGGTGACTCTTGCTTTGCATTGAATGAAAAGATGACTTGCCATGGTGACAAGCTAGGTGATTCATGCTTAGGGTTCGGCAATGGTGACTAAGTGTGTGACTTGCCTTAATGATCATTGCATGCATTAAATGGAGGAGGCAAGGTGGAAGAGAGAAGGCATGAATCCCTTGCCTATATAAGGGAGGAGGCCAGCCATAAAACAGATCCATCACTCATTTTACTAAGCAAAGCTCTACACAAATACTCCTCCACCATTAAACACTTAAGAGCTCACACACCAAGCCGAAGCATCATCTTCCTCCATTCAAGGCCGAAGCAAGCTAGGGTTCCTCCATCCTTCCAAGCCGAAGCAAACCATCCTCCATCCCTCACAATACGCTAAGTCCCTTGTGAAGGAAGTCCATCTCCACCGTAGTTCATCAAGCACTCAAGATAAAAAGTGTAACCATGATCTTCACTTTCATTTCTTTAGCTTTGTATGTAAATCTTTTGATGTATTGGAATAACAAGTTTAGAAAGTTTAGATTTGTGTATCAAATGAATAACAAGTTTAGATTTGTGTTTCATGTGCCTAAACCGATTTGTAATATGCATGTGTTTATGATTTATAGCTTTTTATGCATGTTTGATACAATCTTAAAGCTTCGAATGCATGTATTAGAAAATACGCTAAGTCCCTCTCTTTTGCATGTTTCGATGATCGTATGTTGTTTAGGATGTTTATACGCTAAGTTGCATTCCTACACAATTATCAAGCATGTGTACTTAGTTATAAGTTATAAATTTCGCAACTTACACAAAGGTTTGATGCATGAAAAGGGTAGGTTAATAAGATGAGTTGATCACATGTAATTAATAGTGTAACTTCTTATTTTTAGCAAGCATAATTAGACTTTAAGTTTCTTGATTGTTGAAACTTGTCTATGAGTAAAACATGTTAGATGCCTAAGAGTTTTAGTTGTGTTTGCATGTTATGTACTTTAAATTCGTAGATTAAATAACCAACTTCCAATCCCCCCAAATATTTACATTTCCGCATAATAACGAAACCATGCATGCGCCCTTAATTCCTCGGATAAAGAACGATCCCTACTCGCCAATATTACAAATGACAAACGAAGGGTTTAAATTGCAATGCGCGTAATCGATGTTTTTAGGGTCGACTTTGTGTTATCGTGAATGCATGTTTTGCGCGTATCACTGAGTCTCTTCTCGAGAGTCGTTGTACGTGTGATTTCGAATTCGTGGGCAGTTCCGGGTCGTTATTTAGACGACCGAGGAATAAATTATGAATATTTGAAGTTTTTATATAATCGGGTTAAATTAGTGGCTCTCTTAACGACTAAATTACCGGACGAGAATTTGGTTTCGGCTTCTTCACGGAAGTTGTTGAGAATTTAATTTTGAGCTCGTGGGAACCTCCGAAGCATTATTCCGAGATACGAAGATTAAGTTGCGAATATTTCCAATTGTTGATTATTTAGTCGGTTAAAGTATGTGTTTGGGTGAACTGTTGACTTTTTATCCGATTTGTCGAAGTGTTTGACTTCGGGTGGTAATTGAAGAACATGACGAGTCGAGTTTGTTGCCGTGAGAATTATTGGAATCGAAATTACGACGAGAAAGTTACGGGTATTTGAAGTTTGCCGAAAAGTGTGCTTGTTGGTTTCCATTTTTGGAAAGTATAAATAGTGGCTTGCTATATTGGGAAAGTCAACTGGGTCATTTATGGTGTTTGACCGGTCAACTCGGTTTGGGAAGGAGGAGGTGCGACGGCCTACGGCTCGCCGGCGGTGATCGCTCGTTCGGCCACCTCCGGGCTCGACCTATACCGCATTCAACTCGCCGTGGCTCCCTCATCCTCATGCCGGCCACCGTTCACAGCGAGGTGGACGGTGGAGGGAGGAAAATTCCAGCCGAAATGGAGGAATTTTGAGGTTAATGGTGGATACCGATTCCGGTCGATTCGAGCTAAACCAAGTACTGGGTTTTGAAGCTCTCATCTCCGTGATTCTAACCATGTAAGTATGGAGTTCTAATGTTGCTTATGCTTGGAGAATTTTGGATTTGAAATTTGTGAGACAATTCGGTTTTTCTTGAAATTGACATAGTTAGAGTGAGAATTGGCATTCGATGCAGTTGTGAAAGTTGCTCAGTGGGTGATTTGGAGTGGAATAGAGGTTTCTCCGCCGGGGAATTTTCCGTTCGGGTGGCACCGCCGCCGCCGGCGGTGGTCAACGGCGGTCAACGGTCAACAGTTTGACTTTTTGGGGTTTGCGATAAGTTTCATGTCGTTTCACTCGAAATCGCGCCCCGATCGCAGTGGGGAGGTTCGTTTTTCGAATTGAGCGTCCGAAATTACAGTGAGGTATTGAGGTGTGGTTATCGGATTTTCGACAGTTCGTCGACATTGAATTATGTGTTTCCGAGAACGGTTGTTTCTCGTGGTTTGATTTGAATTGTCGAGTTATGACTTTGGGTAATGGACTTTGTGATTATTCAGGGGTTCGTGATCGTTCGTTTGGCGAGGGACTTTCCGCCGGATCACGGGTTAACGCGAACTGCGTTACGCTAGTCTATGAGTGGACAATTTCTTTTCACGGATTGATTGCGAGTCTTTTATATACGATTTACGAACTTGAGCATGCATACGAGATTATGTTTTACATGAGCATGTGTTATACGATTATGCCTATACCAGTATATATTACGTATATACATTTATATGTTGTTTTATGCATTTGCATCGAACTATTTATGATTTGATTTACACAGAGTACAGTCTCAGTTACGTTGTTGTATCGATACACTTGCCTCTCGGCTGATCCCCGATGGAGGCCTACCAGGAGGGGCAGTACCCCGACCTGACCGGCGAGGGGCAGTTCCCCGGAACCGAGGCCTTTCTGACTAGAATCACGCGTGGGCTAGGGACCCCGTGATTCTGACTGTACTAGCACAGATGTGTCCACGAGCGACCCCGTGAGATTTTTTATGCATGCTCTGTATGCGTGAGGAGTTAGAGTCTCCCTCGTGTACCATTTCTTTATTTATGCATTTAGACTCGCATATATTTTTATAACTTATATATTATTCGGCGAAAGACATTTATTTTCGTCCACTCACTCTAACGTTTTTATTTGCCTTTTCCCTGGGCTTTTCGGTTTCCGTGCCCAGTTTGCAGTTCGGACTCTGGTGTCGCACGTCGTGGTCGGAGGCATAGTGCTCGAGCTACCTTGTTTCTTCCAGTAGGTTTATTGTTCTACCTACTGTAGTATACTTATATGATTATACGTTAGAGGTCGCTCTGAGTATTCTGTTGTATATTTTATACGATTTTACTCCGGATTTCAGTAAAGTACAGATATATTTATTACTTTACATTATTGTTGATATATTGAGAAATCCGGATGGGATTGGTGCCCACGGTTTGATTTTTGTGGTATAGGATGAAGTGTATTTTTCGCGTGCAGGTAATGGTAATTCCACGTTAGTAACGAAACTCTGCCAAAAATTTTACGGTTTTTGTTGGTTCGTGTTTTCGAAGGGGTTTGATTCCGGTTTAGGGAACTAAATCGGGGTTGGGTCCTTTCAATAATTCCAGATCTAGGTTCAGTTTCTCTTTCTTCCTCACTTTATCTCTCTTTTTCATTTCTCCTCCGCCTCCGCCCCCATCATCATCGTCGAATCCCCTAAACAACACTAATTTCCCTCCCCCTAAACACTAATCCAACCCTCCCCGAATCTCATCATCTCCCCAAAACCCTCACTCTCCCCTCTGCAATTCTCAAACCAAAGTCTGCTCTCAACATCGAAGATCTGCTCACGTCTCTCTTTGTCTTTCGCGTGTTCCGATCTTCATCAAGGTATTCTCCATCTCTCTCTATCTAATCCCAGATCATCCACTTTCAAATCGCAATTACAATTATACATCATGTTTATCAGTATATGAATTCTGAATCTTGTTGAACTATATTGAATTACAAGTGAATTGATGTGGATGTTTAGCTTAGAACCCTAAAAACAAAAAAAAATGTTTCATTCTTTCTGTGAGGTTTGTGGTTGAGATTGGTAGATAGGCGAAAATGTGGGTTTTGGTTTCATTCACTTTGCTCATTTTGCTACTGAATACAACACTTTGTGAGTACTAGGAGTTTTAGAATTCTCGATTTGGGTACAGTAAGCATATGATTTAAGGCTAAGGAGTTGGCTAAACTGTGATGTAAATTAAAACTAAAAGCATGTCAAGTATGCAACAAACTGTTTATTACAAAAATAAATATTGGAGGAGATTCAGATTTCAGAGGCCGGCAATACTGAGGAAGATCGAACACTACTCATTCACTTTTTCTTATTTGAATCAAATCAATCAATGTGTGATAAAACAAACTTTAGGTCCTCCCTGTTGCCCCTGAAGAACTGGTGCGTGAACTTTCTTGGAGGTATGTCTCTAGTCTATTCCGCCTTGTGATTAATTAAACGATCCGATACTTTCCTTTACGTTACTTTATTTGAGGTTGAATTTAGATGATCCTATTCATTTTTGCTGATGGAACTTTGATCTGATGAGAGTGCAATTGTAATTCCTATGTTGATCTTTACCGGTCATGTGGCCTTGTAGCCAAGCAGCAAGCAAGCCATGCATATTATATTCTTTCACCATCAAAGTATATGCAGAATACATGCTAACTTGAACACAGGGATTGCATGTCATATGTTCAAAATTCTTCCTTATTTGATAGGAAATTCCTATTTACTTGTTAGCAGCTGTACATGATCATCTAATCTTTGATGGAAAGCCAAACTTGAATGGTTTTCGCATCAGAATGAAAACCATAGTATTGGATATTAGGCTTGTTGTTTTTAACTTAATTAAATATGTAGTTATCCGTTTATCTTTTTCATTGTTTGGGAGTGGGAATTCTAGGAAATATATATGTAGTTATCTACGTACGTACCAGTGATAAAAGGAGACGCAAAGACTTGCAGGAGTTGCAGGTTTGCAGCAATCCAGTTGTTCAAGGAGAGAAAATTTCATAAACATGAAATGTTACAAATATAGTGCACAACCATTCATACCTATTATAACAAATTGTTTTTTGATTCTCCCCCACCACAACCGTATACAGACTCATTTGATAAAACATAGAAATAAATTCAAAAAATAGCCTCATGTTCTGGAGGATCAAATCTAAACTGATAGTCACTGAAGTCAACATTTTAGTTAATAATACAACATTCTGCCTTCCTCCTCAAGTTTAAATCTTCATGCCAAGTTTGCCCTGCGACTTGCAATCATATACACTGAAATATAATTAGTTCTCTTGAGTCCAGATCTTCACTGTCTTGTCATTCCCCAGTGCAGCAGATGCAATCATGTTCCTTGTAGGGTGACATGAAACTGATATAACAGTATCTGTGTGACCTTCCAACTTCTGAACTATTTTCCTGCTTTGCAACTCCCACAGATATAAACAATGATCTTCAGAACCGCTTACAATGTATTTCCCATTTGTCACTGAAAAAGTGGAAGAAATGCAGAATTTTGAACTCTTTTGGCCTGCATAGGTTCAAGGCTGTTTAGTTGACTTGTACTATGTTGATAGCTTGATATGAGTCATGCTCTATGTTGTTGAAAATATATGTATATCTAAAATATAGCTTGTTTAATTTACGTGTCTTTGGGCAAAGAATAGGTGACACATGAAAATGAAAATGAGAGGGAATATAAGCACAAGCAAGCAAGCATGCATTTGGAATACGTTGTTTTGTTTTCGGTATATGTACATTTCTGTATTACATGAACATTTTTTTAATGTTTTAACAGAATGGCTCCAAGAAGTACAAGTCACCAAAAGAGAAAAGCGGCTCTCCAGCGTCGTGAAGCGGCGGGGCAAGCATTGAGCGGAGCGGGTCCTTCCGTGTCGGGCTGCCCCACGGGACAATCCGGGACCCCGTTGGGACATCATTCGAAGGGTTTAGGGGGTTTCACGCCGGCCCCAATGCTTGAGGACACAATTCCATTAGTGGAAAACAGCGACGCCACTACTGCTTCAGAGCGCCCTCCCGCCCTCAGCATCCGATGTAAGAAGACTAAACTCCCAGACATGGTGGACATGGCAACCAGAAACGCGACGACGGTGCAGCGCGGGGTCGTTGTCGGGACAAAGACTGAGTACCTCGTCCGGATGAACAACAATAAGCGACTAAAGGTGGAATACTCTACGAGGCATCGGGGGCCTGCGACGAGTTTAGAAGTTTGATGTCCTGAGAGATTAGTAGCATCATACGCAGCAAAGTTCCAATGTTTGCGCCTACCTTTTTGTCACTTAGCAATCTGCAACGTGACGTCGTCAATACCGGTATTGAGGTATACTTATTGCGCTTAGCTTAGGTTGTTACTTTACGGTTTATGTAATTATAACTTTTAATTAACACATTTTAATTTTTTGTGCTAGACGAACTATGACATCCTGGCGACCGATGTGGAGATATGGAACTTTATTAATGCGACAGCGCAAACAATCTACAAGGATTGGAAGCATGATTGCCATCAGCATTATCTCCACGTCAGCCAGGTGATATACACATTTTATGCTCGTTTCTTAACGCATTTCCCTTTACGTTTAGCTATGTTATTATCTTAGTTTTTATGTTTTCCTTATTTAATTTGTTATTTTGAAGATATTTACGGTGGAGATTAATAACGACGCAATTCGGAGGAATTTCGGCGATTTTGCGATTTTTGCGATTTTGGACCTCCGAAAATGGGCCGGCCCAAAAAGCAAATTATGGGCCCATTTCTCAAAGTTTGTTTTGGCCCAAAAACCAGCCCAAGCCCATTAATTTTGGCATGGAAGCCTTTTGGTGAAGTTGAAAAGTCAACAATATCAAGCTTTGTGACTCATTTTAGTGACTAAGCTTTGTGATCATCACAAAAGATGACTTGCCATGGTGACTCTTGCTTAGGGTTTATAAATGGTGACTTGCATGGTGACTCTTGCTTAGGGTTCACAAATGATGATCACACTTGGTGACTAAGGGGATGACTTGCATGGTGACTCTTGCTTGCATTAAATGGAGGGAGGCAAGGTGGAAGAGAGAAGGCAAGCATTCCTTGCCTATAAATACCAAGGAGGCTGAACATAATTAAACCATCACTCATTTTACAAGCCAAAGCTCTACACAAATACTCCTCCACCATAAACACTTGAAGGTTCACACACAAAGCCGAAGCATCCATCCCTTGCAAAGCTGAAGCATCCATCCCTTGCAAAGCCGAAGCATTCTCCATCCAAAGCCGAAGCATCCTCCATCCATCCAACACAATACGCTAAGTCCCTTGTGAAGGAAATCCATCTCCACCGTAGATCATCAAGCACTCAAGACAAAAAGTGTAACCATGATCTTCACTTTCATAGCTTTTGCTTTGTATTTGAATCTTTTGATGTATTGGAATACATTTATGTATCAAATGAAGAACAAGTTTAGATTTGTGTTTCATGTGCTTAAACCGATTTGTAATATGCATGTGTTTATGATTTCTAGCCTTTTATGCATGTTTGATACAATCTTAAAGCTTCGAATGCATGTGTTAGAAAATACGCTAAGTCCCTCTCTTTCGCATGTTTCGATGATCGTATGTTGTTTAGGATGTTTATACGCTAAGTTGCATTCCTACTCAATTATTAAGCATGTGTATTTAGTTAGAAGTTATGAATTTCGTAACTTACAAAAAGGTTTGATGCATGAAAAGGGTATGGTTAATAAGATGAGATGATCACATGTAATTAGTAGTGTAACTTCTTATTTTTAGCAAGCATAATTAGACTTTAAGTTTCTTGATTGTTAAAACTTGTCTATGAGTAAAATATGTTAGATGCCTAAGAGTTTTAGTTGTGTTTGCATGTTATGTACTTTAATTTCGTAGATTAAACAACCAACTTCCAATCCCCCCAAACATTTACATTTCCGCTTATTAACGAAACCATGCATGCGCCCTTAATTCCCCGGATAAAGAACGATCCCTACTCGCCAATATTACAAATGACAAAAGAAGGGTTTAAATTGCAATGCGCGTAATCTGTGTTTTTAAGTATGCATGTTTTGCGTGTATCAATTTTTGGCGCCGTTGCCGGGGAATTAGAATGTTTTTGTATGATTTCGTTGTACATTTGTGATTAAAAGCATGTCTAAATTTTCGAAGTACATACTTGTTCATTCTTGTTTATACTTAAAGAAATTTACATACATGTTTACAATGCATACTTTTACTTAGACGAATTTATTTATACTTAGTTTTTACACTTGCATAATTTATTTTCATGTTAAAGGATAGTCTTTGATTTAATTTGAGTACTAGCACTTATTTATTAAATAAATCTCTATGGAATAGGTGGTGCCTCTTTTGTTTGTCTATCTCCTTAACCCTTCGTGATGTGTGGATTTCATCACCACACGCCATAACCTAAGTGAAGTTATGGGCACGAGGTTGTGGGCGGAGTTTACAAACACTTGAGATTGTATACTATCTTGTGAATTCGAGTAAGAGTTGGTTATGATGTCTAGAAGGGTTATGAATGGTGACGGGTTTTGAACTAAGAAAACAGAACACCATTGGAGTATATACTCTTACGAGTAAGCCTCGGGGTGTTTCTAAGAACAACAATGGAGTATATACTCTTACGAGTTAGCCTCAGGTTGTTTCCAGAAATTAGTTCTCACCTCTCGCGTTACATCTATCCCAACTGGTCATTTCCAACAATTACGATGATTAACGATAGTTGGTATACATTTTCGCGCGGGCCGCACGGACAAGAGATTTATTCAATAACTAAGTCGTGTATTCCTTTTAAATCATAGGCGCAATCAAAACGTAGACGTACTTAAATTGATTTACATTGTGCACGAGTATTGGTTATAAGGTTTCGTTCTTTGGAATAGGTGGTGCCTCTTTTTCTGGTTTATCTCCTTAACCCCTCGTGATGTGTGGATTTTATCACCACACGCCATAACCTAAGTGAAGTTATGGGCACGAGGTTGTGGGCAGAGTTTACTAAGAACTTGAGATTATATACTATCTCACAAATTTGGCTGATTGTTGGATATGGTGAATGGGTTTATGATTGGTGCCGGGTTTCGGATCTAAGCAATAGAACACCATTGGAGTATATACCGTAACTGGTTAGCCTCAGGGTGTCTCTAGGAACAACATTGGAGTATATACTCTTACGAGTAAGCCTCGGGTTGTTCTAAATATTAGTCCTTACCTCTCGCGTTATCTCTATTCCTACTAACCATTTCTAAACGTAACTAAGCTGAATTGTAGTCGGTATATATTTTCGCGCGGGCCGCACGTCCAAGAAATTTACCGAATGATCATTTCGCGTACTCTCTGTAAATCATAAGTGCATACGAATACGGATAAATACGAACTTGATAAATACGACATAATCCTTTAAATAGATGGTATATCGGATTATGCATGCTTAGACCTCCTGGAATCAGACTTCATCTTCGGATGAACGAGACCCATTGCACAGTCGAGAGCCTCTGCACCACGTACCATCGGGGCCAAAGGAAATAAATAAAACTTAGTCAAACTTTTGTGTTTGTTTGTGCATTAAAAACTGTAAAGGACTAACAAACGTTACTTAGCTTGCATAACCTCTCTTAGGCTTTATGATACTCGGATTTCACTACCGAGTACCCTAACCTAAGTGAAGTTAGGGACATAAGATCGAAGAAGAGGTCATTCTTTGCATTCATTTTTTTAGCACGTAACTCGTGTGTTTTCTGCAGGTTCTAACGTTTTCTCTTATGCATGCACTCCATCTTTCACGTAGGATTGTTGTTTAATGCATTTTATTGAAAAAAAAATGTGTGGTGCATAAATTCGATGTGAATTATTGTTTGCTTGTATTTGAACTTTGTTTATATATGTTCTAACTAAATTCTTGGGTTTAGCATTATATAGTGTTAATTTGCAGAAAACATGTGTCTTAGTTTATTACATTCTTTTGCATAGCCCATAAAATTGATTAAATAATTTGCATTGCTTAGTAAATTACATTTAGTGTCTTAAGTATTATAACTTTTGTGTGTTATTAGTAGTTTTAATGTATTTGTGAGTATTTATGTTTGCTTTGATTGTTTTAATATTTTATTTGTTATCGCTTTGTTTTCTAATTATGCCTTACAAATTTTGGTTAGTATTCCTATATTCATCCCAAATTCTTTGTTGATACTAACACTTGGTCTTTGGTGGATGCTCAGGCTAATGAATGTCCGATCAGAATCCTGGACCATCTAGAACAAAGTTTGAGGAGATCGCAGAGAGAATAGCGAGACTTAGAGCTCAAACTGACATCCTGGATCATCCCATCATCGAGGAAGTTTCCGAGTCTTCACATTCATCAACCGACCATACTTTAGCCTCATCAACCGACCACAATTCAGAAGCAGAAGCACAACAAGTCAACATGGCCAATGCAGGACAATCTCTTCGCCAGCGCACCTGCTCAACCGAATGGAGCAGTGGGCCTTCGAGCATTGCTTTTCCACAACCGGAGGAAAACATGAAGGATATCGAGCTAAAGAGTGGCTTCCTCCACCGACTACCCATTTTTCACGGACTTTCCAATGAAGATCCAAACAAGCATCTCAAACAATTCCAATTTGTTTGTAACAGCATGAAGCCATCTGATGCTGATACGGAGCTCTTCAAGCTGAAGGCATTTCCATTCACCCTAGTCGACAGGGCCGAGTCTTGGCTAATGGAACTACCGCCGAACCATATTACCTCATGGAAGCAACTTGCGGATATGTTCCTAGCGAAGTACTTCCCGGCCTCAAAGATCACCGTCTTGAGAAAGCAAATCACTGGCATCACACAGAAACCGGACGAGACCTTCGGCCAATACTACGACCGATTCAAAGTTTTGTGTGCCACTTGCCCATCGCATGGATTTTCCGAGACCAATCTCATGAATTACTTTTACGATGGTCTCAAGCCGATTGATAGGGAATTGCTGGATGCAGCAGCCACCGGTGCATTCATGGACTTAACAGAAACCGAAGCTAGAGCTCTTCTAGAGAATCGGGCGAATAATGATGCACAATATGGAATGTCCAACAGACGAGCAGTCGGTGAAGCGAGTTCTACAACCGACGCAGACGAAAAATACGACAAACTAGCTCATATGCTAGAGAAGGTTTTAGAACTTGAGACGACAAGAGCAAAGGCAACTCAACGGCCTGTTTGTGGCATATGTCAAACACAAGGTCACCACAATGACCAGTGCCCTCAAGTGCCGGAACAAGCAAGCGAGCCGGAGCACGCTAACGCCATCGGCGGATATCAGGGAGGACAACGGTATAACAATTATAACAACTATGTCAACCGTGATCATCCGGGTTTTAGATGGAGCAGCAACGAGGGAACTTTGAACCCTCCAGCACCTCAACAAAGCTACCAATGCCCTCCATTTCAACCAAGGCCACCGATGCAGCATGGTTCGTCTTCGCAATCCTTCACCAACCCGGATTACGACAAGATGTTGTCGCAACTTTCGGCCTCCACACAAGTTCTCCTCGACGGACAATCGAAGACAAAGGAGACACTTGACTCACATGGCCGCGACATCACCGAAGTGAAGAAGCAGCTTGGCCAACTTGTTGATTTCATGGGCCAAATCAAGGAAACCGGTCGGCTTCCACCTCAAACCACTCCAAATCAAAGAAACGTGAATGCTATAGTCACAAGGAGTGGGAAGATACTTGAGGAACCAAAGACCAAGCGATCTCATCTTGATGAAGTCACCATTGAGGACATCACCAACGAAGAAGAAGATGAGATCGATCCGGCTACTCAAGAGGCCGAAAAACAGAAGGTGACGCCTAATGTCACCAAGGCACAATCACCTCCACAACCTACCCCAATCAAAGGTAAGAACCATATTCCTTCAAATACGGTTATTACTAATTCTCCGTTTGCTGTTGCACCTTTCCCTAGCAGATTATCAAAATCGAAGAAGAAGGACGCCCAATATGAAGATATTTTGGACATCTTCCGAAAGGTGCAAGTGAATTTGCCCTTGATCGAGTGCATAAAACAGGTGCCGATATACGCAAAGTTTCTGAAAGAATTATGCACACAGAGGAGGCAAACTCGAGAGAAGGAGGTTGTGAAGGTGAACGCAACCGTTTCGGCGGTTTTGCAGCGTCGGCTACCCCCAAAACTGAAGGACCCAGGGAGCTTTGCAGTTCCTTGCGTAATCGGTGACACCCACTTCGAAGACGTAATGCTTGATCTAGGAGCTTCCATCAACGTCATGCCTTACTATCTTTTCGAATCGATGGAGCTTGGAGATCTCAAGCAAGATGGTGTTGTCATCCAATTAGCCGATCGCACACACAAGTATCCGAGGGGATACGTAGAAGACGTTCTCGTGCAAGTCAACAACTTGATATTCCCAGCCGATTTCTATATAGTTGACATGGAAGAGAGTCCACTGAACACCACGCCACTGCTGCTTGGGCGACCTTTCATGCGGACTGCGAGAACGAAGATTGATGTGTTTCAAGGCACTTTCTCCATGGAGATTGATGGAGAAAGAATCGAGTTCAACATCCTGGACGGGATGAAGTTTCCAATGTCGAGCGTAGCTGCCATTTCGACATACGATCCCGTGGATACCTTAGCACAAGGCTACCTCGACACCATCAATGAGGATGAACTCGACATGGCCATTCAACTTGGGCATGACGGCCTTCTCGAGGCCTTACTAGAGCTTGAACCTCGTATTCAAGATATGGCCATGGCCCTAAATGCTGCACCACAAAAAGTAAGCTTTTCTCCCCCTTTACCAATTACTTTTGGTACTAATAAAATGGTTCCTTCCATCGTAGAAGCTCCAGTTTTAGAACTCAAGCTACTACCGGACCATCTGAAGTATGCGTACTTAGGCGAGAATGAAACTTTACCGGTCATTATTTCGTCCGCGCTAGAAGAGGAACAGGAGGAGAAGCTCGTGAGTATGCTCAAACGGTACAAACCCGCAATAGGCTGGACACTTGCGGACATCAAGGGAATAAATCCAGCAACATGTGTGCATAGGATTTTCCTTGAAGAAGGCACCAAGCCTACGCGGGAAGCACAACGTCGGCTCCACCCTCCGATGATGGAGGTGGTAAAAAAGGAGGTAATTAAACTCATGGACTGTGGAGTTATTTACCCTATTTCTGATAGCCGTTGGGTTTCCCCAGTGCAGGTAGTACCTAAGAAATCGGGAATTACCGTCGTCGAGAATCTGGAAAATGAACTTATGCCACAACGGACGATCACTGGACACCGAGTGTGCATTGATTACCGGAAGCTCAACGCCGCAACCCGCAAGGATCATTTTCCCTTACCATTCATCGACCAAATGCTGGAAAGATTAGCCGGCCATGCATTTTATTGTTTTCTCGACGGATATTCCGGCTACAACCAAATTAGCATTGCGGAGGAGGATCAAGAAAAGACAACGTTCACGTGCCCTTTCGGAACGTTTGCCTATCGCCGCATGCCATTTGGACTGTGTAACGCACCAGGTACATTTCAACGTTGCATGCTCTCAATTTTCTCCGAGTACATTGAAAAAATTATTGAAGTATTCATGGACGACTTTAGTGTATTTGGGAGTGATTTTGATGCATGCTTAAACAATTTAGAAACAATTTTACAAAGATGCGTTGAAACGAACTTGGTGCTTAATTGGGAGAAGTGCCATTTCATGGTTACGCAAGGGATAGTGTTAGGTCATATTATTTCGGAAAAAGGGTTAGAAGTTGATAAATCTAAAGTAGATCTTGTGCGTCACTTACCCTCTCCAACTTCGGTTAGAGAGATTCGTTCATTTCTTGGACACGCAGGATTTTATCGTAGGTTTATCAAAGACCTTTCCCACATCTCGCGCCCATTGTGTAAACTGCTGCAAAAGGAGACCCCGTTCGTATTTGACGAGGAATGCAACGCTGCCTTCAACAAGTTGAAGGAGCTTCTCACGAGCGCTCCTATTTTATGCAGCCCTGATTGGTCTCTGCCATTCGAACTCATGTGCGACGCCTCGGATTATGCCGTAGGAGCCGTCTTGGGTCAGCGGAAGGACAAGAAGCCTTGCGTAATCTATTACGCCTCTCGGACGCTTGATGAAGCGCAAAGAAATTATACTACCACCGAGAAGGAGTTTCTTGCCGTGGTTTTTGCTTTAGATAAATTTCGATCTTATTTACTTCAAACTAAAGTAACTGTGTTTACCGATCATGCAGCTTTGAAGTATCTAATGCTCAAGAAGGACGCAAAACCACGACTTATCAGATGGATACTTCTACTCCAAGAATTCAACATCGAAATCAAGGACAAGAAGGGAGTAGAAAACGTCGTCGCTGACCACCTATCACGTTTGATAGGTGACCATGAGCCTGTCGAGATTGAAGAAACTTTTCCGGATGAAAAACTCTTCGGAATTGAGGTAACTACTTCGGAAACTCCTTGGTATGCAGATATCGTAAATTACTTAGTTACCGGTGAGTTTCCGTCTACCATGCATAAATTTCAACGTGACAAACTTAAGCATAATGCTAGAACCTTTATCTGGGATGAGCCTTATTTGTGGAAACAATGCTCCGATTTAGTAATTAGGAGATGTATCCCGGATAGTGAGTTTAAGCCCATTCTAGACTTTTGTCACAATGAAGCATGTGGGGGACACTTTGGTTCTAGGAGGACAGCCCTTAAGATTTTAGATTGCGGTTTCTTTTGGCCTAGTTTATTTCGCGATGCTCATGCATATTGTGCTGCATGTGATAAGTGCCAGAGATTCGGTAATTTAGGCCCTAGAGATCAAATGCCACAACACTACATATTTAATGTTGAAATTTTTGATGTGTGGGGTATTGATTTTATGGGACCATTTCCTCCCTCCAATGGTTTTACTTATATCTTACTCGCAGTAGATTATGTTTCTAAATGGGTGGAGGCAAAGGCCACCCGTACTAATGATTCGCGAGTTGTTGCAGATTTCCTACGAACTAACATTTTCAGTAGATTTGGAATGCCACGCGTTCTAATCAGCGATGGAGGAAGTCACTTTTGCAACCGCACGGTGGAAGCACTAATGAGGAAGTATGGCGTAAAACACAAGGTTTCCACACCATACCACCCTCAAACCAATGGAATGGCTGAAGTTTCCAACCGTGAGATCAAGAAGATTTTGGAGCGAACCGTCCGTCCAAACCGGAAAGATTGGAGTCAATGCTTAGACGATGCATTGTGGGCTTACAGGACTGCCTACAAGACCCCCATTGGTATGTCACCTTTCCGATTAATTTATGGAAAGGCGTGCCATCTTCCGGTTGAATTGGAGCACAAGGCATGGTGGGCCGTGAAGAAATTCAACATCGATCGAGATGCCGCAGGCTTGCATCGGAAGCTACAACTTAATGAACTAGAAGAAATCAGAAATGATGCTTTCGACAATGCGTGGATTTACAAAGAGAAGACGAAAAAGATCCACGATCAGATGATTCGCGGGAAGAGTTTTGAACCTGGGCAGAAAGTATTACTTTTCAATTCAAGACTTAAGCTCTTTCCGGGAAAGCTTCGCTCTCGATGGATGGGGCCATTCGTAGTTTCTCAAGTTCTACCTCATGGAGCAATTCTCATTCGATCTATCGACAAAGGTAGTGAGTTCAAAGTAAATGGCCATCGCTTGAAACCCTATTTTGAGGCATTTGCGGAGCACACCGTGGAGGAGATGCAACTCCAAGAACCGGCCATTTCAAAAACAAAATGATGCATCACGTCCAAAGCTAACGACGTAAAACGAGCGCTCATTGGGAGGCAACCCAATAGGGAGACAACAGATTTGTTTTCTTCTCCCCTTTTAATTAATTTAATGGTTTTTGCGTATTACATTAGAATTTTTCGTAGATCCTATACTCCATGTTTAATTCTATACTTTTACTTTAGTACATTGAGGGCAATGTAGAGTTTAAGTGTGGGGGAAAGGTTTACAATTTAATTGTGTCTAAATTAGTGTTTTTCAGAGTCTTTAGGACGCCCTTAACTAGTCGATGATGAAATTAGATCAACACGAACACATATGGCGTATGAATCACATGCATCGAATTCTTGTGCTAATTGAGATATTCTATATGTTTTTAACATGTAGTAGATATGAATTGCAAAACATGGTACAGAAAATCGCATGCTTGAATAAGTTTTTAATCATATGAACCCTATGTGAGCTTTTGAGCTATCTGTTCTTTATTCGAGTGAATATGCATCAATTTCGTAGCTACTAGCTTATATATGCCTCATTCAATTGCTTGCCATAGATTTTAATGAACTAGAGAATACTAGAACTTACTCATGTCAATTTGCAAAGCTTTTAAGTTGATACATACTTTGATTTTGGAAATGATTAAAGGCATTTAGGATTTTTCCACCACATTGCCAAATATCCATGTATCCCATTTGTACGCACAAGTTGTGACACCCCTAGATAAACCAATTGAGCCCACGTTAAGCTTTTCTTTCATCACCATATATACCTAAACACTTACCCTAGTATAGAATATCCTTACCCTTGTTCTGGAAACTTGGTGAGAATTTTTCGAAACTAGCACATAAGATTATGGTTTGGTAGGAAAGATTAAAAGAGTTAATGTGAGTAAGGGGAAAGACTTGTCCAAATAGCTAAAAAAAGTTTGAGATTGCCAAAAAGAAAAGAAAAAAAAATTATATTTGAGAGAATGAAAAGAAAAAAAAATTATTATTATCTCTCATGGCAATATTTTGTGTTCTAAAGTAGAAACCAATTGGATTAACGTCCCCCTTATTTTGCGGATTTGGAGATTACGACAAATTGAAGGCCCAAAAATAGAACAAATATGGCCTTTGTCCTGTCCGAAAAGCTCAAAGGGTAGTTTAAATTGAAGTATACATGGTAACATTCGAGTGGAGATGGAGGACGAATTTGGTGCTAGACTAAGTCGTTGGAACGTTTTTATCACCACATATCTAAATTTCGAATGCCTTAGCCTTAACCCCATTACAACCTCACTAAAAGTCCTTTATGATCCTTAAAATGAGTAGCTTTCAATTAGTAGAGTAAGTTGCATGAGTAAGCTTATGGTTTTGGTTCATTTGTGCAAGCAATCAAACTTCATTCATGTGATTTTCATTTCAATTCATATACACTTTAAGTGAACCCTTGTCATGAGTGAAAAATATGATGAGTGCATCCTTGTGAGTTGATTAAACATTTATTCAAAGCATGCACAGCTATAAACATAACCACTGTTTTCTCTATGTCTTACTTGTTCATTACATAAATTATATCGCAATTATCTCTTGAATTCCTTGAGCATACAAAGTTGAAATTCATGTGAGCCATCGCCATATACTTATGCAAATTCTGAGACAAATTTTAGCTAAGGGCTTAGTTATGTTCTTTCCTTTGTTTTAAATTCTTAGGGAGTCTTAGTTTAACTTAGTGTTTGCTAAGGGACTAGCAAAGTCTAAGTGTGGGGGAATTTGATATACACATTTTATGCTCGTTTCTTAACGCATTTCCCTTTACGTTTAGCTATGTTATTATCTTAGTTTTTATGTTTTCCTTATTTAATTTGTTATTTTGAAGATATTTACGGTGGAGATTAATAACGACGCAATTCGGAGGAATTTCGGCGATTTTGCGATTTTTGCGATTTTGGACCTCCGAAAATGGGCCGGCCCAAAAAGCAAATTATGGGCCCATTTCTCAAAGTTTGTTTTGGCCCAAAAACCAGCCCAAGCCCATTAATTTTGGCATGGAAGCCTTTTGGTGAAGTTGAAAAGTCAACAATATCAAGCTTTGTGACTCATTTTAGTGACTAAGCTTTGTGATCATCACAAAAGATGACTTGCCATGGTGACTCTTGCTTAGGGTTTATAAATGGTGACTTGCATGGTGACTCTTGCTTAGGGTTCACAAATGATGATCACACTTGGTGACTAAGGGGATGACTTGCATGGTGACTCTTGCTTGCATTAAATGGAGGGAGGCAAGGTGGAAGAGAGAAGGCAAGCATTCCTTGCCTATAAATACCAAGGAGGCTGAACATAATTAAACCATCACTCATTTTACAAGCCAAAGCTCTACACAAATACTCCTCCACCATAAACACTTGAAGGTTCACACACAAAGCCGAAGCATCCATCCCTTGCAAAGCTGAAGCATCCATCCCTTGCAAAGCCGAAGCATTCTCCATCCAAAGCCGAAGCATCCTCCATCCATCCAACACAATACGCTAAGTCCTTTGTGAAGGAAATCCATCTCCACCGTAGATCATCAAGCACTCAAGACAAAAAGTGTAACCATGATCTTCACTTTCATAGCTTTTGCTTTGTATTTGAATCTTTTGATGTATTGGAATACATTTATGTATCAAATGAAGAACAAGTTTAGATTTGTGTTTCATGTGCTTAAACCGATTTTTAATATGCATGTGTTTATGATTTCTAGCCTTTTATGCATGTTTGATACAATCTTAAAGCTTCGAATGCATGTGTTAGAAAATACGCTAAGTCCCTCTCTTTCGCATGTTTCGATGATCGTATGTTGTTTAGGATGTTTATACGCTAAGTTGCATTCCTACTCAATTATTAAGCATGTGTATTTAGTTAGAAGTTATGAATTTCGTAACTTACAAAAAGGTTTGATGCATGAAAAGGGTATGGTTAATAAGATGAGATGATCACATGTAATTAGTAGTGTAACTTCTTATTTTTAGCAAGCATAATTAGACTTTAAGTTTCTTGATTGTTAAAACTTGTCTATGAGTAAAATATGTTAGATGCCTAAGAGTTTTAGTTGTGTTTGCATGTTATGTACTTTAATTTCGTAGATTAAACAACCAACTTCCAATCCCCCCAAACATTTACATTTCCGCTTATTAACGAAACCATGCATGCGCCCTTAATTCCCCGGATAAAGAACGATCCCTACTCGCCAATATTACAAATGACAAAAGAAGGGTTTAAATTGCAATGCGCGTAATCTGTATTTTTAAGTATGCATGTTTTGCGTGTATCACCAGGAGACTCCTGCCGAGTTCCTAGGGAGGGAAGAATAATGGGCGTGGTTAAAAGGCCACTTCGAAGACCCTGCTTACCTGGTAAGCTTCATAAACTATCCGCATGGTTTTTCCCCAACGATTTAAAATTTACATGTTTATCTATTCTTATTTTTAAATGATTACTTTGTGTGCCAGAAACTGTGCAAACGGAATCAAGGAAACCAAAACAAGAACAAGGAGTAGCAGCTCAACCACCATTCGGGATCCCTCGCCCTCTCATACCGAAGCGAGGTGTTGGAGAAGGGGGGTCATAGAGCGTCGGCCGTCCAGACTTGGATTGACGTATACCAGCCGGACAAGAATGCGGCTGAGAAAGTGGTGAGCGAAAATATGTTACGTTACGTTATTACAATTATTTTTGTTTACCATATTGTAATATTATTTAATTAATATATTTTAATTGAGCAGGCGGTAGTGAAGCGAAGGCTCGACGAAGTCTTGTCGCAACAAGATAGTGCAGCGGGTGCCGATGACGGCGATGTGGTTTCCTGAGACCATCATCTTCCTCTTGATACACAAATAAATATCATAGAGGAAGAGGCGGGTTCAAGGCCCGGGACCTCTATAAGAGGTAATACTATAAAATATGTGGTCGTTTATCTCGATTTATGTTTTGCTCGCTTTTTGTGTACTATTCAAACATATTTATTTGTTCTTATTCGACGTGACAAGGGTGGGGCGCGCAGTCACACGCGACCCCAAACCCAGAGGAGGGGCCTGGGTGACCGGCAATGTAAAGGAAACCCAATCCTTGAAAAGGGAGGTCACTGAAGCCAAAGAGGAGGCGCGCAAATCCAGAGAGGATTATAATGACCTCGCCCAAAGGGTGCAACAAATGGAGGCCTTCATGCGATCGATCCAAGCTGGGAGTCAACAAGCTCCAGTTCCTCCACCTGCTCCTGGCACACAAAGAAGTCAAGCATATTTTTCATTTTTGAAAAGCCTAAGGGCTTCCCATTTTTCAATCAACTCTAGATGTCGTGCATCATGCACATTCTCAAAACGTTGCTTCAAAGAATCCCACAAATTCAGGGGATCTGTTTTCTTTAAGTATTGCTTCTTAAGAGTTGTGTGAATATGATGCCTCAAAAACATGAGGGCTTGAGCTTTTGATTAGGCTATTAGTGGAATGACGTTTGGCCTAACAGATTGAATGGTGTGGCTGAGTCTATTTTCGATGAATGTATTAACTACATTAGAGACCCAGCAATGGTATTCCTTTCCTTGAATATCAAGGATGTCGAATTCTAGCCTAACTGGTTCATTCAAACTCATCTACAAAAAATATAAAGAGATTGTATTAGTATCGATCGAATAATAAACCACGATCACTAACATCAAATTTTACTAAATAAGAACGTGATCCATGATGTGTGGTCATAAAATCGATAATAAATGGTGGCTCAAAAACCACACCAGAAACCGTGATTGTCCATCACATAAGATCGATTTCCCTTTCTTTCTCATTCTTTTCTAAACTATGACTTCCCTAGCACCGTCATTTATATTATATGGATACAAGTCCATAGGAGCTAGGGTATAGATAATAATCACAACAATATCACAATCTTAGATCTAGGGTTTTGCAGGAAGTAAGTTTTAGTCCTAAATCTAAAGATTGATGGTTTTGAAAATTTACATCGATGGGTGTTATATGCTCGGTACAAAAGTTGGACGACGTGGAGTAGGAGCTCGCCTGTAGCGGTTCTTTGGAAGTGGAACAATCTTGACGAAGGAAGGAAAACATTGGAAGTAAGGGGAAGAATCCGAGATGATGATGATCAACGTTGATGGAGGCCAGTGGTGAGGAATGCTGCCGATGGTAGAGGTGTAGTGTATAGGGTTAGGGCCTTTTTTTCTTTCTTTCTATGGTGATAGCTGGCTATTAACTCAGAGCGTGTCTGACAACATGTTTGAGGGGAATAAGCTGATAAACTGTAACTCTTTCATTGATAGAATGTCTTAAATATAGGCTGATACAATCTTTTACAATCAATGTTCCGATATAGCAGGGATTCTCTGAATCTATATGAAATCTAATATGTATCTACTTACGACAAGACATACACCAGAAGTTATGGAGAATAAATTTCATTAAACAATTTTTTATTTCTTTTTTGTTAACGGGTCTTATTGGGCCTAACGATTCACCCGAAACCATCCGTTTTAATAACGGGTTGTTATTGGGTCACCTGTTAATAGTCCGATTCATTAATGAACGGATTTAAACAGATTATTATCAAGCGGTAATGAGCAGATTAATGGGTGACTCACCCAAATGTCAGGTCTAAGGTGATCCAATATTAACTAAGAAAGGAAACATGCAACTAGAGAGTTGTATACTCTCGATCTTTCGCCACATTGTGAATTTGTGATCGAGTAGTTGCTGAATTAATTTGAGTAAAGTGAATTATCCTCGTCTCCCTTAATTACTTAAACTTCTCTACCCACTTGTGTTGTTTAAAAGGTTTACTGACGTTTTACCTTGATTACCTAAAGTGCGTGTCTTCATCTTCTACATGTTATTGTTTGGTTACACCATATTCGTGGTTAGTCTTTACACTAAGAATATCCGAGCTTAAGTCGTGCATGTACTTATATGCTATATATATAATACATGAGCATTGACTGAGTTTCTTAATTTTAAATTAAATAATATTTTAAGAGCGGTGAAATTAGCCACCCTCATTTTTCATTTATTTTTTAAAAAAGTGTATTGAAAATACATATAAAAAATAAACAAGGGACTGGGGTTTGTTAAAAAAAGGAAGCTAATTTAACCTCCCTATTTTAATTGCTCTGTGTACACCCTTCAAAATGCCCCACAATGAAATACCAAGGTAGAACATTTATTTATATTCGTTCGGCCTCTACACAAAAATTTGAATCCGCAAATTAAGGCTTAATGAAAGCGCACATATATTTTTGTAGGGCTTTGTTGAAAAGAGTTAACATATGAGCAATTCTAACAACTTCAAATTTTCTCATTTTGTTCAATTATATAGCCAAAACTTATTTTAACTATGTATTTTCAAAATTTTGTGTTACAACCCGAATCGTAATACGGGTTTATCGATTTGTGTTACGCGTTGTCGCGGATTAGTCGCATAAAATTTAGGTTGTTAATTACTTTTTCACTAGGCAAGAATTTGTATTGACTTCCTTCGTTGTATTGACTTCCTTCACGAGAATTGTAGAGTATTTAATTTTGTGCTCATGAGATTTTTCGGGAAAATTTTCGGCTAAGTGAGCTAATTTTTTTACGAGTTTTAAAGTCTATAGGTGAAAATATTTAAAAGTGTTAATTTAATTGCTGATTTAATTGTGACTGTCCGATCTTGATCAGATTTGATCTGAACTGTTGATTTGGACTGGTATGTGTATGGTATTTATACAAGATATTATAGGAAAGTTTCCATTTTGGGGAAGAAATATGTATGTATACCGATCGACCCGTATACCATTTCGACCTGTTTTCACCATCGAACTTCTTGTCGGCGGTGAGCTCTATTCCGGCCACCTCTGGTCGTGTTCTTTGGTGGGAAATGTTGGGCTCGACTTCCTCTTTCATTTGGTTGGTGCATCACTGGAGTTTGTGGCCGGAGGACGGTGGTGGAAGGCAAACAAAACTGGCCGAAACTGGTGGATTTTCGCTAGAGTTGGAGGCGGCGCAAACGGCGATGTTGAGGGTCGAAATATTAGGGATTTTGAAGCCCATGTGATGGTGAGTCTAATCCAAGTGGTCTTGGACTTTTTCCATGGCCGGACGGTGCCGATCAGAGAATGTGAATTTCGGTGAGTTTTTTGAAGTTCACAATGAATTTTCGACATTTTTCGGTTAGAATTGGGCTTAGTATTGAATTGAAATGTTGTTAGAAATGTTGAGATCTTTAAATTGATGTATAGGTCGAAGAATTCTGGATCAGTTGGATTCTGGCCGCCGGCGATGGTAGTCCGCAGCCCCGCGCGCGGCGGACCTCTGGCAATGTAGAATTTTGAATAAAGTTTCATGTCGTTTCGCTCGTTTTCGCGTGCCGAACACATTGGTAGTTCCATATTCAGTTATGAGCTTGATAAATTTGGGCGAGTATTTAATCGGACAATTATCAGTTTAATTCACGATAATATTAAGGGACGCTTTGACTATTAGTTTAATTGCGGGTTGTTTGATATTCGAGATTTGTTTGTATCTCTTAAAAATGAGGGATTATAGGAAATTGAATTCAGAATTTGGTTGAGTCAGTAATTAAACAGAAAATACGTTGTTCGGGAATACGAGACTCGATGTTATTACCCACCAGATTACGATCTTAGCTATTCAGTATGAACCTCGATGATTAGATATTATTTTAATCGTGGTTACAGGATACTGAGTTAGTGGGCGTGTCAGATGAATAATTGTGCCGTTTGACAAATTTCAGCTTTATATGTATCCCGGCAAAATTCGGTGAGTTGATCTTTATTTTCACAGTCGTAGCGAGTTTAGTTATTTTATTACGCTTTTCAGTATATTTTTTTAAGCGTTGTTTCTGGAGGTTTGCTTTGTGATGGTTTGTTTATCGCATCGATGTTATAGCTATTCCGCTGATTATTGAATAGACGGTTAGGGGAGGTTAGGTGACCTCGTCTAACCTAGATCGACTCAGGTTAGGTGGCCTGGGGACGATCCCGTTACATATTGGCATATTTTTCATTTTAGTTTTATACCTCAGGTTAGGTGGCCTGGGAGAGCACCTCCGTGATTACTTCAGTATCTCAATATTTTAGTAATTAAATATTTCAGTATTTCAGTTTAAAACTCGCATGTTTTTGTAGTAAACAGAGGAAAGACTATTAAATTTCAGTTTATCAATTTATACAGATTAATATATTATTTTTGTACACTCACACTAATGTTTTTATGTTTTATTTGTCTTTCCCTGGGCCCTTCAGTTTATCGATGCCCAGATTGCAGTGTGTATCATGAGGATACTAGATGTTGTCGAGGGCGTTGAGTCCACGAATCAATTCTTTCAGCAGTAGGTTCCAGCTCACTGTCAGTATGTCTCTTGTGTTATTGAAGTCACTCTGGATACTGGTTCAGTACTATTGTCTTAGTGAGACTCTTGTGAATAAGTTGTCACTGGTATAGTAGTCGAGCTGAGTTTCTTTGTTTATGAATCAGTGTATTTACTGGAAGTATGCTTTCGGGTGAGCCTATCCGGCGAGCTTCACCGTGGCTGGAAATCCACCCGAAACCCACGGCCACCATGGATTCCGGTGAGCCTTTCCGGCGAGCTTCAAACGGCTTCCAAACTTGAAATCTCTCCACCCAAAAGTTTCTATGGGTTGAGGGGAGCAAAAGCCCCAACCCCATCAACCCCAAAAGTGGTCAGAAAAGCTCACCCGATTCTGACAAAAATCCCAAACTTCACCTAGTTGGTTCTCCGTCAATACTCAACCAAATCAACTCAAACCAAGTTCAAAACAATAGGAAATCACGAGAGGAAGCTAACCATACCAAGCTTGTTGTCTGAAGTGGCCGGAATCAGAAGATCAACGGCGGTGCAAAATCCCTTCGGTCAACACGGGTCAACGACCCAATTTTGGTCAACTCGGCCCAAATGTGACTTTTCAATAATTTTACGACTATTCCGATATTTATACTTGCGACCAAAATGATCAACGGTCGTAAACGGATCGAAACCAAACGGATAAACACTATTAAATTCAAAGGTCGGAAATATTCATAACATATTCATCGGACATCGGAAAAATCCTCAAAAAAATCCTACAAGCTCGAAATCATAAACTTTACAGCTCTCGTGAAGGAACTCATATCATATTCATTACCGAAAATATCGTCGTGAACTAACCCGCCATATTAATCATTTACGACTAAACCGCCACTAATTGCGAAACTCGCAAATCAAGCCAGTTAACTACCATTTTCGGTTCGGGTTGTCACAAATCTACCCCCCTTACAAAAATTTCGACCTCGAAATTTACATACCTGCTATTTGAAAATATGAGGATACTGCTCTCGCATGTGCTGCTCGGTCTACCAAGTGGCTTCCTCCACTAAATGATTCTGCCATAAGACCTTCACAAGCGGAATAACTCTGTGCCTCAACTCCTATACATGCCGATCAAGAATCTGCACTGGCTCCTCCACATAGGTCAAATCTTCCCCAATAGGAAGCTGATATAGTGCTAAAACATGCGATGGATCCAAAATGTACTTCCGCAACATAGATACATGGAAGACATCATGCACTCTAGCCATCTCTGAAGGTAACTTCAACCTGTATGCCATAGCACCAACTCTCTCTGTGATCTCATAAGGACCAATATACCATGGCCGAAGTTTTCCACGCTTCCCGAAATAAACTACTCCTCTCCAAGGAGACAATTTCAGGAAGACCCAATTGCCAACTTTGAACTCAAGACTCTTCCTCCTCACATCTGCATAGCTCTTCTGTCGATCTTGAGCAATCTTCATTCTGTCTCTGATGATCTGGATATCCTCAGTGGTGCTCTTCACCAAATCAGGACCAATGAGCTAACGCTCATCCACATCACTCCAACACAATGGAGTACGACACTGCATCCCATACAACACCTCATAAGGTGCCATATCGATGCTGGTGAAAGGACTCAACCCCGATTTAGTTTCCTAAACTGGAATCAAACCTATTCTGAAAACACGAACTTTCGAAAACCATAGAAAATTCGGTAGAGTTTCACTATATGATGGAATTACCATTAACCTGCACCCGAAAACACAGTTCATCCTATGCCACAAAAGCCAAACCGTGGGCACCAATCCCATCCGAATTTCTCAATATCATAACAATAATGTAAAGTAATAAGCAAAACTGTACTTTACAAAAATCCGGGGAAAATCATATGAAAGTATAACATTAGAGTAATCAGAGCGACCTCTAGTGTATATATACATAAATATACAACAGTAGGTTAAACAAGAAACCTACTGGAAAAGAAAGGTAGCTCGAACAGTAAGCCTCCGACTGCGACGTGTAACATTAGAATTCGAACTGCAAACTGGGCACGGAAACCAAAAAGCCCAGGGGAAAGGCAAATAAAATTGTTAGAGTGAGTGGACGAAAATAATTATATGCCTTTCACCATTTATATAATATAAAAACAATGCGAGTTCTTACAATAAATGGAGGTGTCAGACGAATCTCTCAAGCCCGATTGTCAGGCGAATCTCTCAAGCCCGACGGTGATAGACTAGGCGAATTTCTCAAGCCTAGTGGGCACATTAGGGGAATCTCTCAACCCTGGAACTGGACTACCAATGATCAGCCGAGTAGCCAATGCATCGATGCTAAATAAATGCCATCACCATAAAATATAAAACAATGCCTCCAAAACAATAAATAATTTCAATACTGTACTAGAAATAAATACTGAAATCAAGAACTCGCTACGACAGTGTAAATAAAAGTCCACTCACAGATAGCACAGAGCGCAAACAGGCAAATCACGAGATCCGGCGGAAGATTCCTCGCCCAACGTACGATCTCGATCCCCTGAATAATCACAAAATATAACAAATCAAAATCACAATTCATTATACTGTACCACACCTCGGAAACCAACCATTTCCGGAAACATATAACTCCGATACAAAATAATCGACGAAAACCCCCAAATTCTCCACATAAACCCTCGACTTAAAATCCGGTATCCAAATCATCCCGAAAACCTCAAGGCGATGATCGGCGTGAGATTATGAGTAAAACAGCATAAAACTTGTCAAATTTCAAAAAGTCAACGCCTCGCCAGAGCTCCGCCGTTGACCCCTGCCGGCGGCGGTGGCGCGGCGTCAACCGTGGCGGATTTTGGCCAAACTTTCCAGATCACAAGTACTCCTCAAGTCCAACAACTTCCTCTTCTACACCGAGACCCAATTCCAAACCCACTGGCCAGAAATCACCTCGAAACTCATGGAATCCATGGATTCTGGTGAGTATTTCGGCAAGCTTCAAACCTCAACCAAACCAAAATTCCTTCACCCAAAAGCTTTACAAGGATGAGGGGAACCTTTCCCCCCACACCCCCTACCCCAAATGTCACCGGAGCACCTCACCCGATTCCGGCGAACACCACGAACTTCACCGAGTTCGTTCTCCTCCAAATCTCAACCAATTTAACTCAAATCAATTGCAAAACACTTGGAAATCATGAGAGGAAGCAAACCATTGCAACGATTTGGTCAATGGTGGCTGGAAACGGAAAATCGATCAGTGGTCAAACGGTTGCGCGGTGCTCCTCTGGTCAACGTGGGTTAACGATCAATTTATGGTCAAACGCTGGTCAAACTTCCAAAAACAGTGATTTTCGACAATTTACGACTATTCTGATATATATACTCGCTGCTCGATACGATTGACGGTCCAAATCGAATCACATCCACGATTTGGATAACTCAAACTCAAACGGATAAACACGACGAAATCACGCGATTTCAAATATTCATAACATATTCCTCGGTTATCAAAATATTATCCGAAACCGCCTACGAACTCGAAATCACGCATACTACAATTCTCGTGAAGAGACTCAACTCAAATTCTCGCCTGGTAATTAAGTCGTGAACCAAACCGCCAATTCAATTAATTACGATAAATCTCGATTACTCACAAAACTCGCGGATTAAGTCAATTACCATACCAATTCTGGTTCGGGTCGTCACAGCTGGCCTGCTAACTGTTATTGTAGGCAAATTCGATCAAATGAAGTTGCTGGTCCCAATTCCCTCTAAACTGTAATACACAGGACCACAACATGTCCTCTAGGGTCCTCTCAGACTGCCCATTAGTCTGAGGATAGAAAGCTATATTGAAATGTAGTCTGGTCCCCAAAGCTCGCTGCAATACCTGCCAAAACTCTGAAGTGAACTGACTATCTCGGTCAGAAACGATGGACACATGCACACCATGCAAACGAACAATCTCAACTAAATACAGCTTCGTTAACCTGCCCACTGAAATCTTCCCTGGAAGTGCAAAGAACTGAGCTGATTTCGTCAAACGGTCAGCAATGACCCAAATACCAGTGTTACCAGCAGAAGTACGCGGTAACTGATATACAAAATCCATACTGATATGCTCCCATTTCCAAACTGGAATCTCTAAAGGCTATAGCTTTCCAGCAGGTTTATGTCTCTCTGCCTTCACTTGCTGACAAATGAGGAATCTGCTCACATACACTACAATTTCCCTCTCCATATTCCGCCACCAATAGTAGGCTCTAAGTGTGCGAAACATCTTCGTACCGCCTGGATGCATAGTGTAAGCAGAACAATGGTGTGACGACCCGGACCAGAATCAGCAGTATGATCAGCTGTATACGTGAGTTACTGCGTAGTCGGAGATTGCCGACTGATGTTTGAACTGCCAGAATTTCTTAACGACTAAATTATTGGCCGAGAATTGGAGCTGGGTCTCTTCTCGAGAGTTGTTCTATATGTGATTATGAGTTCGTGGGCAGTTCCGGATCGTTATTTGGACGATCGAGGAATTAATTATGAATATTTGAAGTGTAGATTTAAATGGTGGGCTACTTAACGACTAAATTATCGGACGGGAATTTGGTTTCGGCTTCTTCACGGAAGTTGTTCAGAATTTAATTTCGAGTTTGTGGGAACTTCCGGAGCATGATTTGGAGTTACGAGGAATTAGTTGCGAATTTTGCCGTTTGTTGATTGTTTGGTTGATTTAATTGTGTGTTGGTTCGAAGGGTTGACTTTTTATCCGTTTGGCCGATGTGTTTGACTTTGGGTGATTATTGAATAGTACATCAAGACGAGTTTGTAGCCGCAAGAATTATCGGAATCGGAATCACGACGAGAAAGTTACGCGCGTTTGAAGTTCGTCGAAATGGATAATTATGAAGTTTCCTTTTTGGGAAAGTATAAATAGTGGGCTTACTGTTTTGGGAAAGTCAAAGATAAACATTTAATGAGTTGACTGAGCTTTGACCGAGTCAAGCTCGGTGGAGAGAAGGTGGCGCGACATCGTCGGCCTCGCCGGCGACGTAACTGTTCCGGCCACCCCACGGCGTGGGGGTGGTCTTGTTCTCTTCGTCTCGAGGTCACGAGTCTAGCCCCGGTCGTGTTTTCCGGCATGGTGCACGGTGGAGAGAGAAATAGTGAGCAAAAGTTTGTGAAATTTTGGGTTAATGGTGGTTTTCGATTCGGGCAGAGTTGAACTTCAAGAGATACTGGGTTTTGTAGCTCTCTTCAAGGTGATTCTAACCATATAAACATTGTGTTCTAATTTGATTTGTGGATTGAGAATTTTGGGATTGAAATTTGTGAACCAATTCGGTTTTGCTTGAAATTGACCTAGTTAGAGTGAGAATTGGCCCTTGGTGCAGTTGACAAAGTTTCTCAGTGGGTGATTTGCAGTGGAATGGGGATGGCTCCGCCGTGAAATTTCACGTCCGGCGGCGGCGGTCAACGGTCAGAGTTGACTTTTTGACTTTCGACAAGTCGCATGTCATTTGACTCGAAATCGCGCCCCGATCGCTGTGGGGAGGTTCGTTTTTCGAGTAGAGCGTCCGAACGTAAAGCGAGGTATTGTGGTATACATATACGGATTTTCGACGATTCGTCGACTTTGGATTTCGTGTTTCCGAGAACGGTGGTTTCTCGTGGTTTGATTTGTATTGTCGGATTATGGTTTTGAATATTGGACATTGTGATTATTCAGGTGTTCGTGATCGTTTGTTTGGCGAGGGACTTTCCGCCGGATCACGGGTTAACGCGAACTGCGTTACGCAAGCGTGTGAGTGGACAAGTTTCTATTTTCACTGTTGATTTGCGAGTTCGTGGATTTTATTGATTTCCGTATTTAAATTATACGATGATTGAGATATATGTTATTTTCGGAGGTGTTGTTATGTGTTTATGGGTGATGGCATTTATAGCATCGATGCTACCAGAGTTGAGAGATTCCTCTGGCCCAGAGTTGAGAGATTCCTCTGAAGCAGGGTTGAGAGATTCCCCTGAGTGCCGCCAGGGTTGAGAGATTTCCCTGGCCTTTCACCGTCAGGTTTGAGCGATTCACCTGACGTCGGGCTTGAGAGATTCGCCCGACAACCTCCATATATATATGTGTTGTGCTGTTGTGTTTTCCGAACTCGCACTGTTTTATATTGAGTGTGTGTATAAACTGGTGAAAGGCATATATTTATTTTCGTCCACTCACTCTAACGTTTTATTTGCCTTTCCCCTGGGCTTTTCGGTTTCCGTGCCCAGTTTGCAGTTCGGACTCTGGTGTCGCACGTCGTGGTCAGAGGCATAGTGCTCGAGCTACTTTGTTTCTTCCAATAGGTTTATTGTTCTACCTACTGTGGTATACATATATGGTTAGGTATTAGAAGTTGCTCTGAGTTTCCTGTTGTATATGTTATACTATTTTAAACCCGGATTTCAGTAAAGTACTATATTTTGTATTGTTTACTTTACTGTTGAGATATTGAGAAATCCGGATGGGATTGGTGCCCACGGTTTGCTTTTTGTGGCATAGGATGAAGTGTATTTTCAGCGTGCAGGTTAAGGTAATTCCACGCTAGTAACGAAACTCTGCCCAAATTTCGAAAAGTTTTTGTTGGTTCGTGTTTTCGAAAGGGTTTGATTCCGATATAGGGAGCTAAATCGGGGTTGGGTCCTTTCAGCTTGGTATCAGAGCATTAGGTTGTCAGGTTCTGTAGACTTCTGTAGTCGTGTTTACTTAGGGTATTTGAGTTGATACAGCATGACTGGAGTGATGACCCGACTGGCCAGCGGTACTCATCAATACTTCGGGTGTTGTATGTCCTCAAATATCTGCGGTTTCATGATTACGTTCCACTTGTTGTGAACGATATTTTATTCATTAGGATGCCTCATGACGTGCTTTCCGTGTCGTTTCTGTTGTGGATCCTATTGAGGATCAATCGACGCACGATTTGCCAGGGAACAGTGGATTGTGATGAATATTCAGAGTTCAGTGAATTGTGTGGCACGATTTACCCGGGGATGTGTATTTGAGCGTCTATATGTAGCCTTAGAGCTGAGATTTATGGCAGTGATGTGTGCCTGAGTCAGATCAGTGTATTTTGTGGGCTGGTATTGTGTGAGTTCCATTTGCGACTCCATGGCCTAGATATAGAGTGTTGTGTAAACGGTAATGGTTTAATCAGGTTACCTAGCATTCGAATGTGGAGTGTTTACCCACCTGAGACAGAGATGCATTATCCACATGTTTGTTTCCGGTTGCACGTGTTATGTGGCTTCAGAGGAAGCAGTGCACGAGGTTCGAGATGAGTTTGAACCTGAGTATCAGAGAGAGTCTGATTGATGTGCCTCGAGGCATCCGTGAGGATCTTAGTGTGTTGCACTCAGTGGCGAGGCTGTCGAGAAGGAAAGTGTATGCAGTTTTCGATGTGATGATTTGAGGAAAGTGGATTTAGTCAAGATTTTGATGAGGTTGAGTTCCGACACTTCGGGATCAGTGACATCATCAGGCTGTAGTCTTTCGATTATGTTGAGGATCCTCTGCTGATCCGTTTGACGATGGTGGAGATCACAGTGTAGAGGACGTGTTCCTGTGGCGTGAGTTTGGGCGATCCTTGGTGATCCTTTCACGCAGCAGGTGTTGCGGTGACTTGTGTTCGTGGAACACTCTCAGTTGCTATTTCGGTGGCCAGGAGGGTCACGTTGCGAGGGAGCGCCCTTAGCCAGCTGTGTTAGCGGTTCGATAGCTCAGAGTTCGCGAGGAGATCCTCATGTTGTTCCTGCAGTCTGGTCAATGTACCCTTTTGACGAGTTATTCAGCAAGTCGCATTTGACGTGGGCGGCTAGTTGGGCATGTTGGAGTTCGTGCCATGACCTTGTTTGAGGACAGACTTTTCTCCGAGGTTGCTGTTGTTTGATATCCATGGCTATGTACCTGAATTTCCACTTCCGAGGTTTTGGAGAGTATTGTATCCATCCGGAGGTTGCGAGATCCTTGTTGGAGGTTATGACTTAGCCGCAGGTCTGTTATAGCTGGATATTGTAGTTTTGGTATGCTTGTGAGTATAGACTTACTGACGACGCATTTGGCGATGTTCGAGTGCCTCGAGGAGGAGGTTGTGTTTTGACGACCAGATTTCCCCGAAATGTTGTTTCGCGGTGATGGTCGAGCGGATGGTGGAGACGAGTTATGTTGTTTGCTTAGCACATGTTATGGATACTATGGTTGCTGTACCTGACATTGGTGATATTGAGGTGGTCCCCGAGTTTCCAGGTGTGTGTTGGAGGAGTTATCAGGTGTTCCTCCAGTTCGGGAGACTGACTACACTATTGAACTTGTACCAGACGCTGGACTCATTTTACCGGCATTTTGTCGTTTGGAGCCAGCGGAGCTGATGGAGCTATTATTTCGACTCCAGGAGTTGTTGGAGGAGATTTCAGGAGACTTCGTGCGACCCCACGTATTGCGTGGTGTGTTTTTGCATTGTGTGTACGGACGTTGGATGATTCGACGTGGTGGTGCATTGACTACCGGAAGCCAGATTCGCTTCAGAGGAGAGTGAGTATCCTCCGCTTCGGATTGACGATTGGTTTGATCAGCTCGCGAGAGCTTCAGTCTTTTCGAAGATTGATTTCGGGTTGGATATCAGCAGTTGAGATCGATGAGTCAGATGTGGTTTGGACAGTTTTCGGATCTCGGAGCGAGCACCTGGAGTTTTTGGTCACTTCATTGGTTGACCAATTCTCTGTAAATCGTGTGGACTTGATGGACCATGTGTTCAGACGATTTCTGGACTAGATGCGGTCATGTTCGTTGGCAACGTCCTGATGTACTCCAGGAGCGTGGGCCAGTATCTAATGCAATAGCGAGTGGTTTCGCGGACTTTGCGAGATGATCTGATGTTTGCGAAGTTTAGCTAGTATGAGTTTTGGTCGATTAGCGTGAAGATGTTGGACTGTGTGATGTTATCCGAGTGAGTTGGCGTGGATCCTGACCAGTTAGAAGCCGTGTCGATTTGGAGTTTGCCCTACTTTGTACCAGAGATCAGGGGTCTCTTGGGTTTGGCAGGCTATTACTGACGGCTTGTGCAGGATTTTCCCGGATTGTCATTTCATTTTTCCGGATTGACGAAGAAGGCGTCAAGTTCGAGTGGTTCGATGTGCGCGAGGAGAGTTACTTCCTCCTGTCGGATGGTTGCCCGTTGCTTCGGTGTTGACCTTACCTATCGACCGCGACGAGTTCGTGGGTTATGGTGTTGCATTGAGGTTTGGATTTGGTTGTGCTTTGATGCTGTGTAGCAGAGTGGTGGCTCATGATTCCAGGCAGTGGAACTTTGTGTAGCTACATATCCTATGTATGATTTGGGTGTAGCTGTCTTTGTGTTAGCATCAGTGAGTTCGAGACGCTACTACTATGGCATGCATCGCGGTGTAGGATGTACACTGACCACTGAGTTTCATCCACTTGCATTCTCGGCCAGATTTGGGCTTGAGGCAGTGTAGATGGATGGGGTCGACTCACAACAAGGGCTGCACCTTTGAGCTTGTTCGAGAAAGGCTAGTGGTCGTACTTTGACCATCCGTTTGGGATGATGTTGATGCTGATACATTCAGTTGAGAGTCAGGAGTTTCAGTATTGCATGTGTGTATGTGTGGCTCGAGTTTCCATGTTAGCCGAGTTATGGGCTACGAGAGATGAGTTTGAGTATGATGATGTTGAGGCTTGTGATTTTGCGCGTGTTTGGCGCTAGTGACGCGGAGAAGTGTCAGACACTTCGAGTTTACTACTCGCGGCGCAACATGGAAGAGCAATGTAGCAGTTTGTGTGTACAGATGCCACATTTGTCGACTGACGATGGCTAGGAGGCAGAAATTTGCCGAGATGTGTCAGCCATTTGAGATTTCCGGTTATACGTGGCGATTGTTGCTGTGATTGTGTGTGTTTGTATGCACTTTGGTTTGTGATACCAGTTGTTGGACCAATGTGGACCATTTGACGAATTTAGTACGTTTCCTTGTACTTCGGAGATGATTTCAGTGTTAGGCTAGTATAGCTGTGTTTGACGGAGATTGGCCATCTACGTGGTGTACCTGTGTCCCAGTTCGCTGATCGAAGTGATCAGCTACGACTATGTGTTGGCGAGCTTTGCAGCGAGCATTGGGGACCAGATTACGAGTTAGTACCGGTTATTGTCCTCAGATTGACGAGCGATCTTTGAGGACTATTCAGACCTTGGAGGGCATGTTGTGGACCTCAGTATTGCAGTTCCAGAGGATTTGGGACCAGCAGTTTCACTTGTTTGAGATTACATGTAGTACCAATTTGTGGACCACTATGGTTTTGATGTTGCATGATGTCATTTTGAGGACGAGGTTGTACTCCATTGTGCTGGAGCGAGTTGGTTTGAGTTTGGGTTGATGTTTGATTCTGATATTGTGGAATGTGCTACCACATACTGTTAGATTAGCGGAAACAGATTGATAATTGCCCGAGTCCGATGTTTGAGCTATATTGATGTGAGTGTGTGAGTTATGTTGATGTGTGTAACTGAGTTGTGATTTGTCACGTTATTTTGATCTGTGTGTGGTCGTAGGCGAGTTTGTGTTATGCCGTATGGTCGGCATCGCCTAGAGCATTGGTTTTTGTGCGAGTTGTGTTCCGTGTGGCGGAACTGTGTTTCAAGTTGGTTTCGCATTGTGTACCCTGTCTGTTCCTTATGTAGGAACACTTGGCGATTGTGTGAGCCAGTTCAGATTCGTGATTTGTGGGTACAGAGATTTCAGTACGGAGCTATCTCCTATTGTGGAGTCAGCTATCAGAGTTGTTCAGTCGACATTATCACTGGGCAGTTGAGCAGTATGCAGAGGCAGTACTCTTACTTGTAGTCGGTAGACTCAGAAATTTCGAGGTCGAAATTTTTCTAAGGGGGTGGATTTGTGACGACCCGGACCAGAATCAGCAGTATGATCAGCTGTATACGTGAGTTACTGCGTAGTCGGAGATTGCCGACTGATGTTTGAACTGCCAGAATTTCTTAACGACTAAATTATTGGCCGAGAATTGGAGCTGGGTCTCTTCTCGAGAGTTGTTCTATATGTGATTACGAGTTCGTGGGCGGTTCCGGATCGTTATTTGGACGATCGAGGAATTAATTATGAATATTTGAAGTGTAGATTTAAATGGTGGGCTACTTAACGACTAAATTATCGGACGGGAATTTGGTTTCGGCTTCTTCACGGAAGTTGTTCAGAATTTAATTTCGAGTTTGTGGGAACTTCCGGAGCATGATTTGGAGTTACGAGGAATTAGTTGCGAATTTTGCCGTTTGTTGATTGTTTGGTTGATTTAATTGTGTGTTGGTTCGAAGGGTTGACTTTTTATCCGTTTGGCCGATGTGTTTGACTTTGGGTGATTATTGAAGAGTACATCAAGACGAGTTTGTAGCCGCAAGAATTATCGGAATCGGAATCACGACGAGAAAGTTACACGCGTTTGAAGTTCGTCGAAATGGATAATTATGAAGTTTCCTTTTTGGGAAAGTATAAATAGTGGGCTTACTGTTTTGGGAAAGTCAAAGATAAACATTTAATGAGTTGACTGAGCTTTGACCGAGTCAAGCTCGGTGGAGAGAAGGTGGCGCGACACCGTCGGCCTCGCCGGCGACGTAACTGTTCCGGCCACCCCACGGCGTGGGGGTGGTCTTGTTCTCTTCGTCTCGAGGTCACGAGTCTAGCCCCGGTCGTGTTTTCCGGCATGGTGCACGGTGGAGAGAGAAATAGTGAGCCAAAGTTTGTGAAATTTTGGGTTAATGGTGGTTTTCGATTCGGGCAGAGTTGAACTTCAAGAGATACTGGGTTTTGTAGCTCTCTTCAAGGTGATTCTAACCATATAAACATTGTGTTCTAATTTGATTTGTGGATTGAGAATTTTGGGATTGAAATTTGTGAACCAATTCGGTTTTGCTTGAAATTGACCTAGTTAGAGTGAGAATTGGCCCTTGGTGCAGTTGACAAAGTTTCTCAGTGGGTGATTTGGAGTTGAATGGGGATGGCTCCGCCGTGAAATTTCACGTCCGGCGGCGGCGGTCAACGGTCAGAGTTGACTTTTTGACTTTCGACAAGTCGCATGTCATTTGACTCGAAATCGCGCCCCGATCGCTGTGGGGAGGTTCGTTTTTCGAGTTGAGCGTCCGAACGTAAAGCGAGGTATTGTGGTATACATATACGGATTTTCGACGATTCGTCGACTTTGAATTTCGTGTTTCCGAGAACGGTGGTTTCTCGTGGTTTGATTTGTATTGTCGGATTATGGTTTTGAATATTGGACATTGTGATTATTCAGGTGTTCGTGATCGTTTGTTTGGCGAGGGACTTTCCGCCGGATCACGGGTTAACGCAAACTACGTTACGCAAGCGTGTGAGTGGACAAGTTTCTATTTTCACTGTTGATTTGCGAGTTCGTGGATTTTATTGATTTCTGTATTTAAATTATACGATGATTGAGATATATGTTATTTTCGGAGGTGTTGTTATGTGTTTATGGGTGATGGCATTTATAGCATCGATGCTACCAGAGTTGAGAGATTCCTCTGGCCCAGAGTTGAGAGATTCCTCTGAAGCAGGGTTGAGAGATTCCCCTGAGTGCCGCCGGGGTTGAGAGATTCCCCTGGCCTTTCACCGTCAGGTTTGAGCGATTCACCTGACGTCGGGCTTGAGAGATTCGCCCGACAACCTCTATATATATATATGTGTTGTGCTGTTGTGTTTTCCGAACTCGCACTGTTTTATATTGAGTGTGTGTATAAACTGGTGAAATGCATATATTTATTTTCGTCCACTCACTCTAACGTTTTATTTGCCTTTCCCCTGGGCTTTTCGGTTTCCGTGCCCAGTTTGCAGTTCGGACTCTGGTGTTGCACGTCGTGGTCGGAGGCATAGTGCTCGAGCTACTTTGTTTCTTCCAGTAGGTTTATTGTTCTACCTACTGTGGTATACATATATGGTTAGGTATTAGAAGTCGCTCTGAGTTTCCTGTTGTATATGTTAGACGATTTTAAACCCGGATTTCAGTAAAGTACTATATTTTGTATTGTTTACTTTACTGTTGAGATATTGAGAAATCCGGATGGGATTGGTGCCCACGGTTTGCTTTTTGTGGCATAGGATGAAGTGTATTTTCAGCGTGCAGGTTAAGGTAATTCCACGCTAGTAACGAAACTCAGCCCAAATTTCGAAAAGTTTTTGTTGGTTCGTGTTTTCGAAAGGGTTTGATTCCGATTTAGGGAGCTAAATCGGGGTTGGGTCCTTTCAAATGGGCTTCATCTAAGATCTCGTTCTTCAAGCCCTCGTCTCTGGGTACACAAAGTTTTCCTCTGAACAACAATGTACCGTCACTACTCAACTGAAACTGTGTTGGCACACCATTCTGAATCATGGTCTTCTTGTCCAACAGATAGAATACCTATTACAGAAATTGCAGAATGGATACTCTCTCGGTACAGCAAAAGTGCCACTAGTACGTCGAGGATAGCTGGATCCACTGGAACTCCCACTGGACTGTGGTCTCTGTGGCTGATTCCTCCTCCATCTCTAACTCTGCCTAGCTGTACTAGTAGGATGTCTATAAGGTCCACTGCCAGATGATGATGCCGATTCAGAAGTGCCTGAACTCAACCTCTTGGAAGGTCCCTGACTAAGTCCATCTTCCTCAAATCGTCGAGACTGGAATCGCATCTGCCTCTCCCTCTCTATGTCCTTGCCTTGGAGTGTAGCACTCACAAACTCATCAAAGTTGTCTCGAGGCATCGTAGTCAATGTTTCCTTGATATTCAGGTTCAAGCCCAACTCAAATCTCCTGTACTTGGCTTCCTCTTAGGCCACCATATCACGAGCAAATCGAGACTAACGAGTAAATTTATCCCGATACTCAAGTACTGACATGCTACCCTATTTCAGGTTGGTGAACTCCTCATACTTCCTCTGCTGAGTAGCCTGGTTGAAATACCTCTGCATAAACGAATCTCTGAACAATGTCCATGAAGTATCAACCGAAACTCTGTCAGTGCTAACCCACCAAAAGTATGCATCAGACTCAAGCTAACCAACTGCTACTATTGTCATCTCCTCAGTAGTGAAATGAAGACGCTCACAAACTCGTTCAACCTGAACCAACCAAGCCTCACATATCTCTGGATCAGCTGAACCCGAGAAAACAGTTGCTCCAGCTATTCTAGCGTTGACCACAGGGTCAAAACGCTCATCCAAACGCAATACTCGCATAAGAAAGTCATGCGTCCGACGATCCTCATCAGGATCCACGTCCCTATTGACACGGGAACCACGTCTAGAAGGCATCCTAATGATAAAAAATATTAGTCACAAAGCACATGGAACGTAATCATGAAAGTTCAGACATTTGAAAGCATACAACACCTGAAGCATTGATGAGTAACTGCTGGCCAGTTCGGTCATTACTCAAGACATGCTGTACATTCTTAAATACCCTTAGCAACACAACTACAAAAGTCTACAGGACCTAAAATCTAATGCTCTGATACCAAGCTGAAAGGACCTGATCCCAATTTAGTTTCCTAAACCAGCATCAGACCCCTTCTGAAAACATGAACTTTCAAAAATCATAAAATTTTTGGGAAAGTTACTCTATATCGCATAGTTACCATTAACTTGCAGTGGAAAACACAGTTCTCCAATAGCCACAAAATCCAAACCGTGGGATCCAATCCCAACAGGATTTCTCAAAAACATATCAGAACGTAAAGCAATAAACAAAAATGTAGCTTTACAGAAATCTGAGAAAATCATGTGAAATTATAAACATAATAGTACTCAGAGCGACCTCTAGTTTATACATATATATACAACAGTAGGCCAAACTAGAAACCTACTGAGAAAGAAAAAGTGGCTCGAATACTAAGCCTCCAACCTCGATGTGCGACACCTGAATCGAAACTGCAAACTAGGCATTGAAAACAAAGCGCCAAGGGAAAGACATATAAACTATTAGAGTGAGTGGACAAAAATAAATGTCTTTCGCCGAATACATATACATGTTTATAAAACATATGCGAGTCTAAATGCATAAAAATCATATGGTACACGAGAGAGACTCTAACTCCTCACGCGTACAGAGCATGCATCAAAAATCTCATAGGGTCACACACGGACACATCCGCGCTAGTACAGTCTGAATCACGGGATCCCTGATCCTCACTTGATTCCAGCCAGAAAGGTCTCAGATCAGGGTATATGCTCCCCCCCCCCGGGTAAAGACCTCGGGTCAGGGTAACAGTCCCCCCTCCCCCCAGGTAAACATCTTCGAGGATCAGTCGAGATGCTAAGTGTATCGATACAACAACTATTGAAACTGTACTCTGTGTAAACCAAATCATAAAGGTTTCTATGCAAATGGATAAAGCGTAATGTAAAAGCATACTCGTAATGCATAATTATAAAAGCATATTCGTAAATGCATAATCATAAAACACATGCTCGTATAATTCATAATCATAACTGCATGCTCATGCTCGTAAAACGTATATAAAAGACTCGCAACCAATAGCGAAAAGAAATGTCCACTCATAGATAAGCACAATGCAAAACCGCGCTAATCCCGTGATCTGATGGAAGATCGCTCGCCAAACGTACGATCCCGATCTCCTGAATAATCACAAATACCACTGATCCAAATCACAATTCAAAACCCTGAACCATACCTCGGAAACAAACCATTTCCGGAAACATATAACTCGAATATCAACGAAATCGTCAAAATTCCCATAAATACTCTACTTATCCCTCGACACAAAATCCACCACCCAAATCAACTCAATAACCTCACGATTGCGATCGGAGTGCGAAAATAAGTCGAAAACACATAAAATTTCCCAAAAATCTAGACATCGCCGGAGAGGCGCCGCGGATCACCCCGATGGCAAAATTTTCTGGCGAACCAAACCCAGAAATGTTCCTCTCCTCAAGACCAACCAAAACTCTCAAAGGACCACCCCCATCAAAGCTCCACTGTGGCCGGAAATCCACCTGAAACCTACGGCCACCATGGATTCCGGTGAACTTTTCTAGCGAGCTTCAAACGACTACCAAACTTGAAATATTTCCACCCATAATCTTCTATGGGTTGAGGGGAGCAAAAACCCCAACCCCATCGACTCCAAAATTGGCCGGAAAAGCTCACCCGATTCCGGCAAAAATCTCAAACTTCATCGAGTTGGTTCTCCCTCAATACTCAACCAAATCAACTCAAACCAAGTTCAAAACAATAGGAAATCACGAGAGGAAGCTAACCATACCAAGCTTGTGGTCTAAAGTGGCCGGAATCAGAAGGTCAACGGCGGTGCAAAATCCCTTCGGTCAACATGGGTCAACGGCCCAATTTTGTTCAACTCTGCCCAAATGTGACTTTTCGATAATTTTACGACTATTCCGATATTTATACTCGCGACTGAAATGATCAACGGTCGTAAACGGATCGAAACCAAACGGATAAACACGATTAAATCTAATTATCAGAAATATTCATAACATATTCATCGGACATCGGAAAAATCCTCAGAAAACTCCTACGAGCTCGAAATCATAAACTCTACAACTCTTGTGAAGGAACTCATATCAAATTCAGTACCGAAAATATCGTTGTGAACTAACCCGCCATATTAACCAATTACGACTAAACCGCGATTGATCGCGAAACTTGCAAATCAAGCCAGTTAACTACCATTTCCGGTTCGGGTTGTCACAAAAAGTCTGGATCTTCAAAATTTTAATATACCGAACACAATCTTCAATTTCGGAAATAGTAAATTCAATCTCTTAAATTCATTTTACAAATTTATTTTTTAAATATTGGTTTGTAAAATGTTACCAAACAGGCCCTTAAAATCTAAAGGAAATATGTCTACTACATTGAAAGTCTTAGAAAAGTTCATAGCATCGGGAAGATGAAGAATGTAGGAATTGTCATTGTTATGCTGCAAAACCTTGTAAGGACCATATTTTTGAGGCTTGAGTTTACTATAGGTTCCAACTAGGAATCAATCCTTTCGGAAGAAGATCATGACTGAATCACCAACTCGAAAAACTTTGGAACATCGATATTTATCGGCAACAATTTTATACTTGGCATTGCTTTGCTCCAATTTGACCTTGGCTTCTTGTTGAACATTTTGGGCAGCTTCTGCTAGCACCTCTATTGTTTTAATAGTTTTCTCAGCGCTACGAAACTTCACAAGATCAACAACATGTAGTGGAACAGAGATATACACAAGAGAGAAAGGAGACTTTCCAGTTGAACTATGAACAACGTTGTTGTAAACGATTTCCACTTGTGGTAGAGCATAGTCTTATTGCTTAGGCTCATTCCCGCATATCCTGTGAACCATGTTGCCTAAAGTTTGATTTGTAACCTTACTTTGGCCATCCATTTGAGAATGGGCTATATTGCCCCTATTCAAAACTGTGCCAAACATCTTCCATAGAGTTACTCAGAAATGGCTGTGAAACTTGGAATCCCTATCCAAAGTAATGGTAAGAGGTACGCCATGAAATTGAACCACCTCTCAAAAGAACAAACGTGCAATATTTATCAGACATTTTCTTATAAGCAATAAAATGTGCCATCTTCGAATATCGACCAACCTCCACAAAGACAGAGTCTACTGTTCTTTATGTAGGGGAAATCCCAAGACAAAGTCCATGCATAAGTCCAGTCAGACATCATTAGGCACTGGTAATAACATGTTGACAGCAGTGTTTTGTGACTAACTTTTAGAGACTTCACATGTATTCCACTTGCGAACAATATTCTCGGCGTCCTTCTTCAGTTGTGGCCAATAATACAATTCCTCCAAACTTGCAATTTTGTTATCTCTACCTAGACCACTCAAACCTCCACCATGAAGGTCTCGTATCAACTTTTCTCTCGAAGATGAGTTGGGAATACAAAGCTTATTCCCTTTGAAAAGATACTTCTCGTTGATGTAGTAATCAAGAATAGGATGATGGTGCTTACACGTGTACCATATTTTCTTGAAATCCACATCTTCCATGTATAAATCTATCAAATATTGAAAACCAACAATTTATTGAGCTAATGTCACCAACAGTTGAGCTCTTCTATTAAGGGCATTTGCCACCTTGTTTTTTACTCCAAATTTGTGCTTGATTATGGATGGAAATTTCTGCACGCAAGAATGTAGCCCAATGAATATGCACCTTGTTGACACTAGCTTCTCTAGCTGTTTATAAACATGAGATCTTGGTGGTCAGTGTATAAGATAAACTCATTTTGCACCAAATAATGTTCCCACTCTTTCAAAGCCCGAACCACTGAGTAAAATTCTTGATCGTATGTGCTCCACTTTTGTCTTGTAGCACTAATTTTCACACTGAAATATGCTACCGGCTTCTTCACTTTTGAAAACACACACTGATTCTAATACCACTAGCATCACACTCCACTTCGAAAATTTGTGAAAATTAGGAAGAGCTAAAACGAGGGCTGTACATATCTTTTGTTTTATCATTGCAAAACTTTGATTTTGTGGTTCTCTCCAATAAAATCTACCCTTCTTCATGCATTTAATTATTAGAGCCATAATGCTACCAAAATTTCTCACAAAATGCCAATAAAAGTAGCAAGACCAAGAAAACTTCACACCTCACTAACAGTCGAGGGGGATGGCCATTCCCTTATTGCACGCACTTTCTCCTTGTCAACATGAATCCCTTCAAAACTCACTACATACCCCAAGAAAAATAGTTTGTTGGTCAAGAAATTGTATATTTTCATATTGATGTATAGCTTGTTGTCTTCCAATGCATCCATAACTTGTCAAAGGTGATTAAGGTGCTCCTCTTCAATCCTGCTATATATGAGTATGTCATCATAATAGACAACAATAAACGTCCCAATAAAAGACTTGAAAACTTGGTTCATCAAGTGCATGAAAATGCTTGGCATCATTGTCCAGTTATATAGTGTGACGACCCTAACCAGAATCAGTTGTGTATTCTGCACGATTCACGTGATTGGTCATAGTCGCAGTTTTACGATATATGTGTGATTTGTCGATTCTATTCGCGACTATATTTTTAGCCGAGAATTTAAATTGAGTGTCTTCACGGAAGTTGTAGAGTACATGATTTCGAGCTCGAGGGCGGTTCCGGATGATTTTTCCGATAACCGAGGAATATATTGTGATTATTTGAAATTTTGGTTTTCGACAAGTTTATCCGTTTGTTTCGTGTTTATCCGAATCACTTGAATATTCATTTTGTGAAAGGACCCAACCCCGATTTAGCCACCTAAACCGGAATCGAACCCCTTTGAAAACACGAACCAACAAAATTTTTCCGAAATTTGGGCAGAGTTTCGTTACTAACGTTGAATTACCATAACCTACACGCGGAAAAATAACACTTCGTCCTATGCCACAAAAATCAAACCGTGGGCACCAATCCCATCCGGATTTCTCAACATCAATATACTCAACAACAGTAAATAAACTGTACTATGTATATATGTATATCTGTGAAAATCCGCACAACATGTATCAGAATGTATCAGAGCGACCACTAGAGTAAAATATATACAATATGTACATCAGTAGGCGAAACAAGAACCTACTGGAAAACACAGACAACTCTGATCACTAGCCTCCAAACCGCGACGTGAACAGCGGAATCCGAACTGCAAACTGGGCACGGAAACCGAAAAGCCCAGGGGAAAGGCAAATAAAACGTTAGAGTGAGTGGACGAAAATAATCATATGCCTTTCACCAGTTATACACATACTCAATATAAAACAGTGCGAGTTCGGAAGAAACATAACACATATAAATATACACGGAGGTTGTCGGGCGACCTCTCAAACCCGACGTCAGGTGAATCGCTCAAACCTGACAGTGATAGGCCAGGGGACCACTCAACCCTGGCGGCACGCAGAGGACCACTCAACCCCGCCCAGAGGAATCTCTCAACTCTGGTACATCGATGTATTAATTGCCATCACAATTAAACACATATAATAATACCTCCGGAAACAACATATATCACAACATCGTATAATTAAATACGGAAATCATAAAATCCACGAACTCGCAAATCAACAGTGAAAACATAAACTTGTCCACTCACTGATCAGCTAGCGCGAACTCGCGCTAAACTCGTGGTCCGGCGGAAGTTCCCTCGCCTGAAGCACGATCACGATCCAAATCTCGATCTCGATCTCCTGAATATATATATAAACATAACTGATCAATATCATAATCCACAACACTGTACGGATGCACGGAAACCACCCGTTCCCGGAAATACAAAATGCAGTGCAAATGAATTACGGAAATCCCGAAATCCCCACTCGAAATCTCGACTGAAAATCGGCTAACCAAATCAACCCGGAAACCTCTGGACGATAATCAGGGCGTGATTACGAGAAAAATGACATTAATTACATCGAAATCTGAAAAATTGACTTTCTGACCACCGTTGACCGCCGTTGACCGCCGGCGGCGGCGGCGGCGCGCCGTCAACGGAGGAATTACAAGGCCAAAACTTCCAGATCGGACCATCACAACCTCACGAACATCTTTTCCTTCTAGCACATAAGCCAATTCCAACTTAATCCCTTCCAAAATCAAGCAAAACCGAAACTAAAACCTTGCCGGAAAACCCAATCGGGTTCAACTCCAAACCTCATCTCGTTCAAACCCAATCACCTAGGAAGCATCTACGAGGCATGGGAAGCAAAACCCCCAACCTCACGTCCCACGAAACCCGCCGGAAACAACACCACCGCCACCGGTGAAATCCGGCACCGTAACCCGATTCGGGTTTCCACCAAACACCATCAAATCTCATAATTTCAGACACACAACTACTCGAAATCAAGAGGGGAAGGAGACCTTACCCACGCCGACACCAGAAATGGCCGGAAAATGGTCGCCGGAATTCACTTTCCCGTTCCGGAAACTTTCCCTTCTCGGCAGCTCTTCCACTTTCCAAAATAGGAAAGTCAACGGTTGGTCAACTCCCACAATAAATTCTCGACTATTTCACGACTATTTTCCGACTTTTCGATATTTATACTCGTCCCTCGGATCGATCGACGGTCCAAAATGAAAATACGAAATGATTCGGATAAGCTCGAAATAATCGGATAAACTCGTCGGAACCCGAAACTTCAAATAATCATAAAATATTTCTCGGCTATCGGAAAAATCTTCCGAAACCACCCACGCGCTCGAAATCACGTACTCTACCATTTCCGTGAAGACACTCATCCCAAATTCTCGACCGAAAACAAAGTCGCGAATCGAATCGGCAAACCACATAACATCGCAAAACTGCGACTAAAACCAAACCTCGAGAATCGTGCCAAACACACATCTGATTCTGGTTCGGGTCGTCACAAATCTACCCCCCTTAAAGAAATTTCGACCTCGAAATTTACGTACCTGTCATGTGAACAGATGAGGATACTGCTCCCGCATACGCTGCTCGGTCTCCCAGGTGGCCTCCTCAACTGAGTGGTTCTGCCACAAGACCTTCACCAGCGGAATCACACGGTGCCTCAGCTCCTGCTCACGACGATCGAGAATCTGTACTGGCTCCTCAACATACGATAAATCCTCCCTGATCGGCAACTGCTGTGGGACGATCACATGTGAAGGATCTGAGATGTACTTCCGCAGCATCGAAACATGGAAGACATCATGCACACGAGCCATCTCTGTCGGTAACTCAAGTCTGTAAGCAACAGCTCCAACCCTCTCCGTAATCTCATACGGACCAATATACCGCGGTCGAAGCTTGCCACGCTTCCCGAAACGCACAACTCCCCTCCACGGAGATAGTTTCAGGAAGACCCAATCACCAACCTCGAACTCTAAGCTCTTCCTCCTCACATCCGCATAACTCTTCTGCCGATCCTGGGCAATCTTCAGTCGATCTCGAATAATCTGAATGTCCTTCATCGTGGTTTTTACCAAATCAGGACCAATGAGCCAACGCTCGCCCACCTCACTCCAACACAATGGAGTGCGACACTGCTTCCCGTACAGAGCCTCGTACGGTGCCATCTCAATACTGGCCTGATAGCTGTTGTTGTAGGCGAACTCTATCAAGTGCAACTGCTGATCCCAGTTTCCACGAAACTGCAACACACATGATCTCAGCATATCCTCAAGAGTCTGAATGGTCCGCTCGGACTGCCCGTCAGTCTGAGGATGGAAAGCTGTACTAAATCGCAACTTCGTGCCCAAAGCTCGCTGCAACGCCCGCCAAAACTCGGATGTGAACTGACTATCACGGTCAGAAACAATGGACACAGGCACACCATGCAAGCGAACAATCTCCGATAAGTACAACTTGGCCAATCTGCCCACTGATACCTTCCCTGGAAGTGCAAGAAAGTGTGCGGATTTCGTCAGTCGGTCAACAATAACCCAAATACCAGTGTTGCCCGCCGAAGTACGCGGCAACTGATAGACGAAATCCATCGTAATATGCTCCCACTTCCAAACTGGAATCTCAAGTGGCTGTAGTTTCCCTGCAGGTTTCTGCCTCTCCGCTTTCACCTGCTGACAAATCAAACATCGACTCACGTACGCGGCAATCTCCCGCTTCATATTGCGCCACCAATAGTACGCTCGAAGTGTACGAAACATCTTCGTACCTCCGGGATGCATCGCATACGCTGAACTGTGGGCCTCGTCCAGAATCTCCTTCTTCAAGTCCTCGTCCCTGGGTACACATAATCTGCCTCTGAACAACAACGTACCGTCGTCGCTCAATCGGAACTCTGTAGGCACACCATTCCGAATCATGGTCTTCTTGCTCAGCAAGTAAGGATCTGAATCCTGTGCCTCCCGTACCTGATCAACCAATACGGGTCGTACCTGAAAGCTAGCCAACAAGGCTCCATCATCATCATATCCAAACACAGCACCTGTAGCTCGAAGCTCAGCTAACATTGATACTCTGGCCACACACATGTGAAACAATGAAGCTCCAGATTTCCGGCTAAGTGCATCTGCCACAACATTAGCCTTCCCCGGATGATACTCAAACGTGCAATCATAATCATTGATCAACTCCATCCATCGGCGCTGCCTCATGTTCAGATCCGGCTGCGTCCACAAGTAAGTGAGACTCTTGTGGTCAGTGAAAATCTTACACTGAGCACCATACAGATAATGTCTCCAACTCTTCAAAGCTAACACAATAGCGGCTAACTCCAAATCATGCGTCGGATAGTTGACCTCGTGCGGTTTCAGCTGTCTGGAACCGTACGCCACAACTCTACCATGCTGCATCAACACACAGCCAAGGCCCAACTTCGACGCGTCGCTATACACAACATACTCACCACTGTCATCTGGTAATGTCAGAACCGGTGCGGTAGTCAATCTCTCCTTCAGGAGCAAATAACTCTCCTCGCACGCATCAGACCACTCAAACTTGACGCCTTTCTTCGTCAATCTGGTCAATGGTGTAGCTATCCGGGAGAAATCCTGTACAAACCGTCGGTAATAGCCTGCTAACCCCAAGAAACTCCGGATCTCCGGCACAGTAGTGGGTCGACTCCAATTCAGCACGGCCTCGATCTTGTCAGGATCAACACTAACTCCCTCGGCCGAAATCACGTGGCCCAGAAACTTCACACTATTCAACCAGAACTCACACTTGCTAAACTTCGCGAACAGCTGATGGTCCCGCAAAGTGCGCAACACCGCTCGCAAGTGCTTCCTGTGCTGGCCCACACTCCTCGAATAAATCAGGATATCGTCTATGAATACAATCACGAACTTGTCCAGGAATCGTCGAAACACTCGATTCATCAAGTACATGAAAGCTGCGGGGGCGTTGGTCAACCCAAACGGCATAACCAAAAACTCATAGTGCCCATACCGCGTCCTGAAAGCTGTCCTGGCAACATCTGAATCCCGGATCCTCAACTGATGATATCCGGATCGAAGATCAATCTTCGAAAAGACTGCTGCTCCCTTCAGCTGATCGAACAAATCGTCAATCCGAGGCAACGGATACTTGTTCCTCACTGTAATCTGATTCAGCTTCCGATAGTCGATGCACAACCGCATGGATCCGTCCTTCTTCCGCACAAACAACACTGGAGCACCCCACGGAGAAACACTCGGTCGAATGAATCCCTTCTCCAACAACTCCTGAAGCTGAATCTGCAACTCCCTCAACTCTGCAGGTGCCATCCGGTACGGTGTCTGAGAAATCGGTCCAGTACCCGGCAATAACTCAATGGTAAAATCAATCTCCCGCACAGGGGGTATACCAGGTAACTCCGCTGGAAACACATCCAGAAACTCAGACACAACCTCAATACTACCAAGATCCGGCACTGCAGCTGTAGTGTCCACAATATGGGCTAAGTAAGCAACACAACCCTTCTTCATCAGCCGATCCGCCCTCATCGCGGAAATCAAACACGGTAGAGAAGTGTTCTTCTCGCCACGAAACAGTATCTCAGGTAACCCGGGTCGTCGAAACGCGACCTCCTTCCTGTGGCAATCAAACATAGCCCAGTGCGACTCCAAAAAGTCCATACCCAATATCAGATCAAAATCCACAATATCAAGCAGTAATAGATCAGCGGCTAAACCATGGCCATCAACAAACACCTCACAATCTCGGTAAACCCAACCGATACTCACAACCTCACCTGACGGATACAACACTCTCCACAACCCCGGAAGTGGAGATGCAGAAACCGTAGCCAATGATGATAGTCTAAATGATATGAATGAATGTGTGGCACCTGGATCTAACAATGCAACTACTGGAATACCGAAAACATGTAACGTACCGATAACGACCTCCGGTGATGCTCTGCCCTCACGCATAGTCATAGCATGAACTCTCGCCTGTCCGGCTGGTCGTCCTCGCTGAGGTTGTCCCTGCTGCCTACCCTGGCCTGCAAATCGTACTGGTCGCGCTCCCGAAGTGGCATCTCGCTCTCCTCCGGAACTCTGAGCCGCCTGACCATCGGTACCAAACAACTGGGGACACTCCCTCAAGTAGTGACCCACCTGGCCACAATGATAACAAGTAACAGGACCTCGCCGACATGGACCCACATGATGTCGACTGCAGAGACTACACAACGGGTACTCCCTCGGTACGGCAAAAGTGCCACCAGTACGCCGAGGATAACTAGAACCGCTGGAACTCCCACTAGCCTGTGGTCGCTGTGGACGATCTCTCCTCCATCTAGATCTCTGCCTCGGTACACCAGCTGGTGGTCGATATGACCCACCACCTGAAGATGAAGCTGAACCGGAAGTATCAGAACTCAGCCTCTTTGAAGGCCCCTGACTCGGTCCACCTTCCTCGAATCGCCTCGGCTGGTACCTCTGCTGTCTCTCCTGCTCAATATCCTCGCCTCGGAGTGCAGCACTAACAAACTCATCAAAGTTGTTCCTCGGCATCGTAGTCAATGTCGCCTTGATATTCAGATTCAATCCCAGCTCAAACCTGCGACACTTGGCTTCCTCTGTAGCCACCATATCCCGCGCAAAACGAGACAACCGAGTAAACCGATCCCGATACTCAAGTACAGACAAACTGCCCTGCCTCAAGTTCGTGAACTCCTCGTACTTGCGCTGCTGGGTAGCCTGATTAAAATATCTCCGCATAAACAGATCACGAAACAATGTCCACGGAGTATCCACAGGAACTCTGTCAGTGCTGACCCACCAAAAGTATGCATCACCCTCAAGTAAACCAACTGCGGCTACTGTCATCTGCTCAGGTGTAAACTGCAGACGCTCACAAACACGCTCAATCTGAACCAGCCATGCCTCGCATATCTCTGGATCAACTGAACCCGAAAACACAGTAGCACCCGCAGTGCGAGCCTTGACCACAGGGTCAAAACGCTCTTCCAAACGCAGCACTCGCATCAGCAAGTCGCGCGTTCGACGATCCTCATCAGGATCATCATCCCGATCAACACGGGGACCACATCGTGGAGGCATCCTATTGATACAAGACAAGCATTAGGCACAAGCAGAAAGAACGTAATCATGAAACTGCAGATATTTGAGGACATACAACACCCGAAGTATTGATGAATACCGCTGGCCAGTCGGGTCATCACTCCAGTCATGCTGTATCAACTCAAATACCCTAAGCGTCACAACTACAAGAGTCTACAGAATCTGACAACCTAATGCTCTGATACCAAACTGAAAGGACCCAACCCCGATTTAGCCACCTAAACCGGAATCGAACCCCTTTGAAAACACGAACCAACAAAATTTTTCCGAAATTTGGGCAGAGTTTCGTTACTAACGTTGAATTACCATAACCTGCACGCGGAAAAATAACACTTCGTCCTATGCCACAAAAATCAAACCGTGGGCACCAATCCCATCCGGATTTCTCAACATCAATATACTCAACAACAGTAAATAAACTGTACTATGTATATATGTATATCTGTGAAAATCCGCACAACATGTATCAGAATGTATTAGAGCGACCACTAGAGTAAAATATATACAATATGTACATCAGTAGGCGAAACAAGAACCTACTGGAAAACACAGACAACTCTGATCACTAGCCTCCAAACCGCGACGTGAACAGCGGAATCCGAACTGCAAACTGGGCACGGAAACCGAAAAGCCCAGGGGAAAGGCAAATAAAACGTTAGAGTGAGTGGACGAAAATAATCATATGCCTTTCACCAGTTATACACATACTCAATATAAAACAGTGCGAGTTCGGAAGAAACATAACACATATAAATATACACGGAGGTTGTCGGGCGACCTCTCAAACCCGACGTCAGGTGAATCGCTCAAACCTGACAGTGATAGGCCAGGGGACCACTCAACCCTGGCGGCACGCAGGGGACCACTCAACCCCGCCCAGAGGAATCTCTCAACTCTGGTACATCGATGTATTAAATGCCATCACAATTAAACACATATATAATACCTCCGGAAACAACATATATCACAACATCGTATAATTAAATACGGAAATCATAAAATCCACGAACTCGCAAATCAACAGTGAAAACATAAACTTGTCCACTCACTGATCAGCTAGCGCGAACTCGCGCTAAACTCGTGGTCCGGCGGAAGTTCCCTCGCCTGAAGCACGATCACGATCCAAATCTCGATCTCGATCTCCTGAATATATATATAAACATAACTGATCAATATCATAATCCACAACACTGTACGGATGCACGGAAACCACCCGTTCCCGGAAATACAAAATGCAGTGCAAATGAATTACGGAAATCCCGAAATCCCCACTCGAAATCTCGACTGAAAATCGGCTAACCAAATCAACCCGGAAACCTCTGGACGATAATCAGGGCGTGATTACGAGAAAAATGACATTAATTACATCGAAATCTGAAAAATTGACTTTCTGACCACCGTTGACCGCCGTTGACCGCCGGCGGCGGCGGCGGCGCGCCGTCAACGGAGGAATTACAAGGCCAAAACTTCCAGATCGGACCATCACAACCTCACGAACATCTTTTCCTTCTAGCACATAAGCCAATTCCAACTTAATCCCTTCCAAAATCAAGCAAAACCGAAACTAAAACCTTGCCGGAAAACCCAATCGGGTTCAACTCCAAACCTCATCTCGTTCAAACCCAATCACCTAGGAAGCATCTACGAGGCATGGGAAGCAAAACCCCCAACCTCACGTCCCACGAAACCCGCCGGAAACAACACCACCGCCACCGGCGAAATCCGGCACCGTAACCCGATTCGGGTTTCCACCAAACACCATCAAATCTCATAATTTCAGACACACAACTACTCGAAATCAAGAGGGGAAGGAGACCTTACCCACGCCGACACCAGAAATGGCCGGAAAATGGTCGCCGGAATTCACTTTCCCGTTCGGGAAACTTTCCCTTCTCAGCAGCTCTTCCACTTTCCAAAATAGGAAAGTCAACGGTTGGTCAACTCCCACAATAAATTCTCGACTATTTCACGACTATTTTCCGACTTTTCGATATTTATACTCGTCCCTCGGGTCGATCGACGGTCCAAAATGAAAATACGAAATGATTCGGATAAGCTCGAAATAATCGGATAAACTCGTCGGAACCCGAAACTTCAAATAATCATAAAATATTTCTCGGCTATCGGAAAAATCTTCCGAAACCACCCACGCGCTCGAAATCACGTACTCTACCATTTCCGTGAAGACACTCATCCCAAATTCTTGACCGAAAACAAAGTCGCGAATCGAATCGGCAAACCACATAACATCGCAAAACTGCGACTAAAACCAAACCTCGAGAATCGTGCCAAACACACATCTGATTCTGGTTCGGGTCGTCACATTTTGGACCGTCGATTGACTCGAGGCGCGAGTATAAATATCGGAAATAGTCGTAAAATCGTCGAAAAACACTGTTTGGGTTTGACTGACGTTGACTTTCCAAATTGGGAAGCTGTTGACCGTTGACCGAGGGAGAACTTTCCAGTTTGGTCTTCGCCGGCCGACTTGCTTTTTCCGGCCACCTCCCTCCACGTGAAGGGTAGGATTCTCTTCTCCTTGTGATTTTGAGTTGATTGGTACTTGATTTTATGGAAATTGATGAGGTTTAGTGGTAACCCGAAACGGGTCGAGTTCGTGGGTGTCGCCGGTGTCGGTTTCCAGTTTTCCGGCGAGCCACGGTGGTGGTGGTTAGGGGGGTTTGACTCCCCTTGCCCTAGTGAGTCTCACCATGTAGTTTAATTAAAGATTGGTAGAGTTTTCAGGAGAACCCGAATTGGTTGCCGGAGGGGAGAATTCCGTTCGGATTTTGGTGGAATTGGAGGGGTTCCGGTCTGTTTTGGCTCTTGTGGTAGTTGAAGAAGTGGTTTAGCTTGGAAAGACCTTGAATTCTGGAGAATCTCGCCGTGGAATTCCACCGTTGACGGCGCGCCGCCGCTGACGGCGGCGGTCAACGGCGGAGCTCCGGCGAGGGGTTGACTTTTTGGTTTTCGACATTTTTAATGTCGTTTTTCTCGTAATCGCACCCTGATTATCGTCCAGAGCTTTTTGAATTGATTTGGGTAACGGATTTTCAGTCGAGGATTTCGAGTGGAGATTTCGGGAATTCCGTTAATCATTTTGTACTGCATTGTATATTTCCGGGAACGGTTGGTTTCCGTGGTTAAGTACAGAGTTGTGGATTGTGTTTTTGATAAGTTATGTTTATGAATGTTCAGGAGATCGAGATCGAGATCGTGATCGTGCTTCTGGCGAGGGATCTTTCGTCGGGCCACGGGATTAGCGCGAGTGCGCGTTACGCGAGTCTGTGAGTGGACAATTTATTTTCACGGATTGTTTGCGAGTTTTTATATACGTTTTATGAACTTGAGCATGCATACGAGATTTCGATTTACATGAGCATGTGTTATACGATTATGCCTATACTAGTATATATTACGTATATGCACTTATATATTGTTTCATGCATTTGCATCGAACTATTTATGATTTGGTTTACACAGAGTACAGTTTATATATGTTGTTGTATCGATACACTCGCATCCCGGCTGATCCCCGAGGATGTATACCGGGGGAAGCTGTGACTCCTGACCCGAGGTCTTTACCGGGGGGGGGGGCATACATCTGACCTGAGGCCTTTCTGGCTAGAATCACGTGTGGGTCTGGGATCCCGTGATTCGGACTGTACTAGCACGGTTGTGTCCACGAGTGACCCCGTAGGATTTTTATGCATGCTCTGTACACGTGAGGAGTTAGAGTCTCCCTCGTGTCTGTATGTGTGAGGAGTTAGAGTCTCCCTCGTGTACCCGTACACGTGAGGAGTTAGAGTCTCTCTCGTGTACCATTTGATTTTTATACATTCGACTCGCATATGTTTTTATAACATATATATTATTTGGTGAAAGACATTTATTTTCGTCCACTCACTCTAACGAGGCCACCTGGGAGACTGAGCAGCGTGTGCGGGAGCAGTATCCTCATCTATTCACTTGACAGGTACGTAAATTTTTTTAAGAGGGGTAGATTTGTGACGACCCGAACCAGAATCAGTTGTGTATTCTGCACGATTCACGTGATTGGTCATAGTCGCAGTTTTACGATATATGTGTGATTTGTCGATTCTATTCGCGACTATATTTTCGGCCGAGAATTTGAATTGAGTGTCTTCACGGAAGTTGTAGAGTACGTGATTTCAAGCTCGAGGGCGGTTTTGGATGATTTTTCCGATAACCGAGGAATATATTGTGATTATTTGAAGTTTTGGTTTTCGACAAGTTTATCCGTTTGTTTCGTGTTTATCCGAATCACTTGAATATTCATTTTGGACCATCGATTGACCCGAGGCACGAGTATAAATATCGGAAATAGTCGTAAAATCGTCGAAAAACACTGTTTGGGTTTGACTGACGTTGACTTTCCAAATTGGGAAGCTGTTGACCGTTGACAGAGGGAGAACTTTCCAGTTTGGTCTTCGCCGGCCGACTTGCTTTTTCCGGCCACCTCCGGCCGAGTGAAGGGTAGGATTCTCTTCTCCTTGTGATTTTGAGTTGATTGGTACTTGATTTTATGGAAATTGATGAGGTTTAGTGGTAACGCGAAACGAGTCGAGTTCGTGGGTGTCGCCGGTGTCGGTTTCATGTTTTCCGGCGAGCCACGGTGGTGGTGGTTAGGGGGGTTTGACTCCCCTTGCCCTAGTGAGTCTCACCATGTAGTTTAATTAAGGATTGGTTGAGTTTTCAGGAGAACCCGAATTGGTTGCCGGACAGGAGAATTTCATTCGGATTTTGGTGGAATTGGAGGGGTTCCGATCTGTTTTGGCTCTTGTGGTAGTTGAAGAAGTGGTGTAGCTTGGAAAGATCTTGAATTCTGGAGAATCTCGCCGCGAAATTCCACCGTTGACGGCGCGCCGCCGCCGGCGGCGGCGGTCAACGGCGGGGCTCCAACGAGGGGTTGACTTTTTGGTTTTCGACGTTTTTAATGTCGTTTTTCTTGTAATCGCACCCTGATTATCGTCCAGAGCTTTTTGAATTGATTTGGGTGGAGATTTCGGGAATTCCGTTAATCATTTTGTACTGCATTGTATATTTCCGGGAACGGTTGGTTTCCGTGGTTAAGTACAGAGTTGTGGATTGTGTTTTTGATAAGTTATGTTTATGAATGTTCAGGAGATCGAGATCGAGATCGTGATCGTGCTTCTGGTGAGGGATCTTTTGTCGGGCCACGGGATTAGCGCGAGTGCGCGTTACGCGAGTCTGTGAGTGGACAATTTCTTTTCACGGATTGTTTGCGTGTCTTTATATACGTTTTATGAACTTGAGCATGCATACGAGATTTCGATTTACATGAGCATGTGTTATACGATTATGCTTATACCAGTATATATTACGTATATGCACTTATATATTGTTTCATGCATTTGCATCGAACTATTTATGATTTGGTTTACACAGAGTACAGTTTATATATGTTGTTGTATCGATACACTCGCATCCCGGCTGATCCCCGAGGATGTATACCGGGGAAGGCTGTGACTCCTGACCCGAGGTCTTTACCGAGGGGAGGCAGACCTCTGACCTGAGGCCTTTCTGGCTAGAATCACGTGTGGGTCTGAGATCCCGTGATTCGGACTGTACTAGCACGGTTGTCTGCACGAGTGACCCCGTGGGATTTTTATGCATGCTCTGTACGCGTGAGGAGTTAGAGTCTCCCTCGTGTCTATATGCGTAAGGAGTTAAAGTCTCCCTCGTGTACCCGTACACGTGAGGAGTTAGAGTCTCTCTCGTGTACCATTTGATTTTTATACATTCGACTCGCATATGTTTTTATAACATATATTATTTGGTGAAAGACATTTATTTTCGTCCACTCACTCTAACGATTTTCATGTCTTTCCCCTGGGCTTTTCGGTTTCCGTGCCCAGTTTGCAGTTCGGATTCTGGTGTTTCACGTCGTGGTTGGATGCTAGTGATCTGAGCTACCTGTGTTTTCCAGTAGGTTCTTGTTTCGCCTACTGATGTGTATATTGTATATATTTACGCTAGAGGTCGCTCTGATACATTCTGATACGTGTTTTATACGGATTTTCTCGGATATATTATATTATACAGATATGTTTTCTGTTATTTGATATGAATATGATGTCTGGCAAATCGTCGAATTCAAACCAAGCAGATATCTGGCAACCTTTTGAGTCTCTCATTCTTCAAATCTCTTCCGTTTGCTGAGTCTCATAAACGTATGGTTATAATTAAAAATTTATCGATTTTCCTAAGCACAATCATAATACTTTTCTAATAAGGTTTGCTCAAATTCTTTGGGTAGAAACGACCACGTAAGGGACTTTTCATCTTCCTCCAAGTCCTCATAGGTTCTTTGCCTTGTGTCACCCTTGATTCTTGCAGGTCGTCCTACGAATAAGTTGTCGTATTTTTCAAATTCCACGCAACCATCTTCACTTGTTTATCCTTCAAGATTAACGTCAAGTTGATTAAACGATCTACTTCTGAAAGTCAATCAAGGAAATCTTTGATCCGCAAATTGTCATAGAAGAAAGATATATCTGCCTTCATTTGACAAGACCCATCCTTGATTCTGTAGTATTCCAGGATAAGTCTTGTGCGACCTGTATTAAGGTATCTAGCATCGCTTAATTGGTACCAACTACCTTAACACGAGCAACACAGAACTTTAACTGAGAACATACACTGAAAATACAGAAGTTGTAAACTGTCATGCCTCGTAATCTAGACGGTCACGACTTCAACCGGCTAACCCACAATCTAGGCAATTTAAAATAAAGGGCTTGGAGAAAGACATAAAAACATAAAACATTAGAGTGAGTGGACAAAAATCATAATTGTACGATATGCGTAAAACTGTAAAAGTATAATTGTATGCCTTTCCATAGTTTTTACTAAAACTGATGAGAGTTCAAACATCGTAAACCTTAAATAAAATGGAGGTGGTTGTTTAGGGTATTTTTCCTAACCCGGAACGACTGTATGTATGAAAAGTATAGGTGATGAGATCGTCTAAGGTGTTTATCCTAACCCGAGACAATCTGAGTCGGGTAGGGTGTTTGTCCTAACCCGGTCCGACCGGCTATCCGGTGATCAACCGAATAACGAAGGCATCAATACAACTAAATAAAACAATCACAAAGAAAACCTCAAAATTTAAATGGCCTGAAACATAACGCAAAGCAAACTGCATAAACATATAATCAATGAACTCGCAAGCAACTGTGAAAATAAATGTCCATTCACAGTACTGTGCCGTGATTTTCACCAAGCCAAAGCATGTATGTCCGGGTTTCTATATGCCTGTCACTGGATGCTAACATGTCGTCCTGAAACAACGATTATTATTTAATAACTACTCGTCAAAAATCATAATGTATAGCTAAACTCATTACCAATGAGCATTATCGTCGAGAACCTCGCATTCTCGAATAATATGTTTTTCGATCTAATGACGTGTTTTAATATAATTCCAAATTCTAATTCTTCAATCCTTTTAAATATCGCAACACATTCCTCAAACGTTACGCAACTCGAGGTCGAATTGACGATTGATTGAACCAATCAATATTATTGTAAAATCGTTTAATTAATATCCAATTAATTCTAAGTTCACACCAAACTATTTTCAATGCATTTAATATCCACGCAAACTTTGCAAAAAAAAATATCCTCACAAATAAACTTGCGGGGTTGAAAGGAATCCAGAATTTTTTTTCCGGTCAGACTCACCACCGCAGACAGGCCTCGTTCAACTCGCCGTATTAATGAGGGGAGAAAAAGCTCCCAACTCTCGTCAGTCAAAATCACCGACAACGCCGACCAAGGCGGAGACCGAATTGAACTTAATGGAGATCAATCGATCTTCTTGAAACTACCTGCAAACGTGCAATTGCACAACCGAAAACACAACAATACATAGAAGAGAAAAAAAAGTAACCAAAACATACCATCTTTGACGGCCAACTCGCCAGAAATCGACGGCCCAAAACCTAGGTACTCTTGGAGCTTCATCTAGAAATTCCGGCTTCCTGCTATGAAATTGGAGGCACAGATCTTAGGGGAAAGAAAGAGGAGGCTGAGCTTATCATTTCCATACCAAGATCGGCTGGTATGGTGGCCGGAATCTATCGCACCACCGACCGACAGCTAGTCGGCGATTATCGTTGCCAGAGCTAGATCAACGCGGGTCAACGGCCCATGACTAAAAATAGAAAGTAAGACTTTCTATTTTTGGAAAGTCCTATTTATAGGTTCAAGTTGCGACTAATTTAAATTCATAAAATCGTACAAAACTTTCGTTGACCATAACTTCTTCATCATAACTTCGATTTTAACACTTAACGTGGTTACGAACTCGTCTTGACGAACTCTACGACTTTTCTCAATATAATTTCCCAAAAAACTTAACTAATAAAGTTTTAATAGAAAGACCGTCGATAATTACCGACGATAAAAACTAACTACCTTTGTCCTTTAACCTTAATCAAATCTTAAAACGAAAATCTTCGGGACGGGATGTTACAATTCACCCCCCTAAGAAAATTTTGTCCTAGAAATTTATGCATCTACTAGTAACAGACCAACAAGTACAACTCTCGCATGAGTTCTTTCAGCCTACAAGAAACATCCCCAACCGGGAATGTTATCCCTAAGACTTTCTCCATGTAAAGTACTTCGAATAACTAATTTTTAAAACAAACAGTGGGTACTGAATCCCATTTGGATTTCTTATAATTTAACTGAACAACACTATGAACATATGTCACTAATACATATTCAAAAATTTATGAATCATAATGATCGCAATACCCAATATCTTCACAATTCAAACTATAAAGACTAATTCAAATATCAATAAGTAATAACTATAATGTAGCGAGACTCATAAGATGTCACTAATATCGGCCTCACATATGCCCAAAACTATGAGCGAACTCCAAAGAGTCAAACAGTGACCTCAAATCCCACTCTAATATGGAGATAACAACTTTACATTTCCTTCAAAGTCTTGTTAATCATGTTACCTATGCATCTATCGGTAATGAAAAAGTATTGTTTGTGAGTAGCTTGAGTCCCGAAATTCATATCACCAGTCTTATGACTCACGTATTATAATCTGCATAACAAACATTGGACCCATATCTGATCGAACATCAATAGCTCACGCATAAATGTATCTATTACTATCCAACGCTGAAAGGTTTGTCGAAAAATAGACATGGGCTTCTACTTACACATAAATATATATGCCTAGTATATTTTCCCACTCGAAGTGATAAAACACTGATGTGTTAATTTACATACCCAAATTTATTGTCAAATTGAATAACTGGATCGTTATTACTTATCTCGCTACACTACCATAAACATTCCTGATTCCATTAACATTGAATGCTTACCCAACGATAACTAATAAGAGATTTAGACTTCTGTGAAGTCCAGGGAATGGAACAATTCCTTGCATAATCATTGATAAAATTTTGTATCCCATAGAAATTGAAAGGACCCAACCCCAATTTAGTTGCCTAAACCGAAATCAAACCCCTTCTGAAAACACGAACCAACAAAAACCGTAGAAATTTTGGCAGAGTTTCGCTACTAACGTGGAATTACCATTACCTGCACGCGGAAAATACACTTCATCCTATGCCACAAAAATCAAACCTTGGGCACCAATCCCATCCGGATTTCTCAATATATCAACAATAATGTAAAGTAGTGAATATATATGTACTTTACTGAAATCCGGAGTAAAATCGTATAATATATACAACAGAATACTCAGAGCGACCTATAATGTATAATCATATAAATATACCACAGTAGGTAGAACAATAAACCTACTGGAAGAAATAAGGTAGCTCGAGCACTATGCCTCCAACCACGACGTGCGACACCAGAATCCAAACTGCAAACTGGGCACGGAAACCGAAAAGCCCAGGGGAAAGACATGAAAATCGTTAGAGTGAGTGGACGAAAATAAATGTCTTTCGCCGAATAATATATAAGTTATAAAAACATATGCGACTCAAATGTATAAAAATCAAATGGTACACGAGGGAGACTCTAACTTCTCACGCGTACGTACACGAGGGAGACTCTAACTCCTCATGCGTACAGACACGAGGGAGACTCTAACTCCTCACGCGTACAGTGCATGCATAAAAATCCCACGGGGTCGCTTGTGGACACATCCGTTCTAGTACAGTCCGAATCACGGGATCCCAGACCCACACGTGATTCTAGCCAGAAAGGCCTCAGGTCAGAGGTCTGCCTCCCCTCGGTAAAGGCCTCGGGTTAGGAGTCACAGCCTCCCCCGGTACACATCCTCGGGGATCAGCCAGGATGCGAGTGTATCGATACAACAACATATATAAACTGTACTCTGTGTAAACCAAATCGTAAATAGTTTAATGCAAATGCATGAAACAATATATAAGTGCATATACGTAATATATACTAGTATAGGCATAATCGTATAACACATGCTCATGTAAATCGAAATCTCGTATGCATGCTCAAGTTCGTAAATAGTGTTTAAAGACTCGCAAACAATCCGTGAAAAGAAATTGTCCACTCACAGCCTAGCGTAACGCAGTTCGCGTTAACCCGTGATCCGGCAGAAAGTCCCTCGCCAAACAAACGATCACGAACCCCCTGTATAATCACAAAGTCCATTACTCAAAGTCATAACTCGACAATTCAAAACAAATCACGAGAAACCACCGTTCTCGGAAACACATAATCCGATTACGACAAACTGTCGAAAATCTGAAAAACCACACCTCAATACCTCACTGTAATTTCAGACGCTCAATTCGAAAAACGAACCTCCCCACTGCGATCGGGGCGCGATTTCGAGTGAAATGACATGCAACTTGTCGAAAACCCCAAAAAGTCAAACTGTTGATCGTTGACCACCGTCGGCGGCGGCGGCGCCACAAACTTGAAATTTTCCAGGCGGAGCAACCTCTATTCCACTCCAAATCACCCACTGAGCAACTTTCTCAACTGCATCAAAGGCCAATTCTCACTCTAACCATGTCAATTTCAAGCAAAACCGAATTCCAATCAAGATTTCAATTCCAAAATTCTCCAAGCACAATCAAAATTAGAACCCCATACTTACATGGTTAGAATCATGGCGAGGAGAGCTTCAAAGCCCACTACAAATTGTAGCTCAATTTGGCCGGAATCGGATCGCCTCAAAAACCCTAAAACTTGCAAACTTTGGCCGGAAATTCTTCCTCCTCCGGCGTCCCACGCCGTGGGAGGAGGCCGGAAACAGGACAGGGACATCACGGCAAAGAGAATGGGCCCAATCCCGAAGTCGGAGGTGGCCGGATTAAGCTCGCCGCCGGCGAAGCCGTGGCCACCGTGGCCACCTTCTTCAACCCGCGTTGACCGAGTCAATAGCTCACCCATAAATGTTGACTTGCCATAAATGGAAACCCACATATATACTTTCCAAAATAGGAAACTTCCAAAATTACGTATTTCGACAAACTTCAAATACACGTAACTCTCGCGTCGTAATTCCGATTCCGATAATTCTCACGGCAACAAACTTGACTCGACGTATTCTTCAATTATCACCCGAAGTCAAACACATCGACCAAACTGATAAAAAGTCAACGGTTTAACGCAAACGCATACTTAAACCGACTAAATAATCAACAATCGGAAATATTCACAACTTAATCTTCGTAACTCAGAATAATGCTCCGGAAGTTCCCACAAGCTCGAAATTAAATTCTCAACATCTTCTATGAAGAATCCGAAACCAAATTCTCGCCCGAAAATTTAGTCGCTAAGAGAGCCACCAATTTAACCCGATTCCGTCGAAACTTCAAATATTCATAATTTATTCCTCGGTCGTCCGAATAATGATCCGAAACCGCCCACGAACTCGAAATCACACGTACAACGACTCTCGAGAAGAGACTCAGCTCCAATTCTCGGCCAATGATTTAGTCGTTATCAAACCTGGCGATTCAAACAACCGTTGGAAATCTGTGATTACGCAGTAGCTCATGAAGTAAGCTGATCACACTGCTAATTCTGTTTCGGGTCGTCACAGAAATAAACTACATCTTCGTCACACACGAATCAATAACTGGTCAAATGTTTACATTTTTGTGTCATTCTTATAAATACTTCTATGAGTGATGATCACTTATTTATCTGCATGATACTCTTACATCTAGTCTAGTAAGAACCCGGAGTTTGTTCAATATATAGTGAATCAAGTCATACTTATTTTTCTCTAATCTTCGCACATGATTGCAATATACACAAATCCTGGTTGACTCTCAAACTTACTGGTTCCTAGCTGTACGTGCGTAAAACACATAAGTATGATCCAGAATCTTGATATTATCGTCTTCATCCTCGTGAACCTCTGTGATTCATAACAGAGATAATAACATTTCTGAACTGGTTGAATATATCTTGAACCACCTTTAAAGAGGAAAGTGTGTTCACGACTTAAAATGAACACGACCAATTCATAAAGAGATTTGAGTAGAGAAATTTAAGGTTAATCTTGATAAACAAAATTGAATTAGTAGAAACACAAGATAGTGAATGAGTCTCCAATGCTAATATCAATTTGAAACTCCACGCATAACGAGTTGACTACATTGGGTTTTAATAAAATATAATCTCGAATTGGTTGTTCCACGCTATTAGTGATATCTATAAGTGATGACCAACTCACGTAATGAAAACATGTTTAAGTCATTTCTTGGAAAACAAATCTTAATAAACAAACTTACACGTGGATGGATGAATTTAAATCGCTGCCATCAACTAAAAATTTGCTGCAAGTCGAGGCGACAACAATCCTGATCTGATTGAACTCCTTACTATAGTTAGATGAGGAACAATACAATTTAACTACTACCTTTATGCTTTACGCAATAACGTCTAGCAATAAGATCAAATACCTAAAATAAAATAAATAGTATGGAACTGTAACGACCCAAACCGTGGAATGTGCATATATTGGTCCGAACCGTGATTATTGTGAATTAATCGTACTCGTGGATTTGTTCAGGACTAAATTATCGGGCGAGAATTTAGTTTGAGTTACTTCTCAGGAATTGTAGAGGATTTAATTTCGAGATCGTGCAAATTTTTGGGGAATTTTTTGGATAAGCGAGCAATGTTTTATCGAGTTTTGAAGTCGGTTGGTGAAAATGGAAATATATAAAAGTGTTATTTTTATTGTTGATTTAATCGTGACCGTCGTATCTTGATCATATTTGTTTTGAACCGTTGATTTGGGTATGTATGTGTACAGTATATATATAGTATTAATATGAGATAAATTGGGAAAGTTTCCATTTTGGGATTTCTGGCTCCCTGACTGAGTTGACCGTGGGTCAAATTGACCCATTTTGGCTGAAATCTTCTCACCGGCGGTGTGCTCTATTCCGGCATCCTTTGGCTGTGCTTCCTTGATGAAAGTTATTGGGCTCGGGCTACTCTTTCTTTTGATAGGTGGATCATCAAATTTGGTGGCCGGAGGAGAAAGTTACGACGTGTTAAAGTTGGGGATTTTCCGGCGAATTTCGCCGGCGATGGAGACTGTGGCAATGGGGGTCGACCTTGTGGGGGTTTTGAAGCCCTTAGAATGATGAGTCTATCCCAAGTGGTCTCGGCGCTTGCCGTGCCCGGTGGTGGCCGATTGGAGAAATTGAATTCCGGCGAGGTTTTCAAACTTTACGGTGAGTTTTGGACCTTTTTCGGTTAAATTTGTGCTTAGCTTTAAACTGAAAAGTTGTTGGAAATGTTGAGATCTTCAATTTCATGTATAGGTCGAAGATTTCTGGTATGGTCAGATTCCGGCGGCTAGCGGCGGCCACACGCGCTGCTGTGCTCGGCGGAGCTCTGGCGATGTGAGATTTTTGGCAAGTTTTATGTCGTTTCGCTTGTTTTCACGTGCTGAACGCAATGGTGAGGTTTTTCAGTTCAGTTGAGTGTTCTAATTTTGGACGAGGGTTGTTTGGGTGTATTTTAGGAATTTTCCTATCCTTGTCCATATTTCGAGCGATAAGTCTTTCGAGAACGGGGGGTTCTTGACGTATTAGCTCCGTATGTTGTGATTCTATATGTATTGATGGTATCCCTGTTATTCAGGTGATCGTGATTGAGTGTTTGGCGAGTGATCTTCCGCCGGATCTCAGAGTTAGCTTCGTACTGTGAGTGGACATTTTATTTTCACAGTTGATTTGCGAGTCTTGATTTATGAATTTTATGAGTATGCATTTATGATTATGCATTTACATTATGCATTTATGATTATGCGCTTTACGATTATCCATGTGCATAGAAAGTCTTTATGATTTGATTTACACAGAGTACAGTCTCATATATAGAGGTAGCATCGATGCTTTGGCTTCTTGGTTGATCCCCGAGATGCTCCGGGGGGGGGACAGATATCCTGACCCGAAGTCTTTTAGACTTATAATTATGAGGGGGTCTGGGATCCCGTGATTAGACTATATTATGCAGAGGAGTCCGTGAGCGACCCCGCATGATTTTATGTGCATCTATATGGATGAGGGAAAATGTACCTGGTTGGGATTTTCATGTGCATTGACTCGCATTATGCTTTTATGTGAATATGTACTTATATGTTGGGAAAGACATATTATTATTTTCGTCCACTCACTCTAACGATTTTATTTGCCTTCCCCTGGGCTTTTCGGTTTCCTTTGCCCAGTTTGCAGTTTAAGTTCTGGGGTTGCACGTCGACGGTGGAGGCGTAGAGTTCCAGTCACACTTCAATTCGAGTAGGTTCTTAATTCGATCTATTGGTTGTATATGACGTACATAGGAGTCGCTTTGAATACTTCTGTTGTGTTTTCAGTTGAGTTTACTCCTGAATGTTTTATGGATTTCTTGTAAACCTTGTGGTTTATTATATATATGATGTTGAGAAATCCAGATGGGGAACGGAGCCCCACAGTTTGGCTTTTGTGGAATATTCGAAGTGTGATTCTCTTTGCTGGTTTTAATTTTGGCTCACATATTTCAAAGTAAACTCTGGCGAAATTTTTTTAAGGTCATATTTTTGAAGGGGTTTGATTTCGGTTTAGGGAACTAAATCGGAGTTGGGTCCTTTTAGTTGGTATCAGAGCATTAGGTTATAGGTTCTATAGACTCTTGTAGTTGTGCTACTAAGGGTATTTGAGAATGTATAGCATATCAGGAGCGATGACTGTGACGACCCGGACCAGAATTAGCAGTGGAATCAGCTTGATTGATGAGCTTGAACGTAGTCGCAGAGTTGCGACAGTCGTTTTAATCGCCGAAGCTTCTTAACGACTAAATTATTGGCCGAGAATTGGAGCTGGGTCTCTTCTCGAGAGTCGTTCTATATGTGATTACGAGTTCGTGGGCGGTTCCGGATCGTTATTTGGACGACCGAGGAATTAACTATGAATATTTGAAGTTTCGACGGAAACAGATTTAAATGGGAGGTTTGTTCACGACTAAATTACCGGACGAGAATTTGGTCTCGGCTTCTGCACGGAAGTTGTTCAGAATTTAATTTCGAGTTCGTGGGAACTTTCGGAGCATGATTTAGAGTTACGAGGAATTAGTTGCAAATTTTGCCGATTGTTGATTGTTTGGTTGATTTAATTGTGTGTTGGTTCGAAGGGTTGACTTTTTGAAAGGACCCAATCCCGATTCAGTTACCTAAACCGGAATCAAACCCTTTCGAAATTACGAACCAACAAAAATTTTTCCGAAATTTCGGCAGAGTTTCGTTACTAGCGTAGAATTACCATAACCTGCACGCGGAAAACACACTTCATCCTATGCCACAAAAAGCAAACCGTGGGCACCAATCCCATCCGGATTTCTCAACATCAATATAATCAACAAACAGTAAACATATTGTACTATATATATGTATATCCGAGAAAATCCGTATAAACAAGTATCGGAATGTATCAGAGCGACCTCTAGTGTAAAATATATACAACATGTACATCAGTAGGTGAAACTGAAACCTACTGGAAAACACAGGTGACTCTGATCACTAGCCTCCAACCGCGACGTGAAAACACCAAACCTGAACTGCAACTGGGCACGGAAACCGAAAAGCCCAGGGGAAAGACAATAAACACGTTAGAGTGAGTGGACGAAAATAAATGTATTTCACCAGTTTATATATATATTTAAAATCACATATGCGAGTCCAGGTAAATAAAAACAACATAGTACACGAGGTAAAACTCATACTCCTCCAGTGTACTGAGCATGCAAGTAAAATCCCACGGGGTCACTCATGGACTCCTCCGTGCTAGTACAGTCAGAATCACGGGATCCCAGACCCACACGTGATTCTAGCCGGAAATGACCTCAGGTCAAAGGTCTGTCTCCCCCCGGTAAAGACCTCGGGTCAGGAGTCACAGCCTCCCCTGACATATGCCTACCATCGGGGATCAGCCGAGAGGCGAGTGTATCGATACAACAATGTAACCACGACTGTACTCTGTGTAAACCAAATCATAAAAATTTCGATGCAAATGCATGAAACATCATATAAGAATATGTATACTCGTATACGTTTATTCGTATAAGTATAATCGTATAATCGTAAAACTCATGCTCATGTAATCCGTAATATCAATACGCATGCTCAAGTTCATAAATCATATAAAAGACTCGCAAGAACTCCGTGAAAAGAAATTGTCCACTCACAGATGAGCAAAATGCGCACACGCGCTAATCTCGAGGACCGGCGGAAGATCCCTCGCCAGAAGCTCGATCACGATCTCGATCCCGATCTCCTGAATATATTCATAAAATACAACTGATCAATATCGAAATTCACAACACTGTACTGATGCACGGAAACCAACCGTTCCCGGAAATACGAAATGCAGTACAAAATGTATAACTGAAATCCCGAAATTCCCACTCGAAATCTCGACTGACAAACGGCTAATCAAATCGACCCAAAAAATCTCCGTACGATAACCAGGGCGTGATTACGAGAAAAATGACACTAATTACATCGAAAACTGAAAAAGTCAACCCTCGCCGGAAAATCACCGTTGACCGCCGCCGCCGCCGGCGGCGCGCCGTCAACCGTGAAATTTCACGGCGAGATTCTCCATATTACAAGTTCTCAACCATCCGAGTCACTTTCCCTTCTACATCGACAGCCAAATCTCAACGGAAATCCCTCAAATCGTCAAAACCCGATCGGAAAACCCAAACCCAATCCCTAATCGGGTTCACCCCTAAACCTCACCTCCGTCAAAACCAACCACCCCGTGAGCTTCTCCTAGGTATGGGGAGCAAAACCCCCAACAAATCCCCTCACCAATCTCGCCGGAACCACCTCCACCGTCGCCGACGAAATCCTCCAACTCGGTTCAGCTCGGGTTACCTCAAGACCAAACCATTTCAACCCAAACCAAGTTCTAACATACTCGAAATCAAGAGAGGAGTCTAGCTATACCTGTCCCGTGGCTGATGGTGGCCGGAATCCGGTTGCCGGAAGTGCAAGACCGAAACGGAAAGTTTTCCTCACGGGTCAACGGTCAAAGTTTCCCAAAATGGAAAGTCAACGTCTGGTCAACCGAAAACAATGTTTTTCGACTAATTCTCAACTATTTCACTATTTATACTCGAGCCTCGGGTCGATCGACGGTCCAAAATGAAAATACGAAATGATTCGGATAAGCTCGAAACAATCGGATAAACTCGTCGAAACCCGAAACTTCAAATAATCATAAAATATTCCTCGGTTATCGGAAAAATCTTCTGAAACCACCCACGAACTCGAAATCACATACTCTACGTTTTTCGTGAAGATACTCAACCCAAATTCTCGACCAAAAACCAAGTCGCGAATCGAATCGGCAAACCACAATATATCGCAAAACTGCGACTAAACTCAAATCTCGAGAATCGTGCCAAACGCACCTCTGATTCTGGTTCGGGTCGTCACAATTCTACCCCCCTTAAAGAAATTTCAACCTCGAAATTAACGTACCTGTCATGCGAACAGATGAGGATACTGCTCCCGCATACGCTGCTCGGTCTCCCAGGTGGCCTCCTCAATCGAGTGGTTCTGCCACAAGACCTTCACCAGCGGAATCACACGGTGTCTCAACTCCTGCTCACGTCGATCGAGAATCTGCACTGGCTCCTCAACATACGATAAATCCTCTCTGATCGGCAACTGCTGTGGGGCTATTACATGTGAAGGATCTGAGTTGTACTTCCGCAACATCGAAACGTGGAAGACATCATGCATACGAGCCATCTCAGCCGGTAACTCAAGTCTATAAGCAACAACTCCAACCCTCTCCGTAATCTCGTACGGACCAATGTACCGCGGTCGAAGCTTGCCACGCTTCCCGAAACGCACAACTCCCTTCCACGGAGATAGTTTCAGGAAGACCCAATCACCAACCTCAAACTCTAAACTCTTTCTCCTCACATCCGCGTAACTCTTCTGCCGATCCTGGGCGACCTTCAGTCGATCCCGAATAACCTGAATGTCCTCCATCGTGGTTTTCACCAAATCCGGACCAATGAGCCAACGCTCGCCCACCTCACTCCAACACAATGGAGTGCGACACTGCTTCCCGTACAGAGCCTCGTACGGTGCCATCTCAATACTGGCCTGATAACTGTTGTTGTAGGCGAACTCGATCAAGTGCAACTGCTGATCCCAGCTTCCACGAAACTGCAACACACATGATCTCAGCATATCCTCAAGTGTCTGAATAGTCCGCTCGGACTGCCCGTCAGTCTGAGGATGAAAAGCTGTACTAAATCGCAACCTCGTGCCCAAAGCTCGCAGTAAAGCCTGCCAAAACTCAGAAGTAAACTGACTATCACGGTCAGAAACAATCGATACAGGCACACCATGCAAGCGAACAATCTCTGATAAGTACAACTTGGCTAATCTGCCCACTGAAATCTTCCCTGGAAGTGCAAGAAAGTGTGCGGATTTCGTCAGTCGGTCAACAATAACCCAAATGCCAGTATTACCCGCCGAAGTACGTGGCAACTGATAGACGAAATCCATCGTAATGTGCTCCCACTTCCAAACTAGAATCTCAAGTGTCTGTAGTTTCCCTGCAGGTTTCTGCCTCTCCGCCTTCACCTGTTGACAAATCAAACACCGACTCACGTACGCGGCAATCTCCCGCTTTATGTTGCGCCACCAATAATACGCTCGAAGTGTACGAAACATCTTCGTACCTCCGGGATGCATCGCATACGCTGAACTGTGAGCCTCATCCAGAATCTCCTTTTTCAAATCCTCGTCCCTGGGTACACATAATCTGCCCCTGAACAACAACGTACTGTCGTCGCTCAATCGGAACTCTGTAGGCACACCATTCCGAATCATGGTCTTCTTGCCTAACAGGTAAGGATCTGAATCCTGTGCCTCCCGCAGCTGATCAACCAATACGGGTCGTACCTGGAAGCTAGCCAACAAGACTCCATCATCATCATAACCAAACACAGCACCCGTAGCCCGTAGCTCGGCTAACATCGATACTCTGGCCACACACATGTGAAACAACGAGGCTCCCGATTTCCGGCTAAGTGCGTCCGCTACAACGTTGGCCTTCCCTGGATGGTACTCAAATGTACAATCATAATCATTGATCAACTCCATCCATCGGCGCTGCCTCATGTTCAGATCCGGCTGTGTCCGCAAGTAAGTGAGACTCTTGTGGTCAGTGAAAATCTTACACTGAGCACCATACAGGTAATGTCTCCAACTCTTCAACGCTAATACAATAGCGGCTAACTCCAAATCATGCGTCGGATAGTTGATCTCGTGCGGTTTCAGCTGTCTGGAACCATAAGCCACGACTCTACCATGCTGCATCAATACACAGCCAAGGCCCAACTTCGATCAACACTAACTCCCTCGGCCGAAATCACATGACCCAGAAACTTCACACTATCCAACCAGAACTCACACTTGCTAAACTTCGCGAACAACTGATGGTCCCGCAAAGTTCGCAACACTGCTCGCAAGTGCTTCCTGTGCTGGCCCACACTCCTCGAGTATATCAGGATATCGTCTATGAATACAATCACGAACTTGTCCAGGAATCGTCGAAACACCCGATTCATCAAGTCCATGAAAGCTGCGGGGGCGTTGGTCAACCCAAACGGCATAACCAGAAACTCATAGTGCCCATACCGCGTCCTGATTGCTGTCCTGGCAACATCAGAGTCTCGGATCCTCAACTGGTGATATCCGGATCGAAGGTCAATCTTCGAAAAGACTGCTGCTCCCTTCAGCTGATCGAACAAGTCATCAATCCGTGGCAATGGATACTTGTTCCTCACTGTAATCTGATTCAGCTTCCGATAGTCGATGCACAACCGCATGGACCCGTCCTTCTTCCGCACAAACAATACTAGAGCACCCCACGGAGAAACACTCGGTCAAATAAATCCCTTCTCTAACAACTCCTGAAGCTGAATCTACAACTCGCTCAACTCTGCAGGCGCCATCCGGTACGGTGTCTGGGAAATCGGTCCAGTACCCGGCAATAACTCAATGGTAAAATCAATCTCCCGCACAGGGGGTATACCAGGTAACTCCGCTGGAAACACATCCGGAAATTCAGACACAACCTCAATACTACCAAGATCCGGCACTGCAGCTGTAGTGTCCACAACATGGGCTAAGTAAGCAACACAACCCTTCTTCATCAACCGATCCGCCCTCATCGCGGAAATCAAACACGGTAGGGAAGTGTTCTTCTCGCCACGAAACAGTATCTTCGGTAACCCAGGTCGTTGAAATGCGACCTCCTTCCTGTGGCAATCAAACATGGCCCAGTGCGACTCCAAAAAGTCCATACCCAATATCAAATCAAAATCCACAATATCAAGCAAGAACAGATCAGCGGCTAAACCATGGCCATCAACAAACACCTCACAATCTCGGTAAACCCAACCGATGCTCACAACCTTACCTAACGGATACAACACTCTCCACAACCCCGGAAGTGGAGATGCAGGTACCGTAGCCAATGATGGCAGTCTAAATGATATGAATGAATGTGTGGCACCTGGATCTAACAATGCAACTACTGGAATACCAAAAACATGTAATGTACCGATAACGACCTCCGGTGATGCTCTGCCCTCACGCATGGTCATAGCATGAACTCTCGCCTGTCCGGCTGGTCGTCCTCGCTGGGCCTGACCCTGCTGCCTGCCCTGGCCTGCAAACTGTGCTGGTCGAGCTCCCGAAGTGGCACCTCCCTCAGCTCCGGAACTCTGAGCCGCCTGTCCATCACCACCATACAACTGGGGACACTCCCTCGCATAGTGACCCACCTGGCCACAGCGAAAACAAGCGACAGGACCTCGCCGACAAGTACCCAGGTGATACTTGTTACAGTAACTACACAATGGGTAGTCCTTCGGTACAGAAAAAGTGTCACCAGTACGTCGAGGATAACTAGAACCACTGGAACCTACACTAGCCTGTGGTCACTGCGGTCGATCTCTCCTCCATCCCGACCTCCGTCTCGGTACACTAACTGGTGGTCGATATGATCCGCCGCCTGAGGATGTAGCTGAACCGGAAGTATCAGAACTCTGCCACTTTGAAGGCCCCTGACTCGGTCCACCTTCCTCAAATCGTCTCGGCTGGTACCTCTGCTGTCTCTCCCGCTCGATATCCTCGCCTCGGAGTGCAGCACTAACAAACTCATCGAAGTTGTTCCGAGGCATCGTAGTCAGTGTCGCCTTGATGCTCAGATTCAACCCCAGCTCAAATCTATGACACTTGGCTTCCTCTGTAGCCACCATATCCTGCGCAAAACGAGACAATCGAGTAAACTGATCCTGATACTCAAGTACAGACAAACTGCCCTGCCTCAAGTTCGTGAACTCCTCATACTTGCGCTGCTGGGTAGCCTGATTAAAATACCTCCGCATAAACAGATCACGAAACAATGTCCACGGAGTATCCACAGGAACTCTGTCAGTACTGACCCACCAAAAGTATGCATCACCCTCAAGTAAACCAACTGCAGCTACTGTCATCTGCTCAGGTGTAAACTGCAGACGCTCACAAACACGCTCAATCTGAACCAACCATGCCTCGCATATCTCTGGATCAACTGAACCCGAAAACACAGTAGCACCCGCAGTACGAGCCTTGACCACAGGGTCAAAACGCTCTTCCAAACGCAGCACTCGCATCAGCAAGTCGCGCGTTCGGCGATCCTCATCAAGATCATCATCCCGATCAACACGGGGACCACGTCGAGGAGGCATCCTACTGATACAAGACAAGCATTAGGCACAAGCAGAAAGAACGTAATCATGAAACCGCAGATATTTGAGGACACACAACACCCGAAGTATTGATGAGTACCGCTGGCCAGTCGGGTCATCACTCCAGTCATGCTGTATCAACTCAAATACCCAGGCCTAAGCGTCACAACTACAAGAGTCTACATAATCTGACAACCTAATGCTCTGATACCAAGCTGAAAAGACCCAATCCCGATTCAGTTACCTAAACCGGAATCAAACCCTTTCGAAATTACGAACCAACAAAAATTTTTCCGAAATTTCGGCAGAGTTTCGTTACTAGCGTAGAATTACCATAACCTGCACGCGGAAAACACACTTCATCCTATGCCACAAAAAGCAAACCGTGGGCACCAATCCCATCCGGATTTCTCAACATCAATATAATCAACAAACAGTAAACATACTGTACTATATATATGTATATCCGAGAAAATCTGTATAAACAAGTATCAGAATGTATCAGAGCGACCTCTAGTGTAAAATATATACAACATGTACATCAGTAGGTGAAACTGAAACCTACTGGAAAACACAGGTGACTCTGATCACTAGCCTCCAACCGCGACGTGAAAACACCAAACCTGAACTGCAACTGGGCACGGAAACCGAAAAGCCCAGGGGAAAGACAATAAACACGTTAGAGTGAGTGGACGAAAATAAATGTATTTCACCAGTTTATATATATATTTAAAATCACATATGCGAGTCCAGGTAAATAAAAACAACATAGTACACGAGGTAAAACTCATACTCCTCCAGTGTACTGAGCATGCAAGTAAAATCCCACGGGGTCACTCATGGACTCCTCCGTGCTAGTACAGTCAGAATCACGGGATCCCAGACCCACACGTGATTCTAGCCGGAAATGGCCTCAGGTCAAAGGTCTGTCTCCCCCCGGTAAAGACCTCGGGTCAAGAGTCACAGCCTCCTCTGACATATGCCTACCATCGGGGATCAGCCGAGATGCGAGTGTATCGATACAACAATGTAACCACGACTGTACTCTGTGTAAACCAAATCATAAACATTTCGATGCAAATGCATGAAACATCATATAAGAATATGTATACTCGTATACGTTTATTCGTATAAGTATAATCGTATAATCGTAAAACTCATGCTCATGTAATCCGTAATATCAATACGCATGCTCAAGTTCATAAATCATATAAAAGACTCGCAAGAACTCCGTGAAAAGAAATTGTCCACTCACAGATGAGCAAAATGCGCACACGCGCTAATCTCGAGGACCGGCGGAAGATCCCTCGCCAGAAGCTCGATCACGATCTCGATCCCGATCTCCTGAATATATTCATAAAATACAACTGATCAATATCGAAATTCACAACACTGTACTGATGCACGGAAACCAACCGTTCCCGGAAATACGAAATGCAGTACAAAATGTATAACTGAAATCCCGAAATTCCCACTCGAAATCTCGACTGACAAACGGCTAATCAAATCGACCCAAAAAATCTCCGTACGATAACCAGGGCGTGATTACGAGAAAAATGACACTAATTACATCGAAAACTGAAAAAGACAACCCTCGCCGGAAAATCACCGTTGACCGCCGCCACCGGCGGCGGCGCGCCGTCAACAGTGAAATTTCACTGCGAGATTCTCCAGATTACAAGTTCTCAACCATCCGAGTCACTTTCCCTTCTACACCGACAGCCAAATCTCAACGGAAATCCCTCAAATCGTCAAAACCCGATCGAAAAACCCAAACCCAATCCCTAATCGGGTTCACCCCTAAACCTCACCTCCGTCAAAACCAACCACCCCGTGAGCTTCTCCTAGGTATGGGGAGCAAAACCTCCAACAAATCCCCTCACCAATCTCGCCGGAACCACCTCCACCGTCGCCGACGAAATCCTCCAACTCGGTTCAGCTCGGCTTACCTCAAGACTAAACCATTTCAACCCAAACCAAGTTCTAACATACTCGAAATCAAGAGAGGAGTCTAGCTATACCTGTCCCGTGGCTGATGGTGGCCGGAATCCGGTCGCCAGAAGTGCAAGACCGAAACGGAAAGTTTTCCTCACGGGTCAACGGTCAAAGTTTCCCAAAATGGAAAGTCAACGTCTGGTCAACCGAAAACAATGTTTTTCGACTAATTCTCGACTATTTCACTATTTATACTCGAGCCTCGAGTCGATCGACGGTCCAAAATGAAAATACGAAATGATTCGGATAAGCTCGAAACAATCGGATAAACTCGTCGAAACCCGAAACTTCAAATAATCATAAAATATTCCTCGGTTATCGGAAAAATCTTCCGAAACCACCCACGAACTCGAAATCACATACTCTACGTTTTCCGTGAAGATACTCAACCCAAATTCTCGACCGAAAACCTAGTCACGAATCGAATCGGCAAACCACAATATATCGCAAAACTGCGACTAAACTCAAATCTCGAGAATCGTGCCAAACGCACCTCTGATTCTGGTTCGGGTCGTCACACTTTTTATCCATTTGGCCGATATGTTTGACTTCGGGTGATTATTGAAGAGTATGTCGAGACGAGTTTGTGGCCGCGAGAATTATCGGAATTGGATATACGACCAGAAAGTTACGCGTGTTTAAAATTCGTCGAAATGGATAATTACAAGTTTCCTTTTTGGGAAGTATAAATAGTGGACTTGCCTTATTGGGAAAGTCAAAGACTGAAATAAATGTTGACCTTGTTTGACTGGTTTGACCGAGAGGAGAGATGGCTCACGACGGACCTCCACGGCCTCGCCGGTGACGGCGACTTTCCGGCCACTTCATGGCTTGGTCCTTGGCCGTCCGACTCGCCGAGTTGCCCTCGACCCCGTGCCATCCTTCTCACGTGGTGGAGCTCACGGTGGAGAGAGAATTCATGGACCAAAGTTTGGGATTTTTGGGTTTAATGGTGAACTCCGATTTCGGCCGAATTGAACTTCAAGAGGTACTGGGTTTTGTAGCCCTCTTCATTGTGATTCTAACCATATAAACATGGTGTTCTAATTCGATTTGAGTGTGGAGAATTTTGAGATTGAAATTTGTGGAACAATTCGGTTCTTCATGAAATTGGATGAGTTAGAGTGAGAATTGGCCTTTGTTGTAGTTGACAAAGTTGCTCAGTGGGTGATTTTGCATGGAATAGGGGTTTCTCCGCCGGAAAATCTTCAAGTTGGCGGCGGCGCCACCGTTGACAGCGGTCAACGCGGCGGTCAACGGTCAACGGCGGTCAAACTTTGACTTTTTGGGATTTTCGACAAGTTGCATGTCATTTCACTCGAAATCGCGCCCCGATCGCAATGGGGAGGGTCGTTTTTCGAGTTGAGCGTCCGAACGTAAAGCGAGGTATTGAGGTGGTATATATGGATTTTCGACGATTCGTCGTATTTGAATTACCTGTTTCCTTGAACGGTGATTTCTCGTGGTTTGATTTGTATTGTCGGATTATGACTTTGAATATTGGACATTGCGGATATTCAGGTGTTCGTGATCGTTCGTTTGGCGAGAGATTTTCTGCCGGATCACGGGTTAACACGAACTGCGTTACGCAAGCGTGTGAGTGGACAAGTTTCTATTTTCACTGTTGATTTTGCGAGTTCGTGGATTTATTGATTTCCGTATTTAATTATACGATGATTGTGATATATGTTATTTTCGGAGGTATGTTATTATGTGTTATTGGTGATTGGCATTTATTGCATCGATGCTACCAGAGTTGAGAGATTCCTCTGGCCCAGAGTTGAGAGATTCCTCTGAAGCAGGGTTGAGAGATTCCCTTGAGTGCCGCCGGGGTTGAGAGATTCCCCTGGCCTTTCACCGTCAGGTTTGAGCGATTCACCTGACGTCGGGCTTGAGAGATTCGCCCGACAACCTCCATATATATATGTGTGTTGTGTTTTCCGAACTCGCATTGTTTTATATTGAGTATGTTTATAAACTGGTGAAAGGCATATGTTATTTTCGTCCACTCACTCTAACGTTTGTCGTTTTATTTGCCTTTCCCCTTCGCTTTTCGGTTTCCGTGCCCAGTTTGCAGTTCGGACTCTGGTGTCGCACGTCCTGGTCGGAGGCATAGTGCTCGAGCTACCTTATTTCTTCCAGTAGGTTTATTGTCCTACCTACTGTAGTATATTTATATGGTAATGTATTAGAGGTTGCTCTGAGTTCTCTGTTGAATATGTTATACGATTTTAAACCCGGATTTCAGTAAAGTACTATTATATGTATTGTTTACTTTACTGTTGAGATATTGAGAAATCCGGATGGGATTGGTGCCCACGGTTTGCTTTTTGTGGCATAGGATGAAGTGTATTTTCCGCCTGCAGGTAATGGTAATTCCACACTAGTAACGAAACTCTGCCCAAATTTTGAGAAATTTTTGTTGGTTCGTGTTTTCGAAGGGGTTTGATTCCGATTTAGAAAGCTAAATCGGGGTTGGGTCCTTTCAATGACCCAACTTGCCAGCGGACAATCATCAATGCTCTAGAGTATTGTATGCTTTCAAATATTTTTTAAGTTTCATGATTACATTCCTTGTGTTGTGGGACTTGTGTCCTTTCATCTTTAGGATGTCTCCTCGACATGGAGTCTGTGCTAAAGGGGTTGGGGATCCTATTGAGGATCAACATACGCACGACTTGCTTATGCGAGTGTTGCGTTTGGAACAGCGTTTTTATCCTGTGGTGAACGCTAGGACAGCTGCAGCAACTATCTTTTCTGGCTCCTCTGATCCTAAAATATGGAAGCTTGGTTAGTCCCGATGGAATGTGTTTGTGAACGCCTACATTTTACTCCTGAGCAGAGGACTGTTGCTGCTGTTGGGTTATTGGACTTAGATGCTTAATTCTGGTGGGTTAGCACAGAGAGAGTTCCTATCGATACTCCATGGCCTCTATTAAGAGATTTGTTCATGCGCCAGTATTTCAATCAGGCTACTCAACAGAGGAAATATGAAGAGTTTACCAATTTGAGGAAATGAAATATGTCAGTGCTTGAGTATCGGGATACGTTCACCCGTTTGTCTCGGTTTGCACGTGATATGGTGGCATCAGAGGAAGCAAAGTGCAAGAGGTTTGAGTTGGGTCTGAATCTGAATATCAAGGGGACTTTGACCACTATGCCTCCAGATAACTTTGAGTTTGTTAGCGCTGCACTCAAAGGTGAAGACATTGAGAGGGAGAGACTGATGCGGTTTCAGATGCGTCCATTTGAAGAGGGTGAACCTAGCTAGGGTGCTTCGAAGAGGTTGAGTTCAGGTATTTCTGGATTAGCATAATCTTCTAGTAGTTGACCTTACAGATATCCTACTAGCATTGCTAGGAAGAGTCAGTGATGGAGGAGGAGTTGACCGTAGAGGCAACAGTCGAGTGGGAGTTCCAGTGGATCGAGTTATCCTCGACATTCATCGGGCGCATTTGTTACAACAAGACATTACCCTGGTCAGTGTTAGTATGGCACCTCTACTTACTACCGTTGTGGCCAGGTGGGTCACTTTGTCAGGGAATGTCCTCAGCTTGGTACTTTTGAAGGTGTTGTGGATCGGAGTACGGGTAAAGATTAGGGTACTACTTCTGGTGATCGTGCAATATAGTCTTATGGACAGGGTGGTCAGCAGAATCGCAACCAGCGTGGACAACCAGCTGGACAGGCTCCAGTTCATGCCATATCTCTACGTGAGGGTAGAACTTCCCCATAGGTTATCATTGGTACGTTGTACATTTTTGATCATCCAGTTCTTACTTTCCTAGATCCATCATTCATTCATGTCAAATAGATTAGCATCGTTGGCTACTGTACCTACATCTCCACTCCCTAGTTTGTGGCGAGTGTTGTATCCACATCTGGCGAGATAGTGTTTGTCGGGTGGGTATATAGAGATTGTTAGATTTTTATTGGAGGTTATGGGTTAGCCGCAGATTTGATGCTGTTGGATATTGTGAATTTTGATTCAATTTTAGGCATGGATTTCTTGGAGAACCATTGGGTTGTTCTTGACTTTCATAAGAAGGAGGTTGTTTTAAGGAGTCCAGGCATGCTGGAAATCTTGTTTCGTGGTGAAAATAATACTTCTTTGCCTTGTTTGATTTCAGCAATGAAGGCTGGGCAGATGTTGAGGAAGGGTAGTGTGGCATACCTAGCTCATGTGATTGATACGAGTTTTTGTGTACCGGACATTGGGAATATTGCGGTGGTTTGTGAGTATCCAGATGTGTTTCCCGAGGATTTACCTGGTGTTCCTCCATTTAGAGAGATTGACTTCACTATCGAGTTACTTCCAGGTATTGGACCTCTTTCGCAGACACCATATCGTATGGCACCAGCAGAGTTGAGGGAGTTGCAGATTCAACTTTAGGAGTTGATTGAGAAAGGCTTCATTCGACCTAGTGTTTCACTTTGGGGTGCTCCAGTGTTGTTTGTGAGGAAAAATGATGGTTCGATGAGGCTATGCATTGACTATCGGAAGTTGAATCAGATTACGGTGAAGAACAAGTATCCACTTCCACGGAATGATGATTTGTTCGATTAGCTGAAGGGAGCTTCAGTATTCTCGAAGATTGATCTCAGGCCTGGGTACCATCAATTTCGGATTCGGGGGTCCGATGTTGACAAGGCAGCATTTCTGTTACGCTATGGGCATTACAAATTCCTTGTTATGCCTTTTTGGGTTGGTGAATGCGCTAGCTACTTTCATGGACTTGATGAATCGAATCTTCAGGCGTTATCTGCACAAGTTCGTCATTATGTTCATCGACGATATCCTGATCTATTCCTGGAGTGTGTGGCAGCACAAGAAGCACTTGCATGCCATTTTTCAGACTTTACGAGACGCTCAGTTGTACGCCAAGTTTAGCAAGTGTGAGTTTTTGCAAGACAGCGTGGATCCAGATAAGATTGATGCAGTGCTGAATTGGAGCAAACTTACCAACGTGGCTAAGATACGGAGTTTCTTGGGTTTAGCAGGCTACTATCGCCGATTCGTATAGGAATTTTCATGGATAGCGACACCGCTTACCCGTTTGACGAAGAAAGGAGTCAAGTTTGAATGGTCTGATACTTGTGAGGAAAGCTACTTGACTTTGAAGGAGAGGTTGACTACTACATGAGTGTTGACTTTACTTGACGATAGCGGTGAATATGTTGTGTACAGTGATGCTTCGAAGTTAGGTCTGGGTTGTATTTTGATGCAGAATGGAAAGGTGGCGGCATATGGTTCTAGACAGTTGAAACCTCATGAAGTTAACTATCCTACTCATGATCTGGAGTTAGCTGCCTTTTTGTTAGCATTGGAGAGTTGGAGACACTACGTGTATGGAGCACGTACAGTGAAAGATTTACACCGATCATAAAAGTCTTACCTACTTGCGTACACAACCAGATTTGAATATGTGGCAGCGGAGATGGATGGAGCTGATTAATGATTATGACTGCACTTTCGAGTATCATCCAGTAAAGGCGAATGTGGTTGCTGATGGTATTAGTAGGAAGCATGGTGCTTCTCTCTTCCATGTACGTATTGCTAGAGTGTCACTTTTGACAGAGTTGCGAGCAACGGGAGCAGAGTTGGAGTGGAATGAAGATGGAGCATTGTTTGCCAGCTTTCAAGTTCGTCAGATACTACTTGATCAGGTTCGTGAAGCTCAAGATTTGGATGCCTATCTGTTGAGTAAGAAGAATTTGATTAAGAATAATATACCAACAGAGTTTCGGTTGAGGACTGATGGCACCTTATGAGGCGTTGTACGGCAAACAGTGTCGAACTCCTTTGTGTTGGAGTGAAGTTGGTGAGAAGTGGCTTCTTGGCTATGATTTGGTGAAAAGTACCACGGAAGATGTTCAGATTATTCAGGATAGATTGAAGGCTGCACAGGATTGACAAACGAGTTATGCTGACGTGAGACGGAAGGATCTTGAGTTTGAGGTTGGAGATTGAGTTTTCTAGAAACTTTCTCCTTGTAAAGGTGTTGTTCGTTTCGGGAAGTTCGGTAAACTTCGTCCGTGATATATTGGCCCATATGAGATTACAGAGCGAGTTGGTGCAGTGGCGTACAGGTTGGCATTACCATTTGAGATGGCCAAGGTACATGATGTGTTCCATGTGTCTATGCTGCGGAAGTACATTTCCTATCCATCTCATGTGTTGACACCGTATCAGCTTCCTATATGGGGGGACTTAACCTATGTGGAAGAACCAGTTCAGATTCTTGATCGAATGGTCCAGGAATTGCGACACAGAATTATCCCACTTATGAAAGTTTTATGGCGAAACCATTCAGTTGAAAAAGCTACATAGGAGACCGAGCAGCACATGCGAGAACAGTATCCCTATCTCTTTAGTTAGCAGGTATGTAAATTTCAAGGACGAAATTTTGTTAGGAGGGGTAGATTTGTAACGACACAAACCGTGGAATGTGCACATATTCGTCCGAGCCGTGATTATTGTGAATTAATCGTACTCGTGGGTTTGTTCACGACTGAATTATCGGGCGAGAATTTGGTTTGAGTTCCTTCGTAGAAATTGTAGAGGATTTAATTTCAAGATCATGAGAATTTTTCGGATAAGCGAGCAATGTTTAATCGAGTTTTGAAGTCGGTTGGTGAAAATATATAAAAGTGTTATTTTTATTGTTGATTTAATCGTGACCGTCCGATCTTAATCAGATTTATTTTGAACCATTGATTTGGGCATGTATGTGTACAGTATATATATGGTATTAATAGGAGACAAATTGGGAAAGTTTCCATATTGGGATTTCTGGCCTGTTTACCGAGTTGACCGTAGGTCAAATTGACCCATTTTGGCTGAATTCTTCTCGCAGTCAATGTGCTCTATTCCGGTATCCTTTGACAATGCTTCCTTGATGAAAGTTGTTGGGATCGGGCTCCTCTTTCTTTTGATAGGTGGATCATCGAATTTGGTGGCTGGAGGAGGAAGTTACGACGTGTTAAAGTTGGAGATTTTTCAGCGAATTTCGCCGGCGACGGAGACGGTGGCGATAGGGGTCGACCTTGTGGGGGTTTTGAAGCCCTTAGGATGGTGAGTCTATGAGATGACCCGAACCAGAATCAGTTGCGTATTCAGCACGATTCTCGAGATTGGTCATAGTCGCAGTTTTACGATATTTGTGTGGTTCGTCGACTCTATTCGCGACTATGTTTTCGGTTGAGAATTTGAGTTGAGTGTCTTCATGGAAGTTGTAGAGTACGTGATTTCGAGCTCGTGGGCGGTTCCGGAACATTTTTCCGATGACCGAGGAATATTTTGTGATTATTCGAAGTTTCAGTTTCCGACGAGTTTATCCGATAGTTTCGTGTTTATCCGAAACGTGATGGTTATCCATTTCGAATCATAGATCGACCCGAGGCGCGAGTATAAATATCGGAATAGTCAAGAAATAGTCGAAAATGGCAGTTTGAGCTTTGACTGACGTTGACCATCTGTTGACTTTCCAAATTTGGAAACTTACCCGTTGACCCGTGAAGGAGGTGGACGACCCGTTTGGACTCGTCGGCCGACCCGACTTTTCCGGCCATCTCCGGCCAAACTGTGGGTATAATTCGACTCTCCTTGAGCTCCTCTTTCGTTTCATGTATGAGTTTATAGGAATTGATCACAGTTTGTGGGGTTTCGAAGTGAGGCCGATTTGGTTTTGTCGCCGGTATCGGGAGGAGGTTCTCCGGCAAACCACAGTGGTGGTGGATAAGGGGGTTCGACTCCCCTTGTCCTTGGGAGTCTAACCATGCGTTTTAATTAGGTTTTGATTCAGATTTTGATGGACCCGAGTGGGTGGCCGGAAACTGGATTTCCGTTCGGGTTTGATGTGTTTTGGTATGGTTAGAGTTTGAATTGGCCTGGGTGCCAGTTATGGAAAGGGTTTGGCTGGTCAAGACCTTGTGATCTGGAGTTTCTCCGCCGGAGAATCTCTCCGTTAACTGTGCGCCGCCGCTGGCGGCGGCGGTCAACGGTGGAGGGTTGACTTTTTCAGATTTCGACGTTTTTAATGTCGTTTTTCTTGTAATCGCGCCCTGATTATCGTCCAGAGGTTTTCGGATTGATTTGGGTAGCCGATTTTCAGTCGAGGGTTTCGTTAATCATTTTGTACTGCATTGCATATTTCCAGGAACGGTTGGTTTCCGTGGTTCAGTACAGAGTTGTGGACTATGATATTGATCAGTTATGTTTTGTGAATATTCAGGAGATCGAGATCGAGATCGTGATCGTGCTTGAGGCAAGGGATCTTCCGCCGGACCACGAGATTAGCGCGGGTGCGCGTTTTGCTCACCTGTGAGTGGACAATTTCTTTTCACGGAATTCTTGCGAGTCTTTTATATGACTTACGAACTTGAGCATGCGTATGAGATTTCGGATTACATGAACATGTATTTTACGATTATACATATACAGATATACGTATACGAAGATACATACACTTATATGTTGTTTCATGCATTTGCATCAAACTGTTTATTATTTGATTTTCACAGAGTACAGTTTCAGTTACGTTGTTGTATCGATACACTGCATCCCGGCTGATCCCCGAGGATGTTTACCGGCTGGAATCACGTGTGGGCTAGGGGCCCCCTGGTTCTTACTGTACTACCTCAGCTAGGATCACGTGTGGGCTAGGGACCCCGTGGTTCAGACTGTGAGAGTTTTACTTGCATGCTCAGTACGCTGGAGGAGTATGATTTTACCTCGTGTACTTTGTTATTTTTATTTACCTGGACCCGCATATGTTATTTTAAACATATATATCAACTGGTGAAAGACATTTATTTTTTTCCACTCATTCTAACAATTTTCATGTCTTTCCCCTGGGCTTTTCGGTTTCCGTGCCCAGTTGCAGTTCAGGTTTGGTGTTTCACGTCGCAGTTTGGAGGCTAGTGATCTGAGCTACCTATATTTTCCAGTAGGTTCTTGTTTCGCCTACTGATGTATATATTGTATATATTTACACTAGAGGTCGCTCTGATACATTCTGATACTTGTTTATACGGATTTTCTCGGATATATATATACATAGTACAGTATATTTACTGTTATTGCTTATATTATGATGTTGAGAAATCCGGATGGGATTGGTGCCCACGGTTTGACTTTTGTGGCATAGGATGAAGTGTTATTTTCAGGGTGCAGGTTTATGCAATTTCGCTCTAATAACGAAACTCTGCCGAAATTTTGAAAAGTTTTTGTTGGTTCGTATTTTCAGAAGGGGTTCGATTCCGGTTTAGGTAACTGAATCGGGGTTGGGTCCTTTCAGTCTATCCCAAGTCGTCTCGGCCTTTGCCGTGCTCGGTGGTGGCCGATTGGAGAAATTGAATTCTGTGCGCAGTGGAGCTTCGGTGATGTGATATTTTTGGCAAGTTTTATGTCGTTTCGCTTGTTTTCGCATGCCGAATGAAATGGTGAGGTTTTTGAGTTCAGTTGAGTGTTCTAATTTGGGACAAGGGTTGTTTGGGTGTATTTTGGGAGTTTTGCTATCCTCGTCGATATTTCGAGCGATACGTCTTTCAAGAACACGAGGTTCTTGACGTATTAGCTCTGTATGTTGTGATTCTATATTTATTGATCGTATCCCTGTTATTCAGGTGATCGTGATCGAGTGTTTGGCGAGAGATCTTCCGCCGGAACTCAGAGTTAGCTTCGTACTGTGAGTGGACATTTTATTTTCACAGTTGATTTGCGAGTCTTGATTTATGCATTTTATGTGTATGCATTCATGATTATGCATTTAGGTTATGCATTTATGATTATGCACTTTAGGATTATGCACGTGCATAGAAAGTCTTTATGATTTGGTTTATACACAGTACAGTCTCAGATATAAAGGTAGCATCGATGCTTTGGCTTCTCGGCTGATCCCCGAGATGCTCCGGGGGGGACAGATATCCTAACCCAAGGTCTTTAAGACTTATAATCACGAGGGGGTCTGGGATCACGTGATTAGACTGTACTATGATGAGGAGTCCGTGAGTGACCCTGCATGATTTTATGTGCATCTTTATGGATGAGGGAAAATGTACTTGGTCGGGATTTTCATGTGCATTGACTCGCATTATGTTTTTATGTGCATATATACTTATATGTTGGGAAAGGCATATTATTATTTTCGTCCACTCACTCTAATTATTTTATTTGCCTTCCTTTGGGCTTTTCGGTTTCCTTTGCCCAGTTTGCAGTTTGAGTTCTAGGGTTGCATGTCGACGATGGAGGCGTAGAGTTCCAGTCACACTTCAGTTCGAGTGGTTCTTAATAAGACCTATTGGTTGTATATGATGTACATAGGAGTCGCTCTAAATGCTTATGTTGTGTTTTCAGTTGAGTTTACTCCTGAATGTTTTCTGGATTTCTTGTAAATCTTGTGGTTTATTATATATATGATGTTGAGAAATCCATATGGGGGACGGAGCCCCACGGTTTGGCTTTTGTGAAATATTCGAAGTGTAATTCTCTTTGCAGGTTCTAATTTTTGCTCATGAATTTCAAAGTAAACTCTGGCAAAAATTTTTTTAGGTCATGTTTTCGAAGGGGTTTGATTTCGATTTAGGCAACTAAATCGAAGTTGGGTCCTTTGAGGAACTCACAACGGTATTAATTCTGGAGGAAGACGTCGCCAACCACGGTAAAACGTGAAGTTCCAAACTAAGGATACAATTCCTGATAAGGGACAACAAGTTCTCATTGTTGAGCTGACTAAGGCTGCTTACTCAAGAAGTAACCAAAAAAAATAACCGCCTATTTATTATACAATTTTCACTGCATATCATACAAGAAAATAGTTACTCTTAACCCCCCGATATATACGACCGGCCAAAAAACGAATGAACAGGGCACCAAAACTTCCCGAAGATATACCTATTCAATTCCCTCTGGTATCAACATGTAACAAACCTCAATGAAACATAAATTAAGAGATGCAAGCTTCAGCTTTAACGAAAACAATGGTAACCAAATATAAACGATAGTGTCAGATCAGATGGTCGGGTTAAGTCAGAGTAGCAAGGGTTGAGCCAAAGAGTAAACATATGGCTCAAGAAATCATACTCTTGATAAAACACATAATCCCTGGTAACATCAAAGGATCAACTTAACCTCTGCCATAAACGTCATCTTCAATTTCACGATTATACCATAACCTTGATACCTTATTCGTCTCGTCCAAAATTATGGGACCGCACCTTTCTCTGACAAAATAAGTGTTCACATTACCTGCAGTTTCAACATGCCAAAACGGTAGGAATCACCACATCGATGTATGATTACTTAAAGACATACCCAACAAAGGCCACTCAATTATCAAAATTGTTTCCGAGAAACTCTACATCCTGGAGTTTCCCACATATGCATTATAGCTACACTGGTACTCATGCCTATGACTCCCACCAGTAAAAGAAACTTAAAATAAAATAGAAGAAATGCGTATTGGAAAGAAGTTTACTACTACCCAATTAAGTAATGAGGATATGATGTATAACTGCAACATGCTACTTTGCCCCTCCAGAAGCACTCCAGAAGCAAACTCCCTTAACATACTACTTAACTCTACCTTCTTATTGCATGAGGCATAAAAAAAATAGCTTGAATTCATTTTAAACAACGAGAAATCATCGAATTGAAACAAATGTGACTACTCATTCTCGTACTCGAAGAAGAATCGAGAGGCTACATATGGCACGTTAAGGATTCTTGTAGGACAATAATAATAATGTGCTGGGTCAACATATTAAATCTCTAGGATCCTCTCAACATTGACGACATCAAAAGTCTCCCCTGGAAGCATCGTCATGTCCTCGAGTAACATTCGAGTAAATGTTATTGATCAATAACTAACAAACTATAGGCACTGAATTCTCATAGTGCCCCTGTCATCGATTCAAGAAGAAGTACACATTGCTGCTCACCTGACACTGCCTTTCTGCTACACGTATGATGGCGACGACCTCTTCATAACCCCCCAAAATGGGAAAAATATAACTTAAAATCACTTATCTTTACTAGTGCCTCTTATACACATGAAACCGACAAGCTAAATCACCAAGGTTGTCGACATATCATATTATAACAGCTCCTCAGCAAAGAATCGAGAACACCTAATCTCTCAACAACGTCACCCGAAGGACCTACAAAAAAGTTTTCAGGAAGGCTATGAATAATTTCACTAACATGTGAGCTAACACACTACAAGAAAATTGCACCTAGACCACGGACCATTTCCGTCGTCTAGGTGCAGTTTTCCGTCGTCTAAGTACATAGACGACGGAATCTCCGTCGTCCAAGGTCCGTGCTCCAAGTGCTGTCGTCCAAGCACCTGGACGACGGAGATTTAGTGATCCGTTGTCCAAGTTCACTTGGACCGCGGACATTATCCGTGGCCCAGGAAGACACCTGGACGACAGAAAATCTAATTCTCCGTCGTCCAGGTGTCTACCTGGGCCACGGACATTGCTCGTTTCTCCGTGGCCAGGGTGAACACCTGGGCCACGGATAATGCTAGCTTCTCCGTGGCCCAGGTGTTCACCTGGACGACGGAGAATTAGTTCTCCGTGGTCCAGGTGAACACCTGGGCCACGGAGAACGACAGGGTTTAGGGTTTAGGGGTTAGGGGTGAGGGGTTAGGGGTTAGGGGTTAGGTTTAGGGTTTTTCACCTGGACGACGGAGAACATAATCTCCGTCGTCCAAGTGAATATTTAATTTTAAAAAAAAATTGAAATTAAATATTATTAATTTAATTTATTATTAATTTAATTTCAATAATGAAAAATGCTAAAATTAATTAAATAAACTAAATTTTGAATATTACTTAATTATTAAATAATTAAATTAAATTAATTTGTACATACATGAATAATCTAAAAAACCCATAAATTAAAAATTAAAATATTGTTCGGAATGCGGAAAGAAACGAGATAATAAACTACTAGCTAGCTAATACACTGGAGGAGCAGATGCGCCGCCGAGTCCTCCGCCTCCAGCCGGGTCGTTGTCGTCGGGGTGTGGGTTCGGAGGAGGTTGACATACTTCTCGATTTTGTTGCATGAGGGCGATGAGTTGGGCTATTTGTGCTTGTTGTTCGTCAAGTCTTTGCCGCATTGACTCATTCTCCTCTCGTGCCAGTCGAGCCTCTTGAATGGCTGCTTCGACGACCGCAGCCTGACTCCTTCTCCGCTGCCCCGAACCTCCCGTAGATGATGAGCCGGAGGTCATCGACAAATCTCGTACCACCCTAGGCCCAAAGTGCCTAACCTCCTTGTCAGCTCTACGACCGTAGACCTCATCCGCGATTGCAATTTGGCTCTCTATGGATAGAGGAGACAGGTCTTCCGGCGGCACATCTGGGAACGCAAGCTGAGTGTTAGCCAACTCTTCATGCGCACGCTCTATCGCCCTTGCCTACAAAAGAATAATTAATTTATTATAATGAAATCATATTTAAATAATAATTACTATAATTAAAAGCACATATATATATATCACTTACGCCGCATTGACTCGCTTCATTATCGAGCCCTGGCGTCACGTACGCGATTACGCTTTCATCAAGATAAGGGTGTTTGGAGCCCTTATCCTTGTGCTCCTTGGCTATTTGAATGAACTGCTTGGCGCCGGTAGTATGGTGTTTCTCCTTCTTCCCCCGGTTGGCTTTGTTGACACCGGAGAATTTCTGTTACACAACATAATTAAATCATTAAAAAATGAATAACTACAATTTAAATAATTCAATTATCTTAATTGAAATAAAAAAAATAAATTAATACCTTAAATTGTTCATCGGCAAAGTGGTTACACAACCACTCCCACTCATCTTCTCTCTCCCCTTGCAGCTCTACCGGGGAGGCACGGGACCGACATCTTTGAAGTACTTATGGAGCTTGTACTTCCAATCTTTGTAGATGGAGTTTGCGGTTTGGTTGATATGCCTCAACATAGCCGGTGTCGGATCCATGTCAAATTGTTCCTATCAAAAATAAATAGAAAATTATAATCGTATATATTATGAAATTTTAGGCCGAGATTAACAATATTATATAATAACTAAATTGGACGTATTACGTACCGAAAGATCTTTGAAGACTTTCGCCTTCTCATGATCCGGCGCCTCCTTCCAAGTAGGGGCAGTGATACGAACCTGGTTACGGATGATTGACCCTATCCCATGCGCCGAGAGACTTGCTAGCTGAGCTGTGGGAGGGCCACCGGTGAATTCGTCGTACGACAAGTCGATCTTTTTACCGGTCGCCTTGCAAATACGCTCCGTTTTGCCCCCTTTAACGAGACCCCGAGTCCTTTTCGGTTCCGGGTCAGTGGGGGCCCTCCTTTGCCTACGGTGGGCGCTGTACATGATTGATTCGGCGGTCGAGGACGCCTGAGTACTTCCTGTTGAATGGGTACCGGGCGTCGGAGATTGGAAGGGGTCGACGTCATCACCGCTCGAGATGAATGGGGGAGCGGAAATTTCCCCAGAGGGCGCTACGGACGGACCAGATGATCCGTCCGGATTGAGAGCGTCGTTGCCCTCCTATTGAACCCAACCGACTTGGGCCGCCAACATTCGGAGCATCTCATCTTCTGCCTCCTGTTGGGCTTTCTTCTTGTCGGATGTGGTCTTTGGCAGAGCCATTTAAACCTAAGAGTACGGTGTTAAAATACCTACTTACCATAATAATGGACAACTTAAAAATTTACGCTAATTAATTAAGTACGTTTAAGATTTAAATAGAGTACACTAGCTTGGCATTTTCGGTCATTCAATGGACGTGCGACCCGCGCGATAAAGTGTAAATTTTCAATTAATCAGCCTTGGTTAAATCGAAAAACATGGCCAGTTAGGAATAGAGATAACGCGAGAGGCAGGACTAATTTCGACAAAAGTCTTTCTTAGTCCAAATCTTGTCACCAGTCATAACCCGTTTCTAGACACCATGTCCGACATTCGGCCAATTTTTCGAAAATTTACACTCCCTCAAGTCCTTTGCAAACTCCGCCCTCAACCTCGTGTCCATAACTTCACTTAGGTTATGGTGTGCGGTGATGAAATCCACACATCATGAGGAGTTAAGGAGATAAGCTAGGAAAAGAGGCGCCATCTATTCCAAAGAGTGCGACTTAATAAACCAAGCCTATGTACTAAATTTAAATCGAACACGTACTACCATGCAATTTACTCGAAAATAGACGTAATTAATTATCAATTAATTAAAACAATAAATAATTACAATAATAAATTATTATTTATCATGCATATAATAATAATTATTCATTTACCAATATAATTAATTATTATTAACAATAATAATTATTGCTATTACTTAATTTTAACTAACAAATATAAAATTATTACCAAATAATTAACAACTAATAATAATTATCCCAATATTAATAATAACAACTCATTAATGATTATAATTATAACTATTAATTATTTTAAACTAATTAATAAATTAAAATTATTTATTAATTAAATAATTAATTAATTAACAAAAATGTAAAAGAGGTAAAAAAATAGAATTATTACCTCGTCGGAATGTCGCCGGAATATCGGAAGAGTTGAGTCGTCGGAGAGGAGGAACCACGCCGGAAAAAATGTCGTCGGAGCGTCGCCGGAGGAGGATCGCCGGAGGAGAGGAGAGGAGAGGTGATATACGCATTTTATGCCCGTTTCTTAACGCATTTCCCTTTTCGTTTAGCTGTGTTATTATCTTAGTTTTTATGTTTTCCTTACTTAAATTGTTATTTTGAAGATATTTACGGTGGAGATTAATAACGGCGCAATTCGGAGGAATTTCGGCGATTTTGCGATTTTTGCGATTTCGGACCACGAAAAATGGGCCGGCCCAAAAAGCTAATTATGGGCCGATTTCTCAACTCTTGTTTCGGCCCATTAACAAGCCCAAACCCATGTAATTCGGCCTAGATGCCTTTTGGTGAAGAGGAAAAGTCTTGTTTTGAAAGGGCAAGTCAACATTATCAAGCTAATAATCACAAATGGTGACTACACATGGTGATTCATGCTTAGGGTTCCCAAATGGTGACTACACTAGGTGACTCTTGCTTTGCATTGAATGAAAAGATGACTTGCCATGGTGACAAGCTAGGTGATTCATGCTTAGGGTTCGGCAATGGTGACTAAGTGTGTGACTAAGTGTGTGACTTGCCTTAATGATCATTGCATGCATTAAATGGAGGAGGAAAGGTGGAAGAGAGAAGGCACACATCCTTGCCTATAAATACCAAGGGAGGCTGAACCATTCAAGACATCACTCATTTTACTAAGCAAAGCTCTACACAAATACTCCTCCACCATTAAACACTTAAGAGTTCACACACCAAGCCGAAGCATCATCTTCCTCCATTCAAGGCCGAAGCAAGCTAGGGTTCCTCCATCCTTCCAAGCCGAAGCAAACCATCCTCCATCCCTCACAATACGCTAAGTCCCTTGTGAAGGAAGTCCATCTCCACCGTAGTTCATCAAGCACTCAAGATAAAAAGTGTAACCATGATCTTCACTTTCATTTCTTTAGCTTTGTATGTGAATCTTTTGATGTATTGGAATAACAAGTTTAGAAAGTTTAGACTTGTGTATCAAATTAATAACAAGTTTAGATTTGTGTTTCATGTGCCTAAACCGATTTGTAATATGCATGTGTTTATGATTTATAGCTTTTTATGCATGTTTGATACAATCTTAAAGCTTCGAATGCATGTATTAGAAAATACGCTAAGTCCCTCTCTTTTGCATGTTTCGATGATCGTATGTTGTTTAGGATGTTTATACGCTAAGTTGCATTCCTACACAATTATCAAGCATGTGTACTTAGTTATAAGTTATGAATTTCGCAACTTACACAAAGGTTTGATGCATGAAAAGGGTAGGTTAATAAGATGAGTTGATCACATGTAATTAATAGTGTAACTTCTTATTTTTAGCAAGCATAATTAGACTTTAAGTTTCTTGATTGTTGAAACTTGTCTATGAGTAAAACATGTTAGATGCCTAAGAGTTTTAGTTGTGTTTGCATGTTATGTACTTTAAATTCGTAGATTAAATAACCAACTTCCAATCCCCCCAACATTTATATTTCCGCATAATAACGAAACCATGCATGCGCCCTTAATTCCCCGGATAAAGAACGATCCCTACTCGCCAATATTACAAATGACAAACGAAGGGTTTAAATTGCAATGCGCGTAATCGATGTTTTTAGGGTCGACTTTGTGTTATCGTGAATGCATGTTTTGCGCGTATCAATTTTTGGCGCCGTTGCCGGGGAATTAGAATGTTTTTGTATGTTTCGTTGTACATTTGTGATTAAAAGCATGTCTAAATTTTCGAAGTACATACTTGTTCATTTTTTATACTTAGAGAAATTTTCATACATGTTTACAATGCCTACTTTTACTTAGCCGAATTTATTCATACTTAGTTTATTTTACACTTGCATAATTTATTTCCATGTTAAAGGATAGTCTTTGATTTAATTTGAGTACTAGTACTTAGTTATTAAATAAATCTCTATGGAATAGGTGGTGCCTCTTTTGTTTGTCTATCTCCTTAACCCTTCGTGATGTGTGGATTTCATCGCCACACGCCATAACCTAAGTGAAGTTATGGGCACGAGGTTGTGGGCGGAGTTTACAAACACTTGAGATTGTATACTATCTTGTGAGTTCGAGTAAGAGTTGGTTATGATGTCTAGAAGGGTTATGAATGGTGACGGGTTTTGAACTAAGAAAACAGAACACCATTGGAGTATATACTCTTACGAGTAAGCCTCGGGGTGTTTCTAAGAACAACAATGGAGTATATACTCTCACGAGTTAGCCTCAGGTTGTTCCCAGAAATTAGTTCTCACCTCTCGCGTTACATCTATCCCAACTGGTCATTTCCAACAATTACGAGGATTAACGATAGTTGGTATACATTTTCGCGCGGGCCGCACGGACAAGAGATTTATTCAATAACTAAGTCGTGTATTCCTTTTAAATCATAGGCGCAATCAAAACGTAGACGTACTTAAATTGATTTATATTGAGCACGAGCATTGGTTATAAAGTTTCGTTCTTTGGAATAGGTGGTGCCTCTTTTTCTGGTTTATCTCCTTAACCCCTCATGATGTGTGGATTTTATCACCACACGCCATAACCTAAGTGAAGTTATGGGCACGAGGTTGTGGGCGGAGTTTACTAAGAACTTGAGATTATATACTATCTCACAAATTTGGCTGATTGTTGGATATGGTGAGTGGGTTTATGATTGGTGCCGGGTTTCGGATCTAAGCAATAGAACACCATTGGAGTATATACCGTAACTGGTTAGCCTCGGGGTGTCTCTAGGAACAACATTGGAGTATATACTCTTACGAGTAAGCCTCGGGTTGTTCTAAATATTAGTCCTTACCTCTCGCGTTATCTCTATCCCTACTTCCATTTCTAAACGTAACTAAGCTGAATTGTAGTTGGTATACATTTTCGCGCGGGCCGCACGTCCAGGAACTTTACTTAATGCTCAATTCGCGTTCTCTCTGTAAATCATAAGTGCATACGAATACGGATAAATACATGAACTTAATACGACATAATCCTTTAAATAGATGGTATATCGGATTAAGCATGCTTAGACCTCCTGGAATCAGACTTCATCTTCGGATGAACAAGACCCATTGCACAGTCGAGAGCCTCTGCACCACGTACCATCGGGGCCAAAGGAAATAAATAAAACTTAGTCAAATTTTTGTGTTTATATGTGCATTAAAAACTGTAAAGGACTAACAACCGTTACTTAGCTTGCATAACCTCTCTAAGGTTTTATGATACTCGGATTTCACTACTGAGTACCCTAACCTAAGTGAAGTTAGGGGCATAAGATCGAAGAAGAGGTCATTCTTTTCATTCATATTTTAAACACGTAACTCGTTTGTTTTCTGCAGGTTCTAACGTTTTCTCTTATGCATTCACTCCATCTTTCACGTAGGATTATTGTTTAATGCATTTTATTGCAAGAAAATGTGTGGTGCATAAATTCAATGTGAATTATGGTTTGCTTGTATTTCAACCTTGTTTATATATGTTCTAACTAAATTTTTAGTTTTAGCATTATATAGTGTTAATTTGCAGAAAACATGTGTCTTAGTTTATTCATGTGCATAGCCCCTAAAATTGATTAAATCAATTGCATTACTTAGTAAAATACATATAGTGTCTTAACTATTATAAATTTTGTATAAATTTTGTGTGTATTAGTAGTTTTTAAGTATTTGTGTGTATTTATAGTATGCTTTGATAGTTTTACTATTTTATTTGTTATCACCTTGTTTTCTAAATATGCATTACAATTTTGGTTAGTATTCCTATATACATCTAAAAATTATTTGTTGATACTAACACTTGGTCTTTGGTGGATGCTCAGGCTAATGAATGTCCGATCGGAATCCTGGACCATCTAGAACAAAGTTTGAGGAACTCACAGAAAGACTAGCGAGACTTAGAGCTGACATCCTGGATCATCCCATCATCGAGGAAGGTTCCGAGTCTTCACATTCATCAACCGACCACAATTCAGAAGCAGAAGCACAAGAAATCAACATGGCCAATGCAGGACAGTCTCTTCGTCAGCGCACCTGCTCAACCGAATGGAGCAGCGGGCCTTCGAGCATTGCTTTTCCACAACCGGAGGAAAACATGAAGGATATCGAGCTAAAGAGTGGCTTCCTCCACCGACTACCCATTTTTCATGGACTTTCCAATGAAGATCCGAACAAGCATCTCAAACAATTCCAATTTGTTTGTAACAGCATGAAGCCATCCGATGCTGATACGGAGCTCTTCAAACTGAAGGCATTCCCATTCACCCTAGTCGACAGGGCCGAGTCTTGGCTTATGGAACTACCGCCGAACCATATCACTTCATGGAAGCAACTTGCGGACATGTTCCTAGCGAAGTACTTCCCGGCCTCAAAGATCACCGTCTTGAGAAAGTAAATCACTGGCATCACACAGAAACCGGACGAGACCTTCGGCCAATACTACGACCGATTCAAAGTTTTGTGTGCCACTTGCCCATCGCATGGATTTTCCGAGACCAATCTCATGAATTACTTTTACGATGGTCTCAAGCCGATCGATAGGGAATTGCTGGATGCAGCAGCCACCGGTGCATTCATGGACTTAACCGAAACCGAAGCTAGAGCTCTTCTAGAGAATCGGGCCAATAATGATGCACAATATGGAATGTCCAACAGACGAGCAGTCGGTGAGGCGAGTTCAACAACCGACGCGGACGAGAAGTACGACAAACTAGCTCATATGCTAGAGAAGGTGTTAGAACTCGAGACGACAAGAGCGAAGGCAACTCAACGGCCTGTTTGCGGCATATGTCAAACACACGGTCACCACAATGACCAATGCCCTCAAGCGCAGGAGCAGGCAAGCGAGCCGGAGCACGCTAACGCCATCGGCGGATATCAGGGAGGACAAAGGTATAACAACTACAACAACTATGTCAACCGTGATCATCCAGGTTTTAGATGGAGCAGCAACGAGGGAACTTTGAACCCTCCAGCATCTCAACCTCAACAAAGCTACCAACGCCCTCCATTTCAACCACGACCACCGATGCAGCATGGTTCGTCATCACAACCCTTCACCAATCCGGATTACGACAAGATGTTGTCGCAACTTTCGGCCTCAACTCAAGTTCTCCTCGACGGACAATCGAAGACAAAGGAGACACTTGACTCACATGGCCGCGACATCACCGAAGTGAAGAAGCAGCTTGGCCAACTTGTTGATTTCATGGGCCAAATCAAAGAAACCGGTCGGCTTCCACCTCAAACCACTCCAAATCAAAGAAACGTGAATGCTATAGTCACAAGGAGTGGGAAGATACTTGAGGAACCAAAGACCAAGCGATCTCATCTTGATGAAGTCACCATCGAGGACATCACCAACGAAGAAGAAGATGAGATCGATCCGGCTACTCAAGAGGCCGAGAAACAGAAGGTGACGCCTATTGTCACCAAGGCACAATCACCTCCACAACCTACCCCAATCAAAGGTAAAAACCATATTCCTTCAAATTCGGTTATTACTAATTCTCCGTTTGCTGTTGCACCTTTCCCTAGCAGATTATCAAAATCAAAGAAGAAGGATGCCCAATATGAAGATATCCTGGACATCTTCCGAAAGGTGCAAGTGAATTTGCCCTTGATCGAGTGCATAAAACAAGTGCCGATATACGCGAAGTTTCTGAAAGAATTATGCACACAAAGGAGGCAAACTCGAGAGAAGGAGGTTGTGAAGGTGAACGCAACCGTTTCGGCGGTTTTGCAGCGTCGGCTACCCCCAAAACTGAAGGACCCAGGGAGCTTTGCAGTTCCTTGCGTAATCGGTGACACCCACTTCCAAGACGTGATGCTTGATCTCGGAGCTTCCATCAACGTCATGCCTTACTATCTATTCGAATCGATGGAGCTTGGATATCTCAAGCAAGATGGTGTTGTCATCCAATTAGCCGATCGCACCCACAAGTATCCGAGGGGATACGTAGAAGACGTTCTCGTGCAAGTCAACAACTTGATATTCCCAGCCGATTTCTATATAGTTGACATGGAACAGAGTCCACTAAACACCACGCCACTACTGCTTGGGCGACCTTTCATGCGGACTGCGAGAACGAAGATAGATGTGTTTCAAGGCACTTTCTCCATGGAGATTGATGGAGAAAGAATCGAGTTCAACATCCTGGACGGGATGAAGTTTCCAATGTCGAGCGTAGCTGCCATTTCGACATACGATCCTGTGGATACCTTAGCACAAGGTTACCTCGACACCATCAACGAGGATGAACTCGACATGGCCATTCAACTTGGACATGACGGCCTTCTCGAGGCCTTACTAGAGCTTGAACCTCGTATTCAAGACATGGCCATGGCCCTAAATGCGGCACCACGAAAAGTAAGCTTTTCTCCTCCTTTACCAATTACTTTTGGTACTAATAAAATGGTTCCTTCCATCGTAGAAGCTCCAGTTTTAGAACTCAAGCTACTACCGGACCATCTGAAGTATGCATACTTGGGCGAGAATGAAACTTTACCGGTCATTATTTCGTCCGCGCTAGAAAAGGAACAGGAGGAGAAGCTCGTGAGTGTGCTCAAGAGGTACAAACCCGCAATAGGCTGGACACTCGCGGACATCAAGGGAATAAATCCAGCAACCTGTGTGCATAGGATTTTCCTTGAAGAAGGCACCAAGCCTACGCGGGAAGCACAACGTCGGCTCCACCCTCCGATGATGGAGGTGGTAAAAAAGGAGGTAATTAAACTCATGGACTGTGGAGTTATTTACCCTATTTCTGATAGCCGTTGGGTTTCCCCAGTGCAGGTTGTACCTAAGAAATCGGGAATCACCGTCGTCGAGAATCTGGAAAATGAACTTGTGCCACAACGGACGATCACTGGACACCGAGTGTGCATTGATTACCGGAAGCTCAACGCCGCAACCCGCAAGGATCATTTTCCCTTACCATTCATCGACCAAATGCTGGAAAGATTAGCCGGCCATGCATTTTATTGTTTTCTCGACGGATACTCCGGCTACAACCAAATTAGCATTGCGGAGGAAGATCAAGAAAAGACAACGTTCACATGCCCTTTCGGAACGTTTGCATATCGCCGAATGCCATTTGGACTGTGTAACGCACCAGGTACATTTCAACGTTGCATGCTCTCAATTTTCTCCGAGTACATTGAAAAAATTATTGAAGTATTCATGGACGACTTTAGTGTATTTGGGAGTGATTTTGATGCATGCTTAAACAATTTAGAAACAATTTTACAAAGATGCGTTGAAACGAACTTGGTGCTTAATTGGGAGAAGTGCCATTTCATGGTTACGCAAGGGATAGTGTTAGGTCATATTATTTCCGAAAAAGGGTTAGAAGTAGATAAATCTAAAGTAGATCTTGTGCGTCACTTACCCTCTCCAACTTCGGTTAGAGAGATTCGTTCATTTCTTGGACACGCAGGATTTTATCGTAGGTTTATCAAGGACTTTTCCCGCATCTCTCGCCCCTTGTGTAAACTGCTGCAAAAGGAGACCCCGTTCGTCTTTGATGAAGAATGCAACGCTGCCTTCAACAAGTTAAAGGAGCTTCTTACGAGCGCTCCTATTTTGTGCAGCCCTGATTGGTCTCTGCCATTTGAACTCATGTGCGACGCCTCGGATTATGCCGTAGGAGCCGTCTTGGGTCAGCGGAAGGACAAGAAGCCTTGCGTAATCTATTACGCCTCTCGGACGCTTGATGAAGCGCAAAGAAATTATACTACCACCGAGAAGGAGTTTCTTGCCGTGGTTTTTGCTTTAGATAAATTTCGATCTTATTTACTTCAAACTAAAGTAACTGTGTTTACCGACCATGCAGCTTTGAAGTATCTAATGCTCAAGAAGGACGCAAAACCACGGCTTATCAGATGGATACTTCTACTCCAAGAATTCAACATAGAAATCAAGGATAAGAAGGGAGTAGAAAACGTCGTCGCTGACCACCTATCACGTTTGATAGGTGACCATGAGCCTATCGAGATCGAAGAAACTTTTCCGGATGAAAAACTCTTCGGAATTGAGGTAACTACTTCGGAAACTCCTTGGTATGCCGATATTGTAAATTACTTAGTTACCGGTGAGTTTCCGTCTACCATGCATAAATTTCAACGTGACAAACTTAAGCATAATGCTAGAACCTTTATCTGGGATGAGCCTTATTTATGGAAACAATGCTCCGATTTAGTAATTAGGAGATGTATCCCGGATAGTGAGTTTAAGCCCATTCTAGACTTTTGTCACAATGAAGCATGTGGGGGACACTTTGGTTCTAGGAGGACAGCCCTTAAAATTTTAGATTGCGGTTTCTTTTGGCCTAGTTTATTTCGCGATGCTCATGCATATTGCGCTACATGTGATAAGTGCCAAAGATTCGGTAATTTAGGGCCTAAAGATCAAATGCCACAACACTACATATTTAATGTTGAAATTTTTGATGTGTGGGGTATTGATTTTATGGGACCATTTCCTCCCTCCAATGGTTTTACTTACATCTTACTCGCAGTAGATTATGTTTCTAAATGGGTGGAGGCAAAGGCCACCCGGACTAATGATTCGCGAGTTGTTGCAGATTTCCTACGAACTAACATTTTCAGTAGATTTGGAATGCCACGCGTCCTAATCAGCGATGGTGGAAGTCACTTTTGCAACCGCACGGTGGAAGCACTAATGAGGAAGTATGGCGTCAAACACAAGGTTTCCACACCATACCACCCTCAAACCAATGGAATGGCTGAAGTTTCCAACCGTGAGATAAAGAAGATTCTGGAGCGAACCGTCCGCCCCAACCAGAAAGATTGGAGTCAATGCTTAGACGATGCATTGTGGGCTTACAGGACTGCCTACAAGACCCCCATTGGTATGTCACCTTTCCGACTAATTTATGGGAAGGCGTGCCATCTTCCGGTTGAATTGGAGCACAAGGCATGGTGGGCCGTGAAGAAATTCAACATCGATCGAGATGCCGCAGGCTTGCATCGGAAGCTACAACTATGTGAACTAGAAGAAATCAGAAATGATGCTTTCGACAATGCGTGGATTTACAAAGAGAAGACGAAAAAGATCCACGATCAGATGATTCGCGGGAAGAGTTTTGAACCGGGGCAGAAAGTATTGCTTTTCAATTCAAGACTTAAGCTCTTTCCGGGAAAGCTTCGCTCTCGATGGATGGGGCCATTCATAGTTTCTCAAGTCCTACCTCATGGAGCAGTTCTCATTCGATCTATCGACAAGGGTAGTGAGTTCAAAGTAAATGGCCATCGCTTGAAGCCCTATTTTGAGGCATTTGCGGAGCACACCGTGGAGGAGATGCAACTCCAAGAACCGGCCATTTCAAAACCAAACTGATGCATCACGTCCAAAGCTAACGACGTAAAACGAGCGCTTGTTGGGAGGCAACCCAATAGGGAGACAACAGATTTGTTTTCTTCTCCCCTTTTACTTAATTTAATGGCTTTTTGCGTATTAGATTAAAATTTTCGTAGATCCTACACTCCATGTTTAAATTCTATGTTTTCTTTAAGTACATTGAGGGCAATGTAGAGTTTAAGTGTGGGGGAAGGGTTTACAATTTAATTGTGTCTAAATTAGTGTTTTTCAGAGTCTTTAGGATGCCCTTAACTAGTCAATGATGAAATTGGATCAATACGAACACATATGGCGTATGAATCACATGCATCGAATTCTTGTGCTAATTGAGATATTCTATATGTTTTTAACATGTAGTAGATATGAATTGCAAAACATGGTACAGAAATCGCATGCTTGAATAAGTTTTTAATCATATGAACCCTATGTGAGCTTTTGAGCTATCTGTTCTTTATTCGAGTGAATGTACATCCATTTCGTAGCTACTAGCTTATATATGCCTCATTTGATTGCTTGCCATAGATTTTAATGAACTAGAGAATACTAGAACTTACTCATGTCAATTTGCAAAGCTTTTAAGTTGATACATACTTTGATTTTGGAAATGATTAAAGGCATTTAGGATTTTCCACCACATTGCCATATATCCATGTATCCCATTTGTACGCACAAGTTGCGACACCCCTAGATAAACCAATTGAGCCCACGTTAAGCTTTTCTTTTATCACCATATATACCTAAACACTTACCCTAGTATAGAATATCCTTACCTTTGTTCCGGAAACTTGGTGAGAATTTTTCGAAACTAGCACATAAGATTATGGTTTGGTAAGAAAGATTGAAAGAGTTAATGTGAGTAAGGGGAAAGACTTGTCCAAATAACTTAAAAAGTATGAAATTGCCAAAAAGAAAAGAAAAAATATTTGAGAGAATGAAAAGAAAAAAAATTATTATCTCTCATGGCAATATGTTGTGTTCTAAGAATAAACCATTTGGATTAACGTCCCCCTTATTTGCGGATTTGGAGATTACGATAAATTGAAGGCCCAAAAATAGAACAAAATATGGCCTTTGTCCTGTCCGAAAAGCTCAAAGGGTAGATTAGTGCATTGAAGTATACATGGTAACATTCAAATGGAGATGGAGGACTGAATATGGTGCTAGACTAAGTCGTTGGAACGTTTTTATCACCACATATCTAAATTTCGAATGCCTTAGCCTTAACCCCATTACAACCTCACTAAAAGTCCTTTATGATCCTTAAAATGAGTAGCTTTCAATTAGTAGAGTAAGTTGCATGAGTAAGCTTATGGTTTTGGTTCATTTGTGCAAATAATCAAACTTTATTCATGTGGTTTTCATTTCAATTCATATACACTTTAAGTGAACCATTTTCATGAGTGAAAAATATGATGAGTGCATCCTTGTGAGTTGATTAAACCTTTATTCAAAGCATGCACAGCTATAACATAACCATTGTTTTCTCTATGTCTTACTTGTTCATTACATAAATTATATCGCAATTATCTCTTGAATTCGTTGAGCATACACGTTGAAATTCATGTGAGCCATCGCCATATACTTATGCAAATTCTGAGACAAATTTTAGCTAAGGGCTTAGTTGTTCTTTCTTTTGTTTTAAATTCTTAGAGAGTCTTAGTTTAACTTAGTGTTTGCTAAGGGACTAGCAAAGTCTAAGTGTGGGGGAATTTGATATACGCATTTTATGCCCGTTTCTTAACGCATTTCCCTTTTCGTTTAGCTGTGTTATTATCTTAGTTTTTATGTTTTCCTTACTTAAATTGTTATTTTGAAGATATTTACGGTGGAGATTAATAACGGCGCAATTCGGAGGAATTTCGGCGATTTTGCGATTTTTGCGATTTCGGACCACGAAAAATGGGCCGGCCCAAAAAGCAAATTATGGGCCGATTTCTCAACTCTTGTTTCGGCCCATTAACAAGCCCAAACCCATGTAATTCGGCCTAGATGCCATTTGGTGAAGAGGAAAAGTCTTGTTTTGAAAGGGCAAGTCAACATTATCAAGCTAATAATCACAAATGGTGACTACACATGGTGATTCATGCTTAGGGTTCCCAAATGGTGACTACACTAGGTGACTCTTGCTTTGCATTGAATGAAAAGATGACTTGCCATGGTGACAAGCTAGGTGATTCATGCTTAGGGTTCGGCAATGGTGACTAAGTGTGTGACTAAGTGTGTGACTTGCCTTAATGATCACTGCATGCATTAAATGGAGGAGGAAAGGTGGAAGAGAGAAGGCACACATCCTTGCCTATAAATACCAAGGGAGGCTGAACCATTCAAGACATCACTCATTTTACTAAGCAAAGCTCTACACAAATACTCCTCCACCATTAAACACTTAAGAGTTCACACACCAAGCCGAAGCATCATCTTCCTCCATTCAAGGCCGAAGCAAGCTAGGGTTCCTCCATCCTTCCAAGCCGAAGCAAACCATCCTCCATCCCTCACAATACGCTAAGTCCCTTGTGAAGGAAGTCCATCTCCACCGTAGTTCATCAAGCACTCAAGATAAAAAGTGTAACCATGATCTTCACTTTCATTTCTTTAGCTTTGTATGTGAATCTTTTGATGTATTGGAATAACAAGTTTAGAAAGTTTAGACTTGTGTATCAAATTAATAACAAGTTTAGATTTGTGTTTCATGTGCCTAAACCGATTTGTAATATGCATGTGTTTATGATTTATAGCTTTTTATGCATGTTTGATACAATCTTAAAGCTTCGAATGCATGTATTAGAAAATACGCTAAGTCCCTCTCTTTTGCATGTTTCGATGATCGTATGTTGTTTAGGATGTTTATACGCTAAGTTGCATTCCTACACAATTATCAAGCATGTGTACTTAGTTATAAGTTATGAATTTCGCAACTTACACAAAGGTTTGATGCATGAAAAGGGTAGGTTAATAAGATGAGTTGATCACATGTAATTAATAGTGTAACTTCTTATTTTTAGCAAGCATAATTAGACTTTAAGTTTCTTGATTGTTGAAACTTGTCTATGAGTAAAACATGTTAGATGCCTAAGAGTTTTAGTTGTGTTTGCATGTTATGTACTTTAAATTCGTAGATTAAATAACCAACTTCCAATCCCCCCAACATTTATATTTCCGCATAATAACGAAACCATGCATGCGCCCTTAATTCCCCGGATAAAGAACGATCCCTACTCGCCAATATTACAAATGACAAACGAAGGGTTTAAATTGCAATGCGCGTAATCGATGTTTTTAGGGTCGACTTTGTGTTATCGTGAATGCATGTTTTGCGCGTATCAAGAGGAGAGGGAGAGGAGGAGATAGAATGATGAGAAAATGAGGGGAGGTGCAACTCTATTTATAGAGTTGCACTTAGACGACGGAGCACTATTCTCCGTCGTCTAAGTCCACCTGGACGACGGAAACAGTGTTTTCCATCGTCTAGGTGGCGGTTTCAAAAAAATTCAAGCGGCGCCAATTAATCGGCGGGACGCTCTGAACCGCCATTATTTTGGACTTAGACGACGGATAATGAATTCTCCGTCATCTAAGTGAAAATTCAAGCGGTCCCAAAAACGAAAGCGATAAATTGAACCGCCATAAAAATTGGACTTGGACGACGGAGATGATCATTCTCCGTCGTCCAAGTGAAAATTACATGAAAAAAATAAACAAAAAAAAATTTGAACCGCCATGATTTTTGAACCTGGACGACAGAGATGGTCATTTTCCGTCGTTCAGGTGAACACCTGGACGACGGAAAATGACCATCTCCGTCGTCCAGGTTCAAATTACGTAAAAAAAAATTTTAAAAATAATTCGCTAGGAATTTAGCGATCTGTCATTCGAGTGAAATAGTCGTACAATATCGATGAACGCATCGTATATATGAACAGTTAAATTTGAACCGCCGATTAATTTTACGTATTGAAACATGTTAAGTATCGACTAATCTTTATGACTTAAGTGTTCATGAGTAGACGCTCATTTGCAGCAGAGTATTAACGAAATTGAATTTGGACAAAACAACCATTGGATATGTTCGTCGTAACATAATATATAATTGTCTTCAAAGGACCATAAAATAATAAGTTCGGGAAGGGTTTGATCGGCACAGTCAACCGCAAAACCGATAATTTCACAAACTGGAAACGTGGATACAAGGCATTTCGCAACTCCGATTTTCGAACCGTCGAAGCTCACACACCAAGAATTGTTTACTCTAAAGTCTTGATGAAAAGACTTTGCATTGGAAGAAGGTCTAGATGGTCATTGTCTTAGAAAAAATTACGATATCGCACCTGGATGACGGAAATGAGCGTTTCCGTCGTTCAGGTAATCACCTGGATGACAGATATGTAGTTATCCGTCGTCCAGGTGATAACCTGGATGACGGATAATGACGTTCTCCGTCGTCCAGGTGCATAGACCCTGAATTCAGGGGTTAGGGCCTTACTGTTTAGGGTTTAGGGTTTGTGAACTTGGACGACGGATAATTACCATATCCGTCGTCCTCGTGTGTACCTGGACGACGGATAATGAACATTCTCCGTCGTCCAAGTTCTAAACCCCGAATTCAGGGGTTAGGGCCTTAGGGTTTACGGTTTAGGTCGTCCCCGGTCATTTGTGTGTCCGTTCAATTATTCTGATTCAAAAATATAATTAAAAAATTGATCGATCGATCCGATCTGCTAGATTTAGGGTCCAGGATTTAGGATTTTATATGAGATTGAGATTTGGCGTGGCGCCAAAGGTGAAAATTACAATAATTACAATAATTAATTACCAATTAATCTCCCTCGTCGTATGACCGTACTCTTCGTCATAATCATCATCGTCCTAATCCCCGTTAGACGACGGCTCATCCTCGTCATCGTACTCAACATCGTCCGACGAATAACCTGAGTCCTCGTCCGCGTCCTCTTCCTGCTCGTCTTCTTCATCTACCTCATCGATAATCTCATCTTCAGTTAGATCTGTACAACCATCAGGCATGGGTAACCGTTCACCATCTTGAACCAGGTCCATTATATCGGAGCGGACCATAGAAATATTAGGCTCTTGATAGGCAGGAATGTCTCTTTCTGGTTCAGCAGCATCTTCAGTCGTCGCCGGTGTCCCTTCAATTGTCTCTGTATGCCATATTCCTCGGTGAGAGATATGGTTCACTATTTTCCACCCTTCACCGGCTTTCGGATCGTCGAGATAGAACACCTGCCGAACTAAGGTGGTGAGAGCGAAAGGCTCATCCTCATACCAGCTAGAGTTTGTATCGACTGATAATAGTCCCAGGTCTTCCTTTGTACGCTTGAACCATCTGCACTTGAATAGGAAAACGTTGACATCATTCCCGTAACATAGTTGAACCACGTATACAATAGCCCCGTAATATCGATCATTGTCTTTCCCAACCGCTACCTCACTGTTTTGTGTTCTTCTTCCTTCGTCTCGGGCCAATGAATGGAACTTTACACCGTTCACAAAACATCCGGGATAAATATAGTGTTTAACCGGCTTCCCTGCTAGCAATTGCTTTGGCCATGACCACCACCCTCCGTGGTTATCAGATTTTTGCAGATCAATCATCTGCGAAAATGGGCAAATTAATATAAGGGTTTACTTTCTACAAACATGAGCGATATGTATTTAAATAATTAATACCGAGTCGTGCGTACGTACCCATTGGAAGAAATAATCAGGAAACTTCTTCTTAACCATTTTCTCAATCCACGCCGAACTCTTGTTTTGATTTAACGCCTGAAGCCTCTCCCTGTATGACAACATGTACGGCTCAACTTCGTCACAGTCTCGCAACACTACCCAATGTGCCTCAATAAGTTCTTCCCGTGTTAACGATTCCTTTAATACTCCTCTAAACGGTCGGACGACATTGGTGACGACAGAAAGATTGATGCGGGCACTGCGATCGGAGGCAGTGGGAGGGGGTGGATCTTTGAGGTACCTGTTGCAGTAAGTAACACACTCATGCATTAGGTATGTCTCTGCTATGGAGCCATCCGGGGCCGACCTGTTTTTGACGAATGACTTATACTGTCCAAGCTGTCTACAAAATCAAACGTACACATTACATAAGTACATATAGCTAGCTAGCTAGTATATATATAATCTCCAGTGGAACAAATTAATTAATTAGTTGTACGTACCTTTCTTGAGGATATATCCAAGTGTACTGGACCGGACCAGAAATAAGCACCTGCTCGGGCAGGTGGATCATTAGGTGAATCATGATGTCAAAGAAAGCAGGGGGGAAAATCCTCTCTATTTTGCAAATGATGTGCACAATTTGTTGTTGCATTTCCACCACATCTGACTTCTTTAATTCTCTGGCGCATAACCTCTGCCACCACCTGCACAATGCCACTATTGGTTCTACGACGTCCCGAGGCAAGTATGGTCGAATTTTCACTGGAATCAGACGTTGCAGCATAACGTGATAGTCATGTGTCTTTAGACCAACAAAATTGTGTTGCACCTCGTCCACTGCTCCAGTTATAATAGCTGCATACGTAGCCGGATAACGAACGCCCTTAAACCAGTGAAATACAGAACGTCTAAGCGTCGGCTTCACTGTGTATGGTGCATCTGGCATCTTGTTGTACACTCATTTCCTATCCCTCCTCAACCACAAGGGACGACGTAGATACATTGATTCCAAATATTTGCGCGCTTTGGGAGTATCTTTAGTCTTGAACTTAATACCGAGAATTGTTCCCACCACGCTGTCGCACACATTCTTTTCTATGTGCATCGCGTCCAAGTTGTTCCTTAGCTTCAACTTCGACCAGTAAGGGAGTTCAAAGAATATACTCTTGTGATCCCAATAGCTCAGATCATGTGGAGGAATTGGATTGCATTTCTTTACATCTGCGTCATTGCTCAACACACCAAAGTCGAAATAGCTCAACCTCTCTAAAATCTCTTCGCCCGACCAACTACGGGGTTTAGGATTGTTCTCTACCGTACCGTCGAAATGAGCTTCATCCTGTCGCCACGGGTGGTCGTGAGGAAGCCATCTACGGTGACCCAAGTAACACACCTTCCCCACGTGCCAACTAGAGTTCACGTCGTCCAAACATATAGGACATCCATTATATCCTTTTGTCCTGAAGGCTGCCAACATCCCATAAGCTGGAAAATCGCTGATCGTCCACATTACAGCAGCCCTCATCGTGAACATCGTGTCAGTGAATTTGTCATAAGTTGGGACTCCATTTTCCCACAACAGTTTCAGCTCGTCGATCAAAGGTCTGAGGTAGACATCTAAGCACTTCGATGGAGATTTCGGACCTGGAATTAGTACGGTAAGGAAATTAAATTCCTTGTTCATGCACATCCACGGAGGCAAGTTGTACGGCATCAGAATAACTGGCCAAGTGCTGACGGCGGAGCTATTACTTCCCCAAGGATTGAATCCGTCTGTAGATAGGCCGAGTCTAACATTTCTAACCTCTGAAGCAAAGTCTCCAAATTCTCTGTCGAAATGTTTGAAACCCTCCCCATCCGCGGCGTGTCGCAGGACATCGTCATCTATTCGCTTTTCTGCGTACCATCGCATCGCCTCTGCTGTGTGTAGAGACATGTACAGGCGCTGCAATCTGGGAATCAAGGGAAAATATCGAACAACTTTCACAGGAATTCTCTTTTTCGAACTCTTCCTATTCAACTGGAATCACTGGCCACATACGGGACAATAGTCCAACTCTTTATACTCTTTGTAAAATAGCACACAATCATTCGGACATGCGTCAATTATCCTGTACTTTAGGCCGAGGCTGCTCAGGATATTTCTAACCTTATAATGAGATTTAGGAAGATTGTGATCATCAGGAAGCAACTTACATATTTGCTCCTGAATTTCGTCAAAAGCACTCACTGACATTTTGTGCTTCACTTTTATCTTCATTTGCTCCATCACATATTGCAACACATTCTCTCGACATCCAGGGAACACCGGGGTCTGCGCTTCAAGTAGTATCCGGTTGTACTTTTCCATCTCACTGGTGTCAGTGGCCAAGCTAGCTGCGGGGAATGTGTCATCATGCTCATTAGTGGTACTGTAACCTCCGTCTTGGTGTTGGTGTCCACTATGACTACATCCCAAAAACGCATCATGGACCAAATCTGCAGTTGGGTTGCAAGCTGGGGGTCCGGCACCACTGCCGCTGGATGAGGCACCATGGTAACTGTACCCTGAGTTGAAGTCTGCTGCGCTGAACTCTACTGCTTCACCATGCTCGCTCCATGTAGTGTAACTCCACATCATACCATTTTCGTACAAGTGTTGCACCATAACATTAACCTCCGCATACTGACAATTAAGACATTTCTGACACGGACACCTGAAATGTTTCTTTCCCTGACCATGTTTTATCGCAAAATTCACAAATTCGCTAATTCCATCCATATACCGGACATCACATCTATTCTTCAACTCTTGTCCATACTGCTACAAAATATTATAATTAATTAATTATTACATATATATATATGTCCATTAATTTACGCTTAATTATACGTACTCGATCTACATATCAATCCATCAATTACGTACGTACGTACGTAATTTAATCGATCTGTACATATATATATATAGCTAACATCAGCTAACATCCTTGCATGTATATATATATGTGTACGTACGTTTTCACTAAATATATATTAATTAAGCAAATTTTAACTGCGTACGTACGTACCTGCTGGCCTTCTCGATATCTTTACGTTAATTAAGCTAACTAGCTAGTCAGCAGAGATCCCTTATCGATCCTGATTCTTCTCGGCCTAGCTAGCTTCTAGCTACCTAGCTCCCTTCTCCTTCTCCCTTCTCCTTCAATTCTTCTTCAAATGGAATCATGAAGAGATCGAGGCTAGGAATGAATTCGATCAGTTTGGCATCGGGCTTATATAATGCTTCACTTAGACGACGGAGGTGTCGGTACGTCGTCTAAGTGGAAGTACGTTTCGTATACTCGGACGACGGCGTGTCGGTCCGTCCTCCAGGTAATCACCTGGACGACGGAGAATACCATCTCCGTCGTCCAGGTGATCACCTGGAGGACGGACAAGACTCCGAGGTCCAGGTGATCACCTGGATGACGGAGAATATCATCTCCGTTGTCCAGGTGATCACCTGGACCTCGGAAAAGACTCCGTGGTCCAGGTGACCACCTGGACGACGGAGATGGTATTCTCCGTCGTCCAGGTGGTACTTGGACCACGGAGTATTTTCTGTGGTCTAGGTGTCACTTGGACCACGGAACAATTACGTTTCCGTGGTCTAAGTGCTGTTTTCTTGTAGTGACACCATTGTACATCATCCCTTATGACAACCCCAAATGCAGAGAGTTAGAAAACTACCATGATTACTGCCCAAAACAACCTTGCGACACACACTGACACGGAAGTCTCAAGAACATGGCGTAATGAAGGTATTTTAAAATCATCTCGTAAACTACTCACGGCAAGGTTTGTTGAAGTCGTCGATCATGTCCACGAGGCATGGAATTAGAGACCGAAGAGACTCACTATCATATGATACAAACCTCAAAGATTATCTTATACCATTAATGATCCATATTCCCGAAGGCATACGATGGGATCCGCTGCAGTCGGACCATCACACTCTAAGAATCACTAAGAATATAAGATAATCAACATGATTATAAAACCTAATGCTCTGATACCAATTGACAAGACCCATCCCAGATTATCATACTAATCCATAATAATTATTGCGGGACCCGTATTAAGGTATCTAGCTCCACCTAATCAGTACAAACTACCTTAGCACGAGCAACCTAGAACTTCAACTGAGAACATACACTGAAAATACAGAAGCTGGGACTGTTATGCCTCATACTCTGGATGGTCACGACTTCAACCGGCTAACTTGCAATTTCGGCAATTTAAAACAAATGGCCTAAGGAAAGGCATTAAAAACATTAAACATTAGAGTGAGTAGACAAAAATCATAATCGTACGATAAGAGTAAAAGTATAACTGTATGTCTTTCCACAGTTTCTACTAAAACTGATGCGAGTTCAAACATCGTAAACCTAAGATAAAATGGAGGTAGTCGTTCATGGCACTACAAGAAAAACACACCTAGACCGCGGAGCGTTTCCGTCGTCTAAGTACTTAGACAACGGAACCGTACTTAGACGACGGAACCTCCGGGCTCCAAGTTCCGTACTCCAAGTGCTGTCATCCAAGCACTTGGACAATGGAGAAAGTGAATTCCGCGGTCCAAGTGCGACTTAGACCGCGGAGGTTGTCCGCGGTCCAAGTAAGCACTTGGACGACGGAGAATGGTTCTCCGTCGTCTAGGTTGTTACTAATACCGCGGACAACCTCCGCGGTCCAAGCAAGAACCTGGACGACGGAGAACTATTCTCCGTCGTCCAAGTGCTTACTTGGACCGTGGAGTTTTTTTATCTTTCTCCGCGGCCCAAGTAAGAACCTGGACGATGGAGTACCATTCTCCGTCGGCCAAGTGCTTACTTGGACCGCGGACAACCTCTGCGGTCATAGTAAGAACTTGGACGACGGAGAACTATTCTCCGTCGTCCTAGTGCTTACTTGGACCGTGGAGTTTTTTATCTTTCTCCTCCGCGGTCTAAGTGGTTATTTAATTTTTTAAAAATTAAATTTTAAATTGTTGTAAAATATTAGTAATTTAATTAAAAAACTCCAATCTCATTTAAATAATTAAATATGTTAAAATTAATTAAATAAAATAAATTGGTAATTACTTAATTAAATAATAAAAATTAATTTGTACGTGCATGAAATTAAATATTGATTGGAATCGAAAAAAAATGATATAATAAACTACACAAATTAACTACTAAAATACTGGAGGAGCAGATGCGCCGCTGAGTCCCTCGCCTCCAGCCGGGTCGTCGTCGTCGGGGTATGGGTTCGGAGGAGGTTGACACTGTTGTCGAGCTTGATTTTCCATTAGGGCGACGAGTTGGGCTATCTGCGCTTCTTGCTGATCAAGCCTTTGAAGCATATATTGATTTTCTTCCCGTGCGAGTCGAGCCTCTTCATAGGCTGCTTGGACGGCCACAGCATGAGCACTTTTCCTCGACGAACCTCCCGTAGATGATGAGTTGGAGGTCGACAAATCTCGAATCACCTTAGGTCCCATCCCCCTAACCTCCCTTCCAGCTCTACGACCGTATACCTCATTGGCGATTGCAATTTGGCTCTCCATCGATAGAGGAGGCAGGTCTTCGGGCGGCAAATCTGGATATGCAAGCTGAGTGTTGGCCAATTCCTTCTGCGCACGTTCTACCAACCTTGCATAAAAAATAATAATTAAAAAAATAATAATAATTAAATAATAACTACGATAATTAAAAGCACATATATATATCACTTACGCCGTATTGACTCGCTTCATTCTCGAGCCCAGGCGTCACGTACGCACTTATGCTAGCATCGAGATAAGGGTGTTTAGAGCCCTTATCCCTATGCTCCTTGGCTATTTGAATCACTTGCTTGGCATCGGAGGTATGGTGTTTGTCCTTCTTCCCCCGATTGGTCTTGTTGATTTCGGAGAATTTCTGTTGGACAACATAAATCATTAAAAAATTAATGAGTAACTAAAATAAAAATAAATCAATTCTCTTAATTTAAATCAAAAAGTAAACACCTTATATTCTTCATCTTGGAAGTGGTTACACAATCATTGCCACTCATCTTCCCTATCCCCACGCAGCTCTACGGGCGTAGGCACGGGGCCGATATTGTCGAAGTACACAAGAAACTTGTACTTCCAATCACAGTAGATGGAGTTGGCGGTTTGGTTGATATGCCTAAGTGTCGCCGGTGTGGGATCCACCTCATATTGTTCCTATCAGAAATAAATAGAAAATTATAATCGTATATATTATGAAATTATAATTTTTATTGGTTATTAAAAAATAAATTTAAAATTGTACATATTACGTACCGAAAATTCTTTAAACAGTTTCCCCTTCTCTTCATCCGGCAACTCCTTCCAAGTAGGGGCAGTCATACGAACCCGGTTACGAAGGATTGACCATATGCTATGCGCTGAGAGACTAGCTAGCTGAGCTGTGGAGCCACCGGTGAATTCGTCGTACGACAAGTCGATCTTTTTCCCGGTCGCCTTTAAAATTTTCTCTGATTTTCCGCCTTTGAAGAGACCGCGAGTCCTTTTAGGTTCCGGGTCAGTTGGGGCCCTCCTGAGCTTGCGCCGGGCACTATAAAGAATAGATCCAGAGGAGGCTAAGGTCGACGACGCCTGAGTACTTTTTACCGAACCGGGCGTCCGACCGGATTGGGCGTCGCCATCACCGGTCGGGATAACTGGGGCAGCGGAAACTTCCCCAGTAGGCGCTGTCGACGGACCAGCTGAAAGTTCGGAGAGAGCGCGTCGTTGCTCTGCTGTAATTCCCAACCGACTTGCTCCGCCAAGCGTCGGAGCATAGCATCTTCGGCCTCCTGTTGGGCCTTTTTCTTTCCCAACGGAGCCATTTAAATCTAGGAGTTGTTAAAATACCTGATTACCATAATAATTATATAAAAAAAATTACGATAATTACACCTTAGTATTGAGTGCGCCTAAGATTTAAATAGAGTACACTAGCTTGGTATTTGGGTCGTCTAATGGACGTGCGACCCATGCGATAAAGTGTAAACTTTCAATTAATCAGCCTTGGTTCAATCGAAAAATATGGCCAGTTAGGGATAGAGATAACGCGAGAGGCAGGACTAATTTCGAAAAAACACCCCGAGGCTAAACAAATCAATGGTATATACTCTATAGATGTCGTCTTTCTTAGATCCAAAACCTGTCACCAGTCATAACCTGTTTCTAGACACCATGTCCGACATTCAGCCAATCTTTCGAAAATTTACACTCCATCAAGTCTTTTGCAAACTTCGCACTCAACCTCGTGTCCATAATTTCACTTAGGTTATGGTGTGCGGTAATGAAATCCACACATCACGAGGGGTTAAGGAGATAAGGTAGGAAATGAGGCGTCATTTATTCCAAAGAGTGCGACTTAATAAACCAAACTTAATTATGTACTAAATTTAAATCAAAGACTACCATAATTATCAACTAATTATTTTTAATAATTCACTAGTTTACCATATTTACTACAAATTGACAATATTAGAACAATATTTACAAATTATAATTGCATGCAATAATAATCACCAATTATACTATTAATTAAAATAATATTTAATTACAATAATTATTATTTATCATGCATTTACAATAATTATTACTATTAATTAATTTTAACTAATAATTATTCATTTACTAATAATTATTATTACCAATAATAAATTATCATTACCAATAATAATTATTACTAATATATTATTACTAATAATTTATTTTTAGTAAATTATTCATTTACTAATAATTATTATTACTAATATATTACTAATTAATTAACCAATTTAAAAATTAAATAATTACTTTAATAATAATGATGTTAAAAAATATAATTATTACCTAAAAGATGAGTCGCCGGAAAGTCGCCGAAGTAGAGAGTCGCCGGAGAGAGGGAAACGCCGGGAATTTTGGTCGCCGAAGGAGGGAGACCGGAGCTTTTGAGAGAGAGTGAGAGGAGATGATAGGAGAGGAGGAGAAATGAGATGGGATGAGAAAAAGAGAGAAAGAGCATAGGCTATATATAGGCTTTCACTTAGACGACAGTGTGACGACCCGGAACAGAATCAGTAGAGTAATCGGCTTAATCCACGAGTTTGCGCGTAATCGCAGTTTTCCGTAATTTGATTGAATTGCCGGCTTTGATCACGACTTAATTATTGACCAATAATTTGAGTTGAGTCTCTTCTCGAGAGTTGTTGTACGCGTGATTTCGAGTTCGTGGGTGGTTCCGGATTATTATTTCAACGACTGAGGAATATAATATGAATAATTGAAATTTCGGAATATCGTCGAGTTTATCTGTTTGTATTCGAGTCTATCCGAATCATGATTGTGATCCGTTTTGGACCGTTGATCAACCCGAACCGAAATTGGAATGGTTATCGACATGATTTGCGAGTTTCGCGATTAGTCACGATTTTGTCGTAATCGGTTAATATGGCGGCTTCATTAACGACTAAATTTTCGGGCGAGAATTTTGTGACGACCCGGACCAGAATCAACAATATGATCAGCTATATACGTGAGTTACTGCGTAGTCACAGAGTTCCGACATTATTTGAATCGCCAGGTTTGATAACGACTTAATTATTGGCCAAGAATTGGAGCTGGGTCTCTTCTCGTGAGTCGTTGTGCGTGTGATTTCGAGTTCGTGGGCGGTTCCGGATCGTTATTTGGACGACCGAGGAATTAATTATGAATATTTGAAGTTCGGATTTAAATGGTGGTGCTTTTAACGACTAAATTACCGGTCGAGAATTTGGTTTCGGCTTCTTCACAGAAGTTGTTCAGAATTTAATTTCAAGCTCGTGGGAACTTCCGGAGCATTATTCTGAGTTATGAAGATTAAGTTGTGAATATTTCCGTTTGTTGATTGTTTAGTCGATTTAAATATGTGTTGGATTGAACAGTTGACTTTTTATTGGTTTGGTCGATGTGTTTGACTTCGGATGATAATTGAAGAATACATCAAGTCGAGTTTGTTGCCGCGAGAATTATCGGAATCGGAATTACGACGCGGAAGTTACGGGAGTTTAAAGTTTGTCGCAAAATGTATTTTGGAAGTTTCCATTTTGGGAAACTATAAATAGTGGGTTGCCAAAAAGGGAAAGTCAAACATTTATTGTGGTTGTTGACTATGTTGACTCGGTTTGACCGAGGTGGAGGAGAGAGAGCACGACGGCTCACGGTGCTCGCCGGCGACGGAGCTTATTCCGGCCATCCCCGAGCCCGAAACCGGTCCCAAACGACTCGCCTCGGTGTTCCGAGTGTGTTTCCGGCCACCCCTCACGGCGAGGGTGGCTGTGGAGAGGAGGTTTTCCGGCGAGAAATTGGAGAAAAACTGATGAATTCGGGTTGCATGAAATTGGCCGATTCGAGCTACAATTTGGACTGGGTTTTGTAGCCCGCTTCACCCTGATTCTAACCATATAGGTATGGTGATCTAATTTTGCTTGTGTGTGGAGAATTTTGAATGTGAAATTTGTGTACCAATTCGGTTTTGCTTGAAATTGACATGGTTAGAGTGAGAATTGGACTTCGATGCAGTTGACAAAGTTGCTCAGTGGGTGGTTTTGCATAGAATAGGGGTTGCTCCGCCGAGAAATCTCACGTTTGGTGGCGGCGCCGCCGTGGGCGGTGGTCAACGGCGGTCAAAGTTTGACTTTTTGAGATTTTCGACAAGTTGCATGTCATTTCACTTGAAATCGCGCCCCGATTGCAGTGGGGAGTTTCGTTTTTCGAATTGAGCATCCGAACTTACAGCGAGGTATTGAGGTGTGATTTCCGGATTTCCGACAGTTTGTCGTAATCGGATTACGTGTTCCCGAGAACGGTGGTTTCTCATGATTTTTCTTGAATTGTCGAATTATGATTTTGAGAAATGGTTATTGTGATTATTCAGGTGTTCGTGATCGTTTGTTTGGCGAGGGACTTTCCGCCGGATCACGGGTTAACGCATATCGCGTTACGCTAGTCTGTGAGTGGACAATTTCTTTTCACGGATTGTTTGCGAGTCTTTATATACGTTTTATGAACTTGAGCATGCGTATGAGATTTCGGATTTCATGAGCATGTGTTTTACGATTATACATATACGGATATGCGTATACGAGTATACATACACTTATATGTTATTTCATGCATATGCATCGTACTGTTTATGATTTGGTTTTCACAGAGTACAGTCTCAGTTACGTTGTTGTATCGATACACTTTCCTCTCGGCTGATCCCCGATGGTAGGCCGCCAAGAGGGGCGTCGTCACCCCGACCTGACCGGTGAGGGGCGTTTCCCCGGAACCGAGGCCATTTCTGGCTTAGAATCACGTGTGGACCAAGGACCCCGTGATTCGGACTGTACTAGCACGGGTGTGTCCATGAGTGACCCTGTGGGATTTATACTTGCATGCTCAGTACGTTGGAGGATTATGGTTTTACCCCGTGTACTTGTTATTTTTATTCACCTGGACTCGCATATGTTATTTTAAACATATATATCAACTGGTGAAAGACATTTATTTTCGTCCACTCACTCTAACAGTTTTCATGTCTTTCCCCTGAACTTTTCGGTTTCCGTGCCCAGTTTGCAGTTTAGGTTCTGGTGTCGCACGTTGTGGTCGGAGGCATAGTACTCGAGCTACTTTATTTCTTCCAGTAGGTTTATTGTTCTACCTACTGTGGTATACTTATATGTTTATACATTAGAGGTTGCTCTGAGTATTCTGTTGTGTATTTTATACGATTTTACTCCGGATTTCAGTAAAGTTCTATTATATTTATTGTTTTACTTTAGTGTTGATATATTGAGAAATCCGGATGGGATTGGTGCCCACGGTTGGATTTTTGTGGCATAGGATGAAGTGTATTTTCCGCGTGCAGGTAATGGTAATTCCACGTTAGTAACGAAACTCTGCCAAAATTTCTATGGTTTTTGTTGGTTCGTGTTTTCGAAAGGGTTTGATTCCGATTTAGGGAGCTAAATCGGGGTTGGGTCCTTTCAAATTTTATTTGGGATCCTGCGCAGAAGTTATAGAAAATTTAATTTCGAGCTCGTGGGAACTTCCGGAGGATTTTTCCGAGTTACGAAGAATAAGTTGTGAATATTTTTGGGCGTCGAATATTGTCGTATTTATCCGTTTGAGGTTCGATACGCGTGCGGTATAAATACGGAAGCGATACATGCCGATTTGGGAAAGTTTCCATAAGTGGAAAGTCGGGTTAACCCGCGTTGACCGCGGGTCATGGGTGACCCATTTCGTGCGTTTGGGCCGTGGACTTTGCGCCACCGTGGAGGCCGATTCCGGCTACGGTTGGCCGGGGTCCCTTCACAGAACTTGTTGAGCTTGTGGCCTTCTTCAACTTGGTAGGTGGATCGACCCGTGGGGTGGCCGGAGGAGGAAGAACAGGCGCGGCGAAAATGGAGATTTTCCGGCGAATTCGGTGGTTGTCGGAGGTGATTTTTTCGGCCGATTTAGTGGCTCCTCTTTGAAGGGTTTTGTTCGCCATGAGGAAATGAAGCTATTGCAAGTGGTTTGGGAGGTTGCCATGGCCGGAGGAGAGAGATCGATCGGTCTGAAATTCCGGTAAGGGTTTGGAACTTTGATGTGAGTTTTGGAGGTTTTCCGATCAAAATTGACCTTAACTTTGAACAGGAAAGTTGTTGGAAATGTCGAGATCTTCAAATCCATGTGTAGGTTGCAAATTTCTGGGCCGATTTGATTTTCCGGCGGCCGTCGGCGGCGGCGACTTTTCCGGCCACGTGTTTTTCGACGAGTTATATGTCGTTTCGCTCGGAATCGCGCACCGATCGCAGTGGTGAGATTTGTTTTTCGAATTGAGCATCGAAAAATATAGCGAGGTTTTGTGGTGTGTTTATCAGATTTTGACAATTTCGTTGTTATTGAATTATATGTTTCCGGGAACGGTTGTTTCTCGTGATATGATTTGAGGTTTTGAGTTATGATTTTGAGCAATGGATTTTATGATTATCCAGGGGATCGTGATCGTTCGTTTGGCGAGGGTGAAAGAACCCAATCCCGATTCAATTACCTAAACCGGAACCGAACCCCTTCTGAAAATACGAACCAACAAAAGTTTTTCAAAATTTCGGCAGAGTTTCGTTACTAGCGTGGAATTACATAAACCTGCACCCTGAAAATAACACTTCGTCCTATGCCACAAAAGCCAAACCGTGGGCACCAATCCCATCCGGATTTCTCAACATCAATATATGCATCATAAACAGTAAACAGTACGGTAATATATATATATATATCCGAGAAAATCCGTATAAACAAGTATCAGAATGTATCAGAGCGACCTCTAGTGTAAAAGATATACAATATACACATCAGTAGGCGAAACAAGAACCTACTAGAAAGCACAGGTAAGTCTGATCACTAGCCTCCAAACCGCGACGTGAAAACACCAAAACCTGAACCGCAACTGGGCACGGAAACCGAAAAGCCCAGGGGAAAGACAATAAACACGTTAGAGTGAGTGGACGAAAATAAATGTCTTTCACCATTTAATATATATGTTTAAAACAACATATGCGAGTCCAGGTAAATAAAATAACAAGTACACGAGGTAAAACTCACACTCCTCCAGTGTACTGAACATGCAAGTAAAAATCCCACGGGGTCACTTATGGACAGACACTGTGCTAGTACAGTCCGAATCACGAGATCCCAGACCCACACGTGATTCTAGCCAGAAAGGCCTCAGGTCAGAGGTCCGCCTCCCCCCGGTAAAGGCCTCGGGTCAGGAGTCACAGCCTCCCCCGGTACACATCCTCGGGGATCAGCCGGGATGCAAGTGTATCGATACAACAACATATAACGACTGTACTCTGTGTAAACTAAATCACAAACATTTCGATGCAAATGCATGCATGAAACAACATATAAGTGTATGTATACTCGTATACGTATATTCGTATAAGTATAATCGTATAATCGTAAAAACACATGCTCATGTAATCCGTAATCTCAATACGCATGCTCAAGTTCGAAAATCATATAAAAGACTCGCAAGAATTTCGTGAAAAGAAATTGTCCACTCACAGGTGAGCAAAAAGCACACTCGCTCTAATCTCGAGGACCGGCGGAAGATCCCTCGCCAGAAGCTCGATCACGATCCCGACCTCGATCTCCTGAATATCCACAAAACATAACTGATCAATATTGTAATCCATAACACTGTACTGATGCACGGAAACCAACCGTTCCCGGAAATACGAAATGCAGTACAAAATGAATTACGGAAATCCCGAAATCCCCACTCGAAATCTTGACTGAAAATCGGCTAATCAAATCGACCCAAAAACCTCTGTACAATAACCAGGGCGTGATTACGAGAAAAATGACATTAAAATTGTCGAAATCTGAAAAGTTGACTTTTCCTCGGCGTTGACCGCCGTTGACCGCCGCCGCCGACGGCGATACGCCGTCAACGGTGAAATCACACGGCGGAAAGCTCCAGAATTCAAGGTCTCACCAAGGCGAACCATTCCTATAACTGGCACGAAGTCCAATTCGATCCATAACCATGTCAATTAACCCGAAACAGTTCGGCGATTCACAGCTCCAGTGACCTAATCGAACTCCTTTCAAAACTCGAACTCAGACCAAAATGAATACACAACGAGACTCAGAGGAGCAAGGGGAGTCTAACCCCCCTAACCCCCACCTCCAAACCTCGCCTGAAACGGCCAACCGTCACCGGCGAAATCGAGGAACTCGGCTCGATCCGAACTCATCCAAAACGAAACCAATTCACACCAAACCAATTACCATCAGACTCGAAATCAAGAGAGGAAGCTAACTGTACCTTTCAATCGACCGAAGGTGGCCGGAAAAACGGTCGTCGGACGGCAAGCCGAAAACGGAAAGTTCTCCCCCCACGGGTCAACGGTCAACTTTCCCAAAATGGAAAGTCAAAGTCTGGTCAACACCCGAAATGAAATTCTCGACTATTTCTCGACTATTTTTCGACTTTTCGATATTTATACTCGTCCCTCGGGTCGATTGACGATTCGAAATGGATAACCATCACGATTCGGATAAACTCGAAACAATCGGATAAACTCGTCGGAACCCGAAACTTCAAATAATCTTAAAATATTCCTCGGTTATCGGAAAAATCTTCCGGAACCGCCCACGAGCTCGAAATCACGTACTCTACAATTCCCGTGAAGACACTCAACTCAAATTCTCGACCGAAAACATAGTCGCGAATCGAATCGGCAAACCACATATACGACAATAAACTGCGACTAAACTCAATCTCGAGAATCGTGCCGAATATGCATCAGATTCTGGTTCGGGTCATCACAGAGGGATTTTCCGCCGGATCACTGGATTAACGCGTATTGCGTTATGCTTGTCTGTGAGTGGACCTTTCTTTTCAATTATTGATTGCGAGTCTTTATCTTACATTTTACGAGCATGAGCATACGTTTGTGATTATGACTTATACGAGCATGTGCTTTACGATTATGCATTTACATTATGCTTTATACGTATGTATGAAACTATTTATGATTTGATTTACACAGAGTACAGTCTTAGTATATGTGGTTGTATCGATACACTTGCATCCCGGCTGTTCCCCAAGGATGTCTACCAGGGGGGAACTGTACCTTGTGCCGATGTATTTCCGGGTGGGAACAGATACCCTGACCTGAGGCCTTTCTGGCTAGAATCACGTGTGGGTCTGGGATCCCGTGATTCAGACTATACTAGCACGGATGTGTCCATGAGTGACCCCGTGGGATTTTTCTATGCATACTCTGTACGCTGGAGGAGTTTGGGTTCACCTCGTGTACTATATCATATTCATTCTTTTTAACTCGCATATGTTTTTATAACATATATTATTCGGCGAAAGACATTTATTTTCGTCCACTCACTCTAACGGTTTATATGCCAGTGACGACCCGGACCAGAATCAGCAATATGATCAGCTGTATACGTGAGTTACTACGTAATCGCAGATTTCTGACAGTTGTTTGAATCGCCAGAATTGTTAACGACTTAATTATTGGCCGAGAATTGGAGCTGAGTCTCTTCTCGAGAGTCGTTATATGTGTGATTTCGAGTTCGTGGGCGGTTCCGGATCGTTATTTGGACGACCGAGGCATTAATTATGAATATTTGAAGTTCGGATTTAAATGGTGGTGCTCTTAACGACTAAAGTACCGGACGAGAATTTGGTTTCAACTTCTTCACCGAAGTTTTAGAAAATTTAATTTCGAGTTCGTGGGAACTTCCGGAGCATTATTCTGAGTTACGAAGATTTAGTTGTGAATATTTCCGATTGTTGGTTATTTAGTCGATTAAGTGTGTGTTGGTTTGAACAGTTGACTTTTTATCCGATTGGTCGGTGTGTTTGACTTTGGGTGATAATTGAAGAACATGTCGAGACGAGTTTGTGGCCGCGAGAATTATCGGGATCAGAATCACGACGAGAAAGTTACGTGTGTTTGATGTTCGTCGAAATGGATAAATATGGGAGTTTCCTTTTTGGGCAAGCTATAAATAGTAACTTACCTATTTTGGAAAGTCAATGAGGGAGTTATTGTGTTGACTGGTGTTGACCGAGTCAACACGTGGAGGTGAAGTGCGACGGTGGCGACGGAGCCACGGCTCACCGGCGGCGTGGATTATTTCGGCTACCTCCGGGCACGGGCCTTGGCTCGTTCGACTCGGTCTTGCTGCCTCTTGTGGATTCCGGCCTCCTCTCACAGCGTGGGATGCCGGAGGAAGAGGAATTTCTGGCCAAAAGTTTAGGGAAAATGGTGAATTCGGGTTCCATGTTTTAGATCTATTTGAGCTGCAATTTTGGGTGGACTTTGAAGCTCTCATTCCCTTGAAGCTACCATGTAAGTTTGGAGTTCTAATTTTGATTGTGCTTGAAGAATTTTGGATTTGAAATTTTGGGAACAATTCGGTTTATCATGAAATTGAGCTAGTTAGAGATTGAATTGGCTTTTGTTGTAGTTGACAAAGTTGCTCAGTGGATGATTTTGCATGGTATAGGGGTTGCTCCGATGGAAAATTTTCAAGTCGGTGGCGGCGCCACCGTGGACGGCGGTCAACGGTCAACGGCGGTCAAAGTTTGACTTTTTGGGATTTTCAACAAGTTGCATGTCATTTCAATCGAAATCGCACCCCGATCGCAGTGGGGAGGTTCATTTTTCGAATTGAGCATCCGAAGTTACAGCGAGGTATTGAGGTGTGATTATCGGATTTTCGACGATTCGTCGACATTGAATCACGTGTTTCTGAGAACGGTGGTTTCTCGTGATTTGTCATGTATTGTCGAGTTATGATTTTGAGAAATGAATTTTGTGGTTATTCAGGGGTTCGTGATCGTTCGTTTGGCGAGGGACTTTCCGCCGGATCACGGGTTAACGCATATCGCGTTACGCTAGTCTGTGAGTGGACAATTTCTTTTCACGGAATTCTTGCGAGTCTTTTATATGATTTATGAACTTGAGCATGCGTATGAGATTTCGGATTACATGAGCATGTGTTTTACGATTATACGATTATACTTATGCGGATATACGTATACGTATACATACACTTATATGTTGTTTCATGCATTTGTATCGAACTATTTATGATTTGATTTTCACAGAGTACAGTTTCAGTTACGTTGTTGTATCGATACACTGCATCCCGGCTGATCCCCGAGGATGTTACCGGCTGGAATCACGTGTGGGCTAGGGACCCCGTGGTTCTGAATCACGTGTGGGCTAGGGACCCCGTGGTTCTGACTGTACTACTTCAGCTAGGATCACGTGTGGGCTAGGGACCCCGTGGTTCTGACTGTATTACCTCAGCTAGGATCACGTGTGGGCTAGGGACCCCGTGGTTCTGACTGTGAGATTTTTACTTGCATGCTCAATACGCTGGAGGAGTATGATTTTACCTCGTGTACTTTATTATTTTTATTTACCTGGACTCGCATATGTTATTTTAAACATATATATCAACTGGTGAAAGACATTTATTTTCGTCCACTCACTCTAACGATTTTCATGTCTTTCCCCTGGGCTTTTCTGTTTCCGTGCCCAGTTTGCAGTTCGGACTCTGGTGTCGCACGTCATGGTCGGAGGCATAGTACTCGAGCTACCTTATTTCTTCCAGTAGGTTTATTGTTCTACCTACTGTGGTATACTTATGTGTTTATACATTAGAGGTCGCTCTGAGTAATCAGTTGTTTATGTTATACGATTTTACTCCGGATTTCAGTAAAGTATAGATATATTTATTGTTTTACTTTACTGTTGATATATTGAGAAATCCGGATGGGATTGGTGCCCACGGTTTGATTTTTGTGGCATAGGATGAAGTGTATTTTCCGCGTGCAGGTTATGGTAATTCCACGTTAGTAACGAAACACTGCCAAAATTTCTACGGTTTTTATTGGTTCGTGTTTTCGAAGGGGTTTGATTCCGGTTTAGGTAGCTAAATCGGGGTTGGGTCCTTTCAATGTCTTTCCCCTTGGCTTTTCATTTTTCGTGCCCAATTTGCAGTTCGGATTCTGGTGTCGCGCGTCGCGGTCGGAGGCTTAGTATTTGAGCAATGTTTCTTTTATGGTAGGTTCTTAGTTTGGCATACTATTTGTATATATATATACTATAAGTCGCTCTGAGCATTCTTATGTTATACTTTTATACGATTTTTCCCCGGATTTCTATAAAATATAGTTTTATTGATTACTTTACATTACTGTTATGATATTGACAAATCCGGATGGGATTGGTGCCCACGGTTTGATTTTTGTGGCATAGGATGAAGTGTTATTTTCCGGGTGCAGGTGAAGGCAATTCCGCGTTAGTAGCGTTATTCTGCCGAAATTTTGATGGTTTTTGTTTAATCGTGTTTTCAGAAGGGGTTTGATTCCGGTTTAGGAAACTAAATCGGGGTTAGGTCCTTTCAGACGGAGCCCTCTTTTTTGTCGTCTAAGTGCACTTGGACGACGGAAAAGAGCGTTTTCCTCATCTAAGTCAACCATTTCTAATTTTTGAAACGGCGCCCAATTAATCGGCGGGACGGTTTCAACCGCGTTATTTTTCAGCGCTGTTTCAAATGTTGACTTAGACGACGGATAATAGATTCGCCGTCATCTAAGTCAACATTCAAAACGGTGCCGAAAATTAAGGCGGTACAATCAACCGCCAAGGGTTTATGAACCTAGACGACGGAGAAGACATTTCCGTCGTCCAGGTGATCACTTGGACGACAAAGATGGTCAATCTCCGTGGTCTAAGTTGAATTTACGTAAAAAGAATTTTTAAAATTAATTCGCAAGGAATTTACCGATCTGTCATTCGAATGAAATAGTCGTAAAATATCGATTAACGCATCATATATATAAACAATTGAATTTGAAACGACGAACAATTTTACGTACATCTTTAAACTTGTTAAGTATCTACTAATCTTTATGACTTAAGTGTTATTAAGTATAGGCTCATTTGCATATCGATATTAACGAAATCGAATTTGGACAAAACAACCGTTGGATACGTTCGCCGTAACATAATATATAATTAGAATAATTTTTCAGAAAATAATAAGTTCGTGAAGGGTTTCATCGGCACAGTCAACCGCAAAACCGAGATTTTGACAAACCGGAAACGTGGATACAAGACATTTCGTAACTCCGATATTGGAACCGTCGAAGGTCACACACCAAGAATTGTTTACTCTATAGTCTTGACGAAAAGAATATGCATTGGGAGATGGTCTAGATGGTCGTTGTCTTAGATAAAATTACGAAATCTGAACTTGGACGATGCAAATGAGCGTCTCCGTCGTCCAAGTAAAAAACCCTGAATTCAGGGGTCAGGGCCTAACTGTTTAGGATTTAGGGTTGTGCTTGACTTGGACGACGCAAAAATGGAGTCTCTGTCATCCAAGTGTTTCCCTTCAATTCTTCTGATTCAATTCGATCGAAAAAATCATCGATCGATCCGATCCGATCCGAATCGATTAATTAATTAATTTTAATTTACGTATGTCGGTCAAACCGACCATGCATGCATGCGTGTAATTAATTAAGTACAAAATTAATAGTTGTACATACGTACGTACGTACTCCTCCTCATAATATTTATATTAATTATTGATCGATGATGCATCTTATATTACAATAATTACAATAATAAATTACCAATTAACACCCCTCGTCACTACAAGATTGTACTCTTCGTCATAATATTCATTATCCTCATCCTCGTTATCCGATTGCTCATCCTCCTCATCATACTCGACATCGTCCAACGAATAACCTCAGTCTACGTCCTCGTCTTCATCCTGCACGTCTTCTTCATCTACCACATTAATTGCATTAATAATCTCATCTTCAGTTAGATCTGTACAGCCATCAGGCATGGGTAACCATTCACCATCCGATTGCTCATCCTCCTCATCCCCGTTATCCGATTGCTTATCCTCCTCATCATACTCAACATCGTTCGACGAATAACCTCAGTCCACGTCCTCGTCTTCATCCTGCACGTCTTCTTCATCTACCACATTAATTGCATTAATAATCTCATCTTCAGTTAGATCTGTACAACCATCAGGCATGGGTAACCGTTCACCATCTTGAACCAGGTCCATTATATCGGAGCGGATGACAGAAATATTAGGCTGTTGATAGGCAGGAATGTCTCTTTCTGGTTTAACAGCATCTTCAGTCACCGGTCTCCCTTCAATTGTCTCTGTATTCCATATTCCTCGATGAGAGATATGGTTCACTATTTTCCACCCTTCACCAGCTTTCGGATAGTCGAGATAGAACACGTGCCTCACTAAGGTGGCGAGAGCGAAAGGCTCATCCTCATACCAGCTTGAGTTTGTATCGACTGATAAAAGTCTCAGGTCTTCCTTTGTACGCTTGAACCATCTGCACTTGAATAGGAAAACATTGACATCATTCCCGTAACATAGCTGAACCACATATACAATAGCCCCGTAATATAGATCATTGTCTTTCCCAATCTCTATCCCACTGTTTTGTGTTCTTCTTCCTTCATCTCGGGCCAATGAATGGAACTTTACACCGTTCACAAAATATCCGGGATAAATATAGTGTTTAATCTGCTTCCCTGCTAGCAAGTGTTTTGGCTAGGACCACCACCCCCCGTGGTTTTCGGATTTTTGTAGATCAATCATCTGCGAAAATGGGAAAATATAAGGGTTTACTTTCTACAAACATGATCGATATGTATATAAATTACTAAATACCGAGACATACGTACGTACGTACCCATTGGAAGAAATAATCAGGGAACTTTCTTAACCATTTTCTCAATCCACACCGAACTCTTGTCTGGATTTAATGCCTGTAGCCTCTCCCTGTATGACATCATGTACAGCTCAACTTCGTCACAGTCACACAATACTACCCAATGTACCTCAATAAGTTCTTCCCGTGTTAACAATTCCTTTAATACTCCTCTAAACGGTCAGACAACATTATTGGTGACGACAGAAAGATTGATGCGGGCACTGGGATCAGAGGCAGTAGGAGGTGGTGGATCTTTGAGGTACATATTGCAGTAAGCAACACACTCATGCATTAGGTATGTCTCAGCTATGGAGCCATCCGGGGCCGACCTATTTTTGTTGAATCCTTTATACTGTCCAAGTTGTCTACAAAATCAAACGTACAATAAGAATAAGTACATATAGCTAGTAATCTCCAGTGGAACAAATTATGAATCAAAAAACCTGTATAATTAATTAGTTGTACGTACCTTTCTTGAGGATACATACAAATGTACTGGACCTGACCAGAAATGCGCACCTGCTCGGGCAGGTGGATCATTAGATAAATAATGATGTCAAAGAAAGCAGGGGGAAAAATCCTCTCTAGTTTGCAAATGATGTGCACAATTTGTTGTTGCAGTTCCACCACATCTGACTTCTTTAATTCTCTGGCGCATAACCTTTGCCACCATCTGCACAATGCCACTATTGATTCTACCACGTCACGAGGTAAATATGGTTGAATTACCTCTGGAATCAGACGTTGCAGCATAACGTGATAGTCATGTGTCTTCAGACTAACAAACTTGTGTTGCACCTCGTCCACTGCTCCAATTATAGTAGCCGCATACGTAGCCGGATAACGAAAGCCCTTAAACCAGTGAAATACAGAACGTCTAAGTGTCGGCTTCACTGTGTAAGGTGCAACTGGCATCTTGTTGTACACTCTTTTCCTATCCCTCCTCAACCATAAGGGACGACGTAGATTCATTGATTCCAGATCTTTGCGCGCTTTAGGAGTATCTTTAGTCTTGAACTTAATACCGAGAATTGTTCCCTCCACGCTGTCGCACACATTCTTTTCTATGTGCATCGCGTCCAAGTTGTTCTTTAGCTTCAACTTCGACCAGTAAGGGAGTTCAAAAAATATACTCTTGTGATGCCAATAGCGGAGATCATGTGGAGGAATTAAATTGCATTTCTTTACATCCGCGTCATGATCAACACACCAAAATCGAAATAGCTCAACCTCTCTAAAATCTCTTCGCCCAACCAACTACAGGGTTTAAAATCGTTCTCTACTGTCTAGTCGAAATGAGCTTCATCCTGTCACCACGGGTGGTCGTGAGGAAGCCATCTACGGTGACCCAAGTAACACACATTCCCCGCGTGCCAACTAGAGTTCACATCGTCCAAACATATAGGACATCCATTATATCCTTTTGTCCTGCAGACTGCCAACATCACATACGCTGGAAAATCGCTGATCGTCCACATTACGGCAGCCTCATTGTGAACATCGTGTCAGTGAATTTGTCATAAGTTGGGACTCCATTTTGCCACAACAGTTTCAGCTCGTCGATCAAAGGTCTGAGGTAGACATCTAAGCACTTCCCTGGATATTTATGACCTGGAATTAGTACAGTAAGGAAATTAAATTCCTTGTTCATGCACATCCACGGAGCCAAGTTGTATGGTATCATAAAAACTGGCCAAGTGCTGACGGCGGAGCTATTACTACCCCAAGGATTCAATCCGTCATGAGTATCCTCCCTCTTGGTGTTGCTGTCCACCATGACTAAATCCCAGAAAAGCATCATGGACCAAATCTATAGTTGGGTTGCAAGCAGGGGGGCCGACACCACTACCGCTGGATAAGGCACCTTGGTAACTGTACCCTGAGCTGAAGTCTGTTGAGTTGAAGTCTACTACTTCACCATGCTCGCTCCATGTAGTGTAACTCCACATCATACCATTTTCGTACATGTGTTGCACCATAACATTAACCTCCACATACTGACAATTAAGACATTTCTGGCACGGACACCTGAAACGCTTATTTCCCTGGCCATGTTCTATTGCAAAATTCACAAATTCGCTAATTCCATCCATATACCGGACATCACATCTATTCCGCAACTTCATCCATCTCTTGTCCATACTTCTACAAAATTTTATAATTAATTAATTATTACATATTAGTCGATTAACTATTAATTATACGTACTCACTCGATCTACATCAATTACTTTAATATGTCTAGCTAACATACATGCATGTATGTACATTTTAACTCAATATTAACCAAATTTTAAAACATCCATACATATATACGTACTACAGGTCTATAATTAACTAATATATATATCATCAATTTTCTAACTTAATATATTAATTATATATAATTATGTATTAGACGTACTAATTAATTATTAACAATGCAATCAATCAAACGTACATGCAATTAATTATATATATATAAACCTACGATAATGGTGTTAGAAAATTAACTACGTATGTACCTGGCCTTCTCCGATATATGACGAATTAATCGATGGTCGGAGCCGAAGATCGATATATATAGTGCTATCTAGCTACCTAGGTACGTAGCTATAGCTAGCTAGCTAGGATGTCGTACGACGTCGTTTGAATTAATTGCATGCATGCACGCGTGAGGCGCTGATCGATCAAGACATGAAGAGATTATATATGATCAGTAGTTGAGAGACGAGTGAGCTGAAAGGATCGGAAGAGATTTGGGCAGTGACCTTATATAATGCTTCACTTAGACGACGGAGGTGTCGGTCCGTTGACCAAGTGAGAACCTGGACGACGGAGAAAATAATCTCTGTCGTCCAAGTGAGCACTTGGACAACGGATAATTCTCCGTTGTCCAAGGCCTCACTTGGACGAAGGAGAAAATAATCTCCGTCGTCCAGGTTCTCACCTAGACAACAGATAATTCTCCGCGGTCCAAGTGTGAACCTGGACGACGGAGATTATTTTCTCCGTTGTGTAAGTGAGCACTTGGACAACGGATAAGTCTCCGTTGTCCAAGGCCTCACTTCGACGACGGCGATTATTTTCTCCGTCGTCCAGGTTCTCACTTGGACAACGGATAATTCTCTGAGGTCCAAGTGTGAACTTGGACGACAGAGAAAAATAGTCTCCGTCATCCTGGTTCTCACCTGGACCGCGGAGAATTCTCAGTTGACCAAGTAAAACTTGGACGACGAAAATTATAGTCTCTGTCGTCCAAGTGCCGCTTGGTCAACGGAGAAGTCTCCGTCGTCCAAGTTACACTTGGACCACGGAACGTTTACGCTTTCGTGATCTAAGTGCAGTTTTCTTGTAGTGTGGTGTTTTCCCTAACCTGGAACGAAGGTATGTATGAAAAGTATAGGTGATGGGATCGTCTAGGGTGTTTATCCTAACTCGAGATAATCTGGGTCGAGCAGAGTGTTTATCCTAACCCGGTCTGACCGGTTATCCAGTGATCAGCAGAATAGCCAAGACATTAATGTAACTAAATAAAACTATCACAAAGTAAACCATTAAATTTAAATGCTCTAAAACAAACATAAAATATACTGCACAAATGTAAAATATACTTCATAAACATATAATCAATGAACTCGCAAGAAACTGTTAAACTAAAGGTCCACTCACAGTACTGTGCTGTGATTTCCACCAAGCCAAACCATATTTTTCGGCTTTTCTATACGTCTGTCACTAGCTGGTAACATGTTTTACTGAAACAATGATTATTATTTATTGACTACTCATAAAAAACCATAAGGTATAGCTAAGCTCATACCAACGAGCATTATTGCGAGAACCTCACATTATTGAATAGCGTGTTTTAGAAACTAATGACGTTCTTGAATCAAATACCAAATTCTAATTCTTAAATCCTTTTTAATATCGCAACACATTCCTCAAACGTTACGCGACTTAAGGTCGAATCGACGATCGACTCAACCAATCAATATTATCGTAAAATCTTTTAATTAATATCCGATTAATTCTCAATCCACACGAAACTATGTCCAATACATTTAATATCCTCACCAATAAACTCGCAGCATCGAAACGAATCCAACAATATAAAACTTGGCACAATTCGGAAACTTCTTTTAAGGCCAGATGCGCCGCCACAGACGACGGCGCGTACCACCCACACGCCACCAACGACCACCACTGATGGTGGCGATTGATACAACGATCTCTTCCTTTCGTCAATCCAAATAATCTATCTAACTACGTCGACTCCTAATTCTAACCGACGTGGCTGAAATCGAGGCCGAACCTCTTCGGCTGGAAAAATAAACAACAATGCAGTGCCGCTATTGTGCCACCTCAAAGCTCGAGACTGGCCTCATTTAACTCGTCCTAATGAGAGGAGCAAAAGCCCCCAACCCTCGTTGGCCAAAATCATCGACAACGCTGACCAAGGCGGCGGCTGAATCGAACTTTATGGAGATCAATCGATCTCCTCGAAAAAACCTACAAACGTGCCCAAAACATAGCAATACATAGAGTAGAAAAAGAGGAACAAAACTATACCGTCATCGAGGGCCAACTCGCCGGAAATCGATGACCCAAAACCTAGGTACTCTCGGAGCTTCATCTCAAAATTTCGGCTTCCTCCGGTGAAATTAGAGGCGCAGACATTAAGGGAAAGAAAGAGGATGCCAAGCTAATCATTTCCATACTAAGATTGGCTGGTATGGTGGCCGGAATCCGTCGCACCGTCGACCGACAGCTTGTCGATGATTTTCGTCGCCACAACTAAGTCAAGGCAAGTCAACGGCCCATGACCGAAAATTTAAAGTCTAACTTGTATTTTCGGAAAGTTCTATTTATAGTTGCTAGTTGCGACTAATTTAAATTCGTAAAATCGTACAAAATTTTCGTTGACCATAATTTCTTCATCGTAACTCCTATTTTAACACTTGTCGTGATTACGAACTTGTCTTGATGAACTCTACGACTTTCCTCAATAGAATTTCCCAAAAAATAACCTTATAAAGTAATTGAGAAATAAACTGAAATCTAAAGATCCAAAATAAACTAGCTAGGACACTAAAGCTCTAAAGGAAACAATATATTCCTAAAACTATCAGAAACAATGTGTTTAATGTAGAGACAACTCTCTGCCTACAGCTTTTACTTTCTCTAAAACTTGTTCTACATCAAAGTGATACTACCATCTTCCAACCTGCATTGTGATTGGTTTTTTAGTATGGTATCCTTGAGAGTGGTTGTCTTAGATATCCACTCTTTTCTGTTTGGAATTGTATTTCTCTTTTCACAATAGAAATGAAAACTAAGAGACAAGTGAAACATGCAAGACCGTCTGTATCATTTGCTATATATTCAATCAATATTTAGTCTTCTTTGACTGCGTGGTCGATATTGATTTATATTGATGATAAACTAGCTAGCTACCATCTCTAGGTTGCAAGAACAAACATAATGTAGACGTCATGGGTCAATGCCCCCTTAGCCCAAAATAAAGATGCCTATCCATTAATTGGACATGACATGCAAGTAATGCATGCATGAGGCCCTTGATCGGAGCCTAGCTTAGCAAATATTCAATAGAAAAAAACAGCCAACGACAAGGAAAATTTCAGTAATACTAGTAACTCAATTATCATATTATTTAGACAACTAAAGACATGAAAAAAAAAACTCAAAATATAGTATCAATGACCCAACCTGTCAAACATATTGAAATGAAAAAATTACTCTTTTATTTATACATAAAACCCTAAACTGAAACACACATACATACTCTCTATCTCTCTCTCTCTCTCTCTCCGAATACAGAATAACAGTCCAAGTTGCAATCATTCATAACTTGACGTAAACGCGACCTCCATCCCATCTCATCCACCATGCGGCTTCGCTGTTGTCGTTGCCCAAAGCCCGCGCCTCTAGCATTAGACTCAAGGACCTCTCGATTCTCATTCAATGGTAGAGCAAGCACTCTCCGGCAATGGTGTAGCCACAATTCTCGCTTAGCTGTGTAAATTTTTATAAAAAACATACAACGTACTTTTATTTTCAACAAAACTATTTACGAGAATAAATAATTGAGAATTCATAATCCGAACTTAATATAAAAATTTGATCGGGTTTACAATAAAAAAGATAAATTATGGTTACCAATTAAATAGTAAATGTTGTAAAGTTAAAACGTCATTAATTAAAACAAAATAAATTTATTTTTCTTTTTAAATAGTCAGAATTTCTTTTTCTTTTTCTTCTCTTACCGGTGGCTACATCGCATGTCCCCCCCTTGCCACGCATAAGATCGACACACCTCCCTTCTCATCGACACACCTCATCTCGCCTCGACCAGATTCTCCTTGGAGAGAGAAGCCAAGCTGGGAAGCTCGCCACAATCGCTTTCCGACGATCGCCTCCGCCTTGTGCTGTACCACTACCTCACCGAAGAATAGTGGTGCCACTAGATCTTATCTCCTCTCCTCCATTGCACACTCTCTCCTCGGCCTTTGCTCACCACTATTTTGCTAAAAAACACAGGCGTACTTCAGATGATCACTACCAGATCTGGTAAAAGTTAGCCTCATGTGAGACGACTTCAATTTGTTTTTCTGTTAGCACTGTATTTTTTCTGATGGGATTTATGGTGTTTTTCTATATGTTGTGGTTCATTCATACACAAATTGTAGGAATGCGGAAAAGGAAGTCTTCAAGATTTTCTCATATGAAATTGTGTTTGTTCATCATAGCACCACAACACTTATATTGTTATTGCATTGTTTTTCTTTTGGTGAAAAATGTTGTTCTAATACGAAAAATTTGGTCACTGCTACTGTATCAGGTTTAGAATTTCTACTAATGAATCTTGCTGCTATAGGATCACTATTACAATGAAACTGTGTAGCACACTACTACTGTATATTTTTTGGAATCACTATTACAAAAAAACTCTATCTCTCTCTGCTTAATCATTGCTACAACGAAACTGAGTCTTACTGCTACTCTGCAGCATATTACTGCTACTCTCTCTCTCTCTCTCTCTCTCTCTCTCTCTCTCTCTCTGCTTAATCATTTCTACAACGAAACTGAATCTTGCCGCTACTATGCAGAATAGTACTGCTATTGCATCTTTTGTTTGGAATCACTATTACAATAAATTGTCTTGCTACTACTAAATCATTATTACAGTAAAACTCAATCGATTTGATGCTACTATGAAAATTTTGGTTACTACTACCCAATCAGTTTACTGCTACTATGCAAATTTTGGTTATTGCTACTGAATAAGAACTTAAGTTCTACTTTTCTAAAAAAACGACCTGAAACTGATATTAAATTCGCATTGGAACTGGTTGATACGTGCTGAATCTATTTTGAGAGACTGCAATTGAATTTTGAACAGACTGGTACTAGAAATTCTTTTGTGAAAGAAAAAATTAAACATTTATTTTAAAAAGTTGAAATGAAAATATAAAAGGAAAAAAAATCAAACAGCAAATTTTTTATATATATTTTAAACGTAAAAAAGTATAAATTAAAAAAAAGAAACAAAGAGGGCAAAAAAATAAATTTGTCTCTCCCACATGACAGCCTATAAGTCCATTGTCCTTATGATTAATATTTAGTCATTTTCTTTATAAATAATAGGGTATTATCTTTAAGTGTATTTGACTTCTCCACCTTGTCTTTAAATATAGTTTAATTTGCTAAATATTCAACTAGTTAATGGGAAAACTCATTGTAACACATATTATCAAAGCTTACAACATGAATGTAAATCATAGGAATTTAGGGTTTGATATTTCATGAAAATAAATACATACGTATATGTGTATATATGGTATATGGCAGAGGAAGAGGTTTCCTATAATTTTGGTTTAAAAGCTTAGGAGACTTCAATCTATAACCTCGATACAATTGATGGGTGGTTCCAACGATGATCGATACATATTACTGCTTGATTGATCAATCTTCTCAGTTTTGTAGTTTAGTAGAGACCACACTACACCAAAAGGGTCGATAGACAACAGAACAGTTCTGTTGTCTAACATGTAAATTTCTGTTGTCTATTGAGTTGCCGTTGGATACCTCCTCACACAACAGATTTTTTCTGTTGTTAGAAGCTAGTTGCAACAACGTCGAATTATAATGTCTGTTGTCTGTCAGTAGCCAAAAAATTAAGCATTTTTGGGCCATATATGTTGGTTCAAGTCTATTCCAACAACAGATATTTATAATGTCTGAAGTTAGAGTTGATCAATGAGCAACATGAATAACAACATATATTTTAAATACTGTTGTTGTAGTTATCTTCAACTAGCATATTCATTTTATTTTCTGAAGTTGGATATGTATTGCAATAACAATTATTTATATTGTCTGTTGTTGGAAAGCTATTTAAACAACAGAAAATGTGGAATTTCTGTTGTTGTAAAGGTATTGAAACAACAGAAAATTTGTAATTTCTGTTGTTGTAATGTTATTGAAACTACAGAAAATATGGAATTTCTGTTGTTGTAAAGTTGTTGAAACAACAGAAAATGTGGAATTTCTGTTGTTGTAAAATTGTTGAAACTACAGAAAATGTGAAATTTCTGTTGTGAGAGAGATGGCTGAACTGCTGTTTTTGTGAACATTTTGTTGTCTGAAAATTGGAACAATAGACTAGAAATTCAGGTCATTCCTAATGTGCATGAGCATTTGTTCCAAAATAAACATATATACATGCAATAGTTATCTAGCACCAACAGTACATGATCACTGTTGGTGCCAAAATGTACAGCTGCAACAGTACATGATCACCTGCATTGCACTAGCAACATACATATACAGCTAGCTAGCTTCATAGTGAAGTGTGCGAGTTAGTGCTCTACATACACATTCACATGATCTACAAAAGCAAAATGCGCGCTACACAAACTTATAGATCAAGCATAATTGTTCACAAAAGAGGTGCATGATCTTAGTATTACCACCTAATTCGATAGGGGCGCGCCAACTACTTTACAAACTGAATGCTGCTGACATAATTTGCCCATTCATTCCGGACAGCATCAATTTCACTTGCTGTGTACTTAGTGAAGAGGAAAGCATGCTTATATCAAACTAAGTGGTTCTTCTTGCTGTTACAGGAAACATGAGTTGGTACGGACAAAGGAAAAGGATACAAAGTCCCTTCAGTATCAATGGTGGCAACCTTCCCATTCCCTCCATACATGCTAGTAGGAAGCTGAAAAGTAACAATTAACCTCAGTAAGCAAGGCTTGATGTATATGTGTTGCAATAAATTGAACGAAAACTCTTCTTTCAATATGGCAATCTTTAGCCTAAATACTAGTTTATTATGTGTGAAACACAAGAGATTGGATAAACTACTAAAACGTATAAGCATTCAATGCACCAATCCGAATCTACAGATATCTCTTATTCAGTATCCAAATTCTCTTCTAACAATAGCCATGATTCTTAAAGCACTCTATAAAATTACACTACATAAAGGAACACTATGACATTCAAACCAAACTGCAAATTTGGAGAGGTACATCATAGCTAGCCATTCAGATTGACATGGTATACTAGCAGCCAATCAGCTACAGCTATTAATTATTCACACAGCACATCTTAGTTCTCAGTTTCCAAGTTAAATGAGAAAATCCAATGGACCACATATGATTTCTACAGTATATCAAAGAGCTAGTATATGCAAGGGAAACTGACAAATAGAGCTAGTATAAGGTTATAAACAAGCATTGACAAAACTTGAGAGAGATCAACCTGTGTAGTAACACAAAGAGTATGTGCTAGCTGTGTTTTCCCAGACCTGAAATTGATGTTTACACCATCATTAAAGAAGAGTTGCAAATGAAAGCTTAGTAGTTTAATACAAGCATTGCCAACATCAATGGGCCAAGGGAAGTGAGAAACTGTGATGTCTGGTTACCGAAACTCTCCAAAAACTTTAGTGACTGCCATAGTCTCAACTCCGCCTCCCAATAGTTCATCAAGCGCTTGGCTTCCATTTGTAATCTTAATTATGGACTTTCTCTACACAAACCAAATTTTAATTCTCAGGTTCACAAACAATTCAGATCTTAATTGATATACACAAATCAACTGAAAACAAAAACAACAACTATGAAACTTACCCTGGTCAAGGCATCACTTCCAGTAATATATCCAAAATTCTGAGAAACAAAAACAATAATGAGCGTTAACCACTTCACACAAAATCTAAGATCATCAACGCTCCTTTCATATTATATTCAATTCGAGCACTCACCACTATCTTCTCAGCAGCCTCACATATCTTATTCACTTTAGCCTCAGATAGACCTTTGATTCCAGTTAAGTTCTACCAAACATAATTCAAAATAAGCAAATCAAACTTCAATTCCTAAACACAGGGTGTAAAAATTTCAACCGAAATCGTTGTACCTTCTTAGTGTGCTTGATTCAAGCCATTGCAGGTGTAGATCCCTACGTCCTGGAGCTTCTTAACATCACCGGCGTTGATTCCCTGAGCAATCACTACACCAAATGCAAAATCCGATCATAAATTCCATTTTCTCAATATTAAACTACTCGCACAACTTAGATCTGGTTGAATATCAGCGAGCAAACATATTAAATATTCAATAATAATTGAAAACCTAGAGTGATTGAGAGCTTGAAACCATGAATACGTGTATAGATCTATAAAATCGCAGTGAGCAAAATCGAGAATTGAAAAACGTGAACGGAAATTGAAAACGACAGAAGGTCGAGTAGCTTACAATTGTCGATGACTTCTAAAACCTCTTCTTCATCTTCGATCTCTTCGCGTTCGACGAGCTGGGGCTGGCCTTGTTCTTCGGTTCTTAGGACAATCGCAGCAGAGAAACGTTTAGGTTAATTTTTTAAAAGTGAAAGACGATTCGAATTGAAGCAAATAGAGAGAGAGAGAGAGAGATCTGTGACTTACTTCATCTTCGCACTATGTTCATTAGCACCTGAAGTATTATAAAGGAAGACCTCGATATACTTTATATTATTTGAATGAAATGGATTTATTTTATTTTTTATTTAATTAGTATATTTTTATTAGTAAATTATATCGATATCACGTATATACCTTATCAAAATTCATAGATCTTAAATTTATGAATTTAGAAAGAAAGAAAAAAAGAGAAAAAAATCATGTTGATTATATCAAAATTTGGGGGCAACAATAATATTAGTTTATCATGAGTACGTAAAGACACTATTGCTGATATAATAACCTCTATACAAAATGTTGACATGAATGAAAAAAGAACAGTTAGAATAACGTCTACTGACATCACTAAAAATATTGTTAAAATCCTTTTACAAGAAGGTTTTATTGAAAACGTGAGAAAACATCAAGAAAGCAATAAATATATTTTGGTTTCATAGAAAAAATAGAACTCTTTTAAATAAAATTGGTATGAAATTGGGAGCAGGCTAGGGTTCGTGAGAGAGAGCTCGATACACTTAGTTTGGGCTAGGTAGCTGTTTTGGGTTACTTTTTTACACTTAATTATGTTGTTTTTGGGTTGAGAATGGTACGTATATGGGTCAGAAGAGCCACTTTTTTCAGTCAATTCCTTTTTCTTTGCAAAGTCAATTTTTTTTCCTTCATAATCCACAAACCTAGCTCACTTCATTTTGGAGGGAATGACATAAAACTTCCCGCTACTAACCTCACTTGTTGGAGGGAGAAAAGGAAAGTTTCCCGCCAATATCATTACTAACTGACTAACAACAGATACCATCCTTTCTGTTGTGTGATTCATGCCAACATTGGGGGGAAACTCAAATATTTTTTCAAGTGTCAAACCCTAATAAAAAATCAGTCAACACACAACAGACATCTAAAAATATGTTGTTTTACTATTATGAACAAATTTGTAAACAATTTATCACACAACATTACATGGAAATCTGTTGTGTGATTATTATTAGACAATTTTATCACACAACAGTCCTATTTTACTGTTGTTTGAAGCAAAAATATCAAAATATAAACAACAGAAAAAAATAATTTCTGTTGTTGTATTGTCCCCAGGTGGAGCTATTTTCGATATCAAAATTATGAAGTTGCATAGGTCTTTAGACAGTAGTATGCAGAACTATATGTTGTCTTTATCAAATTTTTCTCGATTTCCTATTCACACAACAGATAATAACTCATCTGTTGTTGTAATGGTGTTGTCTATCGACAGTTTTGGTGTAGTGCCATTAGTGGACTTTTGAGTTCCCTACTCTCCTGCAAAAGCTTGATGATCTAGCTTCACTTGCTTGTTGCTTTCCAGCTTTAAGCCAAAATGAATGTGAGGAAAATGTGCCCACTGCATTGTATGCAACATATGCAAAACAATTTTTGGTCAGTTAAACACAAATGCAGTCTAATTTTACTCTTATATCAATATATCATACATTAGATAGTAACACATGCATCAAAGCTTCTACAAAAGAAAAGGATAAAACACAGTGGACTCTTACAAGCTAAGCTACCTAGTATCTTCTTGCACACAGTGTATTCACGCAGTTGCTTCTGGAAAAATTCTAGTATGTTTAACACATAACATATATTAACTTATAAATTGGTACTCAAAGGAGTGAAATGATTATCTCAACATGTATTTTTTTCTTAAAAATTGTAAAATATTTTTGGTTGAGTAATTACTACTATTGAACTAAAATTACAAGAAAAATATTCATTTTACAACTTTGATGACCAGTTTATAAGTTGATGCATGATATGTGTTAACTCATACCAGCCTTCGCCGTTGATTATGTATGTCATACATTTAGTTAACAGAAGCATAAATCACTGGGGATCTTAGTTCATTACTGGCAACATCGACATACAATAAATAAGTATATATGTGTACATTCTCCTCCTACATTCTTGACTGTTCTTTCTAATCAGTCTTTTATATACTGGTGTGCTACTAAAATAATTAATAACTATGTACCTAGAGGAGGAATACAAAAATGACATAACCAAACAACCTAGAAGACGAAGTTGCTTCTATTTGCTAAAACGAGTAAAAGCTAGGTTTTAAAGATCAAAGGTGATAAACATGAATAATGATGATCGTCTCTTTATTAAGAGTAGACTTACATTTTTGGATGCCGTGCTAAAAGCTTCCCTATGGCTAATGTCAGGATTACTAGCTTTAATCCTTTGAATTTCTTCCCTGTGTAGGGTGTAGAGAGAGAGAGAAAGCATAATATGTTACACAAAAATATAAACAAACCAAAATTATCACAAAAATGAGCTCTTGATATACATGGGCTTAATTTAAAACATTATCAGAGTTAATTAAGTCAGTGAAATTGAAACTTACTTGATAAATCTATTATAAGCTGAAGGAACACGTTGTCTCTTCTCTTGTGCTGAGTTCATTCCAAAGGAAACAAATAAAAAAAATTAAAAACAAAACAATAACATAAACACAACTAACGCGATGCGATTTAGTAAATTAATAAAACAAAAAAGTTTTTTGGATGCATACTTTGGATGAGAAATCTACATAGATTTTGATGAATACTTTGGCAAAAAGCTACAATTTTATGGATAAACTCTTATTTCTCTTCCATCTAGTAATTTTTTTATTATTTTTTTACTCCTTAATGGAAGACCAGAGGGATGCCTTACCCCCTTGTCAGTAGTAACTTATTGATGTTCATTTCTACACAAAGGCAGGAGTAGAGTGATGCTTGAAATGTCAATTAATGTTATGTTACTTATGTAAAGATGCTCGCACCTGATAACAAGATAAATGCAGCAACAAACAAGAGTAAAAAACTATGAATGTTCCTAGGCTATGTTTGATTGTATGCATTAAATAATGGGATAGACCTGTAATATAGACGAGATATTGAAAAAGACAAACTTGGAAAGGGGATCATAGTTGTTGAATCCGTTATCTATGGGTTGCAAACTTTCCAGTTATGATTGATAATGCATGATGATATATTACATCTGGACCATGAAGCTAGAGAGAAATGCATAATTCATTACACTTTTCTAGTTATATATACAGTGCATATATCTACTATAATATCCATATATATAAATTTTTAAGGAAATAATTCATTTGAAGTCCTATTTTCACTTCACATTTTAAGTTTAGTCTTGTCATTTATATTCTTTTAATCGCAATCCTTGAGTCAGCTGCCATATCAAATTTGTTTTCATTTTTACCACGTTGACTCATTTTATATTTTTTACGTACCATTTATGTCCTTGTTATAAAAGATGACTCATAATTATTTTCATATTAATTGTTTGTTTAATTATTAAAATTAAACAGTCGGTAATAAATAACTATTTTGTAATTCATTAACAAATCATAACTTCTATTCAATTCATTCCTTATTCAAAGATCAAATCTATAAGTTTCCTTTATCATTATCCACCCTATTTATCATTCTTCCTCTTCGAATATTCAAATACTTCTTCATCTTCTATTTCTTAAAATTATTGTTCTTCTTCTCCTTCTTCGATCTCATCTTCTGACTAAGGTATTGTTTCTACTTTTTTTTTCCTATTCATTATCTATCATACACGTACTTTAAATTATAATTTTTTACTTGTTTTTCAACGTATCATTAAATTATCTTTTGTTTTCATTCCATATTGCATATATATGTTTTCTAAAATCTTCCAATTCATATACTTCTTTCGTCTTTATTTTGTATTTTCTCGTACATGCATAATGAGTTTTCTTTCTCAATCAATCGGTGTTAGTTGACAGTCAAGTATAAGTTTTGTTCATGTACCGATCAATGGAGTATCATAATGTTCCTACCTATATTGTAGAAATATATAGTACGAGTCCTATATTTGAGACTAAACATATCTTTCTTTTAGAAATAAAAGTAATCTTATATTGGAGTTTTTTTTTCCTTACCTTTCTCTTAGACATGATATATAGCAGATCGACAAAAGTAGACTCGTATATATTTTGTGCTATGCACGTTGTTTTCAATTAGCTAATTACACCTTGTGGATAGATATCTATTATATTCTTCATATTCTATATTTTGATTAGGTTTATATGAGTACATACTAGAAAATCTTTACCTCCATATTAGGTCAAACCCACAATATTTACTTTCACTCCTTCTACCTTTCTTTTAGACATAAACAATAGTATTTATCTTTCTTTCAAACATACATATACGTAGACATAGGTATTCATACCTATATATATTTGAGGATAAAAATACTATACCTCGTGGTTAGGTAGACTTGATGGTTTTCATTCTTTATCTTTCGATTAGGTATATCTTTTCATTTCAAGTTTTTACCTCGTGATTAGGTTTATTTGATGTTCTTTATCTGATATCTTTTGTTTAATTTTATTTGTATTTTTACATTTTCAAAATGATTAAAAATTTAGAGGTGAAGATTCAAATTTAGAATTAGAGTAAGTTTGATTTTGAATTCAAATTTGAAGTTAATGATAAAACACAATTTTTGGAATTAAAATTGTTTCCTTTCTTTTACCTCAAATGGCCAATTGGACATTATAAGTAATCAAAAGGCCTCAATTAAAAAGGAAAAATTGACAGGACTAAATCTAATATTGAACTCACAAATAGGACCTCAATTGAAATTCCCCTCCTTTTTAAGTCGAGCAGATAGTTTTCCATTTAGCATTTTGGTACTACAAGAGGGTCCATTCTGAATTAAAACGACTCCCAGTTACTTAAATAAAAGGTAATTGCTATTTAGTTTCCGAAATGAATCTATATTTGCATGATTATTCTGTATGTAATAAAGTTATAGAGTGAGAGAAACTGACGACGAATGGGAGAGAGTCTTGGTTGCTCTACAGTAGCAGTAGTAGATGACTGCAGATCAAATGCAGGAGGAGACAGAAACTTGTTGTATTTCCGAGAGGTAGAAGATGACGAAGGGGATCCGTAGTCCTTATTCGATGAGTCATCACAGCTCAACCGATGTGGCTTCTGCATGTAAAAATGAAATATCTAACTGAGTAACCATATTGGTCATCAAATTACAGTACGTAGTACTATTGTAACATGGATTAATTAAGTTCCAAATAATTATTTACAGTCAAAATAATTAATTCATATATTTAGGGTTAATGCCAGTAAAATGTCTGTCTATAGTAGGTACATACATGTTTTTAGGTACTGTAAATTAATTTTCAAGCTAAAACATACATATTCTCAGGTGTATATATATGTATATGTATATGTATATGTATATACATCTATATTTGTTTTCAAGCTAAAACATGCACCTACATATAGAGAAAATATTGATGATAGTTCTCGAGTTTTAGTACACCATCTTGTGTACGTTCGATTTCTGAGTTAATCAAAATCTGAAACAGACAATTCGAATTCGAACCTTTAACAATGAGCACTGCATGAATTGTAAAATTACCTGGTGGGTGTTGAGGTTGGGGTGAGAATGAAAATGTATAGGATGATTAGGAGGAGTAGGAGGCGGAGGAGGTGGACTAGGAAGACTGGGAAGGGAGTAATACTGGAGCGAAGCAGCTCCGATGTTAACAGACAGCAGATTAGAGCAGTGACCGCATCTCACCGTCACCACCGTCGCCGTCGCTGCCGTCACCTGTAAGTTGTTTAATGATGGAACACTCACCTGCACCCAACAAATCCACCTATCCTCATTTAATCACTATTTAATTGATTCAAATATTCAATCAATTTCAGCAAATTAAGAAACAAGGTGCGGTAATATATACAAAGGGAAGGGAGAGAGAAAAAGCCAGAGAGAAAGAAAGAGACAGCTCGAGGGCAGAGCATAGCAGAGACCCTCAGAACTCACATGGGTAATATCACTAATACAAGGACGACTATGCACTACTAGATCTACTATTCACTCTTTAATTCATCACTCACTCACAAACACACATACTTGCTCTTTAAAACACAGAATGAGAGAGAAAGAGAGCTAGAGAGGAGAGAATATAGATGGGGGCCGGTCTTAGTTTATTGTTGTGTGTTCTGCTGGCTTCTTCTCTTTTCAGGGCTGACTGACTGCCTCTCTCTGACGAAGGCGAGCTAGGTTGCTCCATGATTAAAGAGAGAGATGAAAGACAGTGACATGACTAGAACGGAAACCATTAAAGCCAACTTAACCACTCACTCTGAGCTATGATCGAATAAAGCTGTTCGATATAATCATCAAGTTTATATATCATTATCATCAAAATCGATCGAAATCACTACCATGCTAATTCGCCTGTTTAACAGATCCAAGCATGATATATATGATGAAAGACCCAACTCTTCAACAACAACAAAAAAGGTAAGAAATTAAAAAGCAAGATTTTATCTATTTTCTCCGGCCGGGAAGCAGACGTGTGTAAGTGTCTTCTAGCTAGCTAGCAACACCAGATTGTTTAAAGAAGAAAGAGAAAAGGCAGCTTTTGTACGAGATTCATATTCAAAACCTAAAACATTTATGCAACAATGATCCCATCCACCCATCCATGCATATCCATCTTTCATTAAATTATTATTTTCTCTTTAATTATCTCTCTTTAAATCGATAAACCAAAAAAGAAAGACGTAGAAGATCTGTAGAGATCGAAAAAGCAACGACATGATATGACAGGATACAAGGATGCCCAGCTAGCTAGCTTTAGTACCACGGAGATCCATCACCAGGGGTAGCCTGCATAATAATATTAATTAATACTACTTGCCATATAAACCCTAATTATCTATACCCAGCCCGCTGGTTAGAACTATCTGTACTTGCCCTAGCTAGGGCCTTAGCATGTCGACCATGGCAGCGAAAATCTATTATCTATCATGGGTCAGTTTTGAAATTCTTATCCACCGAACACATTTTTGTCTGTATCTATCTACTAAAGTACTACTACTGCCTAACATCACTTCCCAACCTCTCTCTTAATCACTTTCACAGAAGCTCTACTGCTTCCACTGAATCATCGGCAACCCTAAACCCAGATCTATGCAATTCATCCGTGTAATTTATACGAATAGACAAGTACTTGAGAAACAACTCTTATTGTTTGCCCAATTCCATGTCTAATCACAACAAATTGCAATCTACTAATTGTGTCCGGCCATTAACTCCTTTGAAAAACTAATTCAAGGAAGCAAAAAAAGATCAAATCTTTCTCTGGCTAGCTAGCGAGAAAGAGAGAGACAGAGCTTCAGGTGCAGAAGAAAGAGACTTTGCTGGTAATTTGATCGCAGCACAAAAGCAAGCTGTGAAAAGACAAGGCACACAGACAGAAACTTGATATCATTTTAAGAGAGAAACCTGAAAGAAAGAGAATTGAGGGCTGTACCGCTAAAATGGTATTGCAGAGATTGCAATGAACATAACAAACACGTTCGGAGGACGCCATCAATTCCAGTGACATAATTTTTTCAAAGCTTTAGTTGGGTCAAGAGAGATAGTTCAGGGCAAAGAAAATTAGCAGTAGTGATGTATAAAAGAAAGCAGAATAGATATATGATAAAAAGAAAAGAAATGAACACTAGGACAAAAGAGGAGGAAAAGCTGAATTTAAGAGAGAGGAGAGAGAAGATGGAACTAGTCTGGTCGGACTGATGTATCGAAAACGAGTGGGGGAGGGAGGAAAAGATGTAATGGTAACTATATAGTGGTTTTCTTTTGTAATGGAAGGCGGTTTGGTTTGTGAGAAAGGTTGTTTGTGGATTTAGGGTATGAGAGAGAAGGGAGAAGTGGGGTTGGAGGTGTTATGATTGAGGGAATGAGTGGGTCGGAGTGAGTGAGTGACCCATTTCTCTTACTCTAGCTTCTTCTCATCTTCTTCCTCCTCCTCTTCTGTAAATTAGATCTCTTTGTGTTTACGGTTTGGGTTTCTGTAGCCCCCGGGGGGGGGGGGGGGGGGGGGGGGGGGGGGTGCGGGTGTGGTGTGGTGTGGGCAGGCGGCAATATTTGATTGATGGAGATTCTTGGAGGGAATGTTTTAGGGAAAAGAGAAAAAGAATCAATTCTACTCACTAAGAAAAATTAAAAAATAAAACAAGGCTCTCTCTACGCGTTAATAATTAGTAATTTATTGCTATAGGGATAGGGATGAGAGCTAGACATGGACAATATATGTGCTTAGAATTTTTGTTATGTATTTCTATTTAGTGTGTCTACGCAAAGCGTCAAACACAAGCTGGCTTCGAAAACGTAGACTGTTTGAGAGAGGCTTTCCTCCTTTACTCCATCATTAGTCTAGTCCTCAAACGTAACGTTTGTAACTTTTTTCTTTTTGGTCCCAGACATTCGAAATTTCGTGCAACGAAAACTCTATCCGATAACCTCATTTCAGCTGTTGAAAACGAAAATTGAGCACACGGATATGGGAGAATGGAAGATCGATAATTAGACTAAATTTGCAACATATTGCATAATGTATAACATCTGCAATAGAATTCACATTTTTGGGAACATGCATGTGTAAAAGATGACGCACAAAACGAACAGGCCGGATAAACCAGCAGGGTGCGGGTGCTTATATAGTTCAAGGGATCAAGCTACTGTAAAATAATATTTTTTACTTATAATATTTAAAATAATAGAAATGAATTATTACTTTAATTTTAATATCAATATATTATAACATGGACGACTAAAATTTAATGATCAAGTTAAATAAGTACTTCTATTTACACCTCCAGACATCCTTCAAAAAAATTGGACTTTAGACCTCCTTTAAAAAAAATTCCATTTACTTTCCAATTATATTCTTTTTATGCTTCTTTCTTTTCTTCCTCTTGAATTGTCTACAACTTTCCGATCCCTAAATCAAAATCTTGCATATCTCTACTACGTACAAGCATTTGATCTAGAGATCGAATTGAAGAGATAGCTAGACAGAATCTTAGGTACATCCATATTCCTTAACATGTGTTTTGCAAGTATGGATCAATGCTCAAAGAATATTTAAGAAGTGTTGCTCAATTGTCAGCAATTTCGTCTATTGATCTTAATAATCTTGATCGACCTTAATTTTTCTATTCACTATATGAAGAACAGTATAGTGTCTAAACAATTACTTGACTTATATCACTACTGAAAATCAACACTTAGACGACCAATTTCATTAAAAAGCCAATTGGGAGTAGTAAGAAGAAGTCGATTGAAATGATTCCTTTGACTGACCGAGCACTTAAGAGATTGAGAAACAATGAAGAGTGGGACAATTATAACAACCATAACTCATTCCCTATGCTTGAAACTCACATGCCGGATTGGAGGAGCATGCAACTTCTATATACACATACGATGTCTTGAAGTAGGTTAGGAAGGAGATAAAGAAGGAGAGCATATCTAAAATGACTAAAGCGGTTAAAGTTACTGAAGACCTCTGTTGTGTTTATATTCTTGGGGTTTACAAAAAGAACAAAACGAAACAGATAGAATTTAAGCACGAGGTAGTTTACTACGTTGGGAGGAAAGATGATGCAACATGCCTTTTTAACATCCCGATAATGGTATGTACACGTGGGATATTTGGGTATAGGGAGTCCCATGCCGTCACATGTTCACAATGATGAAACATGAAAACATGCATACGATCCCTATCTCACTTATTATGAAACGATGGTTGCTGGCTCCTACAAGCGAAGAATATCCAGAACAAGCAACGAAGGAACTTGAATGTAGCAAAGAAACAATGGAATTCAGTAGGTTCGTTGCTTTGAGTGAAGAATGCAATCGGATGTGTAGATATGCTTCAAAGTCGCGAAAAGGGTTCAACATGGTGAAGAAAGAGGTAAATAGATTGGCAGCTATAGCAGAAGGATATGCCAGCAACATAGAGCTTGTTCAAAATGCAGCAGCACCCGAGAGCCAAGGTTGTATTGTAAGAGCACTACTGGAGGAGATGACCGAGGCGATGAAGAAATTTCGCCGCCCAAGAGAGATTCCGGTCCCCTGGACGGGAGGTGACCGAGTCTTCGTCGCTTAAGCGTCGTCGCCTCAAGTTGGTATGTCCACTCTGGGGCGACGTAACTTTATCAATTTTCGTCGCTTCATTCACATGAAGCGGCAAAATCTAAGTTCGTCGTAATATTATGGAGCGACGCAGATTGGAGCAACCAATATTGGTTAGGTTGGGGCGACGCAGATTGGAGCAACCAATATTGGTTAGGTTGGGGCGACGAAGGGGGAACACATGAAGCGATGAAAATAGGTCAATCTTCGTCGTTCAATGTGTTAATAGTGAAAAAATATATTTAAATTATTACATACCAAATTACGACTGTACACAATTATGCACACAAAATAAGCACAAAACAAACTCAATGAACACACAATCATCCATAAAGAAAAATAAACCACAAATCTAAACGTACACAGTTTTGATGCCTATACTATTGTTCACAACTACTATTGTTCACAAATTAGAGTCATGGTCGACACCCAAATTGCAGCTAGATTGGGTCCTAGGAGCAGGGATAGGAACTGCAGGTTGTTGATTACCAGCTTGGATAGCTCAAACTAAGGCCTCCATTTCTTGCATCATTTCGGCGAGGGCATTATAATCATCTCTAGACTTGCGCGCCACCTCTTTCGCTTCCGCGATCTCCCTCTTCAGCATCTCGGTTTCCTCAGAATTGTTGTTCACCCGAGCGCCTCCTCTAGCTTTGGGCTCGCGTGTAATTGCACGCCCTACCCTTGCCACGACGAACATGAACAAATAAATGTGTATCAATCATACACAAAAAGCGAGTATACACGTAAATTGAGATAAACGACTGTAGGTTATGTAGTATTACCTCTTATAGAGGTCCCGAGCCTTGAACCCATCTCTTCCTCTATGATATTTATTTGTGTATAAAGAGGAAGAGAAAACTCTCAGGAAGCCACATCGCCCTTATCCTCGGCCGCTGCACTATCTTATTGCTACAAGACTTCTTCGAGCCTTCGCTTGACTGCCGCCTGCTCAATTAAAAATAATAATTAAATAATATTAAAATATTGTAAACAAAAATAACGTAACTTAACATATTTTCTCTCACCACTTTCTTAGCTACATTCATGTCCGGCTCATACACATTGATCCATGTCTGGACGGCCGGGGCTTTATGACCCTTCTTCTCCAACTGTTCGCTCCGGTATGAGAGTGTGGCCTAATATAAATTTAAAATCATGCCCAAGAACTCTAAAAATAGGTTATGAAGCTTACCGGGTAATCAGGGTCTTCGAAGTGGCCTTTTAACCACTCCCATTCTTCTTCCCGGCCTAGGAACTCGACAGGAGTCTACTGGCTGATGTGGAGATAATATTGATGGCAATCATACTTCAAATCCATATATTGTTTGCACCGTCACGTCTATGAAGTTTAACATCTCCAGCTTGATTGCAGGGATGTCATAGTTCGTCTAGCACATAAATTAAAAATATGTTAGTTTTCTTTACTAAATACATAAACCCTAAATTAAAAAATGGTTAGTAAGTGCAGAAAGTATACCTCAATACCGCTATTTAAGATGTCACGGTGCTCATGTTTAAGTCCCAAAAAGCTAGGCGCAAGCATGAGAACTTTGCTGCGGATGATGCTGCCAATGGTCTCTAGACAACAGACTTCTCAACTCTCTCGTCGCAGGCCCTCGATGCCTGGTAGAGTAAGGCAGCTGTAGTCACTAATTGTTGTTCAGCTGGACGAGGTACTCAGTCTTTGTCCTGACAACGACCCCGCGTTGTGCCGTCATTGCATTTGCGGTCACCATGTCCACCATGTCTGCTTAAATTGACATTACCAATATATCAGTTACAAAACCAAAACATTAATCAACAAACTGGAATCAAGCAATGGACCTGGAAGTTTAGTCTTCTTGCAACGGATGCTGAGGGCGGGCGACCGCTCTGAGTTACTGGAGGCTGTAATGGCGCCGAGCGTTTCATACTCCAAACGATGCTATGGAGGAGACCCGGAGTGTTCTGTGGCGGATACGGAAGGACCCACCCCCGTCCCCGTAGCCGCCGCCGCTCGACGTTCGAGCGCGGCCTTCCTCATTCGATAACTTGTATTCCCGGGAGCCCCATTCTGTAATCAAAATTCACATCATTATCAAAAACCAATTTGATTAAGAAAAACTAGTCATCCATAGAAAGATTGAGCCAAAAAGCCTAAACCCTAAACTAGTTCATGAATGTCCACAAGATCGAAATAATAAGCCATGCCATTATACATTATGACAAATATATAATGTTTATAACCAAGCACTGATCGAATATAGTTCATAGTTATATATATCCTTTTAATTTAGCAAGTATATATAATGCAATATACATGACCCATGGCCATCGCATCATTTTCTTATAAATGGAGGCACTAGCTAGTCAATGCTGAGCCACTTACGAATCCGAATGCTATGATCACAACAGCAAATTGGTTAACAGATTTCAAAATTATACGATCACTTACACTTAGTAGCCTCGAATTTCTATGAAAAAGGTTTTTTTTGTCAATCAAGTGTTTAATTAGATATTTGAAGCCCTGAAAAAGGATTTCACATTGGCATACCAACATTTGCATTACTAGATTTGAAGTCACCCTGTGCAAAATCGAACCATAGATCTAATTAAGATTAGTTAGGTGTTATCTAATTTAGCTTAAACAAAATACACACCAAACAGTTCGATCATGGCAGATTCATTAGCATTTTAGCTCTCTGTAAACGATTTACAATAGTTATATGGATCTAACTATTCAACCATCATATATAGTCACCCTTTACTGAGGAAAGGCCGGTCCCCAAACAATATAGGAAGACAAACGAAAGGAAAATGCAAATTAAGAGATGCTGATCATATACAATCAAGCAAATGATAAGTGTGAACTCATCAAACAATCAATCAAGCAAACCAACTCGTCAAACTGTGAGCAAACAATCGAAGGGCTACCGGAGTCCAAACTGTGAACTCATAACACACATTTTTTCAATTCAAAAAATGATAAGTGTTAGAGAGAGAGAGAGAGGCAGTCATACCTTGAAGATCTTTTGGGGATTTAGGTTACTGGGCCTGTGGATTCGGGGAGGCGGGGGATTTGGGAATTTAGGGTTACGAGGGAGGGATTTAGGGTTTTGGTGGAGGGGAGGAAGGGGATTTAGGGTTTAGGTGGAGGGGATTTAGGGTTTTGGGTTCGTGTGCCGGGATTGAAACGAAGAAGAAACGAATTGAAGCAGAAAAATAAAGAAACTGTGAAGTCTGCAATTAAAAAGGGACTGGGGCGACGAAGATTGCTTTATTGGTCGCCAGGAATTTATGAGGCGACCAATAATTATTTATATGTCGCCTGGAACATATGTAGCAACGAACATGGCTTTATTGGTCGCCTCAATCAAATTAAGCGATGAAGGTCGCTTTATTTGTTGCCTCAAACAAATGAAGCGGCGAAGGTTGCTTTATTGGTCGCCTCAAACAAATGAAGGCACGAATGTTGAATTATTGGTGGCTTCATGTTGTTTATTTTTTAAAAATGCAAAAATTAGGTTTAGTGTGTTCAAATACATAATTCATAGTTTACAAATACATAAAATAATATTAGTTTAGTCTTCCTCTTCCTCTTCGTCGTCCTCTTCATCATTCTCTTCGTTTTTGTCTTCATCTTCGTCCTCATATTGCTCTAATAGGTCTTCGTCAGACTCGTCGTCATCTTCGTCTCCTTCTTCATCCAAAACTATGTGAAGATCTTGGTAAAATTGTATCACCGTGGGAGTGTCCTCTTGGTAAGGCTCGAATACATGATCTTCTATAGGCAACCTGCTTTCATCTATGGCAAGTACTTCGGCACTATAGACATTTCGGTGCGACATTTCTTATACTACCTTCCACGCACCACCCACCTTTGGATCCTCCATGTAGAATACTTGTTTTTCTTTGGTTGCAATAATGAAGGGTGAATCCTCATAGTAACTGCTGTTAGTATCTATTGATATTAGTCCATGATCTAACTTGACGGTGTCAAGATCGTCCTCGTCCTCGGAGTTGTGCAATGTGCACTTAAATAACACCACTGGCATATGGCCTGCATATAATACTTTGACTACGTAGTTAACATGGCCATAGAACTTGGATGAACCCATGTCTAGCATGACACCGTTGTTTTGAGTCACGGTTCTTTGATCCCTATCCCACGACGTGAACTTGACACCGTTCACATAACATGACTTAAAAACCTAGAATTGCTGAGGTCGTTGGGCTAATGACTTTACTCCTAGCACCAAGCCCTGGTTCAAGTTTTTATCCTTAAGAGATACCTGAAAGATAATTGTTAGATAAGTGAAAGATAAGTGTTAAAAACCATTGAAGTACCTTTCAACAACTATTAGTTTTCAGTACCCATGCTAAGAACCATTGAAGAAAACTCCTCCTCCGACGAAGATCGTCAAAATCTTAACCATTTTTAGCCTTGAACCTTGTGAGATGTTCTTCTAGGTATATATGGTTTCACTTCGTCTGTTTCCACCAAAACATGCTAGTGAGCCTCAGCAGTCTCTGTTTCATTCAACCTAAACTGGCTACCAGTCTTGATAATCTCTAGCCTTACTTGTTGTCAAACACTGCTAATATTCCACTATGGGGAAGTGTCAATTTCTTCGTGGTCTTCCCGTCTTAGATAAGACTTACAATATGTCACTGACTCATTGATACTCACCATTACTAAGCACTAAATTAACATTTAACACTCAACAACAATGAGTCAATTAAAACCCTTTTTGGTAGATGTAGCATTGGTAAATAGGGATCGTTCTTAACCGGGGATTGAGGGTGCATGCATAACTATGCTAGGTTTAAATGGGGGTGCGAGTTTTTTTGATTACTAAATTCCTACAAATTTTAAGGTAAAACATCCTAAACTAATATATTTACAAGGATCGACTCATCTTTCACCTAACTCTTTAAAACCTACCAAATTACATGCAACCTATTAGTTCTAAGTCTTTAGCTACTAATTTCATGCATATCTCTTGAAAGTAAAATGTAGGGATTTCCCTAACACTTCCATCGATTTAAGGTGGGATTGCCCTGCAATAAATCAAAGCGTTAAGCACAAAATATCACATGAAAGATAAAGATCAAAACGTGGGAGATCACATGAACTTGATAGAATTACAAACCAAAAATACTTCAACAAATTTGTCCATACAAACCAAGAAATAACACGAGAAGAAAAGAGTAGAAATCATGATTACACTTTTTGATGTCGGGATTGCCCTAGTCTACTTGATGTAATCGTGCCTTCAAAGGATGGAGAGAAGCACTAAGGATTGCCTTGAATACTTCGGTGGAGGAAGGTAGTTGATGAGCTTTGGAGTGGACGGCTTCTTGGTATTCCTTGGAGAGATTTCTGGATGTGAGGAGGTGTTTTAGGGCAGAGCTTCGGCTATATGGTGAGTGATCATGAAACCCTAGTCGAGCCCTCTTTTATATAGGCCAAGCAAAGCCTAGTTCGACTCCTTTTAGAACTCTAACTACTCCACCCGGGTAACCTGACCATTCTCCACTAAAACAGGAATTTCTCTCGTTCTAGGACTCCAAATCATTTGATTCCAGTTGTGTTGGAAACTAGACTTCTAGATCTTTCAAACCATATGCTAACCGCGTCTAGATTCATCCGGATCTGCTCACAGTGGTCTTTCGAAGTGGGCTGATGTACAAAGGCTAATTTCTGATAATTCATTTTAATCCATCTTCTTTCTTTGGGCTTCTTTGGACATGGTTTTGGTCTTCAATTCTTGACACCATGTGGGAAAGCATTTTAGTAACCATTTTGAAGACCATTTCTCGGACCATTTCTTCTCTGAAATTAGGAACTTTTCTCCTTAGCCAACTTTTAGCTCCGAAACGCCTCATTTATTATTTCCTCCTTTATTTCTACCTAAAAACATAAAGTAAGTTAGAAACATATTTACTAAGCATAAAACAAAGTTAAATATAGAGAGAAAGACATTAATAATCAAGCATAAAATGCGTAGATCAAATTCCCCCACACTTAGACTCTGCTAGTCCCTAACAAATACACAACAAAGCAATGGACTCGATAAAAGAAAAATAATAAAGGAAAAAACACAAAGGTAAATGTGACACTTATATAGAAACATACTTAGATATTTCAACGTTTCAAAGCCGCAAATTCTCATGTAATCATGTTTGAAAACGATAGAAATACTAAGTTGAACAAAACTAAGCCCTTAGTCAAATTTGTCTCAGAAAATTCTTCAAGTCTATGGCGATAGAATCATAATGTTTTCACATGAGTGTTCAATGAATTCAATAGATAATAGAGATATGATCATGTCATGAACAAGTAAGACGTGGAGAAAAAAATGGTGATGTAAAAGTTGTGCATGTTTCGAATAAAGTTCAAATCAACTCACATGGATGCACTCATCATATTTTCACTTATGCAAAGGTTTCACTCAAAGTGTTTGTTAATTTCAACGAAAATTCATGCATGGGAAGAGATACTTGCACAAATGAACCAAAACCATATGCTTACTCTTGCAACTTACTTCACAGATTGAAGGCTACTCATCTTAAGGATAAAAAAGGACTTTTAAGGGTTGTAATGGGGCTTAGGCTAAGGCATTCAAAAATATGGATATGTGGTGGTTAAGAACATTCAAAAGACTTAGTCAAAGCACCAACAACTTCATAAATTTTGTTCATCCTCCTCTCACCAACGTCACCATGTGTAAAGTTTAAGTACACGGGCCAGATTTCATCTTGTTGGACCCTAACTTCATTCTAAACTTCCCTTGAGCTTTTGTAGACAGGACAAAGGCCACATTTCTTCACTTTTGGGCCTTCAATTCAATACAAACTCCAAATCGACAAGTATGGGGGACATTAATCCAAACAATGTGCACTAAAAACCTATTGCCGGAGAGCTTTTGATTTTTTTCTTTTTACTCTTTTCTTTTTCTTGCTCTCGATTTTATTCTTTTTCTTTTCTTCTTTCTATTTTCGGCAATTGCAAACTTTTTTTCAAGGTATTTGGACAAGTCTATCTCCATACACACATCTCCTCATGATCTTCACACCATCTCCATGTACTTAGCTTCAAAAATCCCACCAAGTCTTTAGAACAAGTGTAAGAAAATTTTACACTAGGTTTAAGTGTTTAGGTTCATATGGTAAATGAAAGAAAGGCTTAATGTGGCTCAAACAGGTTATCTAGGGGTGTCGCAACTCGTGCGCACATATGGGACACATAGCAATTTGGCAAAGTGGTGGAAAACCTAAGTGCCTTTAATCATATCAGAAATCAGAGTATGTATCAACTATAAGCTTTGCAAATGGACATGAGTAAGTTCTAGTATTCTCTAGTTCATTAAGATTTATGGCAAGTGATTATATGCATGATTTTGAGACCTATATCTAATATGCACGAAATTTCACTCAAAAGAAGTGTTCAAGGCTCAAAATCTCACTTAAGGCTCATATGATTTACAACTTATTCTAACATGCGATTTTTGTACCAAGTTTACAAACTATATCTACTACATGCCATAACACTAAAAAGATATCTCAATTAGCACATGAATTCATCCTTAATGATATGCAACGCCATTTTTGTATTCTTTTCGGTCCAATTTCATCATAGACTAACTAAGGGCATCCTAAGACTCTTTAAAACATTAAGTTAATCAAAAAGACTCTCAAACAAGCGTAGATTTAGTCCTAATCTTCTTTGGGCAACCTTAATGAATTGGCCAGTTGGTAAGAGAGACCAAGAGAGGTATGAGTGATTTTCGAACATGTCTTTTCTCACATCCAAAACCTGTCCTAGAAACCGTCACCTCCTAGATACCAAAACATCTCGGATCTCTTACTCAAAGACAAGTATTCATCCACTTACACTAAATTAGACTCGAATACACTAATTAGTTTTTTTTAGGGCATCATCCGCCAGAAAGTTCCATTGTCCGCCCGATTTTACAATTTATGACTCAATAAAGTTGTAAACCCCTTCCCCCACACTTAAACTCTGCATTGTCCTCAATGTACTAAAGTACAGCATAGAATTCAAGCATAAGAGGAAGGACTCACGAAAATCTATCTAAGAGATTAAAAGAAACGAAAATGTAAAAGAGATAGGGGAAGAGAATGCAAATCTGTTGTAGACTCCTCCATTGGGTTGCCTCCCAACAAGCGCTTGTTTTTTAACGTCTTCCAGCCTAGACGTGATGCATCCTTCATGTGTTTGAAGTTGGTGGCTCATAAAGCTTCTCATCCTTAACGATGACTTCCTTGAAACTTGTATAGTATGGCTTCAACCGATGGCCATTGACTTTGAACTCATTACCAGATATCGGACTTTTGATCAAAACAGCTCCATGTGAGAAGACTTCGATCACAATGAAAGGTCCGATCCATCTTGAGCGTAACTTGCCCGGAAAAAGCTTGAGACGCGAGTTAAATAAGAGAACTTGTTGACCAATCTCAAACGCCTTCCGTCGGATCATCTTGTCATGAAACATCTTTGTCTTCTCCTTGTAGATCCAAGCATTGTTAAACGCATCATTCCGGATTTCCTCTAACTCACACAACTGCAATTTTCGATATAATCCAGCTTCATCCTTGTCCATGTTAAATTTCTTCACCGCCCACCAAGCTTTGTGCTCTAGCTCCACCGGAAGATGACAAGACTTCCCATAAACAAGTCGATAGGGTGACATGCCTATAGGGGTCTTGTATGCCGTTCTATATGCCCACAAAGCATCATCCAAACACTGGCTCCAATCTCTGCGGTTGGACTTGATAGTTCGCTCCAAGATCTTCTTGATTTCTCGATTTGATACCTCTGCCATGCCATTTGTTTGTGGATGATAAGGTGTAGAAACTTTGTGGTTGACCCCATATTTCCTCATCAATGCCTCAACTGTCTTGTTGTAAAAGTGACTCCCTCCATGACTGATTAGAACGCGCGGCATTCCAAACCTTGAAAATATGTTCGTTTTGAGGAAATCTGTAACAACTCGCGAATCATTAGTACGGGTGGCTTTTGCTTCCATCCATTTCGAAACATAATCAACAGCGAGTAAAATGTAAGTGAAACCATTAGATGAAGGAAAATGTCCCATAAAATCAATGCCCCAAACATCAAAAATTTCGACATTTAGTATGTAAGTTTGTGGCAACTGATCTCGAGGTCCGAGATTACCGGATCTTTGACACCTATCACACTTAGCACAAAATTCGTTAGAATCACGAAATAGGTTAGGCCAAAAGAAACCACAATCTAACACCTTAAGGGTTGTCTTTTTCGAACCAAAGTGACCTCCACATGCACCATTGTGACAAAACTCAATAATAGATGCAAACTCATCATCCGGAACACACCTTCTAATCACTAAATCAGCACATTGTTTCCACAAGTAAGGTTCATCTCAAATAAAGGTCCTAGCATTACTTCGAAGTTTGTCATGTTGAGCCTTGTGCATAAATGATGGAAACTCACTGGTAACTAAATAGTTTACAATATCCGCATACCAAGGAATTTCAGAGGCACTTACCTGAAGTCCGAAGAGTTGTTGATCCGGAAAATTTTCTTCAATTGCAACGTTGTATTTCTCTTTAACAATCCTAGAGAGGTGGTCGGCTACCACGTTCTCTACTCCCTTTTTGTCCTTGATTTCCACATCAAACTCTTGTAGAAGTAGTATCCACCGTATGAGCCTCGGTTTTGCATCCTTCTTCTGCATCAAATACTTCAAAGCTACATGATCAGTGTAAATTAAAACCTTACTTTGAAGTAAATAGGATCGGAACTTGTCCAATGTAAACACCATCGCCAACATCTCCTTCTTGGTTGTTGTGTAGTTGGCTTGAGCATCATCAAGTGCCTTAGAAGCATAATAAATGGCGTATGGCTTCTTATCTCTCCGTTGTCCCAATATAGCTCCAACAGCATAATCTGATGCATCAAACATAAGTTCAAATGGTTTAGACCAATCCGGAGCACAAAGAATAGGGGCACTTGTCAACAACTCCTTAAGCTTCTCAAATGCAACGCCACATTCTTCATCAAAAACAAAGGGAATGTCCTTCTGAAGTAGCTTGCACAAGGGACGTGAGATGTGGAAAAAGTCTTTGATGAACCTCCTGTAAAAACCTGCGTGTCCAAGAAAAGAATGAATCTCTCTAACCGAAGTCGGAGAGGGTAAGTACCGCACAAGATCTACCTTAGATTTATCAACTTCTATACCCTTTTTTGAAACAATGTGACCTAAGACAATCCCTTGAGTTACCATAAAATGACACTTCTCCCAATTAAGTACCAAGTTCGTTCCAACGCATCTTTGCAAGATTAACTCTAAGTGATCTAAACAGGCATCGAAATCCTTCCTAAACACACTAAAATCATCCATAAAAACCTCGATTATTTTCTCAATGTAATCAGAAAAGATAGAGAGCATGCATCGTTGAAACGTACCTGAGGCGTTACAAAGTCCAAATGGCATGCGACGATAAGCAAACGTTCCAAAAGGGCATGTGAACGTTGTTTTCTCTTAATCCTCCTCAGCAATGCTAATCTGGTTGTAACTCGAATATCTATCAAGGAAGCAATAGTATGAATGTCCAACCAATCTCTCAAGCATCTGATCAATGAATGGCAAGGGAAAGTGATTATTTCGAGTGCTGGCGTTGAGCTTCCTATAGTCAATGCAAACTCTGTGGCCAGTGATAGTCCGTTGAGGCACTAATTCATTCTCCACATTCTTTACAACAGTAATTCCAGACTTTTTAGGAACTATTTGCACAGGTGAGATCCAACGACTATCCGAAATTGGATAGATAACTCCACAATCTAAGAGTTTGATGACTTCCTTTTTCACAACCTCCATTATAGGCGGATGGAGCCTTCTTTGAGCTTCACGAGAGGGTTTAACTCCATCTTCAAGTAAAATGCGATGAACACAAGTTGCAGGACTGGTACCTTTGATGTCCGCAAGTGTCCAACCGATGGCGGTTTTGTATTGTTGAAGCATATGAACTAACTTCACTTCTTGTTCTTCCTCCAAAGATGAAGAGATGATAACCGGTAAAGTCTCATTGTCTCCCAAGTAAGCATACTTCAAATGATCCAGTAACACCTTGAGTTCTAATTCCGGTGCTCGAACAATGGAGGGAACTAGCTTGTTTTCACCATAAGCCAAGGGAATCGGGGCTGCCTTAGAAATCACGTTGGCTTGCTCATTGAGGAGTGACGCCGTCTCCATCACCCTAGGCTCAAAAATCTCGATCAAAGCATCCAAGAGAGATTCTTTATCTAGTTGGTTTAACCCAACTCCTTCTTGAATCACAGTGTCGAGCTCATCTTCTCTAAGTGTGTCGAGATGCTGCTGTGCCAAAACTTCAACTGTATCATATGAAAAACATGCATTGACACAAGCAGTGGGAACCTTTATGGCATCAAGAATGTTGAACTCAATCCCTTCTCCATCAATCTCCATGGAAAACGTTCCCTCGAACACATCAATCTTTGTTCTTGCAGTCCTCATGAAAGGTCGTCCGAGCAATAATGGTGTGGTGTTCAACGGACTCTCCTCCATTTCAACAATGTAAAAGTCAGCAGGAAAGATCAGGTTGTTGACTTGGACAAGAACATCTTCAACATATCCCCTTGGATATTTATGAGAGCGGTCAGCTAACTATATGATGACATTATCTTGCTTAAGCTCACCAAGCTCCATGGATGCATAAATATAGTAAGGCATCACATTGATTGATGCACCCAAGTCGAGCATCACATCTTCAAATCTGGTGTCACCAATAATACAAGGAACAGAAAAGCTCCCAGGGTCCTTCAATTTTGGGGGTAACCGACGCTGCAACACAGCCGAAACGGTTGCATTCACCTTCACGACCTCCTTCGCTCTCGTTTGCGTCCTCTGGGTGCATAGCCCTTTCAAAAAATTGGCATATATCGACACTTACTTAATGCACTCAATCAAGGGCAGGTTTACTTGCACTTCCCGAAAGATGTCCAGGATCTCCTCATATTGATCATCCTTCTTTGATTTTGATAATCTGTGTGGGAATGGTGCACGAGCAAACGAAGCATTAGTATTAATTAAACTTGAAGGGATATAGTTAATACCTTTGGTTGGGGTAGGTGGCGTTGGTGATTATGGCCTTACATGTGGCGCCACTTTCTTCTTGTTCTTGGCATCTTTGGTTGCCGGATCTTCTTCTAAATCTTCATCCTCCGCAACATCATAAGTTAATGGTGTTGCCTTTAGCTTAGATCCTTCCAACGTTGGACTCTCCAAAATCCTTCCACTTCTTGTTGTAATCGCACTCACATTCCTTGGTGGTGGTTGAGGTTGAGATGGAAGTTGTCCGGAAGCCCTAAATTGTCCCATGAAATCCACAAGTTGACCCATTTGCTTCTTCATTTCAGAGATATCCTGTCCATGAGACTCCAACGTGGCCTTTTTTTGGTTTTGTCCATCGATTAGAGCTTGTGTGGAGTTGGACAGTTGAGCAAGCATCTTGTCATAGTCCGGATTTGTAAATCGTTGGACCAGAGGAGCTTGTGGTGGTTGCATGGGCGCTTGAGGCATTGGTAGCCTTTATTGATAGGGAGCACGTTGGAATTGTTGTTGTTGAGGTGCTGGAGGGTTAAGACACCCCTCATTGCTACTCAATTTGAAACCAGGATGATCACGGTTGCCAAAATTGTTGTAGTTGTTGTAACGCTGGCCTCCTTGATATCCACCAATGGCGTTGACCTGTTCTTCAGTAGGCGGCTCTATTGTTATAGGACATTACTCACTAAAATGCCCTTGAAGGTGGCAAACGCCACATTTTGGTCCCAAAGCTGCCTTGGCTCTCTTTACTTCTAGTTCAAGCACTTGCTCCATCAAGTCGGAGAGTTTATCATACTTGTCATCCGGTGCTGGCTTAGAACTTACTTCAGCTACAGTCTTGCGTGGTGCCATCCCATATTGAGCATCATTGTTGGCTCGATTTTCCAATAGTGCACGAGCTTGTACCTCAGTGAAATCCATGAATGCTCCATTTGCAACGGCATCAAGAAGCTCTTGATCAATTTGTTTGAGACCATCATAGAAGTAGTTCATGAGGTTGGTCTCAGAGAATCCATGTGATGGGCAGGTGGCGCAGAGAACCTTGAATCTTTCATAGTATTGGCCAAAAGACTCATCCGCAGCCTGTGCAATTCCAGTGATCTTCTTCCTCAAAACAGTGATCTTTGAGGCCGGAAAGTACTTGTTTAAGAAAGCATCTGCTAGTTGTTTCCATGTGGTGATGTGATTCGGTGGAAGCTCCATAAGCCAAGTTTGTGCTCTCTCTTTCAAGGTGAAAGGAAACGGCTTGAGTTTCAAGAGTTCTTCATCAGCATCCGCAGGCTTCATACTTGAGCACACAAACTGAAATTGCCTCAAATGCATATTTGGATCTTCATGCGCCATCCCTTGAAAGATAGGTAGGCGATGGAGAAATCCGCTCTTCAGCTCAATGTCCTTCTTCTCCTCTTAAGGTTCCGAAAATCTGATGCATGAGGGGCTGGCACTCCAATCAGTAGAACAAGTGCGTTGGCGAAGTGATTGTTGAGCATTGTTTGCGTTGGCCATTGGTACTTGCTCTTGTTCTTGTTCTTCTTCTATTATCAAATGCTTGGGGTGCTGGGATGATCTTGGTGAGTCAACGTCGTCCTCAACAATAGGTCGGTCAAGGTCTTTTACTGTGTTGGTAGAAATGATCACAAATGCTCTTGTTCTTGTTCTTCTTCTATTATCAAATGCTCGGGGTGCTGGGATGATCTTGGTGAGTCAACGTCGTCCTCAACAATAGGTCGGTCAAGGTCTTTTACTGTGTTGGTAGAAATGATCACAGTGCGAGTACGAAGTTGAACTTCACGTGGAGTAGGTCTGATCATTCATAAATCTGAGCATCCACCAAACACCAAGTGTTAGTACCAAAAGAATACACAATAAAAACAAGATACTAGGCCAAAAATGTAACACAAACAAAGCACAAACAAAGGTACACGAAAATCACACAAAAGTACACAAAACACAGAAACACAAGAAAAATTTACGAGTACACTAAAACAGGGGAATCAACTGGTCGAAATTAATAGGCATGAAAAAAAAATTCGACCGGTCGAAAAAAAAACAGAGTTTCTCAACAATTCAAAAGTTCTAAGTTATAAATGCATGAATGCAAGGGCTCTAAATATCCTAGATGATATGAAACATAATATGAACAATCTAGAACAAGTTAACACACATATTTACATGGTTTCCTGCAAGAGTAGACAATGTTAGTGTATATAAAGATGTAAAGTTTAAAGGAACACACATATGTACATAAATCACACAAATGCAATAAATCAATACTTCAACGAATTCATGCATCATACATTCAAATCGTCACCCAAACATATCAAACAAGAACTTAGATGAAGTATGGAGTGAATGCATAAAAGAAAAGTGTTAGAAACCTGCAGAAAACACAAAAGTTACGTGCTAATCTATGATGCAAAGTGACCTATCTTTTGGCCTCATATCCCTAACTTCACTTAGGTTAGGGTACCCGGTGATGAAATCCGAGCATCACAAAGCCGCCAGAAGGTTATGTAGACTAAATGCAACGTTTTAATTAGTGTTTAATTACAAAATTTCGGTGCAACACACATGTCCACGTTTTTATGCACAAGTATAGGACATTTTGAGTGCTCTTCGGATTTAACGAGGGTACATTTGCTTGATCTTTAGGTTGTTCAAAGGACGTGCAACCCGCGCGATAAAGTATAAACTTCCAAACGAATGGTCTTGGTTTAATCGAAAATCATGGCCAGTTGAGGATAGAGATAACGCGAGAGGTATGACTAATTTTGACAATGCATCCTGAGGCTTACCGATCATGGTGTGTGGTGATGAAATCCACACATCACAAAGGGTTTAGGAGATAAACTAGGAAAAGAGGCGTCATCTATTCACAATGAGTGCAACTTAATCAACCAAGCTTATGTACTCAATGTAAATCCAAAGCTTCCTTTAAGGTGTACAAAAGGCTGCAAAAATACAATATGAACAAGTGTTAGTATATAAACAAAAATTTCGTGGGTTTTATATACATGCTTAATATTTACACAATTTCACATATTTACAAAGAACACATGCAATTCCAGATTCGTACAAACTTGAGCACAGCTGCTTGTCGATTTTTTCCAGAATTATTGGGTCGGCCGAATGAAATGAAATATTACAGTCACAAACAAGACACGTAACCAAACAATCCTGCAAATTTTCAGATTTTTATGAGACCTGTAACTAAGTCAAATAATTTACACAAAACAGGGCAGTGCACAGTTCCGAAAACAGAAAAATATAAACATATTGTACAAGCATAATCACACAATTCTTTGCAATTCCCGGCAATGGTGCCAAAATTGATACTCACCATTACTAAGCACTAAATTAACATTTAACACTCAACAACAATGAGTCAATTAAAACCCTTTTTGGTAGATGTAGCATTGGTAAATAGGGATCGTTCTTAACCGGGGATTGAGGGTGCATGCATAACTATGCTAGGCTTAAATGGGGGTGCGAGTTTTTTTGGTTACTAAATTCCTATAAATTTTAAGGTAAAACATCCTAAACTAATATATTTACAAGGATCGACTCATCTTTCACCTAACTCTTTAGAACCTACCAAATTACATGCAACATATTAGTTCTAAGTCTTTAGCTACTAATTTCATGCATATCTCTTGAAAGTAAAATGTAGGGATTGCCCTAACACTTCCATCGATTTAAGGTGGGATTGCCCTGCAATAAATCAAAGCGTTAAGCACAAAATATCGCATGAAAGCTAAAGATAAAAACGTGGGAGATCACATGAACTTGATAGAATTACAAACCAAAAATACTTCAACAAATTTGTCCATACAAACCAAGAAATAACACGAGAAGAAAAGAGTAGAAGTCATGGTTACACTTTTTGATGTCCTAGTCTACTTGATGTAATCGTGCCTTAGTCTACTTGATGTAATCGTGCCTTCAAAGGATGGAGAGAAGCACTAAGCATTGCCTTGAATACTTTAGTGGAGGAAGGTAGTTGATGAGCTTTGGAGTGGATGGCTTCTTAGTATTCCTTGGAGAGATTTCAGGACGTGATGAGGTGTTTTAGGGCAGAGCTTTGGCTATATGGTGAGTGATCATGAAACCCTAGTCGAGCCCTCTTTTATATAGGCCAAGCAAAGCCTAGTTCGACTCCTTTTAGAACTCTAACTACTCCACCCGGGTAACCTGACCATCCTCCACTAAAACAGGAATTTCTCTCGTTCTAAAACAGGAGAGATTTCAGGACGTGATGAGGTGTTTTAGGGCAGAGCTTTGGCTATATGGTGAGTGATCATGAAACCCTAGTCGAGCCCTCTTTTATATAGGCCAAGCAAAGCCTAGTTCGACTCCTTTTAGAACTCTAACTACTCCACCCGGGTAACCTGACCATCCTCCACTAAAACAGGAATTTCTCTCGTTCTAGAACTCCAAATCATTTGATTTCAGTTGTGTTGGAAACTAGACTTCTAGATCTTTCCAACCATATGCTAACTGTGTCTAGATTCATCCGAATCTGTTCACAGTAGTCTTTCGAAGTGGGCTGATGTACAAAGGCTGATTTCTGATAATTCATTTTAATCCATCTTCTTACTTTGGGCTTCTTTGGACATGCTTTTGGTCTTCAATTCTTAACACCATGTGGGAAAACATTTTAGTAACCATTTTAAAGACCATTTCTCGGACCATTTCTTCTCTGGAATTAGGAACTTTTCTCCTTAGCCAACTTTTAGCTCTGAAACGCCTCCTTTATTTCTACTTAAAAACATAAAGTAAGTTAGAAACATATTTACTAAGCATAAAACAAAGTAAAATATAGAGAAAAAGACATTAATAATCAAGCATAAAATGCGTAGATCACTCATGTACGAGGTACCGTTCAGCAATACTACCTTCCAGGTAACGTGTATTCCTCATTGAATTTTTATATTTTCTTAATTGCATGCAATTACATATAAATGGTTAGTACATATTACGTAACTAGCATAGTATTAGCAATTTGATAGTACTACCCTTCAATTAGATACATTCATGTATAGTGTACTAGGCCTGTAAGCAATACTTGTTCGGGCAGATGAACCATGAGATGAACCATAGATGTAAAAAAATGAGGTGGAAAAATCAGCTCCAAATTGCAGAGAATCATCACTATCTCAGTTTCCATGTCACGCACAACCTCCTTCAACTCCATACTGCATAATTTACGAAACCAATTTGACAGTGTTATCAATGGCTTCACAATATTATCTGGCAAGAACCCTCTGATAACCAATGGAAGAAGACATTGAAGCAATACATGACAATCATGCATCTTCAATCCATAAAACTGTGATGGGGGATGAACTTTGACCTTACTTCTCAAACTTTCTGCATAACCAAGAGGACACTTAACATCCCTAGACCACTTGAACATATCTTCTGGAGCATCATTTTTAAGTGAAAAGGGTGCATGAGGAACCTTTGCCGTCTCCTCGTCACATTCTTTTTGCCACTGGTTTTTGCGCACATTCCTCTTCTTCAAAGCAGCGCGAGTTTTTGGACTATCTTTGGTCTTCTTATCAATTGCAAAAATGGTTCCAAGGATGTTGTCACACACGTTTTTTTCAATGTGCATGACATCTAAGCAATGTCTAATCTTCAATGATGACCAATAAGGGAGCTTCCAAAATATGCTCTCGTGAGTCTAACACTATCTGTTATTCGGATTGTACGACACTTTTAAGTCGTCATGTTGGCTTAGAATGGGGTAAGCGTGTGACCTAATATCCTCCAAATTTTCATCTCCACTCTTCTGAACGGGTCTTCCGCCAAACTCCACATTCCCGTTAAATGCCTTACTCAATCGCCAATAGTGGTCTTGGTAGAGCCATTTGCGATGACCTTCATAAACTATCCTCCCACATATATGCTCTGAAGTCAGCTCATTTAGACAAATTGAACATGCCTTGTACCCTTTCACCGTTGAACCCACAAGTATCCATAAACCAGGAAAGTCGTTGATAGTCCATATCACTGCTCCCTTCATCAAGAATACCTCATTTGCTACTCGATCAAAAGTATGGACTCCAACGACCCATAAATGTATTAGCTCCTCGATCATTGGCTCCATGAGTACACTAAGGCACTTTCCGGGAGACTTAGGGCCCGAAATCAACACCGATAACATGTCATATTCATTCTTCATGCACATTGACGGAGGTAAATTGTACGGCATCACAACAATGGGCCATGTACTATGCAAAGTTCCCATTGTTCCGAATGGATTGAAACCGTCTATTGCAACACTAAGGTGCATATTTCTGCAGTCCCGTGCGAAACCTGAAAAAGTTCTGTCAAAATTTTGAAACACTTATCCATCAGCTGGGTGGCTGAGGCTACCAGCCACGCATATCCTCTCCCCAAGCCATCACATATGCTTCGCAGTGTGTGGTGACATGAACAGACGCTTCAACTTTGGTGTCAGAGGGAAGTAACGAATGATTTTTTTGTGAATGTCATCCGTATATGGCTTATATCTTTCAGAACTACACACTTTGGGACAATCTGAACTGAAATTGGTATGTTTATCGGCTTGATTTGCGAGTTTCGTGATTAGTCGCGATTTTGTTGTAATTTGTTGATATGGCGGATTTGTTAACAACTAAATTATCGGGGAAGAATTAGATTTGAGTTCCTTCAAGGAAGTTGTAGAGAATTTAATTTCGAGCTCGTGGTAATTTCCGAAGGATTATTTTGAGTTACGAGGAATAAGTTATGAATATTTTTGGCCCTTGGATTTAGTCGAGTTTATCTGATTGGTTTCGATCCGTTTTTGACCGTTGATCGTTTTTATCAGATAAGCTTGTGTTGAATTGAGCCATTGAATTTTTATTAGATTTGTCGAAGTTGGTTGACTTCAGGTGGAAATCAAAGAATTTGTCGAGATAAGTTCGTAGAGACGAGAATCGTTGAAAACGGGGTTACGATGCATAAGTTACATTCGATCAAAAGTTGTCGTAAAATAAACACGGAAGTTACCAAAAATGTAAAGTATAAATAGTGGGTTTCCTTTTTGGATAAGTCAGACTGGGACTTTGGGGAGTTGACCGAGTCAACTGGGGTGAGTTGACTCACCCTTGTTCATCATTTCGGGCTGTAACCTTGTGGTCTTCGTGGTGCCTTATTCTGGCTATGGTTGGTCGTGGTGTCTTCATGAAACTAGTTGGGCTCGCGCTCCTCTTCGATTTGATAGGTGGATCGTTTAATTTGGTTGTCGGATGAAGAAGTTATGACGATTTGAAATTGGTGGGTTTTCCGGCGAAATCGCCGGCGACGGTGGCGACGGTGGAGGCCGAGATGGAGGTCGACCCTATAGGGGTTTTGTAGCCCTTGGGGAGAGGAAACTTTTAGAAGTAGTCTTGCTCCTTGCCGTGGCCGGTGGTGGCCGATCGGAGTGCATGAATTCTGGCGAGGGTTTTCGACTTCAATTTGAGATTTGGACCTTTTTGGGTCAAAATTGGGCTTAACTTTGAACTAGAAAGTTGTTGGAAATGTCGAGATCTTCAAATCCATGTGTAGGTTGAAATTTTCTGGGCCGATGGAATTTTTCGGCAGCGGTGGCAACGGCGGCGGCCCGGTGCGCCGCCGCGCGGCGGTTTTCCAGCCGAGGTGATTTTCGACAAGTTTTATGTCATTTTGCTTAGAATCGCGCACTGATCGTAGTGGTGAGGTTTATATTTTGAAGTGAGCATCAGAATTTGTGGCGAGGGTTTATAGTGTGTTTATTGGATTTTTGACGATTTCGTCGATATTCGAGTTATATGTTTCCGGGAATGGTTGGTTCTCGAGGTGTGGTTCAAGATTTTGAAATGTGATTTTAAACAGTGGTATTTGTGATTATTCAGGGGATCGTGGTCGTCCATTTGACGAGGGATTTTCCGCCGGATCACAGGATTAACGCGTTTTGCGTCGTGCTAGTCTGTGAGTGGACATTTCTTTTCACTGATTGGTTGCGAGTCTTTTATATACGTTTTACGAGCATGAGCATGCATATGCGATTATGATTTATATGAGCATGTGTTTTACGATTATGCATCTAGGATTATGCTCTTATACTTATGTTTTACGAATATGCATTTACATTATGCTTTATACATTTGCATAGAAACTATTTATGATTTGGTTTACACAGAGTACACTCTTAGTATATATGGTTGTATCGATACACTTGCATCCCGGCTGATCCCCGAGGATGTTTACCGGGGGAGATTGTGACCCCTGACCCGAGGCCTTTACCGGGGGGGGGGGGGGGGGGGGGGGGGGGGGCAGATCTCTGACCTGAGGCCTTTCTGGCTTGAATCACGTGTGGGTCTGGGATCCCATGATTCAGACTGTACTAGCGCGGATGTCTCCATGACTGACCCCGTGGGATTTTCGATGCATGCTCTATACGCGTGAGGTGTTAAAGTTGAAAGGACCCAACCCCGATTTAGCTCCCTAAACCGAAGTCAAACCCCTTCGAAAACACGAACCAACAAAAACCGTAGAAATTTTGGCAGAGTTTCGTTACTAACGTGGATTTACCATTACCTGCACGCGGAAAATACTCTTCATCCTATGCCACAAAAAGCAAACCGTGGGCACCAATCCCATCCGGATTTCTCAATATATCAACAGTAAAGTAAAACAATAAATATATCTATACTTTATTGAAATCCGGAGTAAAATCGTACAATGTAAACAACAGATTTCTCAGAGCGACCTCTAAACAGATAAGTATACCACAGTAGGTAGAACAATAAACCTACTGGACGAAATAAGGTAGCTAGAGCACTATGCCTCCGACCACGACGTGAGACACCAGAGCCTGAATTGCAAACTAGGCACGGAAACCGAAAAGCCCAGGGGAAAGACATGAAACACAATAGAGTGAGTGGACGAAAATAAATGTCTTTCACTGATACGCGCAAAACATGCATTTAACGTTAACACAAAATAGACCCTAAAAACACAGTTCACACGTAAAGCAATTTAAAACCCTTATTTTTTCCGTATAATATTGGCGAGTAGGGATCGTTCTATCCGGGGAATTAAAGGGCGCATGCATGGTTTCGTTAATAAGCGGAAATCTAAAGGTTTGGGGGGGATTGGAAATTGGTTAATTAATCTACAAAATTAAAGTACAAAAACATGCAAACACAACAAGAACTCCTAGACTTCTAACATGTTTTACTCATAGACAAGTTTAACAATCAAGAACACTTAAAGTCTAATTATGCTTACTAAAAATAAGAAGTTACACTACTAATTACAAGTGATCATCTCATCTTATTAACCTTACTCTTTTGCCTAAATACTCTAAGTAAGCTGCAAAATTTATAACTTCCAACTAAATATACATGCTTGATATTTGAGTAGGAATGCAACTTAGCGTCTAAACACCCTAAACAAAGTACGATCATCGAAACATGCGAAAGAGAGGGACTTAGCGTATTATCTAACACATGCTTTCGAAGCTTTAAGATTGTATCAAACATGCATAAAAGGCTTGAAATTATAAACACATGCAATTTACGAAAAGACTTAAGAACATATAACTCAAATCCAGACTTGTTCTTCATTAAATACATCAAAGTGATCCAATACAAAGCAAAAGACAAGAGATTGAAGATCATGGTTACACTTTTTGTCTTGAATGCTTGATGACTTCTTGAAGGTGGTTCTCAATCACAAGGGACTTAGCGTATTGTGAATGATCCGATGGCTTCGGAGGCTGGAATGCTTCGGCTTGGAGAGGATCCTTGAAGTGTTTATGGAGGAGAGGTATTTGTGTAGAGGTTTGGCTTGTAAAATGGGAGATGATCTGTATTATGGCTGGCCTCCCTCTCATATATAGGCAAAGGAATTGCCTACCTCTCTCTTCCACCTCGCCTCTTCATTAAATGCTAACATTAATAACCAAGGCAAGTCACTCCCCTAGTCATCATTTGTGATCATTACAAGCAAGAGTCACCAAGCTAGTCACACCTTTAGTCACCATTGTGATGATCAAAAGCAAGAGTCACCGAGCCTTGTCACCCTTTGTGATGATCACAAAGCAATAGTCACCAAGCCTAGTCACAAAGCTTGACAACTTTGACTTTTCCTCTTCCCCAAGTGCCTTCCTTGCCAAAATTAATGGGCTTGGGCTGATTTTTGGGCCGAAACAAACTTTGAGAAATGGGCCCACAAAATGCTTTTTGGGCCGGCCCATTCCCGGTGGTCCAAAATCGCAAAAATCGCAAAATCGCCGAAATTCCTCCGAATTGCGCCGTTATTCATCTCCACCGTAAATAACCTAAAAATAACAAATTAAATAATAAAAAAAACATAAAAACTAAGATTATAACATAGCTGAACGTAAAGGGAAATGCTTTAAGAATCGAGCATAAAATGCGCATATCAAATTCCCCCACATTTAGCCTTTGCTAGTCCCTTAGCAAACACTAAGTTAAACTAAGACTTTCTACGAATTTAAAACAAAATAAAGAACACAACTAACCCCTTAGCTAAAATTTGTCTCAGAATTTTAAGTGTATGGTGATGGCTCACATGATTTTCAACTTGTATGCTCAAAGAATTCAAGAGATAATTGAGATATGATTATGTAATGAACAAGTAAGACATGGAGAAAGCAATGGTTATGTTATAGCTGTGCAAGCTTTGAATAAAAGTTTAATCAGTTCACAAGGATGCACTCAACATTTTTTTCACTCATGAAAAGGGTTCACTTAAAGTGTATATGAATTTAAACGAAAACCTCATGAATGGAGTTAATTACTTGCACAAATGAACCAAAACCATAAGCTTACTCATGCAACTTACTCTACTAATTGAAAGCTACTCATTCTAAGGATCATAAAGGACTTTTAGTGAGGTTGTAATGGGGTTAAGGCTAAGGCATTCGAATTTTAGATATGTAGTGATAAAAACATTCCAACGACTTAGTCTAGCACCAAATTCGTCCTCCATCTCCACTCGAATGTTACCATGTATACTTCGATCTAAACTACCCTTTGAGATTTTCGGACAGGACAAAGGCCATATTTATTCTATTTTTGGGCCTTCAATTTGTTGTAATCTCCAAATCCGCAAATAAGGGGGACATTAATCCAAAGGGTTTATACTTAGAACACAACACATTGCCATGAGAGATATATAATTTTTTTTCTTTTCATTCTCTCAAATATATATGTATATTTTCTTTTCTTTTCTTTTTGGCAATCTCATACTTTTTAAGTTATTTGGACAAGTCTTTCCCCTTACTCACATTAACTCTTTCAATCTTTCTTACCAAACCATCATATTATGTGCTAGTTTCGAACAATTCTCATCAAGTTTCTGGAACCAAGGTAAGGATATTCTACACTAGGGTAAGTGTTTAGGTACATATGGTGATGAAAGAAAAGCTTAACGTGGGCTCAATTGGTTTATCTAGGGGTGTCGCAACTCATGCGTACAAATGGGATACATGGATATTTGGCGAAGTGGTGGAAAATCCTAAATGCCTTTAATCATTTCCAAAATCAAAGTATGTATCAACTTAAAAGCTTTGCAAATTGACATGAGTAAGTTTTAGCATTCTCTAGTTCATTAAAATCTATGGCAAGCAATCAAATGAGGCATATATAAGCTAGTAGCTACGAAATGGATGTATATTCACTCGAATAAAGAACAAATAGCTCAAAAGCTCACATAGGGTTCATATGGTTAAAAACTTATTCAAGCATGCGATTTCTGTACCATGTTTTGCAATTCATATCTACTACATGTTAAAAACATATAGAATATCTCAATTAGCACAAGAATTCGATGCATGTGATTCATATGCCATATGTGTTCGTATTGGTCCAATTTCATCATTGACTAGTTAAGGGCATCCTAAAGACTCTGAAAAACACTAATTTAGACACAATTAAATTGTAAACCCTTCCCCCACACTTAAACTCTATATTGCCCTCAATGTACTGAAGTAAAAGTATAGAATTTAAACATGGAGTATAGGATCTACGAAAATTCTAATTTAAAATGAAAATCCATTAAATTAATTAACAGGAGGAGAAGAAAACAAATCTGTTGTCGTCTTCTCTATTGGGTTGCCTCCCAATGAGCGCTCATTTTACGTCTAAAGCTTAGACGTGATGCATCATTTTGCTTTCGAGATGGCCGGTTCTTGGAGTTGCATCTCCTCCACGTTATGCTCCGCAAATGCCTCAAAATAGGGCTTCAAGTGATGGCCATTTACTTTGAACTCACTTCCCTTGTCTATTGATCGAATGAGAACTGCTCCATGAGGCATAATTTGAGCAACTATGAATGGCCCCATCCATCGACAGCGAAGCTTTCCCGGAAAGAGCTTAAGTCTTGAATTGAAAAGCAATACTTTCTGCCCAACTTCAAAACTCTTCCCGCGAATCATCTTATCATGGATCTTTTTCGTCTTCTCTTTGTAAATCCACGCATTATCGAAAGCATCATTTTTGATCTCTTCAAGTTCACAAAGTTGTAGCTTCCGATGCAACCCTGCTGCATCTCGATCGATGTTGAATTTCTTCACGGCCCACCATGCCTTGTGCTCCAATTCAATCGGAAGATGGCACGATTTCCCATAAATTAATCGGAAAGGTGACATACCAATGAGGGTCTTGTAGGCAGTCCTGTAAGCCCACAATGCATCATCTAAGCACTGACTCCAATCTTTCCGGTTTGGGCGGACGGTTCGTTCCAAAATCTTCTTGATCTCACGGTTGGAAACTTCAGCCATTCCATTTGTTTGAGGGTGGTATGGTGTGGAAACCTTGTGTTTTACGCCATACTTCCTCATCAATGCTTCCACCGTGCGGTTGCAAAAATGACTTCCTCCATCGCTAATTAGAACTCGTGGCATTCCAAATCTACTAAAAATGTTAGTTCGTAGGAAATCTGCAACAACTCGCGAATCATTAGTACGGGTGGTCTTTGCCTCCACCCATTTTGAAACATAATCTACTGCGAGTAAAATATACGTATAACCATTGGAGGGAGGAAATGGTCCCATAAAATCAATACCCCACACATCAAAAATCTCGACATTAAATATGTAGTGTTGTGGCATCTGATCTCTAGGTCCTAAATTACCGAATCTCTGGCACTTATCACATGTAGCACAAAATGCATGAGTATCGCGAAATAAACTAGGCCAAAAGAAACCGCAATCTAAAATCTTAAGGGCAGTCCTCCTCGAACCAAAATGTCCCCCACATGCTTCATTGTGACAAAAGTCTAGAATAGGCTTAAATTCACTATCTGGGATACATCTCCTAATCACTAAATCGGAGCATTGTTTCCATAAATAAGGCTCATCCCAGATAAAAGTTCTAGCATTATGTTTAAGTTTGTCACGCTGAAATTTATGCATGGTAGATGGAAACTCACCGGTAACTAAGTAATTAACAATATCTGCATACCATGGAGTTTCCGAAACAGTTACCTCAATTCCGAAGAGCTTTTCATCCGGAAAAGTTTCCTCAATTTCAATAGTCTCATTCTCACCTATCAAGCTTGATAGGTGGTCAGCGACAACATTTTCTACTCCCTTCTTATCCTTGATTTCGATGTTGAATTCTTGGAGTAGAAGTATCCATCTAATAAGCCTTGGTTTTGCGTCCTTTTTTAGCATTAGGTACTTCAAAGCTGCATGATCAGTATACACAGTTACTTTAGTTTGAAGTAAATAAGACCGAAATTTATCTAAAGCAAAAACCACTGCAAGAAACTCCTTCTCGGTGGTGGTATAATTTCTTTGAGCTTCATCAAGCGTCCGAGAGGCGTAATAAATTACAAAAGGCTTCTTGTCCTTTCGCTGACCCAAAACAGCTCCTACAGCATAATCCGAGGCGTCGCACATGAGTTCAAATTGTAGAGACCAATCAGGGCTGCTCAAAACAGGAGCGCTCGTGAGAAGTTCCTTCAACTTGTTGAAGGCAGCGTTGCATTCCTCGTCAAATACGAACGGAGTCTCCTTTTGCAGCAATTTACACAATGGGCGAGAGATGTGGGAAAAATCTTTGATAAACCTTCGATAAAATCCTGCGTGTCCAAGAAAAGAACGTATCTCTCTAACCGAAGTTGGAGAGGGTAAGTGACGCACAAGATCTACTTTGGATTTATCAACTTCTAATCCTTTTTCAAAAATAAAATGACCTAACACGATCCCTTGTGTAACCATGAAATGGCACTTCTCCCAATTAAGCACCAAGTTCGTTTCAACGCATGTTTGTAAAATAGTTTCTAAATTGTTTAAACATGCATCGAAATCACTCCCAAATACACTAAAATCGTCCATGAATACTTCAATAATTTTTTCAATGTAATCGGAAAAAATTGAGAGCATGCAGCGTTGAAATGTACCTGGTGCATTACATAATCCAAATGGCATTCGGCGGTATGCAACGTTCCGAAAGGGCATGTAAACGTTGTCTTTTCTTGATCATCCTCCGCAATGCTAATTTGGTTGTAGCCGGAGTATCCGTCGAGAAAACAGTAAAATGCATGGCCGGCTAACCTTTCCAGCATTTGATCTATGAACGGTAATGGAAAATGATCCTTGCGAGTTGCGGCGTTGAGCCTCCTGTAATCAATGCACACACGGTGTCCAGTGATTGTCCTTTGTGGCACGAGTTCATTCTCCATATTTTCGACGACGGTGATTCCAGATTTCTTAGGTACAACCTGCACAGGGGAAACCCAACGGCTATCAGAAATAGGGTAAATAACTCTACAGTCCATGAGTTTAATTACCTCCTTTTTTACCACCTCCATCATGGGAGGGTGGAGCCGACGTTGTGCTTCCCTTGTAGGCTTGGTGCCTTTTTCTAGGAAAATCCGATGCACACAGGTTGCTGGATTAATTCCCTTTATATCCGCAAGCGTCCAACCTATTGCGGTTTTGTACCTCTTGAGTACACTCACGAGTTTCTCCTCCTGCTCCTCCTCTAACGCAGACGAAATAATTACCGGCAAGGTTTCATGCTCGCCCAAGTACGCATACTTTAGATGATCCGGTAATAGCTTGAGTTCTAAAACTGGAGCTTCTACGATGGAGGGAACAATTTTATTAATACCTAAAGTAATTGGTAAAGGGGGAGAAAAACTTACTTTTCGTGGTGCGTTAGTTAGAACCATGGCCATTTCTTGAATTCGAGGCTTAAGCTCTATTAAGGCCTCGAAAAGGGCGTCATCCCCGAGTTGGATGGCCATGTCGAGTTCATCATCATTGATGGTGTCAAGGTGGCCTTGTGCTAAGGTATCTACGAGATCATATGTTGAGACGGAAGCCACACTTGACATCAGAAATTTCATCCCGTCTAATATGTTGAACTCGATTCTTTCTCCATCAATCTCCATGGAGAAAGTTCCCTGATAAACATCTATCTTCGTTCTTACAGTCCACATAAAGGGTCGTCCAAGAAGCAATGGCGTGGTGTTCAAATGACTCTCCTCCATGTCAACGATGTAAAAATCCGCTGGAAAAATCAGGTTGTTGACTTGCACAAGAACGTCTTCTACATATCCCCTTGGATACTTGTGTGTACGATCGGCAAGTTGGATGACAACACCGTCTTGCTTGAGATCCCCAAGCTCCATTGACTTGTAGAGGTAGTAAGGCATGACGTTGATGGAGGCTCCAAGATCAAGCATTACGTCTTCGAAGTGTTTGTCACCATTTACGCAGGGAACTGCAAAACTCCCTGGATCCTTCAGTTTTGGGGGTAGCCGTCGTTGCAAAACCGCCGAAACGGTTGCATTCACCTTCACAACCTCCTTCTCTCGTGTTTGCCTCCTCTGTGTGCATAATTCTTTTAGAAACTTCGCGTATATTGGCACTTGTTTTATGCACTCGATCAAGGGCAAATTCACTTGCACCTTTCGAAAGATGTCCAAGATATCTTCATATTGATCATCTTTCTTCTTTGATTTTAATAATCTGCTTGGGAAAGGTGCAACAGCAAACAGAGAATTAGTAATAACCGTATTTGAAGGAATAGGGCTTTTACCTTTGATTGGGGTGGGTTGTGGAGGGGATTGTGCCTTGGTGACAATAGGCGTCACCTTCTTCTTCTCGGCTTCTTGAGCTGCCGGATCGATCTCATCTTCCTCCTCTTGAGTGATGTCTTCGATAGTTACGTTATCGAGATGAGATCTGTTGGTCTTTGGTTCTTCTAGTATCTTCCCACTCCTTGTGACAATGGCATTCACATTTCGTTGATTATGAGTGGTTTGAGGTGGAAGCCGACCAGTTTCTTTGATTTGTCCCATGAAATCAACAAGTTGGCCAAGTTGCTTCTTCACTTCGGTGATGTCTCGGCCATGAGAATCCAATGTCTCCTTGGTCTTCGATTGTCCATCAAGGAGAACTTGTGTGGAGGCCGAAAGTTGTGACAACATCTTGTCATAATCCGGATTTGTGAAGGGTTGAGATGAAGAACCATGCTGCATCGGTGGCCTAGGCTGAAATGGAGGGCGTTGGTAGCTTTGTTGAGGTACCGGAGGATTCAAAGTTCCCTCATTGCTGCTCCATCGAAAGCCTGGATGATCTCGGTTGCCGAAGTTGTTGTAGTTGTTGTATCGTTGGCCTCCTTGATATCCACCGATGGCGTTAGCGTGCTCCATTTCGCTAGCTTGCTCTGGCGCTTGAGGGCATTGGTCATTATGGTGACCTTGTACTTGACATATGCCACAGACAGGCCTATGAGTTGCTTTGGCTCTTGTCGTTTTGAGCTCTAAAACCTTCTCTAGCATATGAGCTAGTTTGTCGTATTTTTCATCCGCGTCGGTTTTAGAACTAACTTTGCCGACTGCTCTTCTGTTGGACATTCCATACTGTGCATCGTTGTTCGCCCGATTCTCTAGAAGAGTTCTAGCTTCGGTTTCGTTTAAGTCCATGAATGCACCGGTAGCTGCTTCATCGAGCAATTCCCTATCGATCGCCTTGAGACCATCATAAAAGTAATTCATGAGATTGGTCTCAGAAAATCCATGAGATGGGCAGGTGGCACACAAAACTTTGAATCGGTCATAATATTGGCCGAAAGTCTCGTCCGGTTTCTGTGTAATGCCAGTGATTTGCTTCCTCAAGACGGTGATCTTTGAGGCCGGGAAGTACTTCGCCTGGAACATGTCCGCAAGTTGCTTCCATGTGGTAATACGGTTTGGCGGTAGTTCCATGAGCCAAGACTCGGTCCTGTCGGTTAGGGTGAATGGGAATGCTTTAAGCTTGAAGAGCTCCGTATCAGCATCGGCTGGCTTCATGCTGTTACAAACAAATTGGAATTGTTTGAGATGCTTATTCGGATCTTCATTTGAAAGTCCGTGAAAAATGGGCAGTCGGTGGAGGAAACCACTCTTCAGCTCGATGTCCTTCATGTTTTCCCCCGGTGGTGGAAAAGCAATGCTTGAAGGCCCGCTGCTCCACTCGGTTGAGCAGGTGCGCTGACGAAGGGATTGTCCTGCATTGGCCATATTGACTTCTTGTGCTTCCGGCTCTGAATTATGATCAGTTGATGAATGTGAAGAATCGGAACCTTCCTCAATAATGGGATAATCCAGCGGTTCTGATTGAGCTCTAAGTCTAGCTATCCTCTCTGCGATTTCCTCAAACTTTGTTTTAGATGGTCCAGGATTCTGATCGGACATTCATTAGCCTGAGCATCCACCAAAGACCAATTGTTAGTATCAAAAAAGAATATGTAATGAATATAGAGATACTAACCAAAAAAATGTAAAACATATAAAGAAAACAAAGCAAAACAAATAACAAATAAAATAGTAAACTACCAAAACAAACTATAAAAACTCACAAAGACTTAAAAACTATTAAAACATACAAAATGTATGAAGTTTAAGACACTAAATGTAATTTACTAAGTATTGCAAATGATCTAATCAATTTAAGGGCTATGCAAATGAATGTAATGAACTAAGACACGTTTTCTGCAAATTAACACTATATAATGTAAAAGCTTTGAATTTAGTTAGAACATATATATACATGGTTCAAATGCAAGCAAACAATAATTCACATTGAATTTATGCACAACACATTCTCATTAAATCAAATGCATCAAACAACAATCCTATGTGAAAAATGGAGTGAATGCATAAGAGAAATTGTTAGAACCTGCAGAAAACACACAAGTTACGTGCTTAAAATATGAATGCAAAGAATGACCTCTTCTTCGGTCTTATGCCCCTAACTTCACTTAGGTTAGGGTACTCGGTAGTGAAATCCGAGCATCATAAAGCTTTAGAGAGGTTATGCATGCTAAATCTAACGTTTTGTTAGTCCTTTACAGATTTTAATGCAAAAAGAAAAAACACACAAATTGACTAAGTATTATTTATTTTCCTTTGGCCCCAATTGTACGTGGTGCAGAGGCTCTCCACTGTGCAATGGGTCTCATTCATCAAAAGATGAAGTCTGATTCCAAGAGGTGTAAGCATGCATAATCCTATATACCATCTTTTAAAGGATTATGTCGTATTTATTAAGTTCATGTATTGTTTGTATTTATATGCACTTATGATTTACAGAGAGTACTCGAAATGACCATTCGTTAAATTTCTTGGACGTGCGGCCCGCACGAAAATGTATACTGACTCTCGCTAATTCAGCTTAGTTACATTTAGAAATGGCAAGTAGGGATAGAGATAACGCGAGAGGTAAGGACTAATACTTAGAACAACCTAAGGCTAACTCGTAAGAGTATATACTCCATTGTTGTTCTTAGAGACACCCCGAGGCTAACCAGTTATGGTATATACTCCAATGGTGTTCTATTGCTTAGATCCGAAACCCGGCACCAATCATAAACCCACTAACCATATCCAACAATCAGCCAAATTTTTGAGATAGTATATAATCTCAAGTCCTTAGTAAACTCCTCCCACAACCTCATGCCCATAACTTCACTTAGGTTATGGCGTGTGGTGATGAAATCCACACTTCATGAGGGGTTAAGGAGATAAACCAGAAAAAGAAGCACCTCCCTATTCCAAAGAACGAAACTTAATAACCAATACTCGTACTCAATGTAAATCAATTTAAATGCATCTACGAATTGAGTGCGCCTAAGATTTAAAAGGAATACACGATTTAGTTATTGAGTAAATCTCTTGTCCGTGCGGCCCGCGCGAAAATGTATACCAACTATCGTTAATTCTCGTAATTGTTGGAAATGACCAGTTGGGATAGATGTAACGCAAGAGGTGAGAACTAATTTCTGGGAACAACCTGAGGCTAACTCGTAAGAGTATATACTCCATTGTTGTTCTTAGAAACACCCCGAGGCTTACTCGTAAGAGTATATACTCCAATGGTGTTCTGTTTTCTTAGTTCAAAACCAGTCACCATTCATAACCCTTCTAGACATCATGACCAATTATTACTCGAAATCACAAGATAGTATACAATCTCAAATGTTTGTAAACTCCGCCCACAACCTCATGCCCATAACTTCACTTAGGTTATGGCGTGTGGTGATGAAATCCACACTTCATGAAGGGTAAGGAGATAGACAAACAAAAGAGGCACCTCCCTATTCCATAGAGATTTATTTAATAACTAAGTGCGAGTACTCAAATTAAATCAAAGACTATCCTTTAACATGAAAATAAATTATGCAAGTGTAAATACGAAGTGTAAATAAATTCGTATAAGTAAATATGAATTGTAAACATGTATGTAAATTTCTACAAGTATAAACAAGTATGTATCTCGAAAATTATAGACATGCTTTTAATTACATATGTACAACGAAATCATACAAAAACTTTATAATTACCCGGCAACGGCGCCAAAAATTGATACGCGCAAAACATGCATTTAACGTTAACACAAAGTAGACCCTAAAAACACAGTTCACACGTAAAGCAATTTAAAACCCTTATTTTGTCCTTATAATATTGGCGAGTAGGGATCGTTCTATCCGGGGAATTAAAGGGCGCATGCATGGTTTCGTTAATAAGCGGAAATCTAAAGGTTTGGGGGGGATTGGAAATTGGTTAATTAATCTACGAAATTAAAGTACAAAAACATGCAAACACAACAAGAACTCCTAGACTTCTAACATGTTTTACTCATAGACAAGTTTAACAATCAAGAACCCTTAAAGTCTAATTATTCTTACTAAAAATAAGAAGTTACACTACTAATTACAAGTGATCATCTCATCTTATTAACCTTACTCTTTTTCATGCCTAAATACTCTAAGTAAGCTGCGAAATTTATAACTTCCAACTAAATATACATGCTTGATATTTGAGTAGGAATGCAACTTAGCGTCTAAACACCCTAAACAAAGTACGATCATCGAAACATGCGAAAGATAGGGACTTAGCGTATTATCTAACACATGCTTTCGAAGCTTTAAGATTGTATCAAACATGCATAAAAGGCTTGAAATTATAAACACATGCAATTTACGAAAAGACTTAAGAACATATAACTCAAATCCAAACTTGTTCTTCATTAAATACATCAAAGTGATCCAATACAAAGCAAAAGACAAGAGATTGAAGATCATGGTTACACTTTTTGTCTTGAATGCTTGATGACTTCTTGAAGGTGGTTCTCAATCACAAGGGACTTAGCGTATTGTGAATGATCCGATGGCTTCGGAGGCTGGAATGCTTCGGCTTGGAGAGGATCCTTGAAGTGTTTATGGAGGAGAGGTATTTGTGTAGAGGTTTGGCTTGTAAAATGGGAGATGATCTGTATTATGGCAGGCCTCCCTCTCATATATAGGCAAAGGAATTGCCTACCTCTCTCTTCCACCTTGCCTCTTCATTAAATGCTAGCATTAATAACCAAGGCAAGTCACTCCCCTAGTCATCATTTGTGATCATTATAAGCAAGAGTCACCAAGCTAGTCACACCTTTAGTCACCATTGTGATGATCAAAAGCAAGAGTCACCAAGCCTTGTCACCCTTTGTGATGATCACAAAGCAAGAGTCACCAAGCCTAGTCACAAAGCTTGACAACTTTGACTTTTCCTCTTCCCCAAGTGGCTTCCTTGCCAAAATTAATGGGCTTGGGCTGGTTTTTGGGCCGAAACAAACTTTGAGAAATGGGCCCATAAAATGCTTTTTGGGCCGGCCCATTCCCGGTGGTCCAAAATCGCAAAAATCGCAAAATCGCCGAAATTCCTCCGAATTGCGCAGTTATTCATCTCCACCGTAAATAACCTAAAAATAACAAATTAAATAAAAAAAAAACATAAAAACTAAAATTATAACATAGCTCAACGTAAAGGGAAATGCTTTAAGAATCGAGCATAAAATGCGTATATCATTCACCAAGTAATATATGTTATAAAACATATGCGAGTCGAAACATAATTAAATCAAACCAAATAGTATACGAGGAGACGCTGACTCCAACTCGTAAACAGAGCATGCACGGAAAATCTCACAGTCAGAACCACGGGGTCCCTAGCCCACACGTGATCCTAGCTGAAGTAGCACAGTCGGAACCACGGGGTCCGTAGCCCACACGTGATTCAGAACCACGGGGTCCCTAGCCCACACGTGATTCTAGCTGGTAAACATCCTCGGGGATCAGCCGGGATGCAGTGTGTCGATACAACCTCATAAACTACGACTGTACTCTGTGAAAATCAAATCATAAACAGTTCGATGCAAATGCATGAAACAACATATAAATGTATGTATACTCGTATACACATATCTGTATAAGTATAATCGTATAACACATGCTCGTAATAAACATAATCTCGTATGAAATCTCATGCTCGTAAAACCATAATCATGTTGCATGCTCAAGTTCATAAAACGTATATAAAAGACTCGCAATCAATCCGTGAAAATAAATTGTCCACTCACAGACTAGCATAATGCGATATGCGTTAACCTGTGATCCGGCGGAAAGTCCCTCGCCAAAACAACGATCACGAACACCTGAATAATCACAATATCCAATTCTCACAATCATAATTCGACAATTCAAAACAAATCACGAGAAACCACCATTCTCGGAAACACGTAATCCGATAACGACAAACTGTCGGAAATCCAGAAATCACACCTCAATACCTCGCTGTAATTTCGGACGCTCAACTCGAAAAACGAACCTCCCCACTGCGATCGGGGCGCGATTTCGAGTCAAATGACATGCAACTAGTCGAAAATCTCAAAAAGTCAAAGTTGACCGCCGTTGACCACCGCCCACGGCGGCGCCGCCACCTGACCGGAAAATTTCACGGCGGAGCAACCCCTATTCCACTCAAAATCATCCACTGAGCAACTTTGTCAACTGCAACAAAGGCCAATTCTCACTCTAACTCATCCAATTTCACGAAAAACCGAATGTACACACAAATTTCAAATCCAAAATTCTCCATCCACAAATCGAATTAGAACTCCATACCTATATGGTTAGAATCACAGTGAAGAGGGCTACAAAACCCAGTACCTCTTGAACTTCAATTCGGTTGAAATCGATGAACCCGATTACCTCAAAAAAATCCCCAAATTTAGGCCGGAATTCCTCTCTCCACCGTTCACCTCGCCATGAACGGTGGCCGGCACGGGATCGAGGCTAGGGCCTCTAGGCGCACCGAACAGGACCGGAGGCAAGCCGTGGGGTGGCCGGAATCCCCACGCCGCCGTGGAGCACCGTGAGCTGTCGACGGGAACTCTCCTCCATCGGTCAACTCATTTAATGGTAATCTTTGACTTTCCCAAAGGAGCAAGTCCACTATTTAAAACTTTCCCAATTTGGAAACTCATAATTATCCATTTCGACGAACTTTGAACACCTGCAACTTTCTCGTCGAAATTCCGATTCCGATAATTCTCGCGGCAACAAACTCGACTCGACATGTTCTTCAATTATCACCCAAAGTCAAACACATCGGCCAATCGGATAAAAAGTCAACGGCTCACACCAACACATATTAAATCGACAAAATAAACAACTTAATCTTCGTAACTCAGAATAATGCTCTGGAAGTTCCCACGAGCTCAAAATTAAATTCTAAACAACTTCCGTGAAGAAGCCGAAACCAAATTCTCGACCGGTAATTTAGTCGTTAAGAGCACAACCATTTAAATCCGAAACCGCCCAAATATTCATAATTAATTCCTCGGTCGTCCAAATAACGATCCAGAACTGCCCACGAACTCGTAGTCACACGTAGAACGACTCTCGAGAAGAGACTCAGCTACAATTCTCGGCCAATAATTAAGTCGTTAACAAACCTGGCGGGTCAAATACTGTCGAAACTCTGCGACTACGCAGTAACTCACGTATATAGGTGATCATACTGCTGATTCTGGTCCGGGTCGTCATAAATCCACCCCCCTTAAAAAATTTCGACCTCGAAATTTCCGAGTCTGCTGACTAAAAGTAGGAGCACTGCCTCTGCATACTGCTCAAATCTCCAACGGCAACCTCAACTGAACAACTCTGACAACCGTCTCCACAATAGGAGATAACTCTGTGCTGAAATCCCTGTACCCACAAATTTCGAATCTGAACTGGCTCCACACAATAGCCAAGTGTTCCTACATAAGGAACAGATAAGGTACACAACACGTAACAAACCTGAAACACAGTTCCGCAACACGGAACGCAACACATATAAAGCCAACACTATAGGCGACGCCGAATTATACGGCACAATACAACACGCCTATGACCGCATCTGGATAAAAACAATATGGCAAATCACAACTCAACCTACACAGATCAACATAACTCACACACTCATATCAACATAGCTCAAACATCGGACTCAGGCATTTATCAACCCCATTATGCTAATCTGACAGTCTGTGGTAGCATATTCCACAAAATCAGAACCAAACATCAACTCAAACTCAAACCAAACTCGCTCCAGCACAGTGGAGTACAACATCGTTCCTCAAACGATATCATGCAACGTCATAATCATAGTGGTCCACAAACTGGTACTGCATGCAATCTCGAACAGCTGAAACTGCTGGTCCCAAATCTCTCGGAACTGCAATACCGAGGTCCACAACATGCCCTCCAAGGTCTGAATAGTCCTCAAAGATCGCTCGCCAATCTGAGGATAAGAACCAGTACAAACTCGTAATCTGGTCCCCAATGCTCGCTGCAAAGCTTACCAACACTCTGTTGTAGCTGACTACCTCGATCAGTGAACTGGGACACAGGTACACTGCGGGAATGGACAACCTCCGCCAATCACAGCTATGCCAGCCTGCGACTGAAATCCTATCCCAAAAGTACAAGGAGGCGTACTAAGTTCATCAAATGGTCCACAAAGGCCTAACAACTGGTATCACAACCAAAGTGCATACAAACACACACAAACACAGCAACAATCGCCACGTCTAACCGGAAATCTCAAATGGCTGACACTTCTCGGCAACTCTCTGCCTCGTTGCCTACGCCAGTCGACATGTGTGGTATCCGCACACACAAGCTGCTATATTGCTCTTTATGTTGCATCACGAGTAGTAATCTCGAAGTATTAGACACAACTCCGCATCACTAGCGCCAAAAGCACGCAAAATAATGAGATTCAACATCATCACACTCGAACTCTGCTCCCGATGCCCGCAACTCGGCTAACACGGAAACTCGAGCCACACTCACATGAAACACTGAAGCTCCTGACTCTAAACTGAATGCATCAGCAACAACATCCCAGAAGGATGGTCCAAGGACAACTACTAGCCTCTCCTGAACAAACTCAAATGTGCAGCCATAGCCGTTAGTGGACCCCATCCATCTACACTGCCTCAAGCCCAAATCTGGCCGAGAATGCAAGTGGATGAAACTCAAGTGATCAGTGTACGTCCTACACCTCGCTGCACGCTGTGACGACCCGGACCAGAATCAGCAGTATGTTCAGCTATATTCGTGAGCTACGGCGTAGTCGCAGAGTTGCGACAGTTGTTTTAATCGCCGAAGCTTCTTAACGACTAAATTATTGGCCAAGAATTGGAGCTGGGTCTCTTCTCGAGAGTCATAGTATATGTGATTTCGAGTTCGTGGGCGGTTCCAGATCATTATTTGGACGACCGAGGAATTAATTATGAATATTTGAAGTTCAGATTTAAATGGTGGGCTACTTAACGACTAAATTATCGGACGGGAATTTGGTCTCGGCTTCTTCACGAAAGTTGTTCAGAATTTAATTTCAAGTTCGTGGGAACTTTCGGAGCATGATTTGGAGTTACGAGGAATTAGTTGCAAATTTTTCCGTTTGTTGATTAATTAGTCGATTTAAATGTGTGTTGGTTCGAAGGGTTGACTTTTTATCGGTTTGGTCGATGTGTTTGACTTTGGGTGATAGTTGAAGAGTACATTGAAACGAGTTTGTGGCCGCAAGAATTATCGGAATCAGAGTTACGACGCGAGAGTTTTGAATATTCGAAGTTTGTCGCAACTAATTGGGGAAGTTTCCTTTTTGGGAAGGGCTATATATAGCAGGTTGCCGAAAAGGGAAAGTCAAGATGGTCATTAATATGGTTGACCGAGTTGACTGAGTCAACTCGGTGGTGAAGGTGATGTGCGACGTACTCGGCGGTCCACGGTGGTGGTTGGCCGTCCGGCCACCTCCGGCCATGGCTCCGGTCCCATTCTCTTCGGCTCGGCCTCCCGAGTTCATCCTTGGCCACCATGCACGGCGTGGCTCATGGTGGAGAGAGAAAGCTTGAACCAAAGTTTGAAGATTTGGGTTTAATGGTGGTTTGTGATTCAAGCCGAATTGAGCTGCAACTTTGAGTGGGCTTTGAAGCTCTCATCCCCTTGATGCTCCCCTGTAAGTTTCGTGTTTCAATTCGATGTGTACATGGAGAATTTTGGAGTTGAAGATTTGGTACCAATTCGGGTTTTCATGAAATTGAGCTAGTTAGAGTTTGAATTGGACCTTGTTGCATTTATGAAAGTTGCTCAGTGGGTGGTTTTACATGGAATAGGGGTTGCTCTGCCGGAAAATTCTCCGTTTGGTGGTGGCGCCGCCGTGGGCGGCGGTCAACGCGGCGGTCAACGGTCAACGGCGGTCAACTTTGACTTTTTCGCAGTTTTCGACGAGTTGCATGTCATTTGACTCGAAATCGCGCCCCGATCGCAGTGGGGAGGTTCGTTTCTCGATTTGAGCATCCGAATGTATAGCGAGGTATTCGTGATCGTTTGTTTGGCGAGGGACTTTCCGCCGGATCACGGGTTAACGCGATACGCGTTACGCCAGACTGTGAGTGGACAAGTTTATATTTTCACAGTTGATTTGCGAGTTCGTGGATTTTATGGTTTTCCGTATTTAAATTATACGTTGTTGAGATATATGTTGTTTTCGGAGGTATTGTTATATGTTTATTTGTGATGGCATTATTTACATCGATGTAACAGAGTTGAGAGATTCCTCTGGACCAGAGTTGAGAGATTCCTCTGGGCGGGGTTGAGTGGTCCCCTGCGTGCCGCCAGGGTTGAGTGGTCCCCTGGCCTATCACTGTCAGGTTTGAGCGATTCACCTGACGTCGGGTTTGAGAGGTCGCCCGACAACCTCTGTATATATTTATATGTGTTGTGTTTTCCGAACTCGCACTGTTTTATATTGAGTATGTGTATAAACTGGTGAAAGGCATATGTTATTTTCGTCCACTCACTCTAACGTTTTTTATTTGCCTTTCCCCTGGGCTTTTCAGTTTCCGTGCCCAGTTTGCAGTTCAGGCTCTGGTGTCGCACGTCGTGGTCGGAGGCATAGTGCTCGAGCTACTTTGTTCTTCCAGTAGGTTTATTGTTCTACCTACTGTGATATACGTATATGATTATGTATTAGAAGTCGCTCTGAGTTTCCTATTGTATATGTTATACGATTTTACTCCGGATTTTCCGTAAAGTACATATATATTTACTACTTTACGTTATTGTTGATATATTGAGAAATCCGGATGGGATTGGTGCCCACGGTTTGCTTTTTGTGGCATAGGATGAAGTGTATTTTCCACGTGCAGGTAATGGTAATTCAACGTTAGTAACGAAACTCTGTCCAAATTTCGAAAAGTTTTTGTTGGTTCGTGTTTTCGAATTGATTCCGATTTAGGGAGCTAAATCGGGGTTGGGTCCTTTCAGCTTGGTATCAGAGCATTAGGTTGTCAGATTCTGTAGACTCTTGTAGTTGTGACGCTTAGGGTATTTGAGTTGATACAGCATGACTGGAGTGATGACCCGACTGGCCAGCGGTACTCATCAATACTTCGGGTGTTGTGTGTCCTCAAATATCTGCGGTTTCATGATTACGTTCCACTTGTTATGAATGATGTTTTATTCATTAGGATGCCTCCTGACGTGCTTTCCGTGTCGTTTCGGTTGTGGATCCTATTGAGGATCAATCGATGCGCGATTTGCCAGAGAACAGTGGATTGGGATGAGTATTCAGAGTTCAGTGAATTGTGTGGCACGGTTTGCCTGGTTATGTGTGTATAGGCGTCTACATATTGCCTCAGAGCTGAGATTTAAGGCTGTTGATGTATGCCTGAGTTAGATCAGTGTATTTTGTGGGCTGTTATTGTGTGAGTACCGGTTGCGACTCCATGGCCTACATTCAGGGTGTTGTTTATACGGTAATGGTTTTATCAGGCTATCCAGCAATTGTTTGTGGAGTGTTTACCCACCTGAGGCAGAGATGCATTGTCCAAATGTTTGTTTCGGTGTGCACGAGTTATGTGGCTTCAGAGGAAGTAGTGCACGAGGTTCGAGATAAGTTTGAACCTGAGTATCAGAGAGAGTCTGATTGATGTGCCTCGAGACATCTGTGAGGAGCTTAGTGTGTTGCACTCAATGGCGAGGCTATCGAGAAGGAAAGGTGTACGCGGTTTTCGATTTGATGATTTGAGGAAAGTGGACTTAGTCGAGATTTTGATGAGGTTGAATTCCGACACTTCGAGATCAGTGACTTCATCAGATTGTGACCTTTTCGATTATGTTGAGGATTCTCTGCTGATCCGTTTGGCGATGGCGGTGATCACAGAGTAGCGGACTTGCTCCTGTGGCATGAGTTTAGACGATTGTTGGTGATCCTTTCACGTAGCAGGTGTTGCGGTGACTTGTGTTCATGGAACATTTTGAGATGCTGTTTCGTAGTGACCAGGAGGGTTACGTTACGAGGGAGCACCCTCAGTCAGCTGTTTTAGCGGTTCGACAGTTCAGAGTTCGCGAGGAGATCCTCATGTTGTTCCTACAGTCTGATCAATGTACCTTTTTGACGAGTTATTCAGCAAGTCGCATTTGACGTGGGTGGCTAGTTGGGCATGTTGGAGTTCGTGCCATGACCTTGTTTGAGGACAGACTTTTCTCCGAGGTTACTGTTGTTTGATATCCATGGATATTGTACCTGCGTCTCCACTTCCGAGGTTTTGGAGAGTGTTGCATTCATCCGGAGGTTGCGAGATCCTTGTTGGAGATTATGTGTTAGCCGCGGATCTGTTATAGCCGGATATCGTGGTTTTGATGTGATTATGAGTAAGGACTTACTGATGATGCATTTGGCTGTGTTTGAGTGCCTCGAGGAGGAGGTTGTGTTTCGACAACCAGTTTTCCCCGAGATGCTGTTTCGCGGTGATGGTCGAGCGGATGGTGGAGACGAGTTATGTTGTTTGCTTAGCACATGTTGTGGATACTATGGTTGCTGTACCTGACATTGGTGACATTGAGGTGGTTCCCGAGTTTTCAGGTGTATTCCGGAGGAGTTACCAGGTGTTTCTCCAGTTTGGGTGATTGACTACACCATTGAGCTTGTACCAGGCGCTGGACTCATTTTACCGACGTCTTGTCGTACGAAGCCAGCGGAGCTGATGGAGCTATAGTTTCGACTCTAGGAGTTGCTGGAGGAGGTTTTAGGAGATTTCATGCGACCCCGCGTATTTGCGTGGTGTGCTTTTGGATTGTGTGTATGGATGTTGGTTGGTTCGACGTGGTGGTGCATTGACTACCGAAGCCTGATTCGCTTTAGAGAAGAGCGAGTATCCTCCGCTTCGGATTGACGGTTGGTTTAATCAGCTCAAGGGAGCTTCGGTCTTTTCGAAGATTGATTTCGAGACCGGATACCATCAGTTGAGGATCGATGAGTTAGTTGTGGCTTGGACAGCTTTTGGATCTCGGTGCGAGCATCAGAAGTTCTTGGTCACGCTGTTTGATTGATCAATGCCCCGTAGATCGTGTGGACTTGATGGACCATGTGTTCAGACGGTTTCTGGACGAGTTGCGGTCGTGTTCGTTGGCAATGTCCTGATGTACTCCGAGAGTGTGGGCCAGCACCTGAGACAATTATGAGCGGTTTTGCGGACTTCGCAAGATGGTCAGCTGTTTGTGAAGTTCAGCCAGTGTGAGTTTTGGCCGATTAGCGTGAAGATTTTGGGCTGTGTGATGCTATCCGAGGGAGTTGGCGTGGATTCTGATCAGATGGAGGCCATGGTGATTTGGGATTGCCCTACTATCGTACTGGAGATCCAGAATTTCTCTTGAATTTAGCAGGTTATTACCGACGGCTTGTACAGGATTTTTTCCGGATTGCCACTCTACTTTCCGGATTGACGAAAAGGTGTCAAGTTCGAGTGGTTCGATGCACACGAGGAGAGTTACTTACTCCTGCAGGATGGTTGACCGTTGCTTTGGTTTTGACCTTGCCAGGCGACCGCGACGAGTTCGTGGGATATGGCGATGCATCGAGATTTTGGTTGGGTTGTGCTTTGATGCTGTGTAGCAGAGCGGTGGCTCATGGTTACGGACAGTGGAAACTTATGAGGCTACGTATCCGGAGTTTGATTTAGGTGTAGCTGTATTTGTGTTAGCATCAGAAAGTTTGAGACACTATAGCAATGGCGTGCAGCGCAGTGTAAGACGTACACTGGTCATTTGAGTTTCATCCACTTGCATTTTTGGCCAGATTTGGGCTTGAGGCAGTGTAGATGGAGGGAGTCGACTAACGACTATGGCTGCACATTAGAGTTTGTTCGAGAAGGTTAGAGGTTATACTTTGACCATCCGTTTGGGATGATGTTGATGCTGATACATTCAGTTGAGAGTCAGGAGTTTCAGTATTGCATGTGTGTATGTGTGGCTCGAGTTTCCGTGTTAGCCGAGTTATGGGCTACGAGAGCTGAGTTCGAGTATAATGGTGTTGAGGCTCGTGGTTTTGCGCGCGATTGACGCCAGTGATGCGGAGATGTATCAGATACTCCGAGTTTATTACTCGTGACGCAACATGAAAAGCAATGTAGCAGCTTATGTGTATAGAAGCCACATTTGTCGACTGGCGATGGCTAGGAGGCAGAGGTTTGCCGAGATGTGTCAGCCATTTGAGATTTTCGGTTAGACGTGGCGATTGTTGCTGTGATTGTGTGTGTTTATATGTACTTCGGTTTATGGTACCAGTTGTTTGGCCATTGTGGATCGTTTGATGAACTTAGTGTGTTTCTTTGTACTTTCGGAGATGATTTCAGTGGCAGGCTGGTATAGCCGTGCTTGATGGAGATTGTCCATTCCATGGTGTGCCTGTGTCCCAGTTCGCTGATCGAGACAATCAGCTACGACAAAGTGTTGACGAGCTTTGCAGCGAGCATTGGGGACCAGATTACGAGTTAGTACCGGTCCTTGTCCTCAGATTGGTGAACGATCTTCGAGGACTATTTAGGCCTTTGAGGGTATGTTGTGGACCTCGGTATTGCAGTTCAGGAGGATTTGGGACCAGCAGTTTCAGTTATTTGAGATTGTATGCAGTACCGGTTTGTGGACCACTATGGTTTGATGTTGCATGATGTCGTTTTGAGGAACGATGTTGTACTCCATTGTGTTGGAGAGAGAGTTTGGTTTGAGTTTGAGTTTATGTTTGATTCTGATTTTGTGCAATGTGTGACCACAGACTGACAGATTAGCGGAATGGGGTTGATAATTGCTCGAGTCCGATGTTTGAGCTCTGTTGATCTGAATGTGTGAGTTGTATTGTTGTGTGTAGATGAGCTGCGAATTGCCATGTTATTTTGATTTGTATGTGGCCATAGGCGAGTTTGTGTTATGCCGTATGGTCGGCATCGCCTATAGCATTGGTTTTTGTGGGAGTTGTGTTCCGTGTGGCGGAACTGTGTTCCGGTTTGCTATATGTTGTGTACCCTATCTGTTCCGTATGCAGAAACACTTGGCTATTGACTGGAACCAGTTCAGATTTGTGATTTGAGGGTACAGGGATTCCAGCACGGAGCTATCTCCTCTTACGCAGATGGTTGTCGGAATTGTGCAGTTGAAATTGTCGCTGGGAAGTCGAGCAGTATGCAGAGGCAGTGCTCCTGTGTTTAGCCGTCAGATTTAGAAATTTTGAGGTCGAAATTTTTCTAAGGGGGGTGGATTTGTGACGACCCGGACCAGAATCAGCAGTATATTCAGCTATATTCGTGAGCTACGGCGTAGTAGCAGAGTTGCGACAGTTGTTTTAATCGCCGAAGCTTCTTAACGACTAAATTATTGGCCGAGAATTGGAGTTGGGTCTCTTCTCGAGAGTCGTGGTATATGTGATTTCGAGTTCGTGGGCGGTTCCGGATCGTTATTTGGACGACCGAGGAATTAATTATGAATATTTGAAGTTCAGATTTAAATGGTGGGCTACTTAACGACTAAATTATCGGACGGGAATTTGGTCTCGGCTTCTTCATGGAAGTTGTTCAGAATTTAATTTCGAGTTCGTGGGAACTTCCGGAGCATGATTTGGAGTTACGAGGAATTAGTTGCGAATTGTTCCGTTTGTTGATTAATTAGTCGATTTAAATGTGTGTTGGTTCGAAGGGTTGACTTTTTATCGGTTTGGTCGATGTGTTTGAATTTGGGTGATAGTTGAAGAGTACATTGAGACGAGTTTGTGGCCGCGAGAATTATCGGAATCGGAGTTACGACGCGAGAGTTTTGAATATTCGAAGTTTGTCGCAACTAATTGGGGAAGTTTCCTTTTTGGGAAGGGCTATATATAGCAGGTTGCCGAAAAGGGAAAGTCAAGATGGTCATTAATATGGTTGACCGAGTTGACTGAGTCAACTCGGTGGTGAAGGTGATGTGCGACGTACTCGGCGGTCCACGGTGGTGCTTGGCCGTCCGGCCACCTCCGGCCATGGCTACGGTCCCATTCTCTTCGGCTCAGCCTCCCGTGTTCATCCTTGGCCACCATGCACGGCGTGGCTCATGGTGGAGAGAGAAAGCTTGAACCAAAGTTTGAAGATTTTGGGTTTAATGGTGGTTTGTGATTCAAGCCGAATTGAGCTGCAACTTTGAGTGGGCTTTGAAGCTCTCATCCCCTTGATGCTCCCCTGTAAGTTTCGTGTTTCAATTCGATGTGTACATGGAGAATTTTGGAGTTGAAGATTTGGTACCAATTCGGGTTTTCATGAAATTGAGCTAGTTAGAGTTTGAATTGGACTTTGTTGCATTTATGAAAGTTGCTCAGTGGGTGGTTTTACATGGAATAGGGGTTGCTCTGCCGGAAAATTCTCCGTTTGGTGGTGGCGCCGCCGTGGGCGGCGGTCAACGGTCAACGGCGGTCAACTTTGACTTTTTCGCAGTTTTCGACGAGTTGCATGTCATTTGACTCGAAATCGCGCCCCGATCGCAGTGGGGAGGTTCGTTTCTCGATTTGAGCATCCGAATGTATAGCGAGGTATTCGTGATCGTTTGTTTGGCGAGGGACTTTCCGCCGGATCACGGGTTAACGCGATACGCGTTACGCCAGACTGTGAGTGGACAAGTTTATATTTTCACAGTTGATTTGCGAGTTCGTGGATTTTATGGTTTTCCGTATTTAAATTATACGTTGTTGAGATATATGTTGTTTTCAGAGGTATTGTTATATGTTTATTTGTGATGGCATTATTTACATCGATGTAACAGAGTTGAGAGATTCCTCTGGACCAGAGTTGAGAGATTCCTCTGGGCGGGGTTGAGTGGTCCCCTGCGTGCCGCCAGGGTTGAGTGGTCCCCTGGCCTATCACTGTCAGGTTTGAGCGATTCACCTGACGTCGGGTTTGAGAGGTCGCCCGACAACCTCCGTATATATTTATATGTGTTGTGTTTTCCGAACTCGCACTGTTTTATATTGAGTATGTGTATAAACTGGTGAAAGGCATATGTTATTTTCGTCCACTCACTCTAACGTTTTTTATTTGCCTTTCCCCTGGGCTTTTCGGTTTCCGTGCCCAGTTTGCTGTTCAGGCTCTGGTGTCGCACGTCGTGGTCGGAGGCATAGTGCTCGAGCTACTTTGTTCTTCCAGTAGGTTTATTGTTCTACCTACTGTGATATACATATATGATTATGTATTAGAAGTCGCTCTGAGTTTCCTATTGTATATGTTATACGATTTTACTCCGGATTTTCCGTAAAGTACATATATATTTACTACTTTACGTTATTGTTGATATATTGAGAAATCCGGATGGGATTGGTGCCCACGGTTTGCTTTTTGTGGCATAGGATGAAGTGTATTTTCCGCGTGCAGGTAATGGTAATTCAACGTTAGTAACGAAACTCTGCCCAAATTTCGAAAAGTTTTTGTTGGTTCGTGTTTTCGAAAGGGTTTGATTCCGATTTAGGGAGCTAAATCGGGGTTGGGTCCTTTCAGCGCTATAGATGTGGTGTCTCGAACTCTCTGATGCTAACATAAGGACAGCTACACCCAAATAACACATAGGATACGTAGCTACATAAGATTTTCCACTGTCCGTAATCATGAGCCACCGCTCTGCAAAGCTGCATCAACACATATCCAAATCCAATCCTCGATGCATCGCCATAACTCACTAACCCGTCGCGGTCGTCAAGTAAGGTCAAAACCGAAGCAACGGTCAACCATCTTGCAGGAGTAAGTAACTCTCCTCGCGCGCATCGAACCACTCGAACTTGACGCCTTTTTCGTCAATTCGGAAAATGGAGTGGCAATCCGGGAAAATCCTGCACAAGCCATCGATAATAGCCTGCCAAACCCAAAAGACTCCCGATCTCTGGTACAATAGTAGGGAAATCCCCAAATCAATACGGCTTCTAACTGATCAGGATCCACGCCAACTTCCTCGACTGACATCACACAGCTCAAAATCTTCACGCTAATCGACCAAAACTCACACTGGCTGAACTTCGCAAACAGCTAACCGTCTCGCGAAGTCCGCAAAACCGATCGCAATTGCTTCAGGTGCTGATCCACACTCCTGGAATACATCAAGACATTGCCAACGAACATGACCACAAACTCGTCCAGAATCGTCTGAACACATGGTCCATCAAGTCCACACGATTTACGGGGCCATTGGTCAACCAAACAGCGTGACCAAAAACTCCTGATGCCCGCACCGAGATCCGAAAGCTGGCCAAACCACAACTGACTCATCAAACCTCAACTGATGGTATCCGGATCTGAAATCAATCTTCGAAAAGACTGAAGCTCTCATAAGCTAATCAAACCAATCGTCAATCCGAAGTGGAGGATACTCACTTTCCTCTGAAGCAAATCAGGCTTCCGGTAGTCAATACACCACTTCGTCAAACCATACAACATCTGTGCAAACAATGCAAGAGCACACCCAGCAAGTACGCGGGGTCGCGTGAAATCTCCTCCAGCAACTCCTGGGGTCGAAACTGTAGCTCCATCAGCTCCACTGGCTCCGAACGACAAGATGCCGGTAAAATGAGTCCAGCGTCCGGTACAAGCTTAATAGTGTAGTCGATCTCCCGAACTAGAGAAACATCTGGTAACTCCTCCGGAACACACCTGGAAACTCGGGAACCACCTCAATGTCTCCAATAGCGGGCACAGTAACCGTAGTATCCATATCATAAACTAAGCAAGCAACATAATCCGTCTCCACCATCCGCTCGACCATCACCGCGAAACAGTATCTCGGGGAAATCTAGTCGTCGAAACACAACCTCCTTCTTGAGGTACTCGAACACAGCTAAATGCGTCGTCTGAAAGTCCATACACATAGTAACATCAAAACCACAATGTCCAGCTATAACAGATCCGCGGCTAAGCCATATCCTCCAACAAGGATCTCGCAACCTCCGGATGGATGCAACACTCTCCAAGACCTCGGAAGTGGAGATGCAGGTACAATAGCCATGGGTATCAAACAACAGTAATCTCGGAGAAAAGTCTGTCCTCGAACAAGGTCATGGCACGAACTCCAACATGCCCAACTAGTCGCCCACGTCAAATGCGACTTGCTGAATAACTCATCGAAAGGGTACATTGATCAAACTTCAGGAATAGCATCATGGCCTCCTCATGAACTCTGAGCTGTCGAATCGCAAACACAGCTGGTTGAGGGCGCTCCCTCGTAATGTGACCCTCCGGGTCACCGAAACAGCAACTGAAAGTACTCTTCGAACACAAATCACCGCAACACCTGCTCCGTGAAAGGATCACCAACGATCACCCAAACTCATGCCATAGGAGCAAGTCCGCTACTCTGTGATCTTCGCCATCGACAAACGGATCCTCTGCTTGATCTGATGGCCCTCAACATAATCGAAAAGACCACAGCCTGATGAAGTCACTGATCCCGAAGTGTCGAAACTCAACCTCATCAAAATCTCGACTAAGTCCACTTCCCTCAAACTATCACATCGAAAACCGTGTACATCTTTCCCTCACAATAGCCTCGCCACTGAGTGCAGCACACTAAGCTCCTCACGGATGTCTCGAGGCACATCAATCAGACTCTCTCTGAAGCTCAGGTTTAAACTCATCTCGAACCTTGTGCACTGCTTCCTCTGAAGCCACATAACACGTGCAAACAGGGGTAAACATGTGAACAACGCATCTCTGCCTCAGGTGGGTAAACACTCCACATTCAATTGCTGGATAGCCTGATAAAACCATTACTATATAAACAACACCCTGATTGTAGGCCATGGAGTCGCAACAGGAACTCACATAATATCAGCCCACCAAATACAATAATCTGACTCAGGCAAACATCAACTGCCACAATCTCAGCTCTGAGGCAACATGTAGACGCTCATACACACACAACCAGGCAAACCGTGCCACACATATCTCTAAACTCAAAGTACTCATACAAACCCACGATTCTCTGGCAAATCGCGCGTCGATTGATCCTCAATAGGATCCACAACCGTATCGACACGGAAAGCACGTCAGGAGGCATCCTAATGAATAAAATATCGTTCACAACAAGTGGAACGTAATCATGGAACTTCAAATATTTGAAAGCATACAACACCCGGAATATTGATGAGTATCCGCCGGCCGGTTGGGTCACCATTCCAGACATACTGTACATTCTCAAATATCCTTAGTAAACACGACTACAGAAGTCTACAGAACCTATAACCTAATGCTCTGATACCAAGCTGAAAGGACCCAACCCCGATTTAGCTCCCTAAACCGGAGTCAAACCCCTTCGAAAACACGAACCAACAAAAACCGTAGAAATTTTGGCAGAGTTTCGTTACTAACGTGGATTTACCATTACCTGCACGCGGAAAATACTCTTCATCCTATGCCACAAAAAGCAAACCGTGGGCACCAATCCCATCTGGATTTCTCAATATATCAACAGTAAAGTAAAACAATAAATATATCTATACTTTACTGAAATCCGGAGTAAAATCGTACAATGTAAACAACAGATTTCTCAGAGCGACCTCTAGTGTATAAACAGATAAGTATACCACAGTAGGTAGAACAATAAACCTACTGGACGAAATAAGGTAGCTTGAGCACTATGCATCCGACCACGACGTGAGACACCAGAGCCTGAACTGCAAACTGGGCACGGAAACCGAAAACCCCAGGGGAAAGACATGAAACACGTTAGAGTGAGTGGACGAAAATTAATGTCTTTCACCAAGTAATATATGTTATAAAACATATGCGAGTCGAAACATAATTAAATCAAACCAAATAGTATACGAGGAGACGCTGACTCCAACTCGTAAACAGAGCATGCACGGAAAATCTCACAGTCAGAACCACGGGGTCCCTAGCCCACACGTGATTCTAGCTGGTAAACATCCTCGGGGATCAGCCGGGATGCAGTGTATCGATACAACCTCATAAACTACGACTGTACTCTGTGAAAATCAAATCATAAACAGTTCGATGCAAATGCATGAAACAACATATAAATGTATGTATACTCGTATACACATATCCGTATAAGTATAATCGTATAACACATGCTCGTAATAAACATAATTTCGTATGAAATCTCATGCTCGTAAAACCATAATCATGTTGCATGCTCAAGTTCATAAAACGTATATAAAAGACTCGCAATCAATCCGTGAAAATAAATTGTCCACTCACAGACTAGCGTAACGCGATATGCGTTAACCCGTGCTCCGGCGGAAAGTCCCTCGTCAAAACAACGATCACGAACACCTGAATAATCACAATATCCAATTCTCACAATCATAATTAGACAATTCAAAAAAAATCACGAGAAACCACCGTTCTCGGAAACACGTAATCCGATAACGACAAACTGTCGGAAATCCGGAAATCACACCTCAATACCTCGCTGTAATTTTGGACGCTAAACTCGAAAAACGAACCTCCCCACTGCGATCGGGGCGCGATTTCGAATCAAATGACATGCAACTTGTCGAAAATCCCAAAAAGTCAAAATTGACTGCCGTTGACCGTCGTTGACGGCGGCGCCGCCACCTGACCGGAAAATTTCACGGCGGAGCAACCCCTATTCCACTCAAAATCATCCACTGAGCAACTTTGTCAACTGCAACAAAGGCCAATTCTCACTCTAACTCATCCAATTTCACGAAAAACCGAATGTACACACAAATTTCAAATCCAAAATTCTCCATCCACAAATCGAATTAGAACTCCATACCTATATGGTTAGAATCACAGTGAAGAGGGCTACAAAACCCAGTACCTCTTGAAGTTCAATTCGGTTGAAATCGATGAACCCGATTACCTCAAAAAAATCCCCAAATTTAGGCCGGAATTCTTCTCTCCACCGTTCACCTCGCCGTGAACGGTGGCCGGCATGGGATCGAGGGCCTCTAGGCGCACCGAACGGGACCGGAGGCAAGCCGTGGGGTGGCCGGAATCCCCACGCCGCCGTGGAGCACCGTGAGCTGTCGACGGGAACTCTCCTCCACAGAGTTGACTCGGTCAACTAGGTCAACTCATTTAATGGTAATCTTTGACTTTCCCAAAGGAGCAAGTCCACTATTTAAAGCTTTCCCAATTTGGAAACTCATAATTATCCATTTCGACGAACTTTGAACACCTGCAACTTTCTCGTCGAAATTCCGATTCCGATAATTCTCGCGGCAATAAACTCGACTCGACATGTTCTTCAATTTTCACCCAAAGTCAAACACATCGGCCAATCAGATAAAAAGTCAACGGTTCACACCAACACATATTAAATCGACAAAATAAACAACAATTGGAAATAAACACAACTTAATCTTCGTAACTCAGAATAATGCTCCAGAAGTTCCTACGAGCTCGAAATTAAATTCTGAACAACTTCCGTGAAGAAGCCGAAACCAAATTCTTGACCGGTAATTTAGTCGTTAAGAGCACAACCATTTAAATCCGAACTTCAAATATTCATAATTAATTCCTCGGTCGTCCAAATAACGATCCGGAACCGCCCATGAACTCGTAGTCACTTGTAGAACGACTCTCAAGAAGAGACTCAGCTCCAATTCTCGCCCAATAATTAAGTCGTTAACAAACCTGGCGGGTCAAATACTGTCGAAACTCTGCGACTACGCAGTAACTCACGTATATAGCTGATCATACTACTGATTCTGGTTCGGGTCGTCACAAAAGTCTCCCTCGTATACCATATTATTCTCACGCATTTTGACTCGCATATATTTTTATAACATATATTATTCGGCAAAAAACATTTATTTTCGTCCACTCACTCTAACTGTTTATATGTCTTTCCCTGGGCTCTTCGTTTTCTATGCCCAGATTGCAGTTTGGATTCAGGTGTCGCACGTCGAGGTTGGAGGCATAGTATTCAAGCCACTCTTCCTTTTTTTCAGTAGGTTTCTTGTTTGGCCTACCGTTGTGTATATATGTATATACTAGAGGTCGCTCTGAATACTCTGATGTTTATATTTTCATATGTTTTTCCCGGATTTCTGTAAAGTTACAGTTTTGTTTACTACTTTACATTATGATATGTTTTTGAGAAATCCGGATGGGATTGGTGCCCACGGTTTGGCTTTTGTGGCATAGGATGAAGTGTATTTTTCGGGTGCAGATTAATGGTAACTTCGCGTTATAGTGAAACTCTGCCGAAATTTCCATGGTTTTTGAAAGTTCGTGTTTTCAGGAAGGGTTTAATTCCGGTTTAGGAAACTAAATCAGGGTTGGGTCCTTTCAACACTAGACAAATCCTCTCGTTTACAAGCACCCCCCTGAACAACACACAGTTGAACTCACACGCATCAATTCTTTCATAACCAAGTGAAAAGATCACTCGCAATTTTTTTAATTCTCAAGTATGAACAGGGGAATGTGTGCCATTTAGGAAGAAGTTTATTAATGTAACTACATAAAGAGTCAACACTTGTGTCCAACCATCCATTTTCATTTTTCATGTCCATTGTATCTAATATGGCACTCAAAACAGCTTCCTCACTGCCTACATATAATGGGGTATGTGACTCCTTTAATAATCTATCGTACTTTTCATAATCATCGTCTACCATGTCATTGAAGTTGATGCCAGAATTATCTTCCACAAAATGTTCGGGTGCTTCTACATTGTATCCAACATAATACGGATATGCATCATGTAGAATCTCCAACTGCGGGTTCACTGAAGGACCGACTCTGTCTTGAAGCCACTATCTTCGTTGACTGAGCATTGTTGGTTCACTTGAAACTTCCCCGTGAAGGTGCCAGACAGTATACTCCGGATTCAAACCACTGTGTGATAAGTGATGATACATAGTATCCATAGTAACCTTGAACTGACCGTTCTTACAACTTTTGCATGGGCAGAAGTGATAATCAACTCTGTTACTATGTCGTCGGGCAAAATTCATAAACTCGAATATGTCTGTGATGTACCTTGGATCGGCATGAGGATAGGTCATCCAAGTTTTGTCTGGGTGTCCTTCCATGTTTCCTGTCAACATAAACAATCAATATGAACAAAGTTAACACGCAACATTTACGATACAACCTGTCCTCACACTTTTTCTCCTTATGCCTCCGGGATCGATCTTATCCCCTTCAGAGGAACACGACATTTGTCAACCCTCTTGCACCCATGGGTATCAGCTCTAGTTTTGAGAAATTTCAGCAGCATCTCTTTACAGTTCCTCGAGTGCACACATATCTAAACAACCTAATTTGCACTCGGGGAACATTATAAGGAGACACTGTCGAAATAATTTCCCAAAACTAAAACTGAAACCATATGAATAACAAAAGGATCAACAAAGTTGTGTTCACCTAAAGTGTTCAAAAATGCGACAATTCGAAAATCAACAACTCATCTCGATCAACTAGATAAGTTATTGATTCTCAAACGGGAATTCTAAGTTGATAAACACCACAATTATATATAACCCTACACTCGATTTCATGATTAACACTAATAACACCACTAATTGAGACCAATACACCTAATATACACTAATCATCACAAATTTCACTAAATTTAACCAAAGTTCAAACATTATTGATGAACCCATAACATGATTTATCACAATTCAATGATTCAAACACTAAAACTACAAACATAGGACCAAATTCAATTCAATTTCAAAAAGTTCACATATACATCAATTTCACTTCTTAATTAACATGTAATATGGTCATAAAGAGAGTTAAAGAGATAAAAATCAAATTAACCTTACTTAAGAATCAAATGGATGGCAAGAACAACCTTCTTTCTCAATTTCTTCAAATTTCTCTCCAAATCAGCCAAGAGCAGCTCTAGAACCCGAATGCTCTATTTTCCCAAAAATTTAACTTTATAAAAGATTTGACTTTAAGAAGGAAAGCAGATGCAATTAAAAAAAATGAGGCGGCGAAGATTGATCAATCTTTGTCTCCTCAGATCTCTTCGAGGCGACCAACATTGTTATACGTCGCTTCAGATACCTAAATTTGGTTACTTCCTTTTTCTGAAGTGACATAGAATAATGTTGGTCGCCTCAGTGATGTTGAAGCGACGTAGATTATTTCTGAGGCTGCGAATGCAATCTTCGTCGCCTAAGAGGGATTGGAGCGATGAAGGTACTTACCTTCGTCTCTTGGAAGCTGATCTTCAGTAGTGGAGATACTGTGATCGTCAAGACCAAAGGCAAAGAACTACGGATTATCGCATGGATCATCGAGACGACCAATTACTTGTACAACCAATTACTTGTACGTATTACAAGGGAGCTGGCCACAAAATTCAGTCATGTAAACAGAAGAAGGAGAATGAAAGTAAAGAAACAGAAACTATGGATAACTCATGTGGCAAAGCAAACAACCCTTCAACACCTGCAAAGGGAGTCCAGAAATGTACTAGGCAGGAATCAACAAGACGACTGATTACTTGCAAGTATTGGAAGGTACCTCGCCACAATATTCAAACATTTGAATGCAGGAAGGAAAAAGAAATTGTTGATAACACCCATCGCGAAGAAAGCAACCCTACAACACATGTAAAGAGAGTCTACAAATGTAGTAAATGTGGTGCTCTTGGGCACACATAGGCTAAATGTAAACAAAAGACAAAGGCTAAATGTACTAGGTGAGTAGAGATTATGACAATGATCCTGAGAAGTTAATTGCATGGTCTTCATTTAGTCTCTATTCTTGTGTTTCATAATGTTATGTTTTGGTTTATGTGGTACACTAGGAAAGTTGAATGAGGTTTATGGTTTAGAGTGTTAACGTATATAATGGGAATTTCTATTTAGTGGTAGGAATATAAAAGGGCAAATACTAGGAGTGCCAAATACGAGAGTGATCTTAATTAACTTTGGCTTATAGTCTAAACACAACGAAATAGTAGCAAAATAACTGCGGGATCCATTCTATTGCGAGATCCATTAACTAGGTGTTAGTACGCCTAGGCTTAATCCCTAAATTAGGCCACACTTAGCACTTTAAATAGCTAAATTAGAGGATCCAAAGAGAAATAACCAAAAAAGAATATTCTACAGGCCACTTGCCATGTGATGACTCATTACTATGAGTAAATGATCAATCTGCCTTTAACTATTTTAAGGAAGCATACACTGTCACATTACTAAAGGAGAGAAGATAACACCTTTTCTTGCCTATATAAGGAGACCTCTCACCACATTCATGGTATTCTCTTCTAATCTAAACAATTTTACTTGTTACTCTACATGCTTGCTAACTTAGGCAATAGAGTGTTGAAGAAGTGTCAACCCCGTCTCAACCTTTAACGTCGTTTGCATGTCTATGTGACAGGTACCTATGTTTCTATCGAAGACTCTAGTGAAATTTGGTAGAAACATTTGGCGTCGTTTATAGAAACCATACATTCTAAACCATGTACAAATACCACATAAATTAAAACACGTTGCTTTACTTAGTTAGGCCCCTGGGCACCCACCCCAGCCCCCCCCCCCCCCCCCCCCCCCCCGCCAGAGGCTTGCCTAGGCGCCCCCCTCCCGAAGGCCCTTATGCGCCCTCGCCCAGGCACCCCTAGAGGGCCCTCGTTAATGCACCATATTAGGTCCATAATTATGTGCTAATTATATCTTTAACCTCATGCTTATTACTTGTGTTTTATGAATGAGAATCATTTTTATAACGTTTCCTTTTTATACTAGAAAATTGGGAGTTGGCACGGAAACGCTCTTAAAGATGGTAATTGATCACTTTTTGGAGAAGCCAAGCACATTTCTAGAGCTCTTAGAGAGGGTATATCAAACTCGGGAAAAAAATAAAAAATGGTCAACGTCAGTCAACTCTGGTCGGTTAACGGTCAACCCCGACAAGTCATTACCGATCAACGGTGAGGTTAATTTTGGGTCATGGTCAATCTTGGGTCAAGACCTCAAGAGTTCAAGTCATGCAGATATTTTGAGAAGAAGGCACATGACATGCACATGACAATGTGAATGACCCAATTTGGACAATTTTAAAGCCTAAACTTATGGATCATTTCTTTTACTTTTCGATTTGAATTTCAAACCAGAAAATATCTCCATATACATGTTATTTTCGAGCTCCCCATAACCCTATCACACAACTTATCTCATTTCACACTTTTTCATTGTTTTAGCATCATATCTCTCCTTATCCCCCATTCTCTCACAAACCTTGTAACACTCTCTTCTCACTTTTTCACAACCAAAAAGCCTAAAAATTCTCCATAACCATGATCAAAAACTCCAATCCATCCTATCACCTAAGCTTAAGGTGGTGTTCATACTCTTTGTTGGAGCTAGAAGCAAGAAAGGAGAAAGAAGTAAAGAAAGAGCTTGAAGATTTTACATCAAATGGCTAGAGTTATTTCTATTGACTTATCTCTGTCTAACCATATATCTACACTTTATTTTAGCTATGATTTGTGAGTAGTTTATTTATGGGAGGCTAGGGGTCAAACCCTAGCCATTTGATGTAAAACAATGATGTTTAAATGAGTATGTTTTTTTGTGCTATTAAATGAGTTTGTTGTGTGTGTACTATGATTGTGGCTTGTTGTTATGTTTGTGCTTAATGACTAGTTTCACTTATGTATGTCTTAGCTCTAGCTAAGTTAGGACTTGTATAAGGAACTAAGAAATGACACCTAAGGGAATTAGCTACTCACTCAGGTAAAGATGAGCATACAACATGACTTAGACTTAAACTTAATTAAAAGGTTAAGCTTAGGATTTAGTTTCCTAGTGCTTGAACATGAATCGAAATACTTTTGAGGTCCTAGTGACTCAAGGGTTTTCAGTTAAGCTTACAATAGTCCGAGAGACTTTATAACTAGTATTGATTCTTTCGACTCGTAACCCAATAGATGCGAGCTGGGAGCATTCATTAGAACTCATTCCCAAGAACTCCAATATAGGCTCCGGAAGAGAAACCATCTACAATCTTCACATGTGTTTGCAACCAAACTCATCATACATGAAATGCATTATAATCGTAGCACCAAAAATCTAGTTCCTAATCTTGGTTTACTTTGTGCTTCATTATGGACCAAAACCTTCTAGAATCCTAAAAGGCCTACGGATTTTGGCCCATAACTAAGGGTGCCCTAGAGTGCATGATTTGGACTATGAATGGATTGGTTCTTATGATCCAAATGACATTTGAGTATGTAAACTAAACTAAACAACTTATGACCTCAAATTAGACATTATTTTAGTATCAAATTTACGCACGGGGGGGGGGGGGGGGGGGGGGGGGGGGTGGGTCGGTTGTGCATCCCTAGCTAACTATTCTTCTTTCTTGAATTTGTGATCATCTATATTTTTCAACTTGCATTAGTAGTAAACAAGCAATTAATCTTTCGTTTAATCACTCATATTAGTTTAATCATCCCTTACGATGTTGAGTCTCCAATGGATTTAACGTTGAAAGATACATTTCTATCTTTTGTGTTTCTTTGTTGCATCAATTATTTGTGTATCACGCATATAAAGGACTTAACCAAAAAAAAAACTATAGAATCGGGTTAGTCAATCCTCATGGGTTTGACACTCGATTTATATACAAATTATATTACTTGACTATGTATACTTGTGGGTAAGAGAAATGTGCTTAGACTTGGACTAATTTATAGTCAAAAGGAAAGGGAACATAAATCTTCTTAACAAGTTTTTGGTATCGTTGCCGAGGATTGAGTTCAATTTTGATTCCTTAGCTTCGGTTAGCCTTCGATTCCAGAGAATCTGAAAAAATTTGTGTAACATTTATTTCTTAGCTTTGTAGTTTTTGTTCAATTTTCCATTTAAGACTCTCTTTTTTATTGTCTTTGATATCTTGAATGCTTTGGTATATACTATGGTTAGAAACTTGTGCTAGACTTGTGCTTCTAACCATTTTGTAGGGCATTTTCTTCGACCCGTCAAGACATAGTCTCGACTCGTTGAGAATTTGTTGTGCTTCAAGGTTGTTTCACTTGTCTCTTATTCATTTACTTTGAATTATCTACATTCAAGAGAACATATCTAAAGTAGTGTCTTTATTTAATGTATTATAGTTAGAGAGTCTAGATCTAGCAAACTTACTTCCCACTACTCCCTAGATCATTAGGATCTTATTTCGTGATTTTGGTATATCGGATAACGTACGCCTTTACCATGGTTCATTTCAATGTTCATTGCACGGTGAAGGCCATTACTCTACGTACTGAAATCACATTCGAACTTTTAAAGTTCTCACTGATGTTTCCTTGAAGGGGGTGCCAAAGAAGTACCGTGGAAGGCGCTCAAGGCTTTATATACTTTAAGGGTTTGGAGGCCTAAAATAAAGTGGTTGCTTAGTGTGTTTTTCAGGTTTATGCCCTTCAATCATTCGGATCTACACACTCCATCTTTGAACTCCACATCCGTTTTGTGGATATGTAATTTGGATTTCAAAAAAGTGGCTCCGAGTAAAGCGAGGTCGAGTAGTAGTAGTTGTGAAGAAGATGGTGGTATTACGTTGTTGAGGGTAGAAAATCGAGAAGTACTTGGGAATTTGTTTGACATAGCTGTAGAGGCTAGATGCGAGAATCCATTACTTGTATCTCGCATCTTTCATATTTAGTTGGAACCACCAATTGAGCAAGAGGTTAAGCCTATAGTATAAGAACAACTTGTCATGGAGGACGAAATAAATGAAGGAAAATCATTGAGGGAATGTGCCTTACTCACATTGGCCACACTAGGTACATAGTTCTCCAACCATTAGCTAGAGAGTCCTTCGAAATCAAGCCGAGTTATCTTTAAAATCTCCCCATCCAATTCTAACTCATACTCTCATCTCTTGGAGTTTAAGGAAGCATGTTCAAGGTTAAATATAAGAAACATGTATGTGTGGCAACTACGGCTAAGGGTCGTCCCATCATGCTTGAGGGACAAGGCCAATGAGTGGCTCAACAAGCTTCCACCCAATTCGATCAATTCTTGGGAGACCTTACAAAGAAAGTTCTTAACGAAGTACTTTCCACGAGGGAAGATCAATGAGAAAAGGACAAGCCTAATGACTTTCCGGGAGGAAGATGGAGAGTTGTTTTGCGAAGCATAAGAACGTTTTAAAGATCTAGAGCTAGGCTATCCAGACCATAGGCAAACCCAAGACATGCTTATGTCTTTATTCTACCAAGGATTGAGTATGAAAACGATGAGAAAGGTGGATAGTGCTTGTGGCGGTGACTTCATGGATAAGACCGCCAAGGAAGCACATATTTTGCTAGAAAAGTTGTCGAAAAGGTCGGCTTCTGGGATGTAAAGCCGAGTGTGAGGAAGTCGTCAGTTTCTATGAACCTCTTGGCCTCGTAATTCATGTTCATTTACCTTTTGAGGAAGAGTCAGTTATGGGTCAAGAATTATATTGCATGAAATAGTCGTTGGTTGGATGTTACCACGAATTTGGTAGTGATCGCACCAATAATCTATGAACCTCTGTTTGACATGAAGTTTGTGAACTCTTAGCGATGTCAATGAGTCGTAGTGCTCAAATTTTATCTACGTCATGCTCTGTTTCTCATTTCTACGAAATTCATTCAGTCATTAGCTTCATGTGAAGCCCTTTATGTGCGTTTGGCATTACTCATAATGTTGTTTAAGTCTATGTTGCTCAAGGTGTGGTGCTCAAATATCCTTTTTAACAGTGTTTCTTTTCCCATCCCTTCCAGTTTCATGTTTTAGGTCTAATTATCTCTTGTAGTTTAAAAAGATTTTGGGCATGGGAGTATACGGATTACTCTGTTTATTGTGATCTCCCTTCGGGGATATTTGATAAAATTGGAACGATACAGAAGATTAACATGGCCCCTGCGCAAGGATGACACACATTATAAATCGAGAAATGGTCCTCACATAGCATGGTGACTACTCAAGGATGACACGTATAGATTGAGAATTGGTTTTTGGGTGTGAAGCTATTTGATGTACATTATCTACTAATGGAGGGCTGAGGGTGTGCTATGCATGCGTTCTAAGTGAGTGTTTCATTTTCAATCCATTTTAACTTCCCTTAGTTATGTGGTTGTTAAGCCATTTTGCACTGTTATGTTGTGATCGTTCCATTTTACGTCGTTCCTCCTTGTCATGTTTTATTCTAAATATTATGCGTCTTGAGGATGCTTCGTTGATCTTCTCGATTTCGAATGTATCACTATCATACCAACTCAACTACATGGAAACCATAGAACAACCATAGGTGTTGCATTTAACCACTTTTGTTGAATATTCATGTGGGACTTTGACTAATTATGTTACCTTCCAGTAGAATTATTATTTGGCTTCATTTACTTCCTTTTAGTTCATTTCCATTTTGGTTACCGTAAGTTCCTCAATTTCGTTCGTCGAGGAGACTCACTTGGGTTAACCAGGAGAGTTATACTTGCTTTTGTCACTTCATCACGTCGTATTCGTCTAATTTACAATGCACATGGTGAATTCATGAACTATAAGTATATGAAGTATTGGAATTGTATTAGTGGAAATGGGTTGAATATGCAGGTGATGAATTCGATTATAAATGAATAGGTCATGCCAAAACTTCTGCAAATTTTCGATTAGGGTTATTGGAACCGTCTCTTATCTCTGATCATCAATTATTATAATAACTTCCTACGAGAATTGTATCTTGGTGACGTTCGAAGGGGGGTTGTACATGGATCTCTCGTGATATTCGTCGAGATATGAAGTATTAGAATATAGCCTTGCATATGCGGTACTTATAATATTTCCTGGTACACGATACATCTCTTGCGCCCACTTTCGGCTTAATTAAGTTATCATGTGTTGTTAGCATCTGGGGAAGTCAATTTGGACTTTTGTCAGTGATCGCATGAGACTTAGTACTTCGATGTGCATCAAAAATATGAGTACTACGAGTTTGTTAATATTTTGGCCGCGATGAAGCAAGTTCATCTGGTGGTGGATCAAAGTCAACCAAATCATGGAGCGAGCGCATCGTTTGGGGTCACAAGTGTTGGCTCATCAGTGTTTTTGGTATTATGTCCTCACCATATTGATTTTTTTTATGTGATTTAAATTTCGAGGACGAAATTTTTATTAGAAGGGTAGATTGTAATGACCAAACCAAATTATGAAGTTAATCATTGTTAGTCAAGTTAATTTTCAAGCTAATCATCATGTCACACGTTTTTCGAGATTAGTCGTGGTTTAAAAATTAACATTTTATAAGTTATGATTTTGGACTCGTTTTCTTCATATAAGCTGTAGAGGATGTTATTTTGAGCCCGAGCGTATTTTTATTTTATTTTTCGGAGGTCCGAACAATTAGTTACGAATTTTTGAAATTTGAGAATTATAAATTTATTCTAAAAATCAATATTCGATCAAAAAATCTTGGAGCGTTAGATCAAATAGTAAATCATTATGGGCCGTTGATTCATTTCTAACGTAGGGTATAAATTTGGAATTTCTACCCAGTTGGGTAGACCCCATACCGTTCCACTCACAGCTTTTGCCGGGATAATTACAAAGCTGAAACTTGCCAAACGGCACACTTATTCATCTGATACTTCCGCTAACTCATAATCCTGAAACCACGATTAAAATTAATATGTAATCATCGGGGTTCATACTGAATAGCTAAGATCGTAATCTGGTAAGTAATAACATCGAGAGTCTCGTATACTCGAATAACGTATTTTCTGTTTAATTAGTAACACAACAAAAACCTGAATTCAATTCTCTGTCATCCCTCACTTTCAAGAGTTGCAAACAAATCTCGAATATCAAACGACTTGCAATTAAACTGATAGTCAAAGCGTCATTTAATATTATCGTGAATTAAACTAATAATTGTCCGATTAAATACTCGCCCAAATTTATCAAGCTCATATCTGAATATGGACTTCACCATTGCATTCAGTACGCGAAACGACATAAAACTTTGTCAAAAGTTCCGCTTTGCCGGAGCTCCGCCAAGCAAGGCGACGCGTGGGGCCGCAGACCACCGCCGTTGGCGGCCAGAATCCCATCGACACCAATTTGAGCAACCTATACATGAAAATGTTCATCTCAACAAGCCCATTAACATTGTAGTACAACACAAAACCAAAATTCAAACGGAAAACTACTAATTTGCTGAAAAACTGAAATACCCATAAGAATTTCATTTCCTCCGTTCCCCGAAATCCGGGCACGACAAGGGCTAAGATCACTTGGGTTATACTCACCATCTCAGGGGCTTTAAAACCCCTAACATTTGATCCCCATCGCTGCCGTTTGCGTCGCCTTCATCACCGGCGAAACTCTACCGTTTCCGGCCAGTTTTGCTCGCCCTCCACTGTCGTCCTCCGGTTACCAATGCTGGTGATGCACCAACCAAATGAAAGAGGAATTTGAGCCCAACATTTAGATACCAACCTCATGATTGGAGGTGGCTAGACTAAGCCTCGCCGCCGGTGAGAAGTTCAAGGTGCAAAGGGTCGAACCCGTTGTCAACGCAGGTCAACCCATTATCCCGAAATGGAAACTTTCCCTTAATAGCTTGTATAAATTCCGTATAAACACCCGTACATATACATAAATCAAATCAACGGCTACAACTCAATCTGATCCAAATTGGATGGTCACGATTCAATCAGCAATTACATCAATACATTTTAAATATTTTCACCAACTAACTTCAAAATCCGATATAAATAGCTCTCTTATCCGAACAATTCCCCGAAAATTCCCATAATCTCAAAATTAAATACTCAGTAACAAATTCAACACAAATTCTTGCCTGATGAAAAAGTCGTTAACAACCCACGCGATACCACTAATTCGCGATAATTCTATTTCGTACTGATTTATACGTAGATTTTAGTTCGGGTTGTTACACGAACCCATGAGGATTAAGCACTTAGATTCCTTAGCTTGGAATGAAAGGCATAAAGACTACGACTCACTAGACAATACTTGACACTAAAAGGAAATAAAATGTGAAAATGAATCTCACACTATTAAGTCCTTTGGAGACTTAGCATTGCGAGGGATGGTGAGATTAAGATGAGTGATCAACGAAGTTTGATTGGTTGGTTATTATACTAGAATGCGGAACTAAATAACACAAATTCAAGATAAGAAAAGTAGGTCAGCTAGGGACTCAAAGAATCTCTAGTCCATGCTAAGTTCTAGGGAACCAAATCTTAAGAGAAATCTCATAGTTAATACCCTAATCATGTTTATATACTCATTTATCCTTAAGTGAGTAGCTAATTCATTCAAGAGTTATTTTTAAGTCCTTTAACACATACATCAACCTAGCTAGAGTCAACACATGCATATAAGAGACTTAGAAAACAAGCTCAAGCATACAAACACACCACAATCACACAATAAACTCATTCACAACACAAATCTTCATAACATACACTAAAACTATGAAGCATACATAATCCTAGATCTGTTCATCACATCACATGGCTAGGGTTCTAAGCCTAGCCTCCCAAAATTATCTACTCACTAACCATAACAAGCATAGAGTCTAGATACATGATTTAAATACAAAATAGGATGAGAAATAACCAAGAGTCCCTAAAAGCTCCAAGGTATTCTAGCTCTTCTCTCCTTCTTGCTTCAACCTTGCTCCAAAGCTCTAAGAGTTAAGTCACCCACCTAAAGATAGAGGGATGGTGATGTAAATGGAAGTATGATGGTGGTGATGGAGATTTCTAGGCTTTAGATGGTGGTTGTGGGTGTTTGAGAGGTAGAGGAGATTGCTATATGGGTTGGGTATGGATAGAGGCCTAAGAGAGAGACTAAAACTATGAAAATATAAAAATTGAAGTGAGTTATGCTATGGTCTATGGGGGGGCTCGACCCAAGGGGTTTGAGAGAGATATTTTGGCTTTAAAATAATTTAAAAATAAATCAAGACATGATCCACAATTTTAGGGACATGTTGGTGGTCCAAAGATGACTCATCACCAACATGTGAGTGACACGTGACTCTTCCAAATATCTTCTCCAATTGGGCTTGTGGGCTTGGACTTGAAGACTTGGCCCTTAAAAAATTCCGGCAAGGACTTGCCGGAGCCGACCATTGACCGGCTGGAATTGATCGTTGACCGGTCAAAGTTGACTTTGACCAGCGGTTGACTTTTCATCATTTTCTCGGTTTTGCTCCTTCTTCTCCCAATGCTTCGGAAACTTTCTTGGCTTCTCCAAAAAGTGGTTAATTTACATATTTTAGCTCGTTTTCACCCAAACTCTCCATTTCCTAGCATGACAAGGAAACGTATTAAAAACGATGCTTTATTCTAAGATGGAAAGCTTTAAGCATAATGTTAAGTACATAATTGGAACACAATTATTTTCCTAACAAACTACCTCACACTTAAACATTGCTTGTCCTCAAGCAAACTAAGAAGAAAAGAATTAAGCTAAGCTAGACTCAAAGCATTAAAACACACAAGTATGTAAGTGTCCCAAATGGTAGATTGTTTTTCCTCAAAGAATCATGGCTAGCTGGATTGAACTACTTTGAGCAACACTTTTAAAATCTGAAATCAATGCATATGTAATAAGCCGAAATGAGATATGCTAGACAAAATGCCTCACAATGAAATGTATTCAAATTGATATGTTTCCTAACCATCAAACTCACTAGATAACACTCAATGCACACAAGTGTTTGATGGTTAGTGTTTTCACTCATAAATCGCATCAATCACATGTTCTCCATAAGCTTGATTTTTAACCAATTCTCCAACAATCCAAATTCATAAGTATTTCAAATCAAAAGGACTTTTATTCGGGTTGTAACGAGGCTTAATGAAATGGGTCACATGAAAGAAGGGTATAGGAGTTTGAGAACCAAGTAACTTAGCAAGCAACTCACATGTTGAATTTCCAACATAACTCTAGGTGCTACTAACTTTCTCTTTTTCAAACAACTCTTTTCTAAAAACACTTATTTCTTATGTACAACTACCATCTTTTTGTGGAACTCTTTTCTATTTTCTACTTTTCTCTTTTCTTTTCTTTGGTATTCTGTTTCTTTTTTTCTTTTTTTTCTTTTTGAGCAAGATACACTAAAATTTGAACATCATAACAACCTCCTCTACCTCAAACTTATATTTTTAACATTCTTCTCATAAACACAACATTAAAAGCACATCGTCCTAGGAATTCATTATTGCTTGCTAAATTGCCGGGTTAGGAGTAAGATAAGTGTTTAAGCTAGGTAGGATTTTGTGGTGTTCACGAAATGAAAGGCTAAGTAATATAAGGCTCAAATTGGCTTACTAAGGATACATGCATCATAGGTTTAATAAGGAATTTGGCCATGGTGGTAATCCTAAAACCTCTATCATTTTTGAAAATATCTCATGATTTGAAAAACGATTTGCACGGTTTCAAGCAAGTTCTAGATTCCACAATAATCAATCGATATCACACATGAAAGAATATGTGCATAATGTTGCTATGCATGCACAATTAGGCTCAAAGTCTCACATGGGGCATGGATAGCTTGAAAACATGTCAATCCTTCTTTTTCTCACGTATGCATTTTGAATAACATATGCACTTTTCAAACCGATTAAACAAGCATTGTTTTCTCTTCTTAAACATATATAAAATCATGCAATCTACTAGCCATTAGTTCAAGTCTCATCATTGGGAGTGCTTATTTAGGACACAAACACACATATTTTTGTAAAACATTTTCCCAAAAAAATTCAATTTTTATGGTTTTTCGGATAAGGAGTGAAAATGAGTTAGCCGCCTACCTCACACTTTAAAATCAAATTATCCTCGATTTCCATAAAGCCACATAGTAAGATAAAGTGTACAGAAGATAGCAAGGCATCACCATTTCACCAATTTATTCTCCTAACAAATGTTCTGCTAGGCATAGTAACTAGCATGCATTCACACTTAAGGGGTCATATTGTCTCTAAGAAGTAATGAAGCTATTAGAGTCCTATCAACCATGATGGGGGTATGCATACTAATCACATTTCAAAGGAAAATGAAATTGTAGTCTAGCACGTAACACGAGGAAACCTCACACTTAGAACTTGAACACCCTAGCATGAAATAATCGAAAAACTGATGAACACATTTAGTTCAAAGTACGGAGTATCACAATCATGCATCACACTAAAGTTACCACATGCTAACACCACTCAATGAAACACTAAACATCATTTTCAATAAATAAAATTCATGTGAAGAGATAACGAGAGAGGGAGAGAGAGTAACCAAGAGAGAAGAGAAAACTGAAAAGAATGAGAGGGGAGGCGGAAGAGACGAAGAGGAAAAGAGGGGAATAAGCCTTCATTAAAAGTCAACTTTCAGTCAATTCGGCCAAGACTTGGTTTCGACCCATCAAAAATTTTGAATGAACAACTTTCGACAGGTCGATGAAAACACACTGCCGCCTATGTGACCCTTTTTCGACCGGTTGAAAATTTTAACTAGAAAATTTTGATCGGTTGATGAAACCAACCTGCCTCCACTATGTCACTTATTCGACCGGTCGAGGATTATGAACTGTCATTTCTCTACCAGTCGAAAATCTCCAGATTTCACTTCTCAACAAGACTCAACACTACACATGTAAATTTACATATTTTCTACCACAATTTCACACAAACAATGCTAGAATACTACACACACATGTACATGAAACAAGCATAAAAGTGAGAGTGAGGTAAGAGATGGGGAATGTTCCCCCTTGAAGATAGAAAACATAGCGTTCAAAGTCACCAACAATCACCAACATGCAAGACCAATGTTGGTCTTACCTTCCATGCTAGACTCAATGCTTCTCCGGGTCACACCAAATCCGCTACCTCACACTTTATCCAACGAACATTTTTTGATGGACTCTGGCCATTACGGGTTGTAGTTTTTATGGATGTAAACAGGGTCTGGCGAAGGAAGGAGGTCACTCCATCGTGGTAAGGTCCTTAGAATGAAAGACCCTCCCATTGTACTTCGTTGTTGTCTCCTTAAAGGCCTCCACTTGCTCTCTACAAAGCTCCAAAGTCTTCTCATTCTTCAAATTCCTGAAGAGAACCACCACACTTGGACATATCTCAAGCAATTTGTAGCATGCATCTCTTGAGGAGTCGGAGTTCTTCAAAGCAACTTTGCTTCCAATGACGAGCTTTTCCAGCTTCAACCTCTCCTTTGCACAATCCTTGACCTTATCCGGTGTCATCACCTCTTCGACACTCGTCTCATCAACTTCTGGCTCTGTGTAGCTCACATCTTCATCATTTTCGGGTTTCGAATTCACAATCTTGATACTCATGGCTTGATACTCATAACAAAGTTGGTCGACACTATGAGATCTTTAATCATAAAAAACACATCTTCAACTATACCCCTTGGATGAACAATGCTCCTATCCACAAGTTGTAGGGACATATCTGCCGGCTTTAACTTTCCCAAGCCAATAGACTTGTACACCAAATATGGCATCAAGTTAATGGAAGCTCCAAGGTTCATCAAAGATTTTGGAAAGTACTTTGTTCCTATAGTGCATGGTACGGTGAAATTTCCCGGGTCTTTCAACTTCTTGGGCACCTTTCGTTGGATGATGGCCGATACTGTGGCATTGAGCTTGACCTTCTCGCTCTTTTCCTCCCCTTGAAGCTTGTTTTTCAACCGGCGATTGGTGCACAAATCCTTGAGGAACTTAGAGTACATGGAGATGGTTTGGATGACGTCAAGAAAGGGGATATTAATCGCGACCTTCTTGAAGACATCTAAGCACTTTTTTGTCTTTCGGTGCAAGTTCAATTGTGCTCTCTCCTTGTTTTGCACTTGAGGGAAGGGTAGACACAAATCTTCATCTCTTAGGGTCTCCTCGGAATACCTTTTGGACTTGCCCTGACCCTTTTTTTTGACGGGTTAAAAATGCACCTCTTCCCGGACAGATTGCCATCTTCGATCGGTAGAGAATTTTCTTGACCGGTCGAATTCTAGGCAGCATCTTCCCTTCTTGTCTTCCTCAAATTTGTCCCAAAATGCTCTTTTTTCACCTCTTTACCCTCTTGAATCTTTCCGGAGTTCCCATGTTGACCCAAACTAATCTTAGACCCCGGTTGATCAATCTCTACTTCTTCATCTTCATCATCCGATGCTTCTACATCCTCAAAAGGAAGAATCTCGGTTCTATCATTGAAGTGCACCATTCTATCTTTGCTTGAAGTACCAAATCCACTCTTGGAGGTTGATCTTGACACCAAAGGTGTGTCATCCTCCTCTTTATCATCACTCTCTACTATTGGAGCATTACCATAATTGTCACACCTCCTTCCGGATCTTAATACCGATTTCACAACATTGACTTGATGCTTAGGATTCTTCTCCGTAGTAGAGGCAAACTCATGAGCTTTGTCTTCCCGTTGGGTTTAGTATTCCTTAGCCAATTGGCTCACTTACATCTCAAGCTTGTGGATGGCACTTTGACTCTCATTGCAAAGAGCTTGATTCTCACTCTTTATAGTCATAAAGATGTCAAGATACAACTTCTTATCCTCTTCTTGGTTATTGACAAGCTTGGCAAGCAAATCGTCCGTGGTGGGCTTGGGTGCCTCCAATTGAGGTCGATGAGTAGGTGATTGAATCATTGGTGGTTGTTGTTGTTGAGTTTTAGGCATGAAATGTGCTCTTTCTTTGTAAATATTACCATTCAAGACATTTGCAAATCCTCTACTAGGCCTCGGTACAAGTTGAGGAGCTCCTTAATACATATACATTCCCTTGTTTCCACTTCTCGAAGCACCATAACTACCTTGTGAAAGGACCCAACCCCGATTTAGCTTCCTAAATCGGAATCAAACCCCTTCGAAAACACGAACCAACAAAAACTTTTCGAAATTTGGGCAGAGTTTCGTTACTAGCGTGGAATTACCATTACTTGCACGCGAAAAATACACTTCATCCTATGCCACAAAAAGCAAACCGTGGGCACCAATCCCATCTGGATTTCTCAATATATCAACAGTAAAGTAAATCAATAAATATATCTATACTTTACTGAAATCCGGGTAAAATCGTATAACATAATCAATAGGAAACTCAGAGCGATTTCTAATACATAATCATATACGCATACGACAGTAGGTAGAACAATAAACCTACTGGATGAAACAAAGTAGCTCGAGTACTATGCCTCCGACCACGACGTGCGACACCAGAGCCTGAACTGCAAACTGGGCACAGAAACCGAAAAGCCCAGGGGAAAGACATGAAATACGTTAGAGTGAGTGGACGAAAATAAATGTCTTTCACCAGTTAATATATATGTTATAAAAACATATGCGAGTCGAAATATAAATAAATCAAATCAAATAGTTTACGAGGAGACGCCGACTCCAACTCGTAAACAGAGCATGCATAGAAAGTATCACGGGGTCACTCATGGACACGTCCGTGCTAGTACAGTCAGAATCACGGAGTCCTTGACTACCACGTGATTCATAGCCAGAAAGGCCTCGGTTCCGGGGTACTGCCCCTCGCCGGTCAGGTAGGGGTACTGCCCCTCCTGGTGGCCTACCATCGGGGATCAGCCGAGAGGCAAGTGTATCGATACAACAACGTAACCACGACTGTACTCTGTGTAAACCAAATCATAAACATTTCAATGCAAATGCATGAAACAGCATAAAAGTGTATGCAGGTTCGTATACGTATATCCGTATAAACATATTCGTATAATCATAAACACATGCATATATAATCATAATCTCGTATGAAATATCATGATCGTAAAACCATAATCATGCTGCATGCTAAAGTTCATAAAACATATATAAAAGACTCGCAATCATTCCGTGAAAATAAAATGTCCACTCACAGACTGGCATAACGCGATACGCGTTAACCCGTGATCCGGCGGAAAGTCCATCGCCAAACAAACGATCACGAACCCCTGAATAATCACAACGTCCAATATTCAAAGTCATAATTCGACAATATAATACAAATCACGAGAAATAGCCGTTCTCGGAAACACGTGATTCAAAGTCGATGAATCGTCGAAAATCCGTATATAACACCTCAATACCTCGCTTTACGTTCGGACGCTCAACTCGAAAAACGAATCTCCCCACTGCGATCGGGGCGCGATTTCGAGTCAAATGACATGCAACTTGCCGAAAATCCAAAAAGTCAAACTTTGACCGTTGACCGCCGTTGACCGCCGTCCACGGCGGCGCCACTGTTGACCGGAAGAATTCACGGCGGAGCAACCTTAATCCATGCAAAACGACCCACTGAGCAACTTTGTCAACTGCACCGAAGTCCAATTCTCACTCTAACATGGTCAATTTCATGAAAAACCGAATGAACACACAAATTTCAAAACCAAAATTCTCCTTCCACAAATCGAATTAGAACTTCATACTTACATGGTTAGAATCCTTGAGAGGAGAGCTACAAAACCCAGTCCATGTTTGAGCTCAACTCGGCCGGAATCAAAATCCACCATTAACTCAAAAATTCTCCATTTTCAACCGGAAAATTCTCTCTCCACCGTCCACCACGCCGTGAACGGTGGCCGGGGATAGACTCGGGGCAACAAGGCGAAGGGAACGAGGTAAGGAACAAGCCACGGGGTGGCCGGATTAAGCTCGCCGCCGGCGAAGCCAAACCCACCGTCGCGCCACCCTCCATCACCACGTGTTGACCAAGTCAACATGGGTCAACCATTAATATCACAATTTGACTTTCTAAAACAGGAAATCTTCCATAAATAGACTTGCCCAAAAAGGAAACTCCCATATTTAATTTTCGGCAAACTTCAAATGCGCGTAACTTTCGCGTCGTAACTCCCATTCCGATAATTCTTGCGGCCACAAACTCGTCTCAACGTACTCTTCAATAGTCACCCAAAGTCAAACACATCGGCCAAACAGATAAAAAGTCAACCCTTTGAACCAACACACATTAAATCAACTAATTAATCAACGAACGGAAATATTCACAATTAAATCTTCGTAACTCAAAATCATTCTCCGGAAGTTCCCACAAACTCGAAATTAAATTCTGAACAACTTCCGTGAAGAAGCCGAAACCAAATTCTCGACCGGTAATTTAGTCGCGAACAAACCTGTCACTTAAATCCGTTTCCGTCGAAACTTCAAATATTCATAACTAATTCATCGGTTGTCCAAATAACGATCCGGAACCGCCCACGAACTCGTAATCACACGTACAACGAATCTCGAGCAGAGACCTAGCTCCAATTCTTGGCCAATAATTTAGTCGTTAACGAGACTGGCGATTCGAATAATCCGTCGGACAACTGCAACTACGCAGTAACTCATCGATCAAGCTGATCATACTGCTGATTCTGGTCCGGGTCGTCACACCTTGACCTCCATTTTGATTGTTAAACCCTCCATTTGGTCTTTCAAAACCACCTTGATATCCTCCCATTTGTCTTGAAGATCATCCTTGACTACCTTGCCCTTGACCACCCCAAGAGAAATTTAGGTGGTTCCTCCATCCCAGGTTGTAGAAGTTGGCATATGGATCGTTCTTTTGAGGTTGGTCATAGAAGACCCACCCCCTTGCACTCTTCAATAATCTCCAGATAGTCTTCTTGATGAGGAAATTGCAAGGTCTCATGCACCGTACTCTCACAAATCATACAAGTAACCTGTTCCACACTTAGCTTCAATACTTGATTAACTTGCCCTCCACTTTGGTTTTGTTTCATCAATAGGTCAACTTCTTGTTCATGGACTCTTCGAGCTTCTTAATGGCGTCTTCTTGAATAGGATTCCCCTTCACTTCGTAGATACCACCCCGGCTAGCTTGTGTAGCTTCCCTCATAGAGACCGCCGACTTCTTCACATGAGGCTTAATGTCCCAGAACGCCGATCGCTCTGCCAATTTCTCCAATAAGATGTGGGCTTCATCCACGATCTTGTCCATGAAGTCACCACCACATGCATTATCCACCTTCCATCTTGTCTCCGTGCTAAGCCCTTTATAGAATAGAGACATTCGCATGTCTTGAAATTGCCCGTGGTTGGGACAACCAAGCTCCAAATCTTTAAATCGCTACCATGCTTCACAAAATCCTCTTCTTAGAATGTCATCAAGCTTGTCCTCCTCTCATTGATCTTCCCCGATGGGAAGTATTTTGTAATGAACTTTCTTTGGAGTGCCTCCCATGAATTAATGGAGTTAGGAGGAAGCTTCTTAAGCCATTCATTTTCCTTACCATGCAAACTTGATCGAAAGACTCTTAACCTCAATTGACTCAGGTCCATGTTGCGGATATTTAGCCAGGCACACACCTCCTCGAACTCTAGTAGGTGCAACTAAGGATCCGAATTGGTGTGGCCAAGGAACAATGGTAGAGTCTGTAAAAAGCTAGGCTTGATCTCAAACGATTTGCCCACCAACGGTTGGAGGAAAATGCATCTGGTATGTGCCGCCAAAGAGAGAAGAGCACACTCCCTTAATGGTTTTCCTTCATAGATTTCTCTACCTTCTCCCATAGCTATTGGCTCTATGGAAGGTACAATTTCTTCTTCGGATGTGGAGTCTTCTCCATGCTCACTAGCTTCTGCTTCAGGATGAGGATAAACTTCGATTGTAAACACTCTGCCTCCACAAGAAGGATTCTCTCGTTGAGCTTCTAGAGCAAGATCAAAAAAAATTTCAAGTGCTTCCCGGTTACTAACCCTCAAAAACTGTATACCACTCCCTTCTTCACTACTTTTATTATCTCCCCCTCTTATAGGAGCCATGTTATCGAAAACCCAAATTAGTCTTCCATAAAACGGGTGACGAACTAGAAGATGGAGTGTGTAAATATGTGTGACGAAAGGGCATAAAACTGAAAACACACTAGGCAACCAATAGATGTTAGGTCTAAACTCTCAAAGTACTATCTCCCTCTCTTATAGAAGCCATGTTGTCGAAACCCAAATTAGTCTTCCACAAAACGGGTGACGAACTAGAAGATGGAATGTGTATACGTGTGTGACAGAAGGGCATAAAACTGAAAACACACTAGGCAACCAATAGATGTTAGGTCTAAACTCTCAAAGTACTATCTCCCTCTCTTATAGAAGCCATGTTGTCGAAACCCAAATTAGTCTTCCACAAAACGGGTGACGAACTAGAAGATGGAATGTGTATACGTGTGTGACAGAAGGGCATAAAACTGAAAACACACTAGGCAACAAAAAGATGTTAGGCCTAAACTCTCAAAGTACTCAAAGCGTTGAGGGTCATCCACGATGCTTATTTGACACCCCCCTCAAGAAAACATCAACAAGCACTCTAAGAGTTTGAACGAGATTCCAGTATGTAGTACAGTGGCATTCACTGTGCTATGGACACCGAGGTGAACCGAGGTAAAGGCTTGTGTGACCCAATATACCAGATAAAGTCTCAATAATCAAAGGTGCAATGGAAATGAAGTTTGATAAAGTAAGACACACACTAGTTACAATACGTGAAATAAGACTCAATGGAAATGTGCTTCAAAGGGATATAGATAAGTAATGGAAAGAGTTGAGAGAGTAAGTGAAACAACTTCAAGAGCAGCACAGTTTTCGACGGGCCAAAAATTTACACTAGGAAATTTTGACCGGCCGATGAAACCAAGCTGCTACGTTTGTGTCAAATTTCGACGGGTCGAGGAGAATCCTCAACGGGTCGAAACTTCCCTACAACAAAGGTTAGAAACAACAACTTCTAGCACCCTTTTATCCCATAAAACCTACCAAAGTATCCTTATGAAGTAAAGATAAGCAAAACAAGATTCTATGTGATAAATGGAAAAAAAATCAAAAGCAAAGAAACAAACATCAAGAAATAATGTCTGGATAATCAGCAATCAGAGGCTAACCGGCTAACAAATTAAGATAAACTTAATCCCTGGCAACGGTGCCAGAAACTTGTTGGAAGATTTATACCCCCACACTTAGTAAGCTACTGGCTAACTCATAAGTACAAGAATGATCTTCACCCGCAAGTATACGGGGACAAGTAATAGTATAGAAAAGGAAATCAAGTGTCAAACCCACGAGGATTAAGCACTTACATTCCTTAGCTCGAAGTGAAAAGCACAAAGACTACGATTCACTAGACAATACTTGACACTAAAAAGAAATAAAATGTGAAAGTGAATATCACACTACTAAGTCCTTTGGAGACTTAGCATTGTGAGGGATGGTGAGATTAAGATGAGTGATCAATGAAGTTTGATTGGTTTGTTATTACACTAGAATGTGGAAACTAAATAACACAAATTCAAGATAAGGAAAGTAGGTCAGCTAAAGAAGTCCCGCTAACCAATGTCCTGGTGTATGTAATGGATTAAAGTCCGTTCACACAAATTAATGTCAAAATCGTGACCTTTTGAGTCACGTTTGGTTTTGAAAAAAAGTTCATAGTTCGTTTTAAACTCTAGATAACTTGAGCCTAACATTGAAGTATTTGTGAATCGGAACCAACACCCAAGCCATTTTGGGGCTTGCATCTCGATTGTATGTCACGTTCTGAAGTCAACAAGCATATCATGTGATATATGTGGAAAGGTTCTCCTTCTCGAATCTCTAATGAAGAATCTGAGAGAAAGTCTATGCGATTCCCCCAACTCGCACCTTTTGGGTTACATGTCAAGAGAATTTACTAATAACCACAATACTCTTTTTAATCAATGTGTGCTTGATTAAAGTCCTTCGAGTCTATAGAGACTCAAAGAAGCTCTAGTTCATGCTAAGTACTAGAGAACGAAATCTTAAGATACATCTCATAGATAATACCATAATCATGTTTACATACTCATTTATCCTTAAGTGAGTAGTTAATTCATTCAAGAGTTATTTTTTAGTCCTTTAACACATACATCAACCTAGCTAGAGATAACACATGCATATAAGAGACCTAGACAACAAGCTCAAGTATACAAACATACCACAATCACACAATAAACTCATTCACAAGACAAATCTTTATAACATACACTAAAACTATGAAGCCTACATAATCCAAGACATGTTCATCACATGACATGGCTAGGGTTCTAACCCTAGCCTCCCAAAATTGTCTACTCACTACCCATAACAAGCATAGATTCTAGATACATGATTTAAATACAAAATAGGATGAGAAATAATCAAGAGTCCCCAAAAGCTCCAAGGTCTTCTAACTCTTCTCTCATTCTTGCTCCAACCTTGCTCTAAAGCTCCAAGAGTTAAGTCACCCACCTAAAGCTAGAGGGATGGTGATGTAAATGGAAGTATGATCGTGGTGATGGAGATTTCTAGGCTTTAGATGGTGGTTATGGGTGTTTGAGAGGTAGAGGAGATGGCTATATGGGTTGGGTATGGATGGAGGCCTAAGAGAGAGACTAAAACTATGAAAATCTGAAAATTGAAGTGAGTTATGCTATGGTATATGGGGGAGCTCGACCCAAGGGGTTTTAGAAAGATATTTTGGCTTTGAAATAATTCAAAAATAAATCAAGACATGATCCACAATTTTAGGAATATGTAGGTATGAAAGGACCCAACCCCGATTTAGTTGCCTAAACCGGAATCGAACCCCTTCTGAAAACGTGAACCAACAAAAATTATTCAAAATTTCGGCAGAGTAACGTTACTAACGTGGAATTGCATTAACCTGCACCCTGAAAATAACACTTCATCCTATGCCACAAAATCAAAACCGTGGGCACCAATCCCATCCGGATTTCTCAATATCATATGATAATCAATAAACAGTAAACATATTGTAATATATATAATATATCCGAGAAAATCCGTATAAAACATGTATCAGAATGTATCAGAGCGACCTCTAGTGTAAATATATACAGTATACATATCAGTAGGCGAAACAAGAACCTACTGGAAAACACAGGTAGCTCGGATCACTAGCCTCCCACCACGACGTGAAACACCAGAACCTGAACTGCAAACTGGGCACGGAAACCGAAAAGCCCAGGGGAAAGACATGAAAACTGTTAGAGTGAGTGGACGAAAATAAATGTCTTTCGCCAGTTGATATATATGTTAAAATAACATATGCGAGTCCAGATGAAAAATATAATAAAGTAAACGAGGTAAACTCATACTCCTCCAGCATACTGAGCATGCAAGTAAAAATCCCATGGGGTCGCTCATGGACACATCCGTGCTAGTACAGTCCGAATCACGGGATCCCAGACCCACATGTGATTCTAGCCAGAAAGGCCTCAGGATAGGGTATCTATTCTCACCCGGAAATACATCGGCACAAGGAACAGATCCCTCCTGGTAGGCACCCTCGGGGATCAGCCGGGATGCGAGTGTATCGATATAACAACATAAACTGTGACTATACTCTGTGTAAATCAAATCATAAATAGTTCGATGCAAATGCATGAAACAATATATAAATGCATATACGTAATGTATATTGGTATAAGCATAATCGTATAACACATGCTCATATAAATCGAAATCTCGTATGCATGCTCAAGTTCGTAAAATGTATATAAAGACTCGCATTCATTCCGTGAAAAGAAATTGTCCACTCACAGGTGAGCAAAACACGCACTCGCGCTAATCTCGTGGCCCGGCGGAACATCCCTCGCCCGAAGCACTATCTCGATATCGATCCCCTGAATATTCATAAAACACAACTGATAAATATCATAGCTCACAACTCTGTACTTAACCACGGAAACCAACTGTTCCCGGAAACATATAAACTGTATTAAACAATCAACTGAAATTCCGAAATTTCCACTCGAAACCTTCGATTGAAAATCTGATACCCAAATCAATACGAAAACCTCAAGGCGATAACCAGGGCGCAATTACGAGAAAAATGACATTAAAAACATCGAAATCTGAAAAGTCAACGGTCTCGCCGGAGCGCCGCCGCCGCGCCGTCAACGGAGAATTTCTCCGGCGAGGAAGCTCCAGATTTGAAGATCTCCTCAAGCCCAACCACTTTTACAACTACCACACAACCCAATTCTCACTGGAATCACCTCAAAACAGCTCGAATCAGAACGAAATCCAAACTCCGGCAACCAATTCGGGTTCACCAGAAAACTCCATATCAGCCCAATTAAAACCTATGGGAAGCATCCCTGGGCTAAGGGGAGCCGAAACCCCCACCTCCCCGCCTCCAAAGCTCGCCGGAAGTCCACCCCCCAACTCCGGCAAACTCCGGCAACCTAACCCGATTTGGGTTCACTCCAAACCTCATCAATTCTCACAATTTCAAACACCAATCAACTTAAAAACTCAAGGGGAAGAGAACCATACCCTTCACGTTGCCGGAGGTGGCCGGAAAATGAAAATCGGCCGACGAAGCTCAAACGGGAAAGTCCTCCCTCTCGGTCAACGGGTCAAACTTCCAAAAATAGAAAGTCAACGCTGGTCAACTTCAAACAGTGTTTTTACGACTATTTCTCGACTATTTTCGATATTTATACTCGCCCTCGGGTCGATCAACGGTTCAAAACGAATAACCAAAATGATTCGGATAAATACGAAACGAACGGATAAACTCGTCGATAATCCGAAACTTCAAATAATCATATTATATTCCTCGGTTATCAGAAAAATCATCCAGAACCGCCCTCGAGCTCGAAATCACGTGCTCTACAACTTTCGTGAAGAAACTCAATTCAAATTCTCGGCCGAAAATTAAGTCGCGAACTAAATCATCAATTCACACAATTAACGACTAATCGTGATTAAGCTTAATCTCGTGAATCGTACTAATTACTCTACTGATTCTGGTTCAGGTTGTCACAAGGTGGTCCAAAGATGACTTACCACCAATATGTGAGTGGCACATGACTCTTGAAAATATCTTCTTCAATTGGGTTTGTGGGCTTGGACTTGAAGTCTTGAGCCTTGACACATTCCGGCAAGGACTCGCCGGAGTTAACTGTTGACCGGCCGGAGTTAACTTTGACCGGAAGTTGACTTTTCGTCCTTTTCTCAATTTTGCTCATTCTTCTCCAAATGCTTCGGAAACTTGCTTGGCTTCTCCAAAAAGTGGTTAATTTCCATCTTTTAGCTTGTTTCCTCACAAACTCTCCATTTCCTAGCGTGACAAGGAAACGTATTAAAAACGATGTTTTATACCTAGAAGGCAAGCTTTAAGCATAAGGTTAGGTACATAATTGGAACACAATTATGGTCCTAACACTCCGCTGATCACCGAGTACGCTTCTAGTGGGACACAACAACACTTGGCCAGATGATTATGTTATGCAGGCCTCCACATGCTTGCTTCATTTTTATAGACTCGTTTATTCTTATCTTATACTTTTGCTGAAAGGCATCAATGTAGGTTGTTTTTTTCTATTTGCTAAGACTATTTATTTTTTTGTCCACTCACTCTGACAATTTTTCTATTTTATATGTCTTTCCCCTGTGCTATTTAGTTTTAAATGCCCAGGTTGCAGAGTCTCATGGGGCGTCGGGGGCACACGTGAATTGAGGCATAGCAGAACCCCAACGTATGATCAACTCTGACCCTACAGATTAGTGTCTTAGTTATGATTGATTAATTTGAAGTTTAGCTGTGCTGTTACCGAGTTAGGAAATCTTCAGTGGAGAGTTCAGTTAAAATTATGTCATGTATAGCTTAGTGGGTTTTGAGGGCCCAATCTTGGTTTAGGCAGCTAAATCGGGGTCTGGTTCTCACAATTATGGAGATCTTCCCATAGTGGAGTGTGATGATGAAGAGGACTCAGATGCACCATCTATGTCTAAGAACCCTTCCGGACTTAAGAAGGGAATCACAAGTAGAGATAAGGTTATGCAATTTCAACAGAAGACCACCTTGATTCTGTATAAAGACGATGATGAGTAGGAAGGTGAAGAAGATGAGTTTAAGGTCCAGAAAGTGAGCTCCAATTAGGGAGTGAGTCAACTTGGGGCTGCCAAAACAGGTTTAGAGGGTACAAACATGGATAAATAGCATTTCAGGATTAATTCGGGGAAAGCAAGAAGAGAAAAAGTTGTTCATTACTCGACGGGTCAAGACTCAAAGTCAACCTGTCGAAGGGTGCCCACTGTCCGAACAAACACAGATTGTAGACCTGTCGATAAAACTTCTCGACCTGTCGATAAAACTTCTCGACCTGTCGAATAAAAGAGTTAGGACAAGGGTAAAGAGCATTTCGAAGGGGTTCCACAAGGTAAAGGAGAGTACCTACTCTTCCCTCATGTGACAAATAAGGAAAGGGCCCAGGCTAACTTGGATCAGAAGAATAAGGATAGGGCCTAAACATCTTCATTGTTTGAATGTCTTTAAGAAGGTAGAAATCAATATACCCCTTCTTGAAGTCATTCAAACTATTCCTATGTACTCTAAGTTTTTAAAGGATCTTTGTACAAAGCGGAGGTATAAGAACAAGATTCAAGAGGAAGTGAAAAGATCTGAGAAAGTGAAGCTTAATGCCACAGTGTCGGTGATTATCCAAAGGAAGGTACCTAAGAAGTTAGTGGATCTGGGAAGTTTTACCATGTCATGTACAATTGGAATGAAGTACTTTCCGAGGACCTTTATGGATCTTAGTGCTTCTATCAACTGGATGCCTTGCTCGGTATACAAGGAGATTATTTTAGGGAGAATCAAACTGGTGAGCATGTCTCTATAACTAGCTGATAGAATTGTGGTGCATCCACAGGGTGTTGTGGAAGATGTATTGGTTAGCATTGACACACTAGTGATACCGACGGATTTTGTCATCCTGGACATGGAGGAGTCTAGAGGATATGCAGATCTTCCTATCATCATCAGAATAGCCTTTATGACTACAGCCGGAATAAAGATAGATGTCAAGGTGGGTGTGCTCATCATGACAGTCTCCAAGAAAATAGAGAAATTCAAGATCTCCAAGGACTTAAAGCTAATTCTGGCTCTAAAAGCCATGAGCATGGTAGTTGTGGATGATGAAGCCGAGGTGGAGGAAGATGAGGAGACAACGACCAAGGGAATGAGCTGTGGAAAGAAGAGGTTTAAGCCAGACAAGCTAGTCATTAGAAGTAAAGTCACCTTGAAGAACTCCAACCCCTCATGAGATTTGCATGCTATAAACTACATGAGATTTGCCCGCATGGAGTAGTGCATTTGAGAAACTTGAAGAATGGGAAATCTTTTGAGCTTCATGAAGAACAAGTGGTAGCTTCAGAGGAGTTAACAAGGAAGTGGAATATGGAGGTCCATCACTCCAAGGACCCGACCATAGTGCTTTGAATTTATAGCTTCCATCACCCGACAGTGTTAACGTCATTAAACTTGAAATCGGGATGGTCGGACACCATTGGTATGCAACAGGAATAACTGTGAGGTTGAAGGAGCATTGAACATAGTGGAGATTTTGAAGACCAAAATCTTGGGGCTTCGAGGCATGGAGCTTTGAGTGATATCTAGAGGCCGAAATACACCGTTGGAGGATCATGACCAACTTTATACAACCTTAGATGGCGAGGCCTAACTTAGACTTTATTGGTTTATATTTTACGCATATGGATCTTGGAGAGTGGCAACAAAGCGTTTGCATCCTCTTTCTCTTCACTCTCTTATTTCCTTGCTTAATATGGATATGTTCAAGAATGATGCTCAAGTACCCTTAGTGTATTGTTTGGAGTCATGTAGAATGTGGTAGTCTTGTGTAATACATGTGAGATACTTGATACTAGGAACATAATGCCTATCTACGTTTTCCATTATTCATTGATAAGAGGTTTAAAGTTCTAAGTGTGAGGTTCCCTCATGTTATATGCTTGATTATATTATCGTTTTTCTTTGAAATATGATTAGTATGCATGCTCTCATTCTGGTTGATAAGACTCTAACTGCTTCATTACTTCTTAGAGACTATATGAACATTTCAGAGTGAATGCATGCTAGTTGTAATCACTATGTGAAAAAGTGCTCCAAACGACAAGATGTCGACGACTGAGGCACATTTATCTGTCTTTTTAATTTTTTAACATTTTGTGACGACCGATAAGTTCACATATGTCTTCGTATAACATGTTTTTTCGATGATTTTCAACTTTCAGTTTTGCTTCTTCAAACCACGACATAAAAATGTCGTCTGAGTAAATCATTACTGTGAAGTGTTTGGTGATCGATAAAGGACGATAACCCTGAGCTTTTTCGAAAGACGACTTAGATCGAGATGTGATGGAGGCCGCGACCCAACAACCACCTCAGTACAGTACTAACCCAATCGATGGCGAAGATTCAGAAGCCACAACCTTCCAAACCCTCACTCAACTTGACCAATTCCTCTCTTCTCCTTTGCTTGACTGGGTTCGATTTCATTATTTACTTCATTTTTTTACCCTAAATTTTTAGAGGCTTTTTGGTGTTTATGAAGTATTTGGTGATGTCAGGCGGTCTTTGATCAGCTCCTGTTTGAGTTGCCGAAGGCAGTTTCGAAGTTTGGAGGTGCCTCGGAGAGGTTCTTAGTCGTCGTGGAGAGCATTATTGATAGATTTGTAGCAATGTGTGGTGCAAGACATGCTATCAGTCCTTTGTGAAGTGTGTTAGTGTTTACTGAATTTATTTATCTCAACTTGATTGAGACTATGTTGAATTCTCAGTTTCTTGCATGATATGAAGTAGTAATTTGGCTCAAGCATTAGCTTTTATAATGGAGAAAGGTGGAGATTTTGGTCATGTTGCACCTATTTTCTCCAGATTTTCCAAAGGTAAGCAACATTTTGTTCTGAATTCTTCATACATGTCAAGCTGAGAAATTGAGATGTTTACGGGAGTATGTTTTTTGTAACTGAGCTATTTTTCACTCGAGGAAGTTGGATGTTGTAAAGGAAGGAACTTTTATTGATAAACGGGTTGGGGAATGATCAACTAGTAGAAAATCTGTTGGAGTCTATAAATTTTATGAAATTTCTGTCCTTTGATTTCTAATAGCGCAGTGTCATTGACTTGAACTTTCTCATTGCTTTCATATTGTTTCTTTTAGTTTCCTTATAAATTGCCATGACATAACTTACAGAGAATGCTGAAAATAGCTGTGTATGTTTTTTACTTCTTTGTTTTCTCCTCTTTTACTTAGTGTTTATTTGCCTCGAGAGGCGTCACTATCAGCAAGTAAAAGAAGCCACTGGTGTTATCCTCAAAGTCTTGAGGGTCATGTCTTTGGAGTTAGAAGTTGAAGTAGAATTACAAAAGATCTTTTGATGTAGGGGGCATGCAATATCGGATGCTATATGTATGAAGATACATAATTTTGTTGCATTACATGTTGGTTTATTATCTCAGACTTATGCTAAGAGCCATTTGTTTCCATACCAAAGATGGGGAGGAAGATGGGACTCATCATTTCATGGTGAACGTTATTGAGCCTCAGTTTAATTTTCATTCAGAAGATGCCAATGTAAGTCAATTCGGTTACTGGCAATAGACTATACTCAATAATTTCTTTACAATTAAACACCATTAAGTGTTTTTCTTTGGTATGATGTTTAATAAACATATGCACTGAAACATGACTAGGTCATTGAATTGTTAATTCTTAAAATAAATATGAAAATAAGGATAAGCGACCAAATCAGTCTTATGTTTGGATATCATGATAGATGCCTCGTACCTTTTAAATTGGGTTGGCTGGATGATTATATCATTTTTCGTTTGAAAAGAAAAATATTTTCATGCAGACACGAGGTAGCAATCTCAGTTTTAAGTCGAACCTTGGTTTTTTTTTTTTAGAAATTGATCTTACTATCATTTTCTTTGGCATATTAATAGCAGAAGTTCTCACATAAACTCCATTTAGAAAACCTTCCAACTGATTTAGTTCATCCACACCACGTGAGCAATATAGGCTTAAGCAACCTTTAATTAGCTTCTGAAGTTGACTGTTCTTATTTTTATTTTTATTTTTTGTGAGCAGGGAAGGTTTCTGCTTGCAGCTGTTAGTGGTCGTGTTTTGGCTTAGTCATTTCATTCTGTTCTTCATGTTGGCTATGAGATGATTGAGCAGACACTTGGTACCGACAATGTAAATATACCAGAGTGTGAACCAGAAATGACCTAGAAACGAATGGAGTTTTTGGTTATGTTGGAGCATGTTCAAGCTCATGTTGCCCCAACAGATGTTAATCCAGGAGCTGAATTGCAGCAGCTTCCAAAAATTCGCAGAAGCTCTCCAAAAGCAAAGCATACTGGTGCTTTGCTTGAAAGGGTATTTATGCCCTGTGATATGTTCTTCCGCTACACGAGGCACAAAAGTGGAACTCCAGAGCTAAAGGTAATTCTTCCCTTCGTAGAGTGCCTATGTTGGTCATTAGATAGTTTATGTAGATTCTGGTGGTCATAGTGTTTACGACGAAGCTGCATATTATGTGTATCCATAATATCATTTATGAAATCAATCTTTATATACAAATATTTATCTGTGGTAGTGGGAAGAAAGCCAAGATTCTTTGGGGTTGTGGGGGTGTTAGTTGTGATATGGGTGGTACAGATGGAACAGAGTAGAACCCCTTTTACACATAGTCGGGAAGAGGAAAACAAATCTCGTTTATATCCTGTAGTTGATTCTGAAACTCTGGGTTCATGTCTCCAAATCCAAACTTGCTCAGAAAATGCTCCACCACTTTCAGAGTGTTCAATTCAGGGTTCCGTATTTCACCAGACGGGAGCTGGAATGAAGAAATTCCAGGTATTCATGCAAGAATGTTATCAAATTTAAGCTCTTTCATAAAAAAATTTGGGCCGAAAGTCCTTGCTTGGTCAAGTCAAATAGTACAACTCTTAGCTTTACTATGAACAATGCGAGACATCCACTTCTGTCCCTAGGAGGTTCCATGTGCACATTTAACGATGAGATGCTTCTCCCTCACCATAGTAATGAGACATTTACTCCAATTGTTATCTCACTACATTAATAAAAATTTAACTTGTAATATTGTTATCTCACTACATTAATAAAAATTTAACTTGTAATAGACCTATATATGTACCGTGCTAGTAGTTTATTCCCATGTTTAGTTTAAAATTAATATGAAAATTATCAATAGTAAATCTGAATCCTGCTATTGGTTGTTATTCGATGTCTGTCTTATATGACTCAATTCTACTTCATCAGGTGCCAATAAATCAGTTTAAGTCAAAGAAAGCTATTGTGGAGCAACCAAAAACAACATACACAAGTTTTGCTAAACTCTTGAATTGAAACTGTCAAAGAACAACATACTTTTATGCAAGTTACGTATGTATTGAATACAAGAAATTTTTATTCAATTTTGACTAAGCATGTTAGGTAGGTTATACATGTTTTAATAGCAATTTCAGTGTGAATCCAAAAACTTTTGATTCTGATTTTGTTGTGGACCAATTGTATTTCTACTGGTATATTAGGGTGAGAAGTGAACCCAAATGTAAATGAAATAATACACATGATATTTGGAGAGACGACATATATGTCATCCAAAACTAACAAAAAGACGACAGATAGTGCCTAATTATCATAATTTTAGTTTTAAGAGACGATAGATCAATCAGTTGTCAAATTAACCTTACAGATGACTATTCACTCTATGTCATCTAAAGTCATATCCAACAGACGGCTGCGCTTTAGATGACATTTGTAAACATTCCCAGACGACACAGACGTAAGCGTCGTCTGAATCCCTTTTTCACATAGTGAATGCTTAGGAGAACATGTGTTAGCGGAACAGAATGTGAAGTGATTATGCTTATGTACCTCTTGTACACTTGTGTGTGATGTATATCTTGATGCAAATTGATGACACTTTGGTTTTAAAGTGTGAGGTAGTAGGCTAAGTCGATCGTATCACTCCTTATCCTAAATTCCATAAAAATTTGTGAAAATGTAATGCAAAAATATGAGTGTTTTGGTATGGTTGTGTCCTAATAATTAATGGTTATCGATGATGATATTGAATGTATGGCTAGTTGATTTCATGATTTTAAGCATGTGTGAAAAAAAATTAAAACAATGCATTTTTAATCGGTTGAAAAGCATGTCTTTCAAAATGTGTCATTTGAGAAAACAAAGGATTAACATGTTTCAAAGTTATCACTCTTGTGTGAGATTTTGAGCCAAAATGTACTCTTATATAATACACCATTTCTTTCATGTGTGATATCAATTAGTTATATGTGATCTAGAACTTGTATTAAACCATGCAAAACGTTTTTCCGAATCATTGGTGGTTTTCAAAGATGATAGAGGCATTATGATTACCACCATGGCCAAATAGCTTTTGAACCCATGATACATATATCCTTTAGGGAGCCAATTTTAGCCTTTTTAATACTTAACTTTTTCGTTCATGAATACCTCAAATACTTACATTGCTTAAACACTTATCCTATCCTCTAAGTCGGTAAACTAGCAAGTGATGATGAACTCCTATTATATGCAGTTTAGTGTTGTGCTTGTTGCAAAGAATGTCAAGAGATAAGTAGGAGGTGGAGGAGGTCTTGTGTTGGTCATTTTTTTATTGAGTTGTTCAGTAGTCAAAAAGAAAAAAAAAAAGCAAAAAAAGAGAAAAAAAAGAAGAAAAAATAGAAAAGAGAAAATAGTTCTACAAAAATAGTTGTGCTTGAAAAAAAAACAAAGAAAATCCAAAAGTTGTACATACAGAATAAGTATATTGAGAAGTTGTTTGATTTGGAAAAATGAAATAGTAGCACCTAAAAGGAGTTTATATAGAGGAACTTCAACATGTGAATTGCGTGCTAGGTTGCTTGCTATTTGATTTTCCTATCAATTTCTTTTGTTGAACCTCCCTTCCTTAAAGCTCCATTACAACCTACATAAAAGTCCTTTTGATTTGAAATTCTTGTGTGTGGAATGATTGGATTAATTAGTTGAAGAACAAGCCTATGAAAAGCATGTGATCAATTTGATTTTGAAGTGCAAACACTAATCCTATAAACACTTGAGTGCATTAAGTGATGTCTTGTGAGTTATATGGTTAGAAACATGTTGGTTTAAATACATCTCAATACATTTTGGTTTGACATGTATCATGTTTGGCTTATTAGACATGCATTGATTTCATATCCTAATTGTGCTTAAGAGGAATTCAATCCATTAGCCATGGTTCTTTGAGAGAAATGTTCACCATTTGAGATACTTACATGCTTTTGTATTTGGTCGTGTGTTTTCTTTTGTGCTTTGAGTCTAGTTTAGTTTGCTTTCTTTTCTTTTGTGTTTGCTTGAGGGCAAGCAAAGCTTAAGTGTGAAGTAGTTTCTTAGGTCCATAATTATGTGCTAATTATGTCCCTAACTTCATGCTTATTTCTTTTCTCTTATGCATAAAGCATCATTTTATAACGTTTTTTTTTATTCTAAAAAATTTGAAGTCGACACGAAAACGCTCTTAAAGATGGTAATTCATCACTTTTTGGAGAAGTCGAGCACATTTCTGGAGCCCTTGGAGAGGATAGAGCAAAATTGGGAAACAGAAGAAAATGGTTAACGCCAGTCAACTCTAGCTGGTCAACGGTAAGGTCAACTTTAATTAGGGCATGGTCAAGCTTGGGTCAAGACCTCAAGAGTTCAAGTCATGGAGATATTTTGAGAAGAAGGCACATGACATGCACATGATAATGTGAGTCACCCAATTTGGACCACATTAAAGCCTAAACTTATGGATCATGTCTTTTGCTTTTCTTTTTGAATTTCAAACCAGAAAATATCTCCATATACATGTTATTTTCGAGCTCCCCGTAACCCTTGCGTGCAACCTACCCCAGTTCACACTTTTTCATAGTTTTAGCATCTCTCATTAGCCTCTATTCTCTCCCAAACCCTCTAGCAGTCTCTTCTTATCTTTTAACCACAAAAAGGCCTAAAAATCCTCTATAACCACCATTATAAACTCCGATCTATCCTCTCACCTAAGCCTAAGGTAGTGTTCATTCTCTTTGTTGAATTTAGAAGCAAGAAAGGAGAAACAAGTGGAGAAAGAACTTGAAGATCTTAGAGCTTGAAGATCTTACATCAAATGGGTTGGGTTATTTCTATTCACTTATCTCTCTCTAATCATATATCCATACTCTATTTTAGCCATGATTTGTGAGTAGTGTCTTTATGGGAGGCCAGAGGTCAAACCCTAGTCATTTGATGTAAAATAATGATGTTTGACTTATGCTAATGAGTATGGTTTTGGTGTTTTGAGTCATTGAATGAGTTTGTTATGTGTGTGATTTGATTGTGGCTTGTTATGGTGTTTGTACTTAATGACTAGTTTCACTTATGCATGTCTTAGCCTTAGCTAAGTTAGGATTTGTCTAAGGAACTAAGAAATGACACCTGGGGAAATTTGCTACTCACTTAGATAAAGATGAGCATACAACATGACTTAGGCTTAGACATAAAAGGTTAAGCTTAGGATTTGGTTTCCTTGTGCTTGAGCATGAATAGAAATACTTTTGAGGTACAAGTGACTCAAGGGTTTTCGGTTAAGCTTACAATAGACCTAGGAGGTTTGTAGTTCATGTTGATTTTTTCGACTTGTAACCCAATAAGTGTGAGTTGGGATCATTTATTAGAACCCATTCTCAATTATTCCAATAGAGGCTTAGGAAGGAAAGCCATCCACAGTCTTTATATGTATTTGCAACCAAACTCATCACGCATGGAATGCATTAGGATCCTAGCACCAAAAGTCTAGTTCCTAATCTTGGTTTACTTTGTGGTTCATGGATGGACCGAAATCTATTAGATCCCCAAAATGTAATAACTCGTCTCGAGATTTATTTATTTTTTAAAAATTTGTTTAAAGTTAATTGAGGAAGATAGTTTGTTTTTATCGTTGGTAATTATCGATGGTCTTCCTATCAGAATTTTATTCGTTAAGTTTTTTTGAGAAAGTTTGTTGAGGAAAGTCCTAGAGTTTATCGAGACGAGTTCGTGGCCACGTCAAGTGTTAAAATCAGAGTAACGATGAAGAAATTATGGTCAGCAGAAATTTTGTACGATTTTACGAAAATTGGTTAGTGGCGACTTGCACATATATAGGACTTTCCTAAAATGGAAAGTCAAACTTTCTATTTCGGGTTATTTCTTTTTCTCTCTCCTTCATCCCCGCGTCTTTCTCCTCTTTCGTGAACCGTGAGTCGCAGGCGATGAAAGGTTACCGGCCGGCTACCAAAATAGTCGACCGAGGTGTCCAAAGAAGCCTCTCGGTCTCGTCTTTCAAACCCCCAACACCTCAACTTCCATTTCTCAATTTTGATGTCAATTTTATACCATTTTTCTCGTAATTACGTACCGATTGTAATGAAGAGGTTATTGAATTGAATTGGACATAGTTGATTAAGACGTGTGATTAATCAGTATTAATTAAACTATTTTACAATAATAATGAACGGTTGAGTCGATCGTCGATTAGACCTCGAGTCGCGTAACATTTGAGGAATGTGTTGCAACTTTAAAAAGGATTAAAGAATTATAATTTGGAATTTGATTAAAACACATTAATTCAGAAAGAACGTTATTTGAGAATGCGAGGTTCTCAACGATAATGCTCGTTGGTTAACGAAGTTAGCTATTCATTATGAATTTCCGCGATTATATATTATGAAATAATCATTGTTTCAAGACGGCATGTTAGCAGCCAGTAACAGATGTTTAGAAACGTCCACAGACAGGATTTTGCTGGATGGGAATCATGGCACATTACTGTAAGTGGAATTTTATTTTCATAGTCGTTTGCGAGTTCATTGATTTTATGTTTCTGTAGTATGCTTATAATTATGCTTTACGAGCTTTATGTTTTGGAGGTTTGGTTTGTGATTGTCATATTAGTTGCATCGATGCTCTAACTATTCGGCTGATCACTGGATAATCGGTCGAACTGAAAGGACCCAACCCCGATTTAGTTTCCTAAACCGGAATCAAACCCCTTCTGAAAACACGAACTTTCGAAAACCATGAAAATTTCGGCAGAGTTTTGTTATTAACGCGGAATTGCCATTAATCTTCACCCGGAAAATACACTTCATCCTATGCCACAAAAGCCAAACCGTGGGCACCAATCCCATCCGGATTTTTCAATATCACAATAGTAATGTAAAGTAATAAATAAAACTGTACTTTACAGAAATCCGGGGAAAAATCGTATGAAAGTATAACATCAGAATGCTAAGAGCGACTTCTAGTATATATATATATATACATAAATAGTATGTCAAACTAAAAACCTACCATAAAAGAAATATCGCTCGAATACTAAGCCTCCGACCACGACGTGCGACACCAGAGTTCGAACTGCAAATTGGGCACGAAAACCGAAAAGTCAAGGGGAAAGGCAAATAAAATTGTTAGAGTGAGTGGACGAAAATAAACATATGCCTTTCACCAATTTCATATACATAAAACATTGTAAAGCAAAGCGAGTTCGGAAGGTATATATATGGAGGTGCCAGGCGAATCTCTCAAGCCCGAAGGTGATAGGCTAGGGGAACCTCTAAACCCTAGCGGCATAATAGGGCAATCTCTCGACCCTGCCCAGGGGAATCTCTCGACCCTGTCCAGAGGAATCTCTCAACTCTGGGTCAGACTACCGGTGACCAGCCGAGTAGCCGAAGCATCGATGCAAGTAATGCCATCACCATATAAAATATAAAATAATGCCTCCAAAAGTAATAAATAATCTCAATATCATATATAAATAAATACGAAAAATCACGAAATCGCAACGACAGTGAAAATAGAAAAGTCTACTCACAGATGAGCATAACGCAATACGCGTTAATCTAGTGATCCGGCAGAAAATTTCTCGCCAAACGAACGGTCACGATCCCCTGGATAATCATAAAATTCACTGCTCAAAATCATAACTCAAAACCTCGAATCACATCACGAGACACAACCGTTCCCGGAAACATATAATTCAATATCGACGAAATCCTCAAAATCCGATAATCACACCATAAAGCCTCGCTATAATTTCCGATGCTCTATTCAAAAAATAAACCCCACCATTCCGATCGGTGCGCGATTCCGAGCGAAACGATATAAAACACGTCGAAAAACACCCCGGCCGTAAAGTCGCCGCCGCGCACGACGGCGCCGCCGCCGGCCGTCGAAAAACCACATCGGCCCAGAAAAAATGCAACCTACACATGGATTTGAAGATCTCGATATTTCCAACAACTTTCCAGTTCAAAGTTAAGGCCAATTTTGACCGGAAAAGGTCCAAAACTCACCTCAAAGGTGCAAACCCTCACCAAAATTTCAACTTCTCCGATCTCCCTCCTCCGGCCACGGCAACCCTTGAAACCACTTCCAATAGCTTCCTCTCCTCAAGGCTAACAAAACCCCTCAAAGAGCCACCACCAACTCGGCCGAAACGCCGCCACCCATGGAGGCCGAAATCTCGCCGGTTTTCCCTCAACTTCACCGCTTCGATTCTCCCACCTCCGGCCACCCCAAGGGACAATCCAACTCTCAAATTGAAGAGGGCCATGAGCCCAACACATCTCATGAAGAGACCCCGGCCAACCGTGGCCGGAATCAAGCTCCACGGCGGTGAGAACCCACGATGGCAAAATAGGTCGCCCTTGACCCGTGGTCAATGCGGGTCAAGGCCCAGTTTCCAAATTTGAAAAGTTTCCAAAATCGGCATGTATTCTCCCGTATTTATATCGTATGCGTATCGAATCCTAAACAGATAAATACTACAATATTCGACGGCCAAAAATATTCACAACTTATTCCTCGTAACTCGGAATAATCCTCCGGAAGTTCCCACGAGCTCGAAATTCAATTCTCTACAACTTTCGTGAAGAATCCCAAATCAAATTCTTGCCCGAAAATTTAGTCGTTAATGAAGCCGCCATATTAACCGAATACGACAAAATCGCGACTAATCACGAAACTCGCAAATTAAGTCGATAACCATTCCAATTTCGGTTCGGGTCGATCGACGGTCCAAAACGGATCATAATCACGATTCGGATAACTCGAATACGAACGGATAAACTCGACGATATTCTGAAATTTCTAATATTCATATTATATTCCTCGGTCGTCGAAATAATAATCCGGAATCGCCCACGAACTCGAAATCACACGTACAACAACTCTCGAGAAGAGACTTAACTCAAATTCTCGGCCAATAATTAAGTCGTGATCAAAACCGGCAATTCAATCAATTTACGGAAAACTGCGATTATGTGCAAACTCGTGGATTAAGCCGATTACACTACTGATTCTGTTCCAAGTCGTCACAAATCTACCCCCCTTAAAAAAAATTCGACCTCGAAATTTTCAAGCCTGCCAACTGAAAAGTAGGAACACTACCTCTGCATACAGTTCAACTCCCAAGTGGCAACCTCAACTGAACAACTCTGGCAACAGATTTCATAATAGGAAATATTTCTATGCTGTAATCTCTGTACCCTCAAATCCCAAATCTGAACTGGCTCCTCCAAAAATGTCAAGTCTTCCTGTATAAGGAAGTGATAGAGTACAACACACGCAATAAATTTGAAATGTAATTCCACCACATGGAATACAACACATACAAAGGCCAACGCTATAGGCAATGCCAAACTATACGGCACAACACTAACTCGCCCCATGATCACATACGAACCAAAATAACGTGGCAAATTCATAACTCAACCTGCTTACATCAATATAACTCTAATGTCGAACTCAAGCAATTTTCAACCTGTCCCTGCTAATCCGAAGGCCAAACTCAAACAAATGAAACTGCGAGTCTCAAATCCTTCGGAACTGCAATACAGAGGACCACAACATGCCCTCCATGGTCTGAATAGTCCTCAAAGATCGCCAACCAATCTGAGGATACGAAACTGTACTAAACTGTAATCTGTTCCCCAATGCTCACTGCAATGCTTACCAACACTCTGTTATAACTGATTATCTCGATCAGCAATCTAGGACACAGGCGCACCACGAAAATGGACAACCTCTGCCAAATACAGCTATGTCAGCCTGCCCACTGAAATCTTTTCCGGAAGTACAAGGAAAAGAACTGATACATAAAATCCACAGTGACAAGCTCCAACTTCTAATCGGAAATCTCCAATGGCTGTAACTTCTCAGCAAGTCTCTGCCTCACAGCCCTCACCTGCCGACAAATGCGGCATCTGCTCACATAAGCTGCTATATTCCTCTTCATGTTACTTCACGAGTAGTAAACTCGAAATATCTGATACATCTTCATACCACTAGTGCATAATGTACGCAAGATAATGAGCTTCAACATTATCACACTCTAACTCAACTCTCGTAGCTCGCAACTCGGCTAACACGAAAACTCGAGCCACCTACACATGAAACAATAAAGCTCCCGATTTTTGACTGAATGCATCAGCACGACATTAACCTTCTCGGATAAACTCAAATGTGCAGCCATAGTCGTTAATCAACCCCATACATCTACGCTACCTCAAGCTCAAATCTGACTGAATGTGCAAGTAGATGAAACTCAAGTGATCAGTGTACATCCTACACTGCGCTGCACGCCACAACAATAGTGTCTCGGACTCTTCGATGCTAACATAAAGATAGCTACTCCCAAATCATACATAGGATACGTAGCTTCATAAAGTTTCCACTGCCTGGAACCATAATCCACTACTCTGCCATGCTGCATCCAATACGACCGTCTCAACTTCGATGCATCGCTATAAACCACGAACTCTCCACTATCGTCAGGTAAAGTTAGAACCAGTGCAATGGTCAACTTTTCCTTCAGGAGTAAGTAACTATCCTCACATGCATCAGACCACTCGAACTTGACGCCTTTCTTCGTCAATCTGGTAAGTGGAGTGGTAATCCGAAAAAAAAAATCTTGTACAAAGCGCCGATAATAACCTGCCAAACCCAAGAAACTTTTTATCTCTGGTATGGTGGTAGGTCTACTCCAATTCAACACAGCCTCTATCTGGTCAGGATCTACGCTGACTCCCTCAGCTGATATCACGTGGTCCAAATCTTCACGCTAATCAACCAAAATTCACACTGGCTGAACTTCGCAAATAGCTGATTATCTCACAAAGTCTGCAAAATCGCTCACAAATGCTTCTTGTGCTGGCCCACACTCCTGGAGTAAATCAGGATGTTGCCGATGAAGACGACCACAAACTTGTCCAGAAACCGTCTGAACACCCGGTTCATCAAGTCCGTAAAAGCTGCGGGGGCATTGATCAACCCAAACGGCATAACCAAGAACAAGTAATGCCCGCACCGTGATCTGAAAGCTGTCTTGGCCACATCTGACTCTCTGATCCTTAACTGATGGTATCCGGACCTGAGATCGATCCTCGAAAAGACTGAAGCTCCCTTGAGCTGATCAAACAAGTCGTCAGTCCGAAGTGGAGGATACTTACTCTTCTCTGAAGCCTGATTCAGCTTCCGGTAGTCGATGCACAACCTCATCGACCCATCCTACATTCACACAAATAGTACAGGAGCACCTCACGGCGATACACTGGGTCGTATGAAACCCTTCTCCAACAACTCTTGAAGTTGAATCTGTAGCTCTTTCAACTCCGCTGGCACTATATGATAAAATGTCTGTGATATGGGTCCAACGCCCGGTAAAAGCTCAATGATGAAGTCGATCTCCCGAACTGGAGTAATACCCGATAACTCCTCCGGAACACACCTGGAACCTCAAGAACCACCTCAATATCACCAATGTCTGGCACAGCAGCCGTATTATCCACAACATGAGCTAAGTATGCTACACACCCCTTTTCATCATCCGCTACACACCCCTTTTCGTCAAATCACAACCTCCTTCTTGTAACCATCGAACATAGCCCAATGTGTCGTCAAGAAGTCTACTCAAATTCACATCAAAATCGACGATATCCAGCTATAACAGATCTGCGGCTAACCCATAACCTCCAATAAAGATCTCACAACCTCTCCGAATGGATACAACACTCTCCATAACCCCGGAAGTGGAGATGCAGACATAATTGCCATGGATGTCAAGCAATGGTAACCTCAAAGAAACTCTGTCCTCACACAGGTTCGTGGCACGAACTCTGGCATGCCCAACTAGCCGTCCACGTCGATTACGACTTTGCTGATTGACTCGTCTAGAAGGCTGCGTTGGTCAAACTCCAGAAATGGCATCTTGACCTCCTCCTGAACTCTGAGCTGCCGAACCACTAATACAACTGACTGAGGACGTTCCATCGTAGCGTGACCCTCCTGGCCACCAAAATAGCAACTGAGAGTGCTCCTCGGACACAAATCATCGCGACGCCTGCTTTGTGGAAGAATCGCCAACGATCACCCAAACTCATGCCACAGGAACAAGTCCACTACTCTGTGATCTCCATCACCACCAAACGGATCTTCTGTCTTTTTCAGATGACCCTCAACATAATCGAAAAGGCCATAGCCTGATGAAGATAATGATCCCGAGGTGCCAGAACTCAACCTCATCAGATATCTCCACTAAATTCACCTTCTTCAAATGGACATGTCGGAAACCGCGTAAACCTTTCCTTCTCGATGTCCTCGCCTCTGAGTACAGCACATCAAACTCCTCACGGTTATCTCAAGGCATAATAGTCAAAATCTCTCTGATGCTCAGGCTCAAACTCATCTCGAACCTCGTGCACTGCTTCCTCTGAAGCCACATAACACGTACAAACTGGAACAAACATGTGAACGATACATCCCTACCTCAGGTTGGTAAACACTCCATATTTCCGTTGTTAGGTAGCATGATTGAACCATTACTGTATAAACAACACTCTGAATGTAGGCCATGGAGTCGCAACAGGAACTCACACAATACCAGCCCACACAATGTAATGATCTGACTCAATCAAACCATCAACTGCCACAATTCTCTACTCTGAGGCAACATGTAGACATCCATACACGCACAACCGGGCAAACCATGCCACACATATCTCTGAATCCAGAATGCTCATCCAAACCCACAATTCACTGTCAAGTCGCGCGTCGACTGATCCTCAATAGGATCCACAACCTTACCGACACGGAAAGCACGTCAAGGAGGTATCCTAATGAATAAGACACTGTTCACAACAAACAAGACATAATCATAGAACTTCAAACATTTGAAAGCATACAACACTCGGAGCATTGATGAGTATCCGCCGGCCGGTCGGGTCATCACTCCAGACATGCTGTACATTCTCAAATATCCTTAGTAAACACGACTACAGAAATCTACAGAACCTAATACCTAATGCTCTGATACCAAGCTGAAGGACCCAACCCCGATTTAGTTTCCTAAACCAGAATCAAACCCCTTCTGAAAACACGAACTTTCGAAAACCATGAAAATTTCGGCGGAGTTTCGTTACTAACGCGGAATTGCCATTAACCTGCACCCGGAAAATACACTTCATCCTATGCCACAAAAGCCAAACCGTGGGCACCAATCCCATCTGAATTTCTCAATATCACAACAGTAATGTAAAGTAATAAATAAAACTGTACTTTACAGAAATTCGGGGAAAAATCGTATGAAAGAATAACAACAGAATGCTCAGAGCGACTTCTAGTATATATATACAAATAGTAGGCCAAACTAAAAACCTACCATAAAAGAAATATTGCTCGAATACTAAGCCTCCGACCACGATATGCGACACCAGAGTCCGAACTGCAAACTGGGCACGAAAACCGAAAAGCCAAAGGGGAAAGGCAAATAAAATCGTTAGAGTGAGTGGACGAAAATAAACATATGCCTTTCACCAATTTCATATACATAAAACAATGTAAAGAAAAGCGAGTTCGGAAGGTATATATATGGAGGTGCCAGGCGAATCTCTCAAGCCCGATGGTGATAGGCTAGGGGAATCTCTCAACCCTAGCAGTATAACAGGGGAATCTCTCGACCCTGCCCAGGGGAATCTCTCGACCCTGCCCAGGGGAATCTCTCAACTCTTTCCAGAGGAATCTCTCAACTCTGGGTCAGACTACTGGTGATCAGCCGAGTAGCCGAAGCATCGATGCAAGTAATGCCATCACCATATAAAATATAAAATAATGCCTCCAAAATTAATAAATAATCTCAATATCGTATATAAATAAATACGAAAAATCACGAACTCGCAACGACAGTGAAAATAGAAAAGTCCACTCACAGATGAGCATAACGCAATACGCGTTAATCCAATGATCCGGCGGAAAATCTCTCGTCAAACGAACGGTCACGATCCCCTGGATATTCATAAAATCCACTACTCAAAATCATAACTCAAAACCTCGAATCACATCACGAGAACCAACCGTTCCCGGAAACATATAATTCAATATCGACAAAATCATCAAAATCCGATAATCACACCATAAAGCCTTGCTATAATTTCCGATCCTCAATTCGAAAAATAAACCTCACCACTGCGATCGGTGCGCGATTCCGAGTGAAACGACATAAAACACGTCGAAAAACACCCCGGCCGGAAAGTCGCCGCCGCCGGCCGCCGAAAAACCACATCGGCCCAGAAAAATGCAACCTACACATGGATTTGAAGATCTCGACATTTCCAACAACTTTTTTGCTCAAAGTTAATGCCAATTTTGAACGGAAAAAGGTCCAAAACTCACCTCAAAGGTGCAATCCCTCACCTGAATTTCAACTTCTCCGATCTCCCTCCTCCGGACACGGAAACCCTTGAAAACACTTCGAATAGATTCATCTCCTCAAGGCTAACAAAACCCCTCAAAGAGCCACCACCAACTCGGCAGAAACGTCGCCATCCATGGAGGCCGAAATCTCGCCGGTTTTCCCTCAACTTCACCGCTTCGATTCTCCCACCTCCGGCCACCCCAAGGGACGATCTACCTCTCAAATTGAAGAGGGCCACGAGCCCAACACATCTCATGAAGAGACCCCGGCCAACCGTGGCCGGAATCAAGCTCCACGGCAGCGAGAACCCACGGTGGCAAAACGGGTTGCCCTTGACCCGTGGTCAACACAGGTCAAGGCCCAATTTCCTGATTTGGAAAGTTTCCAAAATCGGCATGTATTCTCCTGTATTTATACCGTACGCGTATCGAATCCCAAACGGATAAATACGACTATATCCGACGGCCAAAAATATTCACAACTTATTCCTCGTAACTCGAAATAATCCTCCGGAAGTTCCCACGAGCTCGAAATTCAATTCTTTACAACTTTCGTGAAGAATCCCAAATCAAATTCTTGCCCGAAAATTTAGTCGTTAATGAAGCCGCCATATTAACCGAATACGACAAAATCGCGACTAATCGCGAAACTCACAAATCAAGTCGATAACCACTCCAATTTAGGTTCGGGTCGATTGGCGGTCCAAAACGGATCACAATCATGATTCGGATAGCTCGAATACGAACGGATAAACTCGACGATATTCCAAAATTTCAAATATTCATATTATATTCCTCGGTCGTCGAAACAATAATCCGGAACCGCTCACGAACTCGAAATCACGCGTACAACAACTCTCGAGAAGAGACTCAACTCAAATTCTCGGCCAATAATTAAGTCGTGATCAAAACCGGCAATTCAATCAATTTACGAAAAACTGCGATTACGCGCAAGCTCGTGGATTAAGCCGATTACACTACTGATTCTGTTCCGGGTCGTCACAAGAACACTCTGCCCCACCCAAATCATCTTGGGTTAGGATAAACACCCTAGATACTCCCATTACCTGTACTTTTCATTTATACACTTGTTCCAGGTTAGAAAAAACACCTTAAATGACCACCTTCACTTGCAGTTCAGTTTATGATATTTGAACTCGCATTGTTCCACAGAAATTAGCGGAAAGGCATACAGTTATAGTTTAACAGATTTACACAGTTTATAATTTTTGTCCACTCACTCTAACGTTTTATGTTTTTATGCCTTTCCTTGGGCCATTTGTTTGAAATTGCCGAGATTGCAGGTTAGCCGATTAAAGTCCTGATCGTCTAGAGTACGATGCATGACAGTCCACAGCTTATATTTTTTTTCATGGTAGGTTCTTAGTTGAAGTTCAGGGTTGCTTGGGTTAAGGTAGCTGGTACCGACTAGTTGGTACTAGATACTCTAATACGGGTCCCGCAAGACTTATTCTGGATTACTATGGTAATCTGGGGCAGGTCTTGTCACAAAAGGCCTAGGTATTGTAGCTAGCTAATTGTAATCAATTCTGAACAATCAATAAATATAGACATGCTATTTTCTCTCTCTGCTTTGTTTGTTCTTCCTCTTTAATATCAAGCTTAACTTACAAAGCTAACATTGTATCATCGCTTAGGTTTTGAGATCCTGAGCCTCAGACGCATCTTCTGCTGCATATTTCGGTCATCACCGTCATATTCCAGTCATCATCTTTGTACTTCTTGATTGTTCATCAGCTAAGCTTTATCTTCTCATTTGTTCATTTTTTTAGACGTGATTCTCTACTGTACTGCATATCAACTTCTGAGATTAATATTGAAGCTTTGGTTTTGATATATAAGCCTTGTAGTTGAATTTTGATTTTGAGGTGTTTGGGATTTTCTGGGTTTCAAACCCTAGTTTTTCGATTTTGGGGGTTACCGAAGTTGAGCTGAGATGAATTGTTACTTGTATTGAAGAAGGTTTATGTTTTGGTAGAAACAAAGAGGACATTTACAATTGTAGTTAGAGAATTTAACATTGAAGATTGATTTTATTTTGGGCATTTTGTTATGGATTCTGCATTGCATACTACCCCAACTGCAAATTATCCTTCCCAACATCATGTTGGAGTCCAAGAATTATATATCTCGTTGTTTCGACTTCAAGCTTTTCTCAAGAGTTAAAACCTCTCTGACTTTGTGAATGACCGAACTTCCCGTTGAGTTTCGGCGATATATAGTGATACTTTTCGTCGACTCTAACCAATATGGTGTGCGATGCCATGCTATAATTTATGTTTTCATGTCGGTGTGCAGGAAATTTAGGGAGGTTTTGTCCGTTGTAGACACCACTTATTACGCCCCTTCATGGAATATATATGTTGCTCCGAAAAAAAATATGTGGGAGTTTGATATAGAGGTCTTGTTCTTAAATCTATCATGGGAGTATGAAACACCGAAAACACTGTATCGCCGGAATGCATTAAATGTTTCACCATCAAAATATACCTCAAGCACGTCATCTTTTCGATGAAGCATCAAACATGAGTAACATCCACATGAAATTGCAACATCACACATCAAAATATGTGTGTTACATGTTGATGGTTATGGGTAGTCCCAAAGATCGGACGTACGGACTGAGTTCAATGAAACAATGGGTATCATCAATAGACGCCGCACGTATCCTACCATACTGCGGAGACGAAATAGCAAGACAGGCAAGGTGGGTACATTTCAAGGGGGTTGGACATTAATCTTATTCCTTATAATGCCGTCATGAAACAGTTAACACATCCTGAAATGTTCCTTCCAAAGTTACTAAAAGATTGCAAACATTGTGGCCGCTGCGAATTATGCGTAGTCCTTTCGAAGGTGGAATGGTTCCATGATCTTATGTATGACAAAAAGGCAAAATTAATTCATTACCAGTTTTGTTTGTATTATAATAAGTTATGTACTATGAACATCAATCACGCGATGCGTGTGCAATATGTAATTTATATTTATTTATAAATATGTTTTGGGGTATGTTTTTTGTTATTCCCATTGTTTTTATGTGTTCAGGACGACTTTTATAATGCATGAAAATACATTCACTTCAACTCCCTAACGTCCTAATGGCCTAATATTCCCCGACCCTTTATTAAGCATAGCCTCGTTGTCAAGTAGAACTAACTCTCTTTTTTATAATTTTAACCTTTTAATTTTATGTTAAAGTAATAATTCAAGGTTATATTGGTGAATAATAAATAATAATAAAAAGAACAGATTTTATGGGAAAAACTGTCAATGTAAGCGTGTGTAGTTATCCTCACGAACAAAACTACCGGATGTAGTTACGTTTACAAAAAACTAAAATATCATGAAGAAAACAGCTATTGGGAATTACTTTGAAAAAAATTTCAGTAAATATAATTGTTACAGTAAAAAAAAAAGATATTCAATGTAACAAAAAAAATGATATTCCCTCTACTATTTATAATTTTTTTTGCTTGTTTGTATAAGGTCCTTGGTGGAATCCCACTAATCAAACCTCTTGGTCATTTCAATGTTGTCTTCTCGCCGCACCCTGCAATGGTTCGCTAGAAGAACAACAAGAGATTCAGAAGTTATTGTCCCAAGAAATAGTCAAGGCAACAGAGAAAGGCACTGGACCAATATCGACTCGATCAAACTCTCATCGGATTTAAAATCCACCATCTTCTCCTCCACACACCCATAATCCACATCCACACAATCCACACCCTCTTCTGGAAATCCCTATTCCGACATCAAAAACTCATTCGATGATGGGTAGAATTGATTCACTTGAAAATCAACTCGCGGCCGCAAGTAGGCTACTCAGAGCTGTCAGAGATCGTGTTGATAAGCCGGTTGGTGATGTGGATCGGATTTCACGCCTCATAGAAGGTGATCAGTATGAGCTTACGGGACATCAAGGACAGTGTGGGTGTGGCTTTGGTATTACAACTGATAATTGTGATATCCGAAACTCCAAGCGAGATTCAACTGTGCATTGCTAATTTACAATTTACACTAATTTAAGTCATGTATTATTGTGTATTACCTTTCAAGTTTAATGCCTGATTTAAAATTTAGTTTCCCAAGTTTATTGGCATCCCATGTTAATTGGCTTCTTTGTTTCTGGGTGTTTTTGTGCTCATTAGCTCATATATGTCGGCTCATATTTCTTAGGGAGCTTTCTTAGGATTAATCTATTTCTGGGTGCATATTTCTAGCCTCATATTTCTGATTATTGTGTCTTGTCATTTTTAATTGGAGACATTGAACACCCCCTCTATATTTAGAGGGCAGGTAGCTGATAGCAGTTGGAGGTTTAAATGTCATGCATAACCCCAATTAATGCTTTGGAAGTAACTAAAGGGCACGTGCATTATAGCAAATTTGTGCGTAGTAAGTGGACAGGGTTTTTTGGGTATATTTATAGAAGCGCTCTGAGTTGCCCTCTGAGTTGTTTTCATCGGCAATCATCGCAGAGTCCAAAAATTTTAGACTTCTTGCACTCATTAAGTCTGCCTAAAGTCTTCTCCTCCCATGAAAGTTTTTTCATTATCTTTTAAACGCATGAGTCTTACAACCGTACCTCACGTCTCAACTAACTTTTAGTAGGCCACCTCCATCCTTCCCACATTTGTATCAACTGTGCCCGACGAGATGGTGGGGGCCAATAAAACATCGGGTCTTCCGTTCTGCATCACATGGATGGAAGAGATCAAACCCAGAGTTAGCCAGAGGAATAAATTGGGCCTCGCTTAGATTATGCAGATACTATCGCGAAATCGCATGGAAGGACAAGAAGATCAATAAACTGTTTTGAGTGTTATCCTAAATATTTACCCATCGTTGTTATCCTATACTTCATTACTAAAAAAAACTAAGAAAACTCTTTAGGAAAATAATGTGTACCTAGTTTCTAAGGAGAACGTTGTGTTATTAATAAACTTTATCGTGAATTAGGTAATGCTACATGTCTTACATTACACTTCAACGTGTTTCAAAAAGGAGGGGATCAAAATGTGGGACTCTCTTTTCATACATTTTTAACAAGAATATCAATGATAAGACCTGCTCCAGGTTGCCGCTGTAATCCATGATAAGTCTTATGAGACCCGTATTACAGTAATTAGCACCGACTAATTGGTACCAACTACCCTGACACGAGCAACCCAGAACATCAACTAAGAATCTACATTGAGAAAAATAGAAATTGTGGACTGTCATAACTCATACTCTGGACGGTCACGTCTTCAGCTGGCAAACTTGAAAACTGGGCAATTTAAAACAAATGGCCTTAAATTGCCCAAGGAAAGACATAAAAACAGAAAACGTTAGAGTGAGTGGACAAAAGTCATCAACTGAGTAATCTGTAAAATTGCAACTATATAGCCTTTCCGCTACTTTCTGTGAAATAATGCAAATTCAGAAAAAATTATAAACCGTATACAATGGAGGCGATCACCCATGCCACCAAACCTGAGTCGGCTAATTGTAAGAAAATAAATAAATGTGACGGGATCGTCCCCAAGTCACCTAACCAGAGCCGATCTGAGCCAGACAAGGCCACCTAACCTCCCATCACTAAACTATCCGGTGATAAGTCGAATAGATAGAGCATCGATGCTACTAAACAAACCATCACAAATAAACTTCCAAATTAAAAAACTCTAAAATAAACTGTAGAGCATGTTGATCAAAATATGAACTTGCTACGACTATGAAAATAAAATATCCACTCACTCTAACATTTTCTGTTTTTATGCCTTTCCCTAGACCGTTTGTTTTAAATTGCCTAGTTTTCAGGTTTGCCAACTGAAGTCGTTACTGTCCAGAGTACGAGGCATGACAGTCAACAACTTCTGTTTTTCTCAGTGTAGATTCTTAGTTGATATTGAAGATCGAGCACCCACTGCGCTGCTTCCACGCATATTGGCGATTGGTGCGGTTTTCTAGCATAAGCGCTCTCTTCCTCTGATGCGCAACTACATCCAGCTAGACTGAGCACATAGAGAACTTGACATAGCTCTCCAACAGATTCCTCGAGTCCTCCTCAGACAGTTTCAGGACCATGGGGGTTTGCACTCGTCTTTCTACGCTTGGCCCTTCATCGCTAGCAGGCGGCACCTGAGTTGGAGACCTGCTAAGCGTCTCAACTGGTGAGCGCCCTGGAGAGTTAAGCGGCTTTCACTCCTCTTCTTATGTTTCCTCTCCTTCTTTGACAACCACTGCATCACCCTTGTTCGTGGAGTAGGTTACCATCTCTCGAGCAACATCTTCCCCTTCATTGATGGAAGACCCGACGTCCTGCCTTGCCCCTGCAGTATTGCTTCTCTTTATTTTATACTCCAGAGGCTTCCCAGCAATGTGCTTCCTGTTCCTTACTAGCTGGGCGGCACGAGCCTCCTTGGTTTCTACTAAAATCTGGGCAGTCGTAGGTTGCTCATTTGCATCTGAGCACCCATGCCAGAGCACAAGACCGCCCTCCGCCTCATCCTTCTTTAATCATCGCTCGCTCGATCATCCTCTGAACGGCGCGACGATGACCAAGGATTCTGCAAGGGCCGCTCTTGCTCTTCTCCAGGTTGTATGACCTCAGCCTCGTTTATGTCCGCCGCCATTGGCCGCTCCCACTTCGCATAACTTGTGTTGCAGAAATAGGTTAATACCCCTTATGCAATGATTCTCCTTAAGCCACTAGAATCATGATATAAAATAATGGTGTGCCGCAACGAAGTCGTATTTAGAAATTTGGATTAGGGTTTCGGGTTTGGTTATCTTAAATTTAATGTCAATATGAGGTCTCTAACTTTTATTCGTAAACAAGAACATGCAAATACTAGACATACAAAGTTTATTATAAAGAGTTACGTGAAATATGAAGTTAATTCTTGAACTCAATATACGTCCATATCCATTTCAAAATTGAATAACAGAGGATCCCACAGTTAACGTACTGGTCTCACTGAAACATGTACAATGAAAAGTAACACCTGTAAGTTTAGTTGATTGATGAGATAGTTTACAAAAGGCACAATGTCTACTATAACCCCTGGTTAAACTTTACATTCAAAATGAGTTTTCTAACTTTTGTCAGTAAAAAGTAGGGCAGTATCGTAAACATGGAATCAAGAGATAAACAAAATTTTAATATAAAGTGACATGGCGGTTAATGAGAAATTCCTTAGTATACATCGATGGGCTTACATCGAACCTTTCTTTTCAAAAACAAATAAAAGAGGGTCATGCATTTATCGTAGAGTTGAAAGTAATCGCCCTCTGATATTCGATGAGCAACTGCGTTAGCTTTGCTGCAATAACAGGGACAAGCTGGGCGCCAATCTTGACTTTGCGATCAGGATGAGCGGGATTAAGTGCGACCTTGATGAGGGAGCCCCTAATATCTAGTGGTCTGAGGGCGTTGACGCCATCCCTGGGATCGTTAGAGGAAGCTGACTGGGTAGTAGATTCCCCGATTTTAAGGACCTCTTGCCTAGCTACATTACCCGTTTTAGGGTCTGCTGGGCACTCTACAAAATCATAGCTCTGAACAGAGCCAGTGCCAAAATCTGTAGGGAATTGGAGGTAGAGCATATGGCTAGCGAGGATGATTTTGAGCTTTTCTATAGTTGGCATGCCAAGCATGAAATTATAAGAGGAAAGTAAATCAACAATGATAAAATCAGTGTAAACCTATTTCTAGGGTGTGCCTGTGGCGCTTAAGCACAAGCGCATGTAGTTACTTCCAATGAGGTAGACGACATCACCCGAGAAACTTATCAGGGACTCAATATCTTACGTTAGCTTGCTCTGGGGTCTACCTAGCTGAATATATGCATTGTAAAAGATGACATTAGTGGCAAAACTTGAGTTAATCAAGATGCGTTGCACCTTACACCTTTCGATCAGTGCATCGACGAAAAATGAGGCATCACCTGAAACTTGACATTAACAGGGGCATCATGCTCTTCGACTTCCAAGAATGTGATCATGTCCCACGAGCGACATGGTATTTTGGGGCCTAACTCACTAGCAACGAAGAATACTTCATAAGGATGGGCGCTAGCCTTGCGCTCGTCGTTGAAAATAGTGATGATGACCCTGCGAGAATCGATGAGCGCAACTTGCCTCTGACCCTCGGCTTTGTACAAACTCAGTTCACCCTTATCGAATAGCCCATGGATTATCTTCTTGAGGATGCCACAATCCTCGGTGTTGTGTGTCTTGGAGTCGTGATATTTGCACCAAAATCCATTGTTTTTAAGCAGGGCTTTTCTTATCTTTTCCTTAGATAGTGGAATCAAGTGCTTATTTTTAGAGAAGATTTCTACATAAGTGGCGTTTGTAACAGTGTATACAGCCTTGTCAGGGAAATATTATCTGGGCGCTCACTGGTGTCTGGGTGGATTTCTGATGAGAGAGCGTTGATGCTAGGGATTTCGATAGCACTTGGGCATGTGTGACTTGGACCATTTAGTGCACTGGCAGTGTTGAGGTGGCGAGGCGCGGCTTGTGATAGGCGGGGAAACTTGTCTGAGGGCTGACGGTGAGATACGTCCTGGCAAATTGTTAGTTTTATGGCCCCAGACCCTGTAATGAACGTTTTCCTTTTCGATGATCATATCGAGGACTTCCTCATTGATAAAGTAGTCATACTTAATAATTTTCTCCTTGAATGATGAAGGTTGCAGCCCTTCGAGCAAGGTGGAAAAGGCTGTCTGCTTATCCATATTCCGACAGAGCTGAACGGCTATGCATAAGCGGTTGATATAGGTAGAGAAAGGTTCAAAGCCGCCTTGGCGGATGGCGAATAATGAGTTGGCATTATGGTGACGGCTTTATATTCTGTAGCGCTTGAGGATTGCTTTGGTGAAGTCGGAGAAAGAGTAAATAGAGTCAGGCACTGAAAGAACCCAACTCCAATTTAACTAGTAAACTAAGATTAAGTTCTAACGACTAACCATAATCTAAGGAATTTTACAAAAAAATTGACATAACCTCATTTGAAATTGAGACAACCAAAAATCTGCAAGTAGAAAACACTTCTAAACCAAAAACAAACCGTGGACCACCAATTGTCCATCCGAATTTCTCAAAAAATGTGATAAACTAAAACCAGAATCTTAACTCAGGAATTTAAAACATATTTACAATGTACGGGTTCTAAATACATAGGAAATTAAACTCGACTACTACTTGAGTAACTAAAAATAACATGATACAACTGATATTTATATCGACTTTTATGAACATATAATACAAGTAAAATTGTCTGACAGTGAACTAAAACCTAACGAATGAAGAGTTGATAGGTGGACTCAAACCCTTGGACGAAACCACGCAATCTCAAGATTATACTATAACTTGGGCAACATAAACCGAAAGGCATAGGAAAAGGCATTAAAATATAAAATGTTAGCTTAAGTGAACAAACATAACATAATATGTGTAAACGACAAAACTAAATTATCATGCCTTTTCGCTGATTTTCACAAAATAATGCGAGTTCAAAATTGTAAAGCTAAAATTAAATGGAGGTGGTCACCCAAGTGTTTCCCCTAACCTGAGTCGACAATCAGTAAAAAAATATAACTGATGGTCCAGACGAGATGTTTGTCCTAACCTCCCCTGACTAGACTATCCGGTGATCAGCCGAAGAGTCAGCGCATCGATGCCACTAACTAATGTCATCACAAGAAAAATCTCCAAAATAAATATACTATGAAATATACTGTAAAGCATACTGATCAAATATGAACTCGCTACGACTTTAAAAGGTCCACTCACAAGTCACCAACTACTGCTGGGGTCCAGCGGAATTCCCTTCGTTGCTAGGGTCACGATCACGATGTCCTATAAATACGGACCATACAATATCAGAATGTATACAAATATATGGAAATCAACCCTAAAAATAATAACCCCGAAAGTCCTGTCGAAGAATCTCACAAACTGTCTCGCCGGAGGTCCGAAAAAGACGACGGCGCGTGGCCCTCATGCGCCCTACAGACGGCGGCGTATGAGTCCCACGCACCTCCGGCAGTGACTGATCTGATGCGAACATTCGAGACATGGTTGGAAAAAGCTCAAGAAGCCCGACAACATTCCTAACTAGCCAAACCCCAACTCGCTGTTGATTGGCCGAAAAACAGCCCGAAAACACGCTGCCTAAAAATCGCCGGAATCGGATTCTGACTAATTTCGATGCCATTATCACTCTTTGGTCCTCTAACCCATAGGGGTTTGACTCCTACGGTGAAACCCAATCGATTTCACCCTACCCCGATGCCATAAACAGTCGGAGCACCATCGACCGATAAACCCAAAATCCGATGGGTTTATCGAATCGGTTCGCACCCTAAAACCATCCAAAATCCAACAACACATATAGAAATTGAAAGAGGGAGAGGAGAGCTTCAAAACCATACCAATAACTCTGGCAACAGTGGCGTTTTCTGACAGGTCCGATATCGGGATGGGGTCAGACGGCGAAACAGGTTGGCCGAGAGATACGGCTCGAGGCCTGAGGTATTTCTAATTTTTTTCGAAGTATTTTTCAAAGTGAATACCGTATTTATATGCCTAACCTCCTGATCAGATCAACGGTCTAGATTTGATCTGATTAGGAATCAACGGTTCAGATCAAACTGACTTAAAAATATTACTTTTTAATAATTTCCTCATGCAGACTTCCAAAAATAAAAAAAAATACCTCGCTTAACCGAAAAATTTCCCAAAAATTCCTACGAACTCGAAATAAAAAAACTCTATGACTTCCGAGAAGAAAGTCAAGTCAAATTCTTGCCCAGAGAAAAAATCGTTAATAACCTCGGTAGTGCGACTAATCAGCGATAAAGCTTATTAAGGTTCAAGAAGTGCGTAACTTCAGTTCGGGTTGTAACAGGTGCAAGCTCAAAGTACCAGTTTAGTGCTTCACCGGTAAGTGTCTCGAAAAACAAGTAATACAATGTCAAGTCGTTGTGTTCGGGCCCTGCTGTTGTGGACATAAATTTGTCGACATGCGTATCGGGGTCTCCGCATCCACCATAGCGCTTGCCCAGATTTTGCGTGCCAGTCACACCCAACATGTGTGATAGCCCGAGAATAGGGCAGTACATGGTATGTTCAGAAGGCTAGCTGTGGCGGGGTGACATGTGGCAGAGCTCGCCCTCAATATCGGCCAAGCAGGCCAAAATCTGGGCAGTGGCATTGGGCGCCTACTGCTTGGGATCTGGCAGTTATGGATCTCTTGGAAACTAAGGGTTAACGAGCTGAGAGTTCATATGGATGATGGTTCGACACTCTTCTCGTCTACCAAACTCCACTTGTTAGGCCTGGAGAGCGGTGATGGCCTCGTGTAAGTGCTCGTTCGTGTGGCGCTCGACGTTGCGTTATGTCTAAAGCTGAGCCATCTCTTGGAGCAGGCGGTGTTATCCTTACTTGGAGTGGTGTTAGTCATGCCATCATTCTTGGTGCTAGGTCCTGTGGGTGGAAGATTAGGCATTTGGAGATCGCTAACAAAACGCAGGTGAGCCCCAACCAGTGTCTCAAAATTGTTATTCTTAGGGAGAGGCATAACGATGCGGTGAAATTATGGGAAGGAAAATCTTTTTTTGTGGGTAAAAAAAACAAGACCGCTAGACGGTGCCAATTGTTTCTACCGATATCCGTAAGGGATTCAACTAGATTAACTGTAGATATTGATGGGTGATCGCTCTTGAGTGTTTGAGTTGATGACCTCTCACGCTCTGCTTATCTGCAAAAATAGTATACTAGCATCAGGGAGTTAAGAAGAGATTTGTCCGCCTTCAACCTCTGATGTCTAAGTCAGATGATGTAATGACAGTAAGCGCTAATAATTAAGAGTAGGATAGATTAGCTACCGGTGTAAAGGAGGAGGGTTGTTTGGATATTTGGCGGGTTGCACCTCACCTTAGCTAGCACACGCGCGTAATGCGTCATGATGTCGAGCGCGTGTGACCTACTTCCCAGGTGTCATTTCTCCTTTTTACCCTTCAGCGTCCTTTGCTAATTGATTTTTGGTGTAAAGTATGACATATTTTATGGGTTAGCGAAAGCGTACTGATATATATATATATATATATCCAAAAGCTGTTAAAATATGCAAGAGTTAACACTATGGTTATGGTGAAGTCCAAGGTGTTAAAGTTCCGTCTCATGAATACAATTGATCATGAAGGCTAGAAATTCCTTGTCAGTTCGGTAAACTAGTACGTATCCGAGTAGAAGAGTTGGCTTACGTTGATGCTGAATGTCAATTCATAGGATTTCTACTCGCTTGCACACCTGTACATGGTATACTTACTTTCCGAGATGGTTAGGATTGTTTTTTGTGGACCTTTGGATACATGTAGTACGTATAAGCTTGCAAGTAGTACTTCTAGGGTGATACTACTGGATACGTGCAATACTCGTGTTGGATGGAATGAGGGCGACACATATTCGTCTTTTATGTACTGATTAGGGTGTTATTATAAAGTAAATGAATGATATAAAACGTCTTATTAGTGTGTAGGTCTAGTATGTATTGTCAAGCTTTATGTAATGAACCTTTTAGGTTGGTATGTATTTTCATACCTATGAGCTTGCCCCTAAATTACATTTGATTTTGGCAGGAAACGGAAAATGGAAACTGAACGAAAGCACTTCTCTCCACCTCCAGTGAGAGTTTACTACTGCGATTGTGAAGCACGACACAATCCTCGATCATTGGTTGAGGTTTATTTAATCACACCCTCCTTGGTAGATATGAGGTCTTCTGAAATTGACCTTGATAATGGACTCGCAGAATCACCGTCTGCCTTGCCAAAAACCGATCCAGTTCCTCACTATGTATAACAAGCTGCCAATGACGAAGCCAAAAGCGCCAGTGGGCGCCGACCCAATGTTTGTCTAGGCGAGTTTGATGACCAGCCCACTGCGACGAAGGGCTCAGTACGCATGAAAGCTTCAAGAGGAGTCAAAATTCGTCGAGTGTGCCGCCAAGATCAACTGATTTTTTTCACCGGTGCATCCCTGTCGGCGACTCGTCTTATGTTCAAGCCAAAAACATTTATCGTTCCGATGAATTTTGAGTAGTGTTTGAAGTTTTTAGTCTTGTGTTGTGTTGAACTTTTTTGTTCTTGAAATTGTGTAGGTGTTCATTTAAATACTTAGTGTTCTTATGTAAGTAAAAGATGAATTGATTGCTGATTGTGTGTTCTTCACCATTTAAATGGTTGGGAAATTGGGTTTTATGCTTGGTGATGGTTCCGGCGTGTAGGCCAGTTGGGCTTATCGCTGGTAAGCACCGCGATGGTTCAGAAATGTGCGACCAAGTGCGGGTTGCGAGTAGCTGAGGTGAGGAGCATAGGAGTGGCGATGAGGAGCACCGGGGTCGTGCATATTGGGCTTTTAAGGGACACTCTAATCATTTTGCTAAAGGTGAAGCAACCTTAGAGGTGGAGGGAAGTCGCTCCAGAATTTGAAACCCTACAAAGTCCTTTGCTTTATGTTTGAATGGGCCTTACAATAGGGCCTTCACATAATGTACCTATAAAATAGGTATATACAATGTCACTAAGGTCTAAGGTTTGTTTTCCAGAGGTCCTTACCCTAAATTCCTCTTACTAAAATGACAATTTTCCGTTTTATGGTCGAAAGTAACTTTATTCATAAAAAGAACAGTAAACTACTCTAAATGACACTTTAGAGAAGCCAAATACATTTAAGGACAAAGTCTTACTAATAATGACAAGTTGCTTATAAGTTGTCATGTGGTAGGTACAAATTCATGTTTTTACCCTTCTATTTATATTAGAAATATACTAGAATTCATTTCTCTCTCTCTCTCTCTCTCTCTCTCTCGCGCGCGCGCGCGCGTGTGAGAACATTAGCAGAGCCCACAATCGCCGCTCTCAGCCTCACTGATCTTATTCCCTGCCGACGCTGGCGTGCAGCGATGCCATTTCCCGCCGATGTTGATCCTCGTGCATCGCTTGGCTCATTCAAGCTCGAGCTTGGATCACCGCCTTGGACGCTGGCCGACTCGCCTGGATCTTTAACACCAGCTTCGACCTCGAGCGCTGTCGCCTACCTCGGCTTCAGTACTCTTCACTTAACTTCACGCTTCGCTGCTGAAGCCTGTAGCAACTTGGCTTCTTACTCTAGCAAGACGCCTCGATCGACCAACCGTCTCTACTCGACAAGATCCAAAACTCCAGCCTCGGCCTCAAAATCTACCGCTCCCTGGCAACACTCAATCGACTGGTGGCGCACTACTGCTACTCAATCTCTGGGCTGCTCGACCTCGATAGTAGCAACAATGTTTTCTCTTCAGCGCAGAGCGACGCCACAGTTTTGGTCATCTCCGAGCTCACTTTCCTCAACGCGACCTCACCGCCACCTCCGCGCAACATCGCAGCTCTCATCCCAACTCCACATTTAGTAGCTACGGCTTGCCTCGCGTCCTCATATCTGCTGAGTTGCAGCCGCCTCCACATCATTTTGCCTTGGCTTCGAGCCCAGGTGTTGCCTCAACAACTTCCAATATGATTTCTTTGAAATTTGCAATATTTTTGAAATTGAATTGATTTGAATTTTTATGGATTATGATTATGTGTGGATTCTTTTGGTGTTGGTTTGGGAGATCTGACATTGTATTATGTTTCATGTTGCTACAATGAGAGAGATGGAGGAAGAAGATGCTCCAGGTTGACTCTTTTCACTCAAATCGACAATCAGTTCACCTTACCAGTACGTCTACTCGACTGCAAATCCAAGCATGTCAAGAATGTTGTTAGAGGTTTATATGTTTCAATTTTTCATACTTGATCTAACTTTTATTTGCATTGAAAAAAAATTATTGATATATAAATCTTCTTTTTGTTCAACTGAGCGAATTGGAGAAATAATACTCAATCTCATAGTCTACTAGCAGATTATTTTTGTATGACACTAGATTATGATCAGAGTAACAATATAGCAATTTCCGCAACTACATAAGACTAGCTCTTCCTAGGCTCAAATCCAATGAACTCGAAAGTGAATCCCATTGTAGTTTTTTTCAGTATCAGTGATTTTGTTTTGTGTGTTTTTAATTATTGAAATGGATTTGATATGTTCATAACACTTCTGATTTCTCATCAATTAGTGACAATGCTTTTTCAGTATCAATATAGAGTTTTCAATATCAGTGTTCATTTTTTGTCGAGTAGTAATGTACATTATTTTTCAGTATCAGTGTGCATTATTTTAGTAACAACGTATGTGTTGGGGTTTTAGGGTGGTTTAGAGTACAGGTATATGGTTTTAGGGTATATAGGTTTAGGGGGTTTTAGGGTCTAGTAGCAGTAACAATGTACATTTTTTTTGTTCTTGTAGCAATATGCGTACAGGAATTTTATGGTGCTTTACAAGTGTTAGGTATACGAAATAGGAGTTATTGGTAGGGTATTTAGGCTTTAAAGGTTTAGGGTTCTGGGTTTAGTGGCAATGCTTTTTCAGCATCATTGTTTATTCTTTTGTCGAGTCCCCCACAACGTTTGAAGCTGAGCAGGCTAGGTCGGTCGACACCTTTAAGTAGACCCCCAAGTTTCAGAATGAGAAGGTCTAACATTCAAGACTGATACTGAAGAGATTTATCAGAAGGCTGTGGCAGAGACGTTTGCATCGATTAAGCAGTCGACGTATTTTGACACGAAGCTCTTTGATGTAGAAGCGGGGGCCGAGAATCTGGAGCTACACTTGAATGTTGAACAGTTTATGGTTGTTGTAGCCTATTATTTTATACATAATTTGCTTATTTGACAAGTATTTAGTGAATGCTATTTTGTGCAAGGACAAAAAATTTCGACCAAGTATGGGTTTAGCGTCATGTGAATGTATAACCGTTGAAAGGGGAAATGAATGCTATTGATGTGTTTTTTTTTCTGGCCATTATGCAAACTTATGAGAAATTGTACTAAGTCAGATTATTGTTTGAGACGTAGACTGGCTAGCGGTCGAACAAATAATAGACAAGAGCGTTTGACCAAAACGTCTTAATTCCATAGCATAAGGAAGTACAAAAGGTTGTAAAGAGCGTTCGTTCTCAGGGCATTTGTTGGAAGATTTATACCCCCACACTTAGTAAGTTATTGGCTAACTCATAAGTGCAAGAACGATATTCACCCGTAAGTATACTGGGACAAGTAATAGTATAGAAAAGGAAATCGAGTGTCAAACCCACGAGGATTAAGCACTTAGATTCCTTACCTCGGAGTAAAAAGCACAAAGCCTACGACTCACTAGACAATACTTGACACTAAAAGGAAATAAAATGTGAAAGTGTATCTCATACTACCAAGTCCTTTAGAGACTTAACATTGCGATGGGTGATGCAATTACGGTGAGTAAGTATACGAGTTGATTGGTTGATTAACTAAGTAAATAAAGTGAAAACATAAAGTAAAGCAAATCAAAGGAAATGTTTGGTCGGCTAGAGGCATCGCCACTAGCCAACTCAATGTACCAACATTGTCCAAGTTATGAGTTTAGTCCGATTCACATGCTTGTCCAATTTGTGATCATTTCGAATCACCATTGGTTGTGAACCGAATCTCCTAGGCTATTAGGGCACTAGAAGTGTTCGGCCCAACATTCAAATATAAATCAAATCAAAACTAGAATGCCACTCAATTGTGAATCGTATCATAATCATACCACATGCCTAATGACTTCAATATGTGTTCACTTGTGATGAATGTGAATGGCTTTCCTTCCTAAGTCCATATTAGAGAACATAGAAGGAGGTTCTAATGACTTTCCTAATTCACACCATCTAGAACATGAATTAGAAGAAGTAACGATTAGCTACAAAGCCCATTCGAGTCAATGTAAGCTTGACCGAAGCTCCTTGAATCACTTGGACTTAAAGAAGGCTTCGGTCCATGCTCAAGCCCAATGAAACCAAACCTTAAGGTTATCCTCTTAAGTGTAGACCTAACTTATGTTTACATGCTTATCTTCCTTAGGTGAGTGACTAATTCACTTAGGTTCATTTTTAGCTTTCTTAAACACATCTCAACTTAGTCATGGCCAAGACATGAATATGAAAACATTGAATCAAGCCCAAATATGCAAATATTGAATCCAGCCCAAATATGCAAACATATCACAATCACATCACAAGCTATCAAACTCATTCACAACATGTAATAAACTAAACCAAATTCAAATCCAAAACTTAAAACATAGTTGTATGTACATCAAATTGACTAGGGCTAAACCCTAACCTTTCAAAAGACAACTACTCACTACCCATAGCTAAGATAGAGTATAGATACATAAATTAGAGAAAAATAGGAGAAGAGATAACCAAAGAATCCCAAAAGCTCCAAGCTCTTCAAGCTTTCATTCCCTTCTTGCTCCAAATATGCTCCTATGCTCCAAGAACTTGAGTCACCCACCTTAAGCTTAGGAGAAGATGATGTAAATGAAAATATGGTGGTGGTGATGGAGGTTTTCAAGCGTTTTGGTGGTGCTAATGGGTGTTTTAGATGTGGAGGAGATGGCTATATAGGTTGGGTATGGATAGAGGCATAAGAGAGAGACTAAAACTATGAAAAACTAAGAAATAGGGTGAGTTGTATATAGGTGTAGAGGGGAGCTCGACCCCTATAGCTTTGGATAGGATATTTTGGCATCAAATAATTCAAAATTAAGATTAGATATGATCCACAATTTTGGGCTTTACTTAGTGGTCCAAAGATGACTCACCAAGCATGTGAGTGACACATGTCTCTACCAAAATATCTTCTCTTTTGGGCTTGTTGGCTTAGGCCTTGAAGTCTTGGACCATCACACCTTGACCATGACATTGACCGATGAAGACTTGTCAGAGTTGACTGTTGACCGTCTGAGTTGATCATTGACCATTGGTTGACTTTTTGTCTTATTCCCGGTTTTGCTCCTTCTTCTCCAAATGCGTAGGAAACTTGATTGGCTTCTTCAAAAAGTGATTAATCTCCATCTTTTAGCTCGTTTTCTCGCAAACTCTCCATTTCCTAGCATAACAAGGAAACAAATTAAAAACGATGCTTTATTCCAAGAAGGCAAGCTTTAAGTATAAAGTTAGGTACATAATTTGAACAAAATTATGGTCCTAACATCATTACGTTAAAGCAAAACTATAATAGGGGACCACTGATGAGCAAGCCGCGCTAATGATAGTACTTCTTGAGGTGGATGGAGTTCCAAGGGTGAGTCAAGATAGAGCCGTCCTTGTCGCTAAGGTAGAACGTGCTAGGGCTAGCAACGTTCATAATATTTTATGGTCCTTCCAAAGAGGGTGAAAGGCTTTTTACCTTGGTCGAACGACCTTCATAACCCAATCCCCCACTTGCAGAGGTCATGCATGAACGTGTTGGTTGTACAGGCGTGCTACCTTTTCCTTGGTTGCTATTTTATGGTAATGGGCAGCATCATACTTTGCATGCAGCAAGTTATTATCAAGGCGCAGGCCTTCTCCGTTCTTTGCCGGGTCGAACATGGTCACCCTTAGGTTCTCATGGGTGACTTCCAGAGGAAGAAGAGCTTTCATACCGAAGGTAAAATAGTAAAGTGTCTCACCCATAGCGGCCATTGCAATGGTGCGAATGGACCAGAGGATGCCGGGGAGGAGTTCAGGCCATTTCCCAAAATTGGGGCTGCCACGTCACATGGCTTGAAGGCATTTTTTGAGGCAGTTCTTGATGATTTTGTTGGTCGCCTCGACCTGGCTGTTGCTTTGAGGGTGGGCTGGAGAGGAGAAGAGAACATTCTGCCCTAACTGTGACGACCCGGACCAGAATCAGCAGCATGATCAGCTATGTACGTGAGTTACTGCGTTGTCGCAGGTTTCCGACAGTCGTTTGGATTGCCGGATTTGTTAACGACTTAATCATTGGCCGAGGATTGGAGCTGAGTCTCTTCTCGAGAGTCGTTGTATGTGTGATTTCGAGTTCGTGGGCGGTTCCGGATCGTTATTTGGACGACCGAGGAATTAATTATGAATATTTGAAGTTCGGTTTATAATTGTGGCCTTCTTAACGACTAAATTACCGGACGAAAATTTGGTTTCAGCTTCTTCACGGAAGTTGTTCAGAATTTAATTTCGAGCTCGTGGAAACTTCCGAAGCATTTTTCTGAGTTACGGATATTAAGTTGTGATTATTTCCGATTGTTGATTATTTAGTTGGTTTAATTATGTGTTGGTTTGAACAGTTGACTTTTTATCCGATTGGTTAATGTGTTTGACTTTGGGTGATTATTGAAGAGTATGTCGAGTCGAGTTTGTGGCCGCAAGAATTATCGGAATCGGAATTACGACGCGAAAGTTACGGGTATTTGAAGTTTGCCGAAAAGTGTGTTTGTTGGTTTCCATTTTGGGTAAGGCTATAAATAGATGTTTCCATATTGGGCAAGTCAACACTTGCCATAAATGTGTTTGACCGAGTTGACTGAGTCAACTCGGTGGGAGGAGGAGGCCGAAGTGCTCCACGGCGGTGATGTCGCCGTCCGGCCACCACGGAGCTCGGCTCCGGTCCCGTTCACCTCACCCCGACGTCCTGAGTCTCTTCCTAGCCACCATGCACGGCGAGGCTCACCGAAAATGGAAGAAAATCCGGCCAAAGTTTGGGATTTTTGGATTTTTGGGGTGATCCGATTCCGACCAAATTGAGCTGCAATTTTGAGTGGGCTTTGTAGCCCTCATCACCATGAAGCTACCATGTAAGTTTGGTGTTTCAATTCGATGTGTGCTTGGAGAATTTTGGGTTTGAAATTTGTGTGAACATTCGGTTTTTCATGAAATTGACATGGTTAGAGTGAGAATTGGCCTTCGTTGCAGTTGTGAAAGTTGCTCAGTGGGTGATTTTGCATGGAATAGGGGTTGCTCCGCCGAGAAATCTCACTTTTGGTGGCGGCGCCGCCTTGGACGGCGGTCAACGGTCAACGGCGGTCAAAGTTTGACTTTTTGGATTTTCGACAAGTTGCATGTCATTTGACTCGAAATCGCGCCCCGATCGCAGTGGGGAGGTTCATTTTTCGAATTGATCGTCCGAAATTGTAGCGAGGTATTGAGGTGTATTATATAGATTTTCGACGATTTGTCGACATTGAATTTCGTGTTTCCGAGAACGGTGGTTTCTCGTGATTTGAATTGAATTGTCGAGTTATAACTTTGAGAAATGGATTTTGTGAATATTCAGGTGTTCGTGATCGTTCTTTTGGCGATGGACTTTCCGCCGAATCACGGGTTAACTCGTATCGCGTTACGCTAGTCTGTGTGTGGACAATTTATTTTCACGGATTGATTGCGAGTCTTTTATATACGTTTTACGAACTTGAGCATGCATCATGATTATGGTTTTACGAGCATGAGATTTCATACGAGATTATGTTTATTATGAGCATGTGTTTTACGATTATACGGTTATACTTATACGAATATACGTATACGAGTATACATACACTTATATGTTGTTTCATGCATTTGCATCGAACTGTTTATGATTTTATTTACACAGAGTACAGTCTCAGTTACGTTGTTGTATCGATACACTTGCCTCTCGGCTGATCCCCGATGGTAGGCCACCAGGAGGGGCAGTACCCCTACCTGACCGGCGAGGGGCAGTACCCCGGAACCGAGGCCTTTCTGGCTATGGATCACGTGGAAGTCAGGGACTCCGTGATTTCGACTGTACTAGCACGAATGTGTCCACGAGTGACCCCGTGAGATTTTCCTTGCATGCTCTGTTTATGAGTTGGAGTCAGTGTCTCCTCGTATACTATTTGATTTATTTATATTACGACTCACATATGTTTTTATAACATATATTACTCGGTGAAAGACATTTATTTTCGTCCACTCACTCTAACGATTTTCATGTCTTTTCCCAGGGTTTTTCGGTTTCCGTGCCCAGTTTGCAGTTCGGACTCTGGTGTCGCACGTCGTGGTCGGAGGCATAGTGCTCGAGCTACCTTGTTTCTTCCAGTAGGTTTATTGTTCTACCTACTGTGGTATACTTATATGTTTATACATTAGAGGTCGCTCTGAGAAATCTGTTGTTTACGTTGTACGATTTTACACCGGATTTCAGTAAAGTACTATTATATTTATTGTTTTACTTTACTGCTGATATATTGAGAAATCCGGATGGGATTGGTGCCCACGGTTTGCTTTTTGTGGCATAGGATGGAGTGTATTTTTTGCGTGCAGGTTATGGTAATTCTACGTTAGTAGCGAAACTCTGCCAAAATTTCTACGGTTTTTGTTGGTTCGTGTTTTCGAGGGGGTTCAATCACTACCACATTTTGACTCATTGCCGGCGATTTTTAAATCGCCGGCAATGTTTTTTAACATTACCGGCGATTTTTGCCGGAAAAATCACCGGTAATGTATTTTTTTTTTAACATTACCGGCGACATAAATGTCTCGCCGGCAATGTCTCGATGGTAATGTAAAAAAAAAAAAAAAAGACATTGTCGGCGACTTCATTTATGTCGCCGGCAATGTATTTTTTTTTTTTTTTAATCATTACCGGCGACATAAATGTATGTCGCCGGCAATGTCGTTTTTTTTTTTTTTTTTACATTACCTTCGAGACATTGCCGGCGGCATAAATGTTTTTTAACATTACCGGTAATGTATGTCGCCGGTAATGTTAAAAAAAAAAATGAAGTCGGCAAAAATCGCCGATAATGTTAAAAAACAGTGCCGGCGATTTAAAAATCGCCGGCAATGAGTCAAAATGTGGTAGTGAATTCCGGTTTAGGCAACTAAATCGGGGTTGGGTCCTTTCACTAATAGTTGCAGAACCCAATGAACTCTGGGTTGTCAATTTGCATGTCGTTGTCAGTTATGATGTTGTAAGGGGCTCCATAACGACAGCAAAGCGTTCGCCAGAGGAACTTTGTGATGTTGGCCGTTGTTATCTTGACCAAAGGTTCGGCCTCGATGAACTTAGTATAATAGTCGATGATGACTATCACGTACTTATATTAGCCTTTGGCTTTGGGAAGCTCCCCAATGAGGTCAAGGCCCCACTTTGTAAAAGGGATAGGATTGAGGATGATTAACATTGCTATGGCGGGCGAGTGAATGTGGTCTGCATGAAACAGGCAGGCTTTGAATTTAGTGGTTATCTCCGTGGCATCTCGATGTATTTAGTGGTTATCTCCGTGGCATCTCGATGCCTTGTGAGCGATCGATCGAGCACTGGCGTGGTGGCCACACTCATCACTGTGTATGTCCTCTAGAAGGGAGAGTCTGAACGAGGTGGGCAGACAATGTAGATTGGGCCAAGTCCGGCGGTGCTTGTAGAAGTGGCATCCACTGACGCAAAAGTTGGCCGACCGTGCAATGATTGTTCTGGCCTCAGCCTTGTCTGTAGGGAGGGTACCTGAGGTTTTGTAGGCTAAGATGGGAGCAATCCAATCTGGTGCTCCCAGTGTGACGGTCAATATTTCACAAAAGTTTCTTTGGATGCTAGGTTTATTGAAGACTTCCACTCTAGTGTTGTGCTTGGTATTGGTCATAGGGGTTGTTGCCAAAAGGGACAGGGCGTTCGCGTTAGCATTCTGCGACCACAGTACTTGAGTGACATTGTAAAACTTGAACTTGGAAAAATAATAGTGGCCATAGAAAGGTAGGCCATCATAGTGCCTTCCTTAGCCTCGAAGTCCCCAGATACTTGATTTATCACCAGCTGCGAGTCACTGAAAATATTGACGTCATGCGCTGTCTGATAACCGACCTAGCTGGAGGTCGACGATGAGGGCTTAATACTCTGCTTCGTTGTTAGATGCTTTAAAGTTGAAGCGAAATGCATATTCTATCTTGATGCCCTCTGGGCCAGTGAAGATAATGCTTGCACCGCTCGCCTCATTGTTGGTGGAACCGTTAACATACAGGTTCTAACGAGAGTGAGGTTTGGCCAGGGCAGTTGAGGTTGTGATGTTCCAAATGGACTCCAGCTCCTGAGGGATGGCTTAGGTTTCCCCTTCTGTGTATTCAGCAATGAAATCTACCACGGCTTGTGCCTTGGTGGCCCAATTACTGAGGCTACCGCTATGGTCTGGAGATTGGAACACTTGCTTTAGAGGGAGGTTGGTGAGCACCTTTATCTTGTGGGCCTAGAAATAAGGGCGTAGCCGCCTACTTGCCGTGACAAGGGCGAAGGCCCATTTGTCAAACGTAAGATATCTCTTCTCGGCTGCGGATAAGCCTTTTCATGTAAGAAAGACATGGAGCTCGTTATCAGTGAAAGGACCGAACCCCGATTTAGTTTCCTAAACCGGAATCAAACCCTTTTTGAAAACACGAACTTGCAAAAACTATAGAAATTTTGGCAGAGTTTCACTATAACGTGGAATTACCATTAACCTGCACCCGAAAACACATTTCATCCTATGCCACAAAATCCAAACCGTGGGCACGAATCCCATCCGTATTTCTCAATATCATAACAATAATGTAAAGTAATAAGCAAAAATGTACTTTACAGAAATCCGGGGAAAAACGTATAAAAGTATAACATCAGAGTAATCAGAGCGACCTTTAGTGTATATATATATACAAAAACATACAGCAGTAGGCAAAACAAGAAACCTACTGGAAAAGAAAGGTAGCTCGAACACTAAGCCTCCGACTTTGACGTGAGATACCAGAATCCGAACTGCAAACTGGGCACGGAAACCGAAAAGCCCAAGGGAAAGGCAATTCAATAAAATCGTTAGAGTGAGTGGACGAAAATAATCATATGCCTTTCACCATTTATACAATATAAAAACAATGCGAGTTCTTAAAATGAATAGAGGTGTCAGGTGAATCTCTCAAGCCCGACGGTAATAGACTAGGTGAATCTCTCAAGCCTAGTGGGCACATCAGGGGAACCTCTCAACCCTGGATTTGGACTACCGGTGATCAGCCGAGTAGCCAATGCATCGATGCTAAGTAAATGCCATCACCATATAAAATATAAAACAATACCTCCAAAAGAAATAAATAATCTCAATATCGTACTGGAAATAAATACTGAAATCAATAACTCGCTACAACAGTATAAATAAAAGTCCACTCACAGATAACACAGCGCGCAAACGCGCTAATCACGAGATCTGGCGGAAGATCCCTCGCCCAATGTACGATCTCGATCCCCTGAACAATCACAAAATATACCTGATCAAAATCACAATTCATTACTCTGTACCACACCTCCGAACCAACCATTTTCGGAAACATATAACTCGGATACAAAATAATCGACGAAAATCTCCAAAATTTCCAAATTCTCCACATAAACCCTTGACTAAAAATCCGATATCCAAATCAACTCGAAAACCTCAAGGCGATGATCAGGGCGCGATTACGAGCAAAACGGCATAAAATTTGTCGAAATCCAAAAAGTCAATAGGTCGCTGGAGATCCGCCGTTTACCGCCGCCGCCGCCGGCGGTGCGCCGTCACCGGAGTAATTTCCCGGAGACCACGACTCCAAAATGATCTCCTTCTCAAGCCAAGCCCGTTTCCCCAAAGAGTCACCACCATCCAGCCATCACCGTGGCCGAAAATAGCCCCGAAACCTCAAAAACTCAATTCGGCCGGAAAACTTTTCTGGCAAAAATCTCCACCGTGAGGCCACCTCGGCCTCCCATCTTCAAGGGACTTTATCCCCAGCTCGAACCCAACCTTTTCCACCCAAAATCCCCTTCGGAAAGTCGCAGGAAAATATCCCACCATTGAACCCGATGCCGGCGAATTTCAAGTTCTCCGTTCTCCCTCAATCCGTGACCAATTCAAACCAAATCCATACCTCCCAACATCGTGGTCGGAAATGTCAAGTCCGACGGTGAGTCAAACGGTGGTCCGGTTTCCCCCACGGTCAACGAGGTCAACGCCAATTTCTTGGTCAACAGCGGTCAAACTTCCCAAAACAGTGTTTTCGACCATTTTTCGACTATTACGATATTTATACTCGCGGCTCGATACGATCGACGGTCCAAAACGAATCACAATCACGTTTCGGATAACCCAAACTCAAACGGATAAACACGACAAAATGACACAATTTCAAATATTCAAAACATATTCCTCTATTATCGAAACAATTATCCTAAACCGCCGACTAACTCGTAATCACGCGTACTACAATTCTTGTGATGAGACTCAACTCAAATTCTCGCCCGATAATTAAGTCGTGAACCGAACCACCAATTCGATTAATTTCCGATAAACTGTGATTACTCGTAAACTCGTGGATTAGGCCGATTACTATACCGATTATGGTTCGGGTCATCACAAATCTACCCCCCTTAAAAAAAATTTCGACCTCAAAATTTACGTACCTACTAGGTGAACAGATGAGGATACTGCTCCCGTATACGCTGGTCGGTCTCCCAGGTGGCTTCGTCAACTGAATGACTCTGCCATAAGACCTTCACAAGTGGTATGACTCGATGCCTCAACTCCTGCTCACACCGATCGAGAATCTGTATCGGCTCCTCCACATATGTCAAATCTTCCCGGATAGGAAGCTGATGTGGTGCTAACACATGTGATGGATCTGGAATATACTTCCGCAACATCGAGACATGAAAAACATCGTAAACTCAAGCCATCTCAGAAGGCAACTCTAATCTGTATGCCACGGCACCAACCCTCTCTATGATCTCGTACGGACCAATGTACCGTGATCGAAGCTTGCCGCGCTTCCCGAAACATACAACTCCCCTCCAAGGAGATAGTTTCAGGAAAACCTAATCGCCCACCTCGAACTCGAGACTCTTTCTTCTTACGTCTGCATAACTCTTCTGGCGATCCAGGCAATCTTCAATCTGTCCCGGATAATCTGAATATTCTCCATGGTGCTCTTCAGCAGATCAGGGCCAATAAGCCATCGCTCGCCCACCTCACTCCAACACAATGGAGTGCGGCACTGCCTCCCGTATAGAGCCTCATACGGTGCCATATCAATACTGACCTGATAGCTATTGTTGTAAGCAAACTCAATCAAATGCAGTTGTTGGTCCCAATTTTCTCGAAACTGCAAAACACAAGACCGCAACATATCCTCGAGAGCCCTCTCAGACTGCCCATCAGTCTGAGGATGAAAAGCTGTATTGAAATGCAATCTAGTACCCAAGGCTCGCTGTAATGCTTGCCAGAACTCTGAAGTAAACTGACTGTCTCGGTTAGAAACAATGGATACAGGCACACCATGTAGACGAACAATCTCCACCAAATACAACTTTGCCAATCTGCTTACTGAAATCTTCCCCGGAAGTACAAGGAAATGAGCGGATTTCATCAATCGATCTACGATAACCCAAATACTAGTATTACAAGCCAAAGTACGCGGTAGCTGATACACGAAATCCATGGTAATGGCTCCCACTTCCAAACCGGAACCTCCAAGGGCTGTAACTTTCCCGCAGGCTTCTGCCTCTCTGCTTTAACTTGCTGACAAATCAGACATCTACTTACACATGCGGCAATCTCCCGCTTCATATTTCGCCACCAATAATAAGCTCGGAGTGTACGAAACATCTTCGTACTGCCGGGATGAAAGGACCCAATCCCGATTTAGCTCCCTAAGCCGGAATAAAACCCTTTCGAAAACACGAACCAACAAAAAATTTTCAAAATTTTGGCAGAGTTTCGTTACTAACGTGGAATTACCATTACCTGCACGCGGAAAATACACTTCATCCTATGCCACAAAAAGCAAACCGTGGACACCAATCCCATCCGGATTTCTCAATATATCAACAATAATGTAAAGTAATAAATATATCTGTACTTTACTGAAATCCGGAGTAAAATCATATAACATAATCAACAGATTACTCAGAGCGACCTCTAATGTATAAACATATAAGTATACCACAGTAGGTAGAACAATAAACCTACTGGAAGAAATAAGGTAGCTCGAGCACTATGCCTCCGACCCCGACGTGCGACACCAGAGCCTGAACTGCAAACTGGGCACGGAAACCGAAAAGCCCAGGGGAAAGGTAAATAAAACGTTAGAGTGAGTGGACGAAAATAAACATATGCCTTTCACCAGTTTATATACATACTCAATGTAAAACAGTGCGAGTTCGGAAAACACAACAACACATATATATATGGAGGTTGTCGGGCGAATCTCTCAAGCCCGACGTCAGGTGAATCGCTCAAACCTGACGGTGAAAGGCCAGGGGAATCTCTCAACCCCGGCGGCACTCAGGGGAATCTTTCAACGCTGCTTCAGAGGAATCTCTCAACTCTGGGCCAGAGGAATCTCTCAACTCTGGTAGCATCGATGCTATAAATGCCATCACCCATAAACACATAACAACACCTCCGAAAATAACATATATCTCAATCATCGTATAATTTAAATACGGAAAATCATAAATTCCACGAACTCGCAAATCAACAGTGAAAATAGAAACTTGTCCACTCACACGCTTGCGTAACGCAGTTCGCATTAACCCGTGATCCGGCGGAAAGTCCCTCGCCAAACGAACGATCACGAACACCTGAATATTCACAAAATCCATTTCTCAAAATCATAACTCGACAATACAAGACAAATCACGAGAAACAACCGTTCTCAGAAACACGTAATTCAATGTCGACGAATCGTCGAAAATCCGATATGTACACCTCAATACCTTGCTATACTTTCGGATGCTCAAATCGAGAAACGAACCTCCCCACTGCGATCGGGGAGCGATTTCGAGTGAAATGACATGCAACTTGTCGAAAATCCCAAAAAGTCAAACTTTGACCGCCGTTGACCGTTGACCGCCGTCCACGGTGGCGCCGCCGCCAAACTGAAAATTTTCCGGCGGAGCAACCCCTAGTCCACTCAAAATCATCCAATGAGCAACTTTGTCAACTGCAACAAAGGCCAATTCAATCTCTAACTAGCTCAATTTCACGATAAACCGAATTGGTACCAAATTTTCCAATCCAAAATTCTCCATGTACACATCGAATTGAAACACCAAACTTACATGGTAGCTTCAAGGGGATGAGAGCTTCAAAGCCGACCCAAAATTTTAGCTCGAATCGGTCAAAATCATGGAACCCGAAATCACCAAGTTTCTTCAAATTTTTTGCCGGTTTTTCTTCTCTTTCCGGCGAGCCTCGCCGTCGACGGTGACCGGGGATAGACTCGGGAGGTCAAGACGCACCTAACGGTTCAAGTCCTGTGCCAAGGGGTGGCCGGAAATGTCGCGCCACCGTGGAGCACCGTGGCTCCGTCGCCAACTTCTCTCTCTCCACCGAGTTGACTCGGTCAACTCCCAAAGTGGTAAGTTTGACTTGCCCAAAACAGCAAGTTTCTATTTATAGGCCTTCCATTTTTGGAAACTTCGTATTTATCTTTTCGGCAAACTTCAAATACCCGTAACTTTCTCGTCGTAATTCTGATTCCAATAATTCTCACGGCCACAAGCTCGTCTCGACGTACTCTTCAATTATCACCCGAAGTCAAACACATCGACCATTCGGATAAAAAGTCAACTGCTCAGCCCAAACACAGATTTAATCGACTAAACAAACAACAAACGGAAATATTCACAACTTAATTTCTGTAACTCAGAACAATGCTCTGGAAGTTCCCATGAGCTCAAAATTAAATTCTGAACAAGTTTTGTGAAGAAACCGAAACGAAATTCTCGACCGGTAATTAAGTCGTTAAGAGCACCACCATTTAAATCCGAACTTCAAATATTCACAATTAATTCCTCGGTCGTCCAAATAACGATCCGGAACCGCCCGCGAACTCGAAATCACACGTACAACGACTCTCGAGAAGAGACCCAGCTCCAATTCTCGGCCAATAATTAAGTCGTTATCAAAGCTGGCAACTCAATAATCAGTCGAAAGTCCGCGATTAAGCAGTAACTCACGAATCAAGCTGATTATACTTCTGATTCTGGTCCGGGTCGTCACAAATCCACCCCCCTTAAAAAAATATTTCGACCTCGAAATTTCCAAGTCTGTCGGCTAAACATAGGAGCACTGTCTCTGCATACTGCTCAACTTTCCAACGGCAATCTCAACTGAACAACTCTGGTAACTGTCTCCACAATAGGAGATAACTCCGAATTGAAATTCCTGTACCCTCAAATCACAAATCTGAACTGGCTCCACACAATCGCCAAGTGTTCCTACATAAGGAACATATAGGGTACACAACACGTAACAAAATGGAAACATAGTTCCGACATATGGAACACAACACACATAAAAGCCAACACTATAGGCGACGCCGAAGTATACGGCAGAACACAAACTCGCCTATGGCCACATACGGATCAAAACAATATGGCAAATCACAACTCAGTTTACACACATCAACATAACTCACACATTCATATCAACATAGTTTAGACATCGAACTCGGGCTATAATCAATCCATTTCTGCTAATCTGACAGTCTGTGGTAACACATTCCACAAAATCAGAATCAAACGTCAACTCAAACTCAGCCAAACTCACTCCAACACAGTGGAGTACAACAACATCCCTCAAAACGACATCACGCAACGTCAATATCACAGTGGTCAACAAACTGGTATTGCATGCAATCTCGAACACGTGAAACTGCTGGTCCCAAATCCCTCGGAACTGCAATACCGAGGTCCACAACATGCCCTCCAAGGCCTGAATAATCCTCGAAGATCGCTCGCCAATCTAAGGATAAGAACCGGTACTAACTCGTAATCTGGTCCCCTATGCTCGCTGCAAAACTCGTCAACACTTTGTTGTAGCTGACTACCTCGATCGGCGAATTGGGACACAGGTACACCACGTAGATGGACAACCTCCATCAAACACAGCCATGACTTCCTGCCACTAAAATCATCACCGAGAGTACAAGGAAATGTACCAAGTTCATCAAACGGTCCACAAAGGCTTGATAACTGGTATCACAAACCGAAGTGCATACAAACACACAGAAGATCACAGCGACAAACGCCACGTCTAATCGGAAATTTCAAATGGCTGACACATCTCGGCTGCCTCTGCCTCCTAGCCATCGCCAGTCGACAAATGTGGCATCCTTACACACAAGTAGCTACATAGCTCTTCATGTTGCGTCACGAGTAGTAAACTCGAGATATCTATTACATCTCCGTACCACTAGCGCCAAACGCGCGCAAAACCACGAGCCTCAACATCATCACACTCGAACTCAGCTCTCGTAGCCCATAACTCGGCTAACACGGAAACTCGAGCCACACATAACCAAATCCAAACCTCGATGCATCGCCATAACCCACGAACTCATCACGATCATCAGGTAAGATAAAAACCGAAGCAACGGTCAACCATCCTGCAGGAGTAAGAAACTCTCCTCGCGTGCATCGAATCACCCGAACTTGACGCCTTCTTCGTCGATCTGGAAAGTAGAGTGGCAATCCGGAAAAATCCTGTACAAGCCGTCGGTAATAGCCTGCCAAACCCAAGAGACCCCTGATCTCTGGTACACTGGTAGACCAACCCCAAATCAACACGGCTTCAATCTGGTCAGGATCCATGCCAACTCTCTCAGATAACATCACATAGCCCAACATCTTCATGCTAATCGATCCAAAACTCACACTGGCTAAACTTACAAACAGCTAATCGTCTCGCGAAGTCCGCAAAACCGCTTGCAACTGCTTCAGGTGCTGGCCCACACTTCTGGAGTACATCAGGACGCTGCCAACGAACATGACCGTAACTTGTCCAGAAACCGTCTGAACACATGGTCCATCAAGTCCATACGATCTACGGGGCATTGGTCAACCAATGAAGTGACCAAGAACTCCAGATGCTCACACCGAGATCCGAAAGCCAACATAGCCACATCTGACTCATCAGACCTCAACTGATAATATCCAGTCCCGAAATCAATCCTCGAAAAGACTGAAGTTCTCACAGGCTGATCGAACCAATCGACGATCCGAAGCGGAGGATACTCGCTCTCCTCTGAAGCAAATCAGGCTTCCGGTAGTCAATGCACCACCACATCGAACCATACACCATCCGTACACACAATGCAAGAATACACCACGCAAATACGCGGGGTCACATGAAATCTCCTCCAGCAACTCCTGGAGTCGACACAATATCTCCCTCAGCTCTGCTGGCTCCGAACGACAAAATGTCGGTAAAATGAGTCCAGCGCCTGGTACAAACTCAATGGTGTAGTCGGTCTCCCGAACTGGAGGAACACCTGGTAACTCCTTCGGAACACACCTGGAACCTCTGGAACCATCACAATATCACCAATGACAGACACAGCAACTGTAGTATCCACATCATAAGCCAAGAAAACCACACAACTCGTCTCCACCATCCGTTCGACCATCACCATGAAGCAGTATCTCAGGAAATCTGGTTGTCGAAACATAATCTCCTTCTCGAGGCGCTCGAACACAGCTAAATACATCGTCAGTAAGTCCATACTCACAATCATACCAAAACCACAATGTCTAGCTGTAACAGATCCGCGGCTAAGCCCTATCCTCCAACAAGGATCTCACAACCTCCGGATGGATGCAACACTCTCCAAGACCTCGGAAGTGGAGATACATGTACAATCGCCATGGATATCAAACAACAGTAACCTCGGAGAAAAGTCTGTCCTCAAACAAGGTCATAGCACGAACTCCGACATACTCAACTAGTCGCCCACGTCAACTACGACTTTCTGGATGGCTCGTCTAAAATTCTGGGTTGATCAAACTCCAGAAACAGCATCATGATTTCCTCGTAAACTCCGAGCTGTCGAACCGCTAACACAGCTGGCTGAGGGCGCTCCCTCGCAACGTGACCCTCCTGGTTACCGAAACAGCAACTGAGAGTGTACCACAAACACAAGTCACCGCAACATCTGCTGCGAGAAAAGATCACCAACGATCGCCCAAACTCATGCCACAGGAGAAAGTCCACTACTCTGTGATCTCCGCCACCATCGTCAAACGGATCCTCTGTCTGACCTGATGGCCCTCAATAATATCAAAAAGACCACAGCCTGATGAAGTCACTGATCCCGGAGTGTCGGAATTCAACTTCATCAAAATCTCGACTAAGTCCACTTTCCTCAAACCATCACATCGAAAACCATATACATCTTTTTCTCACAATAGCCTCGCCACTGAGTGCAACACACTAAGCTCCTCACGGCAATCTCGAGGCATAACAGTCAGACTCTCTCTGATGCACGAGGTTCGAACTGATACCAAGCTGAAAGGACCCAACCCCGATTTAGCTCCCTCTAAAGCCACATAACTCGTGCAAACAGGGACAAACATGTGGACAATGCATCTCTGCCTCCGGTGGGTAAACACTCCACATTCGAATGCTGGGTAGCCTGATAAACCATTACTGTATACACAACACTCAGAATGTAGGCCGTGGAGTCGCAACCGAAACTGACACAATAACAGCCCACCAAACACAACAATCTGACTCAGGCAAACATCACCGCCACAATTCTCAGCTCTGAGGCAACTTATAGACGCTCATATATACATCCCCAGGAAAACCGTGCCACACAAATCTCTGAACTCTGAATACTCATCCGAATCCACTGTTCTCTGGCAAATCGCGCGTCGATTGATCCTCCACAGGATCCACCACCGAAACGACACAGAAAGCACGTCAGGAGGCATCCTAATGAATAAAACATCGTTCACAACAAGTGAAACGTAATCATGGAACTTAAAATATTTGAAAGCATACAACACCCGGAATATTGATGATTATCCGCCGGCCGGTCGGGTCACCATTCCAGACATGCTGTACATTCTCAAATACCCTTAGTAAACACGACTACAGAACCTATAACCTAATGCTCTGATACCAAGCTGAAAGGACCCAACCCCGATTTAGCTCCCTAAACCGGAGTCAAACCTCTTCGAAAACACGAACCAACAAAAAAATTTTAAAATTTGGGCAGAGTTTCGTTACTAGCGTGGAATTACCATTACCTGCACGCGGAAAATACACTTCATCCTATGCCACAAAAAGCAAACCGTGGGCACCAATCCCATCCGGATTTCTCAATATATCAACAGTAAAGTAAACAATACATATAATATATACTTTACTGAAATCCGGTATAAAATCGTATAGCATATACAATAGGGAGCTCAGAGCGACATCTAATACATAATCATATATGCATACCACAGTAGGTAGAACAATAAACCTACTGGATGAAACAAAATAGCTCGAGCACTATGCCTCCGACCACGACGTGCGACACCAGAGCCGGAACTGCAAACTGGGCAAGGAAACCGAAAAGCCCAGGGGAAAGACATAAAACACGTTAGAGTGAGTGGACGAAAATAAATGTCTTTCACCAGTTAATATATATACTATAAAAACATATGCGAGTCCAGGTAAATAAAAACAACATAGTGCACGAGGTAAAACTCATACTCCTCCAGTGTACTGAGCATGCAAGTAAAAATCCCACGGGTCACTCATGGGCACACACCGTGCTAGTACAGTCAGAATCACGGGATCCCAGACCCACACGTGATTCTAGCCAGAAATGGCCTCGGATCCGGGGATACGCCCCTCACCGGTCTGGTTGGGGAAATGCCCCTCCAGGCGGCCTACCATCGGGGATCAACCGAGAGGCAAAGTGTATCAGTACAACAACGTAACCACGACTGTACTCTGTGTAAACCAAATCATAAACAGCTCGATGCAAATGCATGAAACAGCATATAAGTGTATGTATAATCATATACGTATATCCGTATAAGTATAATCGTATAATCGTAAAACACATGCTCATGCAATTCATAATCTCAATACGCATGCTCGAGTTCGAAAATCATATAAAAGACTCGCAAAAATTCCGTGAAAAGAAATTGTCCACTCACAGACTAGAGTAACGCAGTTCGCGTTAACCCGTGATCCGGCGGAAAGTCCCTCGCCAAAACAACGATCACGAACCCCTGATTATTCACAAAGTCCATTATTCAAAGTCATAATCCGACAATACAATACGAATCACGAGAAACCACCGTTCTCGGAAACACGAAATTCAATGTCGATGAATCGTCGAAAATCCGTATATATACACCACAATACCTCGCTTTACGTTCGGACGCTCATCTCGAAAAACGAATCTCCCCACTGCGATCGGGGCGCGATTTCGAGTCAAATGACATGCAGCTTGTCGAAAGTCCAAAAAAAATCAAACTTTGACCGTTGACCGCCGTTGACCGCCGCCCACGGCGGCGCTACCGCTGACCGGAAAATTTCACGGCGGAGCAACCCCTATTCCACTCAAAATCACCCACTGAGCAACTTTGTCAACTGCAACAAAGGCCAATTCTCACTCTAACCATGTCAATTTCAAGTAAAACCGAAATGGAACACAAAATTCAAACCCAAAATTCTCCATGCTCAAATCGAATTAGAACACCATGTTTGTATGGTTAGAATCACATGGAAGAGGGCTACAAAACCCAGTAACTCTTGAAGTTCAATTCGGCCGAAATCAGAGTTCACCATTAAACCCAAAAATCCCAAACTTTGGTCCATGATTTCTCTCTCCACCGTGGGACTTGCCGGAATATGAGGTCGGGAATGAGACCGGGAGGTTGAGCCGAGCAGAACGGTAGCAAGACCGAGCTCGGAGGCGGCCGGAACGGCGAGCCACCGTCGGCAGCCGTGAAGCCCGTCGGCGTGATTCCTCTCCCACCGCGTTGACCGAGTCAACACGGTCAAACATATTATTTCTTGTTTTGACTTTCCCTTTATGGCAAGTTGCTATTTATAGCCTTTCCCGATTAGGAAACTTGTAATTATCCGATTAAACGAACTTCAAACGCGCATAACTTTCTCGTCGTAATTTCGATTCCAATAATTCTCGCGGCCACGAAAACGTCTCGACATATTCTTCCAATATCACCCGAAGTCAAACACATCGGCCAAACGGATAAAAAGTCAACTGTTCACATCAACACATAATAAATCGACAAAATAGCCAACAAACGGAAATAATCACAACTAAATCTTCGTAACTCAAAATCATGCTCCGGAAGTTCCCACGAACACGAAATTAAATTCTGAACAACTTCCATGAAGAAGCCGAAACCAAATTCTCGTCTGATAATTTAGTCGTTAAGAAATTCACCATTTAAATCCGTTTCCGTCGAAACTTCAAATAGTCATAACTTATTCCTCGGGCGTTCAAATAACGATCCGGAACCGCCCACGAACTCGAAATCACACGTAGAACGACTCTCGAGAAGAGACCCAGCTCCAATTCTTGGCCAATAATTAAGTCGTTATCAAAGCTGGCAACTCAATAATCAGTCGAAAGTCCGCAATTAAGCAGTAACTCACGAATCAAGCTGATTATACTTCTGATTGTGGTCCGGGTCGTCACATGAAGTTCAAGCCCAACTCAAATCTTCGGCACTTGGCTTCCTCTGTAGCCACCATGTCACGAACAAACCGAGATAAGCGGGTAAATCTGTCCCGGTACTCAAGTACTGACATGCTACCCTGTCTCAAGTTGGTGAACTCCTCATACTTCCGCTGCTGTGTAGCCTGGTTGAAGTACCTCCGCATAAACAAATCCCTAAACAGTGTCCACGGAGTATCAACCGGAACTCTATCGGTGGTAACCCGCCAGAAGTATGCCTCAGACTCAAGTAACCCAACTGTTGCCACTGTAATCTGCTCAGGAATGAAAAGAAGACGCTCACAAACGCGTTCAACCCGAACCAACAATGCCTCACAAATCTCTGGATCAGCTGAACCCGAGAAGACAATCGCTCCAGCAGTTCGAGCTTTGACCACAGGGTAAAAATGCTCCTCCAAACGCAATACTCGCATAAGCAAGTCATGCGTATGGCGATCCTCATCAGGATCCACATCGCTATTAACACGGGAACCACGTTTAGGAAGCATCCTAATGATACAAGAAAAGCATTAGTCACAAGCACAAGGAACATATTCATGAAACTTGGGACATTTGAGAACATACAACACCCGAAGCATTGATGAGTAACCGCTGGCCAGTCGGGTCATCGCTCCAGACATGCTGTACATACTCAAATACCTTTAGTATCACAACTACAGAAGTCTACAGAACTTAAAACCTAATGCTCTGATACCAAGCTGAAAGGACCCAACCCCGATTTAGTTTCCTAAACCAGAATCAAACGCCTTCTGAAAACACGAACGTGCAAAAACCATGGAAATTTCGGAAGAGTTTAACTATAACGTGGAATTACCATTAACCTGTACCCGAAAACACACTTCATCCTATGCCACATAAGCCAAACCGTGGGCACCAATCCCATCCAGATTTCTCAATATCATAACAATAATGTAAAGTAATAAGAAAAACTATACTTTACATAAATCCGGGGAAAAACGTATAAAAGTATAACATCAGAGTAATCAGAGCGACCTCTACGACGTAATCAGAGCGACCTCTACAAAAACATACAACAATAGGTAAAACAAGAAACCTACTGGAAACGAAAGGTAGCTCGAACACTAATCCTCCGACTGTGACGTGAGACACCAGAATCCGAACTGCAAACTGGGCATGGAAACTGAAAAGCTCAGGGGAAAGGCAAATAAAATCGTTAGAGTGAGTGGACGAAAATAATCATATGCCTTTTACCATTTATACAATATAAAAACAATGCAACTTCTTAAAATGAATGGAGGTGTCAGGCGAATCTCTCAAGCCTGACAGCCAAGCGAATCTCTCAAACCCGACGGTGATAGACTAGGCGAATCTCTCAAGCCTAGTGGGCACATCAGGGGAATCTCTCAACCCTGGATCTGGAGTACCGGTGATCAGCCGAGTAGCCAATGCATCGATGCTAAGTAAATGTCATCACCATATAAAATATAAAACAATACCTCCAAAAGCAATAAATAATCTCAATATCGTACTGGAAATATATACTGAAATCAATAACTCGCTGCAACAGTGTAAATAAAAGTCCACTCACAGATAACACAGTGCGCAAACGTGATAATCACGAGATCCGACGGAAGATCCCTCGCCCAAAGTATGATCTCGATCCCTTGAATAATCACAACATATAACTGATCAAAATCACAATTCATTACTCTGTACCACACCTCGGAAACTAACCATTTTCGAAAACAATAACTCCAAATTCTCCACATAAACCCTCGACTAAAAATCTGATATCCAAATCAACTCGAAAACCTCAAGGCGATGATCGGGGCGCGATTACGAGCAAAACAGCATAAAATTTGTCAAAATCCAAAAAGTCAATAGGTCGCTGGAGCTCCGCCGTTGACCGCCACTGGCGGCGGCGGCGCGCCATCACCGGAGGAATTTCTCGGAGACCACGACTCCAAAATGATCTCCTTCTCAAGCCAAGCCTGTTTCCCCAAAAAGTCACCACCATCCAGCCATCACCGTGGCCGGAAATAGCCCCGAAACCTCAAAAACTCAATTCGGCCGGAAAACTTTTCTGGCAAAAATCTCCACTGTGAGGCCACCTCGGCCTCCCATCTTCAAGGGACTTCATCCCCAGCTCGAACCCAACCTTTTGCACCCAAAATCCCTTTCGGAAAGTCGCAGGAAAATATCCCACCATTGAACCCGATTCCGGGGAATTTCAAGTTCTCCATTCTCCCTCAATCCGTGACCAATTAAAAACAAATCGAGTCCTAAACAGTTGTAAATCACAAGGGGAATCCATACCTTCTAAAATCGTGGCCGGAAACGTCAAGTCCGACGGTGAGTCAAACGGTGGTCCGGTTTCCCCCACAGTCAACGCGGTCAACTCCAATTTCTTGGTCAACGGCGGTCAAACTTCACAAATTAGTGTATTCGATAATTTTTCGACTATTCCGATATTCATACTCGCGGCTCGATACGATCGACGGTCCAAAACGAATCACAATCACGTTTCGGATAACCCAAACTCAAACGGATAAACACGACAAAATTACACAATTTAAAATATTTATAACATATTCCTCGGTTATTGAAACAATTATCCGAAACCACCCACGAACTTGAAATCACGCGTACTACAATTCTCGTGAAGAGACTCAACTCAAATTCTCGCCCGATAATTAAGTCGTGAACCGAACTGCCAATTCGATTAATTTCTGATAAACTGTGATTACTCGTAAACTCGTGGATTAAGCCAATTACTATACCGATTCTGGTTCGGGTCTTCATAATCAGTGTCGCGTCACACTAGGGCAGTGCCAACAGCTGTAGGCAAGATGGCAAGATATACGTAGAGCGATACCCCCTGCACTGGACGTGACAACGTTGGGATAGAGGCTAAGTAAAGCTTGATTTGGGGGAATGCCTTCTCGCATTTCGGCGTCGAATAAATGAAGCGGTTGCGGATATGGACGTTTTCCTTATGCATGAGACAGAGTATCTTGAAGAGCGGTTCACACTTGTAAGATAAATGGGATATGAGGCGGTTGAGGGTGTCAAGCTTACCCGTGACGCCTTGGACGTGTTTCCTGTCCCTTGGTGTCTTCATATCCATGATTGCCTTAATCTTCTCTGGGTTGGCTTTAATGTCACGCTCGCTTACAATGTAGCCCAAGAATTTGCTGGTTGTGACCCCAAATGTGCATTTGGCAGGGTTCAGGCAAACGCTATGCTCCATTAGAATTTGGAAAACGACACGTAGATTAGGCGTGTGACCGACAACTGTTTTACTCTTGACTAGGATGTCATCAATGTAGACTTCGACTATCGAATCATTCACGTCGCTGAAAATGTAGGTTATGAAACGCTGATTGGTGGAGCCAGCGTTCTTCAGGCCGAATGGTATGACCACATAGCAATAAAGGCCCTTATCCATGGTGAACGTGGTGACTTTTTCATCATCCAGGTGCATGTAGATTTGATTGTAGCCTGAATAAGCGTCTAGTGTAAACAGGCTTGATAATGGACGACGACATATTGACTTGCGTCGTCTAAGAGAAGTATTAGATGACGCAAGTCAATATGTTGTCGTCTAAGTGAAGTGTTAGACAATGTAATGGTGTTGCTTCATCTAAGACTACACTTAGACGACCACATATTGACTTGCGTCGTCTAAGTGGAATCTTAGACGACGAACCTACACCATTTTTAGGCGTCGTACAAGAAATCATGTAGACGATGGATCTACTTAATTGCATCGTCTAAGTGATATCTTAGACGAAGGAAAATTAATACTAGCGTCGTGTAAGTAAAAAAATCCAATTATATATATCGATAAATCAGCTTCTTATTCATCGATCTCTTCGTCATTCTCTCAATTCTCAACTTCGAATTCTTCATCTAGCTAGCTCTTTTCATGATCATCAATCTCTCTATAGCTAGCTAGCTATCTAGCTAGCTCTCTCAAATAAAATAATATATATAAGCCTAGCTAGCCTACCTTTATTTAACTCGATCACTTCATTTCGATCAACCACGACGTCGATTGGCCGGCTAATAATTATCGATGAATTAAGGTACGTACGTATATTTGATGAACATAATATATATTTAAATATTATTCCCTAATGTGAACCTAGCTAGCTAGCTATTTTGTTTAATTAATTGTGTGCTAGCTAACTAATTATTGATGAATAATCTTGCGCTTGAAATGCGCATATATATATATGTGTTGATCGATATATTAATTTCATAATTAAATAATTTTAATTAGAGATAAATAAATAAATAAATAATTAGGAATTGTATGAATTGAACGACAATTTTTTGTTAACTTCTAGCAATGGTTTATTCGATAATTTAAAAGTTTCGTTTACTTACACAAGAATATGGACAAGAGTTGGATACAGTTGGCGAATAGAAGTGATGAGAGGTATATGGACAGAATCGGGGAGTTTGTAACATTTGCGATGCAACATGGTCAAGGAAAGAAGCGTTTAAGGTGTCCGTACAGAAAATATCTTAACCATCAGTTTGTGGAGTCTCATGTTATGGCTCATCACTTGTATAATCATGGTATAATATAGAGTTACACTACATGGAGTGAGCACGGTGAAGTAGTAGACTTCAGCTCAGGCCCAGACTTTAGCTCAAGGTATAGTTACTAGGGTGCCTTATTCAGCAGTAGTGGCACCCCTTTTTTAGAACCCCACAATAGATTTAGTCCATGATGCTTTTCCGAAATTTAGTCAATATGGTAGACAATAACACGAATGGTGAGTATCTGATACTCCTAATGTTGACCCAGTCCCTGCCATATTCCCAAAAATTGACACTACTGAATTTGATAAGTACAATAGCATGCAACTTGAAGCCTGAACCTCAGTGTATGATGGATGTCCACAGACTGTGTTGCACGCCATAATGACTGAAATAGAGTACAAAGTGAAGTACAAAATATCGGATGCAGGTTTTGACGAAACCCAGAAACACATATGTGATTTGCTTCTTAACAATTACAAGCTTCCAGGTTCCCATTACAAGGTAAAAAGTGTCGTAAGCAATCTCGGTCTGAAGTATGAGCAAATCCACGCCTGCAAAACCGATTGTGTGTTGTTTTATAAGGAGTATGTAGAGTTGGACTACTGTCCTGTTTGCAACCACTCCATATGGAAGTACCCTAATATGAGGAGTTCGAAGAAGAAGATTCTTGTAAAGGTGCTTCGATATTTTCTATTGATTCCCAGATTGCAGTGTTTGTTCATGTCTCCATATATAGCAGAGCGATGAGATGGTACATAGAAAAGAGAATAGATGACGATGTGCTCAGACACGTGGCACATGGGGAGGCTTTCAAACATTTTGAAAGGGAATTTCTAGAGTTTGCATCTGAGATTCGAAATGCTAGACTAGGACTTTCTTGAAAGGACCCAACCCCGATTTAGTTTCCTGAACCAGAATCAAACCCATTCTGAAAACACAAACCAACAAAAACCATAAAAATTTCGGCAGAGTAACGCTACTAACGCGGAATTGCCTTAACCTGCACCCGGAAAATAACACTTCATCCTATGCCACAAAAGCCAAACCGTGGGCACCAATCCCATCCGGATTTCTCAATAACATAACAATAGTAATAAACAGTAAACATAACTGTAATATATAGGAAATCCGGGAAAATCCGTATAAAACGCGTATCAGTAACGTATCAGAGTGACCTCTAGTGTATACATATACAAAATATACAACAGTAGGCGAAACAAGGAACCTACTGAAAAACACAGGTGGCTCGAATAACTAGCCTTCGACTGTGACGTGAGACACCAGAATCCGAACTGCAAACTGGGCACGGAAACCGAAAAGCCCAGGGGAAATACATGAAAATCGTTAGAGTGAGTGGACGAAAATAAATGTCTTTCGCCGAATGATATATGTTATAATAACATATGCGAGTCAAAATGAATAAATATGATAAAGTACACGAGGTGAACTCAAACTCCTCCAGCGTACAGAGTATGCATGGAAAAATCCCACGGGGTCGCTCATGGACACATCCGTGCTAGTACAGTCTGAATCACGGGATCCCAGACCCACACGTGATTCTAGCCAGAAAGGCCTCAGGTCAAAGGTCTGCCCCCCCCCGGGTAAAGGTCTCGGGTCAGGGGTCACAGCCTCCCCCGGTAAAAATCCTCGGGGATCAGTCGGGATGCAAGTGTATCGATACAACAACATATACTGTGACTGTACTCTGTGTAAACAAATCATAAATAGTTCGATGCAAATGTATAAAGCAATAAGTAAATGCATATACGTAATGTATAATTGTATAGGCATAATCATATAACACATGCTGATATAAACCATAATCTCAAATGCATGCTCATGCTCATAAAACGTGTATAAAGACTTGCGATTATCAGTGAAAAGAAATTGTCCACTCACAGGTGAGCAAAATGCGCACTCGCGCTAATCACGTGACCCGGCGGAAGATCCCTCGCCCGAACCACTATCTCGATCCCCTGAATAATCATAAAATATATCTGATCAAAATCACAATTCTCAACACTGTACCACACCGCGGAAACCAACCGTTCCCGGAAATATATAACACAGTACAAAATAATCGACGAAATTCCCGAAATCTCCACTCAAAACCCTCGACTGAAAATCCGATACCCAAATCAACTCAAAAACCTCAATGCGACGATCGGGGCACGTATACGAGCAAAATGAAATATAACTTGACAGATTTCCGAAAAAGTCAAACCTCCGCTGGAGCGCCGCCGTTGACAGATTCCGGCCAAACTTTCCAGAAATAAACTACTCCTCAAGAATAATTAAATTATGTAATTTCTAGTTTGAATATCGATATATATATAGATATATATATATATAATGATGAAATTTTAATTAATATGATCATGGGTGTATATACATGCAGTTATAATTTTCAGGATGGACAAGAGTTGGATGTGTCTTCCAAGATGGGATGTAAGATATCACCGTGGAATTAGAAGTTTTGTGGAATATGTGAAGGTTAATTGTGGAGGGATGACAATTCATTATTGTCCGTGTATGAAATGTCAGTGTCGCAGCAAGCGATATCGGTTTCACATCGATAAAGTATTGGAGCACTTGAAGAAAAACGGGTTTTGGGATAAGTACACATGTTGGATTTATCACGGTGAGAGCTCATCAGTTGGTCAACATGATCATGGACAATTTTTTTAGAGTGCCAGTACATCCAATGATCCAACAACATGGTTGATCAACGATATGTTTCCTCATGAGAGTGGTATATTTGCTCAAGCACCGGATATCCCTCCCGCCGTTGGAGACTTCCCTCATATTAAACCAGTCCAGCAATTACCTACAGCTGTCAACACTGCTGGTATGGACAAGTACAACAACCTCATTGCCTTCCAACAGACCCCGTTGTACAACGGGTGTAATAAGACTGTTCTTGAAAGTGTTATGGGAGTAATGAAGCTCAAAGTGGAGAACAAAATGAGTGTGAAGGCTGTTGATGATTGGCTGAAGTGGTTTGGTTCGGTGTTGCCCCCCGGTCATCATCTTCCTACCACTCATCGTAAGGTGCGACAGATCCTGAAATATCTTAGCCTTTCCTACATCAAAATCCATGCTTGTAGATATGATTGTATTTTCTTCTGGGGTGAAGATGCTTATGGGAATGATCTTGAATCCCTTGATAATATCCCGGTATGTGGTACAGATAGGTATAAGTTGACTCCTGCCGGAAACAAGAAAGCTGTGAAGATACTTCGGTATTTTCCGCTGATAGATAGGCTAGAACGGTTGTTCATGTGTGTACACATGGCTGAAGCTATGAGATGGTGGGCCGAGAGGAATTTTCCCGACGGTGATACTCTTATACACCCTGCTGACGGAGAGGCTTGGAAGCACATGGTAAAGGAGTTTTCTTATTTTGCATCAGAGGTTCAAAATGTTTGGCTGGGGCTTTCATCTGACGGATTCAACCCTATTGGCAACATGAGTTTTCAATACAGTATATGGCAAGTTATTTTGGTACCGTACAACCTTCCTCCATGAATGTGCATGAAGAAAGAATACAATATGCTCACTATGATAATTCCAGGGCCGGGTTATCCAGGAAAGTGTCTTGATGTGTATTTGAGACCCTTGATTGAGGAGCTTAAGTACTTGAGTGAGCATGGTCATCCCACTTATGACAAGTTCAAAAATGAGATGTTCCAGATGCATGCCATGCTTGTTGGCACCATTAGAGATTTTCCTGCACGCGAGATGTTGTCAGGCAACGTTACCAGGGGATACAGGGCTTGTCCAGAGTGCATGACTATTGAGTGTTGCTGACCTCATTGCAGGAAGATTGTACAGATGCGTCATCGTTGTTGGCTTCCACATGATCACCCATTTCGGGAAGATATGGAGGAATTTGATGGGACTGTGGAAACAGCTGAGCAGCCGAGGAGATGGACGGGGGATGAAATATTGGAAGTGCTAAATGAATATGATTTTGGGCAGCTCAGCAATCATCCTGAGATAGTGGCGTCAATACCTGACAAACCCGACATGTATAAATTCTGGACACACAAAAGTATTTTTTGGGAACTTCCGTATTGGTCCAAGTTGCTAATCAGACACTACTTAGATGTCAGGCATATAGAGAAAAATGTATGCGAGAGTGTGGTAGGCACAGTGTTGAATTGGGAGGGAAAAACTAAAGACGACTCGAAGATCTAAAAAGAATGGGACTGCGAAAACATTTGTGGTTGACAGATAGGAAGAAAAAAATGCCGCAAGCTCCTTATACCATCAAGCATGCCCAAAAGAATGAAATTTTTGGCTGGATGGCTAATGTCAAGTATCCTTCAGGCTATGCTGGAAATATAAGTCGATGCGTTAACTTCAAAGACAATAAGATGTACAGACTAAAGAGTCATGACTGTCATATACTGCCTCAATGCCTCTTCCCTGTTTTCATTCGAGGGTACCTGCCCAAAGGGGTGGTGGAGCCGTTAGTGGCTTTGTCAAGATTCTTTCAGAAGTTATGCACGAAAGAAGTGAAGAAATCGGACATGTTGGAAATGCAACAGGACATCATTTTTATCATGTGCAAATTAGAAAGGATATTGTGACGACCCGGAATAGAATCAGTAGTGTTAATCAGCTTAATCCATGAGGTTATGCGTAATCGCAGATTTCCGGTAATTAATTGAATCGCCAGCTTTGATCACGACTAAATTATTGGCCGAGAATTTGAGTTGAGTCTCTTCTCGAGAGTTGTTATACGCGTGATTTCGAGTTCGTGGGCGGTTCAGGATCATTATTTGGACGACCGAGGAATATAATATGAATATTTGAAATTTCAGAATATTGTCGAGTTTATCCGTTCATGTTCGAGTCTATCCGAATCGTGATTTTGATCCGTTTTGGACCGTTGATCGACCCGAACCGTAAATGGAATAATTATCGACTTGATTTGCGAGTTTCGCGATTTGTTGTGATTTCGACATAATCTGCTAAGGTGGCGGCCTTCTTAGCGACTAAATTATTGGGCGAGAATTTGATTTGGGATCCTTCGTGGGAATTATTAAGAATTTAATTTCGAGCTTGTGGGAACTTCCGGAAGATTTTTCTGAGTTACGAGGATTAAATTAGGAATATTTTCGACCGTTGATTATTTAATCGGATAAGCTTGTGATGGTTTGAACCGTTGACTTTTTATCGGATTTGTCGAAGTGTTTGACTTCGGGTGGAAATTGAAGAACTTATCGAGATGAGTTTGTTGACGCGAGAATTGTTGAAATCGGAATTACGATACGAAAGTTACAGGTGTTCGAAGTTTATCGAAAAGTGTATTTTGGAAGTTTCCTAAAAGGGTAAGTATTTAAGAGGGTTTCTATTTTGGAAAGTCAAACTATTCATTAATGCTTGTTGACTGGTCAACGCGGGGGAGGAGGTGGTGTGCGACGGTGGAGGAGCTCGCCGGCGGTGGCTTGCCATCCGGCCACCCCAGGCCTCGGCCTAGGGCCCAAATGACTCGGCTTGACCTCCCCGTGGTGTTGGTGGCCACCTTTCACGGCATGGGTCGCCGGAGGAAAGAGTTTTTCCGGCCTAAAGTTTGTGAAAATTGGGGGTTTTGGGATGATCTTTTTCTGGCCAAATTGAGCTACAAGAAGCACTAGGTTTTGAATCTCTCATCTCTACGAATCTAACCATATAGGTATGGAGTTCCAGTTCGTTTTGTACATGGAGAATTCATGGATTGAAATTTGTGTGATAATTCGGTTTTGCATGAAATTGAGCTAGTTAGAGTTTGAATTGATCTTTGGTGTAGTTATGGAAGTTGCTTGTTGGATGATTTTGAGTGGAATAGGCTTTGGTCCCCCGGGAAATTTCATGGTCGGGTTGCGCTGCCCCCGCCGGCCGTGGTCAACGGCGGTTCCCGGTCAAGGTTGACTTTTTGGAGTTTTCGACAAGTTGTATGTCGTTTCACTCAGAATCGCGCCCCGATCGCAGTGGTGAGGTTTGTTTTTCGATTTGAGCATCGGAAATTATAGCGTGGTTTTGTGGTGTGATTATTGGATTTTCGACAATTCGTCGTTATTGGATTATATGTTTCCGGGAACGGTTGTTTCTCGTGATTTGATTTGAGTTGTCAAGCTATAATTTTGAGGAATAGATTTTATGATTATTCAGGGGTTCGTGATCGTTTGTTTGGCGAAGGATTTTCCGCTGTATCACGGGATTAACACGAATTGCGTTACCCTCATCTGTGAGTGGATAATTTCTTTTCACTGATAATCGCGAGTCTTTATACACGTTTTACGAGCAGGAGCATGCATACGAGATTATGTTTTATATGAGCATGTGTTATACGATTATACTTATACCATTATACATTACGTATATACATTTAAATATTGCTTTATGCAGTTGCATCGAACTATTTATGATTTGGTTTACACAGAAAACAGTCTCAGTATATGTTGTTGTATAGATACACTTGCATCCCGGCTAATCCCCGAGGATGTTTACCGGAGGAGGCTGTGACTCCTGACCCGAGGCCTTTACCGGGGGGAGGCAGACCTCTGACCTGAGGCCTTTCTGGCTAGAATCACGTGTGGGTCTCGGATCCCGTGATTCAGACTGTACTAGCACGGATGTGTCTACGAGCGACCCCGTGGGATTTTCCATGCATGCTCTGTACGCGTGAGGAGTTAGAGTCTCCCTCGTGTACCATATGACTTTTATGCATTTTGACTCGCATATGTTTTTATAACACATATTATTCAGCGAAAGACAATTATTTTCGTCCACTCACTCTAACAGTTTTCATGTCTTTCCCCTGGGCTTTTCGGTTTCCGTGCCCTGTTTGCAGTTCATATTCTGGTGTCGCACGTCGTGGTTGAAGGCATAGTATTCGAGCGATGTTTCTTTTATGGTAGGTTCTTAGTTTGGCCTACTATTTGTATATCTATACTAGAAGTCGCTCTGAGTATTCTGATGTATATTTTTATACGATTTTCCCCGGATTTCGGTAAAGTATAGTTAAATTTATTACTTTACATTACTGTTGATATATTGAGAAATCCAGATGGGACTGGTGCCCACGGTTTGATTTTTGTGGCATAGGATGAAGTGTATTTTCCAGGTGCAGGTAATGGTAATTCCGCGTTAGTAGCGTTACTCAGCCGAAATTTTTATGGTTTTTGTTGGTTCGTGTTTTTAGAAGGGGTTTGATTCCGGTTTAGGAAACTAAATCGGGGTTGGGTCCTTTCAGCTTGGTATCAGAGCATTAGGTTATAGGTTCTGTAGACTTCTATAGTCGTGTTTACTAAGGATATTTGAGAATGTACAGCATGTCTGGAGTGGTGACCCGACCGGCCGGCGGATACTCATCAATACTCCGGGTGTTGTATGCTTTCAAATATTTGAAGTTCCATGATTATGTTCTACTTGTTGCAAACGATGTTTTATTCATTAGGATGCCTCCTTGACGTGCTTTCCGTGTCGGTACGGTTGTGCATCCTATTGAGGATCAATCGACGCGCGATTTGCCAGTGAATTGTGGGTTTGGATGAGTATTCTGAATTCAGAGATTTGTACGGCATGGTTTGCCTGGTTGTGCGTGTATGAGCGTCTACATGTTGCCTCAGAGTAGAGAATCGTGGTAGTTGATGTTTGTCTGAGACAGATCATTGCATTTGGTGGGCTGGTATTGTGTGAGTTCCTGTTGCGACTCCATGGCCTACGTTCTTGGATGTATCGTTCATATGTTTGTTTCCGTTTGCACGTGTTATGTGGCTTCAGAGGAAGCAGTGCACGAGGTTCGAGATGAGTTTGAACCTGAGCATCAGAGGGATTTTGTTTGATATGCCTCGAGACAACCGTGAGGAGCTTGATGTGCTGCACTCTGAGGCGAGGCTAATGAGAAGGAAAGGCGTACGCGGTTTCCGATGTGTTGGGTTGAGGAAAGTGGACTTAGTCGAGATAATTGATGAAGATGAGTTCAGGCACCTCGGGATCAGTGACTTCATTAGGCTGTGGCATTTTCAATTATGTTGGGGGTCATTAGATCAAGCAGAGAATACAGGTGGTGGTGATGAAGATCACGGAGTAGCGGACTTGTTCCTATGGCATGAGTTTGGGTGATCGTTGGTGATCCTTTCTCGCAGCAGGTGTCGCTGTGACTTGTTTTCGTGGAGCACTCTCAGTTGCTATTGTGTTGGCTAGTAGGGTCACGTTGCGAGGGAGCGCCCTCAGCCAGCTGTTTTAGCGGTTCGACAGCTCAAAGTTCACGAGGAGGTCATGCTGCTATTTATGGAATTTGACTAATGTAGCCTTTTTGACGAGTTAATCAGCAAGTCGCAATCGACGTGACGGCTAGTTAGGCATGTTGGAGTTCGTGCCACGACCTTGTATGAGGACAGAATTTTCTCCGAGGTTACTGTTGTTTTATATCCATGGCTATTGTATCTCCACTTCCGAGGTTTTGGAGAGTGTTACATCCATCTGGAAGTTGTGAGATCTTTGTTGGAGGTTATGAGTTAGTCGCGAATCTGTTATAGCTGGATATCGTCGATTTTGGTGTGATTATGAGTATGGACTTCTTGACGACGCATTGGGTTATGTTCGATTGTCACGAGAAGGAGGTTGTGTTCGACGACCAGATTTCCCCGAGATACTGTTTCGCGATGATGGTCGAACAGATGATGGAAACGTGTTGTGTTCATTGTTTAGCTCATATTGTGGATACTATGGTTGTTGTGCCCGACATTGGCGACATTGAGATGATTCCTGAGTTTCCAGGTGTGTTTCGGAGGAATTACCGGGTATTCCTCCAGTTCGGGAGGCCGACTACACCATTGAGCTTTTACCGGGCGCTGGACTCATATCCCCGACAATTTGTCGTTCGGTGCCAACGGAGCTGATGGAGCTAGAGGTTCAACTTTAGGAGTTGCTGGAGGAGATTTCTTATGACCCAATGTATCACTGTGGAGTGCTCTTGCATTATTTGTGCGAATGTTGGATGGTTCGACGAGGTGGTGCATTGACTACCGTTAGCTGAATCAGGCTTCAGAGGAGAGCAAGTATCCTCCGCTTCGGATTGACGATTGGTTTGATCAGCTCAAGGGAGCTTCAGTCTTTTCGAAGATTGATTTTGGGTCCGGATACCATCAGTTGAAGATCGGCGAATCAGATGTGGCCAGGATAATTTTTGGATCACGATGCGGGCATCAGGAGTTCTTGGTCACGCCGTTTGGTTGACCAATGCCCCGCAGCTTTTACGGACTTGATGGACCAGGTGTTCAGACGGTTTTGGACAAGTTTACGGTCGTGTTCGTCGACAATATTTTGATTTACTCCAGGAGTGTGGACCAGAACCTGAAGCAATTGCGAGCGATTTTGCGGACTTTGTGAGATAATTAGCTGTTTGTGAAGTCCAGCCAATGTGAATTTTGGTTGATTAGCATGAAGATTTTGGGCTGTGTGATGTTATCCGAGGGAGTCGGCGTGGATCCTTACCAGAGTAAAGCCGTGTTGATTTGGAGTTGAGTTACCATTGTACCAGAGATCAGGGGTCTCTTGAGTTTAGCAGGTTATTATTGGTGCTTTGTACAGAATTTTCTCGGATTGCCACTCCACTTTCTGGATTGACGATGAAGCATCAAGCTTGAGTGGTCCGATACATGTGAGATGAATTACTTACTCCTGGAAGAAGGTTAACCATTGTACCGGTTTTGACTCTACCTGATGATCGTGGCGAGTTCGTAGTTTACGACGATGCATCGAGATTTGGATTTGGTTATGCTTTGATGCAGCTTAGGAAAGTGGTGGTTCATGGTTTCAGGCAGTGGAAACCTTGTGTAGTTGCATATCCTATGTATGATTTGGGTGTAGTTGTCCTTATGTTTGCATCGGAGAGTTGGAGACACTACTATTACGGCATGCAGCGCAGTGTAGGATGTACACTGATTACTTGAGTTTCATCTACTTGCATTTTCGGCCAGATTTGAGCTTGAGGCGACGTAGATGGATGGGGTCGAGAGAGACTATTGTTGTTGCTGATGCATTCAGTCGGAAGTCGGGAGCTTCAGTGTTTCATGTGTGTGTGGCTCGAGTTTCTGTGTTAGCCGAGTTGCGAGCTATGGGAGCTGAGTTCGAGTGTGAAGATGTTGAAGCTCATTGTTTTGCGTGCGTTATACACTGGTGGTACGGAGATGTATCATATACTTCGAGCTTACTACTTGTGACGCAATATGAAGAGGAATATAGCAGCTTGTGTGTGCAGATGCCACATTTGTCGGCAGGCGATGGCCAGGAGGCGGAGACTTGTTGGGAAGTTACAGCCATTAGAGATTTCCGATTAGAAGTTGGAGCTTGTCACTGTAGATTCTGTGTGCCAGTATGCACTTCGGTTTGTGGTACCAATTGTCGGGTCTTTGTGGACCATTTGATGAATTCAGTTCTTTTCCTTGTACTTTCGGAAAAGATTCCGGTGGCAAGTTGGTATAGCTGTGTTTGGCGGAGGTTGTCCATTTTCGTGGTGTACCTGTGTCCCAGATTGCTGATCGAGATTATAAGCTACAACAGAGTGTTGGCAAGCGTTGCAGTGAGCATTGGGGACCAGATTATAGCTTAGTACAGTTTCTTATCCTTGGATAGGTGGACGATCTTTGAGGACTATTCAGACATTGGAGGGCATGTTGTGGTCTTGTGTATTGCCGTTCCGAGGGATTTGGGACCGGCAATTTTAACTGTTCGAGATTGCATGGAGTACCAGTTTGTTGACCACTAGGATTATGACGTTGCATGATGTCGTTTTGAGGAACGATGTTGTACTTCATTGTGTTGGAGCGAGTTTGGTTTGAGTTGACGTTTAATTCTAATTTTGTGGAATGTTCTACCACAGGCTTTCGGATTAGCGGAAGCAGGTTGATACTTGCCTGAGTTCGACGTTTGAGTTATGTTGATTTGAGCAAGCTGAGTTGTGAATTGCCACGTTATTTTGATCCGTATGTGATCATGGGCGAGTTTGTGTTATGCCGTATAGTTCGGCATTGCCTATGATGTTGGCTTTTGTGTGTGTTGTGTTCCATGTGGTGGAACTACATTTCAGATTTATTATATGTTGTGTACCCTATCTGTTCCTTATGCAGGAACACTTGGAAATTGTGTGGAGCCATTTCAGATTCGAGATTCGAGGGTACAGAGATATCAGCACGGAGATATTTTGCCATTGACAAAGTTGTTCAGCCGACGTAGCCATTGGAGAGTTAAGCAGTATGCAGAGGTAGTACTCCTACCTTTTAGTCGGCAGACTTGGAAATTTCGAGGTCGAAATTTTTTTTTTAAGGGGGGTGGATTTGTGACGACCCGGAACAGAATCAGTAGTGTTAATCAGCTTAATCCATGAGGTTATGTGTAATCGCAGATTTTCGATAATTAATTGAATCGCAAGCTTTGATCACGACTAAATTATTGGCCGAAAATTTGAGTTGAGTCTCTTCTTGAGAGTTGTTATACGCGTGATTTCGAGTTCGCGGGCGGTTCCGGATCATTATTTGGACGACTGAGGAATATAATATGAATATTTGAAATTTCAGAATATTGTTGAGTTTATCCGTCCATGATCGAGTCTATCCAAATCGTGATTTTGATCCGTTTTGGACTGTTGATCGACCCGAACCGTAAATGGAATGATTATCGACTTGATTTGCGAGTTTCGCGATTTGTTGTGATTTCGACATAATCTGCTAAGGTGGCGTCCTTCTTAGCGACTAAATTATCGGGCGAGAATTTGATTTGGTATCTTTCGTGGAAATTGTTAAGAATTTAATTTTGACCTTGTGGGAACTTCCGGAAGATTTTTCCGAGTTAAGAGGATTAAATTACGAATATTTTCGACGGTTGATTATTTAATCGGATAAGCTTGTAATGGTTTGAACCGTTGACTTTTTATCGGATTTTTCGAAGTGTTTAACTTCGGGTGGAAATTGAAGAACTTATCGAGATGAGTTTGTTGATGCGAGAATTGTTGAAATCGGAATTACGATACGAAAGTTACGGGTGTTCGAAGTTTATCGAAAAGTGTATTTTGGAAGTTTCCTAAAAGGGTAAGTATTTAAGAGGGTTTCTATTTTGGGAAGTCAAACTGTGACGACCCAGAACAGAATTAGCAATGTAATTAGCTTAGTCCATGAGGTTATGCGTAATCGCAGATAATTGAATCGCCAGACTTGATAATTGAATCGCCAGACTTGATCACGACTAAATTATTGGCCGAGAATTCTAGCTGAGTCTCTTATCGAGAGTTGTTATACGCGTGATTTCAAGTTCGTGGGTGGTTCTGGATTATTATTTGGACGACCGAGGAATATAATATGAATATTTGAAATTTTGGTATATTGTCGAGTTTATCTGTTCGTGTTCGAGTCTATCCGAATCGTGATTTTGATCCGTTTTGGACCGTTGATCGACCCGAAGCGTAAATGGAATGATTATTGACTTGTTTTGGGAGTTTCGCGATTTGTCGTGATTTCGACATAATCTGCTAATATAGCGGCCTTGTTAGCGACTAAATTATCGGGCGAGAGTTTGATTTCGGATTCTTCGTGGAAGTTGTTGAGAATTTAATTTTGAGCTTGTGGGAACTTCTGGAGGATTTTTCCGAGTTACGAGGATTAAGTTATGAATATTTTCGATTGTTGATTATTTAATTGGATAAGCAGGTGATGGGTTGAACCGTTGACTTTTTATCGAATTTGCTGAAGTGTTTGACTTCGGGTGGAAATTGAAGAACTTGTCGAGATGAGTTTGTTGCCGCGAGAATTATTGAAAACGGATTTACGATACGAAAGTTACGGATATTCGAAGTTTGTCGTAAATTTAATTGTGGGACTTTCCTAAAATAGCAAGTATTTAAATGGGCTTCTATTGCAGGAAAGTCAACTTGTGCAATTCAGTTGGTTGACCGGTCAATTCGGCAAGGAGGAGAGAGGCGCGACGGTGGAGGAGCTCGCAGGCGGTGGCTCTGAAAGGACCCAACCCCGATTTAGCTCCCTAAATCGGAATCAAATCCATTCGAAAACACGAACCAACAAAAACTTTTCAAAATTTGGGCAGAGTTTCGTTACTAGCGTGGAATTACCATTACCTGCACGCGGAAAATACACTTCATCCTATGCCACAAAAAGCAAACCGTGGGCACCAATCCCATCCGGATTTCTCAATATAACAACAGTAAAGTAAACAATACATATAATATATACTTTACTGAAATCCGGGTAAAATCGTATAACATATTCAATAGGACGCTCAGAGCGACTTCTAATACATAATCATATACGCATACCACAGTAGGTAGAACAATAAACCTACTGGATGAAACAAAGTAGCTCGAGCACTATGCCTCCGACCACGACGTGCGACACCAGAGCCTGAACTGCAAACTGGGCACGGAAACCAAAAAACCCAGGGGAAAGACAATAAACACGTTAGAGTGAGTGGACGAAAATAAATGTCTTTCACCAAGTATATATAATATAAAACATATGCGAGTCCAAATGCATAAGTGAGAAATGGTACACGAGGGAGACTCTAACTCCTCACGCGTCCGAGTACACGAGGGAGACTCTAACTCCTCACGCGTACGGAGCATGCAACATAAAAATCGCGGAATCACTCATGGACTACCACGCGATAGCACAGTCTGAATCACGGGATCCCAGACCCACACGTGATTCCTAGCCAGAAAGGCCTCGGGTCAGGATATCTGTCCTTCCCGGAGCGTACTTGGGGATCAGCCGAGAAGCCAAGGTGTATCAATACCACAACATATACTGAGACTGTACTCTGTGTAAACCAAATCATAAATCATTTCTATGCACATGCAGAAAACATAATATGTACGTATATGTATATATTCGTGTACGTATATTCGTATAAGCATAATCGTAAAACACATGCTCGTAAAATCATAATCAATCCGCATGCTCAAGTTCATAAATCATAAATAAGGACTCGCAATTAATCCGTGAAAAGAAATGTCCACTCACAAACTGGCGTAACGCGTATCGCGTTACCCCGTGATCCGGCGGAAAGTCCATCGCCAAAACAACAATCACGAACCCCTGAATATTCACAATGTCCAATATTCAAAATCATAATTCGACAATACAAATCAAACCACGAGAAACCACCGTTCTCGGAAAGACGAAATCCAAAGTCGACGAATCGTCGAAAATCCGTATATGTATACCACAACACCTCGCTTTACGTTCAGACTCTCAACTCGAAAAACGAACCTCCCCACTGCGATCGGGGCGCGATTTCGAGTCAAATGACATGCGACTTGTCGAAAGTCAAAAAGTCAACTCTGACCGTTGACCGCCGTCCACGACGGCGCTGCTGCCGGCCGAAGTATTTCACGGCGGAGCTGGTCCAATTCCACTCAAAATCGTCCACTGAGCAACTTCCATAACTGCACCGAAGTCCAATTCTCACTCTAACTAGGTCAATTTCATGATAAACCGAATGAACACACAAATTTCAAATCCAAAATTCTCCATGTACACATCGAATTGAATCACGAAACTTACAGGGTAGCATCAAGGGATTAAGAGCTTCAAAGCCCACTAAGAAATTCAACTCGAATCGATCAAAATCATGGAACCTGATTCACCATTTTTTTCTTCATTTTTGATCTGAATTTCTCCTCCCCACAGCCACCCTCGCCGTGAAGGGTGGCCGGAAACGCATCGAGGATGCCAAGGCGAGTCCAAAGGGACCAACCCCACGGCCTGGGGTGGCCGGAATCCTCCTCGCCGTGAGCCACCGTACGCCACCGTCGTGAGCCATCTTCCACCGAGTTTGACTCGGTCAAACTCGGTCAACCCAATTAACTCCAACTTTGACTTTCCCTTTTCGGCAACCTGCTATTTATAGCCTTTCCCGATTAGGAAACTTCATGTTTATCCATTCCGACGAACTTCAATCGCGCGTAACTTTCTCGTCGTGATTCCGATTCCAATAATTCTCGCGGCCACGAACTCGTCTCGACATACACTTCAATAATCACCCAAAGTCAAACATATCGGCCAAACGGATAAAAAGTCAACCCTTTGAACCAACACACATTTAAATCGACTAATTAATCAACAAACGGAAATATTCACAATTAAATCTTCGTAACTCAAAATCATGCTCCGGAAGTTCTCACAAATTCGAAATTAAATTCCGAACAACTTCCGTGAAGAAACTGAAACCAAATTCCAGTCCGATAATTTAGTCCTTAAGTAGCCCATCATTTAAATCTGAACTTCAAATATTCATAACTAATTCCTCGGTCGTCCAAATAACAATCCGGAACTGCCTACGAACTCGTAATCACATATAGAACGACTCTCGAGAAGAGACCCAGCTCCAATTCTCGGCCAATAATTAAGTCGTTAGCAAGCTCGGCGATTCCGAACAACCGTCGGATACCAGTGACTACGCGGTAACTCATGTACATAGCTGGTCATACTGCTGATTCTGGTTCGGGTCGTCACAAATCCACCCCCCCTTAGAAAAATTTCGACCTCGAAATTTCCGAGTCTGCCGACTACAAGGTAGGAGCACTGCCTCTGCATACTGCTCAACTCACCAACGGCAATCTCAACTGAACAACTCTGATCACAAACTCCACAATAGGAGATAATTCTGTGCTGGAATCCCTGTACCCTCAAATCACAAATCTGAACTGGCTCACATAATCGCCAAGTGTTCCTACATAAGGAACAGACAGGGTACACAATGCAAAACCCTCATGAAACATGGTTCCGACACATGGAACACAATACACATAAAAAAACCAACACTATAGGCGATGCCGAACCACACGGTATAACACAAACTCGCCTATGGCCACACACAGATCAAAATAACATAGCAAATCTCAACTCAATCTGCACACATCAACATAACTCAAATATCGAACTCAAGCGTATATCGACCTATTTCCGCTAATCTGACAGTCTGTGGTAGCACATCCCACAAAATCAGATTCAAACATCAACTCAAACTCAACCAAACTCACTCCAACACAATGGAGTACAACAACATACCTCAAATCAACATCAAACAACCTCAAACCACAGTGGTCCAAAAACTGGTACTGCAAGCAAACTCAAACCGCTGAAACTGCTGGTCTCGTATCCTCCGGAACTGCAACACCGAGGTCCACAACATGCCCTCCAAGGCCTGAATAGTCCTCAAAGATCGCCCACCAATCTGAGGATAAGAACCGGTACTAACTCGCAATCTGGTCTCCAATGCCCACTGCAAAGCTTGCCAACACACAGTTGTAGCCAATTGTCTCGATCAGCGAACCGGAACACGGGTACACCACGAAAATGACCAATCTCCTTCAAAAACAGCTATACCAGCCTGCCACTGAAACCGTCTTCGAAAGTACAAGGAAACGTACTAAATTCATCAAACGGTCCACAAAGACCTGACAACTGGTACCACAAACCAAAGTGCATACAAACACACACAATATCACAGCAGTAACCGCCACGTCTAACCGGAAATCTCAAATGGCTAACACATCTCGGCACGTCTCTGCCTCCTAGCCATCGCCAGTCGACGAATGTGGCATCAGTACACACAAACTGCTATATCGCTCTTCATGTTGCATCACGAGTAGTAAACTCGAAGTATCTGATACATCTCCGTACCACTAGTGTCAAATGCGCGCAAAACCACGAGCCTCAACATCATCATACTCAAACTCAACTCTTGAAGCCCATAACTCAGCTAACACGGAAACTCGAGCCACACATGCCCACATGCAATACTGAAACTCCTAACTCTCGACTGAATACATCACAACAACAACATCATCCCAAACGGATGGTCAAAGTACAACCACTAGCCTTCCTCGAACAAGTTCAAATGTGCAGCTATAATCGATAGTCGACTCCCTCCATCTACACTGCCTCAAGCCCAAATCTGGCCGAAAATGCAAGTGGATGAAACTCAGTGGTCAGTGTACATCCTACACTGCGCTGCACGTCATAGCTATAGTGTCTCAAACTCTCTGATACTAACACAATACAGCTACACCCAAATCAAACTCCGGATACATAGCCTCATAAGTTTTCCACTATCCGTAACCATGAGCCATCGCTCTGCTATACAGCATCAAAGCACAACCAAATCCAGACCTCGATGCATCGCCATAACCCACGAACTCGTCGCGGTCGTTAAGTAAGGTCAAAACCAAAGCAACGGTCAACCATTCTGCAAGAGTAAGCAACTCTCCTCGCATGCATCGAACCACTCGAACTTGGCGCCTTCTTCGTCAGTCCGGGAAGTAGAGTGGCAATCCGGAAATATCCTGCACAAGCCGTCAGTGATAGCCAGCCAAACCCAAGAGACTCCCGATCTCTGGTACAATAGTAGGGCAATCCCCAAATCGACACGGCCTCTAACTGGTCAGGATCCACTCTGACTCCCTCAGCTAGCATCACACAGCCCAACATCTTCACGTTAATCGGCCAAAACTCACATTGGCTGAACTTACAACAGCTAATCGTCTCGCGAAGTCCGCAAAACCGCTTGTAACTGCTCCAGGTACTGGTACACACTCTCGAAGTACATCAGGACATTGTCAACGAACATGACCGCAACACGTCCAGAAACCGTCTGAACACCTGGTCCATCAAGTCCACACGACCTACGGGGCATTGGTCAACCAAACAGCGTGACCAAAAACTGCTGATGTCCGCACCGAGATCCGAAAGCTGTCCAAACCACAACTGCCTCATCGAACCTCAACTGATGGTATCCAAAACCAAAATCAATCTTCAACATGATTAAAGCTCTCGCAAACTGATCAACCAGTCGTCAATCTGAAGCGGAGGATACTCGCACTCCTCTGAAGCAAATCGAGCTTCCGGTAGTCAATGCACCACCTCATCAAATCATCCAACATCTGTATAAACAGTGCAAGAGCACACCACGCAAATACGCGGGGTCGCACGTAGTCTCCTGAAACCTCCTCCAGCAACTCCTGGAGTCGAAACAATAGCTCCATCAGCTCCGCTGGCTCCGAACGACAAGACGTCGGTAAAATGAGTCCAGCGCCTGGTACAAGCTCGATGGTGTAGTCAGTCTCCCGAACTGGAGGAACATCTGATAACTCCTCCGGAACATGCCAGGAAACTCAGGAACCACCTTAATGTCGCCAATATCGGACACAGCAACCGTAGTATCCACATCATAAGCTAAACAAACCACACAACTTGTCTCCACCATCCGCTCGACCATCACCGCGATACAGCATCTCGGGGAAATCTGGTCGTCGAAACACAACCTCCTTCTCGAGGTACTCGAACATAGCTAAATGCATCGTCAGTAAGTCCGTACTCACAAACACACCAAAATCACAACATCCAGCTAACAGATCCGCGGCTAAGTCATAATCTCTAACAAGGATCTCGCAACCTCCGGATGGATACAACACTCTCCAAGACCTCGGAAGTGGAGATACAGGTACAATAGCCATGGATATCAAGCAACAATAACCTCGGAGAAAAGTCTGTCCTCAAACAAGGTCATGGCATGAACTCCAACATGCCCAAACTAGCCGCCCATGTCAAATGCGACTTATTGAATAACTCGTCAAAAGGGTACATTGATCAGACTGCAAGAACAACATCATGATCCCTTCGTGAACTCTGAGCTGTCGAACCGCTACAACAGCTGGCTGGGGGTTCTCCCTCGTAACGTGATCCTCCTGGCCACCACAATGGCAACTGAAAGTGTACCACAAACACGAGTCACCGCAACACCTGCTGCGTGAAAGGATCACCAACGATCACCCAAACCCATGCCACAGAAGCAAGTCCGCTACACTGTGAACTCCGCCATCGCCAAACGGATCAGCAGAGGATCCTCAACATAATCGAAAAGACCACAGCCTGATGAAATCACTGATGCCGAAGTGTCGGAACTCAACCTCATCAAAATCTCGACTAAATCCACGTTCCTCAAATCATCACATCGAAAACTGTGTACACCTTACCTTCCTCAATAGCCTCGCCACTGAGTACAACACACTAAGCTCCTCATGGATATCTCGAGGCACATCAATCAGACTCTCTCTGAGACTCAGGTTCAAACTCATCTCGAACCTCGTGCACTGCTCCCTCTGAAGCCACATAACTCGTGCAAACAAGAACTAACATGTGAACAATACATCTCTGCCTCAGGTGGGTAAACACTCCACATTCAATTGCTGGATTGCCTGATAACACCATTACCGTATAAGCAACACCCTGCATGTGGGCCATGGAGTCACAACCGGAACTCACACAATATCAGCCCGGCAAACACAATGATCTGACTCAGGCAAACATCAACTACCACAAATCTCAACACTGAGGCAACATATAGACGCTCATATACACATCCCCAGGCAAACCGTGCCACACAAATCTCTGAACTCTGAATACTCATCCGAATCCACTGTTCTCTGGCAATTCACGCGTCGAATGATCCTCAATAGGATCCACAACCGAAACGACACGGAAAGCACGTCAGGAGGCATCCTAATGAATACAATATCGTTCACAACAAGTGGAACGTAATCATGGAACTTCAAAAATTTGAAAGCATACAACACCCGAAATTTGATGATTATCCACCGGCCGGTCGGGTCACCATTCCAGACATGCCGTACATTCTCAAATATCCTTAGTAAACACGACTACAGAAGTCTACAGAACCTACAACCTAATGCTCTGATACCAAGCTGAAAGGACCCAACCCCGATTTAGCTCCCTAAATCGGAATCAAATCCCTTCGAAAACACGAGCCAACAAAAACTTTTCAAAATTTGGGCAGAGTTTCGTTACTAGCGTGGAATTACCATTACCTGCACCCGGAAAATACACTTCATCCTATGCCACAAAAAGCAAACCGTGGGCACCAATCCCATCCGGATTTCTCAATATAACAACAGTAAAGTAAACAATACATATAATATATACTTTACTGAAATCCGGGTAAAATCGTATAACATATTCAATAGGACGCTCAGAGCGACTTCTAATACATAATCATATACGCATACCACAGTAGGTAGAACAATAAACCTACTGGATGAAACAAAGTAGCTCGAGCACTATGCCTCCGACCACGACGTGCGACACCAGAGCCTGAACTGTAAACTGGGCACGGAAACCGAAAAACCCAGGGGAAAGACAATAAACACGTTAGAGTGAGTGGACGAAAATAAATGTCTTTCACCAACTATATATATAATATAAAACATATGCGAGTCCAAATGCATAAGTGAGAAATGGTACACGAGGGAGACTCTAACTCCTCACGCGTCCGAGTACACGAGGGAGACTCTAACTCCTCACGCGTACGGAGCATGCAACATAAAAATCGCGGAATCACTCATGGACTACCACGCGATAGCACAGTCTGAATCACGGGATCCCAGACCCACACGTGATTCCTAGCCAGAAAGGTCTCGGGTCAGGATATCTGTCCTTCCCGGAGCGTACTCGGGGATCAGCCGAGAAGCCAAGGTGTATCGATACCACAACATATACTGAGACTGTACTCTGTGTAAACCAAATCATAAATCCTTTCTATGCACATGCAGAAAACATATTATGTACGTATATGTATATATTCGTGTACGTATATTCGTATAAGCATAATCGTAAAACACATGCTCGTAAAATCATAATCAATCCGCATGCTCAAGTTCATAAATCATAAATAAGGACTCGCAATCAATCCGTGAAAAGAAATGTCTACTCACAAACTGGCGTAACGCGTATCGCGTTAACCCGTGATCCGGCGGAAAGTCCATCGCCAAAACAACGATCACGAACCCCTGAATATTCACAATGTCCAATATTCAAAATCATAATCCGACAATACAAATCAAACCACGAGAAACCACCGTTCTCGGAAACACGAAATCCAAAGTCGACGAATCGTCGAAAATCCGTATATGTATACCACAATACCTCGCTTTACGTTCGGACGCTCAACTCGAAAAACGAACCTCCCCACTGCGATCGAGGCGCGATTTCGAGTCAAATGACATGCGACTTGTCGAAAGTCAAAAAGTCAACTCTGACCGTTGACCGCCGTCCACGGCGGCGCCGCTGCCAGCCGAAGCATTTCACGGCGGAGCTGCTCCAATTCCACTCAAAATCGTCCATTGAGCAACTTCCATAACTGCACCGAAGTCCAATTCTCACTCTAACTAGGTCAATTTCATGATAAACCGAATGAAAACACAAATTTCAAATCCAAAATTCTCCATGTACACATCGAATTGAATCACGAAACTTACAGGGTAGCATCAAGGGATTAAGAGCTTCAAAGCCCACTAAGAAATTCAACTCGAATCGATCAAAATCATGGAACCCGATTCACCATTTTTTTCTTCATTTTTGATCGAAATTTCTCCTCCCCACAGCCACCCTCGCCGTGAGGGGTGGCCGGAAACGCATCGAGGATGCCAAGGCGAGTCCAAAGGGACAAACCCCACGGCCTGGGGTGGCCGGAATCCTCCTCGCCGTGAGCCACCGTACGCCACCGTCGTGAGCCATCTTCCACCGAGTTTGACTCGGTCAAACTCGGTCAACCCAATTAACTCCAACTTTGACTTTCCCTTTTCGGAAACCTGCTATTTATAGCCTTTCCCGATTAGGAAACTTCATGTTTATCCATTCCGACGAACTTCAATCGCGCGTAACTTTCTCGTCGTGATTCCGATTCCGATAATTCTCGCGGCCACGAACTCGTCTCGACATACACTTCAATAATCACCCAAAGTCAAACATATCGGCCAAACGGATAAAAAGTCAACCCTTTGAACCAACACACATTTAAATCGACTAATTAATCAACAAACGGAAATATTCACAATTAAATCTTCGTAACTCAAAATCATGCTCCGGAAGTTGCCACAAACTCGAAATTAAATTTCCAACAACTTTCGTGAAAAAACCGAAACCAAATTCCAGTCCGATAATTTAGTCGTTAAGTAGCCCATCATTTAAATCTGAACTTCAAATATTCATAACTAATTCCTCGGTCGTCCAAATAACAATCCGGAACCGCCAACGAACTCGTAATCACATATAGAACGACTCTCGAGAAGAGACCCAGCTCCAATTCTTGGCCAATAATTAAGTCGTTAGCAAGCTCGGCGATTCCGAACAACCGTCGGATACCAATGACTACGCGGTAACTCACGTACATAGCTGGTCATACTGCTGATTCTGGTTCGGGTCGTCACAGGCTCGCCGTCCGGTCACCCTAGGGCTCGGCTTAGGGCTTGTTCAACTCGCCTCAGCTCTCCCGTGGTGATTCCGGCCACCTTTCACGGCGAGGTTGACGATGGAGAGAGATTTTCTGGTTGGAAGTTTGTGAAATTTTGGGGTTTTTGGTTGAACTTTTTCCGGCCGATTTGAGCTATAAAAAGTACTGGGCTTTGAAGCCCTCATCACCACGAAGCTACCATGTAAGTTTGGTGTTCCAATTTTGCTTGTACATGGAGAATTCATGGATTAAAGTGTGTGTGAGGATTCGGTTTTGCATGAAATTGAACTAGTTAGAGTCAAAATTGGACTTTGGTGTAGTTTTGGAAGTTGCTTGTTGGATCATTTTGAGTGGAATAGGTGTTGCTCCGCCGGGAAATTTTACAGTTGTGTGGCGCCGCCGCCGGCTGCGGCGGTCAACGGCGGTCAAGGTTGACTTTTCAGCGTTTTCGACGAGTTATATGTCGTTTCACTCGGAATCGCGCTCCGATCGCAGTGGTGAGGTTTATTTTTCGATTTAAGCATCGGAAATTATATCGAGGTTTTGAGATGTGATTATCGGATTTTCGACAATTTGTCGTAAATGAATAATGTGTTTTCGAGAATGGTTGTTTCTCGTGATATGATTCGAGGTACTGAGTTATGATTTTGAGAAATGGATTTTATGATTATTCAGGGGTTCGTGATCGTTCGTTTGGCGAGGGATTTTCCGCTGGATCACGGGATTAACGCGAATTGCGTTACGCTAGTCTGTGAGTGGACAATTTCTTTTCACGGAATGATTGCGAGTCTTTATACATGTTTTACGAACTTGAGCATGCATATGAGATTACGATTTATATGAGCATGTGTTATACGATTATGCATATACCAGTATATATTACGTATATGCATTTATATATTGTTTATTGCATTTACATCGAACTATTTATGATTAGGTTTACACAGAGTACAGTCTTAGTATATGTTGTTGTATCGATACACTCGCATCCCGGCTGATCCCCGAGGGTGCCTACCAGGGGGAACTATTTCTTGTGCCGATGTAGTTCCGGGTGGAAACAGATATCCTGACCTGAGGCCTTTCTGGCTAGAATCACGTGTGGGTCTGGGACCCCGTGATTCGGACTGTACTAGCACGGATGTGTTTACGAGTGACCCTGTGAGATTTTCCATGCATGCTCTGTACGCATGAGGAGTTAGAGTCTCCCTCGTGTAAAATTTGATTTTATATATTTGACTCGCATATGTTTTTATAACACATATTATTCGGCGAAAGACATTTATTTTCGTCCACTCACTCTAACAGTTTTCATGTCTTTCCCCTGGGCTTTTCGGTTTGCGTGCCCAGTTTGCAGTTCAGATTCTGGTGTTGCACGTCTTGGTCGGAAACATAGTATTCGAGCGATGTTTCTTTTATGGTAGATTCTTAGTTTGCCCTACTATTTGTATATCTACACAAGAAGTCGCTCTGAGTATTCTGATGTATATTTTTATACGATTTTTCCCCGAATTTCTATAAAGTATAGTTATATTTATTACTTTACATTACTGTTGATATATTGAGAAATCCGGATGGGATTGGTGCCCATGGTTTGATTTTTGTGGCATAGGATGAAGTGTATTTTCCGGGTGCAGGTAATGGCAATTCCGCGTTAGTAGCGTTACTCTGCCGAAATTTTGATGGTTTTTGTTGGTTCGTGTTTTCCGAAGGGGTTTGATTCCGGTTTAGGAAACTAAATCGGGGTTGGGTCCTTTCACAAACTATTCATTAATGCTTGTTGACTGGTCAACGCGGGGGAGGAGGTGGTGTGCGACGGTGGAGGAGCTCGCCGGCGGTGGCTTGCCGTCCGGTCACCCCAGGCCACGGCCTAGGGCCCAAACGACTCGGCTTGACCTCCCCGTGGTGTTGCCGGCCACCTTTCATGGCATGGGTCGCCGAAGGAAGGAGTTTTTCCGGCCAAAAGTTTATGAAAATTGGGGGTTTTGGGTCGATCTTTTTCCGGCCAAATTGAGCTACAAGAAGCACTAGGTTTTGAAGCTCTCATCTCCATGAATCTAACCATATAGGTATGGAGTTCCAATTCGTTTTGTACATGGAGAATTCATGGATTGAAATTTGTGTGATAATTCAGTTTTGCATGAAATTGAGCTAGTTAGAGTTTGAATTGATCTTTGGTGTAGTTATGGAAGTTGTTTGTTGGATGATTTTGAGTGGAATAGGCTTTGGTCCGACGGGAAATTTCACGGTCGGGTTGCGCCGCCGCCGCCGGCGGTGGTCAACGGCGGTTTCCGGTCAAAGTTGACTTTTTGGAGTTTTCGACAAGTTGTATGTCGTTTCATTCGGAATCGCGCCCCGATCGCAGTGGTGAGGTTTGTTTTTCGATTTGAGCATCGGAAATTATAGCGTGGTTTTGTGGTGTGATTATTGGATTTTTGACAATTCGTCGTTATTGGATTATATGTTTCCGGGAACGGTTGTTTCTCGTGATTTGATTTGAGTTGTCGAGTTATAATTTTGAGGAGTTAGATTGTACTAGCATGGATGTGTATACGAGCGACCCCGTGGGATTTTCCATGCATGCTCTGTACGCGTGAGGAGTTAGAGTCTCCCTCGTGTACCATATGATTTTTATGCATTTTGACTCGCATATGTTTTTATAACACATATTACTCGGCGAAAGACATTTATTTTCGTCCACTCACTCTAACAGTTTTCATGTCTTTTTCCTGGGCTTTTCGGTTTGCGTGCCCAGTTTGCTGTTTAGATTCTGGTGTCGCACGTTGTGGTCGGAGGCATAGTATTCGAGCGATGTTTCTTTTATGGTAGGTTCTTAGTTTGGCCTACTATTTGTATATCTATACTAGAAGTCGCTCTGAGTATTCTGATGTATATTTTTATACGATTTTCCCCGGATTTTGGTAAAGTATAGTTATATTTATTACTTTACATTACTGTTGATATATTGAGAAATCTGGATGGGACTGGTGCCCACGGTTTGATTTTTGTGGCATAGGATGAAGTGTATTTTTCGGGTGCAGGTAATGGTAATTCCGAGTTAGTAGCGTTACTCTCCCGAAATTTTATGGTTTTTGTTGGTTCGTGTTTACAGAAGGGGTTTGATTCCGGTTTAGGAAACTAAATCGGGGTTGGGTCCTTTCAGCTTGGTATCAGAGCATTAGGTTATAGGTTCTGTAAACTTCTATAGTCGTGTTTACTAAGGATATTTGAGAATGTATAGCATGTCTGGAATGGTGACCCGACCGGCCGGCGGATACTCATCAATACTCCGGGTGTTGTATGCTTTCAAATATTTGAAGTTCCATGATTACGTTCTACTTGTTGCAAACGATGTTTTATTCATTAGGATGCCTCCTTGACGTGCTTTCCGTATCGGTACGGTTGTGGATCTTATTTAGGATCAATCAACGCGCGATTTGCAGTGAATTGTGGGTTTGGATGAGTATTCTGAATTCAGAGATTTGTGCGGCATGGTTTGCCTGGTTTTGCGTGTATGAGCGTCTACATGTTGCCTCAGAGTAGAGAATCGTGGTAGTTGATGTTTGTCTGAGACAGATCATTGCATTTGGTGGGCTGGTATTGTGTGAGTTCCTGTTGCGACTCCATGGCCTACGTTCTGGGATGTATCATTCATATGTTTGTTTCCGTTTGCACGTGTTATGTGGCTTCAGAGGAAGCAGTGCACGAGGTTCGAGATGAGTTTGAACCTGAGCATCAGAGGGATTTTGTTTGATATGCCTCGAGACAACCGTGAGGAGCTTGATGTGCTGTACTCTGAGGCGAGGCTAATGAGAAGGAAAGGCGTATGCGGTTTCCGATGTGTTGGGTTGAGGAAAGTGGACTTAGTCGAGTTAATTGATGAGGATGAGTTCAGGCACCTCGGGATCAGTGACTTCATTAGGCTGTGGCCTTTTCAATTATGTTGGGGGTCATTAGATCAAGCAGAGAATACAGGTGGTGGTGATGAAGATCACGGAGTAGCGGACTTGTTCCTGTGGCATGAGTTTGGGTGATCGTTGGTGATCCTTTCTCGCAGCAGGTGTCGCTATGACTTGTGTTCGTGGAGCACTCTTAGTTGCTATTGTGGTGGCCAGGAGGGTCACGTTGCGATGGAGCACCCTCAGCTAACTGTTTTTGCGGTTCGACAGCTCAAAGTTCACGAGCAGGTCATGATGCTATTTCTAGAATTTGACCAATGTAGCCTTTTTGACGAGTTAATCAGCAAGTCGCAATCGACATGACGACTAGTTGGGCATGTTGGAGTTCGTGCCACGACCTTGTATGAGGACAGAATTTTCTCCGAGGTTACTATTGTTTTATATCCATGGCTATTGTACCTGCATCTCCACTTCCGAGGTTTTGGAGAGTGTTGCATCCATCCGGAGGTTGTGAGATCTTTGTTGGAGGTTATGAGTTAGCCGCGGATCTGTTATAGCTGGATATCGTCGATTTTGGTGTGATTATGAGTATGGACTTCTTGACGACGCATTGGGTTATGTTCGAGTGTCATGAGAAGGAGTTTGTGTTCGATGACCAGATTTCCCCGAGATACTGTTTCGTGATGATGGTCGAACGGATGGTGGAAATGTGTTGTGTTGTTTGTTTAGTGCATGTTGTGGATATTATGGTTGTTGTGCTCGACATTGGTGACATTGAGATGATTCCCGAGTTTCCAGGTGTGTTTCGGAGGAATTACTGGGTATTCCTCCAGTTCAGGAGGCTGACTACACCATTGAGCTTCTACCGGGCCCTAGACTCATATCACTGGCAATTTGTCATTCGGTGCCAGCGGAGCTGATGGAGCTACAGGTTCAACTTTAGGAGTTGTTGGAGGAGATTTCGTATGACCCAATGTATCACTGTGGAGTGCTCTTGCATTATTTGTGCGAATGTTGGATGGTTTGACGAGGTGGTGCATTGACTACCGAAACTTGAATCCGGCTTTAGAGGAGAGCAAGTATCCTCCGCTTCGGATTGACGATTGGTTTGATCAGCTCAAGGGAGCTTCAGTCTTTTCGAAGATTGATTTCGGGTCCGGATACCATCATTTGAGGATCGGCGAATCAGATGTGGCCAGGATAATTTTTGGATCACGATGCGGGCATCAGGAGTTCTTTGTTACGCCGTTTGGTTGACCAATGCCCCGCAGCTTTTACGGACTTGATGGACCAGGTGTTCAGAAGGTTCTGGACAAGTTTACGGTCGTGTTCGTCGACAATATTTTGATTTACTCCAGGAGTGTGGACCAGCACCTGAAGCAATTGCGAGTGGTTTTACGGACTTTGTGAGATAATTAGCTGTTTGTGAAGTCCAGCCAATGTGAATTTTGGTTGATTAGCGTGAAGATTTTGGGCTGTGTGATGTTATCCAAGGGAGTCGACGTGGATCCTGACCAGAGTAAAGCTGTGTTGATTTGGAGTTGACTTACCATTGTACCAGAGATCAGGGGTCTCTTGAGTTTAGCAGGTTATTATTGGTGCTTTGTACAGAATTTTCTCGGATTGCCACTCCACTTTTCGGATTGACGATGAAGCATCAAGCTTGAGTGGTCCGATACATGTGAGATGAATTACTTACTCCTGGAAGAAGGTTAACCATTATACCGGTTTTGACTCTACCTGACGATCGTGGCGAGTTCATGGTTTACGACGATGCATCGAGATTTGGATTTGGTTATGCTTTGATGCAGCTTAGCAGAGTGGTGGTTCATGGTTTCAGGCAGTGGAAACCTTGTGTAGTTGGAAATCCTATGTATGATTTTGGTGTAGCTGTCCTTATGTTTGCATCGGAGAGTTGGAGACACTACTATTACGGCATGCAGCGCAGTGTAGGATGTACACTGATTACTTGAGTTTCATCTACTTGCATTTTCGGCCAGATTTGAGCTTGAGGCGACGTAGATGGATGGGGTCGATTAACGACTATGGCTGCACATTTGAGTTTATTCGAGAGAGACTATTGTTGTTGCTTATGCATTCAGTCGGAAGTCGGGAGCTTCAGTGTTTCATGTGTGTGTGGCTCGAGTTTCTGTGTTAGCCGAGTTGCGAGCTATGGGAGCTGAGTTCGAGTGTGATGATGTTGAAGCTCATTGTTTTGTGTGCGTTATACACTGGTGGTACGGAGATGTGTCATATACTTCGAGCTTACTACTCGTGACGCATTATGAAGAGGAATATAGCAGCTTGTGTGTGCAGATCCCACATTTGTCGGCAGGCGATGGCTAGGAGGGGGAGACTTGTTGGGAAGTTACAGCCATTGGAGATTTTCGATTAGAAGTTGGAGCTTGTCACTGTAGATTCTGTGTGCCAGTATGCACTTCGGTTTGTGGTACCAATTGTCGGGTCTTTGTGGACCATTTGATGAATTCAGTTCTTTTCCTTGTACTTTCAGAAAAGATTCCGGTGGCAAGTAGGTATAGCTGTGTTTGGAGGCTGTTGTCCCTTTTCGTGGTGTACCTGTGTCCCAGATTGCTGATCGAGATAATCAGCTACAACAGAGTGTTGCGTTGTAGTGAGCATTGGGGACCAGATTGTAGCTTAGTACAGTTTCTTATCCTCAGATTGGTGGACGATCTTTGAGGACTATTCAGACTTTGGAGGGCATGTTGTGGTCTTGTGTATTGCAGTTCCGAGGGATTTGGGACTGGCAATTTCAACTGTTCGAGATTGCATGCAGTACCAGTTTGTTGACCACTATGATTATGACGTTGCATGATGTCGTTTTGAGGAACGATGTTGTACTTCATTGTGTTGGAGCGAGTTTGGTTTGAGTTGACGTTTGATTCTAATTTTTGGAATGTGCTACCACAGACTTTCAGATTAGCGGAAGCAGGTTGATACTTGCCTGAGCTCGACGTTTGAGTTATGTTGATGTGAGCAGGCTGAGTTGTGAATTGCCACGTTATTTTGATCCGTATGTGATCATGGGCGAGTTTGTGTTATGCCGTATAGTTCGGCATTGCCTATGACGTTGGCTTTTGTGTGTGTTGTGTTCTGTGTGGTGGAACTACATTTCAGATTTATTATACGTTGTGTACCCTATCTGTTCCTTATGCAGGAACACTTGGCAATTGTGTGGAGCCAGTTAAGATTCGAGATTCGAGTGTACAGAGATATCAGCACGGAGATATTTTGCCATTGACAGAGTTGTTCAGTCGACGTAGCCACTGGAGAGTTGAGCAGTATGCAGAGGTAGTACTCCTACCTTTTAGTCCGCACATTTGGAAATTTCGAGGTCGAAATTTTTTTTTAAGGGGGGTGGATTTGTGACGACCCGGAACAGAATCAGTAGTGTTAATCAGCTTAATCCATGAGGTTATGCGTAATCGCATATTTCCGATAATTAATTGAATCGCCAGCTTTGATCACGACTAAATTATTGGCGGAGAATTTGAGTTGAGTCTCTTCTCGAGAGTTGTTATACGCGTGATTTCGAGTTCGTGGGCGGTTCCGGATAATTATTTAGACGACCGAGGAATATAATATGAATATTTGAAATTTCAGAATATTGTCGAGTTTATCCGTTCATGTTCGAGTCTATCCGAATCGTGATTTTGATCCGTTTTGGACCGTTGATCGACCCGAACCGTAAATGGAATGATTATCGACTTGATTTGCGAGTTTCGCGATTTGTTGTGATTTCGACATAATCTGCTAAGGTGGCGGCCTTCTTAGCGACTAAATTATCGGGCGAGAATTTGATTTAGGATCCTTCGTGGGAATTGTTAAGAATTTAATTTCGAGCTTGTGGGAACTTCCGAAGGATTTTTCCGAGTTACGAGGATTAAATTACGAATATTTTCGACCGTTGATTATTTAATCGGATAAGCTTGTGATGGTTTGAACCGTTGACTTTTTAACGGATTTGTCGAAGTGTTTGACTTTGGGTGAAAATTGAAGAACTTATCGAGATGAGTTTGTTGACGCGAGAATTGTTGAAATCAGAATTACGATATGAAAGTTACGGGTGTTCGAAGTTTATCGAAAAGTGAATTTTGGAAGTTTCCTAAAAGGGTAAGTATTTAAGAGGGTTTCTGTTTTGGGAAGTCAAACTATTCATTAATGCTTGTTGACTGGTCAACGCGGGGGAGGAGGTGGTGTGCGACGGTGGTGGAGCTCGCCGGCGGTGGCTTGCCGTCCGGCCACCCCAAGCCTCGCCCTAGGGCCCAAACGACTCGGCCTGACCTCCCCATGGTGTTGCCGGCCACCTTTCACGGCATGGGTCGCCGGAGGAAGGAGTTTTTCCGGCCAAAATTTTGTGAAAATTGGTGGTTTTGGGTCGATCTTTTTCCGGCCAAATTGAGCTACAAGAAGCATTGGGTTTTGAAGCTCTCATCTCCATGAATCTAACCATATAGGTATGGAGTTCCAATTCGTTTTGTACATGGAGAATTCATGGATTGTAATTTGTGTGATAATTCAGTTTTGCATGAAATCGAGCTAGTTAGAGTTTGAATTGATCTTTGGTGTAGTTATGGAAGTTGCTTGTTGGATGATTTTGAGTGGAATAGGCTTTGGTCCGTCGGGAAATTTCATGGTCGGGTTGTGCCGCCGCCGCCGGCGGTGGTCAACGGCGGTTTCCGGTCAAAGTTGACTTTTTGGAGTTTTCGACAAGTTGTATGTCGTTTCACTCGAAATCGCGCCCCGATCGTAGTGGTGAGGTTTGTTTTTCGATTTGAGCATCGAAAATTATAGCGTGGTTTTGTGGTGTGATTATTGGATTTTCGACAATTCGTCGTTATTAGATTATATGTTTCCGGGAACGGTTCTTTCTCGTTATTTAATTTGAGTTGTCAAGTTATGATTTTGAGGAATGGATTTTATGATTATTCAGGGGTTCGTGATCGTTCGTTTGGCGAGAGATTTTCCGCCGGATCACGGGATTAACGCGAATCGCGTTACGCTCATCTGTGAGTGGACAATTTCTTTTCACTGATAATCGCAAGTCTTTATACACATTTTTCGAGCAGGAGCATGCATACGAGATTATGTTTTATATGAGCATGTGTTATACGATTATGCTTATACCATTATACATTACGTATATACATTTAAATATTGCTTTATGTATTTGCATCGAACTATTTATGATTTGGTTTACACAGAGTACAGTCTCAGTATATGTTGTTGTATCGATACACTTGCATCCCGGCTGATCCCCGAGGATGTTTATCGGTGGAGGCTGTGACCCCTAACCCGAGGCCTTTACCGGGGGGAGGCAGATCTCTGACCTGAGGCCTTTCTGGCTAGAATCACGTGTGGGTCTGAGATCCCGTGATTCGGACTGTACTAGCACGGATGTGTCTACGAGCGACCCCGTGGGATTTTCCATGCATGCTCTGTACGCGTGAGGAGTTAGACTCTCCCTCGTGTACCATATGATTTTTATGCATTTTGACTCGCATATGTTTTTATATCACATATTATTCGGCAAAAGACATTTATTTTCGTCCACTCACTCTAACGGTTTTCATGTCTTTCCCCTGGGCTTTTCGGTTTCTGTACCCAGTTTGCAGTTCAGATTCTAGTGTCGCACGTCGTGGTCGGAAGCATAGTATTCGAGCGATGTTTCTTTTATGGTATGTTCTTAGTCTGGCCTACTATTTGTATATCTATACTAGAAGTCGCTCTGAGTATTTTGATGTATATTTTATACTATTTTTCCCGGATTTCGGTAAAGTATATGAAAGGACCCAACCCCGATTTAGCTCCCTAAACCGGAATCGAACCCCTCCGAAAACACGAACCAACAAAAACCGTAGAAATTTTGGCAGAGATTCGTTACTAACGTGTAATTACCTTAACCTGGACGCGGAAAATACACTTTATCCTATGCCACAAAAATCAAACCGTGGGCACCAATCCCATCCGGATTTCTCAATATATCAACATTAAAGTAAAACAATAAATATAATAGTACTTTACTGAAATCCGGAGTAAAATCGTATAGCATAAACGACAGATTACTCAGAGCGACCTCTAATGTATAAACATATAAGTACACCACAGTAGGTAGAACAATAAACCTACTGGAAGAAACAAGGTAGCTCAAGCACTATGCCTCCGACCACGACGTGCGACACCAGAGCCTTAACTGCAAACTGGGCACGGAAACAGAAAAGCCTAGAGGAAAGACATGAAAACTATTAGAGTGAGTGGACGAAAATAAATGTCTTTCACCAAGTAATATATATGTATAAAATCATATGCGAGTCAAATGCATGAAAATCAAATGGTACGTGAGGAGACGCTGACTACCACCCACGTACAGAGCATGCAATGTAAAACATATCGCGGAGACTCTCGTGGGCTTCCACGCGATAGCACAGTCTGAATCACGGGATCCCAGACCCACACGTGATCCTAGCCAGAAAGGCTTCGGGTCAGGATATCTGTCACCCCCCGGAGCGTACTCGGGGATCAGCCGAGAAGCCAATGTGTATCGATACCACAACATATACTGAGACTGTACTCTGTGTAAACCAAATCATAAATCCTTTCCATGCACATGCATAAAACATAATATGTACGTATGTATATATTCGTATACGTATATTCGTATATGCATAATCGTAAAAACACATGCTCGTAAAATCATAATCAACTACATGCTCATGTTCGTAAATCATTTATAAAAGACTCGCAATCAATCCGTGAAAAGAAATGTCCACTCACAGACTAGATTAACGCAGTTCGCGTTAACCCGTTATCCGGCGGAAAGTCCCTCGCCAAACGAACGATCACGAACCCCTGAATATTCATAAAATCCATTTCTCAAAATCATAACTCGACAATACAAAACAAATCACGAGAAACCACAGTTCTCGGAAACACATAATTCGAATACGACGAATCGTCGAAAATCCGATATATACATCTCAATACCTCGCTATACTTTCGGATGCTCAAATCGAAAAACGAACCTCCCTACTGCGATCGGGGCGCGATTTCGAGTCAAATGACATGCAACTTGTCGAAAATCCCAAAAAGTCAAAGTTGACCGCCGTTGACCACCGCCCAAGGCGGCGCCACCACTGACCGGAAAATTTCACGGCGGAGCAACCCCTATTCCACTCAAAATCATCCACTGAGCAACTTTGTCAACTGCAACAAAGGCCAATTCAATCTCCAACTCATCCAATTTCACGAAAAACCGAATGTATACACAAATTTCAAATCCAAATTTCTCCATCCACAATCAAAATTAGATCACCAAACTTACATGGTAGCATCAAGGGGATGAGAGCTACAAAGCCCACCCAAAATTTCAGCTCAATTCGGCCAAAAACCATGAACCCGAATCACTCAAAATTTCCCCATTTTCTAGCCGGAAATCTGAGTTTCTCCGGCGAGCCACGCCGTGGAGGGAGATCGGCATCACCTCAAGGGGACCGAGGCGCGTCGATCAGGACCAGCCCCACACCTTGGGGTGGCCGGATAAGCATCGTCGCCGATGAGCCGCCGTGGATTACTCTCCCTCCACCGAGTTGACTCGGTCAACTCGGTCAACACCCAAAATGGAAATGTTTAACTTGCCCAATATGGGAACTGCTATTTATAGACTTTCTATTTTGGGATGCTTGCAAACACCCTTTTCGGCAAACTTCAAATGCGCGTAACTTTCACGTCATAACTCCAATTCCGATAATTCTCGCGGCCACAAACTCGTTTCGACATGACCTTCAATTATCATCCAAAGTCAAACATATCGACCAATCGGATAAAAAGTCAACTGTTCAAACCAACACACACTTAATCGACTAAATAACCAACAATCGGAAATATTCACAACTAAATCTTCGTAACTCAGAATAATACTCCGGAAGTTCCCACGGGCTCGAAATTAAATTCTGAACAACTTCCGTGAAGAAGCCGAAACTAAATTCTCGTCCGGTAATTTAGTCGTTAAGTAGCCCACCATTTAAATCCGAACTTCAAATATTCATAATTAATTCTTCGGTCATCCAAATAATGATCCGGAACCGCCCACGAACTCGTAGTCATACGTAGAACGACTCTCGAGAAGAGACCCAGCTTCAATTCTCGGCCAATAATTAAATCGTTATCAAACCTGGCGAGTCAAATACTGTCGAAAATCTGCGATTACGCAGTAACTCACGAGTCAAGCTGATTATACTTCTGATTCTGGTCCGGGTTGTCACAGTATAGTGATATTTATTACTTTACATTACTGTTGATATATTGAGAAAGCCGGATGGGACTGGTACCACGGTTTGATTTTTGTGGAATAGGATGAAGTGTATTTTCCGGGTGCAGGTAATGGTAATTCCGCGTTAGTAGCGTTACTCTGCCAAAATTTTTATGATTTTTGTTGGTTCGTGTTTTCAGAAGGGGTTTGATTCCGGTTTAGGAAACTAAATCGGGGTTGGGTCCTTTCAGATATTTCCTCCAAACTTTTTCGACATCATGCCTTACCTGATGCTCCATCTTCCAGAACAATTGTTGCTTACTGGTCCAGTACACTACACATGGATGTATCCCATAGAAAGTTACGTAAGGCATCTCTGAATCTGGCTATATATGTCTTTAATATTATTTATTCACTTATTTTACAATATTCATAACATGCTCTGTAATTACCACTTTATAGACAATTAGGGGACTACAAAGACTATGTGATGAACAATTCTGCAGCCGAAGGGTGTATCGCTGAAGCATATATTGCGCACGAGTGCGTAATATACACCGAGTTGTATTTGGGAGCGTTTGAGGACCCTCCGCAACATATGCCAATAGATGGAGCGCAGTTCAACCTTTTGATCATCTCTGATGATGTTGAAGTTTCTGGAAAGTTGCCTAACTCGTACAATTTGGAACCATATGAGCTAGTCATTGCCCACTGGTCGGTATTGATTAACTGTCCAGAAGTTCAATATTGGAAAAATGTGCACCTTTACTGCCCTGCTATTTCCGGTGATGTTAAGTACCACAACAAGACGTTCGCAAACTATTTTGGCAAATGGGTACGTATATAGATATATTGACTTGTATATGAATTTAAGATAAGTTAATAAATGATTATTTTCAGATGAACCATGTACAAGATGATGGTATCCCTTAGTGGTCACACGAATTGAGGCTCTTGTCGCAGAAACAGGTAACTTCCAGAGTTTATCCTATGTGTAAAGTAAATGGCGTGCTATTTATTTGTGAACATAGAGATGTCAGACGAAAAATACAGAATTCTGGGGTAATGGTGCATGGTGGGCAAAATGGAGTTGACTATTACAATGTTCTCCATTCAGTTGTCGAATTAATATATAGGAAATGCATGACCGTGCACTTGTTTAAGTGTAGATGGTTTGATACCGACCCTCAGAACACAAGGACCGATCAATACGACATATTTTCGGTGAATACTGCTACAAGCTGGTATGAAGATGATCCGTTTGTTTTGGCCACGGCGGTGAAACAATTGTTCTATCTTAATGATCTTGTGCATAAAGGCGCGTGGAAAGTGGTTAACCATGTTCTTCCAAGAAACATATACATACCTCCAGACTTGGTGTGACCTCGGATAATGAAGAAGTTAGTGCATACCAAGAGCCGAACGCAACTGGTATTCCTGAAACCTCAACAATTCGCCATAATAATGTGATACAGGGCAGTGTGGTACGAATTCCTCCACCGAAACTTATTGATGTTAATCAAAATGAAGACAATGAAGACTCAAGTGACGATGGCTTACACATCTTACCTGAAATTAACTCAAAAACCAAGTCAGACTCAAGCGATGATTCTGACTATGCGCCTTAGTGTATGTATGTTAATTTGAGTTTGAACGTGCAATGTAAAATGATGTGTACGACGATGACTTTGGCGTGCAATTAATTTGAGTATATATGAACGTGCAATGAATTAATAATATATATATGTCGACATTCGTGATATGCATGTAATTAAAGTAGAAACTTTGTTTAAGGAGCATTTTTTATAAGTAAGAAAAAAAAAACTCTTAGCCTTTTTGTATAAATATAAATGCATACGAAAAAACAAAAATAGGAAAAAAAAAAGGTATAGCCGACGATATTCATAATAAATAGCGTCGGTTATACTATAGCCAACGATAATACTTATGTCGTCAGCTATAGTTATCGGGTTATATCCCCAGCACAGCCGTTTTGGGCGGCAGAAACGAAACTGCACAAATTTTTCTCAAAATCTCCGATTCATTTTCCGGCGCTGCCGTCCTTCAAGCAAGAGCCAAGGTTCATCCTCAAGCCGTCGTCCATCCTCAAGCCTCCATTCATCGATCCTACAACCCAAAAACAGGTTCGATATCCTAAATCCCTAAATCCCCAATTTTGAAGTTTTTTTTATTTAGGTTAGATTTTTGTTTAGTTTGTTGATAATATGGATGTTTTGATGAATTGTGTGAATATATATTGGATTATTGTTGAATTTTGTTGATTGTTGGAATTATTGTTGATTTTTTGGATTTTTAGAATTATTGGATTATATATATATATAGAGGAGCTTAATTAATTATTGGATTATATATTGGATATTATTGAATTATGCATATATATATATGTATATGAGATTGTTGGATTAGGAATTCGAATTTTTGGATTAATTAGGAATTATTTTGAATTTTTGTTATTTAATGGAATTTTATATGAAGGAATATATAATGAAATTTTTTGAATATAATGGAAATTTTATGTGAGTGGAAGAATTTTTTATGAATTTTTGTAATTTACTGAAATTTGTTGGAATTGTTGTAATTTGTGGATTATTATTATGAACATATATATGAATTCATTTGAATTTTTAGTAATTTATGGAATTATTGTGAGTTAAATATGGAAATATGTGAATTAATATATTCTGACATTTGGTAGATGAATGTGAATTAACTTTAATTTTATTGTTGATTTTAAAAACTGTATAAAATTGAATATGTTATGTAACTTTTATAGCAACGATGAATTGGTTGAATTGCGGTGCTTCGCGAGGGGGGTCGAGGGGGGTCGAGGGGGAGGTCGAGAGGGAGATCGGGACGTGGGGATGAGGGCACCGGAAGTCGGTCCGCATCAGGATCCGCCAATATTGGCAACACTTACAGCATTCCTCCCACCTCTCGGCACCGTACATTTCTAGGTGAGGGATAACCTCAGCAGCACCAGGTCGAGCCTTGTCGACCCTCCAGCGCGAGGAGGTTTTATGAGGACAGTCGCACGCCTTCAACGGATAGTGCGACTCAATCCTCGATCCGAATGCCGGACTTTCATCAGTAGGACCCTTCCCCATCCACCGACTAGACTCCTCATTCTTCCAAGGAGGCTAGTGGATCGACTCAGTCCTCGGCCAGGATACGACTATACCCACCGTCTACCATATTCTCACCCTTGGAAATCCCGACGATACCCCTCGTCGATCCCACGGGGATGCCTGTTCCAGGACAGCTAGGGTTCATTACCCCGGACTAGGCATACACGTATGTACCATTCCCGCAACCTCTCTGGAATGTGAGGATTCCGGGACAATGCACCGACGAATCAGGTAAATATTATTAGTGATATCTTTTTACTTAGTAATATTTAAATTCAATTAGGTGTTGATGTTTAAAAAATCGTCTACAAATGTGATAGGCGAGATCGTGCCCGGTGACAAACAAAAGAGAACCAGAGGCCCCGTCGTCGGCAAGTTACTGGACGACGCGATTCAGGCTAGCGGTGGTGGCCAAGTTATGATTCCGACCGGGGATAGAGGCGAGGTGATCGAGGGAAAGGTCACTCGAAAGTACGCAGAGATGGCGGGCAGCATCATACGGGATAGAGTCCCAATGTTGTTGTGACGACCCGGACCAGAATCAGTAGTATGATCAGCTATATTCGTGAGTTACTGCGTAGACGCAGATGTCCGACTGATGATTGAATCGCCAGATTTGTTAACGACTAAATTATTGGCCAAGAATTGGAGCTGGGTCTCTTCTCGAGAGTCGTTGTATGTGTGATTTTGAGTTCGTGGGCGATTCCAGATCATTATTTGGACGACCGAGGAATTAGTTATGAATATTTGAAGTTTCGACGTAAATGGTTTAAAACGGTGGATTTGTTAGCGACTAAATTACCGGACGAGAATTTAGTTTCGGCTTCTTCACGGAAGTTGTTCAGAATTTAATTTCGAGCTCGTGGGAACTTCTGGAGCATTATTCTGAGTTTTGGATTTTAAGTTGTGAATATTTCCGTTTGTCGATTGTTTAATTGATTAAATATGTGTTTAGGCTGAACAGTTGACTTTTTATTGGTTTGGTCGATGTATTTGACTTCGGGTGATTATTGAAGAATATGTCGAGACGAGTTTGTTGCCGCGAGAATTATCGGAATCGGAATCACGACGAGAAAGTTACGTGGGTTTGATGTTCGTCGAAATGGATAAATATGGGAGTTTCCTTTTTGGGAAGAGCTATAAATAGTAAGTTGCCTAATCAGGTAAGTCAACATATGGCATTAACTGAGTTGACTGGGTCAACCCAGTTTGACCATGGAGGTGCGATGGTGGCGGTGACCTCCACGGCTTCGCCGGCGGCAAGCCGAATCTGGCCACCTCACGGCCTAGTTTTTGTCCCATTCTTTCCGTCTTGGTGTCCCGAAGCTAGCCCCGGCCTCCTTTCACGGCAAGCCTCATGGTGGAGGAAGATATTCCGGCAAGAAAAGTGGAAGGAACTTGGTGAATTCGAACTATACTTTTTCGGCCGATTCGAGCTACACCAAGGACTGGGCTTTGTAGCCCTCATCACCATGAAGCTACCATGTAAGTTTGGTGATCTAATTTTGCTTGAGCTTGGAGAATTTTGGATTTGAAATTTTAGGAACAATTCGGTTTTGCTTGAAATTGGATGAGTTAGAGTGAGAATTGGCCTTTGGTGTAGTTGACAAAGTTGCTCAGTGGGTGATTTTGCATGGAATGGTGGTTGCTCCACCGGAAAATTCTTCATTTGGTGGCGGCGCCGCCGTGGGCGGCGGTCAAAGTTTGACTTTTTGGGATTTTCGACAAGTTGCATGTCATTTCACTCGAAATCGCGCCCCGATCGCAGTGGGGAGGTTCGTTTTTCGAGTTGAGCGTCCGAAATTACAGCGAGGTATTGAGGTGTGATTTCCGGATTTCCGACAGTTTGTCGTGATCGGATTATGTGTTTCCGAGCACGGTGGTTTCTCGTGATTTTTTTTGAATTGTCGAATTATGTTTGTGAGAATTGGACATTGTGAATATTCAGGTGTTCGTGATCGTTCGTGGGCGAGGGACTTTCCGCCGAATCACAGGTTAACGCGAACTGCGTTACGCAAGCGTGTGAGTGGACAAGTTTCTATTTTCACTGTTGATTTGCGAGTTCATGGATTTTACGATTTCCGTATTTATTTTATACGATGATTGAGATATATGTTATTTTCGGAGGTATTGTTATATGATTATTGGTGATGGCATTTATTACATCGATGTACCAGAGTTGAGAGATTCCTCTGGACCAGAGTTGAGAGATTCCTCTGGCCGGGGTTGAGTGGTCCCCTCCGTGCCGCCAGGGTTGAGTGGTCCCCTGGCCTGTCACTGTCAGGGTTGAGCGATTCACCTGACGTCGGGTTTGAGAGGTCGCCCGACAACCTCCGTATATATTTATATGTGTTGTGTTTTCCGAACTCGCACTGTTTTATATGGAGTATGAGTATAAACTGGTGAAAGGCATATGTTATTTTCGTCCACTCACTCTAACGTTTTTATTTGCCTTTCCCCTGGGCTTTTCGGTTTCCGTGCCCAGTTTGCAGTTCAGGCTCTGGTGTCGCACGTCGTGGTCGGAGGCATAGTGCTCGAGCTATCTTGTTTCTTCCAGTAGGTTTATTGTTCTGCCTACTGTGGTATACTTATATGTTTATACATTAGAGGTCGCTCTGAGAAATCTGTTGTTTACGTTGTACGATTTTACACCGGATTTCTATAAAGTACTATTATATTTATTGATTTACTTTACTGTTGATATATTGAGAAATCCGGATGGGATTGGTGCCCACGGTTTGCTTTTTGTTGCATAGGATGAAGTTTCCGCGTGCAGGTTAAGGTAATTCCACGTTAGTAGCGAAACTCTGCCAAAATTTCTACGGTTTTTGTTGGTTCGTGTTTCGAAGTGGTTCGATTCCGGTTTAGGGAGCTAAATCGGGGTTGGGTCCTTTCAGCTTGGTATCAGAGCCTTAGGTTATAGGTTCTGTAGACTTCTGTAGTTGTGTTTACTAAGGATATTTGAGAATGTACAACATGTCTGGAATGGTGACCCGACCGGCCGGCGGATAATCATCAATATTCCGGGTGTTGTATACTTTCAAATATTTGAAGTTCCATGATTACGTTCCACTTGTTGTGAACAATGTTTTATTCATTAGGATGCCTCCTGACGTGCTTTCCGTGTCGTTTCGGTTGTGGATCCTATTGAGGATCAATCGTCGCGCGATTTGCCAGAGAACTGTGGATTTGGATGAGTATTCCGAGTTCAGTGAACTGTGTTGCACGGTTTGCCTGGTTGTGTGTGTATGAGCGTCTGTATGTTGCCTCAGAGCTGAGATTTGTGGCAGTTGATGTTTGCCTGAGCCAGATTGTTGTATTTTGTGGGCTAGTATTGTGTGAGTTCCGGTTGCGACTCCATGGCCTACATTCAGGGTGTTGGTTATACGGTGATGGTTTTATCAGGCTATCCAGCAATCAAATGTGGAGTGTTTACCCACCTGAGGCAGAGATGCATTGTCCATATGTTTGTTTCCGTTTGCACGTGTTATGTGGCTTCAGAGGAAGCAGTGCATGAGGTTCGAGATGAGTTTGAACCTAAGCATCAGAGAGATTATGATTGATGTGCCTCGAGACAACCGTGAGGAGCTTAGTGTGCTGCACTCAGTGGCGAGGCTATTGAGAAGGAAAGGTGTACGCGGTTTTTGATATGATGGTTTGAGGCAAATGGACTTAGTCGAGGTATTGATGAGGTTGAGTTCCGATACTTCGAGATCAGTGATTTCATCAGGCTGTGGCCTTTTCGATTATGTTGAGAGTCATCAGATCAAGCAGAGGATCCGTTTGGTGATGGTGGAGATCACAGTGTAGCGGACTTGCTCCTGTGGCATGAGTTTGGGCGATCATTGGTGATCCTATCATGCAGCAGGTGTTGCGGTGATTTGTGTTCAAGGAGCACTCTCAGTTGCTATTGTGGTGGCCAAAAGGGTCACGTTACGAGGGAGCGCCCTCAGCCAGCTGTTTTAGCGGTTCGGCAGCTCATAATTCACGAGGAGATCATGATGCTGTTTTGGAGCTTGATCAACCCAGATTTTTAGATGAGCCATTCAGAAAGTCGTAATTGATGTGGGCGGCTAGTTGGGCATATTGGAGTTCGTGCCATGACCTTGTTTGAGGACAGACTTTTCTCCGAGGTTACTGTTGCTTGATATCCATGGCCATTGTACCTGCATCTCCACTTCCGAGGTTTTGGAGAGTGATGCATCCATCTGGAGGTTACGAGATCCTTGTTGGAGGATATGGCTTAGCCGCGGATCTGTTATAGCCGGATATTTTGGTCTTGGTGTGTTTGTGAGTATGGACTTACTGATGACGTATTTGGTTGTGTTCGAGTGCCTCGAGAAGGAGGTTGTGTTTCGACGACCGGATTTCCCCAAGAAACTGTTTCATGGTGATGTCGAGCGGATGATGAAAAGAGTTGTGTTGTTGCTTGGCTCTTGTTGTTGATACTATGGTTGCTGTACCCGACATTGGTGACATTGAGGTGGCTCCCGAGTTTCCAGATGTGTTCCGGAAGAGTTACCAGGTGTTCCTCCAGTTTGGGAGACTGACTACACCATTGAGTTTGTACCGAGCGCTGGACTCATGTTACCGGCATTTTGTCGTTCGGAGCCAGCGGAGCTGATGGAGCTACAGTTTCGACTCCAGGAGTTGCTAGAGGAGGTTTCAGGAGATTTCTTGTGATCCCGCGTATTTGCGTGGTGTGCTCTTGCATTGTTTGTGTGGATGTTGGATGATTCGACGGGGTGGTGCATTGACTACCGAAGCTTGATTCATTTCAGAGGAGAGTGAGTATCCTCCGCTTCGGATTGACGAGTGGTTTGATCAGCTCACGAGAGCTTCAGTCTTGTCGAAGCTTGATCTCGAGTCCGGATACCATTAGTTGAGGTTTGATGAATCAGATGTGGTTTGGACAGCTTTCGGATCTTGGTGCGGGCATTACGAGTTCTTGGTCACGCTGTTTGGTTGACCAATGCCCCGTAGGTCGTGTGGACTTGATGGACCATGTGTTCGGGCGGTTTCTGGACGAGTTGCGGTCATCTTCGTTGTTCTGCCTACTGTGGTATACTTATATGTTTATACATTAGAGGTCGCTCTGAGAAATCTGTTGTTTACATTGTACGATTTTACACCGGATTTCTGTAAAGTACTATTAAATTTATTGATTTACTTTACTGTTGATATATTGAGAAATCCGGATGGGATTGGTGCCCACAGTTTGCTTTTTGTGGCATAGGATGAAGTGTATTTTCCGCGTGCAGGTTAAGGTAACTCCACGTTAGTAGGGAAACTCTGCCAAAATTTCTACGGTTTTTGTTGGTTCGTGTTTCGAAGGGGTTCGATTCCGGTTTAGGGAGCTAAATCGGGGTTGGGTCCTTTCAGTTGTGGCCAGATTGGAATTCGGTGCCGCAATCCGTCAAATATGAGCTAAATAATGCGTTGTCGGTGAGTAGAATAGTATATTCATTATGTATATTTTCTATATAAATTTTTAATATTATTGATATATATATATGCATTGCAGATGTGGTTCTGCGTGGACAACGACGTTAGACCCACGTGGGCGGATGAAGTGCAAGGGAGCAGGTTAAGTGATTCATTTGTTTCGATTTTTTTGTTCATTTTGATTATGTTCATAAAATGTTGTAAGTTACTAACATTTGTGTTTTATTAATATAGGTATAAGGAGTGGAAGGGCGAGCTAAAAAAACATTGGAAAAAGTATGGCGACGATCGTTCGGGTACCCCTAACGAGTTTCGTTATAGGGAGTACGAGTGGCGATGGCTTGTGGTTCACTTCAACAACCCAAAATTGAAGGTACACAACCTTCGATCGATTAAAATTTTGTTTTATCGTACTTCCCCCTAATTATTTGGCTAATATTAGATGTTGGATTAATTGAGTAGGCTATTTCTGAAGTCAAAACAAGGAACTGTGCCAAAAACACAAAAAATCATCATGCCGGTTCCAGATCATACTCGGGTTGGATCGAGGAGGTGGCCAACCACCCAGAAGTCCCTCCGCTTGTCTATATGATGCAGCACGCGTATCCGCAGTCCCCCGTAGATGCTGTAAGTGTCCTTATAACAAAATAAACATATTTCTTATTTTTTAGATTGTTTACATTAATTAACATTTTATTTTTCTTTGTCAATTAGGCGAGACTTCAGGAGGTGATTCTGGAGGTGTTGACTCAAGTGGCGAGAGAGCGCTATCCCAACACCCCCGATGCAGAACTCCCGATTGATCAGATTGATCAATCTGATCCTATCATAGCGGCCAAGATTATGGCAACTGCGATCCCTCCAGGGAAGAACACTTTCTACTGCAGGGGGCTCCGAAAGTTGGGTCAAGGGCTGTTTAAGAAGACCCCTGAATTCTCTCGCAGATCGGGATCATCTTCGAGGACTAATGAGCTACAGGAGCAGCTCCATAGGCAAGCGATTGAGATGGAATCTCAACGGCGTCGGATGCAGGAGATGGAGCAGGCGCGAGCCGCAGAGCAGAATCGGTTGGCCGAACAGCAGCAGATGATGGGGACATGGATGCAGCACTGTTATGCACAGTTGCACGCATCTGGAATCCAGATAGCTCCCCCTCCCATTTTCAGTGCGCCACAGCCACAGCCACAACCACAGCCTCAGTCGCAGCCGTCAGACCAGGCCAACCAAGTTTTAGGGATGCGTTTGACCACATAGACTTAGGAAACCCGTAGTACGTAGTACGCATATATATATAGATTTGAACGATTTTGGTTTTTTATTTTATTTACTACTATAGTTTCAATATTTCTGGATTTTCAATGTGAACAATATTGATGACTTTTTAGGAATGCAGGTTCTGCGATAAAACCCAGAACCTGCAAAAAAAATTAAAATAATACACACTAGAGCCGACAATATCGTCGGCTATAATTTCCTCCATGGTCCACCAGTTTGACCAGGGGAGGAGGTATGGCCGACGACAAAGTCGTCGGTTATAGTATCAACTATAGCCGATGACTTGATCTCGTTGGCTATAGCTCGATACTATAACCGATGATAACCCTATCATGTCGTCGGTTATAGTATCACCGACGGTGCATTACCGACGATACTATAGCCGACGATGAGTCGTCGGCTATAGGCTATAACCGACGAGAAATTGGGACAGGCCGACGACTTTATGTCGTCGGCTATAGTAAGTATTCTGGTAGTGCGCGCTCCCTCTCCTCCAGGACCCGACGACGACGATCCGAGCGGGGGTGGGATTGGCAGGGCCCGTACGCCTTCTACTGTCGCTAGCTAGGGTTTTTATGTACTTTTGTGATCTTGATCGGAATCGAACAATATTTTATTAATTTTGTACGAATTTTATATTTAATATATTTTTTATTATTATTAGTTATTTAATTTTTCAATTAATTTAATGTTTAATATATTATATTAATTATATTTTAAAAAATAATAATATTTACTACTTAGACGACGGAATCAATGATTATGTCGTCTAAGTACTATCACCTAGACAACGGAATCAAACTTGTCGTTGTCTAAGTAATATCACCTAGACGACGGCAAAATTGATTGTGTCGTCTATGTATATACTTATACCACGAAAATATGCATCGTCTAAGTGGACTTAGACGACGCTTCTATAATTGTCGTCTAAGTGAACTTAGACTACTCTTCTAAAAACATCGTCTAAGTAGAATTTAGACGACGGAAATTCAAACTTCCGCTGTCTAAGTACCTAAACTACGGTGCTTAGATGACAACACTTAGACGACGGAGATTCCATCGTCTAAGTACCTAGACGACGGAAAGACCTACTTAGTTTCGTAGCCTAAGTGGCTTTTTCTGGTAGTGTATGTCGACCAATTTCAGGGAGTTGATGTCGTCCCTTGTATCATCTTGTGTGGCCGCTATAGGGTTTCCTCCATAACAGCGTCAGTTTTAAACTCCATTAACTCTTGACTAACCAGGTGACCGGTCCTAGGATCGACATGCCGCTCAACGAAGTTGTAGCCGCAGGCCCTACCCGTGTCGTGGTCTGTTGGGAACTGCATGTATAGCATATGACTGGCAATGATTGTCTTTAGCTGTTTGATGGTCGGCCTGCCAAGGATGATATTATAAGAGGAGTAAATATCAACGATGATAAGATCAGTAAAAACCTCTTTCTGTGGTGAACCCGTGCAGCCCACGCATAAACACATGAAGTCACTGCCTATATGATAGACTACGTCACCCGAGAAACTCAGGAGTGACTCATTGTCTTGATTTAGCTTATTATCCGGGGTTTTGAGCTGCTTGTAGGCGTTATAGAACATGATGTTCGCTCCCGAGCCGGAGTTAATGAGGACGCAGCCGACCCTGCATCTATCCACCAGAGCGTCAATGACGAATTGGGTATCCGTTGGGGATGCACCACATTCGTCCACCTCCGAGAAGGTAATTATGTCCCATGAACGGCGTGGAGCCTTATTGCCTAAGCCAGAGGCCAAGGAGATTATCTCTCAAGGTGGAGCGAACACTCTAGGTTTGTCACCGTTAATAGTGGCAATTTCATGCTCGACATCCACGAACGCGATGTGACATCCCGTTCCGAGTATTCTTTATTTGTGATTTATTTAATGGTAATGGTCGATGGTAATTAATTTTTATGGTTAGTAATTATCGATGGTATTTATCAGAATTTTATCGATTATATTTTTCGAGGAAGTTCTTTACAAAAAGTTGTAGAGTTTATCGAAATGAGTTTGTCACCACATCAAGAGTTTAAATCGGAGTTATGAGGAAGAAGTTATAGTCAACGAAAGTTTTGTACGAGGTTACGATAAATTTAGTCATAAAATTTAGACTATAAATATAAGTTTTTGTACATGGAAAGTCAATTTTTTTCCTGTTTTGGTCATTTCTTTTTCTCCTTTGCTCACTCTTTTCTCTCTCTTCCCTCCCGTTCTCTCTCTCCCTTCATTGGCCTTACCACCGGCGAATGTCCGGACTACCACCAAAACCGGCGAGGCCGGTGTCAAAAGTTGCGTCTTGATCTCCTTTACCTATTGGTGGGAAGATTTATGGCTTTTGGTGGCGGTGCATCACCGTGAAGGTCACGGTTCCAAGGTGAATCGATCACCGGCTTCGGCGAGCATTCCGATGAAATTTCAGGTATGGTTGGATTGGGTTCCAACCCTTGTTTGTGTTGGTGTGATTATTTGGATTTGAGGAGGTGTAATCGATGAGAATGGGAGTTAAAATGGTTCAACTACGGCGAGGGTGGTTCGGGTCGACGTTGTGGGTGGTGGTCGACGGCGATTTCGATGGCAGGGTGATTGGGTTATTGCTCCTCTCATCACCCGAGTCGATTATGGTATGCCTCGAGCCACGAGATGGCTTGACGGCGGAGAATGGTCGCTAGAAAGGGTTTCCGAGCGGAAAGTTTTAGGGGTGTTTTTGGTCGATTAAGGTAGAATTAGAGTTTGGTTCTTTGATAAATGTTGTTGTTGCGTAGATTATCTACCGTTTGGCCTTTGGTTCATGAAAGGACCCAACCCCGATTTAGTTTCTTAAACCGGAATCAAGCCCCTTCTGAAAACACAAACTTTCAAAAACCATAGAAATTTCGGCAGAGTTTCACTATATCGCGGAAATACCATTAACATGCTCCCGAAAAAACACTTCATCCTATGCCACAAAAGCCAAACCGTGGGCACCAATCCCATCCAGATTTCTCAATATCATAGCACAATGTAAAGTAATAAACAAAAGCTGTAACTTTACAGAAATCTGGAAAAATCATATGAAAAATATGAACATCAGAGTATTCAGAGCGACCTCTAGTATACATACATAAATACACCACAGTAGGGTAGACAAGAAACCTACTGGAACAGAAAAGTAGCTTGAATACTAAGCCTCCGACTGCGACGTGCGACACCAGAATCTGAACTACAAACTGGGCATTGAAAGCAAAGAGCCCAGGGAGAGACATATAAACTGTTAGAGTGAGTGGACGAAAATAAATGTCTTTCGCCGAATAATATATGTTATAAAAACATTTGCGAGTCTAAATGGATGAAAATGATATGCTACACGAGGGAGACTCTAACTCCTTACGCGTACAGAGCATGTATCATAAAATCCTGCGGGGTCACTCATGGACACGTCCGCGCTAGTACAGTCTGAATCACGGGATCCCAGACCCACATGTGATTCTAGCCAAAAATGCCTCAGGTCAGAGGTCTGCCCCCCCCCCCCCCCGGTAAAGACCTCGGATCAGCCAGATGTGATTCGTCGATGCATAATCGTAAAACACATGCTCGAATAAATCATAATCGCATATGCATGCTCATGCTCGTAAAACGTGTAATAAGGACTCGCAACTAATCAGTGAAAAGAAATGTGTCCACTCACAGACAAGCACAGCGCGCAAACGCGCTAATCCCTAAATCCGGCGGAAGATCCCTCGCCCAATGTACGATCTCGATTCCCTGAATAATCACAAAATATAAATGATCAAAATCACAATTCATTACTCTGTACCACACCTCGGAAACCAACCATTTCCGGAAACATATAACTAGAATATAAAATAATCGTCGAAAACCCCCAAATTCTCCACATAAACCCTCGACTTAAAATCCGATATTCAAATCAACTCGAAAACCTCAAGGAGATGATCGGGGCACGATTACGAGCAAAACGGCATAAAACTTGTCAAATTCCAAAAAGTCAACCCTTCGCCGGAGCTCCGTTGTTGACCGCCGCCGCCGCGGCGTCAACCGTGACGGATGAAAGGACCCAACCCCGATTTAGGCTAAATCGGAATCAAACCCCTTCGAAAACACGAACCAACAAAATTTTTCAGAAATTTGGGCAGAGTTTCGTTACTAGCGTGGAATTACTTTAACCTGCACGCGGAAAATACACTTCATCCTATGCCACAAAAAGCAAACCGTGGGCACCAATCCCATCCGGATTTCTCAAATATATCAACAGTAAAGTAAACAATACATATAATATATACTTTACTGAAATCCGTGTAAAATCGTATAACGTATTCAATAGGAAGCTCAGAGCGACATCTAATACATAATCGTGTACGCATACCACAGTAGGTAGAACAATAAACCTACTGGACGAAACAAAGTAGCTCGAGCACTATGCCTCCGACCACGACGTGCGACACCAGAGCCTGAACTGCAAACTGGGCACGGAAACCGAAAAGCCCAGGGGAAAGACAATAAACACGTTAGAGTGAGTGGACGAAAATAAATGTCTTTCACCAAGTAATATATATACATATAAAATCATATGCGAGTCAATGCACGAAAATCAAATGAAACGTGAGGAGACATCGGCTACCACTCACATACAGAGCATGCAACGTAAATGTATCGCGGAATCTCTCATGGACTACCACGCGATAGCACAGTCTGAACCACGGGATCCCAGACCCACACGTGATTCCTAGCCAGAAAGGCCTCGGGTCAGGATATCTGTCCTTCCCGGAGCGTACTCGGGGATCAGCCGAGAAGCCAATGCGTATCGATACCACAACATATACTGAGATTGTACTCTGTGTAAACCAAATCATAAATCCTTTCCATGCAAATGCATAAAACATAATATGTACGTATATGTATATATTCGTATACGTATATTCATATAAGCATAATCGTAAAACACATGCTCGTAAAATCATAATCAATCCGCATGCTTAAGTTCATAAATCATTATAAAAGACTCGCAATCAATCTGTGAAAAGAAATGTCCACTCACAAACTTGCATAACGCGATACGCGTTAACCCGTGATCCGGCGGAAAGTCCATCGCCAAACAAACGATCACGAACCCCTGAATATTCACAACGTCCAATATTCAAAGTCATAATCCGACAATACAATACAAATCATCAGAAACAGCCGTTCTCGGAACACGTGATTCAAAGTCGACGAATCGTCGAAAATCCGTATATAACACCTCAATACCTCGCTTTACGTTCCGACGCTCAACTCGAAAAACGAACCTCCCCACTGCGATCGGAGCGCGATTTCGAGTCAAATGACATGCGACTTGTCGAAAGTCAAAAAGTCAACCCGTTGACCGTTGACCGCCGTCCACGGCGGCGCCACTGTTGACCGGAAGAATTCACGGCGGAGCAACCCCTATTCCATGCAAAACCACCCACTGAGCAACTTTGTCAACTACACCGAAGTCCAATTTGCACTCTAACATGGTCAATTTCATGAAAAACCGAATGAACACACAAATTTCAAATCCAAAATTCTCCTTCCACAAACAAAATTAGGATCCCAAACTTACATGGTAGCTTGCTATTGATGAGAGCTACAAAGCCCAGTACAAATTTCAGCTCGACTCGGCTCGAAACATCAAACCCGAAATCACCAAGTTTCTTCAAACTTTGGCCGGATTCCTCTTCCACTTCCGGCGAGCCTCGCCGTACATGGTGGCTGTGGTTGGACTCAGGGTGTCAAGGCGAGATGAACGGGACCGGAGCCGAGCTCCGTGGTGGCCGAACGGCGACATCACCGCCGTGGAGCACGTCGGCCTCCTCTCCTCCACCGAGTTGACCGAGTCAACTCGGTCAACACCCAAACTGGAAAGTCTTTCCCTTGCCCAAAATAGCAGGTTCTTATATATAGCCTTTCCCAAAACGAAAACTTCATGTTTATCCATTTCGACGAACTTCAAACGTGCCTAACTTTCTCGTCGTAATTCTGATTCCGATAATTCTCACGGCCACAAACTTGTCTCGACATACTCTTCAATAATCACCCGAAGTCAAACACATCGGCCAATCGGATAAAAAGTCAACCCTTCGAACCAACACACATTTAAATCGACTAATTAATCAACGAACGGAAATATTCACAATTAAATCTTCGTAACTTAAAATCATGCTCCAGAAGTTCCTATGGGCTCGAAATTAAATTCTGAACAACTTCCGTGAAGAAGCCGAAACCAAATTCTCGACCGGTAATTTAGTGGTTAAGTAGCCCACCATTTAAATCCGAACTTCAAATATTCATAACTAATTCCTCGGTCATCCAAAAATAACTATCCGGAACCGCCCACGAACTCGAAATCACATGTACTACGACTCTCGAGAAGAGACCCAGCTCCAATTCTCGGCCAATAATTAAGTCGTTAAGAAACCCTGGCGAGTAAATCCGTTATCGAAAATCCATGTCGATACGCTAACTCGCGAATTGAGCTGATTATACTTCTGATTCTGGTCTGGATCGTCACAAATCCACCCCCCTTAGAAAAATTTCGACCTCGAAATTTCCGAGTCTGCCGACTACAAGATAAGAGCACTGCCTCTGCATACTGCTCAACTCACCAACGGCAATCTCAACTGAACAACTCTGATCACAAACTCCACAATAGGAGATAGCTCCGTGCTGGGATCCCTGTACCCTCAAATCACAAATCTAAACCGGCTCACACAATCGCCAAGTGTTCCTGCATAAGGAACAAATAGGGTACACAACATATAGCAAACCTGAAACACAGTTCCGCCACACGGAACACAACACAACTCTCACAAAAGCCAATGCTATAGGCGACGCCGAACTATACGGCATAACATAATCTCGCCTATGACCACATACGGGTCAAAACATCCTGGCAAATCACACTCAATTCACACATCAATATAACTCACACACTCATATCAGCATAGCACAAACATCGAACTCGGGCAATAACCAATCCATTTCCGCTAATCTGACAGTCTGTGGTAACACACTCCACAAAATCAGAATCAAACATCAATTCAAACTCAGCCAAGCTCGCTCCAACACAATGGAGTACAACAACATACCTCAAATCAACATCAAACAACCTCAAAATCATAGTAATCAACAAACAGGTACTGTATGCAATCTCAAACAAGAGAAACTGCTGGTTCAGAATCATCCGAAACTGCAACACCGAGGTCCACAACATGCCCTCTAAGGCCTGAATAGTCCTCAAAGATCGCTCGCCAATCTAAGGATAAGAACCGGTACTAACTCGTAATCTGGTCCCCAATGCTCGCTGCAAAGCTCGCCAACACTTTGTCGTAGCCGATTACCTCGACCAGCAAACTGGGACACAGGTACACCACGTAGACGGACAACCTCCGTCAATCACAACCATGTCAGCCTGCCACTGAAATCATCTCCGAAAGTACAAGTAAACATACCAAGTTCATCAAACTGTCCACAAAGACCTGACAACTGGTATCACAAACCAAAGTGCATACAAACATACACAAACACAGCAGTAATCGCCACCTCTAACCGGAAATCTCAAATGCCTGACACATCTCGGCACGTCCCTGCCTCCTAGCCATCACCAGTCGACGAATGTGGCATCTGCACACACAAGCTGCTACATTGCTCTTCATGTTGCGTCACGAGTAGTAAACTCGAAGTATCTGATACCTCACCGCATCAACAGTGCATAACGCACGCAAAACCACAAGCCTCAACACCATTATACTCCAACTCAGCTCTCGTAGCCCACACTCGGCTAACACGGAAACTCGAGCCACACACACATGAAACACTGAAATCTCGACTCTCGACTGAATGCATCAGCAACAACATCCCAGACGGATGGTCAAAGTACAACCTCTAGCCTTCTCGAACAAACTCTAATGTGCAGTCATAGTCATCAGTCGACTCCATCCATCGACACTGCCTCAAGCCCAAATCTGGCCGAAAATGCAAGTGGATGAAACTCAAGTGATCAGTGCACATCCTACACTACGCTGCATGCCATAGGAATAATATCTCCAACCCTCTGGTGCAAACACAAGGACAGCTACACCCAAATCATACATAGGATACGTAGCTTCATAAGGTTTCCATTGTCCGTAACCATGAGCCACCGCTCTGCTACACAGCATCAAAGCACAACCAAATCCAAATCTCGATGCATCGCCGTAACCCACGTACTCGTCGTAATCGTCAGGTAAGGTCAAAACCGAAGCAACAGTCAACCATCCTACAGGAGTAAGTAACTCTCCTTGCGTGCATCGAACCACTCGAACTCTACGCCTTTTCCGTCAATCCGGAAAGTGAAGTGGCAATTCGGGAATATCCTGCACAAAGCCGTCGGTATAAGCCTGCCAAAACACAAGAGAAACTCTGGATCTCTGGTACACAGGTAGTACAACCCCAAATCAACACGGTTTCCATCTGGTCAGGACCTATGCCAACTCCCTCGAATAACATCACATGACCCAAAATCTTCACGCAAATCAGCCAACTCTCACACTGGCTAAACTTCACAAACAGCTACTCGTCTCGCGAAGTCCGCAAAACTGCTTCCAATTGCTTCAAGTACTGGCCCACACTCCTGGAATACATCAGGATGTTACCAACAAACATGACTGCAACTCGTCCAGAATCATCTGAACACCTGGTCCATTAAGTCCACATGATCTACGGGGGCATTGGCCAACCATACAACGTGACCAAAAACTCCTGATGTCCGCACCGTGATCCGAAAGCCAACATAGCCACCTCTGACTCATCAAACCTCCACTGATCGTATCCGGATCCGAAATCAATCCTCGAAAAGACTGAAGCTCTCACAAGCTGACCAACCCACTCGTCGATCCGAAGCGGAAGATACTCACTCTCCTCTGAAGCGAATCAGGCTTCCGGTAGTCAATGCGCCACCTCGTCAAATCGTCCAACATCCGTATAAACAGTGCAAGAGAACACCATGCAAATACGTGGGGTCGCACGACGTCTCTTGAAATCTCCTCCAGCATCTCCTGGAGTCAAAACTGTAGCTCCATCAGCTCCGCTGGCTCCGAACGACAAGATGCCAGTAAAATGAGTCCAGCGCCCGGTACAAGCTCAATGGTGTAGTCTGTCTCCCGAACTGGAGAATCACCTGGTAACTCCTCCAAAGCACGCCTGGAAACTCGGGAACCACCTTAATGTCACCAGTGTCAGGTACAGCAACCATAGTATCCACAACATGTGCTAGGCAACAACACAACTCGTCTCTACCATCCGCTCGACCATCACCACGAAACAGCATCTCGGGGAAATCTGGTCGTCGAAACACAACCTCCTTCTCGTGGTACTCGAACACAGCCAAATGCGTCGTCAGTAAGTCCATACTCACAAACATACCAAAACCACAATATCCAGCTATAACAGATCCGCGGCTAACCCATAACCTTAAACAAGGATCTCACGACCTCCGGATGGATGCAACACTCTCCAAAACCTCGAAAGTGGAGATGCAGGTACAATAGCCATGGATATCAAACAACAGTAACCTCAGAGGAGAATCTGTCCTCAAACAAGGTCATGGCACGAACTCCAACATGCCTAACTAGCCGCCCTCGTCAATGGCAACATAGCTGATTAACTCGTCAAAAGGGTACATTGATCAGACTGCAGGAACAACATGAGGATCTCCTCATAAACTCTGGGCTACCGAACCGCTACAACAGCTGGCTGAGGGCGCTCCCTCGTAACGTGACCCTCTTGGCCACCGAAAAAGCAACTGAGAGTGTACCACAAACACAAGTCACCGCAACACCTGCTGCGTGAAAGGATCACCAATGATCGCCCAAACTCATGCCACAAGAGCAAGTCCGCTACACTGTGATCTCCGCCATCATGAAACGAATTCTTTGCTCGATCTGATGACCCTCAACATAATCGAAAAGGCCACAGTCTGATGACGTCATTGATCCTGAAGTATCGGAACTCAACCTCATCAAAATCTCGACTAAATCCACTTTCCTCAAACCATCACATCGAAAACCGCATACACATTTCCTTCTCAATAGCCTCGCCACTGAGTGCAACACACTAAGTTCCTCACGGACATCTCGAGGCACATCAATCAAACTATCTCTGATGCTCAGGTTCAAACTCATCTCGAACCTCGTGCATAGCTCCCTCTGAAGCCACATGACACGTGCAAACAAGAACAAACACGTGGACAATGCATCTCTGCCTCAGGTGGGTAAACTCTCCACATTCGAATGCTGGGTCGCCTGATAAACCATTACCGTATACACAACACTCTGAATGTAGGCCATGGGGTCGCAATCCGGAACTCACACAATATCGGCCCACCAAATACACTGATTTGACTCAGGCAAACATCACTGCCACAAATCTCAGCTCTGAGGCAACATGTAGACGCTCTTATACCGATCCCCAGGCAAATCGTGCCACACAATTCTTTAAACTCTGAATACTCATTTGAATCCACTGTTCTCTGGCAATTCGCGCGTCGATTGATCCTCAATAGGATCCACAACTGAAACGACACGGAAAGCACGTCAGGAGGCATAATAATGAATGAAATATCATTCACAACAAGTGGAACGTAATCATGGAACTTCAAATATTTGAAAGCAAACAACACCCGAAATTTGATTATTATCCGCCGGCCGGTCGGGTCACCATTCCAGACATGTTGTACATTCTCAAATATCCTTAGTAAACACGACTACAGAAGTCTACAAAACCTATAACCTAATGCTCTGATACCAAGCTGAAAGGACCCAACCCCGATTTAGGCTAAATCGGAATCAAACCCCTTCGAAAACACGAACCAACAAAATTTTTCAGAAATTTGGGCAGAGTTTCGTTACTAGCGTGGAATTACTTTAACCTGCACGCGGAAAATACACTTCATCCTATGCCACAAAAAGCAAACCGTGGGCACCAATCCCATCCGGATTTCTCAAATATATCAACAGTAAAGTAAACAATACATATAATATATACTTTACTGAAATCCGTGTAAAATCGTATAACGTATTCAATAGGAAGCTCAGAGCGACATCTAATACATAATCGTGTACGCATACCACAGTAGGTAGAACAATAAACCTACTGGACGAAACAAAGTAGCTCGAGCACTATGCCTCCGACCACGACGTGCGACACCAGAGCCTGAACTGCAAACTGGGCACGGAAACCGAAAAGCCCAGGGGAAAGACAATAAACACGTTAGAGTGAGTGGACGAAAATAAATGTCTTTCACCAAGTAATATATATACATATAAAATCATATGCGAGTCAATGCACGAAAATCAAATGAAACGTGAGGAGACATCGGCTACCACTCACATACAGAGCATGCAACGTAAATGTATCGCGGAATCTCTCATGGACTACCACGCGATAGCACAGTCTGAACCACGGGATCCCAGACCCACACGTGATTCCTAGCCAGAAAGGCCTCGGGTCAGGATATCTGTCCTTCCCGGAGCGTACTCGGGGATCAGCCGAGAAGCCAGTGCGTATCGATACCACAACATATACTGAGACTGTACTCTGTGTAAACCAAATCATAAATCCTTTCCATGCACATGCATAAAACATAATATTTACGTATATGTAAATATTCGTATACGTATATTCATATAAGCATAATCGTAAAACACATGCTCGTAAAATCATAATCAATCCGCATGCTCAAGTTCATAAATCATTATAAAAGACTCGCAATCAATCTGTGAAAAGAAATGTCCACTCACAAACTTGCGTAACGCGATACGCGTTAACCCGTGATCCGGCGGAAAGTCCATCGCCAAACAAACGATCACGAACCCCTGAATATTCACAACGTCCAATATTCAAAGTCATAATCCGACAATACAATACAAATCATCAGAAACAGCCGTTCTCGGAACACGTGATTCAAAGTCGACGAATCGTCGAAAATCCGTATATAACACCTCAATACCTCGCTTTACGTTCGGACGCTCAACTCGAAAAACGAACCTCCCCACTGCGATCGGAGCGCGATTTCGAGTCAAATGACATGCGACTTGTCGAAAGTCAAAAAGTCAACCCGTTGACCGTTGACCGCCTTCCACGGCGGCGCCACTATTGACCGGAAGAATTCACGGCGGAGCAACCCCTATTCCATGCAAAACCACCCACAGAGCAACTTTGTCAACTATACCGAAGTCCAATTTGCACTCTAACATGGTCAATTTCATGAAAAACCGAATGAACACACAAATTTCAAATCCAAAATTCTCCTTCCACAAACAAAATTAGGATCCCAAACTTACATGGTAACTTGCTAGTGATGAGAGCTACAAAGCCCAGTACAAATTTCAGCTCGAATCGGCTCGAAACATCAAACCCGAAATCACCAAGTTTCTTCAAACTTTGGCCGGATTCCTCTTCCACTTCCGGCAAGCCTCGCCGTACATGGTGGCTGTGATTGGACTCGGGGTGTCAAGGCGAGATGAACGGGACCGGAGCCGAGCTCCGTGGTGGCCGAACGGCGACATCACCGCCGTGGAGCACGTCGGCCTCCTCTCCTCCACCGAGTTGACCGAGTCAACTCGGTCAACACCCAAACTGGAAAGTCTTTCCCTTGCTCAAAATAGCAGGTTACTATATATAGCATTTCCCAAAACGGAAACTTCATGTTTATCCATTTCGACGAACTTCAAACGCACGTAACTTTCTCGTCGTAATTCCGATTCCGATAATTCTCACGGCCACAAACTTGTCTCGACATACTCTTCAATAATCACCCGAAGTCAAACACATTGGCCAATCGGATAAAAATGAAAGGACCCAACCCCGATTTAGCTACCTAAACCGGAATCGAACCCCTTCGAAAACACGAACCAACAAAAAAATTTCAAAATTTGGGCAGAGTTTCGTTACTAGCGTGGAATTACCTTAACCTGCACGCAGAAATTAACACTTCGTCCTATGCCACAAAAATCAAACTGTGGGCACCAATCCCATCCGGATTTCTCAACAACAATATAATCCACAACAGTAAATAAATTGTACTATGTATATATGTATATCTGAGAAAATCTGCACAACAAGTATCAGAAGATATCAGAGAGACCACTAGAGTAAAACATATACAATATGTACATCAGTAGGTGAAACAAGAACCTACTGGAAAACACAAGTGACTCTGATCACTAGCCTCCAAACCGCGACGTGAAACACCAAACTTGACTGCAAACTGGGCACGGAAACCGAAAAGCCCAGGGGAAAGACAATAAACACGTTAGAGTGAGTGGACGAAAATAAATGTCTTTCACCAAGTATATATGTTATAAAAACATATGCGAGTCCAGGTAAATAAAAACATAACATAGTACACGAGGTAAAACTCATACTCCTCCAGAGTACTGAGCATGCAAGTATAAATCCCACGGGGTCACTCATGGACACACACCGTGCTAGTACAGTCCGAATCACGAGGTCCTTGGTCCCCGTGATTCTAAGCCAGAAATGGCCTCGGTTCCGGGGAAACACCCCTCACCGGTCAGGTCGGGATGACGACGTCCCTCCTGGATAGCCTACCATCGGGGATCAGCCGAGAGGCAATGTGTATCGATAGAACAACGTAACCAAGACTGTATTCTGTGAAAACCAAATCAAAAACATTTCGATGCAAATGCATGAAATAATATAAAAGTGTATGCATATTCGTATACGTGTATCTGTATAAACATATTCGTATAATCGTAAACACATGCTTGTATAATCACAATCTCGTATGAAATCTCATGCTCGTAAAACCATAATCAAGCTGCATGCTCAAGTTCATTAACGTATATAAAAGACTCGCATTCAATCCGTGAAAATAAAATGTCCACTCACAGACTCTCGATACGCGCACACGCGCTAAACTCGTGGTCCGGCGGAAGATCCCTCGCCTGAAGCACGATCACGATCCAAATCTCGATCTCGATCTCCTGAATATATATAAACATAACTGATCAAAATCGTAATCCACAACACTGTACTGATGCACGGAAACCAACCGTTCCCGGAAATATGAAATGAAGTGCAAAATGAATTACGGAAATCCCGAAATCCCCACTCGAAACCTCGACTGAAAATCGGCTACTCAAATCAACCCGAAAACCTCCGTATGATAACTAGGGCGTGATTACGAGAAAAATGACACTAATTACATCGAAATCTGAAAAAGTCAACTTTCCGGCCGTTGACCGCCGTTGACCGCCGCCGCCGCCGCGCTGTCAACGGTGGAATTTCACGGCCAACTTCTCCAGTTTTCAAGGTCTCGTCAAGGCGAGCAAGATTCCCTTCTACACCAAAGTCCAATTCCAAGCGCAACCCCTCCAAAAACGTGCAAAACCGAGCCAAAATCCTTGCCGGAAAACCCAATCGGGTTTCAAGCAAACCTCCACCAAACACCAAACCAAACACATAGGAAGCTTCCTTGGGGCAAGGCGAGGTGAAGCCCTCACCCCTCGGCCTCCAACACCCACCGGAAAGTCCTCCACCGTTAAGGCCGATTTCCGGCAAGGTTACCCAATTCGGGTTCCCATAAAAACTCATCTATTCTCATCAACACATATACCAAACAACTCGAAATTGAACAAGGAACCTAGCCATACCTTCCTCGAAGCCCAAGGTGGCCGGAATCCGGTCGCCGGAAAACAACTTCCCGTTTGGGAAACTTCCTTAATCGGTCAAGCTGGTCAACTTTCCAAAACGGGAAAGTCAAAGCAATTCCGTGTTTTTGCGACTATTTCTCAACTTTTCGATATTTATACTCGTCCCTCGGGTCAATCGACGGTCCAAAATGAAAATACGAAATGATTCGGATAAGCTCGAAACAATCGGATAAACTCGTCGGAACCCGAAACTTCAAATAATCATAAAATACTCCTCGGTTATCGGAAAAATCTTCCGGAACCACCCACGAGCTCGAAATCACGTACTCTACCATTTCCGTGAAGACACTCATCCCAAATTCTCGACTGAAAACATAGTCACGAATCGGATCGACAAACCACACAATATCGTAAAACTGCGACTATAACCAAATCTCGAGAATCATGCCAAACACACATCTAATTCTGGTTCGGGTCGTCACAAAAAAGTCAACCCTTCGAACCAACACACATTTAAATCGACTAATTAATCAACGAACGGAAATATTCACAATTAAATCTTCGTAACTTAAAATCATGCTCCGGAAGTTCCTACGGACTCGAAATTAAATTCTGAACAACTTCCGTGAAGAAGCCGAAACCAAATTCTCGACCGGTAATTTAGTGGTTAAGTAGCCCACCATTTAAATCCGAACTTCAAATATTCATAACTAATTCCTCGGTCATCCAAATAACGATTCGGAACCGCCCACGAACTCGAAATCACATGTACTCCGACTCTCGAGAAGAGACCCAGCTCCAATTCTCGGCCAATAATTAAGTCGTTAAGAAACCCTGGCGAGTAAATCCGTTATCGAAAATCCATGTCGATACGCTAACTCGCGAATTGAGCTGATTATACTTCTGATTCTGGTCTGGGTCGTCACAATGGATTCCGGCCAAACTTTCCAGATCACAAGTACTCTTCAAGCCCAACACAACTCTCTTCTACACCAAGACCCAATTCCAAGCCCACCAGCCGGAATCGAGCCTGAAACGTCACGAAATCCATTGATTCCGACGAGCTTCAAACCTCAACCAATTACAAAATTACTTCACCCAAAAGCATCACAAGGATGAGGGGAACCTTTCCCCCCACATCCCCAACCCCAAATGTCGCCGGAGCACCTCCCCCGACGATGGCGAAATCCACGGGATTCACCGAGTTCGTTTTCCACCTATACCTCACCAAATCACACAAATCCAAGTCCTAAACCATAGGAAATTAAGAGGAGAAGCTAACCATACCCAAATTGTAGCTGGAGGTGGCCGAAAACGGAAAGTTTTCGGTGAGTCAACCGGCGGTGCTCTTCCTCTTCGATCAACGCGGGTCAACGGTAAATTTTTGGTCAAACGACGGTCAAACTTCCAAAACAGTGATTTTCAACAATTTTCTGACTATTCCAATATTTATACTTGCAGCTCGATACGATCGATGGTCCAAATCGAATCACATCCACGTTTCGGATAACTCAAACTCAAATGGATAAACATGTGACGACCCGAACCAGAATCAGATGTGTGTATGGCACGATTCTCGAGATTTGGTTATAGTCGCAGTTTTACGATATTGTGTGGTTTGTCGATTCGATTCGCGACTATGTTTTCAGTTGAGAATTTGAGTTGGGTGTCTTCATGGAAATTGTAGAGTACGTGATTTCAAGCTCGTGGACGGTTCCGGAACATTTTTCTGATAACCGAGGAATATTTTATGATTATTTGAAGTTTCGGGTTTCGACGAGTTTATCCGATTGCTTCGTGTTTATCCGAATCATTTCGTATATTCGTTTTGGACCGTCGATCGACCCGAGGCTCGAGTATAAATAGCGGAATAGTCGAGAATTAGTCGTAAAAACACTGTTTGAGTTTGACCAGCTATTGACTTTCTGTTTTTGGTAAGTTGACTTTTTGGACAAAAAAGGAAAGTTTCCCGTTTGGGAGTTGCCGTCCGACGACTTGTTTTCCGGCCACCTCCGGCCAAGCGAAGGGTAAGGTCTCCTTCCTCTCTTGATTTCGAGTAGGTTTGTACTTGGATTGAATGAAATTGATTAAGTTTTTGGGGAGTTCGATGGAGGCCGAGATGGGGTTGTTCGACGGTGGTGGTGGAGGTGGTTCCGGCGAGATTTGGAGGAGGGGATTAGGGGTATTCGACTCCCCTCATCTCTCTGAGTCTCGTGGTGTGAATAATTGGGGCTAAGGATGAGTTTTTGAAGCAACCCGAATAGGTCACCGGAATATGTTTTCCGATCGGATTTTGGGTAAATTGGAGGACTTCCGTTTGGTTTTGGCCTTCGGGGTAGAAGGGAAAGTGGTTCGAAATGGTGTGATCTTGAAATCTGGAAAGTTTCACCGAGAAATTCCACCGTTGACAGCGCGCCGCCACCGGCGGCGGCGGTCAACGGCGGTCAACGGCCGGAAAGTTGACTTTTTCATATTTCGATGTAATTAGTGTCGTTTTTCTCGAAATCGCGTCCTGGTTATCGTACGGAGGTTTTCGGGTTGTTTTGGTTAGCCGATTTTCAATCGAGATTTCGAGTGGGGATTTTGGGATTTCCGTAATTCATTTTGCACTGCAGTTCGTATTTCCGGGAACGGTTGGTTTCCGTGCATCAGTACTGTGTTGAGAACTATGATTTTGATCAGTTATGTTTTGTAAACATTCAGGAGATCGAGATCGTGATCGTGCTTCAGGCGAGGGATCTTCCGCCGGACCACGAGATTAGCGCGAGTGCGCGTTTTGCTCACCTGTGAGTGGACAATTTCTTTTCACGGAAATGATTGCGAGTCTTTTTATATGATTTTCGAATTTGAGCATGCGTATGAGATTTCGGATTAAATGAGCATGTGTTTACAATTATATATATATACGGATATGCGTATACGAATAAACAGATATGAGCATGTTTACAAGATTATGATTATTATGAGCATGTGTTATATACGATTATGTTACCCATATGCATTTTTATGCTGATTACTGTACATGCATCGAGATATTTGTGATTTGATTTTCACAGAGTACAGTCGTAGTTCATGTTGTTGTATCGATACACACGCATCCCCGGCTGATCACCGAGGGTGCTTACCAGGGGGGACGCTGTGCCTTGTGCCGATGTATTTCCGGGTAGGTACAGTTATCTGTTTCTTGTGCTGAGGTATTTCCGGGTGGAAACAGTTACCCTGACCTGAGGCCTTTCTGGCTCGAATCACGTGTGGGTCTGGGATCCCGTGATTCGGACTGTACTAGCACGGACGTGTCCATGAGTGGCCCCGTGGGATTTTACTTGCATGCTCTGTACGCTGGAGGATTATGGTTTACCTCGCGTATTTTATTATATTTATTCATTCGACTCGCATATGTTTTTATAACATATATTATTTGGTGAAAGACATTTATTTTCGTCCACTCACTCTAACGTGTTTATTGTCTTTCCCCTGGGCTTTTCGGTTTTCGTGCCCAGTTTGCAGTTCAGGGTTTGGTGTTTCACGTCGCGGTTTGGAGGCTAGTGATCAGAGTCACCTGTGTTTTCCAGTAGGTTCTTGTTTCGCCTATTGATGTACATATTGTATATGTTTTACTCTAGAGGTCGCTCTGATACAATCTGATACATATTGTGCGGATTTTCACGGATATACATATATACATAGTACAATTTATTTACTGTTGTTGATTATATTGATGTTGAGAAATCCGGATGGGATTGGTGCCCACGGTTTGCTTTTTGTGGCATAGGACGAAGTGTTAATTTCTGGGTGCAGGTTATGGTAATTCTACGCTAGTAACGAAACTCTGCCGAAATTTTGAAAAATTTTTGTCGGTTCATATTTTCGAGAGGGTTTGATTCCGGTTTAGGTAACTGAATCGGGATTGGGTCCTTTCAAAACACGATTAAATCACGCGATTTCAAATATTCATAACATATTCCTCGGTTATCGAAACAATTATCCAAAACCGCCCACGAACTTGAAATCACGCATACTACAATTCTCGTGAAGAGACTCATCTCAAATTCTCGCCCGATAATTTAGTCGTGAGTAAGGCCGCTAAAACTGCTCAATTACGACAAACAGTGATTACTCGTAAACTCGCGGATTAAGCCGATTAACGTACTAATTCTGATTTGGGTCGTCACAGTTCGTCAAAAAAAGTCATCGACGCCGCCACTGCCTGCGATGGTTCACGGCGGAGCTCTGGCGAGGACATTTTCAACAGAGATTTTATATTGTTTCGTTCGTAATTACGCAACAATTCTAATGATAAAGTTATTGAATTAAATTAGACATTATTGATAAACGTTTTTACGTTATTGATAAACAGTTGCATTGATTATCGATTCGACTTCGAGTTCTTTAACGGTTAAGGTTTATGTTACAATTTTAAAAAGAATTCAAGAATTGGAAATTTGGAATTTGGAACTAGATTAGAGCTCAGTATTATTTCGGGAAACATGATTTTTGAGAATGCGATATTCTAGATTAGTTTTTTTTACATATTAATCGTTATTTCAAGATGATGTATTAGAAGCTAGAGGCAGATGTATAGAAACGCCGATAAATGTGATTGGCTAATTGGAGTTCACGACACTATACTGTGTGGACACTTTTTTTTTCACAGTCGATAGCGAGTTCGTTTATTTCAGTAATTCAGTATTTTAATTTAATTTACAGTATACTTCAGAATAGTTTAATTTGAGGTTTTCTTTTATTGTGATGACATTTAATTAGCACCATCTATGCACTCACTATTTGGCTGATCACAGGATAGTCTTGTCAGAGGAGATCAGGTTGCCTCGTCTGGCTGTAAGGGGAGGTCAGGTTGCCTCATCTGGCCCATCACCTATATTTATAATAGTTACTAATTAGGGGAGGTCAAGATACCTCATCTGGCCGGCCACCTCTATTTGCAGTTTAGTTTTAAGTACTTGAACTCGCTTTATTTTGCACAAATCAGCGGAAAGGCATCATATTCAGTTTTACTTCAGTTTTTACGATTATCGTACGATATTGATTTATGTCTACTCACTCTAACGAGTTATATTCTATGCTTTTTCCTGGGCCCTTTGTTTTCAATTGCCCAGTTTGCAAGATAGCAGGTTGAAGTCGTGATCGTCCATAGTTCGAGTCATGACAGTTCACAGCTTCTACTTTCTTAGTGTAGGATCATAGAAGGGATTTGGGTTGCTCATTCTAAGGTAGCTGATACCAACTAGTCAGTGTTAGAGATCTTAACACGGGTCCCGTAAGACTTATCTCTGGATTACTGGGGTAATCTGTGGTGAGTCTTATCAATTGGTATCAGAGTATTAGGTTTCATGATCCTGTTGATTATCTTATATTCTTAATGATTTTAAAGTGTGATGGTCCGATTGCAGCGGCTCCCATCGTATGCCTTTGGGCATATGGATCACTAATGGTATAAGATAATCTTCTAGGTGAGTATCTCCAGTTTCTTTTGTCATGCCTCATGAACCTGATCGACGACTTCAGCAATGGTTTTCATAACGAATATATACTATTTTCATTATATTTTATTTTTGAGATTTCCACGACTTGGTGGGTCGCGAGGTTCATCTGGGCAGTGTGTATTCGTGGATACCAGTAGAGTAGATGATGCCAGCTTATGAGATTAGATGATCTCGAATCTTGGCTGAGGAGCCGTTATGTTATTATGTATCGGCATCCTGGTATCGTTGGTACTTGATAATGATCTTTCCATGCTTTGGAGGACAGGACGAGGTAACCACCATTGTACGTATCACTGGGAGAAGTAGCATACGAGCATAGTTATATACTTCAGAATTAATTAGAGGTGAGGGAACTATGAGTTTTCAGTACTGGTGGGTTGTCAACTATTAATCTAAATTCTTACTCGAGTGCTGTCGAGTATATGATGATACTTCCAGGAATGACTCTCAATGTTATTATCGTTGATTGAGTCAGGGAGGTCTAAAGCATTGATTCAGTTCTAAGGGAACTTATAGCGAGTTATGTGCAATTATGTAATTTTTTGTGAGTACGCAAGAGTACTCAACTTCCATTCAATGCAATTCGACGATTCCTCCTTTCTTTTGATGATTCCTCGTTGCTTAAGCTATATTTTAGTTATTATCATTTCATTGTGCGAGATTCTTGTTATTATTTATATTTCCAAGGGATGACTCTGATGATCCTGGTGGGATATTTCCTTGGGGATCTACAACCAGAGCATTATGAGAGTTTGGACCAGTAATTTACCTATTATGGACTCATAGCATCGAGTCAGGGTTAGTTGTGATATACGGTTGTTTCTTGAGGAGATCTATGATTAGTAGTGCAACTGTGTGGGTCAAGAGAATGGCATACGTTATCCTTTAGTGTTTTACGCGATGTTTCGCGATTCTTTCTTAAACACCATTATTTTGTGCTATATGAAGTCTTGATTTTCGTTCGAGTGCAGTAGATTAAGTACTTTCATTCGATTCCAACTTCATTCATTATATTTAAGAGTTATTTCACCACCTTTTATTTATTTAATCTAATCATTAATACAACCTTAATTTGCTGCACTGATGAAATGAATATGGTGTAGCGATGTAGCATTCTACAACAAGATTATTCATAGCAATCAACCTATTTTGCAGTATCCGTTTTATATCTTTTTATGTACGAGAATTGCTTGCCGATATGATTTACAACATAATACTGGTGTTGACGTTGTGTTTACGATGACCACTATAGGAAGTATGACTTTTAGTAGAAATTGACTCAATGTCCTGGTTATCCACGATGGATATACTTTTGAGTCGTTGACCCTCGTGTGGGTGATTGTAGCAGTTTCAGTGATCCTCATGCGGTTTGTTTTATGTATTTCCTTTGTTGTTAAAAGAGTTGCGGTTCCATATTTGTGGACGAGGCAAATAGTGTATACGAAATGTGGCTATTATGACGACTTCTTGACATTGAAAATTCTTTCTCTCTCGCAGTATATGTCAATAGGTCAGAACCTCTTATGTCATAGTGTTTCACGATGTTTATCAGCCAAACTTTTTACCACTCTGGATGCACACCATTTACTTGATTGTAAGATTTTGATCTTTTTGTGTGATGTTTCACGTTGAGCGAGAAGCCAGTGTTTGATATATATTATTCCTCCTCTATTCATGTCACACGACCTGATAAGATTTGTAGTCACCTTGCCTTTTGGCATGTTTCATTCTTAGTCAGTGATTGAAATTCATCCATCCACGTATGAGCTAGCTATTCAATATCGTTTTATTTAATGACTTTTTTTCGTCACATGTATTGGATACTACTTTTAGTATATCAAACCATATAGAGGGAAATGGGAAGCATATACTCCACCACTGAGTATGGTGTATTGTGAATGGTTAAGTTAGACAGTTTTCCTCGGGTTACAACATGCAATTTCATTAAACCACCATCGTGAGAACCTCGATACGCAACAAATTTCAATATCGAGGTTAGCAAAGGATACTCATTTACGATTTTTGGTGATCCTAATGACTCGGTTATTTTTGGTATCTAATCTTGAGTTGTTCAAATTTATTCTTTTATGAATCGGTCATGTTCATTCTTTGAAATGATCATTATTTTTCCTATAAGGTGTTTCCTCGAGATGTGTGGTCATCTCCAAGATACAATTCTCCCAGTTATATATAAAGCACAAGAGTGAGGATATCAATATTACGATTCTGGTACAGTGTCATGTGTTCTACGTTGTACAAGTACGATTAATGAACCCCTCAGCTCGGTTAACAGTAAACATTTGTATTTATCTCGAGCACGTGCATAGATCAGAGAAGGGTATATGTTGCACAACTCCAAAATTTTATTAGCCGGGATGGAGGAGTTTCATGCAGGGGAATAGCGATCTGTACTTACGGTAATATTTTTGAGAATAATACACGAAAATGCAACTTCTGACTAGTTGTGTGCATGTATAGCAAATTGTTGTTTCTTCTTTGGAGATACAAAATCTTATCATCCATTTCTACGAGTAATTGCTCCATTTCTTAGACTTCGTAGAAGTTTAGTTCTATGACTAGTTCTCGCGAACATGCATCAGGTGTTCAGGGAGTCAGAAATGCCTATGGTAGTATAGTGAGAAAGTTATAGTAGTTTCATTATTTGATTTGAGTATGGTGTGTGGCACGCAAGTGGCGTCCTAGCATTTATCACCTTGTGTGGAGATATATTTAGTTTATGCTCAGGTTGTTGCGGCGTTGGACAATTTTAGTGACATGATTTGTGAGCTCTATAAGCGGGCTTGTGATGCCTATGCTTTTGGTGTGATATTTGTACTCAAGTCATGGTAGTGCTTTTGATGTGTTACAGGACTTGAGTTTCAAACCAACATAACCTTTTCATCAATGTTAGTTATATAGTTATATGTGATTAATTAGTTGTTAGTTGTTAAAAGTATGGTTATCTCTGTTATAGTGTGTGTTTGGAGATGACGATATGACTCTAGGGACTCCACCAATGTTATTGGGAGTTACACTGGTGAAGGTCAGGTGATCACATTAAGGTTTCAATATGTTGTAATTGTCATTGGTTGAGTTATTTGACATAGTAAATCAGGCGATATTATAAGTATGTTGAATGAGAATTATGAGATGTGGATATATTTAGTATTACAGCTATGGTGATTTATGCTCATAGTATTGTGTATTTGAATTATGAGAAATCCGGTTGACATACAGTGCCCATGGTGTGTTTTGGGTTTTGGTTATTTGAAGTGTTCTCTTAATGCAGGTTTTTGGGTTCCTTAGTTTTAGGGAAAACTATGCCCAATTTTTCGTAGAATTTTCAAGCTTATGTTCCTGTTTAAAGTCTGAACTTTTCTTGAAATCGGTCAAATGCCCTACATATATTTCAGTTTTGGAATGGTCAGAATAAGTCTTCAGCCGATTATCTTTGTGACCTTGGGGGTCACGTTATGTGAGAGTGTCAGCGTTGGTACACCTCAGGTAGAATTTCGGTGCCGAGCTCTGGGGTGATTTGGGAGTCACTTTAGGAGTTAGAGCTGCATCGCCACTTTTACAGTCAGTTGAATCAGGACCACAACCAGAGACGTTTAAAGGATTGATTGATCGAATAAGCCCAGTTATTATGAGTAGAACCTACCACTAGAATTGACATGGAAAACAGATGTTTTCAGGTAATTACGTTACAAAAAAGCTATATATAATTGGGTTATGACGCTCTCTAGTATTCTATTATAGGGAATATTTGATTTAGACACGGTATGAGAAGAGCAAGACTTGGTAGTGATGGTCAATGGTAATTAATTAACAACGGTAAATTGTGACATCCCGTTCCGAGGATTCTTTATGTGCAATTTATATAATAGTAATGGTCGATGGTAATTAATTATCAATGGTATTTATTGGAATTTTAGCAATTATGTTTTTCAAAGAAGTTCTTTGCAAAAAGTCGTAGAGTTTATCTAAACCAGTTCGTGACCACGTCAAGAGTGTAAATCAGAGTTATGAGGAAGAAATTATAGTCAATGAAAGTTTTGTACGAGGTTTCGACACATTTAGTCATAAATTTCGACTATAAATAGAAGTTTCTGTAAATGGGAAGTCAACTTTTTTTCTGGTCTGGTAATTTATTTTTCTCCTTTTCTCTCTCATATCTCTCTCTTTCCTCCCGTTCTCTCTCTCCCTTCGTCGGCCTCACCGCTGGCGAATGACCGGATGGCCACCAAACTAACGAGGCGTGTGGATGGTAGTCAACGGTGATTTGGACGGCGGAGTGATGGGGTTATTTCTCCTCTTGTCACCCTCAGTCGATTGGGGTATTCCTTGAACCACGAGGTGGCTTGACGGCAGAGAATGGTCGCCGGAAAGGGTTTTCCGGCTGAAGAGTTTCGAGGGTGTTTCTAGTTGATTGGGGCAGAATTGGAGGTTGGTTATTTGATGAATGTTGTTGTTGGGTAGATTATCTACCGTTTGGCCTTTGGTTCGCTGGGAAAAGTAACTAGAGTCGCCGACGGCAGCGGTGGTTCACGACAGAACTCCGGCGAGGACGTTTTCGGCAGAAATTTTATATCGTTTAGTTCGATTTTATTTTAGGAAACACAATTTTCGAGAATACGATATTCTCTATAGTTTGCTCGTTGGTAACGAGCTTAGTTATTCGATATGATTTTTGTCGATTTATTTTTTTTTACATATTAATCATTATTTCAGGACGTTGTATTAGAAGCTAGAGGCAGATGTATAGAAACGCCGACAAATATGTGAGGCTTATTGGAGTTCACATCACTGTATTGTGAGTGGACACTTTTTTATTTTCACAGTCGATAGCGAGTTCGTTTATTTCAGTATTTCAGCATTTCAATAATTTAGTATTTTAATTTAATTTACAGTATACTTCGGAATAGTTTAATTGGAGGGTTTCTTTTATTGTGATGACATTTAATTAGTAGCATCGATGCACTCACTATTCCGCTGATCGCCGGATAGTCTAGTCAGAGGACATCAGGTTGCCTCGTCTGGCTATCAAGGGAGGTCAGGTTACCTCGTTTGGCCCATCACCTATATTTATAGTAGTTACTAATCAGTGGAGGTCAGGATACCTCGTCTAGCCATCTCCATTTGCAGTTCAGTTTTAAGTACTTGAACTCAATTTATTTTACACAGATCAGCGAAAAGGCATCAGATTCAGTTTTTACGATTATCGTACGATATTAATTTTTGTCCACTCTCTGTAACGTGTTATATTCTATGCTTTTTTATGGGCCCTTGGTTTTCAATTGCCGAGTTTCCAGGATAGTAGGTTGAAGTTGTGACCGTTTAAAGTTCGAGGCATGACAATTCACAGCTTCTGCTTTCTCAGTGTAAGATCATAGCAGGGATTTGGATTGCTCTAACAAACGTAGCTGATACCGACTAGTCGGTGGTGGAGACCTTAACACGGGTCCCGCAAGACTTATCTCTGGATTACTAGGGTAATTTGAGGTGGGTCATGTCACGCGATCTCCCTGGGATTCCCGCTTTGTATTATGCTAATTCGCCCTTTTCAAATTAATCCTGAATGATCTTCTTGAGTTGGGTACAGTCCTCAGTGTTGTGGGACTCTATCTTGTGGAACTTACACTAGATGCCTATGTTTTTGAGTGGTTCTTTACGGACCTTGGGCTTGGGCAGCATTATCAAGTGCTTGTTGTTGTTGAGAATTTCCTCCTGAGTAGCGTTTGTCACTGTATACACTCGGCGGTCAGGGGTGATGTGTTTTGCTGGTCATTGGTGGCAGAGAGCATGACGAGGTGGAGAGTGGCGGCTCTCAAGAGATCGTTGTCGTTGAAGGCTGGGACGTTGCTCAGGGTTCCTGGACCAATATCATCGCTTGTGGCAGTTGGAGTGTCGCTGGAAACTGCTCTTCCATAGAGGTGATGAAGAATGGGCGCTTGGTTACTAAAGAGCCGTCTGTCCCCAGACATAAGTGTGGACTTCAGCTCTTTCCACCATTAGTTCCATGACCGCGTCATAACCCAGGTGCTCTCGACAAACAAGTTTGTCTTTAAAATTCGAAGGTAGTAGGCCGTCAATGAGTGCCAGCAGGGTGCTCGCCTTTTCCAGGCTACAGCGCTGTTGGGCGACGGATTGGAAGCGAGTAATATAAGAAGCGATAGACTCATTCGGACCCTGGTGGATAGCATGGAGGGAACGGGTAGTGTGGTGACGTCCCTAGAGGCAATACCGCTTTAAAATAGCCTCAGTGAAACCATGAAAAGTGTTAATAAAGCCCGTAGTGAGCTCGGATGTGACAACCCGAACCGGAAATTGTATGTTTATCGCTTGATTTGCGAGTTTTACGAATAGTCGGGATTTTATCGTAATTGATCAATATGGCGGGCTTGTTAATAAATAAATTATCTGGCAAGAATTTGATTGGAGATCCTTCATGGAAGTTGTAGAGAATTTAATTTCGAGCTCGTGGAAACTTCCGGAGGATTATTTCGAGTTATGAAAAATAAGTTATGAATATATTTGGCCGTTGGATTTAGTCGTATTTATCCATTTGGTTTCGATACGTGTACGGTATAAATATGAAAGGAGTACGTGACAAATTGGGAAACTTTCCAAAAATGGAAACTGGATGTTGACCGCGTTGATCGCGGGTGGGTTTCGACCCGTTTGTGGCCGAGCGGTTCTTGCCGTGTTTGTGTTCGATTCCGGCCACGGTTGGCCGTGGTCTCTTGATGGAAAATGTTGGGCTCGTGCTCCTCTTCAGATTGGTAGGTGGATCGCCCTCTATGGTGGCTGGAGGAGAGAGAATCCACGCGGCAAAGATCAAGGAATTCCGGCGGAAATCGGCGGCTTAGGTGGCAGCGATGGCGACCGAGATGGTGGTTGAACCTATAGGGGTTTTGAAGCCCATGGTGAGGTGAGTTGAAACCAAGTGGTCTTGCACCTTGCCGTGGTCGGAGGAGGGAGATCGAAGGTGGAGCATTCCGGCAAGGGTTTTTGACTTAAAGGTGAGATTTTGACCTTTTCCGGTCAAAATTGGGCTTAACTTTGAACTTAAGTTGTTGGAAATGTCGATATCTTCAAATCCATATGTAGGTTGAATTTTTCTTGGCCGAAGGAATTTTCCGGTGGCGGTGGCAGCGGCGGCGGTTTTTCGGCCGAGATGTTTTTCGACACGTTTCATGTCATTTTGCTCCGAATCGCGCACCGATCGCAGTGGGGAGGTTTATATTTTGAATTGATCATCGGAATTTGTGGCGAGGTTTTATAGTGTGATTATTGGATTTTTGACGATTTCGTCGATATTCGGGTTATCTGTTTTCGGGAATGGTTGGTCCTCGAGATGAGGTTCAGGATTTTGAAATGTGATTTTGAACAGTAGTATTTATGATTATTCAGGGAATCATAATCGTTCGTTTGGCGAGGAATTTTCTGCCGGATCACAGGATTAACGCATTTTGCGTCATACTTATTTGTGAGTGGACTTTTATTTTAAGAACTCGCATTGTTTTTATATTGTATAAATGGTGAAAGGCATATGATTATTTTCGTCCACTCACTCTAACGATTTTATTTGTGACGACCCGAACCAGAATCAGTTGTGTATTCGGCACGATTCCCGAGATTGGTCATAGTCGCAGTTTTACGTTATATATGTGGTTTGTCGATTCTATTCGCGACTATGTTTTCGGTCGAGAATTTGAGTTGAGTGTCTTCACGGAAGTTGTAGAGTATGTGATTTCGAGCTCGAGAGCGGTTCCGAAAGATTTTTCCGATAACCGAGGAATATAATACGAATATCTAAAGTTTCAGTTTTCGACGAGTTTATCCGATTGTTTCGTGTTTATCCGAATCGTGATGGTTATCCATTTCGAATCGTCGATCGACCCGAGGCGCGAGTATAAATATCAGAATAGTCGAGAATTAGTCGTAAAAACACTGTTTGACGTTGACCGAGCTTTGACTTTCCAAATTGGGAAAGTTGACCGTTGACCGCGAAAAGGGAAAGTTTCCCGTTTTGGCTTTGCCGTCCGACCTGTTTATTCCGGCCACCTCCGGTCAAGTGAAGGGTAAGGCTCGCATCTCCTTGTGATTTCGAGTTGGTCTGTTCTTGAATTTATGAAAATTAATGGGGTTTTGAGTGAGTTCGAATCGGGCCGAGTGGGTGGAATTCGCTGGTGACGGTTACGGCGGTTCCGGCGAGATTTGGAGGTGGGGATGTTGGGGTTTCAGCTCCCCACACCCTGGTAAGGCTTCCTAGGTGATTAGTTTTGAACGAGGTGGTGGTTTTGTGGAAACCCGATTAGGTTATCGGAAATGGGTTCCGATTTGGTTTCGGCTTGAATTGACCAGGTTCCGGTTGGAATTGGCTTGGGTGGTAGTTGAGAAAATGATTCGGCTTGAGGAGAACTACAGTTCTGGAGCTTCCTGGCCGGAGGAAGTCACGGTTGAAGGCGCGCCGCCGCCGGCGGCGGCGGTCAACGGTAGTGCTCCGGCGAGGAGTTGACTTTTTGGATTTTAGTGTTTTTAATGTCGTTTTACTCGTAATCGCGCCCTGATTATCGTCCAGAGGTTTTCGGATTGATTTAGGTAGCCGATTTTCAGTTGAGGGTTTCGAGTGGAGATTTCGGGAATTCCGTTAGTCATTTTGTATTGTATTGCATATTTTCGAGAATGGTTGGTTTCCGTGGTTCAGTACAGAGTTGTGGACTATGATTTTGATCAGTTATGTTTTCTGAATATTCAGGAGATCGAGATCGGGATCTTGATCGTGCTTCAGGCGAGGGATCTTCCGCCGGACCACGAGATTAGCGCGAGTGCGCGTTTTGCTCACCTGTGAGTGGACATTTCTTTTCACGGATTATTTGCGAGTCTTTATACACGTTTTACGAATTTGAGCATTCGTATGAGATTTCGGATTACATGAGCATATGTTTTATGATTATACATATACGGATATGCGTATACGAGTATACATACACTTATATGTTGTTTCATGCATTTGCATCGAACTGTTTATGATTTGATTTTCACAGAGTACAGTCTCAGTTACGTTGCTGTATCGATACACTTGCCTCTCGGCTGATCCCCGATGGTAGGCCTTCCAGGAGGGGCGTCGTTACCCCGACCTGACCGGCGAGGGGCGTTTCCCCGGAACCGAGGCCTTTCTGGCTTAGAATCACGTGTGGACCAAGGACCTCGTGATTCGGACTGTACTAGCACGGATGTGTCCATGAGTGACCCCGTGGGATTTTTACTTGCATGCTCAGTACGTTGGAGGAGTATGAGTTTATCTCGTGTACTTTGTTATTTCTATTTACCTGGACTCGCATATCTTATTTTAAACATATATATCAACTGGTGAAAGACATTTATTTTCGTCCACTCACTCTAACGGTTTTCATGTCTTTCCCCTGGGCTTTTCGGTTTCCGTGCCCAGTTTGCAGTTCAGGTTTTGGTATTTCACGTCGCAGTTGGAGGCTAGTGATCAGAGCTACCTGTGTTTTCCAGTAGGTCTTTGTTTCGCCTACTGATGTGTATATTGTATATATTTACACTAGAGGTCGCTCTGATACATTCTGATACTTGTTTTATGCGGATTTTCTCGTATATATTATATTATACAGATATGTTTTCTGTTATTTGATATTGATATGATGTTGAGAAATCCGGATGGGATTGGTGCCCACGGTTTAGCTTTTGTGGCATAGGACGAAGTGTTATTTACAGGGTGTAGGTTTATGCAATTCCACGCTAGTAACGAAACTCTGCCGAAATTTTGAAAAGTTTTTGTTGGTTCGTGTTTTCAGAAGGGGTTCGATTCCGCTTTAGGTAACTGAATCGGGGTTGGGTCCTTTCATTATTTGCCTTTCCCCTGGGCTTTTTGGTTTCCGTGCCCAGTTTGCAGTTCGGATTCTAGTGTCGCACGTCGTTGTTGGAGGCTTAGTATTCGAGCTATATTTCTTTTATGGTAGGTTCTTAGTTTGGCCTACTATTTGTATATATGTACATACTAGAAGTCGCTCTGAATACTGGATATGTTTATATTTTCATATGATTTTCCCGAATTTCAATAAAGTACAGTTTTTTTTTATTACTTTACATTATGATATGTATTTGAGAAATCCGGATGGGATTGGTGCCCACACTTTGACTTTTGTGGCATAGGATGAAGTGTGTTTTCGAGTGCAGGTTAATGATAATTCCGCGATATAGTGAAACTCTGCCGAAATTTTTATGGTTTTTGCAAGTTCGTGTTTTCAGAAGGGGTTTGATTCCAGTTTAGGAAGCTAAATCGGGGTTGGGTCCTTTCAGCTTAGTATCAGAGCATTAGGTTTTAGGTTCTATAGACTTCTATAGTTGTGTTTGCTAAGGATATTTGAGAATGTACAGCATGTCTGGAGAGATGACCCGACCGGCCGGCAGATACTCATCAATGCTCTGGGTGTTGTATGCTTTCAACTGTTTGAAGTTCCATGATTACATCTTGCTTGTTGTGAACAACGTTTTATTCATTAGGATGCCTCCTTGATATGCTTTCCGTGTCAGTAAGGTTATGGATCCTGTTGAGGATCAGTCGACGCGCGACTTGATAATGAGTTGTGGGTTTGGATGACCATTCTGGGTTCAGAGATATGTGTGGCATGGTTTGCCCGGTTGTGCGTGTATGGGTGACTACATGTTGCTTCAGAGCAGAGAATTGTAGTAGCTGATGGTTTACTTGAGTCAGATCATTGCATTTGGTGGGTCGGTATTGTGTGAGTTCCTGTTGTGACTCCATGACCTACATTCGGAGTATATTATATGGTAATGGTTCAATCAGGCTACTGGCAGGGATGTATTGTTCACATGTTTGTCCCAGTTTGTACATGTTATGTGGCTTCAGAAGAAGCAATGCAGGAGGTTCGAGATGAGTTTGAACCTGAGCATCAAAGGGATTTTGACTGTTATGCCTCGAGACAATTGTGATGAGTTTGTCGTGCTGCACTCAGTGGGCGAGGACATTGAGAAGGAAAGGCATATGCGGTTTCAGACATGTCGGTTTGAGGAAGGTGAACTTAGTCGAGATACTTTGATTATGTTGAGTTCAGGTACCTCGGGATTAGTGTCTTAATCAGGCTGTGGTCTTTTCAATTATGTTGAGGGTCAATTGGACAAGGCGAAGGATCCATTTGATGGAGAAGGAGATCACAAAGTAATGGACTAGTTCCTGTGGTATGAGTTAGGGTGGTCGTTGGTGATTTTTCCACACAGTAGGAGTTTCCATTGTGCAACATTTACAGTAGGTGTCACTGTGGTTTGTGTTAGAGAAGCCTTCTCAGTTGTTATTGTTGTGGGCAGGAGGGTCACGTTACGAGGGAATGTCCTCAGTCAGCTGTTTTAGTGGCTTGGCAGCTTAGAGTTCAGGAGGAGGTCAATGTGCCATTTCTGGAGTTTGACCCACTCAGACTTTTAGACAAGTCAATCAGCAAAGTCGCAATCAACATGGACGGTTAGTTGGACATGCCAGAGTTCATGCCACGACCCTGTGTGAGGGCAGAGTTTCCCTGAGGTTAGCGTTGCTTGACATCCATGGCTATTATGCTTGCATGTTCACTTCTGGGTTTATGGAGAATGCTATATCCATTTGATGAGATTGTGTGTATCAGGTGGGGTATCGAGACTATGAGGTTTGCAGGAGGTTGTGGACTAGCTGCGGAGTTGTTGTTCGTCGCAAGAATGTTGTAGTCCTTTGACATCCAGTCGTGCCAGAGATCTTGTTTAGAGGTGAAAGAAATGCTTCTCTACTATGTGTGGTTTCAACAATGTGGCTGAGCTGATGATGAAGCAAGGATGTATGCCGTACTTGGCACATATTCGTGATGTTGAGGTTGTTATACCTGATGTTCGTGATGTTGAGGTTATCTGTGAGTATCCAGATGTTTTTCAGAGAATTTATCAGAGTTGAGGGAGTTGTAAATTCAACTTCAGGAATTGTTTGAGGAAGACTTCATTTGATTCAGTGTTTTACCTTGGGGTGTTCCGGTATGTTTTATGAGGATGTAAGATGGTTCGATGAGGTTGTGTATCGACTACCGGAAGCTGAATCAGGTTTCAGAGAAGAGTAAGTATCCTCCACTTCAGATTGGTGGCTTGTTTGATTAGCTTATTAAAGTTTCAGTTTTCGGAGATTGATTTCAGATTGGAGTATCATCAGTTTCGATCAGAGGGTCGAGTTTGAAATGGCCAGATACCTGTGATGTGAGTCACCTGTGGTGGTTAGAGGAGAGGTTGATAACTGCACCATTGTTCACCATAATGTGATGTCAGTAAGGAGTATGTTATGTATAGTGATGTTTCGGAACTAGATTTTGGTCGTGTTGGGCTGCAGCATGGCAATATGATGGCCTATGGTTCCAGGCAGTAGAAACTTTAAGAAGTTACTTATCCTATGTCTGATTTAGGAGTAGCTATCTTTGTGTTAGCATCGAAGAGTTGGAGACACTACTGCTATGGCGTGCAGCGCAGTGTAGGATGTACACTGATCACTTGAGTTTCATCTACTTGCGTATTTAGCCAGATTTGAGCATGAGGCGACGTAGATGGATGGGGTTGATTAACGACTATGGTCGCACATTTGAGTTCATCCAGGAAAGGCTAATGTGAGTGTACTTTGCATATCATTCAGGGGAGACGAATGTTGTTGCTAATGCAGTTAGTCGGAAATTTGGAGTTTCTATGTTTCATGTACGTGTTGCAAGAATCTCATTGTTAGCTGAGTTGCGAGCTACGAAAACTGAGTTAAAGTGAGATGATCGAGCATTGTTCGCTAGTTCCAGGATCGACCTGTGTTACTTGATCAGGTCTATGAGGCTCAGGTTGCGGATTCCTACTGGTGGGACAAGAAGAATGTGTTTCATAATAGTGTTCCAGCAGAGTATCAGTTGAGGAATGTTGGCACTTTATCGTGCAGAAAGAGACTTTATGAGCCCAGAGACGATGAATTTGTGACGACCCGGAACAGAATCAGAAGTGTAATCAGCTTAATTCGTGAGTTAGTGCGTAATCGCAGTCCTCCGATAATTGATTGAATCGCCGGCTTTGATCACGACATAATTATTGGCCAACAATTTGAGTTGAGTCTCTTCTCGAGAGTTGTTGTACGCGTGATTTCGAGTTCGTGGGCGGTTCCAGATTATTATTTGAACGACCGAGGAATATAATATGAATATTTGAAATTTCAGAATATTGTCGAGTTCATTCGTTCGTATTCGAGTCTATCCGAATTGTGATTGTGATCCGTTTTGGACTGTTGATCGACCCAAACCGTAAATGGAATGATTATCGACTTGATTTGCGAGTTTCGCGATTTGTCGTGATTTCGACGTAATCTGTTAATATGGCGGCTTCGTTAGCGACTAAATTATCGGGCGATAATTTGATTTCGGATCCTTCATGGAAGTTGTAGAGAATTTAATTTCGAGCTCGTGGGAACTTCCGGAGAATTATTCCGAGTTACGAGGAATAAGTTGTGAATATTTTCGGCCGTCGGATATTGTCGTATTTATCCATTTGGAATTCGATACGCGTACGGTATAAATATGGGAGAATACTTGCCGATTTTGGAAAGTTTCCATTTTGGGAAATCTGGCCTGTTGACTAGTTTGACCCGTGGGTCAAAACTGACCCATTCCAGGCCGATTTTTGTTTACGTTTGTTGAGGTTGATTCCGGCCACTTTTGGCCATCGTGTCTTCATGAAAGTTGTTGGGCTTGAGCTACTCTTTCTTTTGATAGGTCATTCGTTCAATTTGGTTGCCGGATGAAGAAGTTATGACGTTTTGAAGTTTGTGATTTTTCGACGAATTCGGCGGTGGTCGGAGGTGATTTTTCCGGCTGATTTGGTGGCTCTTCTTTGAGGGGTTTTGTTAGCCATGAGGAAAAGAAGCTATTGCAAGTGGTTTGGGAGATTGCCGTGGCCGGAGGAGAGAGATCGACCGATTTGAAATTTCGGTAAGGGTTTGGAACTTTAAGTTGATTTTTGGAGGTTTTCCGATCAAAATTGACCTTAATTTTGAACTGGAAAGTTGTTGGAAATGTCGAGATCTTCAAAACCATGTGTAGCATGAATTTTTATGGGCAGGTTGGATTAAATTCGTCCGACGTATTTTTCGACGAGTTATATGCCGTTTCACTCGGAATCGCGCCCCGATCACAGTGGTGAGGTTTGTTTTTCGAATTAAGTATCGGAAATTATAGCGAGGTTTTGGGGTGTGATTATCGGATTTTCACGATTTCGTAGTTATTGAATTATATATTTCCGGGAACGGTTGTTTCTCGTGATATGATTTGAGGATTCGAGTTATAATTTTGAGCAATGGATTTTATGATTATTCAGGGGTTCGTGATCGTTCTTTTGGCGAGGGATTTTCCACTAGATTACGGGATTAACGCGTATTGCGTTACGCTCACCTGTGAGTGGACATTTCTTTTCACGGATTGACTGCGAGTGTTTTATATACGTTTTACGAGCATGAGCATGCAGTTATGATCATGATTTATATGCGCATGTGTTTTACGATTATGCATTTATGAATATGCATCTACGAATATACATACATTTACATTATGTTTTATGCATGTCCATGTAAAGTATTTGTGATTTGGTTTACACAGAGTACAATCTCAGTAGACAGGGTTGAATCGATACACATAGCTTCTCGGCTGATCCCCGAGTACGCTCCGGGAGGGACAGATATCCTGACCCGAGGTCTTTCTGGCTTGGAATCACGTGTGGGTCTGGGATCCCTTGATTCAGACTGTACTAGCGCGAGGGAGTCCATGAGTGACCCCGCGGTATTTATGATGCATGCTCTGTACGCGTAAGGAGTTAGAGTCTCCCTCGTGTACCATTTGATTTTTATGCATTTAGACTCGCATATGTTTTTATAACATATATTATTCGGCGAAAGACATTTATTTTCGTCCACTCACTCTAACGGTTTTCATGTCTTTCCCCAAGGCTTTTTGGTTTCCGTGCCCAGTTTACAGTTCGGATTCTAGAGTCGCACGTCGTAGTCGGAGGCATAGTGTTCGAGCTACCTTGTTTCTTCCAGTAGGTTTCTTGTTTTGCATGCTGTGGTATATTTACATAATTATACACTAGAGGTTGCTCTGAGCATTCTTATGTAATATTTTTATATGTTTTTTCCCAGATTTCTGTAAAGTATAGTTTTATTGATTACTTTACATTACTGTTATGATATTGAGAAATCCGGATAGGATTGGTGCCCACGGTTTGATTTTTGTGGCATAGGATGAAGTGTTATTTTTCGGGTGCAGGTAATGGCAATTCCGCGTTAGTAGCGTTACTCTGCCGAAATTTTGATGGTTTTTGTTGGTTCGTGTTTTCAAAAGGGGTTTGATTCCGGTTTAGGAAATTAAATCGGGGTTGGGTCCTTTCAGCTTGGTATCAGAGCATTAGGTTTTAGGTTATGTAGACTTCTGTAGTCGTGTTTACTAAGGATATTTGAGAATGTACAACATGTCTGGAGTGATGACCCGACCGGCCGGCGGATACTCATCAATACTCCGGGTGTTGTATGCTTTCAAATATTTAAAGTTCCATGATTACGTTCTACTTGTTGCGAACGATGTTTTATTCATTAGGATGCCTCCTTGACGTGCTTTCCGTGTCGATACGGTTGTGGATCCTATTGAGGATCAATCGACGTGCGAGTTGGCAGTGAGTTGTGGGTTTGGATGAGCATTCTGGATTCAGAGATTTGTGTGACATGGTTTGCCTGGTTGTGCATGTATGGGCGTCTACATGTTGCCTCAGAGCAGAGAATTGTGGTAGTTGATGTTTTGCCTGAGTCAGATCGTTGCATTTGGTGGGCTGGTATTGTGTGAGTTCCTGTTGCGACTCCATGGCCTACATTCAGGGATGTATCGTTCACATGTTTGTTCCAGTTTGTACGTGTTATGTGGCTTCGGAGGAAGAAATGCACGAGGTTTGAGATGAGTTTGAGCCTGAGTATCAGAGGATTTTTTATTGTTATGCCTCGAGACAGCCGTGAGGAGCTTAATGTGCTGCACTCAGAGGCGAGAACATCGAGAAAGAAAGGTATACGCGGTTTCCGGTATGTTGGTTTGAGGAAAGTGGACTTAGTTGAGATATTTGATGAGGTTGAGTTCTGGCACCTCGGGATTAGTAACTTTATCAGGCTGTGGCCTTTTCGATTATGTTGGGGGTCATCAGATCAAAGCACAGGATCCGTTTGGTGATGGTGGAGATCACAGAGTTGTGGACTTGTTTCTGTGGCATGAGTTTGGGTGATCGTTGGTGATCTTTCCACACAGCAGACGTCGCTTAGATTTGTGTCCGAAGAGCACTCTCAGTTGCTATTTTGGTGGCCAGGAGGGTCAAAATATGAGGGAGCGTCTTCAGTCAGCTGTTTTAGTGATTCGACAGCTCTGAGTTCAGGAGGAGATCATGATGCCATTTCTGGAGTTTAACCAACGCAGCCTTCTAAACGAGTCATTCTGTAAGTCGTAATCGACGTGGCAGTTCGTTGGGCATGCTGGAGTTCGTGCCACAACCCTGTGTGAGGACAGAGTTTCTTTGAGGCTACTATTGCTTGATATCCATGGCTATTGTACCTGCATCTTCACTTCCGAGGTTTTGGAGAGTGTTGCATCCATCTGGAGGTTGCAGGATCTTTGTTAAAGAATATGGGTTAGCAGCGGATCTATTATAGCTGGAGATCGTTGATTTTGGTGTGATTATGAGTATGGACTTTTGACGACACATTGAGCTACGTTCGTTTGTCATAAGAAGGTGGTTGTGTTTCGACGGCCAGGTTTCCCCGAGATATTGTTCTGCGGTGGGAAGAATATTTTATTGCTATGTGTGATTTCAGCGATGATGGTCGAGCGGATGATGGAAGAGGGTTGTGTAGCATACTTAGCTCATGTTGTGGATATTACAGTTGTTGTGCCAGTAATTGGTGATGTTGAGGTGGTTCTACAGGTTCCAGGTGTGTTCCGGAAAAGTTACCGGGTGTTCCTCCAGTTCGGGAGACCGACTACACCATTGAGATTCTACCGGGCACTGGACTCATATCACCGACATTTTGTCGTTCGGTGCCAGCGGAGCTGATGGAGCTACAGGTTCAACTTTGAGAGTTGCTTGAGGAGATTTCATGCGACCCAGTGTATCACTGTGGCATGCTCTTGCACTATTTGTGCGAATGTAGGATGGTTCGACGGGGTGGTGCATCGACTACCGGAAGCTAAATCAGGCTTCAGAGGAGAGCAAGTATCTATCACTTCGGATTGACGACTTGTTTGATTAGCTCACGAGAGCTTCAGTCTTTTCGAAGAATTATTTCGGGTCCGGATACTGTCAGTTGAGAATCAGAGAGTCAGATGTGGCCAGGACAGTTTTCAGGTCACGGTGCGGGCGTTACTAGTTCTTGGTTATGCCGTTTGGGTTGACCAATGCCCCCGCAGTTTTTACGGACTTGATGGACCGGGTGTTCAGACGATTTCTGGACAAGTTTATGGTTGTGTTCATCGACAACATCCTGATTTACTCCAGGAGTGTGGGCCAGCACAAGAAGCAATTGCGAGCGGTTATGCGGACTTTGCGAGATAATCAGCTGTTTGCGAAGTTCAGCCAGTGTGAATTTTGATTGATTAGCGTGAAGATTTTGGGCCACGTGATGTCAGCCGAGGGAGTCGGCGTAGGTCCTGACCAAATAGAGCCGTGTTGAATTAGAGTTGACCTACCATTGAACCAGAGATCAAGAGTTTGTCAGGTTTGGCAGACTACTATCGGTGCTTTGTACAGGATTTTTCTTGGATTGCTACTCCACTTTCCGGATCGACGAAGGAAAAGCGTCAAGTTCGAGCGGTCCGATGCGTGTGAGGAGAATTACTTACTCCTGAAGGAAAGATTGACCATTGCACTGGTTTTGACTCTACTTGACAACCGTGGCGAGTTCGTGGTTTACTGCGATGCATCAAGATTTGGATTTGATTATGCTTTGATGCAGCATAGTAGAGCGGTGGCTCATGGTTTCAGGAAGTGGAAACTTTATGAAGCTACGTATCCTATGTATGATTTGGGTGTAGCTGTCTTTATGTTAGCATCGAAGAGTTCGAGACATTACTGCTACGGCGTGCAGTGCAGTGTAGGATGTACACTGACTACTTGAGTTTCATCTACTTGCATTTTTAGCCGGATTCGTGCTTGAGGCAGTGTAGATGTATGGGGTCAACTAACGACTATGGCTGCACATTTGAGTTTATTCGAGAAAGGCTAGTGGTTGTACTTTGACTATCTTTCTGGAATGTTGTTGGTGATGCATTCAGTCAGGAATCGGGAACTTCATTATTTCATCTGTGTGTGGCTCGAGTTTCAGTGTTAGCCAAGTTGCGAGCTACGAGAACTGAGTAAGAGTGTGTTAATGTTAAAGCTCATTGTTTTGCGTGCGTTATGCACTAGTGGTACGAAGATGTATCAGATACTTCGAGTATACTACTCGTGACGCAACCCGTATAAGAATGTAGCAGCTTATGTGTGCAGACGCCACATTTGTCGACAGGCGATGGCAGCGAGGCTGAGACTTGCCAGGAAGTTACAGCCATTGGAGATTTCCGATTAGAAGTTGGAGCTTGTCACTGTGGATTTTGGTGTGTCAGTACACACTTCGGTTTGTGGTACTAGTTGTCAGGTCTTTGTGGACCATTCGATAAAGTCAATTCTTTTCCTTGTACTTCTGGAAAAGATTTCAGTGGGCAGGCTGACATAGCTGTATTTGGCGGAGGTTGTCCATTTTCGTGATGCGCCTGTGTACCAGTTTACTGATCAAGATAATCAGCTACAACAGAGTGTTGGCAAGCATTGCAGTGAGCATTGGGGACCAGATTACAAGTTAATATCGTTTCTTATCCTCAGATTGGTGGGCGATCTTTGAGGACTATTCAGACCTTAGAGGGCATGTTATGGTCTTGTGTATTACAGTTCCGAGGGATTTGGAACCAACAAATTCAACTGTTCGAGATTACACGCAGTACCTGTTTGTAGACCACTATAATTATGACGTTGCATGATGTCGTTTTAAGGAACGATGTTGTACTCCATTGTGTTGGAGCGAATTTGGTTTGAGCTGACCTTTGATCCTGATTTAGTGGAATGTGCTACCACAGACCTTCGGATTAGCGGAAACAGATTGATAATTGCTCGAATTCGACAGTGCAGTTATGCTGATGTGAGTAGGTTGAATTATGTGTTGCCACGTTATTTTGGTCCGTATGTGATCATGGGGCGAATTTGTGTTGTGCCGTATACTCTGGCATTACTTATAGCGTTGGCCTTTGTGTGTGTTGTATTCCGTGTGGTGAAACTACATTTCAGATTTGTTACGTGTTTTGTACCCTATCAGTTCCTTATGCAGGAACACTTAGCATTCGTAAGGAGCCAGTCCAGATTCGAGTATTGAGGGTACCGAGATATTTTCCATTAACAGAGTTGTTCAGTGAGGTTGCCACTTGGGAGTTGAACTGTACGCAGAGACAGTGTCTGAAAGGACCCAATCCCAAATCAATTACCTAAACCGGAACCGAACCCCTTCTGAAAATACGAACCAACAAAAGTTTTTTAAAATTTCAGCAGAGTTTCGTTACTAGCGTGGAATTACATAAACCTGCACCCTGAAAATAACACTTCGTCCTATGCCACAAAAGCCAAACCGTGGGCACCAATCCCATCCGGATTTCTCAACATCAATATATGCATCATAAACAGTAAACAGTACTGTAATATATATATATCCGAGAAAATCCGTATAAACAAGTATCAGAATGTATCAGAGCGACCTCTAGTGTAAAATATATACAATATACACATCAGTAGGTGAAACAAGAACCTACTGGAAAGCACAGGTAAGTCTGATCACTAGCCTCCAAACCGCGACGTGAAAACACCAAAACCTGAACCGCAACTGGGCACGGAAACCGAAAAGCCCAGGGGAAAGACAATAAACACGTTAGAGTGAGTGGACGAAAATAAATGTCTTTCACCATTTAATATATATGTTTAAAACAACATATGCGAGTCCAGGTAAATAAAATAACAAGTACACGAGGTAAAACTCACACTCCTCCAGTGTACTGAGCATACAAGTAAAAATCCCACGGGGTCACTCATGGACACACACCGTGCTAGTACAGTCCGAATCACGGGATCCCAGACCCACACGTGATTCTAGTCAGAAAGGCCTCAGGTCAGAGGTCTGCCTCCCCCCGATAAAGGCCTCGGGTCAGGAGTCACAGCCTCCCCCGGTACACATCCTCGGGGATCAGCCGGGATGCGAGTGTATCGATACAACAACATATAACGACTGTACTCTGTGTAAACTAAATCACAAACATTTCGATGCAAATGCATGCATGAAACAACATATAAGTGTATGTATACTCGTATACGTATATTCGTATAAGTATAATCGTATAATCGTAAATACACATGCTCATGTAATCCGTAATCTCAATACGCATGCTCGAGTTCAAAAATCATATAAAAGACTCGCAAGAATTTCGTGAAAAGAAATTGTCCACTCACAGGTGAGCAAAAAGCACACTCGCTCTAATCTCGAGGACCGGCGGAAGATCCCTCGCCAGAAGCTCGATCACGATCCCGACCTCGATCTCCTGAATATCCGCAAAACATAACTGATCAATATTGTAATCCACAACACTGTACTGATGCACGGAAACCAACCGTTCCCGGAAATACGAAATGCAGTACAAAATGAATTACGGAAATCCCGAAATCCCCACTCGAAATCTCGACTGAAAATCGGCTAATCAAATCGACCCAAAAACCTCTGTACGATAACCAGGGCGTGATTACGAGAAAAATGACATTAAAATTGTCGAAATCTGAAAAGTTGACTTTTCCTCGGCGTTGACCACCGTTGACTGCCGCCGCCAACGGCGGTACGCCGTCAACGGTGAAATCACACGGCGGAAAGCTCCAGAATTCAAGGTCTCACCAAGGGGAACCATTCCTATAACTGGCACGAAGTCCAATTCGATCCATAACCATGTCAATTAACCTGAAACAGTTCGGCGATTCACAGCTCCGGTGACCTAATCGAACTCCTTTCAAAACTCGATCTCAGACCAAAATGAATACACAACGAGACTTAGAGGAGCAAGGGGAGTCTGACCCCCCTAACCCCCACCTCCAAACCTCGCCGGAAACGGCCAACCGTCACCGGCGAAATCGAGGAACTCGGCTCGATCCGAACTCATCCAAAACGAAACCAATTCACACCAAACCAATTACCATCAGACTCGAAATCAAGAGAGGAAGCTAACTATACCTTTCAATCGACCGAAGGTGGCCGGAAAAACGGTCGTCGGACGGCAAGCCGAAAACGGAAAGTTCTCCCCCCACGGGTCAACGGTCAACTTTCCCAAAATGGAAAGTCAAAGTCTGGTCAACACCCGAAATGAAATTCTCAACTATTTCTCTACTATTTTTTGACTTTTCGATATTTATACTCGTCCCTCGGGTCGATCGACGATTCGAAATGGATAACCATCACGATTCGGATAAACTCGAAACAATCGGATAAACTCGTCGGAACCTAAACTTCAAATAATCATAAAATATTCCTCGGTTATTGGAAAAATCTTCCGAAACCGCCCACGAGTTCGAAATTAGGTACTCTACAATTCCCGTGAAGACACTCAACTCAAATTCTCGATCGAAAACATAGTCGCAAATCGAATCGGCAAACCACATATACGACAATAAACTGCGACTAAACTCAATCTCGAGAATCGTGCCGAATATGCATCAGATTCTGGTTCGGGTCATCACAAATCTACCCCCCTTAAAGAAATTTTGACCTCGAAATTTACGTACCTGTCAAGTGAACAGATGAGGATACTGCTCTCGCATACGCTGCTCGGTCTCCCAGATGGCCTCCTCAACCGAGTGGTTCTGCCACAAGACCTTCACCAGCGGAATCACACGGTGCCTGAACTCCTGCTCACGACGATCGAGAAACTGCACTGGCTCCTGTACATACGTCAAATCCTCTCTGATCGGCAACTGCTGTGGAGCTAACACATGTGAAGGATCTGAGATGTACTTCCGCAACATCGAAACATGGAAGACATCATGCACACGAGCCATCTCAGCCGGTAACTCAAGTCTATAAGCAACAGCTCCAACCCTCTCCGTAATCTCATACGGACCAATATACCGCGGTCGAAGCTTGCCTCGCTTCCCGAAACGCACAACTCCCCTCCACGGAGATAGTTTCAGGAAGACCCAATCACCAACCTCGAACTCCAAACTCTTCCTCCTCACATCCACATAGCTCTTCTGCCGATCCTGGGTGATCTTCAGTCGATCCCGGATAACCTGTATGTCCTCCATCGTGGTTTTCACCAAATCTGGACCAATAAGCCAACGCTCGCCCACATCACTCCAACACAATGGAGTGCGACACTGCTTCCCGTACAGAGCCTCGTACGGTGCCATCTCAATACTGGCCTGATAACTATTGTTGTAGGCGAACTCAATCAAGTGCAACTGCTGATCCCAGTTTCCGCGAAACTGCAACACACACGATCTTAGCATATCCTCAAGAGTCTGAATGGTCCGCTCGGACTGCCCATCAGTCTGAGGATGAAAAGCTGTACTAAATCGCAACCTCGTGCCCAATGCTCGCTGTAAAGCCTGCCAAAACTCATAAGTGAACTGACTATCTCGGTCAGAAACAATGGATACAGGCACACCATGCAAGCGAACAACCTCGAATAAGTACAACTTGGCCAATCTGCCCACTGAAATCTTCCCCGGAAGTGCAAGAAAGTGTGCGGATTTCGTCAATCGGTCAACAATAACCCAAATGCCAGTGTTGCCCGCCGAAGTACGCGGCAACTGATAGACGAAATCCATCGTGATATGCTCCCACTTCCAAACCGGAATCTCAAGTGGCTGTAGTTTCCCTGCAGGTTTCTGCCTCTCCGCCTTCACCTGCTGACAAATCAAACATCGACTCACGTATGCGGCAATCTCCCGCTTCATGTTGCGCCACCAATAGTACGCTCGAAGTGTACCAAAAATCTTCGTACCTCCGGGATGCATCGCATACGCTGAACTGTGGGCCTCGTCCAGAATCTCCTTCTTCAAGTCCTCGTCTCTGGGTACACATAGCCTGCCTCTGAACAACAACGTACCGTCGTCGCTCAATCGGAACTCTGTAGACACACCATTCTGTATCATGGTCTTCTTGCCCAGCAAGTAAGAATCTGAATCCTGAGCCTGTCGTACCTGATCAACCAGTACGGGTCGAACCTGAAAACTGGCCAACAAAGCTCCATCATAATCATACCCAAACACAGCACCTGTAGCCCGAAGCTCGGCTAACATCGATACTCTGGCCACACACATATGAAACAACGAGGCTCCCGATTTCCGGCTAAGTGCATCTGCCACAACATTAGCCTTTCCCGGATGGTACTCAAACGTGCAATCGTAATCGCTAATTAACTCCATCCATCGGCGCTGCCTCATGTTCAAATCCGGCAGCGTCCGCAAGTAGGTGAGACTCTTGTGGTCAGTGAAAATCTTACACTGAGCACCATATAGGTAATGCCTCCAGCTTTTCAACGCTAACACGATAGCGGCTAACTCCAAATCATGCGTCGGATAGTTGGCCTCATGCGGTTTCAGCTGTCTGGAACCATATGCCACAACTCTACCATGCTGCATCAACACACAGCCAAGGCCCAACTTCGACGCGTCACTGTACACAACAAACTCACCACTGTCGTCTGGCAATGTAAGAACCGGTGCGGTAGTCAATCTCTCCTTCAGAAGCAAATAACTCTCCTCGCACGCATCAGACCACTCAAACTTGACGCCTTTCTTCGTCAATCTGGTCAGCGGTGTAGCAATCCGGGAGAAATCCTTTACAAACCGTCGATATTAGCCTGCTAAACCCAAGAAACTCCGAATCTCCGGCACAGTAGTGGGTCTACTCCAGTTCAGCATGGCCTCGATCTTGTCAGGATCAACACTGACTCCCTCGGCCGAAATCACATGGCCCAGAAACTTCACACTATCCAACCAGAACTCGCACTTGCTAAACTTCGCGAACAACTGATGGTCCCGCAAAGTTCGCAACACTGCACGCAAATGCTTCTTGTGCTGGCCCACACTCCTGGAATAAATCAGGATATCATCAATGAATACGATCACAAACTTGTCCAGGAATCGCCTGAACACTCGATTCATCAAGTCCATGAAAGCTGCGGGGGCGTTGGTCAACCCAAACGGCATAACCAAAAACTCATAGTGCCCATACCGCGTCCGGAATGCTGTCCTGGCTACATCAGAGTCTCGGATCCTCAACTGGTGATATCCGGATCGAAGGTCAATCTTCGAAAAGACTGCTGCTCCCTTCAGCTGATCGAACAAGTCGTCAATCCACGGCAATGGATACTTGTTCCTCACTGTAACCTGATTTAGCTTCCGATAGTCGATGCACAAACGCATGGACCCATCCTTCTTCCGAACAAACAACACTGGAGCACCCCACGGAGAAACACTCGGTCGTATAAAACCCTTCTCTAACAACTCCTGGAGCTGAATCTGCAACTCCTTCAACTCCGCAGGCGCCATCCGATAAGGTGTCTGGGAAATCGGTCCAGTACCCGGCAATAACTCAATGGTAAAATCAGTCTCCCGTGCAGGGGGTATACCAGGTAACTCCGCTGGAAACACATCTGGAAACTCAGACACAACCTCAATACTACCAAGATCCGGCACTGCAGCTATAGTGTCCATAACATGGGCTAAGTAAGCAACACAACCCTTCTTCATCAACCGATCCGCCCTCATCGCAGAAATCAAACCCTGGTAGTCGAAACGCGACCTCCTTCCTGTGGTAGTCAAACATGGCCCAGTGCGACTCCAGGAAGTCCATACCCAAAATCAGATCAAAATCCACAATATCAAGCAATAACAGATCAGCGGCTAAACCATGGCCATCAATAAACACCTCACAGTCTCGGTAAACCCAACCGATGCTCACAACCTCACCTGACGGATACAACACTCTCCACAACCCCGGAAGTGGAGACGCAGGTACCGTGGCTAATGATGATAGTCTAAATGATATGAATGAATGTGTAGCGCCCGGATCTAACAATGCAAGTACAGGAATACCGAAAACATATAACGTACCGATAACGACCTCCGGTGATGCTCTGCCCTCACGTAGAGTCATAGCATGAACCCTCGCATGTCCGACTGGTCGTCCTCGCTGGGGCTGTCCCTGCTGTCGGCCCTGACCTGTAAACTGTGTTGGTCGAGCTCCCGTAGTGGCACCTCGCTCTACTCCGGAACTCTGGGCCGCCTGCCTATCACCATCATACAACTGAGGACACTCCCTCGCATAGTGACCCACCTGACCACAACGGAAACAAGTGACAGGGCCTCGCTGACACGGTCCCAAGTGATGCCTGTTGCAGAAATTGCATAATGGGTATTCCCGCGGTACAGCAAACGTGCCACCGGTACGCCGCGGATAACTAGAACCGCTGGAACTCCCACTAGCCTGTGGTCGCTGCGGTCGATCTCTCCTCCACCCCAACCCTCATCTAGGTACACTAGCTGGTGGTCGATATGACCCACCGCCTAAAGATGAAGCTGGACCGGAAGTATCAGAACTCTGCCTCTTTGAAGGCCCCTGACTCGGTCCACCTTCCTCAAATCGTCTCGGCTGGTACCTCAGCTGTCTCTCGTGCTCAATATCCTCGCCTCGGAGTGCGGCACTGACAAACTCATCAAAGTTGTTCCGAGGCATCGTAGTCAAGGTCGCCTTAATGTTCAGATTCAACCCCAGCTCAAACCTGCGACACTTGGCTTCCTCTGTAGCCACCATATCCCGCGCAAAACGAGACAAATGGGTAAACCGATCCCGGTACTCAAGTACAGACAAACTGCCCTGCCTCAAGTTTGTGAACTCCTCGTACTTACGCTGCTGGGTAGCCTGATTAAAATACCTCCGCATAAACAGATCACGAAACAATGTCCACGGAGTATCCACAGGAACTCTGTCGGTGCTAACCCACCAAAAGTATGAATCACCCTCAAGTAAACCAACTGCGGCTACTGTCATCTGCTCAGGAGTAAACTGCAGACGCTCACAAACACGTTCAATCTGAACCAACCATGCCTCGCATATCTCTAGATCAACTGAACCCGAAAACACAGTAGCAACAGCTGTGCGAGCCTTGACCACAGGGTCAAAACGCTCTTCCAAACGCAGCACTCGCATCAGCAAGTCGCGCGTTCGGCGATCCTCATCAGGATCATCATCCCGATCAACACGGGGACCACGTCGAGGAGGCATCCTACTGATACAAGACAAGCATTAGGTACAAGCAGAAAGAACGTAATCATGAAACTGCAGATATTTGAGGACACACAACACCCGAAGTATTGATGAGTACCGCTGGCCAGTCGGGTCATCACTCCAGTCATGCTGAATCAACTCAAATACCCAAAGCATCACAACTTCAAGAGTCTACAGAATCTGACAACCTAATGCTCTGATACCAAGCTGAAAGGACCCAATCCCGATTCAATTACCTAAACCGGAACCGAACCCCTTCTGAAAATACGAACCAACAAAAGTTTTTAAAAATTTCGGCAGAGTTTCGTTACTAGCGTGGAATTACATAAACCTGCACCCTGAAAATAACACTTCGTCCTATGCCACAAAAGCCAAACCGTGGGCACCAATCCCATTCGGATTTCTCAACATCAATATATTCATCATAAACAGTAAACAGTACTGTAATATATATATATATATATCCGAGAAAATCCGTATAAACAAGTATCAGAATGTATCAGAGCGACCTCTAGTGTAAAATATATACAATATACACATCAGTAGGCGAAACAAGAACCTACTGGAAAGCACAGGTAAGTCTGATCACTAGCCTCCAAACCGCGACGTGAAAACACCGAAACCTGAACCGCAACTGGGCACGGAAACCGAAAAGCCCGGGGGAAAGACAATAAACACGTTAGAGTAAGTGGACGAAAATAAATGTCTTTCACCATTTAATATATATGTTTAAAACAACATATGCGAGTCCAGGTAAATAAAATAACAAGTACACGAGGTAAAACTCACACTCCTCCAGTGTACTGAGCATGCAAGTAAAAATCCCACGGGGTCACTCATGGACACACACCGTGCTACTACAGTCCGAATCACGGGATCCCAGACCCACACGTGATTCTAGCCAGAAAGGCCTCAGGTCAGAGGTCTGCCTCCCCCCCGGTAAAGGCCTCGGGTCAGGAGTCACAGCCTCCCCCGGTACACATCCTCGGGGATCAGCCGGGATGCGAGTGTATCGATACAACAACATATAACAACTGTACTCTGTGTAAACTAAATCGCAAACATTTCGATGCAAATGCATGCATGAAACAACATATAAGTGTATGTATACTCGTATACGTATATTCGTATAAGTATAATCGTATAATCGTAAAAACACATGCTCATGTAATCCGTAACCTCAATACGCATGCTCGAGTTTGAAAATCATATAAAAGACTCGCAAGAATTTCGTGAAAAAAAATTGTCCACTCACAGGTGAGCAAAAAGCACACTCGCTCTAATCTCGAGGACCGGCGGAAGATCCCTCGCCAGAAGCTCGATCACGATCCCGACCTCGATCTCCTGAATATCCACAAAACATAACTGATCAATATTGTAAACCACAACACTGTACTGATGCACGGAAACCAACCGTTCCCGGAAATACGAAATGCAGTACAAAATGAATTATGGAAATCCCGAAATCCCCACTCGAAATCTCGACTGAAAATTGGCTAATCAAATCAACCCAAAAACCTCTGTACGATAACTAGGGCGTGATTACGAGAAAAATGACATTAAAATTGTCGAAATCTGAAAAGTTGACTTTTCCTCGGCGTTGACCGCCGTTGACCGCCGCCGCCGACGGCGGTACGCCGTCAACGGTGAAATCACACGGCGGAAAGCTCCAGAATTCAAGGTCTCACCAAGGCGAACCATTCCTATAACTGGCACGAAGTCCAATTCGATCCATAACCATGTCAATTAACCCGAAACAGTTCGGCGATTCACAGCTCCGGTGACCTAATCGAACTCCTTTCAAAACTCGATCTCAGACCAAAATGAATACACAACGAGACTCAGAGGAGCAAGGGGAGTCTAACCCCCCCTAACCCCCACCTCCAAACCTCGCCGAAAACGGCCAACCGTCACCGGCGAAATCGAGGAACTCGGCTCGATCCGAACTCATCCAAAACGAAACCAATTCACACCAAACCAATTACCATCAGACTCGAAATCAAGAGAGGAAGCTAACTGTACCTTTCAATCGACCGAAGGTGGCCGGAAAAACGGTCGTCGGACGGCAAGCCGAAAACGGAAAGTTCTCCCCCCACGGGTCAACGGTCAACTTTCCCAAAATGGAAAGTCAAAGTCTGGTCAACACCCGAAATGAAATTCTCGACTATTTCTCAACTATTTTTTGACTTTTCGATATTTATACTCGTTCCTCGGGTCGATCGACGATTCGAAATGGATAACCATCACGATTCGGATAAACTCGAAACAATCGGATAAACTCGTCGGAACCCAAAACTTCAAATAATCATAAAATATTCCTCGGTTATCGGAAAAATCTTCTGAAACCGTCCACGAGCTCGAAATCACGTACTCTACAATTCCCGTGAAGACACTCAACTCAAATTCTCGACCGAAAACATATTCGCGAATCGAATCGGCAAACCACATATACGACAATAAACTGCGACTAAACTCAATCTCGAGAATCGTGCCGAATATGCATCAGATTCTGGTTCGGGTCATCACAGTGTCCCTACTTTTCAGTTGGCAGACTTGGAAATTTCGAGGTCCAAATTTTTTTAAGGAGAGTAGATTTGTGACAACCTAGAACAGAATCGGAAGTGTAATTAGCTTAATTCGTGAGTTAGCGCGTAATCGCAGTCCTCCGATAATTGATTGAATCGCCGGCTTTGATCACAACATAATTATTAGCCGAGAATTTGAGTTGAGTCTCTTCTCGACAGTTATTGTACGCGTTATTTCGAGTTCGTGGGCGGTTCTGGATTATTATTTGGACGACCGAAGAATATAATATGAATATTTGAAATTTCGGAATATTTTTGAGATTATCCATTCGTGTTCGAGTCTATCCGAATTGTGATTGTGATCCGTTTTGGACCGTTGATCGACCCGAACCGTAAATGGAATGATTATCAACTTGATTTGCGAGTTTCGCGATTTGTCATGATTTCGACGTAATCTGTTAATATGGCGGCTTCGTTAGCGACTAAATTATCGGGATAGAATTTGATTTGAGATCCTTTGTGGAAGTTGTAGAGAATTTAATTTCAAGCTCGTGGGAACTTCCGGAGGATTATTCCGAGTTACGAGGAATAAGTTGTGAATATTTTCGGCCGTCGGATATTGTCGTATTTATCCGTTTGCGATTCGATACGCGTACGGTATAAATATGGGAGAATACTTGCCAATTTTGGAAACTTTCCATTTTGGGAAATCCGGCCCGTTGACCAGTTTGACCCGTGGATCAAAAGTGACCCATTCCAGGCCGATTTTTGTTTACGTTCGTTGAGCTTGATTCCAGCCTCTTTTGGCCGTGGTGTCTTCATGAAAGTTGTTGGGCTTGAGCTCCACTTTCTTTTGATAGGTCATTCGTTCAATTTGGTTGCCGGATGAAGAAGTTATGATGTTTTGAAGTTTGTGATTTTCTGGCGAATTCGGCGGTGGTCGGAGGTGATTTTTCCGGCAGATTTGGTGGCTCCTCTTTGAGGGGTTTTGTTAGCCATGAGGAAAAGAAGCTATTGCAAGTGGTTTGGGAGATTGCCGTGGCCGGAGGAGAGAGATCGACCGATTTGAAATTTCGGTAAGGGTTTGGAACTTTAAGTTGATTTTTGGAGGTTTTCCGATCAAAATTGGCCTTAATTTTGAACTGGAAAGTTGTTGGAAATGTCGAGATCTTCAAAACCATGTATAGCATGAATTTTTATGGGCAGGTTGGATTAAAGTCGTCCGACGTATTTTTCGACGAGTTATATGTCGTTTCACTCGGAATCGCGCCCCGATCACAGTGGTGAGGTTTGTTTTTCGAATTGAGTATTGGAAATTATAGCGAGGTTTTGGGGTGTGATTATCGGATTTTCACGATTTCGTCGTTATTGAATTATATATTTCCGGGAACGGTTGTTTCTCGTGATATGATTTGAGGATTCGAGTTATAATTTTGAGCAATAGATTTTATGATTATTCAGGGGTACGTGATCGTTCGTTTGGCGAGGGATTTTCCGCTGGATCACGGGATTAACGCATATTGCGTTAGGCTCACCTGTGAGTGGACATTTCTTTTCACGGATTGACTGCCAGTCTTTTATATACGTTTTACGAGCATGAGCATGCAGTTATGATCATGATTTATATGAGCATGTGTTTTACGATTATGCATTTACGAATATGCGTCTATTAATATACATACATTTACATTATGTTTTATGCATGTGCATGGAAAGTATTTGTGATTTGGTTTACACAGAGTACAGTCTCAGTAGACAGGGTTGTATCAATAAACATAGCTTCTCGGCTGATCCCCGAGTACGCTCCGGGGGGACAGATATCCTGACCCGAGGCCTTTCTAGCTTGGAATCACGTGTGGATCTGGGATCCCGTGATTCAGACTGTACTAGCGCGAGGGAGTCCATGAGTGACCCCGCGGTATTTATGATGCATGCTCTGTACGCGTGAGGAGTTAGAGTCTCCCTCGTGTACCATTTGATTTTTATGCATTTAGACTCGCATATGTTTTTATAACATATATTATTCGGCGAAAGACATTTATTTTCGTCCACTCACTCTAACGGTTTTCATGTCTTTCCCCTGGGCTTTTCGGTTTCTGTGCCCAGTTTACAGTTCGGATTCTGGAGTCGCACGTCGCAGTCGGAGGCATAGTGTTCGAGCTACCTTGTTTCTTCTAGTAGGTTTCTTGTTCTGCCTGCTGTGGTATATTTATATAATTATACACTAGAGGTCGCTCTGAGCATTCTTATGTTATATTTTTATACGATTTTTTCCGGATTTCTGTAAAGTATAGTTTTATTGATTACTTTACATTACTGTTATGATATTGAGAAATCCGGATGGGATTGGTGCCCACGGTTTGATTTTTGTGGCATGGGATGAAGTGTTATTTTTCGGGTGTAGGTAATGGCAATTCCGCATTAGTAACGTTACTCTGCAGAAATTTTGATGGTTTTTGTTGGTTCGTGTTTTCAGAAGGGGTTTGATTCCGGTTTAGGAAATTAAATCGGGGTTGGGTCCTTTCAGAATTGAAGATTGAGATGCTTATTGAAGCTCATTGTTCTACGTATGTTATGCACTAGTGGTACGAAGATGTATCAGATACTTAGAGTTTACTGCTGGTGGCGCAACATGAAGAGGGAAATAGCAGCCTATGGGAGCAAATGCCTGATTTGTCGGCAGGTAAGGGCGGAGAGGCAGAAACTTGCTGGGAAGTTACAGCCATTGGAGATTTCCGATTAGAAGTGGGAGCATATCACTGTGGATTTCGTGTATTAGTTATCGCGTACTTCGGATGGTAATACTGGTATTTTGGTCGTTGTGGACCGTTTGACGAAATCAGTTCATTTCCTTGTACTTCCAGGAAAGATTTCAGTGGGCAAGCTGGCAGAGTGGTATTTGGCAGAGGTTGTCCATTTACATGGTGTGCCTGTGTCCCTGGTCGCTGATCAAGATAATCAGTTACAACAAAGTTTTGGCAAGCATTACAGTGAGCATTGGGGACCAGTTTACAATTTAGTGCAGTTTTTCATCCTCAGATTGGTGGGCAATCTGAGAGGACTATTCAGACCTTGGAGGGCATGTTATGGTCCTATGTATTGCAGTTCCGAAGGATTTGGGACCAGCAGTTTCATTTGTTCGAGATTGCTTGCAATATTTGTTTGCAAACCAATATGGTTATGGCATTGTATGAAGTTGTGTATGAGAAATAGTGTGGCACTCCATTATGTTAGAGCGAGGTAGGAATTAGATGGCGTTTGGTCCTGATTTAGTGGAATGCGCTACTGTAGACCTTCGGATTAGTAAGGATAAGTTGATCATTGCTCGTAATCGTTAGAGATGGGAGTAGGTTGAGTCATTAAGTTCAAGGTTGGTGAATAAGGGTTCATTGGAAAGGTGTGATTTGTTTTGGGAGGTGTGGTATACTTTGCCACGTTATTTTGGTCCGTATGTGATCATGGGGTATGTTAGTGTTGTGACGTATAACTTGGCAAGTGTGTATGTTGTATTCCATGTGGTGGAACTACATTTCAGATTTAGTTCCTTATACAGAAAGACTTGACATTTGTGGAGGAGCCAGTTCAAATTCAGGATTTGAGGGTACAGGGATTACAGCACAGAAATATTTCTTATGTGAAAATCTGTTGGCAGAGTTATTCAGTTGAAGTAGCCACTTGGGAGTTGAGCAGTATGCAGAGCCAGTATCCCTACATTTCACGGAAGTTGTAGAGAATTTAATTTCGAGCTCGTGGGAACATCCGGAGGATTATTTAGAGTTACGAGGAATAAGTTATAAATATTTTTGGCCATTGGATTTAGTCGTATTTATCCATTTTGTTTTGATACGTGTATAGTATAAATACGGAAGGAGTACGTGACGAATTGGGAAACTTTCCAAAAATGGAAACTAGATGTTGACCGCGGGTGGGTTTCGACCCGTTTGAGGCCGAGCGATTCTTGCCGTGATTGTGTTCGATTCTAGCAACGGTTGGCCGTGGTCTCTTGACGGAAAATGTTGGGCTCGTGCTCCTCTTTAGATTAGTAGGTTGATCGCCCTCTATGGTGGCCGAAGGAGAGAGAATCGGCGCGACAAAGATCAAGGAATTCCGGCGGAAATCGGCGGCTTGGGTGGCGTCGATGGCAGCCGAGATGGTGGTTGAACCTATAGGGGTTTTGAACCCCATGGTGAGGTGAGTTGAACCCAACTGGTCTTGCACCTTGCCGTGGCCGGAGGAGGGAGATCGGAGGTGGGAATTCCGACTAGGGTTTTTGACTTCAAGGTGAGATTTGAACCTTTTCCGGTCAAAATTGGGCTCAACTTTGAACTAGAAAGTTGTTGGAAATATTGAGATCTTCAAATCCATGTGTAGGTTGAATTTTTCTGGGCCGAAGGAATTTTCCAGCGGCGGCGGTGGCGGTTTTCCGGCCGAGGTATTTTTCAACAAGTTTTATGTCGTTTTGCTCGGAATCGCGCACCGATCGGAATGGTGAGGTTCATATTTTGAATTGAGCATCGGAATTTGTGACAAGGTTTTATAGTTTGATTATTGGATTTTTGACGATTTCGTCAATATTCGGGTTATATGTTTTCGGGAATGGTTGGTCCTCGAGATGAGGTTCAGGATTTTGAAATGTGATTTTGAACAGTGGTATTTATGATTATTCAGGGGATCGTGATCGTTCGTTTGGTGAGGGATTTTCCGCCGGATCATAGGATTAACGCGTTTTGCGTCATACTTATCTGTGAGTAGACTTTTATTTACACTGTCGTAGCGAGTTTTTGATTTCAATATTTATTTCCAGTACAATATTAAGATTATTTATTATTTTTGGAGGTATTGTTTTATATTTTATTGGTGATGGCATTTACTTAGCATCGATGCATTGGCTACTTGGCTGATCACCAGTAGTCCAATTCCAGGGTTGAGCGATTCCCCTGATGTGCCCACTAGGCTTGAGAGATTCGCCTAGTCTATCACCGTCGGGCTTGAGAGATTCGCCTGACCGTCGAACTTGAGAGATTCGCCTGACACCTCCATTCATTTTAAGAACTCGCATTATTTTTATATTGTATAAATGGTGAAAGGCATATGATTATTTTCGTCCACTCACTCTAACGATTTTATTTGCATTTCCCCTGGGCTTTTCGGTTTCCGTGCTCAGTTTGCAGTTCGGATTCTGGTGTCGCACGTCGTTGTTGGAGGCTTAGTATTCGAGCTATATTTCTTTTATGGTAGGTTCTTAGTTTGCCCTACTATTTGCATATATGTACATACTAGAAGTCGCTCTAAATACTGGATATGTTTATATTTTCATATGATTTTCCCGGATTTCAGTAAAGTACAATTTTGTTTATTACTTTACATTATGATATGTATTTGAGAAATCCGGATGGGATTGGTGCCCACGGTTTGGCTTTTGTGGCATAGGATGAAGTATGTTTTCGGGTGCAGGTTAATGATAATTCCGCGATATAGTGAAACTCTGCCGAAATTTCTATGGTTTTTGCAAGTTCATGTTTTCAGAAAGGGTTTGATTCCGGTTTAGGAAACTAAATCAGGGTTGGGTCCTTTCATCGAAATACCAGTTCCCATGAAAGGAAGCAAAGGGTGGTGTCATTATGCATGTGCCCTGTGATAGTAGATAGCAAGTGGTCAAGGTGAGTCCCTGGGTCAACCACGTTCGTTGTAACGGTCGTCCTTCCACATCTTTGCTCTCGTCACGTCCGGCACTGGTGATGACGGCCGAAAATAGTATTGGCCGTGGGATGTATGGGACGTATACGGCAGCATTCCGCCACTATCGGACTTCACCCTCCAACTCTGCTAGACGTGCTAGAATTTGTCCTACGACCTGCAAGGGCGCTACAAGGTGCCCAAGGCGAGGTGGGGAACCGTACAGGTACTAATTCTGAAGCTCGGCATTCATGTGTAAGAGATTACGACGTTCTTCCCTGCGACCATGTTCTATTTACGGAGCCTGGATTTCAGCAAGCCGCTGGTTGAGTTGTTCATTTTTTCGATGAGTGGCATCGCGACCGACCCTTAGTTACGCGATCTCCACCAAGAGGCGGGCATGGTCGCTCTAGGGGTGAGGTCGTCTGCGTGATTGGAGGCACTGGAATTAGAACGGTCGGTGTCGATCGTAACCACCTTCTAAGCTCTCGGGGCGGTATGGTTCGTAGAAAGGTTAATGCACAGTGGTTCGAGATCATAGATATGTTGGTCAATTGGTGTGACGAGGTTAGATATTGGTGGGAGTTCAGGCATGGCCGGATCCCGTGATGAATGGAAGGGCAAGGGCTTTTAGTTTTGTTGTGAGCAATTCAAAAAATTAATTAACCGTAAGACGACGCCAATTGTTTCCACCAAAATCTGTAATAGCCTTTAGATGGAAGTGCGACAGTTAGATAGTGTGTTTATATGTAGCGTTTGGTTCCATGGGACTAGAACGCTATTCTATTTCCTTCAAAAAACTAAACTCTTGGGTAAGAGGTTCAGACAAGGTTGGCATGCCTTCAACGCTCTGATGTTTAAGTCAGAAGATGTTTAGCTAAGAAAAGAATTGAACAGTAGTGCCCAAGATGTCTTACCTTGAGTATGGAATATATACTTCCTTTTATAGGCAGTTCAGAGAGACAACTCCTGTTTATTTTCGATGTGGTATTAGATGGCACTCCCTTTTAGTACAAGTTGATGTAAGGACAAGGGCTGGCTTGGTATTTGACAACCTTACCCTGACGGGGTGGTCTACTGACGTGCGGAGCGGCTAATAGTATGGCGCGTGTGCTGCGTCCATACGGTGGGTGGAGTGACGAGTTTGTCCCCGTCACCTTCTATACTTAGGCTTGGTATAGAATCAGATCTCAACGAACGTTCTGTAGTATTTGCAGGTGGTGGAGAGTTGGGGCCATGAGAGCATCTTGTTATCTAGTTTGGTCTTGGTATTGGCTGTCGGATGTTGGATGAGGAGGTTCTCCTTCTAGGCATGGATGCAGGTGACTGAAAAGGTCTTGATGGCTGAAGTCTTGAAGATTGAGAATGTGGAAGAGATGTAATTGGGAGAGTGACCAAGTAAGTAATCGTAAGAAGAGTAGTAATGTTATCATGTGAGTAATACCCTACAGTCCTACACACAACGTATTTTTAATTATGTTACATTACACTACATCGAAAACAATCCCAAACTTATTGCGGTTAATGGGCGGTTAACTGTGGTTAAATTTGTAACTATGGTAAAAGCTTCTTCAACAAGCTTTGTTTAGTAATTATTAAATTATGGTAGAGATTTGCCTTCCCAAGAAAGATTTTTAAATTCTTAAGCAAATCAACTATCATGATTACAAATTGAGCATTTACAAGGGCACTACAGATTATTGTTTTGGGCGAAATCTAAGAATATGTCCCAAAGAGAAAGGGAGATATTGGATACAAGATCGTTCTCAAGTGTTCGATTTGAAACCTGGAACGCTTGTTCGTCCTGCAAAACAATAGTTTAGCCTAAAAGATCAAGACAGGATTATCCCGCCTTCGACACTCCAATGCTTAAGTCGGTAGGATAAATGACGTAAGCGATCGAGTAAAGTAACGGTAGAAGTTATTAGTTACCTTTTCCTTGGAGTGAGTATCATCTATTTATGGTTAGATTATCTTTGACAACTTGAAGTGATTTTCGATGTGGGACTAGCTCTCCTACCATTTTGGTGTTAGGAATGACTTATTTCTACATAAGAATGGCTAAGGGGTATACTGGTCAATGATCACTCCGTTCCGTATAGCCTACACGTGATGTGCATTGTTCTCCATCACATGCGTCTTACGGAACTAGGCTGGGACGACCGAGCTGCCCTTGCACGCGCTATGGTTTAGTCATGGGGGGTACGCTGGTCATTAACCTTGTTGAGCAGTACGGCCTGCACATGACGCGTGCTGATGTGCCTCACGTGCGTTGTACGACACAGGTTTAGGATGACTGAACTACCTTTGAGCTTGGTATATAGCCTTTTGCATGACGTTTCTAGGCTTTCCGAGTATTTTTGTGCTAAGTAAAGTATGTTTTCAAGTTTAGCACATCGCCTACTAACAAGTCCCCCAAATCCCCGAGTCAAGGGTAAACCTTGGTTGGAGATTTGGCTAGAAACTGTTTTCAGAAAACATCTTTACTTAGCATCGTTCCAATCCAACCCGATTCGCTCGGGGTAGAGTAGGGCGTACTGGAGTTCCCAACTTCTTGACTAAGGTTAATCCTCAACAACACCTGCGTTCAACACCTGCCTCTGGGTCATAGTTTTTTCCAGGGATAAACAGGGTACAGAGGTGAGTTGTATTTGGAATGAGGGTAGCTCCTAATGTGTTCAACGAGATGGTGTGTTGAGTATATTGTGATGAACGTGTTGCGTGGGTCAACGTTATCTGTGCCGTCTAGAGGCGTCCTATCGGAATTATGCTGAGCCAACACTTTTTCTGGCTCAAGGGGAGTGAAGTCCCCGGGTAGTCAATGCGTTCTATATCAATCATTCGTATTAGGGGACATCCAAGAGGATCAGTCGCTAGGGAGTCCGTTATGTGGAACGACGTGCATGATAAAATGGACCCACACGCATTCTACTCCTGGGGGGCTCCTAACATGCAACAGTTAGGGTTTTTTCGGGCCCGAGAGGAGTTTAAGTCCCCAGGTAGCCAATACCTCTAATAATGTGCGCGATCGAGGAGCGTCGCGTTCAGGGTAATCAGCCGCTTACGGTGCCCGTCATGATTCGTTGAGACTTATTATTTATCGCATTTTAAGGAATTTTCCTGGACGGATACTTTTATTTCTTTTTACAACCTGATATATGGGGTTAAAGAATTGGTTCGTTTGACCATGGTAGTGCGCAGCGTCCCGTGTCGTGGTATATGACTGTTGTGGTTGTGGACGCATGCCTAATATATGTCATTGAGCGCGAGGCTCAAGGAGCAGTGGCTAGGTTAAGAGCACGTGTTTTAGTTGTTGTAATGATGTGATAGTTAAGACGAGACATTTGAGTTTTGAATTCGAAATGCTACCTGCCATGTGGCGTTCATCAATGGTGAGTTTGTCCAACGGATCGATGGTCGAGACGAAGCGATGCCTTCAGAATCTTCGCTATATAAGACCGTCTTTTACCCGACTTAGGGTTCCTTTATTTTACTTAAAGAGTCGTTCACGAGGGAAGTTTGATCACAAAAAGAAGTTCTTGCTGCATTCGTCGAAGAGTTATGGAAAGAAGAGTCCGAAGGATTTCGAATCTATCCTTGTTATCTTTTGGTAAGGCTTTTGAATCCTTTCTTCTCTATTTATCCTTGGTAAGATGCTCGACCCCTTTTATTGACTGCAGCATCAGAAATGGCTTCTACCAGTCAGAGGACTCTCAACACCAGCAGAGCGGGACCAGAACATCTAAATCTCATATTGCAGAAGATAAGCTACGAAATTTAAAGGGAGGTGCTATTTTGAGGTTTTTTAGGACGTCGTGCCTATCCAGGAGCCAGTCGCGTCGTGCTCGGTGGAGGAGTCTGAGAAATTTTATGATAAGTATGGCGTTCCCCGGGATAGCGTTGTGATAAGACCGTTGGGGCCAGATGAGACGTTTACCAACACCCCGGAAGGTTTTACATGCTCATATGAGTGGCATCTAAAAAATGGGATAAACCTGCCTCTTTATCCATTTTTCCAATTCGTACTTTCCCATTAGGGGATTTCTTTAGGCCAATGCGGGCCTATCTTTGTGAGGATCCTGACCTGTCTGTACAACAGCAAAGAAAAGGGCCAACACAAGACAAACATATCCAGTATACACGTACCAGAGATGAAAGATGGTTGTTTTCTCTACTCTGTCAGGATGTAACAACGCCCAATAATTGTGGCACGATTCAGGACGGTCCCAATAGTGTAAAACTTGCTCCAAATGCAAACGCTCTTTCTCACAGGGAGGAAAGTAATACTCCACTGAAGACAGAGAAAAAAAAGTCAGTGCGAGAAAGAGCGTTTGCGTTTAGAGCAGGTTTTACACTATTGGGACCGTCCTGAAACCTGCCACAATTATTGGGCGTTGTTACATCCAGACATAGTAGAGAAAACAACCATCTTTCATCTCCTTGGTACGTGTATACTGGATGTGTTTATCTTGTGTTGGCCCTTTTCTTTGTTGTTTTCTTTTATTACTGCGTTGTGTGTGATCGATTGTTGGTATCATTCTTGGGCAGGTAAGAGAACATTTAATACTGTGCAAGCGATGACAAAAACCAAGCTAGGTCGGCTGTTGAACCAGGTTTTTCAGTAAGGAACCAAAAAGGCGAAACTGGCTCGGGATGCGAGCGGGAAGTTGGTACGGTCCTTCGTTGTTCAAGAGAAAGTCCCCCACTCATATCATGATGAGCTGAATGCTCGTTAGGTGGTGACTCACATTGTGAGTGCTCCTGAGAGTCTCGTCGAACCTAAACATCGTCAGGCTGACAAAGGGGTAGGCCAGGGAAAGAATAAGAAGGAAGGGAAAAGGAAAGCAAAAAGGCCTACTGAGGCTCGCAAGTCGAAGAAGAAATCTTCTACGTTACCAAAATCAAAGTCGACGTCGTCAATGTCGCGTTCTGGAAGTTGTTCTAGATCAATGGTGGGCCTAAGTGATTCAGATACAGAGACAGTGATCTTAAGTGATTCTCTTGATAATGCGTTGCCCAGTAGAGGCGTGCAGTTACCCCTACTCGACGCGATCGTGTGCCAACTCCCACTTGCGCTCCCTATCGAAGGGAATCAGGCTGAGAAGACTATTGCTGCATCGTCTGTTTCTCAAGCCGTCATTTCTAATCCAAATGCATTCGACTCAACGGCCCCTGATCTGTCAAAGGATCTGGTAAATCATTTTCTCAGTTTTGGTAAGAAGGTCGTTACGCCAGAATTGGCTAAGGCGCAGCGGCTTCGTGCTGTCGAATTAGGTTGGGGGAGAGCATGGGCTAAGCTGATGGTAGATGCTGTGTGATTGTGCATGATATGCATCAGCAGATTCTGATGGATAGGGGCATTGACGGCTCAGACAGTCTTGATCAAGCTAGCAAACAGGTTAGTGTCTCGAAGTAGAGATGAAGAAGTTGACTGAGTCCAAGATGAGGACGCAAAATGCATTATTTAGGAGTGCTGCCTCTGAGGATGTGAACAAAAAGAAGATGGCAGAGTTTGAGCGTCGCGTCGGAGAGCTTACCACGTCCAAGATTGAACTAGAGAAAATGGTAGCCGAGGTGCGGTCAAACTTAGATGCTGCCCACATTCGTCTGGATACGCAGGAGGAATGACATCTAGGGGATGTGAAGAAAATTGAGGACTTGCAAGGGAGGCTGAATAGTATTCAACTTGAGCTGGACGCACTTCGAAGCCAACATAAAGGAGATCGTGCTAAGTTGGAAGAAGAATGTGCTCTGTTGAGATCATCTATCTTGGATGAAGGTTCACTCGCCAAGCTCGAGGAAAAGGCGGTGGAAACCTTTCTTGTGTCCGAGAGGTACACGTAGCTGAAGTTTCAGATAGTGCTCCGAATGATGAAGGTATTGGAGAAATTCAAATACTTTGATGCGAAACACTACCGGGCTGATCGGGTGGCGGGTATGCTTCAGCTGCTTAATGAAGATGACGACGGTGAGGAAATGGAGGGAGAAGATGAGGAAGAAGAAAATGTTGGTGTTGAGGAATCAGAGAAAGAGCCAGAGAACGTGGGAGACGAGGACGTTGCAGCGGACAAAGATGTCGCAGCGGATAAGGATCTAAACTGGTTCTTCCACATAAGTCAAATCCTCCCGTATAGGGAGCTGATAAGGTGTCAAAACATGAGACGGATCAGAAATATACTTCCACAACATACACACATGGCCATCTCAGAAGGTAGTGCCAACCTATATGCCACCACACCCATTCGTCCAATAACCTCATACGGACCGATATAACATGGGCAGAGTTTGCCCCATTTTTTGAACTTTACAACACATTTCCAAGGAGATCATTTCAAAAATACACAATCACCAACCTCAAACTCGAGGTCTTTCCTCCATACATCAGCATAACTCTTTTGTCATTCTTATGCAGCGTTCAACCTATCTCAATTGATTTAAATATCCTCTGAGGTGTCTTTCACTATGTCATGACCAATAAATCACCTTTCCCCTACTTCATTACAACAAAACAGAGTTCAACATTGTTTTCCATATAAAGCTTCATATGGAGCCATCCCGATGCTGGCCTGATAACTGTTGTTGTAAGCAACCTCTATCAGATGAAGTTGTTGATCCCAATTTCTTTTAAACTATAGAACATAGGACCATAACATGTCCTCTAAGGGTAGAAAGCTGCATTAAAATGTAATATGGTCCCCAGTGCCTTTTGCAAAGCTCGCCAAAATTTTGATGCGAACTGAGTATCCCGATTAGAAACTATATACACAGGCCCTTCGTGCAATCTCACAATCTTTGCCATATATAAGTTTGCTAATTTACTCACAGAGAGTTTTCCTGGAAGAGTTAGGAAATGAAATGATTTCGTAAGGTGATCAATAATTACCCAAATACCAGTATTACCATTGGATGTACGAGGTAGATGAAATACAAAGTCCATGGTAATATGCTCCTACTTCCAAACCAGAATCTCTAAAGGTTGCAATTTTCCAGCAGGTTTCTGCCGCTTTGCCTTCACCTGTTGACAAATAAAGTATTTTTGTTATTTCTCTCTTCATGTTACGCCACCAGTAACAAGATTTAAGTGTCCGAAATATTTTTGTACTAACCGAATGCATGGCATAGGATGAAGAATAAGCTTTATCAAGTATTTCCTTCTTTAGTTCATCATTCCTTGGAACACACAATCTTTCTCTGAACATTACGTTACCGTCATTCCTTAGTCGAAATTCTATTGGTTCACCATTTTGAATAATATTCTTTTTACTCAACCGATAGGAATCCATATCCTGGATCTCTCGCACTTGATCGGACCTGGAAACTGGCTAACAGTATTCCATCATCTCTCCATTCCAGTTCTGATCTCGTAGCTCGCAACTTAACTAACAGTGATACTCTTGCAACACATACATGAAATAGAGGGGCTCCAGATTTTCTACTAAGGGCATCTGCCACAACGTTGGCTTTTCTTGGATGGTACTCAAAAGTACAGTCATAATCATTAATTAACTTCATCTATCTTCGTTGCCTCCTGTTTAAATATGGTTGAGTACGCAGGTAAGTAAGACTATTGTGATCAGTGTAAATCTTGCACTGCGCTCCATATAAGTAGTGCATCCAACGCTTCAGTGCTAACACAATGGTGGCTAGCTCAAGATCATGTGTATGATAATTAACTTCATGGGCCTTCATTTGTCTGGAACCATATGCAACGACCTTGCCATGCTACATCAAAACACAGCCTAGACCTAATTTTGAAGTGTCACTATAAATGACATATTCCCCACTTTCGTCAGGTAATGTCAACACTGGTGTCGTGGTCAATCTTTCTTTCAAGGTCAGATAACTCTCTTCACAGGTATCAGACCACTCAAATTTGACACCCTTCTTCATCAATCGGGTAAGCGAAGTCACAATTCGCGAGAAGTCTTGTACAAAACGGCTATAAACTCTTTTAAGTCAAGATTAAGCTCACAATTCTATAAACATGACTATGTCAAGATTAAGTTCTCCCATGTTTTTATGAAAACCTTTTAGTTACTATTATAAGATATTGTGAATTTGTAAAACAATCCTGAAATGAGGCTAGAACAAAAGGTTGTGCTTCATCGGAAAAAGATGTTTGTGAAACAGTTTTCAACTTTTTGATATATTGCACCCACAAAACTATATTTAAGCAAATTCCTTGTTACCCCCCTAAGCTTTTCTCTAGACATCATGTTGCTCCCTCTACTTTCAAATTTACCCCTCCATCTTTTACTTTTCAATTTGTCGTGGCCCTCTCCCCATTTAACATCCACCCAGAATGTTAAGTGATGACATGGAGTTTGCCATCTCACGATGTGGGTCCCATATCATACTTTAAAAACCTAAATTACCCTCACTTGTATTTCTCCTAATTGAAGTAAGAACCAAACCCTAATCACGTCCTAAATCGATTGTGCCTCCTCCACTGATTAGCTACATTGATCATAATTGTTTACGACCATGACCAGCCCTTGGCTTCTTCCCATTTTTGCATCATGATTCTTATTTCTTCTCACCTCCTTCTCGATACTCCACATTCTTAACTAAACAATATTATTTCACTACCAGGATCGAGTTCAAAATGGAACCCAGAAAACTGATTTCTGGGCTTGAAGTCATAAAAAATGGTGGAGCCTTGGCTTGTTGAATGGGTACTAAGAGTAGTAGATGGAGGCCATGAAGTCCTTTTCTATGGTAAGTTTATGCGATTTGATACAATAATGATTTTGGGGTACTGTTAGGTTTGCAAAATGGATTTGAAAAATGAATACTATTTAGTAAATATTGTCTATTGTTCGCCTATACAGCTGGATTTTGGTATGGGAAGATGGGTTTAGTGTATACTAATGAATAATAAAATGTCTATGCTATTGTTTTCTATATGTGCATCTCATTTTAGGTTCGGATATATAGAAATGATGTGGGTATAGGTTTGAGGTTTAGGGAAGATGAATGTTGTCTGTATATATAAATTTAGTTCATTTATTTAATGTAATTTGACTTTGATATTGATGGAGTTGGTGGTTGTTTAAGTTGTGTGGTTGGTCTTTATGGCTTTGTAGTGTTTTAGTGGCTTTATTTGGTAGCTTTGTTGACTAGAATGACTATGAATGCAGATAGTGGAGACTACTTTACCGTAAAGATGCATCACAGTGGTTGTATAAGAGAGAACAATTATGTGGGGGGAAGGCTAACTTCTACGACTACGTTGATAAGAAAAAGATGTAGTTAACTTAACTGAATGACATGGTGAAAGGACTTAATATTGGTTGTGCTGGTCAGAGGATTGATTATTGGTTTTGCAATGGTCTTAAAGATGAAGGGATGACTACAATGGAATGTGATGGTGATGTCAAGAGCATGTGTAACCTTGTGCCAAAGACCAGGTTAATTATAATATACTTGAATCATATTAAAGAAGCAAGTGAAGATGTATTTGGCGAAGTTTGGGTTGGGAATGAAGAAGTTGAAGCTGAACATGAATTTGGAGGATATTGGAAATTTCTTAATGATAGTGAAGAAGATGAGGATTACATACCACCCTGCATAGAGTTTAGAGGAGATGACTATGATCATTATGGTTTGGATGAAGACATTGTTATAAAAGAAACAATTGTTGGAGAAAAGTTCAACTCATGTGTTGCACAAGCTTTAGATATGCAAATTGTTCGCGATTCTCTTTCAATAGACAATGAACTTGAAGATCATGGATCAATGTTTGAGGCTGTTGACTTTGATGAAGAAATGATAGGAGTTGAAGATGGATTCCCAAAGTTTAACCCTAAAATTGACATGAAAGATCCAAAATTTAGGAAATGTTTGAAGTTTGCAACCTCGGCAATCTTGAGAGCAACTGTAAGGGAGAGGGCAATTCAGGATGGATAGGAAACATGGTTTTACAAGAGTGATCGAAAAAGGGTCAGGGTAATTTGTAAAGTCGATAACTGCCCATTTTACCTATTTTCCTCCAAGATGCAATACGAGGAGACATTGATTATCAAGACATATGTCGAAGAACATGAATGTTAGAGAGTCAATCCAAATAGAATGGTGAACAAACCCTACCTACTGACCAAGTTTTTAAACTTGATATGGCTCAACCCAGCATAAAGATAGGTAATTTATCAAATTTGTTGTGCATGAAACTGTTAATAGTTTAGGGAAGGTGTTTAATGGTTGAGGAAAATTCATAATTTACTAGTTTAGATTATATGTTAAATTATTGTCTATGAAACTGTTATAGTATATTTTATTTTGTGATTAGAGAAAGTCTTCTCTTTAGTTCCACTTTTTATATTCTTTTTCCTTCTATTCCTTAACCATACATGATTATATGATTCAGAAGCACTTGCACATATTATGGGAGCAGGAGTCAAGTCTAAGGTGTCAGTCCAACAAGCTTATAGGACTAAGAGGGATGTATTACAAATTCTAGAGAAGTCTATGAGGGAGCAATATGCTAGGGTGAGAAATTATGGGTATAAGTAGATAAATGCCGACTTAAACACTACTGTTGACATTAGATGCGTCAAGCCTAAGGTGTCCATATTACCTATTTGCCTCAAAGATGCAATACGAGGACACATTGATTATCAAGACATATGTAAGGAACATGAATGTTGGATAGTCATTCCAAATCGAATGGTGAAGAAACCGTACCTACTGACCAAATTGATAAACTTGATATGGCTCACCCACACCATAAAGATAGCTAATTTATCAAATTTGTTGTGCATGACACTGTTAATGGTTTAGGAAAGGTGTTTAATGGTTGAAGAAATGTCACAATTTACTAGTTTAGATTATATGTTAAATTGTTGTGTATGAAACTGTTATAGTATATTTTATTTTGTGATTAGAGAAAGTCTTCTCTTTAGTTCCACTTTTTATATTCTTTTTCCTTCTATTCCTTAACCATAAATGATTATATGATGCAGAAGCACTTGCACATATTATGGGAGCAGGCGTCAAGTATAAAGTGTCAGTCCAACAAGCTTATAGGACTAAGAGGGATGCATTACAAATTCTAGAGAAGTCTGTGAGGGAGCAATATGCTAGGGTGAGAAATTATGGGTATCAGTTGATAAATGTCGACTTAAACACTACTGTTGACATTAGATGCGTCAAGTCTAAGGTGCCAATTTTACCTATTTGCCTCAAAGATGCAATACGAGGACAGATTGATTATCAAGACATATGTCTAGGAACATGAATGATGGAGAGTCCATCCAAATCGAATGGTGAAGAAACCCTACCCACTAACTAAGGTTTTAAACTTGATGTGGCTCAACCAACCTATACAGATAGGTAATTTATCAAAATTGTTGTGCATGAAACTGTTAATGGCTTAGGGAAGGTGTTTAATGGTTGAGGAAATGTCACAATTTACAGTTTAGATTATATGTTAAATTGTTGTGTATGAAACTGTTATAGTATATTTTATTTTGTATTAGAGATAGCCTTCTCTTTAGTTCCACTTTTTATATTCTTTTTCCTTCTATTCATTAACCATACATGATTATATGATGCAGAATCACTTGCACATATTATAGGAGCAGGCGTCAAGTCTAAGGTCAGTCCAACAAGCTTATAGGACTAAGAGGGATGCATTACAAATTCTAGAGAAGTTTATGAGGGAGCAATATGCAAGGGTGAGAAATTATGGGTATCAGTTGATAAATGCCAACTTAAACACTACTATTGACATTAGATGCGTCAAGTCTAAGGTGCCAATTTTACCTATTTGCCTCAAAGATGCAATACGAGGACACATTGATTATCAAGACATATGTCGAGGAACATGAATATTGAATAGTCAATCCAAATCGAATGGTGAAGAAACCGTACCTACTGACCAAGTTCTTAAACTTGATATGGCTCACCCAAACCATAAAGATAGGTAATTTATAAAATTGGTTGTCCATGAAACTGTTAATGGTTTAGGAAAGGTGTTTAATGGTTGAGGAAATGGCACAATTTACTGGTTTAAATTATATGTTAAATTGTTGTGTATGAAACTATTATAGTATATTTTATTTTGTGATTAGAGAAAGTCTTCTCTTTAGTTCCACTTTTTATATTCTTTTTCCTTCTATTCCTTAACCATATATGATTATATGATGCAGAATCACTTGCACATATTATGGGAGCAGGCGTCAAGTCTAAGGTGTTAGTCCAACAAGCTTGTAGGACTAAGAAGGATGCATTACAAATGCTAGAGAAGTCTATGAGGGAGCAATATGCTAGGGTGAGAAATTACTGGTATCAATTGATAAATGCCGACTTAAACACTACTGTTGACATTAGATGCGTCAAGTATAAGGTGCCCATTTTACCTATTTGCCTCAAAGATGCAATACGAGGACACATTGATTATCAAGACATATGTCGAGGAACATGAATGTTGAATAGTCAATCCAAATCGAATGGTTAAGAAACCGTACCTACTGAGCAAGTTTTTAAACTTGATATGGCTCACCCAAACCATAAAGATAGGTAATTTATGAAATTTGTTGTGCATGAAACTGTTAATGGTTTCGGGAAGGTGTTTAATGGTTGAGGAAATGTCATAATTTACTGTTTAGATTATATGTTAAATTGTTGTTTATGAAAATTTTATAGTATATTTTATTTTCTGATTAGAGAAAGTCTTCTCTTTAGTTCCACTTTTTATATTCTTTTTCCTTCTATTCCTTAACCATACATGATTATATGATGCAGAAGCACTTGCACATATTATGGAAGCAGGCGTCAAGTCTAAGGTGTCAGTCCAACAAGCTTATAGGACTAAGAGGGATGCATTAAAAATTCTAGAGAAGTCTGTGAGAGAGCAATATGCGAGGGTGAGAAATTATGGGTATCAGGTTATAAATGCCGACTTAAACACTACTGTTGACATTAGATGCGTCAAGTCTAAGGTGCCAATTTTACCTATTTGCCTTAAAGATGCAATACGAGGACAGATATTATCAAGACATATGTCTAGGAACATGAATGATGGAGAGTCAATCCAAATCGAATGGTGAAGAAACCCTACCCACTGACTAAGGTTTTAAACTTGATATGGCTCAACCAACCTATAAAGTTACGTAATTTATCAAAATTGTTGTGCATGAAACTGTTAATGGCTTAGGGAAGGTGTTTAATGGTTGAGGAAATGTCACAATTTACTTGTTTAGATTATATGTTAAATTGTTGTGTATGAAACTATTATAGTATATTTTATTTTGTATTAGAGATAGCCTTCTCTTTAGTTCCACTTTTTATATTCTCTTTCCTTCTATTCCTTAACCATACATGATTATATGATGCAGAATCACTTGCACATATTATGGGAGCAGGCGTCAAGTGTAAGGTCAGTCCAACAAGATTATAGGACTAAGAGGGAAGCATTACAAATTCTATAGAAGTTTATGAGGGAGCAATATGCTAGGGTGAGAAATTATTGGTATCAGTTGATAAATGCCAACTTAAACACTACTGTTGACATTAGATGCGTCAAGTCTAAGGTGCCAATTTTACCTATTTGCCTCAAAGATGCAATACGAGGACAGATTGATTATCAAGATATATGTCTAGGAACATGAATGATGGAGAGTCAATCCAAATCGAATTGTGAAGAAACCCTACCCACTGACTAAGGTTTTAAGCTTGATATGGCTCAACCAACCTATAAAGATTGGTAATTTATCAAACTTGTTGTGCAGGAAACTGTTAATGGCTTAGGGAAAGTGTTTAATGGTTGAGGAAATGTCACAATTTACTGTTTAGATTATATGTTAAATTGTTATTTATGAAACTGTTATAATATATTTTCTTTTGTGATTAGAGAAAGTCTTCTCTTTAATTCCAATTTTTATATTCTTTTTCATTCTATTCCTTAACCATACATGATTATATGATGCAGAAGCACTTGCACATATTATGGGAGCAGGCGTCAAGTCTAAGGTGTCAGTCCAACAAGCTTATAGGACTAAGAGGGATGCATTCCAAATTCTAGAAAAGTTAATGAGGGAGCAATATGCTAGGGTGAGAAATTATGGGTATGAGTTGATAAATGCCGACTTAAACACTACTGTTGACATTAGATGGGTCATGTCTAAGGTGCCAATTTTACCTATTTGCCTCAAAGATGCAATATGAGGACACTTTGATTATCAAGACATATGTCGAGGAACATAAATGTTGAATAGTCAATCCAAATCGAATTGTGAAGAAACCCCACCTACTGACCAAGTTTTTAAACTTGATTTGGCTGAACCCAACAATAGTGATCGGTAATTTATCAAATTTGTTGTGCATGAAACTGTTAATAGTTTAGGGAAGGTGTTTAATGGTTGAGGAAATATCACAATTTACTGTTTAGATTATATGTTAAATTGTTATTTATGAAACTGTTATAATATATTTTATTTTATGATTAGAGAAAGTCTTCTCTTTAGTTCAACTTTTTATATTCTTTTTCATTCTATTCCTTAACCATACATGATTATACGATGCATAAGCACTTGCACATTTTATGGGAGCAGGCGTCAAGTCTAAGGTGTCAGTCCAACAAGCTTATAGGACTAAGAGGGATGCATTACAGATTCTAGAGAAGTCTATGAAGGAACAATATGCTAGTGTGAGAAATTATGGGTATCAGTTGATAAATGTCGACTTAAACAATACTGTTGACATTAGATGCGTCAAGTCTAAGGTGCCCATTTAACCTATTTGTCTCAAAGATGCAATACGAGGACACATTGATTATCAAGACATATGTCTAGGAACATGAATGTTGGAGAGACAATCCAAATCGAATGGTGAAGAAACCCTACCTACTGACCAAGTTTTTAAACTTGATATGGCTCAACCCAACCATAAAGGTAGGTAATTTATGAAATTTTTTGTGGAAGGTGTTTACTGGTTGAGAAAATGTCACAATTTACTGGTTTAGATTATATGTAAAATTGATGTGTATGAAACTGTTATAGTATATTTTATTTTGTGAGTAGAGAAAGCCTTCTCTTTAGTTCCACTTTTTATATTCTTTTTCCATCTATTCCTTAACCAGATATGATTATATGGTGCAGAATCACTTGCACATATTATGGGAGCAGGCGTCAAGTCTAAGGTGTCAGTCCAACAAGCTTATAGGACTAAGAAGGATGCATTACAAGAGCTAGAGAAGTCTATGAGGGAGCAATATGCTAGGGCGAGAAATTATGGGTATCAGTTGATAAATGCCGACTTAAACACTACTGTTGACATTAGATACGTCAAGTCTAAGGTGCCGATTTTACCTATTTGCCTTAAAGATGAAATACGAGGACACATTGATTATCAAGAGACATATGTCGAGGAACATGAATGTTAAATAGTCATTCCAAATCGAATGGTGAAGAAACCGTACCTACTGACCAAGTTTTTAAACTTTATATGGCTTACCCCAACCATAAAGATAGGTAATAAATAAAATTTGTTGTGCATGAAACTTTTAATAGTTTAGGAGAGGTGTTTAATGATTAAGAAAATGTCACAATTTACTGGTTTAGATTATATGTTAAATTGTTGTGTATAAAACTGTTATAGTATATTTTATTTTGTGATTATAGAAAGCCTTCTCTTTAGTTCCACTTTTTATATTCTTTTTCCTTCTATTCCTTAACCATACATGATAATATGATACATAACCGCTTGCACATATTATGGGAGCAGGCGTCAAGTCAAAGGTGTCAGTCCAACAAGCTTATAGGACTAAGAGGGATGCATTACAAATGCTAGAGAAGTCAATGAGGCAGTAATATGCTAGGGTGAGAAATTATGGGTATCAGTTGATAAATGCCGACTTAAACACTACTGTTGACATTAGATGCATCAAGTCTAAGGTGCCAATTTTACCTATTTTCCTCAAAGATGCAATACGAGGACACATTGATTATCATGACATATGTCGAGGAACAGGAATGTTGAATAATCAATCCAAATCGATCAATGGTGAAGAAACCCTACCTGCTGACTAAGGTTTTAAACTTGATATGGCTCAACCCAACTATAAAGATAGGTAATATATAAAATTTGTTGTGCATGAAACTGTTATTGGTTTAGGAGATGTGTTTAATGATTGAGGAAATGTCACAATTTACTAGTTTAGATTATATGTGAAATTGTTGTGTATGAAACTATTATAGTATATTTTATTTTGTGATTAGAGAAAGCCTTCTCTTTAGTTCCACTTTTTATATTCTTTTTCCTTCTATTCCTTAACCAGATATGATTATATGATGCAGAATCACTTGCACATATTATGAGAGCAGGCGTCAAGTCTAAGGTGCCAGTCCAACAAGCTTATAGGACTAAAAAGGATGCATTACAAGAGCTAGAGAAGTCTATGAGGGTGCAATATGCTAGGGCGAGAAATTATGGGTATCAGGTTATAAATGCCGACTTAAACACTACTATTGACATTAGATACGTCAAGTCTAAGGTGCCCATTTTACATATTTGCCTTATAGATGGAATACGAGGACACATTGATTATCAAGAGACATATGTCGAGGAACATGAATGTTGAATAGTCATTCCAAATCGAATGGTGAAGAAACCGTACCTACTGACCAAGTTTTTAAACATCATATGGCTCACCCCAACCATAAAGATAGGTAATATATAAAATTTGTTGTGCATGAAACTGTTAATAGTTTAGGAGAGGTGTTTAATGATTAAGGAAATATCACAATTTACTGGTTTAGATTATATGTTAAATTGTTGTGTAAGAAACTGTTATAGTATATTTTATTTTGTGATTAGAGAAAGCCTTCTCTTTAGTTCCACTTTTTATATTCTTTTTCCTGCTATTCCTTAACCATACATGATTATATGATACAGAAGCGCTTGCACATATTATGGGAGCAGGCGTCAAGTCAAAGGTGTCAGTCCAACAAGCTTATAGGACTAAGAGGGATGTATTACAAGAGCTAGAGAAGTCTATGAGGGAGCAATATGCTAGGGCGAGAAATTATGGGTATCAGTTGATAAATGCCGACTTAAACACTACTGTTGACATTAGATGCATCAAGTCTAAGGTGCCCATTTTACCTATTTGCCTCAAAGATGCAATACGAGGACACATTGATTATCATGACATATGTCGAGGAACATGAATGTTGAATAGTCAATCCAAATCGATCAAATGGTGAAGAAACCCTACCTACTGACTAAGGTTTTAAACTTGATATGGCTCAACCCAACTATAAAGATAGGTAATTTATCAAAATTGTTGTGCATGAAACTGTTAATGGCTTAGGGAAGATGTTTAATGGTTGAGGAAATGTCACAATTTACTGTTTAGATTATATGTTAAATTATTGTGTATGAAACTGTTATAGTATATTTTATTTTGTGATTAGAGAAAGTCTCCTCTTTAGTACCACTTTTTATATTCTTTTTCCTTCTATTCCTTAACCATACATGATTATATGATGCAGAAGCACTTGCACATATTATGGGAGCAGGCGTCAAGTCTAAGGTGTCAGTCCAATAAGCTTATAGGACTAAGAGGGATGCATTACAAATTCTAGAGAAGTCTATAAGGGAGCAATATACTTGGATGAGAAATTATGGGTATCAGTTGATAAATGACGACTTAAAAATTACTGTTGACATTAGATGCATCAAGTCTAAGGTGCCAATTTTACCCATTTGCCTCAAAGATGCAATACGAGGACACATTGATTATCAAGACATTTGTCGAGGAACATGAATGTTGAACAGTCAATCCAAATCGAATGGTGAAGAAACCGTACCTACTGAGCAAGTTTTTAAACTTGATATGGCTCACGCAAACCATAAAGATAGGTAATTTATCAAATTTGTTGTGCATGAAACTGTTAATGGCTTAGGGAAAGTGTACATTAGATATGTCAAGTCTAAGGTGCCCATTTTACCTATTTGCCATAAAGATGGAATACGAGGACACATTGATTATCAAGAGACATATGTCGAGGAACATGAATGTTGAATAGTCATTCCAAATCGAATGGTGAAGAAACCATACCTACTGACCAAGTTTTTAAACTTGATATGGCTCACCCCAACCATAAAGATAGGTAATATATAAAATTTGTTGTGCATGAAACTGTTAATAGTTTAGGAGAGGTGTTTAATGATTAAGGAAATATCACAATTTACTGGTTTAGATTATATGTTAAATTGTTGTGTATGAAACTGTTCTAGTATATTTTATTTTGTGATTAGAGAAAGCCTTCTCTTTAGTTCCACTTTTTATATTCTTTTTCCTTCTATTCCTTAACCATACATGATTATATGATACAGAAGCGCTTGCACATATTATGGGAGCAGGCGTCAAGTCAAAGGTGTCAGTCCAACAAGCTTATAGAACTAAGAAGGATGCATTACAAGAGCTAGAGAAGTCTATGAGGGAGCAATATGCTAGGGCGAGAAATTATGGGTATCAGTTGATAAATGCCGACTTAAACACTACTATTGACATTAGATACATCAAGTCTAAGGTGCCCATTTTACCTATTTGCCATAAAGATGGAATACGAGGACACATTGATTATCAAGAGACATATGTCGAGGAACATGAATGTTGAATAGTCATTCCAAATCGAATGGTGAAGAAACCGTACCTACTGACCAAGTTTTTAAACATCATATGGCTCACCCCAACCATAAAGATAGGTAATATATAAAATTTGTTGTGCATGAAACTGTTAATAGTTTAGGAGAGCTGTTTAATGATTAAGGAAATATCACAATTTACTGGTTTAGATTATATGTTAAATTGTTGTGTATGAAACTGTTATCGTATATTTTATTTTGTGATTAGAGAAAGCCTTCTCTTTAGTTCCACTTTTTATATTCTTTTTCCTACTATTCCTTAACCATACATGATTATATGATACAGAAGCACTTGCACATATTATGGGAACAGGCGTCAAGTCAAAGGTGTCAGTCCAACAAGCTTATAGGACTAAGAGGGATGTATTACAAGAGCTAGAGAAGTCTATGAGGGAGCAATATGCTAGGGCGAGAAATTATGGGTATCAGTTGATAAATGCCGACTTAAACACTACTATTGACATTAGATACGTCAAGTCTAAGGTGCCCATTTTACCTATTTGCCTTAAAGATGGAATACGAGGACACATTGATTATCAAGAGACATATGTCGAGGAACATGAATGTTGAATAGTCATTCCAAATCGAATGGTGAAGAAACCATACCTACTGACCAAGTTTTTAAACTTGATATGGCTCACCCCAACCATAAAGATAGGTAATATATAAAATTTGTTGTGCATGAAACTGTTAATAGTTTAGGAGAGGTGTTTAATGATTAAGGAAATATCACAATTTACTGGTTTAGATTATATGTTAAATTGTTGTGTATGAAACTGTTCTAGTATATTTTATTTTGTGATTAGAGAAAGCCTTCTCTTTAGTTCCACTTTTTATATTCTTTTTCCTTCTATTCCTTAACCATACATGATTATATGATACAGAAGCGCTTGCACATATTATGGGAGCAGGCGTCAAGTTAAAGGTGTCAGTCCAACAAGCTTATAGAACTAAGAAGGATGCATTACAAGAGCTAGAGAAGTCTATGAGGGAGCAATATGCTAGGGCGAGAAATTATGGGTATCAGTTGATAAATGCCGACTTAAACACTACTATTGACATTAGATACATCAAGTCTAAGGTGCCCATTTTACCAATTTGCCATAAAGATGGAATACGAGGACACATTGATTATCAGGAGACATATGTCGAGGAACATGAATGTTGAATAGTCATTCCAAATCGAATGGTGAAGAAACCGTACCTACTGACCAAGTTTTTAAACATGATATGGCTCACCCCAACCATAAAGATAGGTAATATATAAAATTTGTTGTGCATGAAACTGTTAATAGTTTAGGAGAGGTGTTTAATGATTAAGGAAATATCACAATTTACTGGTTTAGATTATATGTTAAATTGTTGTGTAAGAAACTGTTATAGTATATTTTATTTTGTGATTAGAGAAAGCCTTCTCTTTAGTTCCACTTTTTATATTCTTTTTCCTGCTATTCCTTAACCATACATGATTATATGATACAGAAGCGCTTGCAGATATTATGGGAGGAGGCGTCAAGTCAAAGGTGTCAGTCCAACAAGCTTATAGGACTAAGAGGGATGCATTACAAATGCTAGAAAAGTCAATGAGGCAGTAATATGCAAGGGTGAGAAATTATGGGTATCAGTTGATAAATGCCGACTTAAACACTACTGTTGACATTAGATGCATCAAGTCTAAGGTGCCCATTTTACCTATTTGCCTCAAAGATGCAATACGAGGACACATTGATTATCATGACATATGTCGAGGAACATGAATGTTGAATAGTCAATCCAAATCGATCAAATGGTGAAGAAACCCTACCTACTGACTAAGGTTTTAAACTTGATATGGCTCAACCCAACTATAAAGATAGGTAATTTATCAAAATTGTTGTGCATGAAACTGTTAATGGCTTAGGGAAGATGTTTAATGGTTGAGGAAATGTCACAATTTACTGTTTAGATTATATGTTAAATTATTGTGTATGAAACTGTTATAGTATATTTTATTTTGTGATTAGAGAAAGTCTCCTCTTTAGTACCACTTTTTATATTCTTTTTCCTTCTATTCCTTAACCATACATGATTATATGATGCAGAAGCACTTGCACATATTATGGGAGCAGGCGTCAAGTCTAAGGTGTCAGTCCAATAAGCTTATAGGACTAAGAGGGATGCATTACAAATTCTAGAGAAGTCTATAAGGGAGCAATATACTTGGATGAGAAATTATGGGTATCAGTTGATAAATGACGACTTAAAAATTACTATTGACATTAGATGCATCAAGTCTAAGGTGCCAATTTTACCCATTTGCCTCAAAGATGCAATACGAGGACACATTGATTATCAAGACATTTGTCGAGGAACATGAATGTTGAACAGTCAATCCAAATCGAATGGTGAAGAAACCGTACCTACTGAGCAAGTTTTTAAACTTGATATGGCTCACGCAAACCATAAAGATAGGTAATTTATCAAATTTGTTGTGCATGAAACTGTTAATGGCTTAGGGAAAGTGTTTAATGGTGGAGGAAATGTCACAATTTACTGTTTAGATTATATGTTAAATTGTTGTGTATGAAACTGTTATAGTATATTTTATTTTGTGATTAGAGAAAGCCTTCTCTTTAGTTCCAGTTTTTATATTCTTTTTCCTTCTATTCCTTAACCATAGATGATTATATGATGCAGAAGCACTTGCACATGGTGATGTCCCGAACCAGAATCAGTTTAGTAAACGGCTTAATTCTCAAGATTATGCGTAATCTCTGTTTTCCGTATATTGGTTTATTTACCGATTTTATTCACGACTGCCAAGAATCTGGGTTGGGTCTCTTTTCGAGAGTTGTTGTACACGTGATTTCGAGTTTGTGGGCGGTTCCGGATGAATATTTCGATGACTGAGTAATATAATATGAATATTTGAAGTTTCAGAATATCGTCGAGTTTATCCGTTCGTATCGAGTTTATCCGAATTGTAATGGTTATCCGTTTTGGACCGTCGATCATCCCGAGACGCGAGTATAAATATCAGAAATATTCGAAAATTGTCGAAAAACACTGTTCGGGAAGTTTGACCGACGTTGACCGTTGACCGTGGAGGAATTTTCGGACCGTTTGGATTCTCCAGCGGACTTGCCGATTCCGGCCGTTTTAGGCCACGACTTTGGAAGGTAAAATGTTCTCCTCGTGATTCTAAGCTGTTTAGAACTTGGAATTTCTTGATTTGGTTGAGAATTGAGGGAGAAATGTTGATTTGAAAACTGTGGAATTCCGGCCCGTTTTGGGTTTTGTGGACGGAGGTGCTCCGGCAATGGTGGTGGCCGGAGAGTTGGGGGTTTCTACTCGTGGGGCCACGACGGTTCTTTTGGAAGTGGTCTCGAAGGCCGCCGTGCGCCGTGGACGGAGAACGGAGGAGATCGCCGTCGGTGGAGGAAACTTGTGGGTTTCGAGCTGATTTCCGCCCAATCCCGCCGGAATTGACCCTTGTCACAGTTGTGAGATGTGTTGTACTCATCAAGATGAAGCTCCGGCGACCGTTGACTTTTTGGAAATGTGTCGAGTTATATATGTCGTTTCGCTCGTATTCGTGCCCTGATCGTCGCCTTTAGGTTTTCAAGTTGATTTGGGTATCGGATTTTCAGTCGAGGGTTTTGAGTGGAGATTTCAGGAATTTCGTAGATTATTTTTGTTTCAGTTCTACATTTCCGGGAACGGTTGGTTTCCGAGGTGTGGTATAGTGTTGTGAATTGTGATTTTGTTCAGATATATTTTATGATTATTCAGGGGATCGAGATCATGCTTCGGGCAAGGGATCTTCCGCCGGACCACGTGATTAGCGCGAGTGCGCGCTTTGCTCACCTGTGAGTGGACACTTTTATATTTTCACAGTCGTTGCGAGTTCATGATTTTCCATATTTATTTATATACGATGTTAAGATTATTTATTATTTTCGGAGGTATTATTTTATGTTTTATGGTGATGGCATACTTGCATCGATGCTTCGGCTACTTGGCTGATCACCGGTAGTCTGACCAGAGTTGAGAGATTCCTCTAGGCAGGGTTGAGAGATTCCCCTGTTATGCCGCCGGGGTTGAGAGATTCCCCTGGCCTATCACCGTCGGGTTTGAGCGATCGCCTGGTCGTCGGGCTTAAGAGATTCGCCTGGCACTTCCATATATATTTTCCGAACTCGCTATACTTGTTTATTGTATATGAAATTGGTGAAAGGCATATGTTTATTTTCGTCCACTCACTCTAACGTTTTATTGCCTTTCCCCTGGGCTTTTCGGTTTCCGTGCCCAGTTTGCAGTTCGGATTCTGGTATCTTACGTCGCGGTCGGAGGCTAGTTGTTCGAGCTACCTGTCTTTTCCAGTAGGTTCCTTGTTTCGCCTACTGTTGTATATTTTGTATATATATACTAGAGGTCGCTCTGATACGATACTGATACATGTTTTATGTGGTTTTTCCTGGATTTTCTATATTATACAGTTATGTTTACTGTTTATTGCTATTGTTATGATATTGAGAAATCTGGATGGGATTGGTGCCCACGGTTTGGCTTTTGTGGCATAGGATGAAGTGTTATTTTCAGGGTGCAGGTAAAGGCAATTCTGCGTTAGTAGCGTTACTCTGTTGAAATTTTTATGGTTTTTGTTGGTTCGTGTTTTTAGAAGGGGTTTGATTCCGGTTTAGGAAACTAAATCGGGGTTGGGTCCTTTCAGCTTGGTATCAGAGCATTAGGTTGTCAGATTCTGTAGACTCTTGTAGTTGTGACGCTTAAGATATTTGAGTTTGTACAGCATGTCTGGAGCGATGACCCGACTGGCCAGCGGTACTCATCAATGCTTCGGGTGTTGTGTGTTCTCAAATATCTGAGGTCTCATGATTACGTTCCTTCTGCTTGTACCTAATGCTTATCTTGTATCAGTAGGATGCCTCATCAATGTGGTCCCCGTGTTGATCGGGAAGCGGATCCTGATGAGGATCGCCAGACGCACGACTTGTTGATGCGAGTGTTGCGTTTGGATGAGCGTTTTGACCCTGTGGTCAAAGCTCGTACTGCTGGTGCGACTGTCTTTTCAGGTTCAGCTGATCCTGAGATGTGTGAGGCATGGTTGGTTCAGGCTGAACGAGTTTGTGAGCGTCTGTGTTTTACCCCTGAGTAGATGACAGTGGCAGCAGTCGGATTACTTTAGTCAGATGCACACTTCTGGTGGGTTAGCACCGATCGGGTACCAGTTGATACTCCGTGGACTTTGTTCCGAGATTTGTTTATGCGGAGGTACTTCAACCAGGCTACCCAGCAGCGGAAGTATGAGGAGTTCACGAACTTGAGGCAGGGCAGTTTGTCTGTGCTTGAGTACCGGAACAGATTTACCCACTTATCTCGTTTTGCGCGTGACATGGTGGCTACTAAGGAAGCCAAGTGCCGCAGATTTGAGCTGGGTTTGAACTTGAACATCAAGGGGACTCTGACTACGATGCCTCGGAACAACTTCAATGAGTTTGTCAGTGCAGCACTCCGAGGTGAGGATATCGAAAAGGAAAGGCAGATCAGGTACCAGCCTAGACGGTTTGAGGATGGCGGACCGAGTCAGGGGCCTTCCAAGAGGCAGAGTTCTGATACTTCCGGTTCGGCTTCATCCTCGGGCAGTGGACCATATCGACCACCAGTTGGTGCACCGAGGCAGAGGCACAGATGGAGGAGAGATCGACCGCAACGACCATAGTCTGGTGAGGGTTCTAGCAGTTCTAGTTATCCTCGGCGTACCGGTGGCACTTTTGCCGTACCGAGGAAGTACCCATTGTGTAGTCTCTGCAACAAGCATCATTTTGGTCCATGTCAGCGAGGCCCTGTCGTTTGTTATCGTTGTGGTCAGGAGGGTCACTATGCGAGGGAATGTTTCCAGCTTGCTAGTGTTGGTGGACAGGCGGCCCAGAGTTCCGAAGGAGAGCGAGGTACCACTTTTGGGGCTCGACCAGTACAGTCTTCTGGTCAGGGTAGACAGCAGAGTCACCCTCAGCGTGAACGACTAGCCGGGCAGGCCAGGGTTCATGCCATGTCATTGCGCGAGGGCAGAGCTTCACCGGAGGTCGTTATCGGTACGTTGAATGTTTTCGGTTATCCAGTACTTACATTGTTAGATCCAGGTGCTACGTATTCATTCATGTCGTATAGACTATCATCTTTAGCTATTGTACCTGCATCTCCACTTCTGGGGTTGTGGAGAGTGTTGTATCCGTCCGGTGAGATTGTGAGTATTGGCTGGGTGTACCGAGACTCTGAGATTTTTATTGGAGGCCATGGCTTAGCCGCGGATTTGTTGTTGCTTGATATCGTCGATTTTGATTTGATCTTGGGTATGGACTTCATGGAGACACATTGGGCCATGTTTGACTGTCACAAGAAGGAGGTTGTGTTTCGACGACCAGGCTTTCCCCAGATATTGTTTCGGGGCGAGAAGAATACTTCATTGCCATGTGTGATTTCCGCGATAAAGGCGAATCTGATGATGAAGAAGGTTTGTGTTGCTTATTTAGCTCATGTTGTGGACACCACGGCGGTTGTGCCGGACATCGGTGGTATTGGGGTTGTTTCCGAGTTTCCAGATGTGTTTCCGGAGGAGTTACCGGGTATACCTCCAGTTCGGGAGATTGATTTCACTATTGAGCTATTACCGGGTACGGGACCCATATCTCAGGCACCGTATCGTATGGCGCCAGCAGAGTTGAAAGAGTTACAGATTCAACTTCAGGAGTTGCTGGAGAAGGGTTTTATTCGACCTAGTGTTTCGCCGTTGGGTGCCCCAGTGTTGTTTGTGCGGAAGAAGGATGGATCCATGCGGTTGTGCATCGATTACCGGAAGCTGAATCAGGTCACTGTAAAGAACAAGTATCCGTTGCCGCAGATTGACGACTTGTTTGATCAGCTCAAGGGAGCTTCAGTCTTTTCGAAGATTGATCTCAGGTCCGGATATCATCAGTTGAGAATCCGAGAGTCTGATGTGGCCATGACAACTTTCAGATCGCGGTATGGGCACTACGAGTTCTTGGTTATGCCGTTTGGGTTGACTAATTCCCCCGCAGCCTTTATGGACTTGATAAACCGGGTGTGTCAGACGGTTTCTGGACAAGTTCGTGATTGTGTTCATCGATGATATTTTGATCTATTCCAGGAGTGTGGGCCAGCATAAGAAGCATTTTCGAGCGGTGTTGCGGACTTTGCGGGACAATCAGTTGTTTGTGAAGTTCAGCAAGTGCGAGTTTTGGTTGGACAGTGTGAAGTTTCTGGGCCACGTGATATCGGCTGAGGGAGTCAGCGTTGATCCTGACAAGATCGAGGCCGTGCTGAATTGGAGTAGACCTACCATCGTACTGGAGATCCGGAGTTTCTTGGGTTTGGCAGGCTACTACCGACGCTTTGTGCAGGATTTTTCTGGGATTGCTACTCCACTGACCAAGTTGATGAAGAAAGGAGTCAAGTTTGAGTGGTCCGATGCATGTGAGGAGAGTTACTTGCTCCTAAAGGAAAAGTTAACTACTGCACCGGTTCTGACATTACAAGACGATAGCGGTGAGTTCGTGGTTTATAGTGATGTGTCGAAGTTAGGACTTGGTTGTGTGCTGATGCAACATGGCAGAGTTGTAGCTTACAGTTCCTGGCAACTGAAACCACACGAAGTCAACTATCCGACCCATGATTTGGAGTTGGCCTCTATTGTGTTAGCATTGAAGAGTTGGAGACATTACTTGTACGGAGCCCAGTGTAAGATTTACACTGATCACAAGAGTCTTACCTACTTGCGGACGCAGCCGGACTTGAACATGAGGCAACGCATATGGATGGAGTTAATTAACGACTATGATTGCACTTTCGAGTACCATCCACGGAAGGCCAATGTTGTTGCCGATGCACTCAGTCGGAAATCCGGAGCTTCGTTGTTCCATGTGTGTGTGGCTAGAGTATCTATGTTAGCCGAGCTTTGGGCTACGGGAGCCGAGTTCGAGTGAGATGACAAGGGAGCTTTGTTGGCCAGTTTTCAGGTTCGACCCGTGTTGGTTAATCAGGTTCGGGAAGCTCAGGATTCAGATTCCTACATGTTGGACAAGAAGACCATGATTCGGAATGGTGTACCAACAGAGTTTCGATTGAGTGATGATGGTACGTTGCTGTTTAGAGGCAGGTTATGCGTGCCCAGAGACGAGAGTTTAAAGAAGGAGATTCTGGATGAGGCTCATTGTTCGGCGTATGCGATGCATCCCAAAGGTACGAAGATGTTTCATACACTTCGAGCGTATTACTGGTGGTGTAATATGAAGCGGGAGATTGCCGCATATGTTAGCCGATGTTTGATCTGTCAGCAGGTTAAAGCATAGAGGCAGAAGCCTGTGGGAAAGTTACAGCCACTGGAGATTCCGGTTTGGAAATGGGAGCACATTACCATGGATTTCGTTTATTACCATGGATTTCGTTTATCAGTTGCCGCATACTTCGGCTGGCAACACTGGTATTTGGGTTATTGTGGATCGACTGACAAAATTCGCTCATTTTCTCGCACTTCCGGGGAAAATTTCAGTGGGCAGATTGGCCAAGCTGTATTTCTCAGAGATCGTTCGACTACACGGTGTGCCTGTATCTATTGTTTCTGACCGAGACAGTCAGTTTACTTCTAAGTTATGGTAGGCATTGCAGCGAGCCATGGGCACGAGATTGCGCTTCAGTACAACTTTTCATCCTCAGACCGACGGGCAGTCTGAGCGGACTATACAGACTCTTGAGGATATGTTGCGGTCTTGCGTTTTGCAGTTTCAAGGAAATTGGGACTAGCAATTACATTTGATTGAGTTCGCCTGCAACAATAGCTATCAGGCCAGTATCGAGATGGCACCGTACGAGGCTCTGTACGGGAGGCAGTGCCGCACTCCGTTGTGTTGGAGTGAGGTGGGCGAGCGATGGCTTATTGGCCCTGATCTGGTGAAGAGCACCATGGAGGATGCCCAGATTATCCGGGATAGATTGAAGATTGCCCAGGATCGCCAGAAGAGTTATGCGGACGTGAGGAGAAAGAGCCTCGAGTTCGATGTGGGCGATTGGGTCTTCCTGAAACTATCTCCGTGGAGGGGAGTTGTGCATTTCGGGAAGCGTGACAAGCTTCGACCACGATACATTGATCCGTACGAGATCACCGAGAGAGTTGATGCTGTGGCTTACAGACTTGAGCTACCGGCCGAAATGGCTCGTGTTCATGATGTTTTCCACGTTTCGATGTTACGGAAGTACATCCCAGATCCATCACATGTGTTAGTGCCACAGCAGCTACCGATCCGAGAGGATTTGTGTGACGACCCGAACCAGAATCAGATGTGTGTTTGGCACGATTCTCGAGATTTGGTTTTAGTCGCAGTTTTGCGATATTATGTGATTTGTCGATTCGATTCGCGACCTTGTTTTCAGTCGAGAATTTGAGTTGAGCGTCTTCACGGAAAGTGTAGAGTACGTGATTTCGAGTTCGTGGGTGGTTCCGGAAGATTTTTCCGATGACCGAGGAATATTTTATGATTATTTGAAGTTTCGGGTTCCGACGAGTTTATCCGATTGTTTCGAGCTTATCCGAATCACATTGTATATTCATTCCGGACTGTTGATCGACCCGAGGGACGAGTATAAATATCGAAAAGTCGAAAAATAGTCGAGAAATAGTCGTAAAAACACGGATTTGCATTGACTTGCGTTGACTTTCCCATTTTGGAAAGTTTGACTGGTTGACCCGAGGGGGAGGACTTTCCGTTTCGGTGCTTGCCGTCCGAGGTCGATTTTCCGGCCACCTCCGATTGTAAGAAGGGTATGGTTCGATTCCTCTGATCATTTCGAGTTGTTTCATGTTTGGAATTTTAGGAATTGATGAAGATTTGAGGTGACCCGAATCGGGTCGAATTTGTCACCGTCGCCGGAGTCGGTTGAGGTGGTTCCGGTGACTGGTCGAGGCTGGGCTATTGGGGGTTTGGTTCCCTATGTTCTAGGGATGTTTTCCCTTAGGTTTGATTGGAGTTTGGTTGAGTTTTCCGGCGAACCGTGGTGGTTGCCGGAAATGTATTCCGTTACCTTTCGAGCTAGTTTTGGAGGTTTTAGAGGTGGAATTGGCTTAAGTGCTAGAAGGGAAAATGGTTCGTGAGGTCGAGATCATGAGAACTGGAGCTTCCCGCCGTGAAAATCCACCATTGACGGCGCGCCGCCGCCGGCGACGGCGGTCAACGGCGGTCAAAAAGTCAACTTTTCAGATTTCGATGTAATTAGTGTCATTTTTCTCGTAATCATGCCCTGGTTATCGTATGGAGGTTTTCGGGTTGATTTGGTTAGCCGATTTTCAGTCGAGATTTCGAGTGGGGATTTCGGGATTTCCGTAATTCATTTTGCACTGCATTTCGTATTTCTGGGAACGGTTCGTTTCCGTGCATCAGTACAGTGTTGTGAATTACGATATTGATCAGTTATGTGTGTATGTATTCAGGAGATCGAGATCGAGATTTGGATCGTGATCGTGCTTCAGGCGAGGGATCTTCCGCCGGACCACGAGTTTAGCGCGTGTGTGCATATCAAGAGTCTGTGAGTGGACACTTTATTTTCACGGATTGATTGCGAGTCTTTATTTATGATTTACGAACTTGAGCATGCGGATTGATTATGATTTTATGAGCATGTGTTTTACGATTATGCTTACACGGATATACGTATACGAATATATTCATACGTACATATTATGTTTTAAGCATATGCATAGAAAAGATTTATGATTTGATTTACACAGAGTACAGTCTCAGTAGATGTTGTGGTATCGATACACATTGGATTCTCGGCTGATCCCCGAGTACGCTCCGGGAAGGACAGATATCCTGACCCGAGGCCTTTCTGGCTAGGAATCACGTGTGGGTCTGGGATCCCGTGGTTCAGACTGTACTATCGCGTGGTAGTCCATGAGTGATTCCGCGATATATTTTCGTTGCATGCTCTATACGTGTGTGGTAGCTGATGTCTCCTCACGTATCATTTGATTTTCGTGCATTTGACTCGCATATGATTTGTATATGTATATAATACTTGGTGAAAGACATTTATTTTCGTCCACTCACTCTAACGTGTTTATTGTCTTTCCCCTGGGCTTTTCGGTTTCCGTGCCCAGTCTGCAGTTCAGGTTTGGTGTTTCACGTCGCGGTTTGGAGGCTAGTGATCAGAGTCACCTATGTTTTCCAGTAGGTTCTTGTTTCGCCTACTGATGTACATATTGTATATGTTTTACTCTAGAGGTCGCTCTGATACATCCTGATACATGTTGTGCGGATTTTCACAGATATACATATATACATAGTACAGTTTATTCATTGTTGATGATTATATTGTTGTTGAGAAATCCGGATGGGATTGGTGCCCACGGTTTGCTTTTTGTGGCATAGGACGAAGTGTTAATTTCCGCGTGCAGGTTATGGTAATTCCACGTTAGTAACGAAACTCTGCCGAAATTTCAAAAAATTTTGTTGGTTCGTATTTTCGGAAGGGTTTGATTCCGATTTAGGTAACTGAATCGGAGTTGGGACCTTTCAGCTTGGTATCAGAGCATTAGGTTGTCAGATTCTGTAGACTCTTGTAGTTGTGACGCTTAGGGTATTTGAGTTGATACAGCATGGCTGGAGTGATGACCCGACTGGCCAGCGGTACTCATCAATACTTCGGGTGTTGTGTGTCCTCAAATATCTGCGGTTTCATGATTACGTTCTTTCTGCTTGTGCCTAATGCTTGTCTTGTATCAGTAGGATGCCTCCTCGACGTGGTCCCCGTGTTGATCGGGATGATGATCCTGATGAGGATCGCCGAACGCGCGACTTGCTGATGCGAGTGCTGCGTTTGGAGGAGCGTTTTGACCCTGTGGTCAAGGCTCGCACTGCGGGTGCTACTGTGTTTTCGGGTTCAGTTGATCCTGAGATATGCGAGGCATGGCTGGTTTAGATTGAGCGAGTTTGTGAGCGTCTGCAGTTTACTCCTGAGCAGATGTCAGTAGCCGCAGTTGGTTTACTTGAGGGTGATGCATACTTTTGGTGGGTCAGCACTGACAGAGTTCCGGCTGATACTCCGTGGACATTGTTTCGTGATCTGTTTATGCGGAGGTATTTTAATCAGGCTACCCAGCAGCGCAAGTACGAGGAGTTCACAAACTTGAGACAGGGCAGTTTGTCTGTACTTGAGTATCGGGATCGGTTCACTCGTTTGTCTCGTTTTGCGCGGGATATGGTGGCTACAGAGGAAGCCAAGTGTCGTAGGTTTGAGCTGGGATTGAATCTGAACATCAAGGCGACGCTGACTACAATGCCGCGGAACAACTTTGATGAGTTTGTCAGTGCAGCTCTCCGAGGTGAGGACATTGAGCAGGAGAGACAGCAGAGGTACCAGCCGAGACGATTTGAGGAAGGTGGACCGAGTCAGGGGCCTTCGAAGAGGCAGAGTTCTGATACTTCCGGTTCAGCTTCTTCTTCAGGCGGTGGATCTTATCGACCACCAGCTAGTGTACCTAGGTGGAGGCAGAGATGGAGTAGAGATCGACCGCAGCGACCACAGGCTAGTGGAGATTCTAGCGGTTCTAGTCATCCTCGACAACTTTTTCGCACACCTGCTATACCGAGGGAGGCTCCGTTGTGCAATTTGTGCAATAGGTATCATGTTGGTTCATGTCAGCGAGGCACCCTCAACTGTTATCATTGTGGCCAGGTGGGTCACTATGCGAGGGCGTGTCCTCAGTTGTATGGTGGTGATAGACAGGCAGCCCAGAGTTCCGGAGCTGAGCGAGGTGCTACTACGGGAGCTCGACCAGCACAGTTTGCAGGTCAGGGCAGATAGCAGGGACAGCCCCAGCGAGGACGACCACCCGGACAAGCGAGAGTTCATGCTATGACTATGCGTGAGGGCAGAGCATCACCGGAGGTCGTTATCGGTACGTTACATGTTTTTGGTATTCCAGTAGTTGCATTGCTAGATCCAGGTGCTACACATTCATTCATATCATTTAGACTGTCATCATTGGCTACGGTACCTGCATCTCCACTTCCGGGGTTGTGGAGAGTGTTGTATCCGTCAGGTGAGGTTGTGAGCATCGGTTGGGTTTACCGAGATTGTGAGGTGTTTGTTGATGGCCATGGTTTAGCTGCTGATCTGTTACTGCTTGATATTGTGGATTTTGATCTGATATTGGGTATGGACTTTTTGGAGTCGCACTGGGCCATGTTTGACTGCCACAGGAAGGAGGTCGCATTTCGACGACCAGGGTTACCTGAGATACTGCTTCGTGGCGAGAAGAACACTTCCCTACCGTGTTTGATTTCCGCGATGAGGGCGGATCGGTTGATGAAGAAGGGTTGTGTTGCGTACTTAGCCCATGTTGTGGATACTACAGCTGCAGTGCCGGATCTTGGTAGTATTGAGGTTGTGTCTGAGTTTCCGGATGTGTTTCCAGCGGAGTTACCTGGTATACCTCCTGTGCGGGAGATTGATTTTACCATTGAGTTATTACCGGGTACTAGACCGATTTCCCAGACACCATACCGGATGGCGCCTGCAGAGTTGAGGGAGTTGCAGATTCAGCTTCAGGAGTTGTTAGAGAAGGGATTCATTCGACCGAGTGTTTCTCCGTGGGGTGCTCCAGTGTTATTTGTGCGGAAGAAGGACGGGTCTATGCGTTTGTGCATCGACTATCGGAAGCTGAATCAGATTACAGTGAGGAACAAGTATCCGTTGCCGCGGATTGACGACTTGTTCGATCAGCTCAAGGGAGCAGCAATCTTTTCGAAGATTGATCTTCGATCCGGATATCACCAGTTGAGGATCCGAGATTCAGATGTTGCCAGGACAGCATTCAGGACGCGGTATGGGCACTATGAGTTTTTGGTTATGCCGTTTGGGTTGACCAACGCCCCCGCAGCTTTCATGGACTTGATGAATCGGGTGTTTCGTCGATTCTTGGACAAGTTCGTGATTGTATTCATTGATGATATTCTGATATACTCGAGGAGTGTGGGCCAGCACAAGAAGCACTTGCGAGCGGTGTTGCGGATTTTGCGGGACCATCAGCTGTTCGCGAAGTTTAGCAAGTGTGAGTTCTGGTTGGATAGTGTGAAATTTCTGGGCCACGTGATTTCGGCCGAGGAAGTTAGTGTTGATCCTGACAAGATCGAGGCCGTGCTGAATTGGAGTCGACCCACTACTGTACCGGAGATCCGGAGTTTCTTGGGGTTAGCAGGCTATTACCGACGGTTTGTACAGGATTTCTCCCGGATAGCTACACCACTGACCAGATTGACGAAGAAGGGCGTCAAGTTTGAGTGGTCTGATGCGTGCGAGGAGAGTTATTTGCTCCTGAAGGAGAGATTGACTACCGCACCGGTTCTGACATTGCCAGACGACAGTGGTGAGTTTGTTGTGTATAGTGATGCGTCGAAGTTGGGCCTTGGCTGTGTGTTGATGCAGCATGGTAGAGTCGTGGCATATGGTTCCAGACAGCTGAAACCGCACGAGGTCAACTATCCGACGCATGATTTGGAGTTAGCCGCTATTGTTTTAGCGTTGAAGAGTTGGAGACATTATCTGTATGGTGCTCAGTGTAAGATTTTCACTGACCACAAGAGTCTCACCTACTTACGGACACAGCCGGAGTTGAACATGAGGCAGCGCCGATGGATGGAGTTGATCAATGATTATGATTGCACGTTTGAGTACCATCCAGGGAAGGCCAATGTTGTGGCAGATGCACTTAGCCGGAAATCTGGAGCCTCATTGTTTCATATGTGTGTGGCCAGAGTGTCGATGTTAGCTGAGCTTCGAGCTACAGGTGTTGTTTTTGGGTATGATGATGATGGCGCTTTGTTGGCCAGCTTTCAGGTCCGACCAGTGTTGGTTGATCAGGTACGGGAGGCACAGGATTCAGATCCTTACTTGCTGAGCAAGAAGACCATGATTCGGAATGGTGTGCCTACAGAGTTCCGTTTAAGCGACGACGGTACATTGTTGTTCAGGGGCAGATTATGTGTACCCAGGGACGAGGACTTGAAGAAGGAAATTCTGGACGAGGCCCACAGTTCAGCGTATGCGATGCATCCCGGAGGTACGAAGATGTTTCGTACACTTCGAGCGTACTATTGGTGGCGCAACATGAAGCGGGAGATTGCCGCGTACGTGAGTCGGTGTTTGATTTGTCAGCAGGTAAAGGCGGAGAGACAGAAACCTGCAGGGAAACTACAGCCACTTGAGATTCCAGTTTGGAAGTGGGAGCACATCACGATGGATTTCGTCTATCAGTTGCCGCGTACTTCTGCGGGCAACACTGGCATTTGGGTTATTGTTGACCGACTGACGAAATCTGCACACTTTCTTGCACTTCCAGGGAAGATTTCAGTGGGCAGATTGGCTAAGTTGTACTTATCAGAGATTGTTCGCTTGCATGGTGTGCCTGTGTCGATTGTTTCTGACCGTGATAGTCAGTTCACCTCTGAGTTTTTGCAGGCTTTACAGCGAGCGTTGGGTACGAGGTTGCGATTTAGTACAGCTTTTCATCCTCAGACTGACGGGCAGTCCGAGCGGACCATTCAGACTCTTGAGGATATGCTGAGATCGTGTGTATTGCAGTTTCGTGGAAACTGGGATCAGCAGTTACACTTGATCGAGTTCGCCTACAACAACAGCTATCAGGCCAGCATTGAGATGGCACCGTACGAGGCTCTATACGGGAAGCAGTGTCGCACTCCATTGTGTTGGAGTGAGGTGGGCGAGCGTTGGCTTATTGGTCCTGATTTGGTGAAAACCACGATGGAGGACATTCAGGTTATTCGAGATCGACTGAAGATTGCCCAGGATCGGCAGAAGAGTTACGCGGATGTGAGGAGGAAGAGTTTAGAGTTCGAGGTTGGTGATTGGGTCTTCCTGAAACTATCTCCGTGGAGGGGAGTTGTGCGTTTCGGGAAGCGTGGCAAGCTTCGACCGCGGTATATTGGTCCGTATGAGATTACGGAGAGGGTTGGAGCTGTTGCTTATAGACTTGAGTTACCGACAGAGATGGCTCGTGTACATGATGTCTTCCATGTTTCGATGTTGCGGAAGTACATCTCAGATCCTTCACATGTGATAGTCCCACAGCAGTTGCCGATCAGAGAGGATTTATCGTATGTTGAGGAGCCAGTGCAGATTCTCGATCGACGTGAACAGGAGCTGAGGCACCGTGTGATTCCGCTGGTGAAGGTCTTGTGGCAGAACCACTCGGTTGAGGAGGCCACCTGGGAGACCGAGCAGCGTATGCGGGAGCAGTATCCTCATCTGTTCACATGACAGGTACGTAAATTTCGAGGTCGAAATTTCTTTAAGGGGGGTAGATTTGTGACGACCCGAACCAGAATCAGATGTGTGTTTGGCACGATTCTCGAGATTTGGTTTTAGTCGCAGTTTTGCGATATTATGTGATTTGTCGATTCGATTCGCGACCTTGTTTTCAGTCGAGAATTTGAGTTGAGTGTCTTCACGAAAAGTGTAGAGTACGTGATTTCGAGTTCGTGGGTGGTTCCGGAAGATTTTTCCGATGACCGAGGAATATTTTATGATTATTTGAAGTTTCGGGTTCCGACGAGTTTATCCGATTGTTTTGAGCTTATCCGAATCACATTGTATATTCATTCCGGACTGTTGATCGACCCGAGGGACGAGTATAAATATCGAAAAGTCGAAAAATAGTCGAGAAATAGTCGTAAAAACACGGATTTGCATTGACTTGCGTTGACTTTCCCATTTTGGAAAGTTTGACTGGTTGACCCGAGGGGGAGGACTTTCCGTTTCGGTGCTTGCCGTCCGACGTCGATTTTCCGGCCACCTCTGATTGTAAGAAGGGTATGGTTCGATTCCTCTGATCATTTCGAGTTGTTTCATGTTTGGAATTTTAGGAATTGATGAAGATTTGAGGTGACCCGAATCGGGTCGCATTTGTCACCGTCGCCGGAGTCGGTTGAGGTGGTTCCGGCGACTGGTCGAGGCTGGGCTATTGGGGGTTTGGTTCCCTATGTTCTAGGGATGTTTTCCCTTAGGTTTGATTGGAGTTTGGTTGAGTTTTCCGGCGAACCGTGGTGGTTGCCGGAAATGTATTCTGTTACCTTTCGAGCTAGTTTTGGAGGTTTTAGAGGTGGAATTGGCTTAAGTGCTAGAAGGGAAAATGGTTCGTGAGGTCGAGATCATGAGAACTGGAGCTTCCCGCCGTGAAAATCCACCATTGACGGCGCGCCGCCGCCGGCGACGGCGGTCAACGGCGGTCAAAAAGTCAACTTTTCAGATTTCGATGTAATTAGTGTCATTTTTCTCGTAATCATGCCCTGGTTATCGTATGGAGGTTTTCGGGTTGATTTGGTTAGCCGATTTTCAGTCGAGATTTCGAGTGGGGATTTCGGGATTTCCGTAATTCATTTTGCACTGCATTTCGTATTTCTGGGAACGGTTGGTTTCCGTGCATCAGTACAGTGTTGTGAATTACGATATTGATCAGTTATGTGTGTATGTATTCAGGAGATCGAGATCGAGATTTGGATCGTGATCGTGCTTCAGGCGAGGGATCTTCCGCCGGACCACGAGTTTAGCGCGTGTGTGCATATCGAGAGTCTGTGAGTGGACACTTTATTTTCACGGATTGATTGCGAGTCTTTATTTATGATTTACGAACTTGAGCATGCGGATTGATTATGATTTTACGAGCATGTGTTTTACGATTATGCTTACACGGATATACGTATACGAATATATTCATACGTACATATTATGTTTTAAGCATATGCATAGAAAAGATTTATGATTTGATTTACACAGAGTACAGTCTCAGTAGATGTTGTGGTATCGATACACATTGGCTTCTCGGCTGATCCCCGAGTACGCTCCGGGAAGGACAGATATCCTGACCCGAGGCCTTTCTGGCTAGGAATCACGTGTGGGTCTGGGATCCCGTGGTTCAGACTGTACTATCGCGTGGTAGTCCATGAGTGATTCCGCGATATATTTTCGTTGCATGCTCTATACGTGTGTGGTAGCTGATGTCTCCTCACGTATCATTTGATTTTCGTGCATTTGACTCGCATATGATTTGTATATGTATATAATACTTGGTGAAAGACATTTATTTTCGTCCACTCACTCTAACGTGTTTATTGTCTTTCCCCTGGGCTTTTCGGTTTCCGTGCCCAGTCTGCAGTTCAGGTTTGGTGTTTCACGTCGCGGTTTGGAGGCTAGTGATCAGAGTCACCTGTGTTTTCCAGTAGGTTCTTGTTTCGCCTACTGATGTACATATTGTATATGTTTTACTCTAGAGGTCGCTCTGATACATCCTGATACATGTTGTGCGGATTTTCACAGATATACATATATACATAGTACAGTTTATTCATTGTTGATGATTATATTGTTGTTGAGAAATCCGGATGGGATTGGTGCCCACGGTTTGCTTTTTGTGGCATAGGACGAAGTGTTAATTTCCGCGTGCAGGTTATGGTAATTCCACGTTAGTAACGAAACTCTGCCGAAATTTCAAAAAAAAATTTTGGTTCGTATTTTCAGAAGGGTTTGATTCCGATTTAGGTAACTGAATCGGAGTTGGGACCTTTCAATTTGACATATTTGGAGGAGCCGGTACAGATTCTCGATCGTCGTGAGCAGGCGTTGAGGCACCATGTTATACCGTTGGTGAAGGTCTTGTGGCAGAATCACTCGGTTGAGGAGGCCACTTGGGAGACTGAGCAGCGTATGCGGGAGCAGTATCCTCATCTGTTCACCTGACAGGTACGTTAATTTCGAGGTCAAAATTTTTTGAAGGGGGGTAGATTTGTGTCAACCCGAACCATAATCAGTTAAGTTAACGGCTTAATTCACGAGATTATGTGTAATCACTATTTTCCGTATATTGGTTGATTTACCGATTTTAATCACGACTTAATTATCGGCTGAGAATTTGAGTTGGGTATCTTCTCGAGAGTTGTTGTACACGTGATTTCGAATTCGTGGGCGGTTCCGGATGAATATTTCGACGACTGAGGAATATAATATGAATATTTGTAGTTTTGGAATATCGTCGAGTTTATCCGTTTGTATCGAGTTTATCCGAATTGTAATGGTTATCCGTTTTGGACCATCGATCATCCCGAGACGCGAGTATAAATATCAGAAATAGTCGAAAATTGTCGAAAAACACTGTTTGGGAAGTTTGACCGGCGTTGACCGAGTTGTTGACCGTTGACCGTGGAGGAATTTTTGGACAGTTTGGATTCTCCGGCGGACCTGCCGATTCCGGCAATTTCAGGCCACGACATTGGAAGGTAAAATGTTCTCCTCGTGATTCTAAGCTATTTAGAACTTGGAATTTCTTGATTTGGTTGAGAATTGAGGAAGAAATGTTGATTTGAAAACGGTGGAATTCCGGCCAGTTTTGGGTTTTGTGGACGGAGGTGCTCTGGCCACGGTGGTGGCCGGAGAGTAGGGGGTTTCTACTCGTGGGGCCACGTCGGTTCTTTTGGGAGTGGTCTGGAAGGCCGCCATACGCCATGGACAGAGAACGGAGGAGATCGGAGATCGCCGGCGGTGGAGAAAACTTGTGGGTTTCGAGATGATTGCCGGCAAATCCCGCCGGAATTGACCCTTGTCACAGTTGAGAGATGTGTTGTACTCGTTGAGATGAAGCTTCGATGAGCTTGGCAGCTGGAAAATTTCTCCGGTTAACGGCGCGCCGCCGCCGCAGCCGGCTGTCAACGGCGGAGCTCGGGCGACCGTTGACTTTTTTGGAAATGTGTCGAGTTATATGTCATTTCGCTCGTATTCTCACCCCAATCGTTACCTTGAGGTTTTCGAGTTGATTTGGGTATCGGATTTTTAGTCGAGGGTTTTGAGTGGAGATTTCGGGAATTTCGTAGATTATTTTTGTTTCAGTTATACGTTTCCGAGAACGGTTGGTTTCCGAGGTGTGGTACAGTGTTGTGAATTGTGATTTTGATCATATATATTTTATGATTATTCAGGGGATCGAGATCGTGCCTCAGACGAGGGATCTTCCGCCGGACCACGTGATTAGCGCGAGTGCGCGCTTTTCTCACCTGTGAGTGGACACTTTTATATTTTCACAGTCGTTGCGAGTTCGTGATTTTCCGTATTTATTTATATACAATGTTGAGATTATTTATTATTTTCGGAGGTATTATTTTATGTTTTATGGTGATGGCATACTTGCATTGATGATTCGGCTACTCGGCTGATCACCGGTAGTCTGACCAGAGTTGAGAGATTCCTCTGGACCAGAATTAAGAGATTCCTCTGGGCAGGGTTAAGAGATTCCCCTGTTATGCCGCCGGGGTTGAGAGATTCCTGTGACGACCCGAACCAGAATCAGAGGTGCGTTTGGCACGATTCTCGAGATTTGGTTTTAGTCGCAGTTTTTTTTCGATATTGTGTGGTTTGTCGATCCGATTCGCGACTATGTTTTCAGTCGAGAATTTGGAATGAGTGTCTTCACGGAAATGGTAGAGTACGTGATTTCGAGCTCGTGGGTGGTTTCGGAAGATTTTTCCGATAGCCGAGGAATATTTTATGATTATCTGAAGTTTCGGGTTCCGACGAGTTTATCCGATTGTTTCGAGCTTATCCGAATCACATCGTATATTCATTTCGGACCGTTGATTGACCCGAGGGACGAGTATAAATATCGAAAAGTCGGAAATTAGTCGAGAATAGTCGTAAAAATTCAGTTTTGCATTGACTAGTCTTTGACTTTCCCGTTTTGGAAAGTTGACCAGGTTGACCGTGGGGAGAAGTTTCCCGTTTCGGCTTGCACTTTCCGGCGACCAATTTCGGCCACCAACGACTTCATCAAGGGTATGAGTAGCTTCCTTAGGTGATTTCGAGTTGTTTGGTGTATGAGTTGTTGGGTTTTGTTCACGTTTTGTTTGAACCCGATTGGGTCCGATTTGAGCTTTGTCGCCGGTAATGGTGGCGGTGGCTCCGATGAGTTTTGAGGGCGGTGGTTCGAGGGGTTTGACTCCCCTGAACCTTGTGAAGCTTCCCACATGTTTAGTTTTAGGATTGGTGAAGTTTAGGATCAAACCCGATTAGGGATTGGAGTTGGAATTTTTCGATTTGGTTTTGAGAAATTGAAGTGTTCCTTTGTGAATTGAGCTTAGTGTTAGAAGGGAAAGATGTTCGCGTGGTTGAGAGGAACGGATCTGGAAGTTTTGGCCGTGTTATCTCGCCGTTGACGGCGCGCCGCCGCCGGCGGCGGTGGTCAACGGTGGTCAACGGTGGTCAACGGCGGTCAAAAAGTCAAATTTTCAGATTTCGACGTTTTTAATGTCATTTTTCTCGTAATCACGCCCTGGTTATCGTACGGAGGTTTTCGGGTTGATTTGAGTAGCCGATTTTCAGTCGAGGTTTCGAGTTGGGATTTCGGGATTTCTGTAATTCATTTTGCACCGCATTTTGTATTTTCGGGAACAGTTGGTTTTCGTGCATCCGTACAGTGTTGTGGACTTCGATTTTGATCGGTTATGTTTTGTGAATATTCAGGAGATCGTGAGCGAGATCTGGATCGTGATCGTGCTTCAGGCGAAGGATCTTCCGCCGGACCACGAGTGTAGCGCTTGCGCGCGTTTCGAGAGTCTGTGAGTGGACAATTTCTTTTCACGGAAATCTTGCGAGTCTTTTATGTGATTTATGAACTTGAGCATGCAGCATGATTATGATTTTACGAGCATAAGATTTCATACGAGATTATATTTATATAAGCATGTGTTTACGATTATGCGAATATGTTTATACGGATCTACGTATACGAATATGCATACACTTATATATATATATATTATTTCATGCATTCGCATCGAGATATTTGTGATTTGGTTTTCACAGAGTACAGTCTTGGTTACGTTGTTGTATCGATACACTTTGCCTCTCGGCTGATCCCCGATGGTAGGCCGCCAGGAGGGACGTCGTTATCCCGACCTGACCGGTGAGGGGCGTTTTCCCGGAACCGAGGCCATTTCTGGCTTAGAGTCACGGGGACTAAGGACCTCGTGATTCGGACTGTACTAGCACGGTGTGTGTCCATGAGTGACCCCGTGGGATTTATACTTGCATGCTCAGTACACTGGAGGAGTATGAGTTTTACCTCGTGTACTATGTTATGTTTTTATTTACCTGGACTCGCATATGTTTTTATAACATATATACTCGGTGAAAGACATTTATTTTCGTCCACTCACTCTAACGTGTTTATTGTCTTTCCCCTGGGCTTTTCGGTTTCCGTGCCCAGTTTGCAGTTCAGGTTTGGTGTTTCACGTCGTGGTTTGGAGGCTAGTGATCAGAGTCACTTGTGTTTTCTAGTAGGTTCTTGTTTCGCCTACTGATGTACATATTGTATATGTTTTACTTTAGAGGTCGCTCTGATACATTCTGATACATGTTGTGCGGATTTTCACAGATATACATATATACATAGTACAGTTTATTTACTGTTGTTGATTATATTGATGTTGAGAAATCCGGATGGGATTGGTGCCCACGGTTTGCTTTTTGTGGCATAGGACGAAGTGTTATTTTCCGCGTGCAGGTTATGGTAATTCAACGTTAGTAACGAAACTCTGCCCAAATTTTGAAAAGTTTTTGTTGGTTCATGTTTTTGAAGGGGTTTGATTCCGATTTAGGAAGCTAAATCGGGGTTGGGTCCTTTCAGCTTGGTATCAGAGCTCTAGGTTGTCAGATTCTGTAGACTCTTGTAGTTGTGACGCTTAGGGTGTTTGAGTTGATACAGCATGACTGGAGTGATGACCCGACTGGCCAGCGGTACTCATCAATACTTCGGGTGTTGTATGTCCTCAAATATCTGCGGTTTCATGATTACGTTCTTTCTGCTTGTGCCTAATGCTTGTCTTGTATCAGTAGGATGCCTCCTCGACGTGGTCCCCGTGTTGATCGGGATGATGATCCTGATGAGGATCGCCGAACGCGCGACTTGCTTATGCGAGTGCTGCGTTTGGAAGAGCGTTTTGACCCTGTGGTCAAGGCTCGCACTGCGGGTGCTACTGTGTTTTCGGGTTCAGTTGATCCAGAAATATGCGAGGCATGGTTGGTTCAGATTGAGCGTGTTTGTGAGCGTCTGCAGTTTACACCTGAGCAGATGTCAGTAGCCGCAGTTGGTTTACTTGAGGGTGATGCATACTTTTGGTGGGTCAGCACTGACAGAGTTCCTGTGGATACTCCGTGGATATTGTTTCGTGATTTGTTTATGCGGAGGTATTTTAATCAGGCTACCCAGTAGCGCAAGTACGAGGAGTTCACAAACTTGAGGCAGGGCAGTTTGTCTGTACTTGAGTATCGGGATCGGTTTACTCGTTTGTCTCGTTTTGCGCGGGATATGGTGACTACAGAGGAAGCCAAGTGTCGCAGGTTTGAGCTGGGTTTGAATCTGAACATCAAGGCGACGTTGACTACGATGCCGAGGAACAACTTTGATGAGTTTGTCAGTGCAGCTCTCCGAGGTGAGGATATTGAACAGGAGAAACAGCAGAGGTACCAGCCGAGGCGATTCGAGGAAGGTGGACCGAGTCAGGGGCCTTCGAAGAGGCTGAGCTCTGATACTTCTGGTTCAGCTTCATCCTCAGGTGGTGGATCATATCGACCACCAGCTAGTGTATCTAGATGGAGACCGGGATGGAGGAGAGATCGACCGCAGCGACCACAGGCTAGTGGGAGTTCTAGCGGTTCTAGTTATCCTCGACGTACAGGTGGCACTTTTGCTGTACCGCGGGAGTATCCCTTGTGTAGCTTCTGCAACAAGCGTCATCTTGGTGTATGTCAGCGGAGCACTGTTATTTGTTATAGCTGTGGCCAGGTGGGTCACTATTCGAGAGAGTGTCCTCAGTCGTATGGTACTGGTGGACAGGCGGCCCAGAGTTCCGGAGTTGAGCGAGGTGCCACTACGGGAGCTCGACCAGCACAGTCTGCAGGTCAGGGTAGACAGCAGGGACAACCCCAGCGAGGACGACCAGCCGGACAGGCGAGAGTTCATGCTATGACTATGCGTGAGGGCAGAGCATCACCGGAGGTCGTTATCGGTACGTTACATGTTTTTGGTATTCCTGTAGTTGCATTGTTAGATCCAGGTGCCACACATTCATTCATATCATATAGACTGTCATCATTGGCTACGGTACCTGCATCTCCACTTCCGGGGTTGTGGAGAGTGTTGTATCCGTCAGGTGAGGTTGTGAGCATCAGTTGGGTTTACCGAGACTGTGAGGTGTTTGTTGATGGCCATGGTTTAGCCGCTGATCTGTTGTTGCTAGATATAGTGGATTTTGATTTGATATTGGGTATGGACTTTTTGGAGTCGCACTGGGCCATGTTTGATTGCCACAGAAAGGAGGTCGCGTTTCGACGACCCGGGTTACCTGAGATACTGTTTAGTGGCAAGAAGAACACTTCCCTACCGTGTTTGATTTCCGCGATGAGGGCGGATCGGCTGATGAAGAAGGGTTGTGTTGCTTACTTAGCCCATGTTGTGGACACTACAGCTGCAGTGCCGGATCTTGGTAGTATTGAGGTTGTGTCTGAGTTTTCGGATGTGTTTCCAGCAGAGTTACCTGGTATACCCCCTGTGCGGGAGATTGATTTTACCATTGAGTTATTGCCGGGCACTGGACCGATTTCCCAGACACCATACCGGATGGCGCCTGCAGAGTTGAGGGAGTTGCAGATTCAGCTTCAGGAGTTGTTAGAGAAGGGATTCATTCGACCGAGTGTTTCTCCGTGGGGTGCTCCAGTGTTGTTCGTACGGAAGAAGGATGGGTCCATGCGTTTGTGCATCGACTACCGGAAGCTGAATCAGGTTACGGTGAGGAACAAGTATCCGTTGCCGCGGATTGACGACTTGTTCAATCAGCTCAAGGGAGCGTCAGTCTTTTCGAAGATTGACCTTCGATCCGGATATCACCAGTTGAGGATCCGGGATTCTGACGTGGCCAGGACAGCTTTCAGGACGCGGTATGGGCACTATGAGTTTTTGGTTATGCCGTTTGGATTGACCAATGCCCCCGCAGCTTTCATGGACTTGATGAATCGGGTGTTTCGACGATTCTTGGACAAGTTTGTGATAGTGTTCATTGATGATATTTTGATATACTCGAGGAGTGCAGGCCAGCACAAGAAGCACTTGCGAGTGGTGTTGCGGACTTTGCGGGACCATCAGTTGTTCGCGAAGTTTAGCAAGTGTGAGTTCTGGTTGGATAATGTGAAGTTTCTGGGCCACGTGATTTCGGCCGAGGGAGTTAGTGTTGATCCTGACAAGATCGAGGCCGTGCTGAATTGGAGTCGACCCACTACTGTGCCAGAGATTCGGAGTTTCTTGGGATTAGCAGGCTATTACCGACGGTTTGTACAGGATTTCTCCCGGATAGCTACACCACTGACCAGATTGACGAAGAAGGGCGTCAAGTTTGAGTGGTCTGATGCGTGCGAGGAGAGTTACTTGCTCCTGAAGGAGAGATTGACTACCGCACCGGTTCTGACATTGCCAGACGACAGCGGTGAGTATGTTGTGTACAGCGACGCGTCGAAGTTGGGCCTTGGCTGTGTGTTGATGCAGCATGGTAGAGTTGTGGCGTACGGTTCCAGACAGTTGAAACCGCACGAGGTCAACTATCCGACGCATGATTTGGAGTTAGCCGCTATTGTGTTAGCGTTGAAGAGTTGGAGACATTATCTGTATGGTGCTCAGTGTAAGATTTTCACTGACCACAAGAGTCTCACCTACTTGCGGACACAACCGGATCTGAACATGAGACAGCGTCGATGGATGGAGTTGATCAATGATTATGATTGCACGTTCGAGTACCATCAGGGGAAGGCCAACGTTGTAGCCGATGCACTTAGCCGGAAATCGGGAGCCTCATTGTTTCACATGTGTGTGGCCAGAGTATCGATGTTAGCCGAGCTACGGGCTACGGGTGCTGTGTTTGGTTATGATGATGATGGAGCCTTGTTGGCTAGCTTTCAGGTACGACCCGTATTGGTTGATCAGGTACGGGAGGCACAGGATTCAGATCCTTACTTGCTGAGCAAGAAGACCATGATTCGGAATGGTGTGCCTACAGAGTTCCGATTGAGCGACAACGGTACGTTGTTATTCAGAGGCAGATTATGTGTACCCAGGGACGAGGACTTGAAGAAGGAGATTCTGGACGAGGCCCACAGTTCAGCGTATGCGATGCATCCCGGAGGTACGAAGATGTTTCGTACACTTCGAGCGTACTATTGGTGGCGCAATATGAAGCGGGAGATTGCCGCGTACATGAGGCGATGTTTGATTTGTCAGCAGGTGAAGGCGGAGAGGCAGAAACCTGCAGGGAAACTACAGCCACTTGAGATTCCAGTTTGGAAGTGGGAGCATATTACGATGGATTTCGTCTATCAGTTGCCGCGTACTTCGGCGGGCAACACTGGCATTTGGGTTATCGTTGATCGATTGACGAAATCCGCACACTTTCTTGCACTTCCAGGGAAGATTTCAGTGGGCAGATTGGCCAAGTTGTACTTATCCGAGATTGTTCGCTTGCATGGTGTGCCTGTGTCGATTGTTTCTGACCGTGATAGTCAGTTCACTTCTGAGTTTTGGCAGGCTTTACAGCGAGCGTTGGGTACGAGACTACGGTTTAGTACAGCTTTTCATCCTCAGACTGACGGGCAGTCCGAGCGGACCATTCAGACTCTTGAGGATATGCTGAGATCGTGTGTATTGCAGTTTCGTGGAAACTGGGATCAACAGTTGCACTTGATCGAGTTCGCCTACAACAACAGCTATCAGGCCAGTATTGAGATGGCACCGTACGAGGCTCTGTACGGGAAGCAGTGTCGCACTCCATTGTGTTGGAGTGAGGTGGGCGAGCGTTGGCTCATTGGTCCTGATTTTGTGAAAACCACGATGGAGGACATTCAGATTATTCGAGATCGACTGAAGATTGCCCAGGATCGACAGAAGAGTTACGCGGATGTGAGGAGGAAGAGTTTAGAGTTCGAGGTTGGTGATTGGGTCTTCCTGAAACTATCTCCGTGGAGGGGAGTTGTGCGTTTCGGGAAGCGTGGCAAGCTTCGACCGCGGTACATTGGTCCGTATGAGATTACGGAGAGGGTTGGAGCTGTTACTTACAGACTTGAGTTACCGACAGAGATGGCTCGTGTGCATGATGTCTTCCATGTTTCGATGTTGCGGAAGTACATCTCAGATCCTTCACATGTGATAGCCCCACAGCAGTTGCCGATTAGAGAGGACTTATCGTATGTTGAGGAGCCAGTACAGATTCTCGATCGACGTGAGCAAGAGCTGAGGCACCGTGTGATTCCGCTGGTGAAGGTCTTGTGGCAGAACCACTCAGTTGAGGAGGCCACCTGGGAGACCGAGCAGCGTATGCGGGAGCAGTATCCTCATCTGTTCACATAGCAGGTACGTAAATTTCGAGGTCGAAATTTCTTTAAGGGGGGTAGATTTGTGACGACCCGAACCAGAATCAGAGGTGCGTTTGGCACGATTCTCGAGATTTGGTTTTAGTCGCAGTTTTTTTTCGATATTGTGTGGTTTGTCGATCCGATTCGCGACTATGTTTTCAGTCGAGAATTTGGAATGAGTGTCTTCACGGAAATGGTAGAGTACGTGATTTCGAGCTCGTGGGTGGTTTCGGAAGATTTTTCCGATAGCCGAGGAATATTTTATGATTATCTGAAGTTTCGGGTTCCGACGAGTTTATCCGATTGTTTCGAGCTTATCCGAATCACATCGTATATTCATTTCGGACCGTTGATTGACCCGAGGGACGAGTATAAATATCGAAAAGTCGGAAATTAGTCGAGAATAGTCGTAAAAATTCAGTTTTGCATTGACTAGTCTTTGACTTTCCCGTTTTGGAAAGTTGACCAGGTTGACCGTGGGGAGAAGTTTCCCGTTTCGGCTTGCACTTTCCGGCGACCAATTCCGGCCACCAACGACTTCATCAAGGGTATGAGTAGCTTCCTTAGGTGATTTCGAGTTGTTTGGTGTATAAGTTGTTGGGTTTTGTTCACGTTTTGTTTGAACCCGATTGGGTCCGATTTGAGCTTTGTCGCCGGTAATGGTGGCGGTGGCTCCGATGAGTTTTGAGGGCGGTGGTTCGAGGGGTTTGACTCCCCTGAACCTTGTGAAGCTTCCCACATGTTTAGTTTTAGGATTGGTGAAGTTTAGGATCAAACCCGATTAGGGATTGGAGTTGGAATTTTTCGATTTGGTTTTGAGAAATTGAAGTGTTCCTTTGTGAATTGAGCTTAGTGTTAGAAGGGAAAGATGTTCGCGTGGTTGAGAGGAACGGATCTGGAAGTTTTGGCCGTGTTATCTCGCCGTTGACGGCGCGCCGCCGCCGGCGGCGGTGGTCAACGGTGGTCAACGGTGGTCAACGGCGGTCAAAAAGTCAAATTTTCAGATTTCGACGTTTTTAATGTCATTTTTCTCGTAATCACGCCCTGGTTATCGTACGGAGGTTTTCGGGTTGATTTGAGTAGCCGATTTTCAGTCGAGGTTTCGAGTTGGGATTTCGGGATTTCTGTAATTCATTTTGCACCGCATTTTGTATTTTCGGGAACAGTTGGTTTCCGTGCATCCGTACAGTGTTGTGGACTTCGATTTTGATCGGTTATGTTTTGTGAATATTCAGGAGATCGTGAGCGAGATCTGGATCGTGATCGTGCTTCAGGCGAAGGATCTTCCGCCGGACCACGAGTGTAGCGCTTGCGCGCGTTTCGAGAGTCTGTGAGTGGACAATTTCTTTTCACGGAAATCTTGCGAGTCTTTTATGTGATTTATGAACTTGAGCATGCAGCATGATTATGATTTTACGAGCATAAGATTTCATACGAGATTATATTTATATAAGCATGTGTTTACGATTATGCGAATATGTTTATACGGATCTACGTATACGAATATGCATACACTTATATATATATATATATATATTATTTCATGCATTCGCATCGAGATATTTGTGATTTGGTTTTCACAGAGTACAGTCTTGGTTACGTTGTTGTATCGATACACTTTGCCTCTCGGCTGATCCCCGATGGTAGGCCGCCAGGAGGGACGTCGTTATCCCGACCTGACCGGTGAGGGGCGTTTTCCCGGAACCGAGGCCATTTCTGGCTTAGAGTCACGGGGACTAAGGACCTCGTGATTCGGACTGTACTAGCACGGTGTGTGTCCATGAGTGACCCCGGGGGATTTATACTTGCATGCTCAGTACACTGGAGGAGTATGAGTTTTACCTCGTGTACTATGTTATGTTTTTATTTACCTGGACTCGCATATGTTTTTATAACATATATACTCGGTGAAAGACATTTATTTTCGTCCACTCACTCTAACGTGTTTATTGTCTTTCCCCTGGGCTTTTCGGTTTCCGTGCCCAGTTTGCAGTTCAGGTTTGGTGTTTCACGTCGTGGTTTGGAGGCTAGTGATCAGAGTCACTTGTGTTTTCCAGTAGGTTCTTGTTTCGCCTACTGATGTACATATTGTATATGTTTTACTTTAGAGGTCGCTCTGATACATTCTGATACATGTTGTGCGGATTTTCACAGATATACATATATACATAGTACAGTTTATTTACTGTTGTTGATTATATTGATGTTGAGAAATCCGGATGGGATTGGTGCCCACGGTTTGCTTTTTGTGGCATAGGACGAAGTGTTATTTTCCGCGTGCAGGTTATGGTAATTCAACGTTAGTAACGAAACTCTGCCCAAATTTTGAAAAGTTTTTGTTGGTTCATGTTTTTGAAGGGGTTTGATTCCGATTTAGGAAGCTAAATCGGGGTTGGGTCCTTTCATTCCCCTGGCCTATCACCGTCGGGCTTGAGCGATTCGCCTGACCGTCGGGCTTGAGAGATTCGCCTGGCACCTCCATATATATTTTCCGAACTCGCTATACTTGTTTATTGTATATGAAATTTGTGAAAGGCATATGTTTATTTTCGTCTACTCACTCTAACGTTTTACTGCCTTTACCCTGTGCTTTTCGGTTTCCGTGCCTAGTTTGCAGTTCGGATTCTGGTGTCTCACGTTGCAGTCGAAGGCTAGATGTTCGAGCTACCTGTCTTTTCCAGTAGGTTTCTTGTTTCGCCTACTGTTGTATATTTTGTATATATATACTAGAGGTCGCTCTGATACGATACTGATACATGTTTTACGTGGTTTTTCATGGATTTTCTATATTATATGGTTATGTTTACTATTTATTGCTATTGTTATGATATTAAGAAATCCGAATGGGATTGGTGCCCACGGTTTGGCTTTTATGGCATAGGATGAAGTGTTATTTTTCGGGTGCAGGTAAAGGCAATTTCGCTTTAGTAGCGTTTCTCTGCCGAAATTTTTATGGTTTTTGTTGGTTCGTGTTTTCAGAAGGGGTTTGATTCCGGTTTATGAAACTAAATTGGGGTTGGGTCCTTTCACACATATTATGAGAGCAGGCATCAAGTCTAAGGTGTCAGTCCAACAAGCTTATAGGACTAAGAGGGATGCATTACCAATTCTAGAGAAGTCTATGAGGGAGTAATATGCTAGGGTGAGAAATAATGGGTATCAGTTGATAAATGTCGAATTAAACACTACTGTTGACATTAGATATCGATGCGTCAAGTCTAAGGTGCCTATTTAACCTATTTGCCTCAAAGATACAATATGGGGACACATTGATTATCAAGACATATGTCGAGGAACGTGAATGTTGAATAGTCAATCCAAATCGAATGGTTAATAAACCCTACCTACTGACCAAGTTTTTAAACTTGATATGTGAACGTGAATGTTGAATAGTCAATCCAAATCGAATGGTTGATAAACTAGGTAATTTATCAAATTTTTTGTGCATGAAACTATTAATGGTTTAGGGAAGGTGTTTAATGGTTGAGGAAATGTCACAATTTACTGGTTTAGATTATATGTTAAATTGTTGTTTATAAAACTGTTATAGTATATTTTATTTTGTGATTAGAGAAAGCCTTCTCTTTAGTTTCACTGTTTATATTCTTTTTCCTTCTATTACTTAACCATATATGATTATATGATGCAGAATCACTTGCACATAATATGGGAGCAGGCGTCAAGTCTAAGGTGTCAATCCAACAAGCTTATAGGACTAAGAAGGATGCATTACAAATGCTAGAGAAGTCTATGAGGGAGCAATATGCTAAGGTGAGAAATTATGGGTATCAGTTGATAAAGACCGACTCAAACACTACTGCTGGCATTAGATGCGTCAAGTCTAAGGTGCCCATATTACCTATTTGCCTCAAAGATGCAATACGAGGACACATTGATTATCAAGACATATGTCAAGGAACATGAATGTTGGAGAGTCAATCCAAATCGAATAGTGAAGAAACCGTACCTACTGACCAAGTTTTTAAACTTGATATGGCTCACCCAACCATAAAGATAGGTAATTTATCAAATTTTTTGTGCTTGAAACTGTTAATGGTTTAGGGAAGGTGTTTAATGGTTGAGGAAATGTCACAATTTACTGGTTTAGATGATATGTTAAATTGTTGTGTATGAAACTGTTATAGTATATTTTATTTTCTGATTAGAGAAAGCCTTCTCTTTAGTTCCACTTTTTATATTCTTTTTCCTTCTATTCCTTAAAAATATATGATTATATGATGTAGAATCACTAGCACATACTATGGGAGCAAGCGTCAAGTCTAAGGTGTCAGTTCAACAATCTTATAGGACTAAGAAGGATGCATTACAAGAGCTAGAGAAGTCTAAGAGGGAGCAATATGCTAGGGTGAGAAATTATGGGTATCAGTTGATAAATGCCGACTTAAACACTACTGTTGACATTAGATGCGTCAAGTCTATGGTGCCCATTTTACCTATTTGCCTCAAAGATGCAATACGAGGACACATTGATTATCAAGACATATGTCGAGGAACATGAATGTTGAATAGTCAATCCAAATCGAATGGTGAAGAAACCGTACCTACTGAGCAAGTTGTTAAACTTAATATTGCTCAACCCAACCATAAAGATAGGTAATTTATGAAATTTGTTGTGCATAAAACGGTTAATGGTTTAGGGAAGGTGTTTAATGGTATAGGAAATGTCACAATTTACTGGTTTAGATTATATGTTAAATTGTTGTGTATGAAACTGTAATAGTATATTTTATTTTGTGAGTAGAGAAAGCCTTCTCTTTAGTTCCACTTTTTATATTCTTTTTCCTTCTATTCTTTAACCATATATGATTATATGATGCAGAATCACTTGCACATATTATGGGAGCAGGCGTCAAGTCTAAGGTGTCAGTCCAACAAGCTTATAGGACTAAGAAGGATGTATTACAAGAGCTAGAGAAGTCTATGAGGGCGCAATATGCTAGGGTGATAAATTATGGGTATCAGTTGATAAATGCCGACTTAAACACTACTGTTGACATTATATGCGTCAAGTCTAAGGTGCCCATTTTACCTATTTGCCTCAAAGATGCAATACGAGGACACATTGATTATCTAGACATATGTCGAGGAACATGAATGTTGAATAGCCAATCCAAATCGAATGGTGAAGAAACCGTACCTATTGACCAAGTTTTTAAACTTGATATGGCTCACCCCAACCATAAAGATAGGTAATTTATCAAATTTTTTGTGCTGGAAACTGTTAATGGTTTAGGGAAGGTGTTTAATGCTTGAGGAAATGTCACAATTTACTGGTTTAGATGATATGTTAAATTGTTGTGTATGAAACTGTTATAGTTGTTTTATTTTGTGATTAGAGAAAGCCTTCTCTTTAGTACCACTTTTTATATTCTTTTTCCTTCTATTCTTTAACCATATATTATTATATGATGCAGAATCACTTGCACATATTATGGGAGCAGGCGTCAAGTCTAAGGTGTCAGTCCAACAAGCTTATAGGACTAAGAAGGATGTATTACAAGAGCTAGAGAAGTCTATGAGGGAGCAATATGCTAGGGTGATAAATTATGGGTATCAGTTGATAAATGCCGACTTAAACACTACTGTTGACATTATATGCGTCAAGTCTAAGGTGCCCATTTTACCTATTTGCCTCAAAGATGCAATACGAGGACACATTGATTATCAAGACATATGTCGAGAAACATGAATGTTGAATAGTCAATCCAAATCGAATGGTGAAGAAACCGTACCTATTGACCAAGTTTTTAAACTTGATATGGCTCACCCCAACCATAAAGATAGGTAATTTATCAAATTTTTTGTGCTGGAAACTGTTAATGGTTTAGGGAAGGTGTTTAATGGTTGAGGAAATGTCACAATTTACTGGTTTAGATGATATGTTAAATTGTTGTGTATGAAACTGTTATAGTATACTTTATTTTGTGATTAGAGAAACCCTTCTCTTTAGTTCCATTTTTTATATTCTTTTTCCTTCTATTCCTTAACCATATATGATTATATGATGCAGAATCACTTGCACATACTATGGGAGCAGGCGTCAAGGTCAAGGTGTCAGTCCAACAAGCTTATAGAACTAAGAAGGATGCATTACAATAGCTAGAGAAGTCTATGAGGGAGCAATATGCTAGGGTGAGAAATTATGGGTATCAGTTGATAAATGCCGACTTAAACACTACTGTTGACATTAGATGCGTCATGTCTATGGTGCCCATTTTACCTATTTGCCTCAAAGACGCAATACGAGGACACATTGATTATCAAGACATATGTCGAGGAACATGAATGTTGAATAGTCAATCCAAATCGAATGGTGAAGAAACCGTACCTACTGAGCAAGTTGTTAAACTTAATATTGCTCAACCCAACCATAAAGATAGGTAATTTATTAAATTTGTTGTGCATGAAACGGTTAATGGTTTAGGGAAGGTGTTTAATGTTTTAGGAAATGTCACAATTTACTGGTTTAGATTATATGTTAAATTGTTGTGTATGAAACTGTAATAGTATATTTTATTTTGTGAGTAGAGAAAGCCTTCTCTTTAGTTCCACTTTTTATATTCTTTTTCCTTCTATTCCTTAACCATATATGATTATATGATGCAGAATCACTTGCACATATTATGGGAGCAGGCGTCAAGTCTAAGGTGTCAGTCCAACAAGCTTATAGGACTAAGAAGGATGTATTACAAGAGCTAGAGAAGTCTATGAGGGAGCAATATGCTAGGGTGATAAATTATGGGTATCAGTTGATAAATGCCGACTTAAACACTACTGTTGACATTAGATGCGTGAAGTCTAAGGTGTCCATTTTACCTATTTGCCTCAAAGATGCAATACGAGGACACATTGATTATCAAGACATATGTCGAGGAACATGAATGTTGAATTGCCAATCCAAATCGAACGGTGAAGAAACCCTACCTACTGACCAAGTTTTTAAACTTGATATGCATCACCCCAACCATAAAGATAGGTAATTTATCAAATTTTTTGTGCATGAAACTGTTAATGGTTTAGGGAAGGTGTTTAATGGTTGAGGAAATGTCACAATTTATTGGTTTAGATTATATCTTAAATTGTTGTGTATGAAACTGATATAGTATATTTTATTTTGTGATTAGAGAAAGACTTCTCTTTAGTTCCACTTTTTATAATCTTTTTCCTTCTATTCTTTACCCATATATGATTATATGATTCAGAAGCACTTGAACATATTATGGGAGCCGGCGTCAAGTCTAAGGTGTCAGTCCAACAAGCTTATAAGACTAAGAGAGATGCATTACAAATGCTAGAGAAGTCTATGAGGGAGCAATATGCTAGGGTGAGAAATTATGGGTATCAGTTGATAAAGACCGACTCAAACACTACTGTTGGCATTAGATGCGTCAAGTCTATGGTGCCCATATTACCTATTTGCCTCAAAGATGCAATACGAGGACACATTGATTATCAAGAAATATGTCAAGGAACATGAATGTTGGAGAGTCAATCCAAATCGAATGGTGAAGAAACCCTACCTACTGACCAAGTTTTAAACCTGATATGGCTCAACCCAACCATAAAGATAGGTAATTCATCAAATTTTTTGTGCATGAAACTGTTAATGGTTTAGCGAAGGTGTTTAATGGTTGAGAAAATGTCACAATTTACTGGTTTAGATTATATGTTAAATTGTTGTGTATGAAACTGTTATAGTATATTTTATTTTGTGAGTAGAGAAAGCCTTCTCTTTAGTTCCACTTTTTATATTCTTTTTCCTTCTATTCCTTAACCATATATGATTATATGATGCAGAATCACTTGCACATATTATGGGAGCAGGCGTCAAGTCTAAGGTGTCAGTCCAACAAGCTTATAGGACTAAGAAGGATGTATTACAAGAGCTAGAGAAGTCTATGAGGGAGCAATATGCTAGGGTGATAAATTATGGGTATCAGTTGATAAATGCCGACTTAAACACTACTGTTGACATTATATGCGTCAAGTCTAAGGTGCCCATTTTACCTATTTGCCTCAAAGATGCAATACGAGGACACATTGATTATCAAGACATATGTCGAGAAACATGAATGTTGAATAGTCAATCCAAATCGAATGGTGAAGAAACCGTACCTATTGACCAAGTTTTTAAACTTGATATGGCTCACCCCAACCATAAAGATAGGTAATTTATCAAATTTTTTGTGCTGGAAACTGTTAATGGTTTATGGAAGGTGTTTAATGGTTGAGGAAATGTCACAATTTACTGGTTTAGATGATATGTTAAATTGTTGTGTATGAAACTGTTATAGTATATTTTATTTTGTGATTAGAGAAACCCTTCTCTTTAGTTCCACTTTTTATATTCTTTTTCCTTCTATTCCTTAACCATATATGATTATATGATGCAGAATCACTTGCACATACTATGGGAGCAGGCGTCAAGGTCAAGGTGTCAGTCCAACAAGCTTATAGAACTAAGAAGGATGCATTACAAGAGCTAGAGAAGTCTATGAGGGAGCAATATGCTAGGGTGAGAAATTATGGGTATCAGTTGATAAATGCCGACTTAAACACTACTGTTGACATTAGATGCGTCAAGTCTATGGTGCCCATTTTACCTATTTGCCTCAAAGATGCAATACGAGGACACATTGATTATCAAGACATATGTCGAGGAACATGAATGTTGAATAGTCAATCCAAATCGAATGGTGAAGAAACCGTACCTACTGACCAAGTTGTTAAACTTAATATTGCTCAACCCAACCATAAAGATAGGTAATTTATTAAATTTGTTGTGCATGAAACGGTTAATGGTTTAGGGAAGGTGTTTAATGGTTTAGGAAATGTCACAATTTACTGGTTTAGATTATATGTTAAATTGTTGTGTATGAAACTGTAATAGTATATTTTATTTTGTGAGTAGAGAAAGCCTTCTCTTTAGTTCCACTTTTTATATTCTTTTTCCTTCTATTCATTAACCATATATGATTATATGATGCAGAATCACTTGCATATATTATGGGAGCAGGCGTCAAGTCTAAGGTGTCAGTCCAACAAGCTTATAGGACTAAGAAGGATGTATTACAAGAGCTAGAGAAGTCTATGAGGGAGCAATATGCTAGGGTGATAAATTATGTGTATCAGTTGATAAATGCCGACTTAAACACTACTGTTGACATTATATGCGTCAAGTCTAAGGTGCCCATTTTACCTATTTGCCTCAAAGATGCAATACGAGGACACATTGATTATCAAGCTAGACATATGTCGAGGAACATGAATGTTGAATAGTCAATCCAAATCGAATGGTGAAGAAACCGTACCTATTGACCAAGTTTTTAAACTTGATATGGCTCACCCCAACCATAAAGATAGGTAATTTATCAAATTTTTTGTGCTGGAAACTGTTAATGGTTTAGGGAAGGTGTTTAATGGTTGAGGAAATGTCACAATTTACTGGTTTAGATGATATGTTAAATTGTTGTGTATGAAACTGTTATAGTATATTTTATTTTGTGATTAGAGAAACCCTTCTCTTTAGTTCCACTTTTTATATTCTTTTTCCTTCTATTCCTTAACCATATATGATTATATGATGCAAAATCACTTGCATATATTATAGGAGCAGGCGTCAAGTCTAAGGTGTTAGTCCAACAAGCTTGTAGGACTAAGAAGGATGCATTACAAATGCTAGAGAAGTCTATGAAGGAGCAATATGCTAGGGTGAGAAATTATGGGTATCAATTGATAAATGCCGACTTAAACACTACTGTTGACATTAGATGCGTCAAGTCTAAGGTGTCCATTTTACCTATTTGCCTCAAAGATGCAATACGAGGACACATTGATTATCAAGACATATGTCGAGGAACATGAATGTTCAATTGTCAATCCAAATCGAACGGTGAAGAAACCCTACCTACTGACCAAGTTTTTAAACTTGATATGGCTCACCCCAACCATAAAGATAGGTAATTTATCAAATTTTTTGTGCATGAAACTGTTAATGGTTTAGGGAAGGTGTTTAATGGTTGAGGAAATGTCACAATTTACTGGTTTAGATTATATGTTAAATTGTTGTGTATGAAACTGATATAGTATATTTTATTTTGTGATTAGAGAAAGACTTCTCTTTATTTCCACTTTTTATAATCTTTTTCCTTCTATTCTTTACCCATATATGATTATATGATTCAGAAGCACTTGAACATATTATAGGAGCAGGCGTCAAGTCTAAGGTGTCAGTCCAACAAGCTTATAAGACTAAGAGAGATGCATTACAAATGCTAGAGAAGTCTATAAGGGAGCAATATGCTAGGGTGAGAAATTATGGGTATCAGTTGATAAAGGCCGACTCAAACACTACTGTTCACATTAGATGTGACTTTAATAATGAGTTACAGTTGCTAGTGTTCCAAAAGATGTATATATGCTTAGGGTCTTTGAAGATGGGATTCAAAAATGGTTGTTGGGCATTAGTTGGACTTGATGGATGTCATTTGAAATCTTCGTATGGGGGTCAGTTGCTTATTGTTATTAGTGTAGATGCTAATAACACAACTTGGGTAATTGCATATGCAATGATAGAGAATGAAACCAAAGATAGTTGGATCTGGTTTCTCGAGTTACTTTCCAAAGACCTTGCCACAAGGTATGAGGGAGTAGGATTCACTTGCGTAAGTGATAAGCAGAAAGGATTACTCCCAGCATTTGATATAGTTTTGCCTTTTGCAATGCATAGATTTTGTGTGAGGTCTTATGGACAAATTCTAATAAAAAATTTCCTAGAAAAATGATGAAGGACCAACTTTGGGCATGTGCCAAATCAAGAACAATGACTTTTTTTAACAAGGAGATGGACACACTAATGACTTTGGATGAAGATGCTTATGACTACTTAAAAGGTGAACACTTTGACTTTTATTTTTCATCTAAATAGAATGTACATGTAAATATGTATGTTTGTGTTCTGTTATGATATAAATGTGCAATGTTTATTTTTTTTCGTATGCATGTGTAGATCCAGAAAGAAATCCACAACATTGGTCCAGGTCACATTTCAAAACTAATATAAAGTGTGACATTTTAGTGAACAATGAGTGTGAGAGCTTTAACAACTTAATCTCTGAAGCTAGGCCCAAATCTGTCATTAGCATGTTCGAAGTGATAAGAGCAAAGATGATGAAAAGAAATGTGACAAACCTAGATTAATTCTTGAGAAGAACAAGGTGAAAGCTCAAATAGATTGCACCCAATCAAGTACTGGAACTATGAAATTTGAGGTCAATTCCGCCTCAGGTGGCAAATATGTTGTAGATTTGGATGCAAGGGCATGCGCATGCAGGAGATAGGATTTAACTAGAATCCCTTGCAAACATGCTATTTTAGAAATTAATCACAAGATAAAAAAAAAGCCAAAAGACTACATCGCGCAATGCTACTTGAAGGATACTTACATGACAGTCTACAATAACACCATTCAACCCATAAATGGAATGAAACTATGGAGCAAGAGTGCAAATCCCTCAATTCATCCCCCCACAATATACAAGATAGCCCAGTTGGCCAAGGATGAGCACGATTAAGGATGCATCTGAGTTACTTGACGCATCTAGTCCCAAACTTGGAAGGGTTCAAAGAAGTTTGAAGTGTGGCAACTGTGGTGTAGAGGGGCACAATGTCAAAACTTGTCATCGACACTTGCCTTCTAAGGAAAAGAAAAAGAAATTGAATGATGGTGTAGCTTCATCATCCAAATCAAAGGTATGTTGCTCAAACTCTCTGCTCTTTACATAATTGTGTTATTTTTTAGCATATTAATGTGTTTTTTTGTAGGAAAATTTCAAGAATAAAATATCATTGACCACTAATCAGATGAGGCAGAAAATACTGCAAAAATTGTAAACTTTGAGGGTAAATACCTATTATTGTTTAATGTGTTGTTTTTGGGACAAATTGCAAAAAAAATAAAAAATTAGTAAGAAAAATAAGGCCATAAGTGGTCAAAAAAGCACCTACTTTATCCAAATGATAAGATAAACCGACACTTATATTTATGCATCTTCTAGACTCCATATAAATTAAGCCTGGTTCATATAAGCATTTTTATTAATACTACTGATTTGCAGAAAAATAGGGAGGCAAAAAGATGACTTCTTCTGGAGGTTCACAATTTGCCACTCCATCTACAAAAACAAAGCCACCCTCCACCACTACAAGTGGCAAGAACAAACCCTCATGTTCTAAACAAGCAGCTTTGTCTACAAAAGCTAAGCCACCCTCCAGCTCTAAACCATCAGTTTCATCTACCTCTACAAGATGATCTCACGTGGAGAACAATGAAAAGGAGCCAGTCAAGAGGACCAGTAGACACAAGATTTAATGTGATGCATTTATTTTTGTACGCAACCTTGTTTTGTTTGAACTTGGTTGTTATCACTAATCTTTTGATTAGATGATTAGTGGTTAGGTTATGCAACATGTGCATTGTGTACTATCTTTAAACAATTATGTAATTTATGTAATTTCTGATTGTTGTATTACTTGAGCACTTTATGTAGTTTGTATAATTTCTGATTGCTGTACTATATACTTTATTACAAGGATTATGAAGTTTTCTGCTGATTAATTTCCAGATTTTAGTACAAAATGGGTGCTTTTTCTTTCATTTTTCAAACTGACTTGATTTTGGGAGAAATACAAGTAAGGGTAATTTAGATTTTTTAAGTGTGATGTAGAACCTACATCGTGACATGGCAAACTCTATGTGATAACTTAACATTCTGGATGGATGTTAAATGGAGAGAGGAGGGGCACGGCAGATTGAAAAGTAAAAGATGTAGAGGTAAATTTTCGAGTTTGAAAGTAGAGGGAGCAACACGATGTCTAGAGAAAAGTTTAGGGGGATAACAAGGAATTTGTCCTTTAATTAATCTTGAACACTTCTAATCATTTAAAGTTGATCTCATATCACACTATACAAGCACAGATCCAACTCTGTATTATCTGTCACGAGTGATAAATTAGCTCATAGCTTGCTGCTATACATTGAAATTTACATCACAACAACAGGAAGGTATGTCTACAGATAATACCGAATTACCGATCATGGGTACTAAACCTACTGGGCATTCTCTCCTCCGTCTTGGATAATCAGCAGCATCTCAACCACAAGGAAAACTGCAGATGTTCAATGTTAAGACTTAAAAACTTCATGCTTCAGTCGAACTTGGATCATCCAACATCACAACAGGAGCAAACTGCAAATTCTGATGATAAAGAAGAGGGAAAGTTCACATTGTTCAAACATAGATACAAACAGACACTGACCTCGTCGTCCTCTTCAAAGTACATCCCCTCAACTGCACTGTTCTGCTGGAATTCCCACCCAAAACTACTCTCAAGCAATGCCTTGAGTTTCCTCATCTGTCATAATTTGAGTAAAGTAATTGGTATTGCTTCTCCACATGTCTATTAAAAATTCAAAAACAGAGACAGGCACTCATAAATCATAATAACACAAATTGAAGTCAAATCACCAAGTTTACATACCCATGAAAGAAGATCTCCATCAACAACGGAGGCATCTTGCACCAATAAAAAAACCTCCTGAAATTCCCATTTATAAGTTGGTCATAAACTCATAGGCCTTGCCTGAAAAGACTAATTAAATAGCGAATTTCTCTCAAAGGTGACATGATAAAAATAAGAGACGGATTGCCAAGTTTCTTCAAAGAATTATCAACCGGGTGTGACTTTCAAAAAAAAATGTGCCAACAGTACAATCAAACATGTAAATAATGGGGATCATAATCTCGTACCTTAAAAAGTTGATGCAAAAAAGCTATCAGCAATAAACCATGAATCATCAACACAAGGCCGATACACCACTTGTGTCTGTGCAATCTTTCTTAAGCGCATGTTTCTGTTAATAGTAGTTGACTTCAATGAACTGTGATTTTTACATCAGGTGATATTTGTCAGCGTACATGAAGAGGATGGGGGAAAGCTAAAATTATCTTCGTTTACAGAAAATGAAAGAGAAGATTAATAAATTCACAATATGCCATCTAAAAATAATAAAAACTAGGATAATTTTACTTATACCAGAAAAGCTAAGATTTATCAACAATTAATATATGAACGGACAAGGTGCTTAGTTGTTTTTGTCTTGGGCCATTTCGCCTTGTTCGTAACCAAGCAATTAATAATATGAGAGTTATGAGTGCAATTGTGTATCTCCCAAAAAATCTCTTCAACTAGATGACACCATTGCCATTAGAAATCTAACTTATTGACATCAGGTCATTAACTTTCCGATAATCTTTTCAAATAAAGCAGATAACATTTCCATTTGTATTTTTTTTATTTAATTATTCATTATAACAGACTAACAGTTTCATATTGGGATAGTGATGTTAAACAAAGCCTAACAGTAGTGCACAACAAAGCCAGTGAGAAACACTAGACCCAGAAACTTTAGCTTTAAGTTATTCATTCCAATGAGTACAATCCGTATTGACTGTAAATGACTTCTCTAAATAAATAGCCTACCCCATAGAAAGTTCACCCTAAACAGATAACATATCACTACATTTAAAAGAGTACGGATCCTGGAAATGTAATATGTCACTCTGTATTCCCAATGATGCTTGAATCCATATATATATATATATAATTTGGTGAAATCCCCCAAATTAGTAACACAGCAAGCAATAAATTTGTAGATTTCCTTAACAAATAGCCGACTCCTTGTCCGGAAAGGCTGCTTGAAAGAAATAATAGAATTGTCAGAAACTTAATGATGGTATATTGTAGTAAATATTAATTTCCTACAATCCAAGAATCGTCAGGAAAAATCTCTATGCAAGTCTTCGAACTTGAGTCTTTGCTCTTGAAAATGCAGATTCATTTAAGCATTGTTAGTAATAAATTAAGCCAATATGTTTTACCATTAAGACCGAAAACTTCTTTGGATTAACTCCCTACCGTCTCCATCTGAACACACTTTCAGTTATCAATAATAGACGCTACTAGAAATTTACTAAGTATTATATCTTGTATGTATTGGGTAATTAGAAATGTCTTAGGCTCGTACCAGTAACACTATTCAAAATATAAAGTGGATTTTGAAAAATAGAATTCTCTAGCAGTATCTTTGAAACAGTAAGCTGTGACTGAGCACTCTTGCCTATCTACTTCGTTGTGGAGTGTATTTATCATATATGTTGGTTCACATGTATGGAACTGAAACACAACTAATGGTGTACAAGATTCTTTGGATCTTTTATGTTGTTACTGCTCCTTAAAGATATGACGTTTTATCAACAAAGTGAAAAGCAGGGATCAAACCAATTGTTACAGCTTCAGTGCATCCCAATAAAAGACTGATCAAAGACTTCCACTGTAGAAATGCTTCAAGCGATTGCCCCATCTACATATGTTCAAAGATATTAACAACCTGATAATAGGTTGTAACAGAAGAATTGTATGAGGTCTGAATTCTGTACATACTAAAAATGCAACGAAAGTAAACTGCAGCTCTCCAAGAAGCATATCCTCTGAACCTCCATAATCTTTTAGAAGTAAATTATCTAACAATTGTGTCTGAGGGGATCAATAAAATCAGATCAGCAAAGAATGGGAAAACAAGTTGGTCAAAGTTTAAGGCTATATAAGCTTAAGAATATTGAAAAATACAATAAAAACAAAAACAATGGTATCACTGAACAAGAGGAGTGACCTTGTCAAGAGTCAATGAAGCCCTCTATGTTTGATAACATGTGGAATTGACGTGTAGTGGCATCGTCTAAAATTAATTCCCATAATTGTAGTCAAAAGCTGTTAGATACTTGCAAAAATCAAAAATTGATGTGCAGTAGGATAAGGTCACCTCCCCCGATGTTTGAAGTCTTTCCATGAAAATAAGATGATAAAATCACCAAAGAGTGCACAACACAATACAGTCTCCAGAGTAAACAGTACGTGTGCTCCGGAGCTCGTGGTAGAAGAAGGGTTGGGCCTGAATAAAGCCCAAGCCCATAACAGCAACATTCTTTTTATTTTTATATTTCAGCGAGAAGGAGAAGGAGAAGGAGAAGGAGATGGAGGAGACGAGTAAAACCTTGGCTCTTGTCGGAGTCGGAGCTGTTTTGGGCTCCGTTTCCACCATTGTTCTACTCAAGCTTCTACGCAGGCGAGTTCATTGTTCAGTTTTTGATTCCCTTTTACATAGAAGAATCTAACAATCTTGTTATTATTGTGCAGAAGTCCAAAGAGGCCAGTTCAAATACAAATGGAGAGTAAGTTCCTCAACTGACCCACCCAACTTTCAACAGCAATTTATTTAACTGGACTTGTTCTGACAATCAAGCTTGTGATGGATGAGACAGGTATTGATGCTAAATCTGAGACACATACAAATAGAGGTGCAGTTAATGGGACCGGAACTACCAACTTAGACCTTCTCAAGGATGAGATAGTCTCTGAACAGCTAACAAGGTAGTTTATTTTTACTTTTATTGAAACTAGTAGTTTCGATTGTTTCTTTGAGGACTGTTCTAATGTTAACACTAGAAGCAACTATGACTTACAATCGTAACGCGAAATAGGGATTCCCATATATAGTGTGGGTAGGGACTAGGGCTAATGGATCAGCTAAATCAAATTTCTCAAAGTTAAATTTGAAGGCTGAGTAGGCAGTAGGTCATTTTGTCAAATTTCATGTCCAATGGTTATGTCAAAATAAAGACACACAAATGTTGAAATGGATAGATCAAATGTAAAAGAAAGAGAGATAAAGTGAGAGTTTGACATATTGGTTTTTCATGTCAAATTTAACATTCTTGGTTAGATATGTCATCCACGTGGATTTGGCATATTAGTTAGAGAGGCTGAAATGTCAAATTTTTTGGTCAAAAGTTACCAGTATCATGCCATGGTGAATTTTGACACATCCATTAGACTTGCTCTTAGGTTTCTTTAGTTTATGTCATGCTGTTGCTTGTTTGTGTCGCTACGCATTTATACGCTTCCTATGTATTAATCTTTTAACTTTTCAATTTTTTATTTATTTGCTATATGCCTATGTACACGGTAGCATCTTTCCATTAACTCAGGACAATGGTCTTAGCAAAAAATCTAGACAATTCATGAAATTTGGGAAATTTTCTTTATTGTTTGCACCATTACAAAATTTGTTTGTTCTAGAACAGATATGGGTTGGAAGTTGTAGTCATCAGTTGTTACTTCCTGTCAGTTGTATCAAAGAAAGTTGATGGACAATTCCATAATTTTCTTACGTAAGAACTAAAAACCACTTGTTCTGGTTCTGAGTAGTGCCCATGGGTTGTTAACAAGGGTGATAGGTTTCAAACCCACCATTAGCCAGAACCTTGACCACTAGCAGAACCTTAATAGTCAACATAAGTCACATCCTTTCCATACAATTTTTACTAGACAGGACGAAAGAAACAGTTTGGCCTCCTTCACTGAAGCAGCAAGTACTCTCCCTATTATGTGCATTCCAGATAAATCTTTCAGGAGAACTACTCGCTTGCTTTTCTCACAAGAGTACATTATGACACACAAATCTATTGTAGCTGGAACCTATTTGAATAATACTCACAGCAGAAAATTTGTTATTTGGGATATTGGTGATCTAGGGTCTAGCATCATCAACTACTAACAGAGTCCAAGGTTGTAATGAAAAGACTACACATTTTCTAAATCAAAGTTCAATAAAGTCTTCATGACTTTAGAAATAGTATGTTTTGCTCTAAGAATTCATACGTTTTATGTTTCTGGATCCTTTAGGAACATTCAATTCTTTGGACTCGAATCTCAACAAAAAGTGACCGCTTCATATGTTGTGGTCATTGGACTTGGAGGAGTTGGAAGTCATGCTGCATCGATGCTTTTGCGGTCAGGGGTTGGCAGGCTACTGCTTGTGGACTTTGATCAGGTATCTCCAAGTATGACTTCTTTTTTCATTTTACATTTTTTTAATGTATATTCATTTTCAAGTTTATAACGTTTCTTTAATAAGACTTCCTAACTTGTAACAACCTGGATGTATTTGGTTCTCCCTTTCTCTACTTTGCTCAAGCCTTAAACGATAATTTACTTGCTCATATGTTTTTTCCTTAAAGAATTTATCATCAACAGAAGTGCTTGCTATTGGCTACACAAATAATGAAGCGCGTTAGACAATAAAATTAGGATAAACTATATGAAGTAACTTGAACTATGTGGCTAATGATAACTTGTCTATGGACAAAATATTTGGGTTATAGCACTGTCTATTCATCTTTTGATAATCAATTGAGGAATTAAATTGTATTCGAGTAATTTGCAGTATGTTCGTACTCATATTGTTAAGAGACCTTGTTTTATTCAGTTCAAATTAGGACTTTATTTTATAGTTGTTGAGACCTCATTGCAATTTTATTCATAGCTTACGATATCCCAGTGTTGTCTTTTCTTTTCTTTTATTTTTTTGAGTCTGTTTTGTCTAAATTTATTCTGAAAATTTTACTCTGATTTCCGCCACTCGTGTTTGTAAGTGGAACTGGCCTTTGTTGGACAACATGTAAACTTTTATCAAGCTCTTACTCACATTGCATTATGTGTTGAATTCATGTTTAGGTATCAGTTTCATCACTTAATCGACATGCTGTGGCAACAAGAGCTGACGTTGGTATCCCAAAAGCCCAGTGTCTAAAAGATCATTTATTGTCTATCTTCCCAGAGTCTCACATAGAAGCAAAGGTCCTATTATACAATGCATCATCAGAGGAAGAGATTCTATCAGGGCAACCTGATTTTGTTTTGGACTGCATTGACAACATTGATACAAAGGTAGCTTTTATAACTGAAACTTGTTTCTTTTTAGATTAGCCATTTTCTTTAAAACAAATTAAGTCCCATTACGCCAGATATCTCATATCTTATGTTCAGTATTTCATTTTTTATGCACCATCACTTGTATATAGATGACTTTGGAGATCTCATTGATCATTTAGATATTCTGTTTGCAACTTGTTGGAAATATGTCTTAGGTTGGGAGTTCATGCCTCCTTGTTCAAGATGTTGGGCCTTTCCACCATTGCCACATTGTGCTATGTCAGTGTTCTAACCTTCTCATGTTATAGTATTAGGTTCATGTCTTGGTTCCAAGGTCGGGCCTTGTAAGCCCCATGACACCCTATATGACAGAAACATGTTTGGGTTCATCTCGTGCCATGCGTTAGAGGGGTATTCATTTGAAATGTAACCCTTGCTTATGTCATCTGAGCTCTCAATCCATGCCAATTATTTTGTGTCAAAACCAAGTTTACATGTTCGCTGTGTTATGTGTAATTTCTTGAAATCAGTTCCTAAATAGGGCACTAATCCCATACCTTACATGTTATAACTTTTTTCCCTCTTCTCCGCGGCGTTTGTTTGACTGTGTTCTATATCAAGGGTTCAAGATCCATGTTTAGGTTGAGTGTTGGGTCAGTGCTATGTATGCTCCATGTCATTCTATATGAATTGCCCATTTTTTTATTTTTTATTTTTTTGGGTCAGCTGCTCACACACACACTAGAGGAGGTTCTTATTTTATTTTTTTATCTGACGAGGTGGTTCTGAACCAGTGAGTATATCTTACATTCAGTATTGTATGTAACAGGTGGCACTTCTTGCAGCATGTGTACGTAGGGGTTTAAAGGTGCTATCAGCCACAGGAGCTGGTGCTCGAGCCGACCCAACAAGAATACGCATTGCTGATTTAAGACTATCAACAAATGACCCATTATCTCGAGCTGTAATTTTCTTGTCTCTGATTGTTTTCGATTGCTATGTTTATCTTATGCTACGTTTAAGTTTTCCCTCAAATTGGGCTTTCATTTTGTTCCTTTGGGACTTTGTTTCCAAAGGCTAGTCTTTCATCCATTATGATAGATTGGACAGCTGCTATAATCGAGGGGCTCTAGTCTAGGTAGTTGGGCTGTGTGCATTTTTTGTGCTATTATTCTTTACTTTATTTTGTTTACAGCCTCGATTTGCACTTCGGCTCCAAGTTTCTGTGGCTTTGTGTGCATTTCTTGTTTGATGTATCTCCTTGAGTTTGTTTTAAACTTTCAATAAACTTTCTTTCTTGCGAGAATGTAACGACCTACTTTTGCATCCAAAATCGCAGGCTGAGATAAGTTTTTGATTCCTCGGCATTTCGATAATAACCTCATAGCAGAATCACATATTCCATTCTATTTCCATTAATGGTCTCGATTGCTAAATCACCTGGTAAAATATTACCTTATATGTGTGTGTATGCAGATAAGAATTCTCGTTCTTATAGGGTATGAGAAAGTGGGAAACTATTGAAAGATTTCGCGACTATTGTTGTTCACTTATCATCAACAGAATTTAATTATCTAGAGAATTTGTCTGAAAGCTCCTTTTGTTCTCAATGTAGTTTGGATTCTTAATCATCTTACTAGATTTTCGCATTCCCAGGTGAGACATCGGTTGAGGAGAGATCATGGCATAGAAGGTGGCATACCTGTTGTGTTTTCATTGGAGAAACCTAAGGCAAAGCTTCTTCCATTTAAAGCACCAAGTGGAGAAGAAGAAAGTCCTTCAGACTACCAGGTATGGATGTTCTCTGCTAGTGTAGAATTAGCCTAGTGTTTTAGTGATGTTGTTTTGTTTCTTGGCATTGGACTTCTTATACACCCTATACTATTCTCCTGAAGGGAATTTCCATCAGTTTCCTTGAAGAAGAAAAGTTAATATTATTAAGAAAACTCTATACAGATTTCCAAGTTTTTTCAAAATCTAAGAGCAGTGTACTTTTATGTTAACAAGAAAAAACTCAAACCTCTGAAAAAAATTCTGCACTTTAAGTACATAATTATATAGAACTTGGTACTGGTTAATTTTTGCTTTCTTGTTAAAGTTTTTTTTGGTTTGATACTATGTCGACTTACCATGATGTCAGATACTACCAGGCTTTAGGGTTCGCATAATACCGGTCCTGGGTACCATTCCTGCAATATTTGGACAGGTGATGGCCTCCTACGTGGTAACACAACTTGCAGGATTGCAAGTTCAACCAGAACCTGTTATAAATTTGGACGTTGATCATTACCGGATGCTTCACCAACGCCTTATTGAACATGAGGAGTCCTTGTATGGCACTGCCTTGCATGTCCAGGTATGCAAAGGTCTCTTTTGTTTACTTATTGATCCCCATTTGCAAGATTTACTAGTCTGTTTCATTACTTGCAAAGTGACTAAGACTCTTTTGAGCTATGTTCTGGTTACTGATAGATACTTTGGCAGGATGATTTTAAACTGATTCATGTGTATTTAAATTCTAAAGTTGTCTGATCAAAGCTTATCCAATTAATTTGCAATAAATTAGTATGTATGAGCCACCTACAGATTTAACGGCATGTGAGAGACGGTAGAGAGTAATACACTTAATAATTACCATGGAACAGCTTTGTTAAAATGTGGGTAACCTCTGAAGTGATACACTGCAATACTAATATACTATAGTGCTCACTGGCAAGTAATCCTGCTTCGATCAAAGAAAAGGGAATCGATCCTTATGATAACATTATGGAGTTGGAATGAATCAGTAATTACAAATTGAGAATACATCAACCCATACAAGAATTTGTGACTGCATATTGAAAAGTTGCTTACGGAGTCTAATCACACCTCCTCCCACATCTTAATCTCTGAAGTGCTTAATCTACACTGTCATTTTTCTAGGTAGATGTTGAAGAAGTGATGTATGTAGCAAAGGAGTTGTGGCACGGAAGAAGTGCCAGAGAGGCATTTGCTAAAGATGTAGGACGTGGTATGTGGCGTGCAGTGAATGAGTTAATGCTTGTACGGTAAGGATTTGCTGCTTTTGTAATACCATTGACCAGCCAGCATATGATCCTACTATTGTTTAGGAAACATCCCCAGAGTACTACCTCGTTATGATTTATTATTGAATCATTAATTATACTAAATCAAACTGAACAAATTTATCATGTTAACAAGCACCAACTCATAACTTAGATAACATGACTTTGACCTATTATTAATCAAATTAAAGCATTAATCTAGTACTGAAATTGGATTTCTTATTTCTTTCCAGGTGGGACCGGGAAAAGCCTGCATCTGTGTCCAACCTAATTCTGCTTAAATTTAATGAGGTATCTGTGAGTCTCTCAGGTTTATCATAATAGTAGTGCAGTAGTGCTCTTTTGACATTTGTTTATGGATCAAATTTGGTGTCTAACAATCTATTTCTATTAATGTGAAATTCATAGTTCAGAGTTCTATCCTTTCACATATCTAACAATTTGTTCATATTCATGTGTAAAAACAGTTTCCTGATCTCATGCTCCAAATTATTTCCATACAAAATAAGCAGTTATTGCTATAGTCTTGATAGCAAAATGTCTGTACATTTGTTGAGTCATGGAATCACTTCGACATTTAAACTATGCTGCCCATCATGTACCCCTAACTTACACTAAAGGAAGGGTATGAAGAAGGCAGATAGGCGAGATAGCTCAGCATTCTTGTCAAAGATGTACATTCTGTATGTTTATTCTGTGTTGTCCTTTGTTTCTAACTTGAAGCTGCTTTTCATTTCAGGCAGATGAACATGAGTCGATGACTCTTGAAGATACAAAAGAAGGAGAACCAGAATTTTTTGTTCGAGTTACATCAATTCTGAAGCGAGCCGAACTAGAATTTGGCTTGTAAGAAAGTAGGCAGTTGTTTGTTTTTCTTTTCTGAGAGCTTCAGTCAGAGGGGCAACAAAATGCTAAATTTATATAAACTTAAATTTGAATTACACTAGTTATTGAGGAAGGTACACCGTACACTAGAAAAAATAGAATCATGCATTATCATGAGATTGAATCCAATCTTACACTAGTCAGTAATCTACTACCTTTTCGTTTCGAATCGACAGCTTTGAGTTTGTCGACTAACAATCACTCCCTTTTCGTTTTGACTAAGGACCAGTTTAAAGTTGGTTTATCAGTGTTAGCCTTTACTCCCTTTTTTGTTTTGAGTATTGCCAGTTGAGGGTTTGTCAACTAAATTGATCTTCCAAATTTCAGTGTGCTTATTACATTACTGTCGACATCGTCCTCGTTGTTGTAGAAAGTCTGGGATAATAAATTTGAATGTGAATTGCAGAAGTTAGAAGCATACCTTGGATATTAAATTTGAACACAAGTCGGGGGGATCATGCTCTAGAAAAGAACCTGTATATTTGAAGGACTTGGCTCTAGGTCAATTTCTTATAAAACCAATTTTCAGATGAATTGAATTTTTGGTCAGAAGAAGACTATGGTTGAAGACCAAGGTAACCAAACAGAATCAGTTTGTGCACATGAGGAACAATATGATCAGCAAACAACAGAGAAAATGTAACTTGCTCAGAGAGAAATGATAGAGGGGCCAATCAAGCAATGGTTTTGGTAGTCTGGTTAGTTCGTCAGGAAATGAACTACAAATATTGTCTTGAATATGAATATTTATCTATCTATTAGACCAATGCTAGTGTGTCCAGTTTTTATCGAACCACAATTACCCCAAAGAGAATTTTATTTCAAAAGTATTTTTCTATCTATTTAAAAACACTTCCTAATTAACATCAATCGTCTCTAACAAGCACATGCATAGCTAGTTCCTCTAAAACGCAGTAAAGCAAGTTGTCTCCAAGCCTGTCAATGTATCATGGACAAACACTACATCCTTCGAACTTGACGACTCTTCTGGTGTTGATGTGCATCAATTGAGAGCTCCAAGCTGGATAACTCTTCAGGTAAAAAGCCACCACAACAGATTCTAATGACGGACATCCAAGTGCTACATTTGGGTATGATCAACTCGACTAAATTTGGGAATAGAAAAGCTTTTCTTCTTTGAAACGTGCATTGATTGTTGGCTTAGACGTTTCACCCTACACCATTTCTTGCACACCAACGCGAACCAATCCTTATCACTTTTCCCATTATCAATTTGTCCCCAAATCCTAAGTTTGCTAAGGACAAGGACAAGGACAAGGCCAGGTAAATATTCGCTCAGAAATGAAAATATGCCTTCTACTGATTTCTTTTTATTTTTCGTCCGAGGTGGAGCCATTTCTTGGGTGACTCTGTGTGCTGAAATGGACATTAGAACTCAGAAATATAAGAACCTGATAGAGATGAAAGATGTGAGATCGGAAGCTAGGCGCGTTTGAGCGACGATTCCATGTCTGAGACTTCGCAGAGAGGAAGTGAGGCAAAGGGTTTTGAATTTTAGTCTCTTCCAGATTTTGTTGTGAAAAGACAACCCTTTCAATCCTTTCATCTTCAACTATCAAATCCTCTTTTAGGCTCTTTAATCTGAATGGGCTGAATGGCAAGGTAATTTGGGTTTAATTGATAGGATTTTTGTTATATAATTTTTCGAATTTTAACTTTTCTTTTTTACAAATAACAACAAATTGGATGATTATCAAACAATTGAAAGGTAATGTTGAGTGACCAGCAGCCCCTAAACTGCCTTTCCCCCGTAACTGACGAACATGGAGTCTTGATTGAGTGAGTTCCAGCGCAACGTCTTCTGTACAACTTTAACCTCCTTCACCTTGATAAGATAGGGTTTGTTCTTAGACCCCAACTAACGACCAAGGCCTTTATTTTTAGGGATCACCACATCATCTGGCGTCTCCACCAGATAAAACAATGCAGCTTATAGACGATCAGAAAAAGATGGGACTTTCAACCTTTTCGGCTCGACATGCACAATGATGGCAGCCGTCCCGTTGTCTTTGAGCTTCTTTGGAGAGATCTTAAAACTTGCCTCCCTAAGATGGTGTGATACCCATTCTTTTCGTATAATTAGACGCACTTTACGATATTTTGATTTCGGATTATTGGACGCGGTAAATAATATTTACCGACAATAAATGTTAGAAGATCTTCAGTTGACTTTTCTATAGGTTGTTTATATGGATTGACTTCGTTGACGAAAGTCATAGGATTCGTCCAGACGAGTTCGTAGACACGTGGAATATCAAAATCAGAGTTGCGACAAAGTATTTACGTATGTAAATACGCTAATTTAAATAGAAGTTACTCGAAATGGAAAGGGGAGACTTTCCAATTTAGGTTGACTTGCGTTGACTGGGCTCTGGCGACATAAATCATTGTCGACCTTCCAACCAGCGGCGCGACGCCGCCTGACCAACGTTTGGGGCTAATTTTGGTAGGACATGGAAGCTCTTCTCTCCTTCTTCCTATTTCTAGGTTTGATTCTGACGATGGAGCCTCTTGGAGGCCAACTCGAAAGTGAGAAGTTTCTAGGGTTTGGATTTACCTCGATGTCGTTGTCGGCGATGAACCAGGTATGATTATAATTAATCAGTTTAAGGTCTTGATTGTAATTGTGATTGTTATCGTGGTTGGGATATGTTGTTTGTTGGTGGGGTTGGACGGAATCGAGTTGACAACGGCATCGAGGTAAACCCAAACCCATGGCTAATATGTACTACATATATTTACATTCACAACAATTATTTTGGTTAATATAGGTACACCCATGGCTACGTACTTGTGTACAGTTCAATATGCGGAGTAAAAGATGTATGTATGTATCACTACAACAAAAAATTTAATTTGCTTCGATTTTTTACTACAGCATAAGATGCCATAGAAAATGCTACCAATGACGACAGAAAATAAGTTGTCGTGAATGTAAAACACCTTTGGCGATGGTAATTTCCCTGCCGTGGCAACTATTTTTAGCATTTATGATGAAAATTTAGTTGTTGTCGCAAAATGTTAAGTTACAACCCTAAAGCTTCACGGCCTCTCTCATATCTCAATCTCTCTTAACTTTGGACTCTCCTACTAGCCTCTCTCTCCCTTATCCTCATAACTAGATTAATCTCCCCTCTCTCTCTAATCATGAGCCTATGCTCATCACCGCTCATGCACGGCCTCTACCATCACTCACTCAGCCTCCGCTCCTGCACTACTATGTTCGACTGAATCTGAGTGGAAACAGGAGAGACAAGGGGGCACTCGTCATCAAAAACATGAACGAGTTCGCAGAGCTGGAGACTCTAAGGAAGGAGAAGAAGATCGATAAGAAGACTAAAGGGACCTCCAAGGCCTTCTAGGCGGCAGCAGCATAGGAGCCTCAGGTGTTTTGGGCTCTTGCTCCGTTGAATGCAAAATTGTGGGCTAACGTGAAGATGACGACGACGACTATTACGCCGCCACCGCGCCAATTCTGCCAATTTGGGGATCGTTTAAGCCATGTAGAGGTTCGTTCTCAATTTTTTTGGTTTTCAACGATTCAATGAGTATTCGTCTATTTTATTTGTTCAGATGTTATTTGATGATTAATGTTTGCTCTGGGACTTTAGGAACTGTAAAATACTAAGGTTTGAGATATTTTGGCCTGAAGAAACTAACACGGGTGTTGTTATGGGAAGTAGAAACTTATTTAGTAGTTTTATGAGTAAGAGTCTGAATAATGTAGTTCATTGCAATATTTTGATATGTAGTGCAGAATCATGTGTGGTACCATTGTACTGAGCTGGTAATCACCTCTTCTTTAGTTTTGTTTATGACCCAGCTTATTCATCTTCTTCTTGTTCTTTATATTTTTTTATGGATGTGTTTTTTTTCTTAACTGTGATTGATCTTCATCATGGCTAGCTAGCTTGGTAGATGTCCAGAGTATTAGATTCTGTGCTAAATATGATTTAAGTAATTAGAAAAGATGTCTGTATTTGTCATGTGGATGCAAGCTAACTGGGAGATGATGATTTAAGTACTTGATTTAATATAAATTAGGAATCCAGTTATAAATGAGCCCAAAAAAATATTTGTGTTTGAGATTAGTATTTCATCGGTAGTTTCAGGCATGGCCTGGTTTTCGAATGATGTGCAATTTTATGTAGATAAGTGTACCAATTAACTAGTATATCATTTTGTGTAGATAAGATGTAAAATATATTTTATTGAAGTGATTTACAACTTCAATGAATATAGTTTATGCGTTGACATGATTTATTCATAATATAACTTATGCTTGTATACTTAACTTGCTTTAGTAGGTACTGCAAATTCCTAGCATTCTTGCAGATATTGGTTAAATATATACTTGATTTATTTACATATATGTTGATGATGCTCTGCTATGGCTTAGCAGCATGTACTTGAACGTTATGAGAGGTTCTCATATGGAGAGAGAGCTAATGGAACCTGAGTTCAAGAAGAGGTTTGTAATTTTGGCTCAATCTGACCTCTTTTGTATATGCAATTTATTTTGAATGGTGTAGTTTAGCTTAGTATGGAAACTAGGGCTTTAAAGTAATGGTTTATGAAATTCTCCATTGTGTTCATTAGGTTTGGTCTATACCTCATGCAGCCTATGCTTGCTGGATTGGGAGATGAAGAGTTAGAGATAAGCCATTCATCTGCACCATGAATTCCATTGGAGCCAAGTAAGTTTATTTTTTAGGTCTCTTAGTGTCAACGATTCTAAATATGAGAAAGAAGTATGTTTTTAGTATGCTTTTAGGTACTTTGAGTATGTATGCAAACATGTGAGCAACTGCTTCAAATAGTAATGTGTTCTTGGCTTGTGTTGGATTTGTTTTCTTTATAAATCTATATTTGATTTCTGTCAATTTGAATCAGTGTGGTTATGGCTAGTGAGCTTTAAGTTATTGATTTATGTAGTTGAGTTTTGTGTTTTTTGTTTGTATCGTGTGTGGCCTCTGGCTTTTATGCAAACTTGATCAATTCCAGCTCAAGTTGAGATGAAATTTCATAACTTTTTTCATCATTATCTATCCTTAGACTTATCAACTCTAAAAGCTTTCATGCTTATTGTAGAGTGCAATATAAAGTTCTTGTCAACATTTGAGGTAATCACGTAACTATTGTTTATGACTTGAGTAATATTTTGGCATAGTCCAGTGACTCAAGACCTTAGAATATAATACTGACGACAATCACTGTTATGATAAGAAACACATTACATATATAAAAAGTCTAATGAAATCTTATGGCACTTTTTTACAGTTGAATAACATGTCATACGACATAACAGATTTATCTGGGCAAAGAAGTTGTCATCCTACTCAAGTTTTAGGTGTCAAACGAGAAATTGGTAGTCCAATGAGCTTGATAGAGGGGTTTTTCTGAAATGATCCAACCCCGATTTAGTTTCCTAAACCGGAATCGAACCCCTTCTGAAAACACGAACTTGCAAAAACCATAGAAATTTCGGCAGAGTTTCACTATAACGCGGAATTGCCATTAACCTACACCCGAAAACACACTTCATCCTATGCCACAAAAGTCAAACCGTGGGCACCAATCCCATCTGGATTTCTCAATATCATAACAATAATGTAAAGTAATAAGCAAAACTGTACTTTACAAAAATCCGGGGAAAATCATATGAAAATATAACATCAGAGTATTCAAAGCGACCTCTATTATATATATACATAAATACACAACAGTAGGCTAAACAAGAAACCTACTGGAAAAGAAAGGTAGCTCGAATACTAAGCCTCCGACAGCGACGTGTGACACCAAAATACGAACTGCAAACTGGGCACGAAAACTGAAAAGTCCAGGGGAAGGGCAAATAAAATTGTTAGAGTGAGTGGACGAAAATAATCATATGCCTTTCACCATTTATATAACATAAAAACAATGCGAGTTCTTAAAATAAATGGAGGTGTCAGGCGAATCTCTCAAGCCTGACGGTCAGGCGAATCTCTCAAGCCCGACGGTGATAGACTAGGCGAATCTCTCAAGCCCGACGGTGATAGACTAGGTGAATCTCTCAAGCCTAGTGGGCACATCAGGGGAATCTCTCAACCCTGGAACTGGACTACCGGTGATCAGCCGAGTAGCCAATGCATCGATGCTAAATAAATGCCATCACCATAAAATATAAAACAATACCTCCAAAACAATAAATATTCTCAATACTGTACTGAAAATAAATACTGAAATCAAGAGCTCGCTACAACAGTGTAAATAAAGGTCCACTCACAGATAGCACAGCGCGCAAACGCGTTAATCACGAGATCTGGCGGAAGATCCCTCGCCCAACGTACGATCTCGATCCCCTGAATAATCACAAAATATAACTGATCAAAATCAAAATTCATTACATTGTACCACACCTCGGAAACCAACCATTTCCGGAAACATATAACTCGGATACAAAATAATCGACGAAAACCCCCAAATTCTCCACATAAACCCTCGACTTAAAATCCGGTATCCAAATCAACTTGAAAACCTCAAAGCGATGATTGGAGCGCGATTACGAGCAAAACGGCATAAAACTTGTCAAATTTCAAAAAGTAAACGCCTCGCCGGAGCTCCGCCATTGACTGCTGCCGCCGCCGCCGCCGCGGCGTCAACCGTGACGGATTCCGGCCAAACTTTCCAGATCGCAAGTACTTCTCAAGCCCAACAACTTCCTCTTCTACACCGAAACCCAATTCCAAGCCCACCGACCGGAAATCACCTCGAAACTCACAGAATCCATGGATTCTGGTGAGCTTCAAACCTCAACCAAACCAAAATTCCTTCACCCAAAAGATTCATAAGGATTCAGGGAATCTTTACCCCCACACGCCCGACCCCAAATGTCGCCGGAGCACCTCACCCGATTCTGGCGAACATCACAAACTTCACCGACTTCGTTCTCCTCCAAATCTCAACAAATTTAACTCAAATCAATTGCAAAACACTAGGAAATCATGAGAGTAAGCTAACCATACCAATGATTTGGTCTGAGGTGGCCGGAAACGGAAAATCGATTGGTGGTCAAACGGTGGCGCGGTGCTCCTCCGGTCAACGTGGGTCAACGGTCAATCTTGGTCAAACGACGGTCAAACTTCCCAAAACAGTGATTTTCGACAATTTACGACTATTCCGATATTTATATTCGCGGCTCGATGTGACGACCCGGAACAGAATCAGAAGTGTAATCAGCTTAATTTATGAGTTAGCGCGTAATCGCAAATTTTCGATAATTGATTGAATCGCCAGACTTGATCGCGACTTAAATGTTGACCAAGAATTTGAGTTGAGTTGAGTCTCGAGAGTCGTTGTACGCGTGATTTCAAGTTCGTGAGCGGTTCCGGATGATTATTTCGACGACCGAGGAATATAATATGAATATTTGAAATTTTGGAATATTGTCGAGTTTATCCGTTCGTGTTCGAGTCTATCCGAATTGTGATTGTGATCCGTTTTGGATCGTTGATCGACCCGAACCATAAATGTAATGGTTATCAACTTGATTTGCGAGTTTCGCGATTAGTCGTGATTTCGACGTAATCTGTTCATATGGCGGCTTTGTTAGCGGCTAAATTATCGGGCGAGAATTTGATTTGGAATCCTTCGTAAAAGTTGTAGAGAATTTAATTTCGAGCTCGTGGGAACTTCCGAAGAATTTTTCAGAGTTACGAGGAATAAGTTGTGAATATTTTCGTCCGTCGAATATTGTCGTATTTATCCGTTTGGGGTTCGATACGCATACGGTATAAATACGAAAACGATACCTGCCGTTTTTGGAAACTTTCCAAAAAGAGAAACTTGGGTGTTCACTGGGTTAACCACGGGTGGGTCGACCCATTTTGGAGGCCGAATGGGTTCGCCGGATTTGAGGCCGATTCCGGCCATATTTGGGCAAGGTTTCTTCACGAGTCTTGTTGGGCTTGAGTTGCTCTTTAACTTGGTAGTTGGTTCCCCTCCTATGGTGGCCGGAGGAGGAAGAATTTCGGTGGCAAAATTCAAGGTTTTCCGGCGTAAATCGGTGGTGGTCGGAGGTGGATTTTCCGACGGTGTTGGAGCTCGGGGTTTGCGGCCTTTTGTTAGCCTCGAGCTAAGGAAGCTATTGCAAGTGGTCTTGAAGGTTGCCGTGGCCGGAGGAAGGAGATCCGTCAATTTGAAATTCCGGTAAGGGTTTGGAACTTTGAGTTGATTTTTGGAGGTTTTTCGATCAAAATTGGCCTTAACTTATAACTGGAAAGTTGTTGGAATCGTCGAGATCTTCAAAACCATGTGTAGCATGAGATTTTCTGGGTAGGTCTGAAATTCCGGCGGCCGGTGGCAGCGGCGACGGCTGCGCCGCCATCCGCGGCGGCGATTTTTCCGGCGACGTGTTTTTCGACGAGTTATATATCGTTTCGCTCGGAATCGCGCCCCGATTGCAGTGGTGATGTTTGTTTTTTGAATTGAGCATCGGAAATTATAGCGAGGTTTTGTGGTGTGATTATCATATTTTAACGAGTTCGTCGTTATTGGATTATATGTTTCTGAGAACGGTTGTTTCTCGTGATATGATTTGAGATGTCGAGTTATGAATTTGAGCAGTGGATTTTATGATTATCTAGGGGTTCGTGATCGTTCGTTTGGTGAGGGATTTTCCGCCAGATCGCGAGATTAACGCGTATTGCGTTACACTCACCTGTGAGTGGACAATTTCTTTTCACTGATAATCGCAAGTCTTTAATACACGTTTTACGAGCATGAGCATGCATACGAGATTATGATTTATATGAGCATGTGTTATACGATTATGCCTATACAATTATACATTACGTATATGCATTTACTTATTGCTTTATACATTTGCATCGAACTATTTATGATTTGGTTTACACAGAGTACAGTCACAGTATATGTTGTTGTATCGATACACTTGCATCTCGGCTGATCCCCGAGGATGTTTACCGGGGGAGGCTGTGACCCCTGACCCGAGGCCTTTACCGGGGGGGGGGGGGGGGCAGACCTCTGACCTGAGGCCTTTCTGGATAGAATCATGTGTGGGTCTGGGATCCCGTGATTCAGACTGTACTAGCACGGATGTGTCCATGAGCGACCCAGTGGGATTTTTACATGCATGCTCTGTACGCTGAAGGAATTTGGGTTCACCTCGTGTACTGTATCATATTCTTTCATTTTGACTCGCATATGTTTTTATAACATATATTATTCGGCGAAAGACATTTATTTTTGTCCACTCACTCTAACGGTTTTTATGTCTTTCCCCTGGGCTTTTGGGTTTCCGTGCCCAGTTTGCAGTTCGGACTCTGGTGTCGCACGTCATGGTCGGAGGCATAATGTACGAGCTACCTTGTTTCTTCCAGTAGGTTTCTTGTTCTACCTGCTGTGGTATATTTATATAATTATACACTAGAGGTCGCTCTAAGCATTATGATGTATACTTTTATACGATTTTTCCCTGGATTTCTGTAAAGTATAGTTTTATTGATTACTTTACATTACTGTTATGATATTAAGAAATCCGGATGGGATTGGTGCCCACGGTTTGATTTTTGTGGCATAGGATGAAGTGTACTTTTCGGGTGCAGGTAAAGGCAATTCCGCGTTAGTATCGTTACTCTGCCGAAATTTTGATGGTTTTTATTGGTTCGTGTTTTCAGATGGGGTTTGATTCCGGTTTAGGAAACTAAATCGGGGTTGGGTCCTTTCATCGATACGATCGACGGTCCAAATCGAATCACATCCATGATTCGGATAACTCAAACTCAAACGGATAAACACGACGAAATCATGCGATTTCAAATATTCATAACATATTCCTCGGTTATCGAAACAATTATCCGAAACTGCTAGCAAACTCGAAATCACGCATACTACAATTCTCGTGAAGAGACTCAACTCAAATTCTCGCCCGATAATTAAGTCGTGAACCAAACCGCCAATTTAATTAATTACGATAAATCTTGATTACTCGCGGATTAACCCGATTACCATACCAATTCTGGTTCAGGTCGTCACATTGTCACATATCCATTACATATTTTCTTTCATACTGATATGTGTACTTAGTTCACCTATACCAAGATAGCATATGCTAGCTTAAGCATTGATATAATTAGAGCTCAGAATTCTTGAATTTTTGCCATTTCAAATTGTTAAAACATAGCTGGACAAATGAACAGATTAGAGTTGCAACTAGAAATTCTAGCAGCCATTCAGTTGTTCATTTCTTGAAGCTTTATAATTCTTATGATGATGTGTAGGTATAAGCTATTACTCATTCACTTATTTTTCTCACTTATTTTCCACGAGCATCTCTGGATTCGTTGGATACGTTCTCTGAGAGGAGAAATGTTGGGGCAGCGAGGCAACCATGTTACCATTCTATATCAAAAGCACAACTAATTTTTATATTTTATTATTTTCACCATTGCAATTACTTTTATGAATGATTTCATAAATGATAGTACTTTCAGTGGCTAATGGTTGTGATGGTTGTGTACAGGTAATTATGGCAAAAAAAAGTAAAAAGCAACCAGAAAGGAAAATTGATGTATTCCAACCAGCAAGGACACAAATGTATATATCTAGCTAAGTAGAACTGTTTCTATTTGATTTTCATAGCTAGTTTGTATTGAGAAAATTTGATGCAGATTTCAATAAGACTCTTTTGTTAAGGATATATCTGTAGTTTGTATGAGACAATTTGAAATTTTATGAGATGTTGAATGTTATGAATGAGAATGTCAAGTTTGAGATGTGCATATTTCAATTGTTGTGATTCAGAACTCAGAATTCTAGAACCTAAATAAATTTCTTTTTTTGGAAAAATTGACTAGTTGTCACGGCAAAGCGACCGGTTAGCGACGGTAAGTTTACATGTTTGCGACGGAAAACTAATGCATTTGCCACGAAAAATACACCTTTTAGCGATGGCAAACTAATTACATTTGCCGTAGAAAATAAATTTACTATGGCATGAGATGTAGTATATTTTCGTCGCAAAAAGTACAATTACTACGGCATGGACTGTAGTAACTTGCCGTTACCAATACCAACTCAAACATTACGGCACAAACTGGCGTAGCAAAACATTTTTGCGGCGGCATTTGTTGTAGTCATTAGCAATTGTGACGCCATCTAAAACGACGGAAATTTTACCATAGTGAAAGGTCGTTTTGCCGTCACGAAAGCCTTTTCTACGACAATTTTCTTTTTTGCCACGACATTTCACCGTAGCTAAATTGATCGTTTTGCCGTCATGAAAGCCTTTTCTACGACAATTTTCTTTTTTGCCACGACATTTCACCGTAGCTAAATTGATTTTCTTGTAGTATAGTAGTAGTGTGTGTGTGTGTGTGTGTGTGTGTGTGTGTGTGTGTGTGTGTGTGTGTGTGTGTGTGTGTGTGTGTGTGTGTGTGTGTGTGTGTGTGTGTGTGTGTGTGTGTGTGTGTGTGTGTGTGTGTGTGTGTGTGTGTGTGTGTGTGTGTGTGTGTGTGTGTGTGTGTGTGTGTGCGCAGAGCGAAGCTCCGTTTTGAAAATACAGAGCAAAGCTTTGATTTTCTCCAAAAGATTGATTTATTTGCTCAACAATTGAAACCACTCATTCTTCAAATTACTATTAGACGATCATACTTACAAAAAATAAGCCCAATCGGAGATGATATTCATCAAATTTTTAAGCTATATCAGATGAACTATATTCATCAAAAGTTGAATGTGATAGTTAAATGGCTAATCCATCTATAATTAGGCTGATATTTTGCAAGCGTAATCCTCCAGTGATAATCTAAAGAATGACTGGTTTCAATCATCGAGTAAAATCGTATATAGCACGTGGAATAGAACGACATCTTATATATATATAAAGATTTTCAAATGCGGACGTCCGCACAGTGCAGATGGTAAGAATTTGATTATTTTTACATCTCACATTTGATCTCAATAATTTAAACCATTGATGTTGTAGATATCCCTTTAAGGAGTAGACATACGTACAAAATTTCAGCCAATTTGATAATTGTTTGATAATCCAAAATGGTGAAACATTACGAACAAATAAGCGTCGGATAAATACTGACGATATATAAATAACGAATCAAATGGCCAAACAATTTTTGATTGGACTCAAATTTTGTAGGTGACTTAATTGATGTAGTATCTATAACATTGGTGATCTTGATTGTCAATATTTGATATTAAAGTGAGGTAAAACGAAAAGATCCACACCCTGCGGATGTCCTTAGATGAAAAGGACTATATACCCTTTATTAATGAGAGAGCAGAATACATAGGGGGATGACATAAAGTCTGAACTCCATATTACAATAAACTCACATAGAATATCTCGAATAATAACAAGACATCTTATAAAAATTCTGCAAACTAACACGCATCACATAAAAAAGAACAACTCATCAACAACTATTCTATCTGTTTCTTGGTAATGGCGACAGATTGGAAAGATCGAACAACTTTCCCTATAATTCTGAACGATAAAGCTTGTCTGGTGAAAGCAATGCATCAGTACCCGATCTGGAACATCATTCTCAACCTGCTGCCGACAAACGTCAACATTCCCTCTCATCTGACCACTAGGTGGAAGCAACCATTTGGACACAATTCGCTCCTAACCTAGAATCGACAAAACACAAAGAATGCACACACGAACATATCGCCTTGACCGCCAGACATACCTTGTTACACTAGGACTTATTTGCAGCCTGAAGTAAATAAACAAAACACAACTGCAAACTAAACAAAAAGGATATGGGACATGAGCCCAACAAGCCCACAACCCACACCTCAACCTCAGGCCAAAGAAAACAGAAGCTTGCACCAAGCCGCTAGAAGACATCGCCGGCCAACACATGTCTCGTCCCGACCACCGGCCCGCGCCGCCACCCTTTCAAACATTTGCGGCATCACTACCGATCCACCAGCCATGATTCCTTTCCCACATGACACCCATATCCATCGACCATACTTGAAAGACCTCCCGATCTAGGCGCATTGGAGGCAGCCACCCCATCGCGGCTACTCCTACTACTGCTAAGCATCCGATCTCGGATCGACGACCTCACCTGCCCAACGAAACCTAACCGCACGATGTTAAGCCATTGCATCCTCCTCAGCCTGGTATTATTCTGGCCACTCTGGTTCACCCTCGCCCACTCGATGACGCCGCCATGAGGGCTGGCCGCTGGATGAGACCACTCATCTCTCTGTGTGTCGCTCTCTCTCTCTCTCTCTCGTATCTTTTCTCCCCGATGTTGTAAAACGTACCTTGGGAACCACTCGATCTATAGCTAATAGGCCAATACAAAAATTTTAATATATATATATAATATAGCACTGTTTGTGTTCAACTCCAATAGTAAAAGTTATTTTAAATTCATTTCAAATTATTTTTATTTTGAAAGTTGATTATCCCATTTTGTCATAGTATAGCAGGTGGGAAAAGATCGTATTTGGCAAAAACACATAGGCCTGTTTGGGATTACTTTTAGATTACCTAAACGCGTTTTTGAATTTTGAAAAGCGCTTTTAAAATTTCTTAGATTGCTTCCTGGTTTTAAAAGCGCTTTTAAAATTTCTTAAAAGCGCTACTAGAGCTATAGGAAGCAATGCCAAACAGGCCCATAGGAACAAACGAGTGATTGTGATATAAATTCATTCCACATTTCCACTGCAAATAAACCGTCGATCAATGCTCGATACAGTGCGCCGGAATTGAAAAAGAGGATTTAATTTTTAGTTAAATTCTCTTTGCTTTCTAGCTATACATAAATTGTGATTTAGTAATAAGTCCAATCTATGTTTTGTTTAGGGTATCTGTTGAAGCACTTTATTTTTTTTGTTATTATTAATCCAATGCACAATAAATAGTGTATGGGTTAATCCTACATACATATTAGTGTGTTTTGCGCTTAGTCAGAAGTTGATACTTTGCAGGATTCGACTAGGTGGGAATCATACGATGTTTTCTTTTTAGTGTTGAGACTTCTGCTATGTGTCATTCTCTATTTGAGTATTATTGTTTAGTTGACAATTTAAGTTGACAATTTATTTAACATATGTAATAAGAGGTTCTAATTCTCAAATCACATATTACATTGTGGAATTATAGTTGGTTATTTCTTTTAACAAGAAAATTTTGACTAGAGGTTTTTAGTTCATGTTATAAGATTTAGTTTATTTATGTTTATTATAAACTAAAAATCGAGATGTGAAACGACAACTGTCACTCTCTTCCAAGTCATCATGTTACTATAAGTTATGTTTTGATAAGATCATGTTAGCATTATTATTACTTTTGAATTTGTATTCCATACTTTTGTGAATTCATGCACGTACATACTATTAACGTGCATGTCATTGTCTTTGAAAACTTCGCATTGCTTTCTTCTCTATTATCATCCATGACAAAAAGGACACATGAGGGTCAGTTAAATTTCATAGCTTGACAATTTGAAACCTGTGAGATTTGCTGACTTGATTACCAAGAAAAACAAAGTACACTGCTTCATTTGCCATTCACTAAATATATATATATACACACACACATTGAGCAGAAATACTCCACATCAATTTAGCTAGACAAAAATGCGAACTTTGCCTTTCAGAAAAGCTGCCATCATATGCTCCTCAATTCCTCTTATGGGTTGCGTACTGACTACTCTAGCTCAGTTGCTTTCTTCATCTCAGTCCCAGTGAAGAGGATGTGTTGACAGGCGTGAAAAAAGGGGATACTACCCATAATGCAATCGCTCAAAAGCATTTCCGGCAAGTTCAACGCATCAGAACAGCATGATCGATTATGAACAATACCAGTCTTCGGAGTTATAATGGTGCGGCCGTGTGTATGCGTCTATTTTGATTTGATGTTTTAGTAGAGTTCTATATAATAGCAAATATCAAAATAACTCTGTTTATCGAGGTGTTTAATCATCACCTTTCAAAGTTGCAAGTGCCAAATTGCCAAGACTACTGTAATTTGCCTCGATTAAGAACCAGCAAATATCATCCCTAAAGCGAGCGAAGAGAATAAAGTCAATGAACCCTTGTGCTAGAACTTCTTAGTGCAGACTTCAGTGACCATTTTCAGTAGAAACCTCGACTCAAACCAGCGAGAGAATGGACATAGCAATGAGTCAATGATTGTTTGAATCATAGAAATGACTAAGGGACGGCAGTGTCTTAGTCCGTCACTTTGTTACGGTTGCTAGATCACATTAGGACGGTAATGAAAGTCATCAAAAAGACATCTTTTTACAGTATCCTAACTCCAAAAAAATCTCCGAAGAAAATAAAAAAATTGGTACATCTAATTAACCTAGGTACAAAAAGAAGTCCAGGGTACTGCATCCCACCATCCGATTCATTTTCTTCCTTGCCTCCCATGCTTCTCTCAGCACCAAATAACAGTTTTACAACAGCACTTTTCAGCATCAAATAACAATTCACAGCTGCAGCTATCCTGGTGTATTTCCAGGAAGGGACATACAAGACTATGCAAGAGGTTGCACTTGGACTGGATCTTACATTACCACGAGCATATTACCAGTCAGTCTAACCACCAATGTATCCCAAGCGATGAAGGATTACTGCTAGAATGAGCATGAAAATTGCCAAAATCAAACCAGATTTTCCCAGCAGCCAATTCTTTGTCTTCCTTGCACCTTCCACTCCTCTCTGGATCCTATCCATCCATTGCATCTGCAATAAGAAGTTAAAGATGAACAATTTAAATTCACAACTCAAGGGGAAGAAATTAATGGATTAATATGACAAATTATGAGATAAAGATAACAAGGGTCCATGTATGTTACTATGGCAATAATGGCCCATGTGTTGGTATTATCTACCTCAATAACAGAACAAGTATTATCAGTATAACAGAACAAGTCTTTGGAATGATAACAAGTATACAAAAATCAAGTGTTGGACATTGACACATAGGGACATTGGTAACATGTCTGGAGGAAACCATTTAAAACCAATTGTGTAGGAATTTACCATTTTGTCCAACAACTCTGGAGACAGAGAAGACATTGCTTGATGAGCTTTTTCCGCATCTTCCCGGGAAAGATTCAAACCAAATTGCTCACTCATGTTTGCCATCATGTCTGGATTCATATTCTTCATCATCGATGATAGCATCTGTCAGAAAATACAGTTAAAGTTGAAACAAAAGAGGTTGTACATGCGATATACATTACTGATGAAGAGTGGAAGTAGAAATTCTACTCTTGTAGTGATATGAATATGGTAACATTTAGGTTTGCAACAATAGACCTGTTATGTATATAAAGTTTGATTAAACTTCTTCTTTTGACGCCTCAAATAACTCGGTGCCCAAACATATCCTTCAGAATCTTAATTGGAATCTTGATATGTACTTGATGGGTGCTAAAGAATACAGCCAGTCTTTTGACATTTTGACTTTGAACAGTTATCATCCACAGAACAAAGAGAACTATTGTTGTTTCAAGCTCTACTAATATGACTTGAGCACATTTGGTGAAATATGTTTACTGATGCTAAAGATCATCTTGTAATTTTCAAGGGGAAAATTATGTGTATGCCTTGTTTTACATAACAAGACGTTAATAATGGAGGAAATCAAACGACATGCAAAAATATGAGATAAAATTAGGAAAAGAAGACTCATTTAGTGCACAGTGAACAAACCTGCCGCATTGCAGGATCTTTCATTTGGTTTCTCATTTGATCTTGAAAATCAACAGCAGAAGCAGGGAAGTTCGACTGAGGAGCACTTCTCAAGTTAGGCAATATTCCATGGGAACTAGTATCACCATCATCATGAGCTGCACTCGCAGCAGAGGTTTCACCACTTCCAGAAAACTTGGATGAACTTTGTCTGTTAGCATTGACTGATGCTGGTGTTGGAGAGGAGTCTCTTCCTGTCATAGAAGATGCCATCTCAAACATTTTCTGAAGCTCGCCAGGTGGCATTTTGCTCATCATATCAGATGCAGTTTTAAGCATATCCGGAGACAAATTTGGTGGAACTGATCCAGGTTTAAAATTGTCAAAATGAGATGCTGGTGTTGGAGATAATCCCTTCCCTTTTGAAGCCATTTCAAACATTTTCTGGAGTTCCTCCGGTGACATTTTACTCATCATATCAGATGCAGTTTTGAACATATCTGGTGACATATTGGGTGAACCCCCCTTGAGAAATGGATTACCTCCTTCAAATGAGGATGCCATTTCAATCATTTTTTTCAATTCTTCCGGTGACATTTTGCCAATCATGTTTGAGGCAGTCTTCACCATGTCAACAGGAACCTCCTCAGATTTTCCAGAACTTAAAGCAGCAAGAGTATCCAGATCAGCATTTGATATAAAATTCTGGAATGATCTAAAAGCAGACAAGCATTATGTTATCAATAGTGATCTATGAATCTCTATACAAATCTATTTATGAATCTGTCTACCTATACAACTTGACCACAATTTCATAATCAAAACATACCCTCTATAACATAAGATAACAGGAGAAAACAAAAAAAGAGCAAAGTGATAAAATTTTAATATACAAATAGAAACCAAATGGCGACTCTATCTACAAATTTTAAGCACATAGGAAAACATAGGATACTGTTGCTAGTATTATAATTATCACATGATTATAGAATTCAAAAATGCATTTCTCAAATATAAAGTTTCCATGATCTCAAATTCATTTAAAAATATGGACTTATCAATATCCTGGTTCAAAATGAAAAACATCTAAACTACCATTTTACTTCAGTTCGACAAATTGCTGGAACTTTTGGTCAAGCTGGATACTTCTTTATCAAGTAAACTTGAAAGCAATTCATATAGTTGCACAGCTTTACTACAGATACTCTCATGCATCAACTAAAAGTATCCTCTGTGTCGGATTATATCTATCAAATGTAAGTAATAGTCTGAAATTCCTTTTCTATTCTCTGCAGCTCCAACTTAGTGCTGAATCGTTTGTAAACTCCAGCAAATCAGACCACATTTATCCAACTATAAGTCCACCTTCTCTCTCATATGAAAATGAGCATGTAAATAAATAAGCACATACATGTGCATGGACATGTAAATAAACAAGCACAAACATGCAGGATGTGAAAACACCTAACATGAGAACAGATCCTACAAGAAAGTTAGTCATATTGGACTTACTGCCACTTAATTTATATAATTAATTTTTCGCGTTCACAAGTCCAGGTTTTTTTTGTTGTGTAGCTATATTAAACTCTTAAGAAAATGAAAACATAAGGACAGGAACAAAGCATCATCAATTGAGATTAAACCTTAGTATACAAGAAATACCTGAGAGTTGTGGGGTCATTTTTTAAAGCCTGTAAATGCCCTGAATTGTTTGACAAAACCTCAGTGTCAGCTGCAATATGAGTCTTGCGAATATCTCTGGTTTCCTGTGGTTGTGCCCCAGAATACTCTATGGATGATCTTCTATGGTTGGCAGAAGAGCTAGTCCCGACTTCTTCAGTTATTTCTTCAATTATCAATCCTATTATACACACATTTGACATTTAATATTATTTTTTCTTTTTTATTTTGAGAAATTTAGAGAAAACAACAAGGGATAAAGAGCAACGTACTTCTTGGTGCAGACACACTGCCCTCGGTACCCATTTTTTCCTTTGCATCCCTGTGCCAGAAAATGTCATTTAGAAAATCAAAACAATCAACTATCATTGTGTGACAACTTCCAATCAGGTCTAACAAAAACTAAAAATATAGTCGGGGGCCAACATGACAAAATCAGTCATTAATCTTAATTTTCAGTTTTTCTTTTCTTCTTGACACCAAGAAGTCCCCCAATGCACTATGATGAGCCCGAATCTAGGGCCTTGTCTACGCAGGTTTCGTTAGAGGATTGTTTATATTGAACCAGGCTGTAAACTATAGTCATTAGGTTTACAATTTGTTCCATTTTATGGAGATGCCAGAGGTAAAGTGTATGATAATCATCACTAAGCCTTGGAATTTAATGTTTGCAGTCAACAACATCCAGCCAAATATTGGAAAAAACATTTAACTAATATAATTTAACTAATCCTATACTTTATCTTTCTTTCTTTTGATTGTGAGAACATGGTATTCTCAAAGGGAACAGTAATATATTTGAGTCACCCAGTTTTAACTATGACTCAATGAAAACATGTATGGACCATATGACAGTACAAGCTACAGAGTGATCTTTAATCCAAATACAAAGAAAAAGAAACAGCAGTACCTTAGAACATCTGCAATAGTCTCATTATTAGGGGAAACTTCATGTGCCATGCTCAGATCATTGACGGCATCCTAAGAGATGAATTGCAACAGATTAGAATATAATTATGTGAACTAAAATGAAATTGCACACTCCGGAAAAGTTGAATCAAATCTGCACCAATGTGATTTTTTTAATTGTGAAACAACATAAGTAGAAGGGAGGGTGAATGCATTTTAGGAGTGTGAATTACAGATTTGAGACAAAAAAATATCAGAAGATGGCAATATCTGCCAACTCATGAGAAAAATATATAAACAAACTCACTTCCAATCGACCCAACTCTTTATATGCTTGACCTCTCCGATAGAGAGCTTTAACATTCTGCGCATCATAAGCCAATACCTGAAGTACAATGGTTATCAACAAAGTTAGGAGCTTGCAACCAAGTTATGTACTAATAATGACGATCCATATCTGTTAGATAAGTGTGTGCGTGCACATGCAAAGGTTGTCGCATTAGCAGTGAAAAACATGGAAAAGCAATTATTAGTTACTTCAAGATGTGATTCTCTTCATGTATTCACATATGAATATCATAAATGGCACATAATGTCATTGGCAATACTTGAGTTGAAAGATACTAATTGTTTCCGGATGTACCTCAGAACCTTCTTCTATGCATTCATCATACTGCCTTGTTTTCAAGTAGCATGACATTAAGTTGAGCGAGCAGGCCATCAGGAGTGATCTCCCTTTAGCAGATGGAAGTCCATTCAGGTTCGTCTTTGCCTGAGAATTTCGAAAGAATTAAAACACATTCATAAAACTAGTTAAAGAAATCATATCTTTCGCTATCGAAAATTGTTATAGGTTACACGACACATACAAGCACATATTTCTGCAAGGCATCACCGAACTTTCCCTGGCTGTGAAGTGCATTTCCCTGGAAAAATCGATACACAACACCACATCAAATTGACTATCGATTATCAACACACAAAGTATGAAGAATGAGCAAGGAGTGTGTGAGTGTGTGTTACCTGATTCTTGAGCATCTGAGCGGCATTCAATTTGTAAGTAACTTGAGCATCAACTTGAGCATGCATCGCTGCAATATCTTCGGGTGACGAATTAGCCATCTTCTCACCAATCTCCACCATCTCTTCTGGACGCGTGTGCTTCAACTGCTCCGCAGCAAGTTTCAAATCTTCAGGCTTCATGTTCTTCATGCTCTCCGACGCCATCTTCATCAACTCTGGATTCGACATCATCTACAACCAATCCCAATCACAGCTCTGATTACATTACTACTAGAAATTCTAAGGACAATTCCAATTCGAATTGAATTTTCAGCTTTCAATTTGAGAAAAGATAACAAAATCGAAAGAATCAACCGACCTGTTGCTGGATCCTGGCGAATTCGGCGGGAGACATGCGGTTCATCTGTTCTTGAGCGAGTCTCATCAGCTCTGGATCCATCATGTTCATCCCATTAAACATTTCGACTCGTCTCTATCAATCTTCTTCAGAACAATCGAGGGATTGACTCTTTGACCGATCGATGATCTAAGCGGGTGGAAGGATTTCTAAGGAAGGGAAAGAGAATCGTTGGAGTATATATAGTAGGAGGTAGAGGCCAAAATAAGGGTCTCGGTTTCGGAGGAAGCAAAGGAAAGTCGGAAGTAGTGAGCAGGTCGCCCACCAAATCTGAAATAGAAATACAACGCTGCTGCTGCTTCTTCTTCTTCTTCTTATTCTTTTCTTCGTCTCTTTCGTTTGTTTCTGTTTCTGAAAATCCAGTTGGGAAATTGGAAAAACGACGTGTCGTAGAATGTACCTAGATTTAAAGCGGTCAGTGTCTGCTCATTGACGTGCCTAAAATAAACTTCTCTGCCAAGATACCTACTGAAAATTCAATAAAACATTACCTTAAATTTTTGTTAATTCTAAATGTTTATAAATCAACTTTACAAAATATCATAATCATACCTTAACTTTTGACTTCGACCCAAAAATCATACATGCTACTTATTCTGTCTTACTCCGTTCCAAATTGCATACTTTCAGGGACATAAGAATTAACGGTGTAAGACAGAATAAGTGTAGGTATGTAAGGTTTTTGAGTCGGGATCAAAATTTGGGATATATTTATAATATTCTGTAAGGTTGAGGTATGAATATTTAAATTGAGCGAAAATTCACGTATTGGTTTTTAAAAAACAATGTCATAGTTCAATGATTGATTTGAAAGACAGTGTCATACCAAAGTTATATTTTCGAAACTTCAGTAATCAAAGTGTAGAAATGTTGAAAAGTTGAGTGGTTGAACGAAAGTCACGTCACATGTGTCACGTGCCGCCCAAACTGGTGCACTAGGTTGTATGGCGTTGTCCTCCAAGGATACAACGACTGATGAATGACACCACCTACACCGGTGCACTAGGTTTGTATGAGTGTATGACGTTGTTCTTCCAGGAGACAATGATTGATAAGTGTTGTGCTTGCACTGCACGAGAACTCCTAGACGATCGCGGACCAAACTAGCTAGATTAATTCTAGCAATAAATTTTATAATCAGAAAATTTTGAAAAACTAGTCCTAATCAAAGAGGCATTCATGTCTGTAGATTTGTATTAACCTAGTATGACATATTGGATCAATTTCCACTACTAGAAAAACGCATTTAATGGTTTCATCGCCTAAGTACGATTTAGACAACGAGACCATATTTCATCGCCAAAGACAAAAATTTCGTCGTCTACGTAACACATAGACGACGAAACATAAAGAGTCACCTAAGAGAGAGAAAATTTGTCTTCTAAGTAACACTTCAATGAAACAAAAAGTGTCTTCTAAGAAACACTTAAAACGTCGCCCAAGTTAAAAAAAATTGTGGTCTAAGTAGAACTTAAAACTACAAAAAAATTTGTCGTCATAGTAATCGTACTTAGACGATAAAATGGGTACCCATTCGTCGTCTAAATCTATACCATAACACTAACGTGCCCCTAACCCATAAACACTTAGACGACAAAAATATGTGTTCGTCGTCTAAGTCAAACTTAGACGACAAATGATACTCATTTCGTCGTCTAAGACCATACCTAACACTAAACTCTAAACCCTAACCCGTAAATCCTGAACCATAAACACTTAGACAACAAAATGGGTATCATTCATCATATAAGTAAAGACTTAGACGACGAATGATACCTTTTTGTCATCTAAGATGAATTTTATTGCCTCCGATCAAAGAGCACGGCCATGTGTACCATCTTAAAATGTAATTTTTTTTTGTCAATGGCATAAAGTAGACAATTCTTAGACTGTGAGTGTCGACGATTCGAAAATTGGAGTTACATTGATTCGTATATCAATGTTTCTGTTTCGTTGAAATTCTGATTTTATGGTTGACTACATTAATCGAATCCTTAACGAACTTCATATTTACTGAAAATTTGTCCAGTTACATATTATGTTATGATGAATATATCCAACAGTTGTTTTGTCCAAATTTTATAACGACCCGAACCTAGATTAGAGGATTAATTATCTTTTATCTCGCTAATTAATGAGGTTTGTATCATATATTCCGTTAGTCAAGTTTCGTCGTGACTTAAAAATCCACTTTTTATAAATTATGAATATGGACTTACTTTCTTTACGAAATTTGTGGAGGAAATTATTGCGAGTTGTCAATATTTTATAACATTTTTCGGGGACTCGAGCTAATTTCTGTAAATTTTAGAAGTTTACAGTAAAAACTAATAAAAATGGGGAAATCTACCATTGGTCAAATTTTATGGACCGTTTGATCTTGTTTAAATTAATTTTAGACCGTGGATCATTTTTTATGTGTGAGGGGTTAAGTTGAAATCAACCTGGGTTAGGTTAAAACCCAATTTTCCCTTCGGCCCAGTTCCCTTTCTCTCTCCTCTCTTGCAAAAACTCTCAACATCGGTGAGGTCGTCGCCGTCCAGTGGGGTTTTCGCCGCCCCACCACCTTAAATTGAAAGCTCTTGTACCTCTCTTCCATTCCTGAACCATTGATTCCCCATGCATTCACTTTGTCGATCGAATCAAGGCCGAGAAGCTCTTGGTTTGGTCGAATGTGGTCGTCACCGGTGGTGGCTATTCAGCCGGCGTTGGGTATCACAACTATGGGGTTTTATATCTCGTTCCTCCATGAGTCGAACGCCACTAGTTTTGGTTCATGCCGTGGCTTGTGATTGCCGATCGGTACCCATAGAAATCCGGTGAGGGGTTCGAACTTTCAAGGTGGGATTTCGTCGACTTTCGGCTAGTTTTGGACTTTGTGTTGAACTAAAATGGTGTTGAGCTTATTGAGATGAACATGGCCCCATGCGCCGCCATGTGCAATGGAGCTCCGACGATTAGATTACCCCATTTTCTTCACGGAAAGATTCCTTAGCTAATTTATTACGATTCTTGAGTAGTTGTATGGATTTTTGGAAAACGTTGTGTGATATTTTCATGTATGTATAGGATTTTGCTATGACTCAACACTGTTGGCACGGTCTTTCGTCGCTTGTCAGGTCAAGACTCAATTTTCTATGGAGCTTGGGTGGGGCAACACGAAGAAAGTGATTGGATTCACAATGTGGTGGAGTAGAGATGCTTAATCATCAGAAATTAAATATAATTACTTAAGATATGAATGGTGTTGGGTTCCTTACCTACTTTAAATTTACTATTAGGATGTTGTATTAATTAATCTTGATCTTTAATTAGCCTAGGAATGCTAAGTAAGTTTCTCGGGTTAGTGGATTAACTTACTTTTTCGGTAATCCAGGTGAGTGAATATTTTATTTTTCACTGTTGCTAGCGAGTCTACTTTTTATGCTTTACGATTTCACTTACGAATATATATATATATATACACTCACGTACTATGATATGATATGATATGTTTATGCATGGAGGCCCATATGATATGATTTCATATTTTTATGCACGTTATGTTCATGTATGTTGCATCAATGCATTTGGCATCTCGACTAATCACCTAGGTGCTCCGGGAAGGTTAAGACAAACACCCGACCCGAGATACATTATGCATGCCTCCACACTTATGATATATATATTTTCTTAGACTCACTATATTTTTACTATATGATTACGGTGGAATGACATAAATTATGTTTTACGATTTTTCACAAAACTTTTAGTTTTCGTCCACTCACTCTAACGATTTTTCCTATTTTATATGTATTTCCATGGGCCATTCGGTTTCCAATGTTTAGATTGCAGAGTCTCAGCTGAGGTCGGATGCACACGTAAATCAAGGCATAGCGTTATCTGGCGTAGGATCCCGAGTTGATCCTACGAGATAGTATCTTAGTTAACATTTGTAGGTTAGAGAGTCTAGCAAATCTGGTATCATAGTGGTTTCATATTCTATTACTATGAGTTGTATCTGCAGTTTAGCTTCTTTTATTTAAGATTTTCATATTATTGATCCATTCGGTCTCCTTCTGGATTAGCATGTTTAGGTTCTAATGATCATTAGGAGCCTAATTCCGATTTAGGAAACTAGATCGGGGTCGGGTCCTCGTAAATTCAAATTCGTTAATATTGATGTGGAGTGAATATAGACATATGAACACTTAAGTTATACAACATTAGTAGATATATAACACGTTTTTAGTTTTACATCAACTTTTTATGTCAAATTTTAATTAATTTCTCTCTAGTTGATAAATTAAGTTTTTACGACAAGACAAACACCTGTAATTTCGAAAACAGGTTTACGAATTATATTTCACGATCGTTTCCATCTTTTAACTATTTTTCGATAATCATGAAATTCAATACATAAGCTTGGTGAGCATAAGCTTCAGCAAATAGCATTAGATCATCAATAAAAAAATAGATGGGAAATCTTAGGACCTATCTGAGTAGCTTTCACAAGCCTCCATTGGTTCACTTCAATAGAAGACTAAATCAAATGTGAAACATTTTCCATACATAACATAAAGATGTATGGAGAGAGGGGATCACCCCGCCTGATCCCTCTTTGAGCTTTAAAAGCAGGAGTTAACTCTCCATTAACAGACAGCTGAAAACTTGTAGAAGTGATTCCAGACATGATCAACTTCACAAGATTAAGAAGGAATTGGACCTCATACAAGACTTTTTCAATGAATCTGTAACTCAATTTGTCATAAGCTTTTGACAGATTCACCTTCCATGTAAAAAAAAATCCAGCTGACCATATGACTTCTTGAATTTGAATAACAACTCTTGAGCCACCATAATATTATCAGATATTTTTCTTCTAGGTATATAGCTCACTTGATTGGGGATAATCAAAATCTTCATAGCAGGTTTGAGCTTAGCAACAATGAGTTTTGAAATAATCTTGTATAAAGTAGTGCACAAGTAATAAGTCTGAAGTCCTTCATACTTTTAGGTTCATCAACCTTTGGAATCAAAGAGATGACTGTATGATTCATGCCTTCAAGAATAGTTCCAGTTTGAAAAGCCTCAGCAATAGTCTTATAAATTTCAGCAGAATATAAAGGTCAATGATGCTGATAAAATAAGGTTGGGAACCCATCAAACCCAAGAGCCTTAAAGTCTCCAATAGAGAAAAGAGTATTCCTAACCTCATCACAAGTTACTGTACTACTCATCTCCTCCAACATAGCCACATCAAAAGAGGAGAGCAAACCAAGGTATAAGGAACCTTGACTCCACATACTCAAGCTCAAAAATAATTCAATAAAAAATTCATTGGCAATTATATTCAAGCTATAGAATCAGTGAACTAGTTACCAAAACAGTTTAATCATATTTCTCTTCCTTCTCACCACAGTGGTTAAATGAAAATAACTGGTATTTTGATCACCTTCCCTTAACCATTTGTCTCTGGACTTTTGTTTCCAAAATAAGCATTCCTGGACCAAAATTTCTTTATATTCAGCAATTAACTTGGCTTCTAAGTTAATTAGAAAGGTATTCTCATTTCTATCTCTAGCTTTTTGAATGCCCTCAATTCTTGCTAATAATCTTTTCTTTTTCTGAAAAAAAAATTCTCAAACACCTCACAATTCCAATCTTTGAAGGCCTTAGAAAGGGACTGCAACTTATAAGACAATCGCCATGGAGCTTCTGCCAAGTAGAAGACACAAACTCATTGTACTCCAAATGTGACATCCATATGGCCTGGAATTTGAAAAGAGTTTTACTTCTATCAACAATATTATTTGACATCAACTAAAGTAAAATGGGGCAATGGTCAGACTGTCTTTGGCAAGTATCTCACAAAAGCATATGCAAATAACTGCCTGCAATCACTACAGCAAAAATCCATATCCAACCTTTCTTTCACTCTCTTGTTGGATCAAGTATAATCTGATCCTTTAAAGCCAAGATCAATGAAAGCATTCACATTTATCCAATCCCTCAAAGCACCAAATCTTCCAATATATGGACCACAAATTTATCAGCAACAGACATCAGTTCATTGAAATCCCTTATGAAAACCATAGGCAAATTCTTCCTCTCAAACATAGTGCTCATATGGGGCCAAAGACTAGCCCTAGCACTATTAGTAGGGTTAGCATAAATAGAAAATAGCAGCCAAGGAGAAGCTCCAATACCAGTAATCTTCACAGCAATGGCTTGAGCAAAAACATCAGCTTCATCAATAACAGCAACTCCCTCCTTCCATAACATTCAAATTCCTCCAGAAAATCCCTCAACTTCATTCAAAAAAATTTATTAAAACCAAGATGAGCAAGATGCTTACATTCCCTTGAAAAAGGCACCATTGGTTCATAGATTATAAGTAAATCAACATGACTAATCTTAACTTAATCAGAAATAGAATTTTTGAAACTCTCATTACTTGCCCCTCTGGCATTCCAAAAAAGAATTTTAATCATTAAAACACAAGGTAGCTTGAGGGCTTGAGGTCCATCATTAAGCAGAAGCCATATCCTCCTCAATATGAGAAGTGACTTTCATCCATAGCAACGAGGCCATTATCAGCAAAAAAAATATCAGCAAACATGGCAATTTCAACATTCGACTCTCCATCCTTTCTGCTCCCTACAATTTTCTCAATTGGGAAATGACCAAAAGTAGCATCGCCATTTCCAAGCCTTCTAGAGCTAAGGCCATAAAAGGTAAGTTTCTTAGACACTGAAACCACCTTAGAAATCACACCACCACCATTGCCCTTGACTCCTTTCCTCTAGTATTTAGCAACAGAAGTCCCTCCCGCTTTGACACTAGTTATGTTAGATACATCCTTCATAGGAGCTCTAACTACATATTTGATACGGTTGTTCTTACCCCATCTGATCACAGATTTGGTTCCATTAGAACTAGCACCCTCTTTTATAACACGCCCTAGATTCCCAAAAATGTTCTTGGAACCACCAGTATCACTCTGAAAGGACCCAAACCCGATTTAGTTTCCTAAACCGGAATCAAACCCCTTCTGAAAACACGAACCAACAAAAACCATAAAAATTTCGGTAGAGTAACGCTACTAACGCGGAATTGCCATTAACCTGCACCCGAAAAATAAACTTCATCATATGCCACAAAAGCCAAACCATGGGCACCAATCCAATTCGGATTTCTCAATATCATATCAATAATAATAAACATAACTGTATTATATAGAAAATCCGGGAAAAACCACATAAAACATGTATCAGTATCGCATCAGAGTGACCTCTAGTGTATATATACAAAATATACAACAGTAGGCGAAACAAGTAACCTACTGGGAAAGAAAGGGAGCTTGAACGACTAGCCTCCGACTGCGATGTGAGACACCAGAATCCGAACTGCAAACAGGACACGGAAAACGAAAAGCCCAGGAGAAAGGCAATAAAAACGTTAGAGTGAGTGGACGAAAATAAACATATGTCTTTCACCAATTTCATATACATAATCAATGTAAAACAATGCGAGTTCGGAAATATATATGGAGGTGCCAGGCCAATCTCTCAAGCCCGACGGTCAGGCGAATCTCTCAAGCCCGATGGTGATAGGCCAGGGGAATCTCTCAACCCCGGTGGCATAACAGGGGAATCTCTCAACCCTGCCCAGAGGAATCTCTCAACTCTGGTCAGACTGCCGGTGATCAGCCGAGTAGCCGAAGCATCGATGCAAGTATGCCATCACCATAAAAATATAAAATAATACCTCCGAAAATAATAAATAAGCTCAACATCGTATATAAACAAATATGAAAATCACGAACTCGCAACGACTGTGAAAATATAAAAGTGTCCACTCAGAGGTGAGCAAAGCGCGCACTCGCGCTAATCACGTGGTCTGGCGGAAGATCCCTCGCTCGAATCACGATCTCGATCCCTGAATAATCAAAAAATATATCTGATCAAAATCACAATTTATAACACTGTACCACACCTCAGACACCAACCGTTCTCGGAAAAGTATAACTGATACAAAAATAATCAACGAAATTCCCGAAATCTCCACTCAAAACCCTCGACTGAAAATCCGGTACCCAAATCAACTTGAAAACCTCAAGGCGATGATCGGGGCGCGAATACAAGCGAAACGACATATAACCCGACACATTTCCAAAAAGTCAACGGTCGCCGGATCTCCGCCGTTGACCACCGCCGCAGGCGGCGGCGCGCCGTCAACCGGAGAGATTTTCCGGTGGCCAAGCTCACCGAAGCTTCTCCTCAACGAGCCCAACACATCTCTCAACTGTGGCTAAGTCCGATTCCGGCGAGATTGGCCGAAAATCAGCTCGAAACCCACGGGAAAACTCCACCGCCGGCAACCTCCAATCTCTTCCGATCTCCGTCCACGGCGCACGGCGGCCTTCGAGACTACTCCCAAAGGCACCGCCGTGGCCCCACGGTCCAAACACCCCTAATTCCCGGCCACCCCCGTGGCCGGAGCGCCACCATCCACAAACCCGATTCCCGCAAAAAATGAAAGGACCCAACCCCGATTTAGCTCCCTAAATCGGAATCAAACCCTTTCGAAAACACGAACCAACAAAAACTTTTCGAAATTTGGACAGAGTTTCGTTACTAGCGTGGAATTACCTTAACCTGCATGCTGAAAATACACTTCATCCTATGCCACAAAAAGCAAACCGTGGGCACCAAATCCCATCCGGATTTCTCAATATCTCAACAGTAAAGTAAACAATACAAAATATAGTACTTTACTGAAATCCGGGTTTAAAATCGTATAACATATACAACAGGAAACTCAGAGCGACTTCTAATACATAACCATATATGTATACCGCAGTAGGTAGAACAATAAACCTACTGGAAGAAATAAGACCGCTCGAGTACTATGCCTCCGACCACGACGTGCGACACCAGAGTCCGAACTGCAAACTGGGCACGGAAACCGAAAAGCCCAGGGGAAAGACAATAAACACGATAAACGTTAGAGTGAGTGGACGAAAATAACATATGCCTTTCACCAGTTTATAAACATACTCAATACAAATCAGTGCGAGTTCGGAAAACACAACACATATATATATACACGGAGGTTGTCGGGCGACCTCTCAAACCCGACGTCAGGTGAATCGCTCAAACCTGACAGTGATAGGCCAGGGGACCACTCAACCCTGGCGGCACGCAGGGGACCACTCAACCCCGCCCAGAGGAATCTCTCAACTCTGGTACATCGATGTATTAAATGCCATCACAAATAAACACATATAATAATACCTCCGGAAACAACATATATCACAACATCGTATAATTAAATACGGAAATTATAAAATCCACGAACTCGCAAATCAACAGTGAAAATATAAACTTGTCCACTCACAGTCTGGCGTAACGCGATTCGCGTTAACCCGTGATCCGGCGAAAAATCCCTCGCCAAAACAACGATCACGAACCCCTGAATAATCACAACGTCCAATATTCAAAATCATAATCCGACAATACAATACAAATCACGAGAAACAGCCGTTCTCGGAAACACGTGATTCAAAGTCGACGAATCGTCGAAAATCCGTATATAACACCTCAATACCTCACTTTACATTCGGACGCTCATCTTGAAAATTGAACCTCCCCACTGCGATCGGGGCGCGATTTCGAGTCAAATGACATGCGACTTGTCGAAAGTCAAAAATTCAACCCTGACCGTTGACCGCCGCCGTTGACCGCCATCCACGGCGGCGCCACTGTTGACCGGAGAGTTTCACGGCGGAACAACCTCTATTCCACTCAAAATCTTGCACTGAGCAACTTCCATAACTGCACCGAAGTCCAATTCAAATTCTAACTAGGTCAATTTCATGTAAAACCGAATTGGTTCATAAATTTCAATCCCAAAATTCTCAATCCACAAATCGAATTAGAACACCATGTTTATATGGTTAGAATCACAATGAAGAGGGCTACAAAACCCAGTATCTTTTGAAGTTCAACTCGGTCTAATTTGAGGAACCCGAATTCACCAAAAATACCTTCATTTCAAGTCGAAATAACTTCCTCCACCGTGAGCCACACCGTGCGTGGTGGCCGGGGGGAGGCTCGGGAGGTCGGGGCGAGCAGAACGGAGCAAGCCCCAAGCCACGGGGTCGCCGGAATCACGTCGTCGCCGGCATGCCGTGAGCCACCGTCGAGCACTCTCTCTCTCTTGCCAAAACAGGTCGGTCAACGCCATTAACCCCCAAGTTTGACTTTCCCAAAAGGGAAGGTCACAATAAATAGTCATTTAAAACTTCCCAATACGGAAACTTATAATTATCCATTTCGGCAAACTTCAAACGCGCATAACTTCCTCGTCGTAACTCCGTTTCCGATAATTCTCGCGGCCACAAACTCGTCTCGACGTATTCTTCAACAATCACCCAAAGTCAAACACATCGGCCAAATGGATAAAAAGTCAACCCTTCGAACCAACATATATTAAATCGACTAAACAAACAACAAACGGCAAAATTCGCAACTAATTCCTCGTAACTCCAAATCATACTCTGGAAGTTCCCACAAACTCGAAATTAAATTCTGAACAACTTCCGTGAAGAAGCCGAAACCAAATTCCCGTCCGATAATTTAGTCGCGAGCAAACCTGCCAGTTAAATCCGTTTCCGTCGAAACTTCAAATATTCATAATTAATTCCTCGGTCGTCCAAATAACGATCCGGAACCGCCCACGAACTCGTAATCACATGTACAACGACTCTCGAGAAGAGACCCAGCTCCAATTCTCGGCCAATAATTTAGTCGTTAACGAGCCTGGCGATTCAATAACTATCGAACAACTCTGCGACTACACACAAACTCATCAATCAAGCTGATCATACTGCTGATTCTGGTCCGGGTCATCACAAATCCACCCCCCTTAGAAAAATTTCGACCTCGAAATTTCCAAGTCTGCTGGCTAAAAGTAGGAGCACTGCCTTTGCATACAGCTCAACTTCCCAACGGCAACTTCAACTGATCAACTCTGACCACAAACTCCACAATAGGAGATAATTCCGTACTGGAATCCTTGTACCCTCAAATCACAAATCTGAACTGGCTCACACAATCGCCAAGTGTTCCTACATAAGGAACAGACAGGGTACACAATGCGAAACCAACCTGAAACACAGTTCCGCCACACGGAACACAACTCGCACAAAAACCAATGCTCTAGGCGATGCCGACCATACGGCATAACACAAACTCGCCTATGACCACACACAGATCAAAATAGCGTGACAATTCACAACTCAGTTACACACATCAACATAACTCACACACTCACATCAATATAACTCAAACATCGGACTCGGGCAATTATCAACCCACTTCCGCTAATCAGACAATCTGTGGTAGCACATTCCACAAAATCTGAGTCAATTGTCAACTCAAACTCAAACCAAACTCACTCCAACACAATGGAGTACAACATCGTCCTCCAAACGACAGCATGCAACGTCGATATCACAGTGGTCAACAAACTAGTACTGCAAGCAATCTCGAACAGCTAAAACTGCTGGTTCCGAATCCTCCGGAACTGTAATACCGAGGCCCAAAATATACCCTCCAAGGTCTGAATAGTCCTCAAAGATCGCTCGCCAATCTGAGGATAATAACAGGTACTAACTCGTAATCTGGTCCCCAATGCTCGCTGCAAAGCTCGCCAACACATAGTCGTAGCTGATTACCTCGATCGGCGAACTGGAACAAAATACATCACGTAAAGGGACAACCTCCACCAAACACAGCCATAACAGCCTGCCACTGAAATCGTCTCCGAAGTACAAGAAAACGTACTAAATTCATCAATTGGTCCACAAAGACCTGACAACTGGTATCACAAACCAAAGTGTACAAACACACACAATCACAGCAGTAACCGTTACGTCCAACTGAAAATCTCGAATGGCTAACACATCTCGGCAAGTCTCTGCCTCCTAGCCATCGCCAGTCGACGAATGTGGCATCATCACACACAAGCTGCGCTCGCACAAGCTGCTATATCGTTCTTCATGTTGCGTTACGAGTAGTAACTCGAAATATCAGACACATCTCCGCATGAATAGCACCAACCGCGCGCAAAACAATGAGCTTCAACATCATCACACTCGAACTCAGCTCTCGTAGCCCATACTCGGCTAACACGGAAACTCAAGCCACACATACACACATGTAATACTGAAGCTCCCAACTCTCGACTGAATGCATCAACAACAACATCCCAAACGGATGGTCAGAATGCAGCCACTAGCCTTTCTCGAACAAGCTCAAAGGTGAAGCCCTTGTCGTGAGTCAACCCCATCCGTCTACACTGCCTCAAGCCCAAATCTGGCCGAAAATGCAAGTGGAGGAAACTCAAATGATCAGTGTACATCCTACACCTCACTGCACGCCATAGCTGTAGTGTCACAAACTCACTGATGCTAACACAAAGACAGCTACACCCAAATCATACATAGGATATGTAGCTACACACAAAGTTCCACTGCCTGGAATCATGAGCCACCGCTCTGCTACACAGCATCAAAGCATAACCAAATCCAAACCTCAATGCAACACCATAACCCACGAACTCGTCGCGGTCGCCAAGTAAGGACAAAACCGAAGCAACGATCAACCATCCTGCAGGAGTAAGTAACTCTCCTCGTGTGCATCGAACTACTCGAACTTGATGCCTTTTCGTCAATCCGGAAAGTAGATTGGCAATCCGGAATAAAAATCCTGCACAAGCCATCAGTAATAGCCTGCCAAACCCAAGAGACACCCGATCTCTGGTACAATAATAGGGCAATCCCCAAATCGACACGACCTCTAACTGGTCAGGATCCACGCCGACTCCCTCGGCTAGCATCACACAACCCAAAATATCTACGCTAATGGGCCAAAACTCACACTAGCTGAACCTCGCAAACACCTGGTCGTCTCGCAAAGTCCGCGAAACCGCTCGCAACTGCTTCAGGTGCTGGTCCTCACTCCTGAAATACATCAGGACATCACCAACGAACATGACCACAACCCGTCCAGAAACCGTCTGAACACCTGGTCCATCAAGTTCACACGATCCACGGGGCATTGGTCAACCAAACAGCGTGACCAAGAACTCCTGATGTCCGCACCACGATCCGTAAACTGTCCAAACCACAACTGACACATCGATCCTCAACTGATGGTATCCAACCCGAAATCAATCTTCGAAAAGACGGAAGCTCTCGCGAGCTGATCAAACCAATCGTCAATTCGAAGCGGAGGATACTCACTCTCCTCTGAAGCGAATCTGGCTTCCTGTAATCAATGCACCACCTCGTCAAACCAACCAACATCCGTACACACAATACAAAAAAACACACCACGCACATACGCGGAGTCGCATGAAATCTCCTGAAACCTTCTCCAGCAACTCCTGGAGTCGAATCTGTAGCTCCATCAGCTCCGCTGGCTCCAAACGACAAGATGCCAGTATAATGAGTCCAGCGCCAGGTACAAGCTCAACGATGTAGTCAGTCTTCCGAACTGGAGAAACACCTGGTAACTCCTCCGGAATACTCCTGGTAACTCGGAAACCACCTCAATATCACCAATGTCGGACACAGCAACCAAAGTATCCACAACATATGCTAAGCAAGCAACACAACTCGTCACCATCATCCGCTCGACCATCACCGCGAAACAGCATCTCGGGGATACCTGGTCGTCAAAACACAACCTCCTCCTCGAGGCACTCGAACACAACCAATTGCGTCGTCAGTAAGTCCATACCCACAAACACACCAAAACCACGATGTCCAGCTATAACAGATCCGCTGCTAAACCATAACCGCCAACAAGGATCTCGCAACCTCCGGATGGATGCAATACTCTCCAAAACCTCGGAAGTGGAGATGCAAGTACAACATCCATAGATATCAAACAACAGTAACCTTGGAGAAAAGTCTGTCCTCAAACAAGGTCATAGCACGAACTCCAACATGCCCTACTAGTCGCCCATATCAATCGCGACTTGCTGAATAACTCATCAAAAGGGTACATTGATCAGACGGTAGGAACAACATGAGAGTCTCTTCGTAACTCTGAGCCGTCGAACCGCTAACACAGCTGACTGAGGGCACTCCCTCGTAACGTGACCCTCCTGGCCACTGAAACAGCAACTGAAAGTGCTCCTCGAACACAAATCACCGCAACACCTGCTGCGTGAAAGGATCGCCAACGATCACTCGAACTCATGCCACAGGAGCAAATCCGCTACTCTGTGATCACCGCCATCGCCAAACGGATCAGCAGAGAATCCTCAACATAATCGAAAAGACCACAGTCTAATGAAATCACTGATCCCGAAGTATCGGAACTCAACCTCATCAAAATCTCGACTAAGTCCACTTTTCTCAAACCATCACATCGAAAACCGCGTACATCTTTACCTCACAATAACCTCGCCGCTGAGTGCAGCACACTAAGCTCCTCACGGATGTCTCGAGGCATATCAATCAGAATCTCTCTGATGCTCAGGTTCAAACTCATCTCGAACCTCGTGCTCTGATTCCTCTGAAGCCACATAACTCGTGCACACTAAAACAAACATGTGGACAATGCATCTCTGCCTCAGGTGGGTAAACACTCCACATTCGATTGCTGGATAGTCTGATAAAACCATTACCGTATAAACATCACTCTGAATGTAGGCCATGGAGTCGCAACCGGTACTCACACAATAACAGCCCACAAAATACACTGATCTGACTCAGGCATACATCAACAGCCATAAATCTCAGCTCTGAGGCAACATGTAAGCTCTCACACACACAACCAGGCAACCCGTGCCACACAGTTCACTGAACTCTGAATACTCATCCAAATCCACAATTCACTGGCAAATGCGTCGATTGATCCTCAACAGGATTCCCAACCGTACCGACACGGAAAGCACGTCAGGAGGCATCCTAATGAATAAAACATCGTTCACAACAAGTGGAACATAATCATGAAACCGCAGATATTTGAGGACACACAACACCCGAAGTATTGATGAGTACCGCTGGCCAGTCGGGTCATCACTCCAGTCATGCTGTATCAACTCAAATACCCCAAGTAAACACGACTACAGAAGTCTACAGAACCTATAACCTAATGCTCTGATACCAAGCTGAAAGGACCCAACCCCGATTTAGCTCCCTAAATCGGAATCAAACCCTTTCGAAAACACGAACCAACAAAAACTTTTCGAAATTTGGACAGAGTTTCGTTACTAGCGTGGAATTACCTTAACCTGCACGCTGAAAATACACTTCATCCTATGCCACAAAAAGCAAACCGTGGGCACCAAATCCCATCCGGATTTCTCAATATCTCAACAGTAAAGTAAACAATACAAAATATAGTACTTTACTGAAATCCGGGTTTAAAATCGTATAACATATACAACAGGAAACTCAGAGCGACTTCTAATACATAACCATATATGTATACCGCAGTAGGTAGAACAATAAACCTACTGGAAGAAATAAGACCGCTCGAGTACTATGCCTCCGACCACGACGTGCGACACCAGAGTTCGAACTGCAAACTGGGCACGGAAACCGAAAAGCCCAGGGGAAAGACAATAAACACGATAAACGTTAGAGTGAGTGGACGAAAATAACATATGCCTTTCACCAGTTTATAAACATACTCAATACAAATCAGTGCGAGTTCGGAAAACACAACACATATATATATACACGGAGGTTGTCGGGCGACCTCTCAAACCCGACGTCAGGTGAATCGCTCAAACCTGACAGTGATAGGCCAGGGGACCACTCAACCCTGGCGGCACGCAGGGGACCACTCAACCCCGCCCAGAGGAATCTCTCAACTCTGGTACATCGATGTATTAAATGCCATCACAAATAAACACATATAATAATACCTCCGGAAACAACATATATCACAACATCGTATAATTAAATACGGAAATTATAAAATCCACGAACTCGCAAATCAACAGTGAAAATATAAACTTGTCCACTCACAGTCTGGCGTAACGCGATTCGCGTTAACCCGTGATCCGGCGAAAAATCCCTCGCCAAAACAACGATCACGAACCCCTGAATAATCACAACGTCCAATATTCAAAATCATAATCCGACAATACAATACAAATCACGAGAAACAGCCGTTCTCGGAAACACGTGATTCAAAGTCGACGAATCGTCGAAAATCCGTATATAACACCTCAATACCTCACTTTACATTCGGACGCTCATCTTGAAAAACGAACCTCCCCACTGCGATCGGGGCGCGATTTCGAGTCAAATGACATGCGACTTGTCGAAAGTCAAAAAGTCAACCCTGACCGTTGACCGCCGCCGTTGACCGCCGTCCACGGCGGCGCCACTGTTGACCGGAGAGTTTCACGGCGGAACAACCTCTATTCCACTCAAAATCTTGCACTGAGCAACTTCCATAACTGCACCGAAGTCCAATTCAAACTCTAACTAGGTCAATTTCATGTAAAACCGAATTGGTTCATAAATTTCAATCCCAAAATTCTCAATCCACAAATCGAATTAGAACACCATGTTTATATGGTTAGAATCACAATGAAGAGGGCTACAAAACCCAGTATCTTTTGAAGTTCAACTCGGTCTAATTTGAGGAACCCGAATTCACCAAAAATACCTTCATTTCAAGTCGAAATAACTTCCTCCACCGTGAGCCACACCGTGCGTGGTGGCCGGGGGGAGGCTCGGGAGGTCGGGGCGAGCAGAACGGAGCAAGCCCCAAGCCACGGGGTCGTCGGAATCACGTCGTCGCCGGCATGCCGTGAGCCACCGTCGAGCACTCTCTCTCTCTTGCCAAAACAGGTCGGTCAACGCCATTATCCCCCAAGTTTGACTTTCCCAAAAGGGAAGGTCACAATAAATAGTCATTTAAAACTTCCCAATACGGAAACTTATAATTATCCATTTCGGCAAACTTCAAACGCGCATAACTTCCTCGTCGTAACTCCGTTTCCGATAATTCTCGCGGCCACAAACTCGTCTCGACGTATTCTTCAACAATCACCCAAAGTCAAACACATCGGCCAAACGGATAAAAAGTCAACCCTTCGAACCAACATATATTAAATCGACTAAACAAACAACAAACGGTAAAATTCGCAACTAATTCCTCGTAACTCCAAATCATACTCTGGAAGTTCCCACAAACTCGAAATTAAATTCTGAACAACTTCCGTGAAGAAGCCGAAACCAAATTCCCGTCCGATAATTTAGTCGCGAGCAAACCTGCCAGTTAAATCCGTTTCCGTCGAAACTTCAAATATTCATAATTAATTCCTCGGTCGTCCAAATAACGATCCGGAACCGCCCACGAACTCGTAATCACATGTACAACGACTCTCGAGAAGAGACCCAGCTCCAATTCTCGGCCAATAATTTAGTCGTTAACGAGCCTGGCGATTCAATAACTGTCGAACAACTCTGCGACTACAAACAAACTCATCAATCAAGCTGATCATACTGCTGATTCTGGTCCGGGTCATCACAAAAAATCCCCAAACTTCAACTCAACATTTCTCCCTCAATTCGACATCAATTCAAGCAAAACCAAGTGCTAAACTGCTTAGAATCACGAGGAGAACAATTTACCTTCCAAGGTTGTGGCCTGAAACGGCCGAAATCGGCCAGTCTGCCGGAGGAATTCAAACGGTCCAAAATCTCCACGGTCAACGGTGGTCAACGCCTCCAAACTCGGTCAACGCCGGTCAAACTTCCCGAACAGTGTTTTCGATAATTTTTCGACTATTTCCGATATTTATACTCGCGACTCGGGACGATCGACGGTACAAAATGGATAACCATTATGATTCGGATAAACTCGATACGAACGGATATACTCGCCGAAATTCTGCATCCTCAAATATTCATATTATATTCCTCGGTTGTCAAAATAATAGTCCGAAACCGCCCACGAACTCGAAATCACGCGTATAACAACTCTTGAGAAGAGACTCAACTCAAATCTCGGCCGATAATTAAGTCGCGATCAAAACCGGTAAATCAACCAATTATCGGAAAACTGCGATTATTCGCTAAGTCGAGAATTAAGTGGATTACTCTACTGATTTTGTTCTGGGTCGTCACAAATCTACCCCCCCCCTCTCTTAAAAAAAATTTCTACCTCGAAATTTACGTACCTGTCAAGTGAACAGATGAGGATACTGTTCCCGCATACGCTGCTCAGTCTCCCAGGTGGCCTCCTCAACCGAGTGATTCTGCCATAAGACCTTCACCAGCGGTATAACACGGTGCCTCAACTCCTGCTCACGCCGATCGAGAATCTGTATCGGCTCCTCCACATATGTCAAATCCTCTCGAATCGGTAGCTGCTGTGGCGCTAACACATGCGATGGATCTGGAATATACTTCTGCAACATCGAAACTTGGAAAACATCATGAACACGAGCCATCTCAGCTGGCAACTCAAGTCTGTAAGCCACGGCACCAACTCTCTCGGTGATCTCGTACGGACCAATGTACCGTGGTCGAAGTTTGCCACACTTCCTGAAACGCACAACTCCCCTCCATGGAGATAGTTTCAGGAAGACCCAATCGCCTACCTCGAACTCGAGACTCTTTCTTCTCACGTCCGCATAAATTTTCTGGCGATCCTGGGCAATCTTCAATCTATCCCGAATAACCTGGATGTCCTCCATGGTGCTCTTCACCAGATCATGGCCAATAAGCCATCGCTCGCCCACCTCACTCCAACACAAAGGAGTGCGGCACTGCCTCCCGTACAGGGCCTCGTACGGTGCCATCTCGATACTGGCCTGATAGCTGTTGTTGTAGGTGAACTCAATCAAATGCAGTTGCTGGTCCTAATTTCCTCGAAACTGCAAAACGCAAGACCACAACAAATCCTCAAGAGTCTGTATAGTCCGCCCAGACTGCCCGTCAGTCTGAGGATGAAAAGCTGTACTAAAATGCAATCTGGTACCCATGGCTCGCTGCAATGTCTGCCAGAACTCGAAAGTAAACTGATTGTCTCGGTCAAAAACAATAGATACAGGCACACCATGCAATCGAACGATCTCCGACAAATACTGCTTAGCCAATCTGCCTACTAAAATCTTCCCCTGAAGTGCGAAAAAATGAGCGGATTTCGTCAGTCGATCCACGATAACCCATATACCAGTATTACCTGCCGAAGTACGCGGCAACTGATAAACGAAATCCATGGTAATGTGCTCCCACTTCCAAACCGGAATCTCCAGTGGCTGCAACTTTCCCGCAGGCTTCTACCTCTCCGCTTTAACCTGCTGACAAATCAAACATCGGCTCACATATGCGGCAATCTCCTGCTTCATATTGCGCCACCAGTAATACGCTCGAAGTGTACAAAACATCTTCGTACCACTGGGATGCATCGCATACGCCGAACAATGAGCCTCATCTAAAATCTCCTTCTTCAGACTCTCATCTCGGGGTACGCACAATTTGCCTCTGAATAGCAACGTACCATCACCACTCAACCGAAACTATGTTGGCACAACATTCTGTATCATGGTCTTCTTGTCCAACATGTAGGAATCTGAATCCTGAGCTTCCCGAACCTGATCAACCAACACTGGTCGAACCTGGAAACTGGCCAACAAAGTTCCATCGTTGTCCCACTCAAACTCGGCACTCGTAGCCCGAAGCTCGGCTAACATAGAAACTTTGGCCACACACATATGAAACAACGAAGCTGCAAATTTCCGACTAAGTGCATCGGCAACAACATTCGCCTTTCCTGGATGGTACTCGAAAGTGCAATCATAATCATTGATCAACTCCATCCACCTGCGCTGCCTCATATTCAAGTCTGGCTGCGTCCGCAAGTAGGTGAGACTCTTGTGATCGGTGTATATCTTGCACTGAGCTCCGTACAAGTAGTGTCTCCAACTCTTCAACGCTAACACAATAGCGGCCAACTCCAAATCATGGGTCGGATAGTTGACTTCATGTGGTTTCAGCTGCCTGGAACCGTAGGCCACAACTCTGCCATGCTGCATCAGCACAGAACTAAGTCCCAACTTCGATGCATCACTATAAACCACGAACTCACCGTTATCGTCTGGTAAAGTCAGAACTGGTGCAGTAGTCAACTTTTCCTTCAGGAGTAAGTAACTCTCCTCACATGCATCAAACCACTCGAACTTGACGCCTTTCTTCGTCAGTCTAGTCAGTGGAGTAGCAATCCGAGAGAAATCATGCACAAAGCACCGGTAGTAGCCTGCCAAACCCAAGAAACTCCGGATCTCCGATATTGTGGTAGGTCTACTCGAATTTAGCACGGCCTTGATTTTGTCAGGATCAACGCTGACTCCCTCAGCTGATATCACGTGGCCCAGAAACTTCACACTGTCCAACCAAAACTCGCACTTGCTGAACTTCGCAAACAACTGATTATCCCGTAAAGTCCGCAAAACCGCTCGCAAATGCTTCTTGTGTTGGCCCACACTCCTGGAATAAATCAAGATGTCGTCGATGAACACGATCACGAACTTGTCCAAAAACCGTCTGAACACCCAATTCATCAAGTTCATAAAGGCTGCGGGGGCATTGGTCACCCCAAACGGCATAACCAAAAACTCGTAGTGCCCATACCACGATCTGAAAGCTGTCATGGCCACATCAGACTCTCGGATCCTCAACTGATGATATCCGGATATGAGATCAATCTTCGAAAAGACTGAAGCTCCCTTGAGCTGATCAAACAAATCGTCAATCCGCGGCAACGGATACTTGTTCTTCACAGTGACCTGATTCAACTTCCGGTAATCGATGCACAACCGCATGGATCCATCCTTCTTCCGCACAAATAAAACCTGAGCACCCCACGGCGATATACTGGGTCGTATGAAACCCTTCTCCAGCAACTCCTGAAGTTGAATTTGTAACTCTTTCAACTCCGCTGGCGTCATACGATACGGTGCCTGAGATATGGGTCCTGTACCCGGTAATAGCTCAATAGTGAAATCAATCTCCCGAACTGGAGGTATACCCGGTAACTCCTCCGGAAACACATCCGGAATCTCGGAAACAACCTCGATATCACCAATGTCCGGCACAGCAGCCGTAGTGTCCACAACATAAGCTAAGTAAGCAACACAACCCTTCTTCATCATCCGATCCGCCTTCATCGCTGAAATCACACATGGCAATGAAGTGTTCTTCTTGCCGCGAAACAATATCTCGGGAAAGCCTGGTCGTCGAAACGCAACTTCCTTTTTGTGACAATCGAACATGGCCCAATGTGTCTCCAAGAAGTCCATACCCAAGATCAGATCAAAATCAACGATGTCCAACAACAACAAATCTGTGGCTAAACCATGGCCTCCAATAAAAATCTCATAGTCTCGGTACACCCAGCCAATACTCACAATCTCACCGGACAGATACTACACTCTCCACAACCCCAGAAGTAGAGACGCAGGTACAGTAGCTAAAGATGATAGTCTATATGACATGAATGAATGCGTAGCACCTGGATCTAGCAATGTAAGTACTGTGACGACCCGGACCAGAATCAGCAGTATGATCAGCTTGATTGATGAGTTTGTGTGTAGTCGCAGAGTTGTTCGACAGTTATTGAATCGCCAGGCTCGTTAACGACTAAATTATTGGCCGAGAATTGGAGCTGGGTCTCTTCTTGAGAGTCGTTGTACGTGTGATTACGAGTTCGTGGGCGGTTCCGGATCGTTATTTGGACGACCGAGAAATTAGTTATGAATATTTGAAGTTTCGACGGAAACGGATTTAATTGGCAGGTTTGCTCGCGACTAAATTATCGGACGAGAATTTGGTTTCGGCTTCTTCACGGAAGTTGTTCAGAATTTAATTTCAAGTACGTGGGAACTTCCGGAGCATGATTTGGAGTTACGAGGAATTAGTTGTGAATTTTTCCGTTTGTTGATTATTTAGTCGATTTAATGTGTGTTGCTTTGAAGGGTTGACTTTTTATCCGATTGGCCGATGTGTTTGACTTCGGGTGATTATTGAAGAGTATGTTGAGACGAGTTTGTGGCCGCGAGAATTATCGGAATCGGATATACGACGAGAAAGTTACGCGTGTTTAAAATTCGTCGAAATGGATAATTACAAATTTCCTTTTTGGGAAGTATAAATAGTGGACTTGCCTTATTGGGAAAGTCAAAGATTGAAATAAATGTTGACCTTGTTTGACTGGTTTGACCGAGAGGAGAGATGGCTCACGACGGACCTCCACGGCCTCGCCGGTGACGGTGACTTTCCGGCCACTTCATGGCTTGGTCCTTGGCCGTCCGACTCGCCGAGTTGCCCTCGACCCCGTGCCGTCCTCCTCACGTGGTGGAGCTCACGGTGGAGAGAGAATTCATGGACCAAAGTTTGGGATTTTTTGGGTTTAATGGTGAACTCCGATTTCGGCCGAATTGAACTTCAAGAGGTACTGGGTTTTGTAGCCCTCTTCATTGTGATTCTAACCATATAAACATGGTGTTCTAATTCGATTTGAGTGTGGAGAATTTTGAGATTGAAATTTGTGGAACAATTCGGTTCTTCATGAAATTGGATGAGTTAGAGTGAGAATTGGCCTTTGTTGTAGTTGACAAAGTTGCTCAGTGGGTGATTTTGCATGGAATAGGGGTTCCTCCACCGGAAAATCTTCAAGTTGGCGGCGGCGCCACCGTTGACGGCGGTCAACGGTCAACGGCGGTCAAACTTTGACTTTTTGGGACTTTCGACGAGTTGCATGTCATTTCACTCGAAATCGCGCCCCGATCGCAGTGGGGAGGTTTGTTTTTCGAGTTGAGCGTCCGAAATTACAGCGAGGTATTGTGGTATGATTTCTGGATTTCCGACAGTTTGTCGTGATCGGATTATGTGTTTCCGAGAACGGTGGTTTCTCGTGATTTGTTTTGAATTGTCGAATATTGTTGTGAGAATTGGACATTGTGAATATTCAGGTATTCGTGATCGTTCGTTTGGCGAGGGGCTTTCCGCCGGATCACGGGTTAACGCGAACTGCGTTACGCAAGCGTGTGAGTGGACAAGTTTCTATTTTCACTGTTGATTTTGCGAGTTCGTGGATTTATTGATTTCCGTATTTAATTATACGATGATTGTGATATATGTTATTTTCGGAGGTATGTTATTATGTGTTATTGGTGATTGGCATTTATTGCATCGATGCTACCAGAGTTGAGAGATTCCTCTGGCCCAGAGTTGAGAGATTCCTCTGAAGCAGGGTTGAGAGATTCCCCTGAGTGCCGCCGGGGTTGAGAGATCCCCCTGGCCTTTCACCGTCAGGTTTGAGCGATTCACCTGACGTCGGGCTTGAGAGATTCGCCCGACAACCTCCATATATATATGTGTGTTGTGTTTTCCGAACTCGCATTGTTTTATATTGAGTATGTTTATAAACTGGTGAAAGGCATGTGTTATTTTCGTCCACTCACTCTAACGTTTGTCGTTTTATTTGCCTTTCCCCTGGGCTTTTCGGTTTCCGTGCCCAGTTTGCAGTTCTGACTCTTATGTCGCACGTCGTGGTCGGAGGCATAGTGCTCGAGCTACTTTGTTTATTCCAGTAGGTTTATTGTTCTACCTACTGTGGTATACATATATGGTTATGTATTAGAAGTCGCTCTGAGTTTCCTGTTGTACATGTTATACGGTTTTAAACCCGGATTTCAGTAAAGTACTATATTTTGTATTGTTTACTTTACTGTTGAGATATTGAGAAATCCGGATGGGATTGGTGCCCACGGTTTGCTTTTTGTGGCATAGGATGAAGTGTATTTTCAGCGTGCAGGTTAAGGTAATTCCACGCTAGTAACGAAACTCTGTCCAAATTTCGAAAAGTTTTTGTTGGTTCATGTTTTCGAAAGGGTTTGATTCCGATTTAGGGAGCTAAATCGGGGTTGGGTCCTTTCAGCTTGGTATCAGAGCATTAGGTTATAGGTTCTGTAGACTTCTGTAGTCGTGTTTACTTGGGGTGTTTGAGTTGATACAGCATGACTGGAGTGATGACCCGACTGGCCAGCGGTACTCATCAATACTTCGGGTGTTGTGTGTCCTCAAATATCTGCGGTTTCATGATTACGTTCCACTTGTTGTGAACGATGTTTTATTCATTAGGATGCCTCCTGACGTGCTTTCCGTGTCGGTACGGTTGTGGATCCTGTTGAGGATCAATCGACGCGTGATTTGCCAGTGAATTGTGGATTTGGATGAGTATTCAGAGTTCAGTGAACTGTGTGGAACGGGTTGCCTGGTTGTGTGTGTGAGAGCCTACATGTTGCCTCAGATCTGAGATTTATGGCAGTGATGTTTGCCTGAGTCAGATTGTGTATTAGTGGGCTGATGTTGTGCGAGTCCCAGTTGCGACTCCATGGCCTACATTCAGGGTGTTGTTTATACGGTAATGGTTTTATCAGGCTATCCAGCAATTGTTTGTGGAGTGTTTACCCACCTGAGGCAGAGATGCATTGTCCACATGTTTGTTTCGGTGTGCACGAGTTATGTGGCTTCAGAGGAAGCAGAGCACGAGGTTCGAGATGAGTTTGAACCTGAGCATCAGAGAGATTCTGATTGATATGCCTCGAGACATCTGTGAGGAGCTTAGTGTGTTGCACTCAGTGGCAAGGCTATTATGAGGAAAAGATGTATGTGGTTTTCGAGGTGATGGTTCGAGGAAAGTGGATTTAGTTGAGATTTTGATGAGGTTGAGTTCCGATACTTCGGGATCAGTGACTTCATCAGGCTGTGGTCTTTTCGATTATGTTGAGGATCCTCTGCTGATCCATTTGGCGATGGCGGAGATCACAGAGTAGCGGACTTGCTCCTGTAGCATGAGTTTGGGCGATCATTGGTGATCCTTTCACGCAGCAGGTGTTGCGGTGATTTGTGTTCGAGGAGCACTTTTAGTTGTTGTTTTCGGTGGCCAGGAGGGTCACGTTGCGAGGGAGCGCCTCAGCGAGCTGTTGTATCGGTTCGACAGATCAGAGTTACGAGGAGACCCTCATGTTGTTCCTGTAGTCTGGCCAATGTACCCTTTTGACGAGTTATTCAGCAAGTCGCATGTGACGTGGGCGACTAGTTGGGCATGTTGGGGTTCGTGCCAGGACCTTATTTGAGGACAGACTTTTCTCTGAGGTTACTGTTGTTTGATATCCATGGCTATTGTACTTGCATCTCCACTTCCGAGGTTTTGGAGAGTATTGCATCCATCCGGAGGTTGCGAGATCCTTATTGGCGGTTATGGTTTAGCCGCGGATCTGTTATAGCTGGACATCGTGGTTTTGGTGTGTTTGTGGGTATGGACTTACTGACGACGCAATTGGTTGTGTTCGAGTGCCTCGAGGAGGAGGTTGTGTTTTGACGACCAGGTATCCCCGAGATGCTGTTTCGCGGTGATGGTCGAGCGGATGATGGAGACGAGTTGTGTTGCTTGCTTAGCATATGTTGTGGATACTTTGGTTGCTGTGTCCGACATTGGTGACATTGAGGTGGTTTCTGAGTTACCAGGAGTATTCCGGAGGAGTTACCAAGTGTTTCTCCAGTTCGGGAGACTGACTACACCGTTGAGCTTGTACCAGGCGCTGGACTCATTTTACCGGCATCTTGTCGTTCGGAGCCAGCGGAGCTGATGGAGCTACAGTTTCGACTCCAGGAGTTGCTGGAGGAGGTTTCAGGAGATTTTATGTGACCTAGTGTATTTGCGTGGTGTGCTTTTGCATTGTGTGTACGGACGTTGGATGATTCGACGAGGTGGTGCATTGACTACCGAAGCCTGATTTGCTTCAGAGGAGAGTGAGTATCCTCCGCTTCGGATTAACGAGTGGTTTGATCAGCTTGCGAGAGCTTCAGTCTTGTTGAAGATTGATTTCGGGACTGGATACCCTCAGTTGTGGTTTGATGAGTCAGATGTGACAATGTTAGCGTTCGGATCTCGGTGTATGCATCTGGAGTTCTTGGTCACTTCATTGGTTGACCAATGCTCCGTAGATCGTGTGGACTTGATGGACCATGTGTTCAGACGGTTTCTGGACGAGTTTGCGGTCTTGTACGTTGGCAATTTCCTGATGTACTCCGAGAGTGTGGACCAGCACCTGAGACAATTATGAGTGGTTTTGCGGACTTCGCAAGATGGTCAGCTGTTTGTGAAGTTCAGCCAGTGTGAGTTTTGGCCGATTAGCGTGAAGATTTTGAGTTATGTGATGCTAGTCGAGGGAGTTGGCGTGGGTCCTGACCAGTTAGAAGCCGTGTTGATTTGGAGTTTGCCCTACTATTGTACCAGAGATCAGGGGTCTCTTGGGTTTGGCAGGCTATTACCGACGGCTTGTACAGGATTTTCCCAGATTGCCACTCTACTTTCCGGATTGATGAAGAAGGTGTCAAGTTCGAGTCGTTCGATGCACGCAAGGAGAGTACTTACTCTTGTAGGATGGTTGACAGTTGCTTCGGTTTTGACCTTACCTGGCGATCGTGATGAGTTCGTGGTCGTGGGTTTTGGCGATGCATCGAGATTTAGAGTTGGTTATGTTTTGAGGTTGTGTAGCAGAGCGGTGGCTCATGATTTCAGGCAGTGGAAACTTTGTGTAGCTACGTATCCAGTGTATGATATGGGTGTAGCTGTCTTTTTGTTAGCATTGAAGAGTTCGAGACACTACTGCTATGGCGTGCAGCGCAGTGTAGGACGAGCACTGACCACTGAGTTTTATCCACTTGCATTCTCGGCCAGATTTGGGCTTGGGGCAGTGTAGATGGATGGGGTCGACTCACGACAAGGGCTGCACCTTTGAGCTTGTTCAGAAAATGCTAGTGGCTGCATTCTGACCATCCGTTTGGGATGTTGTTGTTGATGTATTCAGTCGAGAGTTGGGAGCTTCAGTATTACATGTGTGTTTTATGTGTGTGTGGCTCAATTTTCGTGTTAGCCGGGTTATAGGCTACGAGAGCTGAGTTCGAGTGTGATGATGTTGAAGCTCATTGTTTTGCGCGCGGTTGGTGCTAGTCATGCGGAGATGTATCAGATACTCCGAGTTTATTACTCGTGACGCAACATGAAGAGCAATGTAGCAGCTTATGTGTATAGAAGCCACATTTGTCGACTGGCGATGGCTAGGAGGCAGAGGTTTGCCGAGATGTGTCAGCCATTTGAGATTTCCGGTTAGACGTGGCGATTGTTGCTGTGATTGTGTGTGTTTGTATGCACTTCGGTTTGTGGTACCAGTTGTTTGGCCATTGTGGATCGTTTGATGAACTTAGTGTGTTTCCTTGTACTTTCGGAGATGATTTCAGTGGCAGGCTGGTATAGCCGTGCTTGACGGAGATTGTCCATTCCATGGTGTGCTTGTGTCCCAGTTCGCTGATCGAGACAATCAGCTACGACAAAGTGTTGACGAGCTTTGCAGCGAGTATTGGGGACCAGATCACGAGTTAGTACCAATTCTTATCCTCAGATTGGTGAGCGATCTTCGAGGACTATTCAGGCCTTGGAGGGCATGTTGTGGACCTCGGTATTGCAGTTCCGGAGGATTCGGAACCAGCAGTTTCACTTGTTTGAGATTGCATGCAGTACCAGTTTGTGGACCACTATGGTATTGACGTTGCTTGATGTCGTTTTGAGGACGAGGTTGTACTCCATTGTGCTGGAGCGAGTTTGGTTTGAGTTTGAGTTGACATTTGATTCGGATTTTGTGGAATGTGTTACCACAGACTGTCAGATTAGCGGAAATGGGTTAATAATTGTTTGAGTCCGATGTTTGAACTATATTGATGTGGGTGTGTGAGTTATGTTGATGTGTGTAACTGAGTTGTGATTTACCACGCTATTTTGATCTATGTGTGGTCATAGGCGAGTTTGTGTTGTGCCGTGTGGTTCGGCATCGCCTATAGCGTTGGCTTTTATGTGTGTTGTGTTCCGTGTGGCAGAACTACATTTCAGGTTGTTGTGTGTTGTGTATCCTATCTTTTCCTTATGTAGGAACACTTGGCTATTGTTTGGAGCCAGTTCAGATTTGTGATTTGAGGGTACAGGGATTCCAGCACGGAATTATCTCCTATTGTGGAGTTTGTGATCAGAGTTGTTCAGTTGAGATTGCAGTTTGTGAGTTGAGCTGTATACAGAGGCAGTGCTCCTACCTTGTAGTCGGCAGACTCGGAAATTTCGAGGTCGAAATTTTTCTAAGGGGGGTGGATTTGTGACGACCCGGACCAGAATCAGCAGTATGATCAGCTTGATTGATGAGTTTGTGTGTAGTCGCAGAGTTGTTCGACAGTTATTGAATCGCCAGGCTCGTTAACGACTAAATTATTGGCCGAGAATTGGAGCTGGGTCTCTTCTTGAGAGTCGTTGTACGTGTGATTACGAGTTCGTGGGCGGTTCCGGATCGTTATTTGGACGACCGAGAAATTAGTTATGAATATTTGAAGTTTCGACGGAAACGGATTTAATTGGCAGGTTTGCTCGCGACTAAATTATCGGACGAGAATTTGGTTTCGGCTTCTTCACGGAAGTTGTTCAGAATTTAATTTCAAGTTCGTGGGAACTTCCGGAGCATGATTTGGAGTTACGAGGAATTAGTTGTGAATTTTTCCGTTTGTTGATTATTTAGTCGATTTAATGTGTGTTGCTTTGAAGGGTTGACTTTTTATCCGATTGGCCGATGTGTTTGACTTCGGGTGATTATTGAAGAGTATGTTGAGACGAGTTTGTGGCCACGAGAATTATCGGAATCGGATATACGACGAGAAAGTTACGCGTGTTTAAAATTCGTCGAAATGGATAATTACAAATTTCCTTTTTGGGAAGTATAAATAGTGGACTTGCCTTATTGGGAAAGTCAAAGATTGAAATAAATGTTGACCTTGTTTGACTGGTTTGACCGAGAGGAGAGATGGCTCACGACGGACCTCCACGGCCTCGCCGGTGACGGTGACTTTCCGGCCACTTCATGGCTTGGTCCTTGGCCGTCCGACTCGCCGAGTTGCCCTCGACCCCGTGCCGTCCTCCTCACGTGGTGGAGCTCACGGTGGAGAGAGAATTCATGGACCAAAGTTTGGGATTTTTTGGGTTTAATGGTGAACTCCGATTTCGGCCGAATTGAACTTCAAGAGGTACTGGGTTTTGTAGCCCTCTTCATTGTGATTCTAACCATATAAACATGGTGTTCTAATTCGATTTGAGTGTGGAGAATTTTGAGATTGAAATTTGTGGAACAATTCGGTTCTTCATGAAATTGGATGAGTTAGAGTGAGAATTGGCCTTTGTTGTAGTTGACAAAGTTGCTCAGTGGGTGATTTTGCATGGAATAGGGGTTCCTCCACCGGAAAATCTTCAAGTTGGCGGCGGCGCCACCGTTGACGGCGGTCAACGGTCAACGGCGGTCAAACTTTGACTTTTTGGGACTTTCGACGAGTTGCATGTCATTTCACTCGAAATCGCGCCCCGATCGCAGTGGGGAGGTTTGTTTTTCGAGTTGAGCGTCCGAAATTACAGCGAGGTATTGTGGTATGATTTCTGGATTTCCGACAGTTTGTCGTGATCGGATTATGTGTTTCCGAGAACGGTGGTTTCTCGTGATTTGTTTTGAATTGTCGAATATTGTTGTGAGAATTGGACATTGTGAATATTCAGGTATTCGTGATCGTTCGTTTGGCGAGGGGCTTTCCGCCGGATCACGGGTTAACGCGAACTGCGTTACGCAAGCGTGTGAGTGGACAAGTTTCTATTTTCACTGTTGATTTTGCGAGTTCGTGGATTTATTGATTTCCGTATTTAATTATACGATGATTGTGATATATGTTATTTTCGGAGGTATGTTATTATGTGTTATTGGTGATTGGCATTTATTGCATCGATGCTACCAGAGTTGAGAGATTCCTCTGGCCCAGAGTTGAGAGATTCCTCTGAAGCAGGGTTGAGAGATTCCCCTGAGTGCCGCCGGGGTTGAGAGATCCCCCTGGCCTTTCACCGTCAGGTTTGAGCGATTCACCTGACGTCGGGCTTGAGAGATTCGCCCGACAACCTCCATATATATATGTGTGTTGTGTTTTCCGAACTCGCATTGTTTTATATTGAGTATGTTTATAAACTGGTGAAAGGCATGTGTTATTTTCGTCCACTCACTCTAACGTTTGTCGTTTTATTTGCCTTTCCCCTGGGCTTTTCGGTTTCCGTGCCCAGTTTGCAGTTCTGACTCTTATGTCGCACGTCGTGGTCGGAGGCATAGTGCTCGAGCTACTTTGTTTATTCCAGTAGGTTTATTGTTCTACCTACTGTGGTATACATATATGGTTATGTATTAGAAGTCGCTCTGAGTTTCCTGTTGTACATGTTATACGGTTTTAAACCCGGATTTCAGTAAAGTACTATATTTTGTATTGTTTACTTTACTGTTGAGATATTGAGAAATCCGGATGGGATTGGTGCCCACGGTTTGCTTTTTGTGGCATAGGATGAAGTGTATTTTCAGCGTGCAGGTTAAGGTAATTCCACGCTAGTAACGAAACTCTGTCCAAATTTCGAAAAGTTTTTGTTGGTTCATGTTTTCGAAAGGGTTTGATTCCGATTTAGGGAGCTAAATCGGGGTTGGGTCCTTTCAGCTGGAATACCAAAGACATGCAACGTATCTATAACAACCTCCGGTGAAGCTCTGCCCTTGCGCAAAGTCATGGTATGAACCCTGGCCTGTCCAGCTGGTCGTCCACGCTGAGGATGTCCCTGCTGTCCTCCCTGGCCCGAAAACTGTACCGGTCAAGCCTCAGAAGTGGCACCTCGCTCTCCTCCGGAACTCTGGGCCGCCTGTCCACCAGCACCATCAAGTTGGAAACACTCTCTCGCATAGTGACCCACCTGGCCACAACGAAAACAAGTGACAGGGCCTCTCTGACATGGACCAATATGGTGCCTGCTGCAAAGACTACACAACGGGTACTCCCTCGGTACGGCAAAAGAGCCACCGGTACGCCGAGGATAACTGGAACCGCTAGAACCCCCATTAGACTGTGGTCGCTGCGGTCGATCTCTCCTCCATCTCTGCCTCTGTCTCGGTGCACTAACTGGTGGTCGATATGGTCCACTGCCCGAGGATGATGCCGATCCGGAAGTATCAGAACTCAACCTGTTGGAAGGCCCCTAACTCTGTCCGCCCTCCTCAAACCGTCTAGGCTGGTATCTCATATGCCTTTCTTTCTCGATATCCTCACCTCGGAGTGCTGCACTGACAAACTCATCGAAATTGTTCCGAGGCATCGTAGTCAGAGTCCCCTTGATGTTCAAGTTCAAACCCAACTCAAATCTGCGGCACTTGGCTTCCTCAGTAGCCACCATGTCACGGGCAAAACGAGATAAGCTGGTAAACCTGTCCCGATACTCAAGCACAGACAAACTGCCCTGCCTCAAATTCGTGAACTCCTTATACTTACACTGCTGGGTAGCCTGATTGAAGTATCTCCACATAAACAAATCCCGAAACAAAGTCCACGGAGTATCAACGGGTACCCGATCCGTGCTAACCCACCAGAAGTATGCATCTGACTCAAGTAATCCAACTGCTGCCACTGTCATCTGCTGAGGGGTAAAACGCAGACGCTCACAAACGCGTTCAACTTGAACCAACCATGCCTTGCAAATCTCTGGATCAGCTGAACCCGAATAGACAATCGCACCAGTAGTACGAGCTTTGACCACAGGGTAAAAACGCTCCTCCAAACGCAACACTCGCATCAGCAAGTCGTGCGTTCGACGATCCTCATCAGGATCCACTTCCCAATCAACACGGGGACCACGTCGAGGAGGCATCCTACAGATACAAGATAAGCATTAGGTACAAGCAGAAGGAACGTAAACATGAGACCTCAGATATTTGAGAACACACAACACCCGAAGTATTGATGAGTACCGCTGGCCAGTCGGGTCATCACTTCAGACATGCTGTACAAACTCAAATACCCTAAGTGTCACAACTACAAGAGTCTACAAAATCTGACAACCTAATGCTCTGATACCAAGTTAAAAGGACCCAACTCCGATTTAGTTTCCTAAACCGGAATCAAACCCCTTCTGAAAACACGAACCAACAAAAACCATAAAAATTTCGGCAGAGTAACGCTACTAACGCGGAATTGTCATTAACCTGCACCCGGAAAATAAACTTCATCCTATGCCACAAAAGCCAAACCGTGGGCACCAATCCCATCCAGATTTCTCAATATCATATCAATAACAATAAACAATAAACATAACTGTATTATATAGAAAATCCGGGAAAAACCACATAAAACATGTATCAGTATCGTATCAGAGCGACCTCTAGTGTATATATACAAAATATACAACAGTAGGCGAAACAAGTAACCTACTAGGAAAGAAAGGTAGCTCGAACGACTAGCCTCCGACTGCGACGTGAGACATCAGAATCTGAACTGCAAACTAGGCACGGAAACCGAAAAGCCCAGGGGAAAGGAAATAAAAACGTTAGAGTGAGTGGACGAAAATAAAGATATGCCTTTCACCAATTTCATATACATAATCAATGTAAAATAATGCGAGTTTGGAAATATACATGGAGGTGCCAGGCGAATCTCTCAAGCTCGACGGTCAGGCAAATCTCTCAAACCCGACGGTGATAGGCCAGGGGAATCTCTCAACCCCGGCGGCATAACAGGGGAATCTCTCAACCCTGCCCAGAGGAATCTCTCAACTCTGGTCAGACTACCGGTGATCAGCCGAGTAGCCGAAGCATCGATGCAAGTATGTCATCACCATAAAAATATAAAATAATACCTCCGAAAATAATAACTAAGCTCAACATCGTATATAAACAAATACGGAAAATCACGAACTCGCAACGACTGTGAAAATATATAAGTCTCCACTCACAGGTGAGCAAAGCGCGCACTCGCGCTAATCACATGGTCTGGCGGAAGATCCCTCGCCCGAAGCACGATCTCGATCCCCTGAATAATCACAAAATATATCTGATCAAAATCAAAATTCACAACACTGTACCACACCTCAGAGACCAACCGTTCCCGGAAACGTATAACGGATACAAAAATAATCAACGAAATTCCCGAAATCTCCACTCAAAACCCTCGACTGAAAATCCGGTACCCAAATCAACTCAAAAACCTCAAGGCGATGATCGGGGCGCGAATACGAACAAAACAACATATAACTCGACACATTTCCAAAAAAGTCAACAGTTGCCGGAGCTCCGTCGTTGATCGCCGCCGTCGGCGGCGGCACGCCGTCAACCGGAGAGATTTTCCGGTGGCCAAGCTCACCGAAGCTTCTCCTCAACGAGCCCAACACATCTCTCAACTATGGCTAAGTCCAATTCCGGCGAGATTGGCCGGATATCAGCTCGAAACCCACGAGGAAACTCCACCGCCGATCTCCTCCGATCTACGTCCACTGCGCACGGCGGCCTTCGAGATTACTCCCAAAGGCACCGCCGTGGCCCCACGGTCCAAACCCCCCTAATCCCCGGCCACCCCCGTGGCCGAAGCGCCACCGTCCACAAAACCTGATTCCGGCCAAAAATTCTCAATCTTCAACTCAACATTTCTCCCTCAATTCGACATCAATTCCTGCAAAACCAAGTTCTAAACTGCTTAGAATCACGAGGAGAACAATTTACCTTCCAAGGTCGTGGCCTGAAACGGCCGAAATAGGCCAGTCTGCCGGAGGAATTCAAACGGTCCAAAATCTCCACGGTCAACGGTGGTCAACGCCTCCAAACTCGGTCAACGCTGGTCAAACTTCCCGAACAGTGTTTTTGACAATTTTTTGACAATTTCCGATATTTATACTCGCGTCTCGGGACGATCGACAGTCCAAAACGGATAACCATTACGATTCGGATAAACTCGATACGAACGGATATACTCGCCGAAATTCCGCATCCTCAAATATTCATATTATATTCCTCGATTGTCAAAATAATAGTCTGGAACTGCCCACGAACTCAAAATCACGCGTACAACAACTCTCGAGAAGAGACTCAACTCAAATTCTCGGCCGATAATTAAGTCGCAATCAAAACTGGTAAATCAACCAATTATCAGAAAACTGCGATTACGCGCTAAGTCGAGAATTAAGTGGATTACTCTACTGATTTTGTTCTGGGTCGTCACACACTCTCCTTAACAACTGGACCATCACTCTTTCCCTTAACTTTGGCCTTATCAGCATGCCTAGAGACAAAGGAGTTAATTCCAACTTTTCTTAGTGGTGTAGAGTGCTTTACCCCACTAACACTGTCAGAATTTTCTTGAGTATTGGCCTCCATATCATTGAACACAACAAACCTACAACCTGCAACACCCTTTTTCTTAGCAGCTCCACCAGGATTCACCTTCTTCTTTGATTTATAGCTAATCATCATCCAACTGCCAATATCTTCCTTCCTCGCTGTTGCATTGACAACCTCAATATCATTATCAACCATCCCAACAGTTAGATTTTTGATCATTAACACCTTCAGAAGGTGCATTGTCACCAGATACATTAACTTGATCATCAGAATTAGTTCCAAGTTTAACAAGGGTAGAGCATTTATCCTTGGCATGTCCATACCAGCCACATTCAAAGCAAATTAAAGTCACTCCCTCATACACCACATGGTAAGCCACCCCTTCCACTTCAACAAAAGGTTTAAATGGTTTGCCTAGATCAATCTCAATGCAGATTCTAGCAAACTTAGCTCTGGTTTGTCTTAAAGTGATGGGGTAAAACTTAACAGCCTCCCCAAGTGTAGAATCAATCATCCACATAGGATCCTTTTTGAAGTACTTCACATGCAACCCTTCAATCCTAGCTAGCCCAGATTGCCATTAAACCAATAGATTCATATCTAAGATCAAGTTTGGCACTCCATCTCTTCACCACCAATGTCTGACCAGCAAGAATCCATGGTCCTTCACATAGTGCATAATTCATGTCCTTTTCCAATTGAAATTTCACAATGAAAAACTCATTAGGAAGGCCAATGAGTTGCCAACTGTCTTTCACTTGCCACTTCCTCTTTAGTCCTTTAACATGAAGTCGTAACTTGCAGTAGAATTTGGCTTCCCCATGAGTTTCACAACCACGGCACAACGCCAGTCCAAATTCAGCTTCGAATTGACTCTCCCAGAGAATATTACGTTTTTGTCATGAACACCCATAGTGAAGGAAACATCCTCTTCAAAAATTTTAGAATCCTCAGCCATAGCAGAATGATACTTCGAGATAGGACTACGAAGCACCTTCGCATAACTTGAGTTAGCACGTACAGGAGAAGAAACCATGTTCGATTCAGACAACCTATCCTTTGAAACTGCCAATTTCTCCAGATCTGAGATGAGATTTGCATCAGTACAGACACGCTTACGTTGCAAGCTCATCGCCTCTTCCCCTCCGCCGCTTCCCTCAGGAAGGGCGGAGAAGACAAATGTAGCCGGAGAAGCCACCAGTATGTCACCGGCAACGGGAAAATTATTTAGAGAGTACGAACGTTGACCAATAGCTAGCTGAGATTCATAACGGTAAGTTTTGGAAAAAAATCACCACACGTGAGGCGCGTTCCACAAAACCAACGTTATATTGCAATCGACTTATTCTGTATTGCTTCCATCTCTCCTTATTCTGTATTGCTTCCATCTCTCTCTCTCTCTCTCTCTCTCTCTCTCTCTCTCTCTCTCTCTCTCTCTCTCTCTCTCTCTCCCGCTCCCTCCCTCCCTCCCTCCCTCCCTCCCTCCCCCTCCCTCCCTCCCTCCCTCCCTCCCTCCTCCAGCAGCATAGATTATTTTTGTTTTAGATGTATAGGACTTATATACCGACCATTGTGCGCGCTGTTAACTAGACCACAGTTCCTAACTATGTTTAGACTTTCTACTCAACAGAGACAAATCGAATATCTGCTGTCCTTGGCATTCTAGTTTTATTGGTTATATAATATCAGTTCTCTCATGGATCCTCCCATTTCATTCTCATAATCTTTAGTACACTCGGAACAGTTGTGTTTTTCGTGATATTAGTGGCTGGTCATCACAACACTCTTATTGAAGGTGATTCCGAGTGCCTTATTGATTGTATCAATCATAAGGTGGAGGTTCCTCGAAAGATTAGGACTTTTGTTCGGGACATTGCTCTTCTACAATCTCAGTTTTCCCATATTTCATTTCATCACATATGGCCAGAGGCTAATATTGCAGCAGACTCTTGTGAAGCTTGGTCATCATTCTGAAGTCCAGGCTTGGTCCGGCAGTGTGCCTCCTGTTCAATCTGCTTTGTAGGAGGCTTGAGCCTTTAGTTTCTTTTGTTGTATTGAAAAAAACAGAGACAAATTAAATAAAATTATTGAAACAGCTATAATATTGTCTCATGGAAAGCGGGAAGACGGAGAAGTGGCTCCTAATTACAAAGTTAAGGAGTCAACTAAAATACAGTTGATTCGGGTGACAGCTGATCAAGTATTCAACTGACGGTTTAACTTCCCTCGTCCAGTAATGACTTGGCCTCTATAACATATTCTCTCACAGCCTGTAGCTCTGCTTCCATCTTTTCTGATAAGAAACACGAATCCGATCTCGAGTCCAAGAACTGGTTCATCTTCTCAGCTGCTAAAGCCCTCGATACACGCAGCTCATCCATCTTCTTCAGCTCAATCTGCAATTCTTCCTCCAAAAGCTCCACCTCTGCCTCTTTCAAATCTGATTCTAACCAATGCTGCCCGTGCTCGAGTATCAGGTTTTCAATTTCACTCCTTCCATTGTCCTTGACTTCCAACAGTATCTCCTTCTCATTAACAACACCCTTAAGGTGAAGTTCTGCCTCTTCCACAGACCTGCAGCCTTTCTTTATCTCCACCTGGACATTTATAATCTTCGTTTCTACATTCTCGGCTTTCCTATTCAACTCCTCGAGTTCCTTTCTCAAAGCACCAAGTTTTTCTCGGGATACCTTCATCTCATTTTGCAGCTTTGTTTTCTCTTCTTCCGACTTCAGTAACTCGGTAGCTTTACCTCCCAATTGCCAATTTTTCTGTGAGGTATCTATTCTTTCGACATTATCTATTGCAAGGAGAACTTGATCAGTCTCCAACTTTCGATTTTCTTCCTCCAGTTTTGACTTTAAACATGAAATGGCATTATTAAGTTTAACTTCAGCTTCTTGCACACTTCTTTGCACAGCATATATTTCATCTTTCTCTGCTTGTAAACAGCTGATTTCCCCTTTCTTTTGGTCTAGATATGAGAAACAAGCAGTTACCTTGGCTCTTGCTCGGCCTTCTCGTTGCTCAAAATAAGCTACTGATGAAGAAAAGTTGGACAAAGAGTACTTGAGAGCTGACAACTTTTTGGCAACTAAAGTCTTTTTGTCTTTAGCTTTTGAAGCGAGAAGCTTATAAGTTTCCAATTGTTGCCGCTTGACTTGAATTTCATCTTCCATTACATCAATTCCTCTCGAGAGTGTGCCAACCTCTGGTATAATTTTCTCGACAGAACCAAGTGCAGCAACAGCTTTGGCAGAATCTAATAGTCGTTCATCTGCTCTTTCCAGCTTCTGTCTGACCAAATTCATATCCTCTGTACGTTTTTCTGTAATAAGAGATGGTGTCTCCAGCTCCATGTCAGACTGAGTTCCATTATCAACCTCATTGCCTGAAATCACATCAGTATTATTGACAGTTGTGTAATTGGGTGTATCCATTTCCATGTCAGACTCAGTACCAGCATCGACATCATTTTCTATATCCACTTCAGCATCTTCATGCACAATGAATCTTTCAGCATAGGTTCTTCCTTCAGTATTCTTGACAGTAGTGAGATTTGGTGTCTCCGTCTCCATTCCAGACTGAATTCCCACAACTACTTCAGTATCAAGCGCAATAAATCTTGGGCCACCACTTTCTTCACCACACATTTTCATTTCATCAGATGTAGGATGTCTATCTTGCACAGTCAATTCAGACAACTCAGATTCCTGAACTGACACTACCTTGACATGTTGTAGGTTTCTCAAACTGAGGACTTCCATCAGAACCAGGAAGACAATATTTTATAATAAGATTCTTCCTCTCCACATTCAAGGGAGATGAACTTATCTGCTTCCCTCCATCAACTTCAACAAACTTCTCTGGGGACTCAAGTTCTCCATCTCTTTTCTGTCCACACAAAGAAAGAACTCTCTTCAGCTCGTCCCTCTCCTGCATGGCTCTTTCATATAAACCCATAAGTTTATCATTTTCTTCATGCATTTCTACAAGCTGATGCTCCAAATTCTCAACCTCCTTTGCTCTAGCAAGTTCGACAATACCTTTACCCTGAGTTTCACTGGCATCATGGGCACACTCAGACTTATTAAAATTTCTGTAGTTACTCTCTGAAGTGGCCCCTTCATATAATTCAATGAGCTTGCTGTTGTCTTCAATCAAAACTTTCAGCTTCATTCGCAGTTCATCATTCTCTTTAGAGAGGACAATTGCCGACTCATGAGCCTCCGCCTCTCGATGACTTGCAGCAGCAATTGCGTCAACCATGGTTTTTAGCTCCATTTGATCACTGAAGTTGATAATGGGTACATCAGATGACAATGAAGGAGGCTCAACTGAATCCGAGTGTTCTTTCATCACTCTAGATAATCTCTCTTCTTCAAGCTTTGAAATCAAATCGTTGACATTCCTACAGAGGTCAATATAAACTGAAAACTTCAGTTCACAACATCAAAGGAAAAACATATCCAAAGTAAAGTGTGGCACAATCATCAAAGTATGAGACCTCTGCTTCAGTTGATGAATTTCACTTTATATATAACTTGCCATCATTATTTCAGAAATTGTTTGGAAATTTTAAAAGACAGACTGAAAAGTGAAAACCATATGTACCTTTCCAAATTCCCTTTCTCTTGGATGCAGACTTCAAGTTGTTTGTGAAGTGTATCTATTTCTGATTGGTTTTGGATGGCCTGCAATTTCAAATTAAAATTAGTTGGCAAGCTTCATCTATCAAGGAAAGAGTTCCACTTAAAAGGAAAGGAGACCTACCTGCATACGGAGAAATTCATTCTCCTCCTTAATTGAAGATTGCCAAGGCGCTCTCTCCTGTGTGGAAGATGTTATAGCTAAAATTAATATAAACTGATGAATAAATGAATCAGGAAATACATTCAGAAAGAAAATGAACATGACATTAATTATACACTCCGCTTCTAAACAGTTAATACTACAACTCACACAACTTGATGAAATACTTGAACATAGAAATCAGAAAAACGTCAATGCAATAGAATAAGATGCCAACATCACTGAAACATGTTGGAACCAGATACTGAAACTAAAGCTCACCTGTTCAGAGGTCAGAAAATCATCAAACTGAACTTCCATCACAGCATCAGGATTTGTTTTCTATTGTACGAAAATTGCAAACAAAACCAGAATTAAAATATGCTTCTTTAATAAAATATGCTTCTTTTATAAATGATAAAGTAATCTGGGGTTCCATATCAAAACCAATTGGCAATGGTAGGAGTAGCCCAAATTCTTATAAACTCATAGGCTAGGTCCCAATTTCCCAATGTGGGATTCATATCTCAACACGCCCCCGCACGTGTGGCGACATCTCAAGCTAAACACGTGAACAACATTTGGGTGACATGGAGTTCATGTAGCCGTTATGCATTCACACGTGTCATGGATAACCCGCTCTGATACCATGATAAAGTAATCTGGGGTTCTATATCAAAACCAATTGACAATGGTAGGAGTAGCCCAAATCCTTATAAACTCATAGGCTAGGTCCCAATTTCCCAATGTGGGATTCATATCTCAACATAAAATATGCTTCTTTTATAAAATCATCTATATTTAAAACAAATGCATGAACTACCTGAACTATGGAGGGCTCTGATTCATGCATAAGTTTCCAATCAAGAGCTTCTAGCAACTGCATGTTATTGTGAGAAGCATATTGAGATCCACAAAAATGACAAATCAGTAATATTAACCAAAGATTTAATAAGCAGGTGATTTACCTTGTTTTGTAGTACCATTATTTGTTCATTCATTATTTCCCTCTCACCTTCCTCATAAAATGACTTTAACCTGTTTGAAATGGAAAAGACAAATCTCAGAAAAATGAATGGTAATGAGTGTGTTTGAAAACCTTCTACGTTTCTGCAGATGAATCAGGGGACATATTATTATTTGATGATTTTTATGCCAAAGTACAAACCATTCAAGATCATGATTGTGCCTCCATCATAATGACTCAATACTACTCATCTACTCGTAATTGAGTTGAGCAAAAAATACACACATATATATATAATAAGAAAGACTTATAATGAAATTGGCATAAAAACAAGTACATGCCTTCTGATTTCCTCCTTTAGCCGTAAATTGTCCATAGCAAATCTAGTCACTTCTTGGCTTCGATCAACCTGGGCACATAAGACCTCTAATTCCTTCATTTGTTCCTCCTTTTCTTTCAACAAGTGTGTTTCAGCTGAAATCTTTCCACTGGCAACCATTTCCAACCTTTTTATGCCAGCTTCTCTAAATCGGAGCCTCATTTTCAAACCTTGTATTTCATCTTCTCTTTGTTTGGCCTAATTCACCAAAGCACAAGTTATGAGTAATCTCCAAATCCTCTAACAATACGAAATAAAACTACATAGATCTCAGCAGGTGTCGGATATGGATCAAGAAATCTTGATTAATAGATGAGCTCAGTTTTTATGACCAGGGAAATCTACAGCATCAGTATAACACTGAAAGTACAACATATTTAAGTCACTTAAGAGTTAAGATGATGGTATATGGCAATCTTCTTATACGTACCAGCTGCATGGCAGCCTGGCATTCTGCAGCCAATGACTGCAATGCGATGTCCTTGTCCTTTTCCCTCCTGAAAGCCCCAACAAGAGCAACTTCATAGTCCTTTTTCTGAAGAAAAAAAAAAGGCAGCAGTTTTTTACTAATCAACTTGTAATATACTTTTTGATTTTCAAGGTGAAGAGAATGGCCCAAACCTGAGATATTCTTTTACCGGAAGCAAGTGGACTAAAGGATCCATGACCATCCCACTTAAAAGATCCAGGAGATCCTGGAAAGCTTACAGCCAAAGATTCATTGTCCGGATTATCATTCCCTCCATTTACTAGGCCTTGTAAGTGGGATACTTCTTTCTGAAAATTAATTTAAAGATATTCATAAGAAACACTGTAAATCACAATAAAACTCAACAATTATGTACTGGTCAAACTCAGAGTTGCAAGTTGAACACTTCATTAATAAACAGTAGTTTATATTTCTAATGACTAAGTTGGATATAAACTCAATTCAATTAACACAGAACATTTCCACAAGCTAGCTTGGGAATTGCATTAAATGGTAGATCCTAGTTCAGCGTCAGCAACAATCAAAGACCCGCAAATGAAAATCTCAATAGTAAACTATGAAACTGCGAGGAATCTCTATAAAACTATCTTCATCAGAATTTTTGTGAAAAAAAGTAACAGAATTGTTTGTCAAATCAATATATCAAATGGGATAGATTGTATCATGTGACCACAACATGATGTTGTCGGTTTAGAATAATGAATAAGTTGAGACAATCTGCTCCAGTCCTGCTCCTAAATTACAAATGCACAATGAACTACATGTAAACAGAGGGAAAATCGTTTCCAGTAGTTCCTAGTGTATTATCTAAAGTCATAAAAAAATTAAAATGCCACATTCTTATTTTTGCCAGGATCATTTATTAAATAAGGTATGAACAGTTTATGGCAAGAGCAACAAGTCATTTTTGTAAACTACACAAAAATGTAATGACCAATGCAACCTTCCAGAAAAATCCAAGCCTAAAGCAAACATAATCTGAAACTCAGAATCTATAGAACTTTGACAGTGAGGTACTCCTCACACACATAGATAAAATTAAGCATGCAACCTTGAGCTGATGGATTTGCACTCGCATGGCAATGACATCTCCAGATGCATCCTCATTCACAATTGCCTGAAAATCACATAATTACCAATATCAGTCTGCTATCACATAACCTGAGGACTAAGAATGGGAAGACAGTATCAAATGACGCCAATAATAATAGGTTCCATCCATACCATATATCAATCAGAGATATCAACATTTGTGTGACAAACATGAATAAATATGCATCAAGTACTTGCAAGCAGAATAAACCACAAGAATCCAAAAATAGCATACATTGTTCTTAATGAACTTAGCACGTTGAGCAAACTTCAAAGTGCTCAGTGTCTCCAACAAACAACTGCACAAACCCACATAAAATCTAAAATAACTACATAATCGAGCTTGGCAATATAAATTATGTATATACGAAATGTAATCTATGTACTTCCAGACAAAAATAATCACTCTTGATTAAAATACACAAACATCAAACAAGATGAGAGAGATATTTACTGACCAGCTAGAAGGACTAATATTTGCAATTATAATCGTCTTGGAATTCCCTCCAAGAGAATCCTGAAAAGTAAACAAAACGGAGTTTGACATTGCACAAATATAATAATAAAATTATACGAAGAGCACAGCTAGCAAGAACCTATTGTACTTCAGTATTTAAGTTAGTACTTAATATAGTGAATCGAATTTACATAAACCATTGTATGACAATCTACCTGAAGCAAAAATGTAAGCTTTGAATCCCGGTATGGAACATGAAGTGACTTCCCATTGGACATATTTACTAGATTCATAATCACAAGTCTGCAAATACAAAAGTTGTATAAATGATTAAATAGTTAATTATTTTATCACTACTGAAGAATAAATAAAAAAGTAAAAGAGAAGTTCTGGAAAACATAAAACAAAAAAAAAGCAGAGCACAAAATACTGAAATCGAACAGAAAATATACCCTAATGTTGAAAGAGACTTGTTGATGTTAGTAGCTTCCTTTAATCGTTCACCTTCAGCACCAGAACTCTTTTGCCTGCCAAACGGTAAACTTGCAATGAGCACTATGATACTTGAGAACATACTTCAATGAGAAAATTTTCATTATTTAAGAAAATACACTATAGCACATATTTTGGGAGGACCAAATTTTCCCTCGTTCACTTTGTTTCCCTTAAAATGTAACATCAAACTTTTAAACAAGCAGAGGGATAATATACTACAGTTGTCTCCATTCGTTTATCAACCTACCCCTCTCCTTTTAAAACACTTTACCTTTCGGATCCTGCTAAGTCAACAAGATTAAGCCTAGCAAACCGATGGTGAATTACTCCTTGAGATTCTCTCTGATAAGAAACCATAAGATGTAAGCTACCACATCAAAAGTAATGAAAAATAATACTATATTCTTACATAAATGACATGAAGAAAAGAATAAACTTACTTTACTTTCAATGATGCATGTAAATACACTATGTGATCGACTACTAGCACGATTCATATTAGTAGCTGCTACCTTTCTGTTAGCTGCACCCTGGAACATAGCAAGTTTTATGAGGACAGAAAATTACACACATGCTAAGAAAATTCCAAAATATCTTTCTCAGCAGAAAAGAACTGCTCGAAGTAAAGCATGAGCTAAATTAAGTTTCCATCATTCCACAACCAAAATCTTAAAGTTTCATGAACACAAGTTATTGGTTGCTAGTACAAACTGGACAGCCTTCTTACTAGTGCTTTAATCAGCAAATTGTATACCACTTTATTAATTATATTTAGCCATTATGCAATCCAATTAAGGCTCAACTTACATAGCAGAGTGCTGTTACTTGTATTTGCTTTGTATCATTAGTAATTAATACAGAGATATCCCTAATAAATTACCTACAAGGCTTTGATTAAGGCACAAATAATGGGGGCTATACAAGACAAAGTTTTGACATTCAAAGGCTAAAGAGCATGTGCAGAGATCGAACATACTTGAATAAGTTGTTGGATAACATCCCGAGCACTTGTAACTTCAACCTCTTTGAGATTTTCCACATAAGGCCCTTTCTTCATGTCTTCTCTTAGCTGCAATATACTCAAGATATTCACAACAAAGAAGCAACAAAAAGAAAAAAAAGGATAGATTTAAGATGTAAAATTGACTTCTGGCTAAATACAGATTTGAAAAATAGTACACAAATTATCGCTGGTAAGGGTACTTATATGATCAGCAAAAATCAAACGCTAGATTAAATAAGTGAACCATACCTGCAAATTGTTTGATGATGGGTCCAAAAGATCTAAAATCTGTTCGTTGTATATTTCTAAAAAAGAGCATTTGCATACAAACTTAAGATTTTCATCTCTGCCAGCCTCTTTTTCCTGGAACACCACAATTAATCAATAAACTTTGCATAAGTTTCTTGCTGATATGACTAACCATAGATAAATATCAATATGCATCAATGTTCAACTTGAACAGAACTAAATGGTGCAGATGAGCTTATTGAATAATTATGTCTAAACAGTCATTCAAGATGACTGATTGTTTTGGTTAAGTGGAACCAATTATTCAAATACATGGGACTAACAGTATAGCTATTTGATTTCGAAAACTTAGGTACATATCAGTCTTACTAGTCAGAGAACCTAACCAAATAAACCTGACATGTTATTTCTGTCCAACATACACATATATAGGTTTCCTAGAACTTATAGAATTCAGTTAGAGAGCAATGGCTAGAGCCAAAAAAAATGTCTTTAAAGTACAAAAAATGGTATGCATCACTACAATCTACATACAGAAACACCCAGCCAACAATAACATTAGCTCTAATCATGAACCTTCAATCTTGAAATAACACCTTTACCTCTTGTGATTTGTTAAGTCAACATGCGACAAACTTTTTCCAAGTACAGAAATTTCAACTATACGCTACGAAGTCGCATACCTTTTGAATTCTTGAAAACAAGTATTCAAAGACTCTAGGCGTCATCCCGCAGTTGACACCGTGTCTTCGAGTGCCACCCTCGATATCTCCAAGCATTGTGTGGGTCTTCCCACTTCCGGTCTGCATAGACACAATCGAGTCATGGGAGTGCAACCACCAGCAAATAAAACATATGCTTGCCGCAATCAATTGAAATTAGCTCAAATGTCAATATATTGAATCTGCCACCAAAACAGCATTGAGCATTTGGCCTATATCCCTCCATAAACATAGTGATTTAACTAAAAGAGGATAAACCAGAGAGAGAAATACACACAGAATGTAGAGTGAAACTCACTTGTCCATAAGCAAACATGCAACTATTGTATCCGATCATACAATTGTCCACCATCGGCAATCCTGCCACTTTAAACAGCTGCTCCTGTACATATGTAGACAATGCAAAGCACAAGTAAGACCCATGCTCCCAACACAAAACATAATCAACACGCAGCCCTATCTGAAAAGTTACCTGCGTAACATTCTCATCTGCAACAATGTCAAAGGTAAACCGGGACTCGGGATGCCCGGTCCAAGTAACCGTCTGACAGCTCTCTTGACGAACACATTTACCATATCCTTGCACTGATATTTCAGCACTACTTAGTGGACGAACCCTAATTATAACCTAACCAAAAAAAATTCACCCAAAAAAAAATATACATTAATAGTAAACCCTAACAAAACAAAAGCGGCTCAGAAAACGCTTGAACTATAGAACTTGAGTACCAAACGATTATAGAACAATTAAATCCGAATCTGAAAAAGGCCCGGAAGTTTGATATTTATAACTACCTGGACGTTGTGGTCTTTCCAGAAGGATGGGTCTTCGGGGAACTCGAAGCTTTGGCCGGAAGACGACGACGAAGAAGACGTACTGGTGATAACCTTTCCGTCGTCGTCCCAGTCTTTGGAGGAGGAGGAGGAGGAGGAGTTGTGGAGATCCGGAGTGGTGCCGCGGGGGGGCGGGTCCGAAGAGTGGTCGTGGAAGCCGAAACGGCTCTTGATGGCGGTGGCCGTGTCGGAAATGAAAGGCATGTTGGTGAATCAGATCGGAAGTCGATTTTGGGAGGAGGAGGAGTGAAGAAGAAGAAGGAGAGAGGATTTTGAATTTGGGTGCTGCGCTGCGTGGGGGGAAGGGAAAGTAACGGGTATCAGACGGTGGATGCTGATTTGGATCAACGGTCACGATAAAGTCTGTTTTCAAGTCTTAGACCGTTTTGATATCTGGATTCAAAATCAGTTCTTCCCGTTTCCCAAGCATTTCCAACGATATAATTATTTTTTAAAATTAAATTTAATAAAAGCTAGCCTGCATGTTGGAAGTGCGTCGCATTTGCGCGTGTGATTTGTCAATATATTTAAACGTGTGGATTTAATATGAAGTATGATAATATTATTTTAAGCAATAGATAATTCAATCACTACTAATTTTAGCTATCCAATAATGACTTTCAGACGTATGAAAATGAAACGAAAAATATACGTAAAGAAACTATTAAAATAAATCTAAAAATTAAACAATTTTTCAGTATATTTATTAACCGTGTAATTATATTATCAGTATATTTATTGATAGTACGGAAGAGCGTGTCTTTCTTTTTATCACCTAGCATGGTTACATATTCGTGCCTAGTGTTGTTCAGAAATCATGATTGACATTGTCAACTATGGCGAGCACCTATGTTGCCACTACGACTTGCAATGTATTGAAACAGAATTTTAGTTGTTTTGCAAGACTGAAAGAACCATTACCTAATGGACTCTTCGTTCACCATCACCGGTAGTCAATACATGGATCAATTCACCCGAATCATGTTAGAGATGTAAACAACTCTCATTTGTTTAAATCACAACATCACACCTTCACACCCCACTCTCCAGTTTCGTGTACACTCAAAACAACTATAAAAATGTACGTAGTGAAGTAGTATCTACTTCTTTACATATATGTAACTCCTGTCAATGGAACTCTAAAAAAAAGAAATCTGTAATCGATCAAAAAATGGAAGCATTAAGTTTAACTTGGATTCTATGTAAAAAAGAGAAACCATAATAGTCCCTCACAGGTAACCATAGCCTTCTTATTTCCCTCTCGACTGTCACTTACACACACCACACTTACAATATATATCTTGCTTGTCGTTGCCTCAATTGTCTTAGCCCCCCACCAATCGTTGATGTCTCTCTTGCCAATAATACATTGACTCACACTAAATTAACGGTTAAATTAACACTTAACAATCAGAAAAATACACAATTTAAAACGTTCTTTTTTTAAGGATGTAGTATTGGTAAATAGGGATCGTTCTTAACTGGTGATGGTGCATGCATAATTTTATGTATTATAAAGGGGGGAGTTGGAATTTAGTTTGATTAATCTACTAAATTAAAGATAAAACTAGCAGCAAACATATTGAGAAACATAGAATTCTAAACATACTTGCTAAACCAAAAATAAACCTAAACTAACATTTACAAGTGATCATCACATACTAACAACCTAGCCGATTTATCCTAATTATTTCTAAGTGTCTACGAAATTCATAGTACCAATTAAAACACATACACATGTTCATATTGAACAAGAGAGCACCCAATCGAGTAAACACGTTAGTTCTATTTCACATTTAGAGATCATTGAAACATGCATAGAAAACATAACCAAATCGAGTCCTATTCTAAAACATGTTTCAAAGCATTAAGAATATAAGCTAGCATATGAATTCGAACTAAAGCTATGAACACATGGAAGAAACTTGGTAAAAACCAGAAATAAATAACCTTACATCAAAACTTGTTCTTGTCATACAAAAGTAAAGTAAACTATACAAAACCAAAAACAAATACAAAAGGGGTCATGTTACACTTTTAATTCCGTGAAGTCGCACTGCAAATCTTGGTGTAGAGGCTTCTTTGTTGGACGGATGACATAAATAAATATCCAAGGCCAAATCTAGCCAAGAACACTTGTGGATGGAGGAGAGATTTCTAGGAGGTGGTGCTTGGTGGTGTTTCGGCCTTGGGAGGAGTCCTTCTTTTGGATGCAAGGAGGTGATTTAGGCATACATTTTGCTATTGGGATGTGAGATGATGATGTTCATGGCCGAACTCCCTTTTTATAGGCAAAGGAGATGGCCTTTGCCTCTTCCTTCAAGGGAAGGAAACTTCTTCCTCTTATCCTTCCACCTAGTTGCATAACCTTAGTCACCTCCTTAGTCACCAAGCTAGGCCTTAGTCATCACCCTTAGTCACCAAAGATATTTCATCAACTTGCATCACCAAGTTGCATAGTCTGAGTCACCTCCTTAGTCACCAAAGATATTTCATCAACTTGCATCACCAAGTTGCTTACTTGATCATTTTGGACAAAATAATTGACTTAGAGCTTTCTTCTTGGCTGACTTAGACTTTAATAAATGGGCCCAATGAATTGTTTAATGGGCCGGCTCATCTTCGTTGTCCAGAAACACAAAAATCCTCCAAAGTGCACTTTTCACGGTTATTGACCTAAATATGATAAACCAAGTTAAAAACACAAATACTAAGATTATAATATAGCTAAATGTAAAGAGAAATACATTAAGGATCGAGCATAAAATACGTATATCAAATATTCCCACACTTAGACTTTGCTAGTCTCTTAGCAAACACTAATTTTAGACTAAGACTCTCTAAGAATAAAAAAAAATGAAAGAAAGAACACACCTTATCATCAAGTAGTAACTCTCTCAAAGGCATGAACAAAGATACAACTAAGCCCCCAGCTAAAATTTGTCTCAGATTTTTTTTCTTCATAAGTATATGGCGATGGCTCACATGATTTTAAACTTGTAATCTCAATAAATTCACGAGATAATAGAGATATGATCATGTTTATGAATAAGTAAGACTTGGAAGAAAAACTGGTAATGTTATAGCTATGCATGCTTCAAATAAGGCTTTAATCAACTCACAAGGATGCACTCTTCATGTTTTCACTCATGAAGATAGGTTTCACTCAAAATATATGTGAGAGACAATATCGTAAGGCAATCAAATAGCTCACATATTTCAAGAAATAAAGGCACTTTTGTGAAAATTCTATACTATACCTCATGAAAAAAAAATTACTTGTACAAATGAACCAAAACCATATGCTTACTCATGCAACTTACTCGACCAATCGAAGACTACTCATCTTAAGGATCATAAAGGACTTTAGAAAGGTTGTAATGAGGTTGAGGCTAAGGCATTCGAAATTTAATTAGGTATGTGGTGGTGAAAAATATTCAAAAGACTTAGTCAACACTTCATCCATTTGAGCTCATCCTTCCTCATGTGTCAAAACTTCAAAAATAAGGCCAAATTTCATCTTTTTGGGCATTACTTCATTCTGAACTTCACTTGTCCAGACTTTTACACTTGGAACATTTGCCGGAGAGCTTTTTACACTTTTTTTTCTTTTCTTTTGCTCGATTTTTTCTTTTTTTTTCTTTTGTATTTGCGGCAATCACACTTTTTTTTCAAACTTTTGGACAAGATTTCCCTTCCTTTGCATTCTTTCATCATCTTTTCGCCACTTCTTTGTGCTAACTTCGAAATCTCTTCACCATGTCTTGAGAACAAAGGTTGGAAACTCTACACTAGGCTAAGTGTTTAGATATAAATGTGGTAAATGAAAGAAAAGGCTAAACGTATGTGATGACCCGAATTAGAATTAGTATATTAATCGGCTTGATTTGCACATTTCACGAGTAGTCGCAATTAGTTGTAATTAATGGGTTATGCGGCCTTGTTCACGACTTAATTATCGGACACGAATTTGGTTTGGGTTCATTCGCGAAAAATGTAGAGGATTTGATTTCGAGTTCGTAGGAGGTTTCAAAGGATTTTTCGGATAATCGAGGAATATAAAATGAATATTTGAAGTTATCGTCGAGTTAGTCATGCTTATCCGTTTAAATTTGAGTTATCCAAATCGCGGATAGAGTTGGTTCGCAACGTATAAATAGCGGAATAGTCGTAAAGTTGTCGTAAAAGTTGAAAATTGGGTTGTTTGATCGAGTTGACCAGCTTTGGACCAAGTTGACCGAGTCAACCCGTGTTGACCCATTGAGTACGTGACTCGCCGTCGAGGTTGTCATCGGAAAACGGTACGGTTGTCGGAGTTTTAGGTATGGATTTGAAGCTCTTTCCTTGGGATTTCGATTGATGTATATATTGTGTGATTTGGTATTGATTTGGTTGGAGGATTTTGGATGTGAAAGTGAACGGAATTGGGGTAATCGGAGGGGGGTTTTCCGGCAGCTTTCTGGTGGAGTTTTGGTTGGAATGGATTAGGTTTGAGCTAGGGAAGGAACCCCTAAGGTTTGGGGGGCTATGGTGGTGCGACGGCGCCGGAATCGGCCGGAGAAGTTTTCCTGCGATTTTGGGCTGTGGGCTTTCGAGGCACTTTTGGGGTGGTTGCCAGCCGATTTGGGTGTTGGTGTATAAGAGAGTTAGATTGGGCTTGAGGAGAGGAAGCTTTGGGGGTCCTGGTCACCGAAAAATCTCACCGGTGACGTCGCGCCGCCGGCGGTCAATGGCGGAGCTCCAGCGAAGAGTTGACTTTTTGGAATTTTAGGAAGTTTTATACCGTTTTACTCGTAATCATGCCCCGATCGTAGTCTTGAGGTTTTCGAGTTGATTTGGGTAGTGGATTTTGTGTCGAGGGTTAAGTAGAGTATTTATGGGATTTTTGACGATTTCGTTGATATCCGAGTTATATGTTTCCGGAAATAGTTGGTTTCCGAGGTGTGGTTCAGAGTTTTGAATTGTGATTTTGATCACTAGTATTTATGATTATCAGGAGATCGGGATCGTACGCTTGGCGAGGGATCTTCGGTCGGATCTCGGGATTAACGCGTTTTCACTTTGTGCTTGTCTGTGAGTGGACACATTTCTTTTCAATGATTGGTTGCGAGTCTTTATTATACTTTTTACGAGCATGAGCATGCATATGCGATTATTATTTATACGAGCATGTGTTTTACGTTATGCATTTACGAATAAGCATCTATGAATATGCTTTTATAATTATGTATTACGAATATGCATTTACATTACGCTTTATGCATTTGCATGGAAACTATTATGATTTGGTTTACACAGAGTACAGTCTCAGTATGTATGGTTGTATCGATACACTTAGCATCTCGGCTGATCCCCGAGGATGTTTACCGGGGGAGGGCTGTTACCCTGACCAAAGGTCTTTACCGGGAGGGGAGCAGATACCCTGACCCTAGGCCCTTTCTGGCTGGAATCACGTGAGGATCTGAGATCCCGTGATTCAGACTGTACTAGCGCTGATGTGTCCATGAGTGACCCTGCGGGATTTCCGATGCATGCTCTGTACGCGTGAGGAGTTAGAGTCTCCCTCGTGTACCATATGATGTTTATGCATCTAGACTCGCATATGTTTTATAACATATATATATATATTATTTAGCGAAAGAAATTTATTTTCATCCACTCACTCTAATGGTTTATATATCTTTCCCTGGACTCTTTGTTTTCAATGCCCAGTTTGCAGTTTGGATTCAGGTGTCGCACGTCGAGGTTGGAGGCTTAGTATTCGAGCTACTTTTCCTTCTCAGTAGGTTTCTAGTTTGGCCTACTGCTGTGTATACATGTATATATAGAGGTCGCTCTGAATACTATTATGTTTATATTTTCACATGATTTGCCCAGATTTCTGTAAAGCTACAATTTTGTTTATTGCTTTATGTAATGTTATGTTTTTGAGAAATCCGGATGGGATTGGTGCCCACAGTTTGGCTTTTGTGGCATATGATGAAGTGTATTTTCCGGTGCAGGTTAATGGTAACTACGCGATTTAGTGGAACTCTGCCAAAAATTTTATGATTTTTGAAAGTTCATATTTTCAGAAGGGGTTTGATTCTGGTTTAGGAAACTAAATCGGGGTCGGGTCCTTTCAACGTAGGCACAAATGGGTAATCTAAGGGTGTCGTAACTTGTGCACACAAAAGGACACATGGATTTTTGGTAAAGTGGTGGAAAACCTAAATGCCTTTAATCATCTCCAAAATCAGAGCATATATCAATTTAAAAGCTTCACAAATCTACATGAGTAAGTTCTAGCATTCTCTAGTCCATTATAATCTATGGCAAGCAATTAGATGAGGCATGTAAATATTTTTTAGACCATGATGCACGAAATTCACTCATAAAAGAAGAAATGTAGGCTCAAAAACACACTTTAAGGTTTGTATGATCTAAAGCTTATTCTAGCATGCGAATTTCTGTACCAAGATTTTCAAACCATATCTACTACATGTTAAAACACTCAAAATATCTCAATTAGCACAAGAATTCATGTATGTGATATGCAATGCCATATATAATCTTTTCGGTCTAATTTCATCATCGACTAGTTAAGAGAATCCTAAAGACTCTAAAAAAAATACTAAGTTAACCAAAAGACTTAAATAAGTTGTAAAGCTCTCCCCCACACTTAAACTCTACATTGTCCACAATGTACTAAAGTAAAAGCATAGAATTAAGCATGAAGTATAGGTTTTTTTTTTTAAAATATAACTAAGAAATTAAAAGCAATGAAAATTAAAAGAGTAAAGGGAAGAGAGTGCAAATCTATTGTGGACTCTTCCATTGGGTTGCCTCCCAACAAACGCTTTTTTTAACGTCTTACAGCCTAGACGTGATGTTTTCATATGTTTGAAGATATTGGATCTTCGAGCTTATCCTCCTCAACGTCTTGCTCCTTGAAATGTTCATAGTATGGCTACAATCGGTGACCATTCACCTTGAATTCATTTTCGGTTTCTAATGATCGAATGAGAACAGCTCCATGAGGAAACACTTGAACAACCAAATAAAGGCCGATCCAGCGTGAGCGTAGCTTGCCCGGGAAGAGTCTAAGTCTCGAATGAAAGAGTAGAACTTTTCGTCCCGCTTCAAGACTCTTTCCACGAATCATCTTGTCATAAATCCTCTTGGTTTTCTCCTTGTAAATCTATGCATTGTCGAAAGCATCATTCCTTATTTCCTTAAATTCACAAAGTTGTAGCTTTCGATGCAAACCAGCCTCATCTCGATCCATATTGAATTTCTTGACAGCCCACCATGTCTTGTGTTCTAGCTCCACCGGAAGATGACATGCTTTCCCATAAGCTAATCGATACGGTGACATTCTAATAAGAGTTTTGTAGGAAATTCGGTACGCCCACAAATCTAAACATTGGCTCCAATCTTTTCGGTTTGGTTTAACGGTTCTCTCCAAGATCTTCTTGATCTCACGGTTGGAAACTTCATCCATTCTGTTGGTTTGAGGATGATAAGGTGTTGAAAACTTATGTGTAACTTCTTACTTTCTCATTAAAGCTTCCACCGTCCTGTTGCAAAAATGGCTACCTCCATCGCTTATGAGAATGCGTGGCATTCCGAACCTTGTAAAAAAGTTAGCCTTCAGAAAATCTGCAACAACTCGCAAATCATTAGTTCAGGTAGCCTTTGCTTCCACCCATTTTGACACATAATCAACGGCGAGTAAAATGTTAGAGAAACCGTTAGATGGGGGGAAAAGGTCCCATAAAATCTATGCCCCACACATCAAAAATTTCGACATTAAGAATGTATGTTTGAGGTAATTGATCTCTAGGTCCTATATTACCAGATCTTTGGCACCTATCACATTTAGAACAAAAATTATGAGAATCACGAAAAAAATACTAGGCCAAAATAATCCACTATCTAGCACTTTAAGAGTTGTTTTCCTCGAACCAAAGTGTCCTCCACATGCTAAACTGTGACAAAACTCAAGAATTGACTTAAATTCATTATCCGGAACACACGTACGAATGACTAAGTCAGAACATTGCTTCCACAAGTAGGGCTCATCCCAAATAAAAGTCCTAGCATTCTTCCTAAGTTTTTCACGTTGAACACTGTGCATAGAGGATGAAAACTCACCGGTTACTAAATAATTAACTATATCCGCATACCATGGAGTTTCAGAAGCACTTGCTTGAATTCCGAAAAGCTGTTCATCCGAAAAATTCTCCTCAATGACCACGACTTCTTGTTCATTCACTAACCGAGATAGTTGGTCAGCCACCACGTTGTCTACTCCCTTCTTGTCTCCTATTTTGATGTCGAATTCTTTGAGTAAGAGGATCCAAAGAATTAGCCTTGGTTTTGCATCCTTCTTCGTCATTAAGTACTTCAAAGCTGCATGGTCAGTATAAATTATAACTTTGGTTTGAAGTAAATAAGAACGGAACTTATCAAGGGCAAAAACCACTGCAAGAAATTCCTTTTTGGTGGTGGTGTAATTAGATTGGGCGGTATCAAGAGTTCTTGAGGTGTAGTAAATTGCATATGGCTTATTGTCCTTCCGTTGTCCTAAAACAGCTCCGACCGCATAGTCAGAAGCATCACACATCAATTCGAATGGCAAGGACCAATCCGGAAGGCATAAGATAGGAGCACACTTCTAGAGTTCCTTCAATTTTTTGAAGGCTGCCTTGAAATCCTTGTCAAACTCAAAAAGGATATCTTTTTGTAGTAACTTGCACAAGGGGCGAGAGATGTGGAAAAAATCCTTGATAAATCGTCGATAAAAACCTACGTGCCCAAGAAAAGAATGAATCTCTCTAACCGAAGTCGGAGAGGGTAAGTACCGCACAAGATCTATTTTCAATTTATCAACTTCTAAACCCTTTGCCGAAATAATTGGACCTAAAACTATCCTTTGTGTAACCATGAAATGACATTTTTCCCAATTAAGTACCAAGTTCGTTTCAACACATCTTTTCAAAATAAGTCTAAATTCCCTAGACATGCATCGAAATTTTTACCAAAAACACTAAAGTCATCCATAAAAACTTCTATGATATTTTCAATATAGTAAAAAAAAAATAGATAACATGCAACATTTGAAGGTACGTGGTGCATTGCGAAGAATAAATGACATGTAGCGATAAGCAAACGTTCCAAACGGGCAAGTGAACGTAGTTTTCTCTTGATCCTCTTCTGCAATGCTGATTTGGTTGTATCCTGAATATCCATCCAGGAAGCAATAGAATGCATGGCCAGCTAATCTCTCTAGCATTTAATCGATGAATGGTAGTGGAAAATGGTCTTTTCGAGTGGTGGCATTGAGCTTCCTATAGTTGATGCAAACATGATGTCCTGTGATTGTTCTTTGAGGTACGAGCTCATTTTCTGCATTCTTCACAACCGTGATTCCTGACTTCTTTGGAACAACTTGAATAGGTGAGACCCAACGGTTGTCCGGAATCAGATAAATAACTTCACAATCAAGGAGTTTGATGACTTCCTTTTTTACGACTTCCATCATAGGAGGATGGAGTCTCCTTTGAGCTTCACGGGTAGGTTTGGCCCCATCTTTTAGAGAATCCGATGAACACAAGTTGCCGCATTGATTCCTTTAATGTCCGCAAGCGTCCACCCTATGGCAGATTTGTAACCTTGAAGCATTCGAACAAGCTTCTCCTCCCCTTTTCTAACGTGGCTGAGATGATCACCAAAAGTGTCTCATTGTCTCCCAAGTAAGCGTACTTCAAATGATCCGGTAACACCTTAAGTTCTAATTTGGGTGCCTTAACAATGGCAGGAACCAATTTATTAGTACCATAAGTAATTGAAAGAGGAGGAAGATTGCTTACATAACGTGGAGCTTCATGTAATGCCATAGCCATTTCTTGAATTCGAGGCTGCAAAAGCTCTATTAAGGCATCAAAAAGGGCTTCATCCCCGAGTTGAGTCAGTCCCGCTCCTATTTAAATGGCCACATCCAGTCCATCTTCATTTATGGTGTCAAGGTGGCCTTGTGCTAAGGTATCCACAAGATCACATGTTGAAATGGTGGCCACACTTGACATTAGAAATTGCATTGCATCCAAGATGTTGAACTCAATTCTTTCTCCATCGATCTCCATGGAAAAAGTTTCTTCAAACACATCGATCTTTGTCCTGACAGTCCTCATGAAAGGTTGTCCGAGTAGCAATAGAGTGGTGTTCAATGGACTCTCTTCCATGTCAACAATGTAGAAATCAGCTGGAAATATTATAAAGGGGATTGATGGTGCATGCATAATTTCGTGCATTATAAAGGGGGGAGTTGAAATTTGGTTTGATTAATCTACTAAACTAAAGATAGAAATGGCAACAAAGATATTGAGAAACATAGAATTCTAAATATACGTGGTAAACCAAAAATAAACCTAAACTAACATTTACAAGTGATCATCACATACTAACAACCTAGCCGATTCATCCTAATAATTCCTATGTTTCTACGAAATTCATAGTACCAATTAAAACACATACACATGCTTAAATTAAACAAGAGAGCAACCAAATCGAGTAAACACCTTAGTTCAATTTCACATTTAGAGATTATTAAAACATGCATAGAAAACGTAACCAAATTGAGTCCTATTCTAAAACACGTTTCAAAGCATTAAGAATATAAGCTAGCATATGAATTCGAACTAAAGCTATAAACACATGGAAGAAACATGGTAAAAACCAGAAATAAATAACCTTACATCAAAACTTATTCTTGTCATACAAAAGTAAAGAAAACTATACAAAATCGAAAACAAATACAAAGGGGTCATGTTACACTTTTTATTCCGTGAAATCGCACTGTAAGTCTTGGTGTAGAGGCTTCTTTGTTTCTTTGTTGGACGGATGACACAAATATCCAAGGCCAAATCTAGCCAAGAACACTTGTGGATGGATGAGGGATTTCTAGGAGGTGGTGCTTGGTGGTGTTTCGGCCTTAGGAGGAGTCCTTCTTCTTTTGGATGCAAGGAGGTGATTTACGCAGAGCTTTTACTATTGGAATGTGAGATGATGATGTTCATGGCCGAACTCCCCTTTTATAGGCAAAGGAGATGGCCTTTGCCTCTTCCTTCAAGGGAAGGAAACCTCTTCCTCTTATCCTTCCACTTAGTTGCATAGACTTAATCACCTCCTTAGTCACCAAGCTAGGCCTTAGTCATCACCCTTAGTCACCAAAGATGTTTCATCAACTTGCATCACCAAGTTGCATAGCCTTAGTCACCTCCTTAGTCACCAAAGATATTTCATCAACTTGCATCACCAAGTTGCTTGCTTGATCATTTTGGACGAAATAATTGACTTAGAGCTTCCTTCTTGGCTGACTTGGACTTTAATAAATGGCCCCAATGAACTGCTTAATGGGCCGGCCCATCTCCGTTGTCCAAAAACGCAAAAATCCTCCGAAGTGCACTTTTCACGGTTATTGACCTAAATATGATAAACCAAGTTAAAAACATAAATACTAAGATTATAACATAGCTAAACGTAAAGGGAAATGCGTTAAGGATCGAGCATAAAATGTGTATATCATATAGCCAGTGTTCCTTAATTCTTGGCCTTTTGAGTAAGATGTTTCTCATGGCTCGCTTCACTCCCTCTCTCTCTTTATAATTCTCTAAATGTGAAATATGGTTTGAGTGACTTATTGGATGAGGAGAGGTCACTTTGCATTATCAATACATGCCTTCAGTTTATAAAAACGAGATTTTTCTACCGAACAACTTCAAATAAATCATAAGCTTATTCCACACATAAGTCAAAATCAAACATGAATCAATGAACCTAATTTTGAGTATACACAATTCAAGTATCGATTCTATTTACCAACTTCCCACACTTAATGACCCAAACTTAGGTGCATAGTTTATTATGTGTAGATTGCGGGTAAATACAATTAATTACCTTTGATGACTATTTGCGAAACTTCTATTTTCTAGAAGTGATGTCCATCTCCTGTTGAATTCAATCCATATGTCGTCTCACACTTTAGGTCACCTGCAAAAAATGAAAGCCAAAAAGAAGTTGAGTGAATTCACAAAAAGAAGTTGACTTTAAAAAAGATTTGTATTCTGAGAAGGATACTTACGGAAGAAAGATTGGTGCCAATACTGGATACAAATTGCAATTGAATCACACATGCATGAGAACCATCTAAATTATAGCAAAATCGTCAAAAAAAAAACATAAGAAGAAGAAGCACAGACACTTCTAATCAAATGCGTGCTCTCTAATAAAATGTTTAGAAGAAGAAGCATATACACTTCTTCTTCTAAACATAATACCGTTTGCCCCATGCGTGCTCTCTTAATAAGCAATTTCCAAACTCATTTTAGTTTTCCTTTCCTTCAAACATGAAAAAAATAGCGAGCAAATTGTGAAATACACACTTCTAATCAAATGATGAGGGCAACAGAGGAACTGGGTTTACTATTGGTGAATGAAGGCAAAACTAACTGAGGCGTAGGCTTTAGGACTTCAGACTGTGAAACTCTTTTTCGTTTCCTCTCTGTAGAGCAATGTTTACACATCGGAGAGAAGCGACTGGGTTAGAGAAAAGAAACAACAATATCTTGTGGATCTTTGACGCGTGTAGTACCTGTCCTTATCTCTTCTATCAAATTCTTTCTATTTCTTTTCGTACTGTTTTGCCCCATTTCAATTATATTTGAGGGTTGAATAGATTAATCGATGGAGGGCAATTTAAGGAAATATGAAAGTTCTACCTCCTCAACTGCCATAAGGCCTATTGCCTTAATTAATAGAGATTAAATGTAGAAAACTATTATATAACTTTCCTCCAACAGTGAGAGTTATTTCTAAACTACTGAGAATTGACAGTTGAAACTACTAAATTGCTGAGTTGACACCTATAACTTTTAAAGTTAGTTTTTCTTTCCTCATTTGTTTTATTTTTTCTTTAAGGGAGGGACGAGAGATTTTATTCCACACAACCTTAAGTACAAGGAGTGGGGATGTGTTCCTTGACAATGTCAGAAATCACACCTTGCCAAACGAGGGATAAGACGATAAGTTACAAGAAGAAACTACTTGACTAAGATGATGAGCCAACATATTAGCCTCCCTAAATACATGCACTACTCTAGCTCCAGGACAAACGGAGAAGTGCTCCAATATCTCTAAGTATCCCGCTTAGAGCAATGCTATGGAGTCTTAAGGAAGACCAAATTTTGTGGCCTTAATCTTAGGTGGCGTGCCACATAAATAAATAGAAGTTTTATATTCTAATCCAACTAATATATCAGGACACATCATAATCTTATAACACCAACATTACCCTTCTGGGAATCAAAAAAAAAACAATATTGTATGTGAGATTGAAAAATACGGAACATCATAGGAACCTTAAATTCTACGTTCAACCCTATTATAAAAGAAGAAGCTCAGAAAAATTTAAAACTGTTGCAGAGAAAGAAGAAAAAAAAACCCTATATATATACGATAGTAATTCCCACATACATAGAAGATATACACCCTCTTTTCCTTTTGTTCTTCTTTGGATTCTAACAAAAAGAGAAATTAATCATTAACTTTCTCTTCTTCTCCCAATTCCCAGATTTTTTCAATTTTTGGATATAAAATCTGGATCCCCTAATTCTATAATCTATCATTTTGGAACTTATTGATTGTATAGCTAGGTTTGAAGTTATAAGAATATAATCATACTAATCTGTTTATCAATAGATAAACAATAGATTCAAGTGTGCTAATTTCCCGTATTAGGGTTCCTTGATCAGTTGCAAATTTATATTGGTGATCGATCTTTGAAATATTGATTCATTGTGGCTCTAGCATGATTCCAACATAAATAACTTTTTCTTTTCATGTGAAAAGAAAAATATTTGAAACCTAAATGGAAATATTGATGATTGGGTTGTGAGTTATATTAGGGAGTTTCATAGATAATTTCATATTCTGGGTTCAATCTTCAACTTGTAAAGGTTGCAGAGATTAAGTATTCTAATTATTTATCGGTTGATCAAACCTTTAAATAATTGGATTGGGAAAGGTTAAGATAGTCATTGGCTAGAAACTCAATTACATGACATGGTAATAACCCAATGAGGTGAAAAATATTATATCGACACATAGGATTAAGGCCACAAAACCTTGGCCTTTCTTAAGGCCCCAAATCATTTTCCATCCCGCTTATCACCGAATCATCATCCTCATATGTTGCCACATAATGCACTAGTTGAAGACAATCAAATTTGAACACTACCGGACTCAACCGAAGTTCCACAATCAACTAACAAGCTCTCCTCAGAGCCAAAGCTTCTGCTACTAGTGGAGAAAACAATTGATCCACTACATGACAAGCTCATCCTAGAATAGAGCCATTTAAGTCTCTCCAAATGATTTCCAAACCACCACTATCATTTTTCCAAGCACCATCGACATTGACCTAATTTAGCCATCCTGGAGAAGGTTTTTCCCATACCACACCTTGCCTCTTCTGAGACCTTGCTTTAACTTGACATGCTGCCAAGAACTCTTTGATACCACACGCTGCTTGGTGAAAAATCCTAACTGCAGACATCTCCTTTTGTGACAAGATATGACGGTTTCACTCCTTCCATATTGACCACAATATATAACACAACCATGCTACTTCGTGTTTTGTCAACTTGTCCAAACACTCACCAAACCAAGCTATATAAGTGAGGAAGGACCCATGAAACGTTCTAAAAGAGAGGGTGCTATTAACATGATTTGCTGAACATAGTTGCAATCACGACTCATGCATCACTGACTCTTTGGCTTCCTCACAGAGACAACAGATGGTAGGAACATCAACACGTTTTGTCCGTAACATTAATGCAACTGGCAGGATATTATTACAATATTTCCACATATGAACTTTAAGCTTAGGCTGGATGGACAGTTTCAAGAGAGAATTCCATATCTTCGTAGTTGATGAAGAACTCGAAGCACAAGTAGCTTGACAAATCATATCATGGATAGCTAAACGGTACGCCAATGCTCTTGTGTACCACCCTTTCAAGTTATAAAACCACAATAGTTTGTCCTCTCCTTCTTTATTGCTTAGAGGAATCGAAAGAATCAGTTCAGCTTCATCTTCGGAGAACAAAGACCATACAAGTAATGTATCCCACACCCCTGGACTCACCATAAGATCACTAACTTTCTTAGGATTTAGATTTAATCGTATAAGAGCATCCCTAATAGACACCCTATTCCAAAAAAAGTTAAAATTTGGCTAAAATTTGACAAAACTTGTAAACAAAAACCAAATTTGACTTATTGCTAAATCACAAATTATATGACTAAAGATTTAACCAAGAGTGTGTTTGGGAACAGAATTTTAAGATTCCAAGGGATTTTAAAATGCTGGAATCTTCAAATGATGGATTTGAAGATGATGGAATTATGCCGTGGGATTTTGTAAATGACATATTTGGATAATAATTTTTTAAATGAGTCATTTCACATGAAATTTTAATATTTTTAAAATATACCGTTTTATCATTTTTAAACCAAAAGTTTAAATCGTAACTTAGAAAATAGAACCAAAAAAAAAAATTAAATAAAGATAACTATAAATTATGCTAAAAATTAAAAACAATTAACTGTACTTTCTCCACAATATTTTTTCTATTGTTATGAATTTGTAGTCAGACTCTTTTATCTCAAAGTGGCCAATAATTACTAGTTGAAGAATACTGGAAGCTACTATATCAATTACTCCTCCATATCCTGATAGCTCCATCTTCACTCTATTCAACTCTTTTGCCCTCTGCAACATAATTGATAACATACATTAATATTAAGTTGCATATATTGAGTAATCTAGCTTTAAATTATATATAGAGGTAGTAAAGCTAGTATACTAGTTGCATTGTTTCCACGACATCATCGGCAACATCAATAAGATCCCAAAACTCCTTTGTAAATTTTACTATTCCTTGGGCAGTTTCCAATACATTTTCTTTCTTGGTTGTTATAATTGGAATATTCTTCAAATTAAATCATGAACTATCTTGCCCCAAGTCTCTATTGTTGCTCATTGTGAGAAGGCACTGAAGAGCTCTTTTCAAATCACTGCTCTGCATGTCCAAATCAAACTCTAACCTGCAACGCACGGATATCATTGTAAGGTTCAAAATGAGATGAAACAGAAGACAGAAGCTATTTCAATGTGTTGAAAAGACTTTGACCGCAGAAGAAGATTCAACGGAGAAATGATGTTCCAATTCACCTACGCATAAACCATTGTATCATAATCCAATCAATGAATAAATTTAGAGAGTTCAGTACGTCAACAGAGTATGCTAACTATAGTTATAGACGTTGTGATCTCCGAGACTCTAGGGTTTGCGTTTCTTCATTACATAACCAAAAATGCCATCGGAAAAAGTAAGGATTAACGGAAAGCAAAGAGAATAAAGAGATAAAACAAAGATTTGATATATTTTTCGATACACCAATATAAAGACTGCTCTAGGTTCTCAAGTCTTTTATTACCATACTACCATGCATGATTACATATAACCAACAATACCTATAGCTCACAATTATGTTCCTAACATCCCCCCTCCCCTAAAAAGAGGCATGTCCTCATGTCGTGCAATGGTACCAAGAAGCAGACGAGTAGCTTGTGTGAGCAACAACAAGAGAATGGTCTTCATCATTAAAAGTCTCTGACACTCTGCCGGTTGCACCACATGTCATTAGGATTCACAAGACAAGGCGCTGGTTGCACCTGAGCATTAGCTTCTTCGAAATCAAAAGCATCAACAGAGAAATGGTTGTTCTCAGCCGGACTCTTAGCATCTGTATCTTCCATTAGTGAACAATGAACCTCATCACTCTACAAGGGAATCGCTGAATAGAAGCTTAAGAGAAGAAAGATGTCGTTGTGAAGTATAGGAACACCATGCAGGCAACCCACGTCTGCAATAGCCACATAAGATATCTCTGGGGGTATCTCAAGATTAATCCTGAAGAAATTGTGATAACAAAGGCCATAGAGATACACCATGATAATGTTTGAACGTGGCAGCGCACGATCAATGAGAAAGGTAGCTTGTAGACAAAAGCTGATGTCGTGTATGCCTGAGTTATCCTTGTAAAAACAATCAATAAAAATAGCAACATGTACACTTATCACCCCCTTCAACATCGCAACTTTGACAATTATGAAATAGTATAAAGCCACTAGTAAGACAATTTCATTCTGAGCAGGTCATGAAGCATTCGAAAAAATAGTTTTTCTGCAGCTTGTGTGATGTGGATATGTAAACAGTGCAAAGCCAACAATCTCCCAACCTTTCACAAAGTGATCCTTCCAATTGAGATGAAATAGGCCACTAACGTGTATCACCCTCCCAACCATGATTATATTAAAAAAGGTCATATTTGAAGTGAAAGAAAGCTTGTCAACATCTAGTTCATGTGTTCCTATGCTGACATTAGGATCATCCAATGAAGGGCATGGAAATGAAAAGTACCTCATCAAATAGTCAGCTACCAGACACGCTACCATGGACCAGGATATGCAAGATGTGAGGAATGTAATAGCAACACATTGTTTCAGGCTCTTTAAAATCTCTAGACTAATAATCTCAGCCACATGAGTAATAAAATTGATGATGCTAGTCAGGAATTCAGCCCTAACCCAAGAAAAATTTGGAAGACAAAAGTATCTCAAGAATGCAGCAGCTTCACTAACCATATTATGGTGTTGTTTATACCCATATTTGCATTACTAATTAATTATGAAAATTTGGAGTTTGGAGTTTAATTGTTTATACATCTTTTAGTCAACAGATGTTCCAAGCCAGTCGTCATATCCTAACTTGGTCGTCACATTTTGAAGCAGCCGGATGTCTAGTTCTCAAGTCAGTCGAGGTTACTGAATGATGTCATTGGGATATGGTACTACCAAGTAGGTTAGTGTTCATTTCTGTAGATGTTTGAGTGGCTTGGGCTGACTCCTTGAGATAACTTCCTTTATTATGTGGTTGTTGGGTTAGGATATTAGGTTTTAGACATTTAGTCAGTACAAAGAAGAGTTAGGCCCAACCGAAGGGTGAGTCGCTTTGAGATATGATTTAACTCATCATTTGGATAACGAGGGAGTCTAGCTAATGAAGAGTTGTAGCCGAGTCAAAATTCGTGAAGAATGGTCGTCAGTTATTGGATGTCAACAATCGGTTGGGATGGAGTTCTACAAGTCATTGGATACTTTGGGAGTAACAGCTGTAGATACTATGAGTGAAGAGATAGAGTCGAGTTCAACATCAAAGAGTCTAGTTGAGAGAGTGAAGCCAAGGGAGTATAAATAGAGGCATCAGTCGAGTCAGAAGATACACAACTCTAGATATACAAGCCCTGCTGCTTTTCATTTTGCTCCTGCAATTTTACATTCTTTGGTAGTCTTTCATTCAAGCACCTTTTTGTTTAGCTCTGCTAGCTTCCTTGTAACTAGTATTGATTTATATTGAAGTTGTTTATTTCGTGCACTTTACTTTGGTTATTTTAACTTTATATGCTTTTGTTTGTGTGTTTCTTTATGTTTTGCCTTTAGTTACTATGATTTTCATCGTTCGTAGTCATATAGTCGCTATTCATCATGATAACTGTGTTAGATACGAGTTCACCTTCGTGGTTAAGTGCATTCATTCAAATCCCATTGATTTAACAATTCGAGTTTTACCATACCATCACTACAAGTCCTGACCATCAATCAATAAGTCCTTGATACCAAGGCAACAAAACTAATAGCCGAGAGTACGTTCCTTCCTTGGCTAGCAATCTCTTGAAAAAAGTCAGATCTATGCGTTACATGCACATCTATAGTCGATCATGCAAAACCTCGCTTGGCCTTGAGGCCGCGAGTTGGCACGCCCAAAATTCATATAAAAGGACATTTGTTCCTAGATCCCTCTACCGTAGTCGGCCGGGACCATTTTGAGGCAACATCTTCTGGCACGCCCAGTTGGACACTTACTAAGGCATCTTAGTAAGATTGAATGCTAGGAAATAGTTCAAAAAGAAATCCATATGTCATTCTTAAAGGAAAGAAGTGTCTTCGGTGTGGACAAGAAGGGCATAACTTAACCTTTTTCCCCAGACAACCAAAACTAATTTTTACGCCTATAAGGATGTTTGAATTATCAAATAGTGCTGGGGGAGCGAGTTCTTCATCGGCTGGTCGGACGACTGATGAACATAATGACCAGGATATTGTAAGTGCAGCAACCGATGCATTAGCAAGATAAGTGGCAGCTGACACTGTAGGAAGAGAAGAAACCGATGCATTAGCAAGATAACTTCATTCAAAATTGGGGAAAAATGAAAAGAGCATTCCATGAACAATTTTACCGAGCTGAGCTTGAGGTTACAATTGCTGATTTAGCAAAGATGTACCAGGGAGCACATGAGTCGGCTCAAGATTTCTTGGATAGGTTCAAAGCTGCAAGGAAAAAATGTAGAGTAAACCTAAGTGAACTTGAGTTTGTTCGGTTAGCTTAACAATGACTTCATTATGAATTACGAAAGAAGTATAAAGGAGCAGACATCCGGGACATTTTTGAACTGAGGACTAGTGTAGCTCATTATGAGGCAATAGTTAGAGAAGAAACTCAAGTCAGAGTAGTATTTGTGACGACCCGAACCAGAATCAGTAGTGTAATCGGCACGATTCACGAGTTTGCGTAAAATCGCGATTAATTGTTTATAGAGTGGTTTGCTGGATTAGCTCGCGACTTAAATATCGGCTGAGAATTTGAATTGAGTTTCTTCACGGAAGTTGTAGAGCATGTGATTTTGAGTTCGTGGGCGGTTCCGGATGATTTTTTCGATAACCGAGGAATATAATACGATTATTTGAAGTTTCGGTTTATCGACGAGTTTATCCGTTTGTTTCGTGTTTATCCGAATTATTATGGTTATTCGTTTTGAACCGTTGATCGTCCCAAGACGCGAGTATAAATATCGAAAATAGTCATAAAATTGTCGAAAATACTGTTTGAAATGTTGACCAGCGTTGACTTTCCATTTTTGGAAGTTTGACCCGTTGACCGAGGAGGGAGACTTTCCCGTTTGGTATTCGCCGGCCGACTTGAATTTTCCGGCCACCTGCGGCCATGTGAAGGGTATAATTCTTCTCCCCTTGAGTTTCTAAATGGTTTGGTGTTTGAAATTGTGGAAATTAGTTGTGTATTTGGTGAGTTCGAATCGAGTTTTGGTTTCGGATCTCGCCGGTACGGTTCGAGGTGTTCCGGCGATTTGTGGAGGTGGTGATGTTGGGGTTTCAACTCCCCTAGCCTCGGTGATGCTTCCTGGGTGGTTAGTTTTGGACCGGGGGGGGGGAGGATTCCGGTGAACCCGTGGCGGTTGCCGGAGTTGTTCTCCATTTAGTATCGAGCTGATTTCGTGATGCTATGGTTTGAATTGAGGTTTGTGGTAGTTGAAGAAAAGATTGGGCTTGAGGAGAGCTTCAAGTCTGGGTCTTCCTCGCCGTGGAATTCCACCATTGACGGCGCCGCGGCGGCGGCGGTCAAAGGCGGCGCTCCGGCGAGAGGGTTGACTTTTCAGATTTTGATGATTTTAATGTCATTTTTCTCGTAATCGCGCCCTGATTATCGTCTTGAGGTTTCCGTATTGATTTGGGTATCAGATTTTCAGTCGAAGGTTTCGAGTGGAGATTTCGGAAATTCAATCGATTATTTTATACAGTTTTATATGTTTCCGGGAACGGTTGGTTTCCGTGGTTAAGTATAGAGTTGTGGGCTATGATTTTGATCAGTTATGTTTTATGATTATTCAGGGGATCGAGATCGTGCTTCAGGCGAGGGATCTTCCGCCGGACCACGAAATTAGCGCGAGTGCGCGCTTGCTGATCTGTGAGTGGACAATTTTTATATTTTTATAGTTGTTTGCGAGTTCATGATTTATCGTGATTTCCCGTATTTACTTTATACGATGTTGAGATATATGTTATTTTTGGAGGTTTTATATTATATTTATTGGTGATGGCATTACTGCATCGATGCTTCGGCTACTCGGCTGATCACCGGTAGTCCGCCAGAGTTGAGAGATTCCTCTGGACCAGAGTTGAGAGATTCTTCTGGGCAGGGTTGAGAGATTCCCATGTATGCCGCCGGGGTTGAGAGATTCCCCTGTATGCCGCCGGGGTTGAGAGATTCCCCTGGCCTATCACCGTCGGGTTTGAGCGATTCACCTGACAACCTCCATATATAGACTTTCTGAACTTACACTGTTTTACATTGATTATGTATATAACTGGTGAAAGGCATACACTACTAGAAAAAGTATTTTAGACATCGCACCTTTAATATCGGTTGGAAAAACCCCTGATGTAAAAAAGTTTTTAGACATCATATTTTTAAAAACCGATGTCATTTGTATAATTTACATCGGTTTTAAGTCAGACTGATGTTAGGTATCCCATTATTGGTTTTTGAAAGCGCGAAAAAAAAACCTAAGTGTCGGGCGGGTTATGTTGGAGGGAAACAAAATTTTCATTCCCTCCCAAAACTTAGGTTTCTATTACTTAGTTTTTTTCGACCTCTCTCTCTCTCTCACAAACCACTGACTTCCTCTCTCACTCACTCTCTCATTTCCTCTCACCTCCATCTCCTCCGACGCCGCTCTCCTCCTCCGACGCTGCTCTCCTCCTCCTCCGACGTAGCTCTCCGACCAGGACCCCAATCTCCGACCACGACGCACCTCTCTGACCTTGGAGAAGCTCTCGTCGTCGCTCTCAACTCGGCGAATTTCACTGATTTGTCGATATCTCGAAGTAAGACGTTCATTTCTCATCCAGATGGGAATTTTTGGGTTATTGCATGTGTTGAATGGGTTGTGTTTTCAATGGTTTTAAAAGTGTCATTAGATTTGGGTACTGGGTTGGATGTGAATTTCGTTCTGTTGTAAGTTAGAGCTCTGAATTAGGTTTTGCTCAAAGTATTAGCTCTGATTTAGGTTTTGCTCCAACTATTAGCTATGAAATGTGTATGAGTGTCAGACTATATCTATGTATAGCTAGATGCTTTGTAATTATTTAGAGTGAATCTGGTTCTTGTGATTATTATTTTCATTAAATCTCTGAAAAAATTGATTGATGCATTTTGGTTATGCTGAATGTCAGACTAACTGTTCGTTGTGCTTGTTGAATGCAGATAGCTAGTCTTTAAGAATCAATCGAGGATAGAGATTTCTGGAAGCTTTTGAGCTTCATACTGGTGAGTTTATGCATTTGAAAACAGTTTTATATGTTTGATGTCATTGTTTAAATGTTGCTGACATCTCATGTATACTTTTAAATACAAGTTTCCTTAGACTACGGTAGCAACAAAAGATTATTCTGCTGTGGCACTGTATTGTGGGATTGATTATTTTTGTTTGTTTCATTGTTTTTTTAACTTTACAGTGTCAAGGTGTTTTGGGTGTTGGTTTGGTTACACATTGAAGTTAAGGAATATTCCTTGTTGCTGCTTTCATAATCCAGGTTAGATATCTTAGACCTCTATCATGGTTTTCAGTTTGTGTATGATGTGGATGGTTTTTAGTGTGTGTATGATATGTGATTGAATGGAATGTTGTTTGTTGTTTGATGTGTTGTCTTCAGTTTCTGAAATTTGATTGTTCTGCAATGGATAAATCATGGATTAAGGAAGATAGGGATTCTCTAAAGTACTCAGAGGGTGTGGAAACCTTTTTGGATTTAGTTAAAAAAAATGCTTATAATCCCAAGAAAGTTCGCTGTCCTTGTTCAAAATGTGTCAATTTTAAGAGGCTGTCAGTTAGAGTGATCAGGGGTCATTTGTTTCAATATGGGTTTAGTTTGAGCTATACAAATTGGATTTGGCATGGAGAACCTACACTGTCTGGTTGTGGTAGCAAACCTAGTGGTTCAGTAAAGCCTAGTTTCCCTGAAAATAAATCTGAAACTGTCAATATGTGTGAGGCAGCCTTCAATGAAGGTGAATATGATGCTGAGTCGTATGAATTTAAAAAATTTGTTGAGGAAGCAGAAACTCCATTATTTGAAGACAGTGAACACACTAAGTTAGAGGCATTAGTGAAACTTCACAATTTGAAAGCTAGGTTTGGCTTGAGTGATACCTGTTTTTCCGAGTTTCTTGACACTGTAGGATCCTTACTTCCGAAAGATAATGTATTGCCTCAAAGTACATATGAGGCAAAAAAGACCCTATGAAGCAGATTGGTCAAGGCATCTTGGCAGCATATATGGCGTAAGCACTTTCTTTCTTGAATTTGATTTTTCATATGGCATGTTCCATATTTTAGATAGGTAATCAAATTATAATGACACAGGTACCTACATGATTTTCTAAAAGAAAAAGATCAACTGGAAGTCTTTGCCTTTGTTGATCCAGAAGCTACATTTCAACCTGAGAGAGAGGAATTTCAACCCTACTTGTTGAATCGGTTGAGAGAGGGAAAATCTGATGGTATTTTTTTTATTCCCTACAATCCCAAGTGAGTTTTCCTTTAAATTCATTGTATAATGTGGGACTGTGGCTGTATATCATGCTTCTAAGTTTCCTTCTCCAATGTGGTTATATAATCAAACTGGTTAATTATGTAGGGAACATTGGATACTGACTGTGCTTTGGGAAAATGAAATCTACATTTTGGACTCTCTGTCTAGACCACATCCTTACCGACAATGGGAGAACATTGTGATTAGGTAATGTCTTTTTGCAGCTTTGTATGTGGTTGATCTACACGTGAAAATTATAAATAGATTATGACTAGGCTTCTGAATGTGTTGTGTAGTGTGGTTAAACAATTCAATGCAGAAACCGGAAGGACTGGAAAACCAAGAGTGACAAGACTTCATGTAAGTACTGTTATCACATTTAGTTGCTTGACTAATTAAACTGTTGGTGGATAAGTTATGTCATTTCATTTTAATCCAATCATTGCTATATATATACAGGGGGTTGCTGAACAAGTTGGTGGAGTTGAATGTGGTTACTATGTGATGCAGTTTATGAAAGAGATTGTGAATGATGAAACACTTTCATTTCCAACCAAGGTATCTAAATACTTGCTTTTGTATTTAAAATTCAATGAGTTACAAGTCATAGGTTCATTTTAATGCTACTTGTGGGAGATTAGTAGTAACAAAACAACTGAAAACATTAGTAGTAACAATACTTGCTGCTCACTGTTGTGCTATTAGCATAATTGTACCTGAACAGTGAATTAATGCTACTTTCATTGGCTGGTTTTGAAACATTTTTGTGCTGCCCTTGCTGCTTTCAACTGAGCTATTAGCATAATTGTACCTGAACAGTGGTGCCCTTGCTGAACAGTGAATGCTATTTTCATTTGCTGGCATGGTTTGCATAATTGTTGTGCTGCCCTTGCTTACTTTATTTGTACTTGTTGTTGGACAGTGGGCAGGAAAAAAGAGGAAGCCATATGATCAGTCGAAAATTGACGAGGTGCGCCTTGAAGTGGCTGACTATATACAAGCTTTGCTCTAGCTAGATAGGTTGATAGATTGATGGCTGGATTAGATAGGTAGCTAGGGATCAAAGTCAGGATGGCTAGCGCAGCAATTTTTTGGATGGTGGCACGCCGGAGTAGATATATAGCTAGGGAACTTCTATCGGATTGCTAGCATGGTTATATGTCCCAATATTTTGATGATGGATAGGATAGTAATCCATCTTTTGAAACAACTTGAATTTGGCAGTACTGTAACTTGAATTTGGGGCTGTAAGAGAGAATCATTCTCATTAATTTAAGCCAATTAGTGCCTCCTATTTGTCTTAGAGAGAATTAGAAATCGTTATAACTAATGCATAAGATGAGAACTGGACATCAAAAACAACCCAAAATATGATGTCAAATAAAATTTACAACATCAGGTACAAAGCCAAAATCTGATGTATAAGATGAGAGCTGGAAACCAAAAACAACCCAAATTCTGATGTCAAATATAGTTTTTAACATCAGGTACAAACTCAACATCTGATGTATAAGATACGAACTAGAACCAAAAAAACCCAAAATCTGATGTCAAATATAGTTTTTAACATCAGGTACAAACTCAACATCTGATGTCAAAAACGATATTTAACATCAGGTACAAAAACAAAATATGATGTCAAAACATACATCTTACATCGGTTATAAATGGAATATCGATGTAAAGGTAATAAATTGTAATGTAGACTTCGATTTCATTGGGTCTTTCACTCTAAATATGAATGTTTGAAAGTACCTACACACACTGGAATAGTGAGATGTACATAAGCAACCGATGTCTATTGTAACCTTTGACATCGGTTCCTAACCGATGTCCCATTTTTCCGATCTTTTACATCACCCACTAAGACATCGGTCTGGTATGATTTTTTACATCGGTTCTGAACCGATGTCTGAAATACTTTTTCTAGTAGTGATATGTTTATTTTCGTCCACTCACTCTAACGTTTTTATTTGCCTTTCCCCTGGGCTTTTCGGTTTCCGTGCCCAGTTTGTAATTCGAATTCTGGTGTCTTACGTCGCGGTTGAAGGCTAGTGATTCGAGCTACCTGTGTTTTCCAGTAGGTTCTTGTTTCGCCTACTGATGTATATATTGTATATATTTACACTAGAGGTCGCTCTGATACATGTTTTATACATATTTTCTCGGATATATTATATATATTACAGTATGTTTACTGTTTATTGATTATGATATGATATTTGAGAAATCCGGATGGGATTGGTGCCCACGGTTTGGCTTTTGTGGCATAGGATGAAATGTTATTTTTCGGATGCAGGTTAATGCAATTCCACGTTAGTAGCGTTACTTTGCCGAAATTTTGAATGGTTTTTGTTGGTTCTCGTTTTCAAAAGGGGTTCGATTCTGATTTAGGCAACTAAATCGGGGTTGGGTCCTTTCAGCTTGGTATCAGAGCATTAGGTTGTCAGATTCTGTAGACTCTTGTAGTTGTGACGCTTAGGGTATTTGAGTTTATACAGCATGGCTGGAGTGATGACCCGACTGGCCAGCGGTACTCATCAATACTTCGGGTGTTGTGTGTTCTCAAATATCTGTGGTCTCATGATTACGTTCTTTCTACTTGTACCTAATTCTTGTCTTGTATCAGTAGGATGCCTCCTCGACGTGGTCCCCGTGTTGATCGGGAAGCGGATCCTGATGAGGATCGCCAGACGCACGACTTGCTGATGCGAGTGCTGCGTTTGGAATAGCGTTTTGACCCTGTGGTCAAAGCTCATACTGCTGGTGCTACTGTGTTTTTGGGTTCAGCTGATCTAGAGATATGTGAGGCATGGTTGGTTCAGGTTGAACGTGTTTGTGAGCATCTGCGGTTTACCCCTGAGCAGATAACAGTGGCAGCAGTCGGATTACTTGAGTTTGATGCATACTTTTGGTGGGTTAGCACCGACAGAGTTCCAGTTGATACTCCGTGGACTTTGTTCCGTGATTTGTTTATGTGGAGATATTTCAACCAGGCCACCCAGCAGCGCAAGTATGAGGAGTTTACGAACTTGAGACAGGGCAGTATGTCTGTGCTTGAGTATCGAGACAGGTTTACCCGCTTATCTCGTTTTGCGCGTGATATGGTGGATACTGAGGAAGCCAAGTGTCGCAAGTTTGAGCTGGGTTTGAACTTGAATATCAAGGGGACTCTGACTACGATGCCTCGGAACAACTTCGATGAGTTTGCCAGTGCAGCACTCCGAGGCGAGGATATCGAGAAGGAGAGACAGCAGAGGTACCAGCCTAGACGGTTTGAGGAGGGTGGACCGAGTCAGGGGCCTTCAAAGAGGCAGAGTTCTGATACTTCCGGTTCGGCTTCATCCTCGGGCGGTGGATCTTATCGACCACCAGCTAGTGTACCGAGACAGAGGCAGAGATGGAGGAGAGATCGACCGCAGTGACCACAGGCTAGTGGGGGTTCCAGCGGTTCTAGCTATCCTCGGCGTACTGGTGGCACTTTTGCTGTACCGAGGGAGTACCCGTTGTGTAGTCTCTGCAGCAGACATCAGGTGGGTCCATGTCAGCGAGGTCCTGTCACTTGTTTCCGCTGTGGCCAGGTGGGTCACTACGCTAGGGAGTGTTACCAGTTTGATGGTGTTGATGGTCAGGCGGCCCAGAGTTCCGGAGCTGAGCGAGGTGCCACTTCGGGAGCTCGACTAGCACAGTTTGTGGGCCAGGGTAGACAGCAGGGACAGCCTCAGCGTGGATGACTAGCCGGGCAGGTGAGGGTTCATACCATGACTCTACGAGAGGGCAGAGCTTCACAAGAGGTTGTTATCGGTACGTTACATGTCTTTGATATTCCAGTACTTACATTGTTAGATCCAGGTGCCACACATTCATAGATGTCATATAGACTATCATCAAGAGCTACGGTACCTGCATCTCCACTTCCGGGGTTGTGGAGAGTGTTATATCCGTCAGGGGAGATTGTGAGTATTGGTTGGGTATACAGAGACCGTGAGATTTTCATTGGAGACCATGGTTTAGCCGCAGATTTGTTGTTACTTGATATTGTTGATTTTGATCTGATCTTGGGTATGGACTTCTTGGAGACGCAATGGGCCATGTTTGACTGTCACAAGAAGGAGGTCGCGTTTCGACGACCAGGTTTTCCCGAGATACTGTTTCGCGGCGAGAAGAACACTTCACTATCGTGTTTGATTTCCGCGGTGAGGGCGGATCGGTTTATGAAGAAAGGTTGTGTTGCTTATTTAGCTCATGTGGTTGACACTACGGCTGTAGTGCCGGACCTTGGTAGTATTGAGGTTGTTTCTGAGTTTTCAGATGTGTTTCCAACGGAGTTACCTGGTATACCTCCTGTGCGGGAGATTGACTTCACTATTGAGCTGTTGCCGGGTACAAGACCGATTTCGCAGACCCTGTATCGTATGGCGCCAGCGGAGTTGAAAGAGTTGCAGGTTCAGCTTCAGGAGTTGCTGGAGAAAGGTTTTATTCGACCTAGTGTTTCTCCGTGGGGTGCCCCGGTTTTGTTTGTGCGAAAGAAGGATGGATCTATGCGTTTGTGCATCCACTACCGGAAGCTGAATCAGGTTACAGTGAAGAACAAGTATCCGTTGCCGCGGATTGATGATTTGTTCGATCAGCTTAAGGGAGCATCAGTCTTTTCGAAGATTGACCTTCGATCCGGATATCACCAGTTGAGGATCCGAGACTCTGATGTGGCTAAGACAGCTTTCAGGTCGCGGTATGGGCATTACGAGTTTTTGGTTATGCCGTTTGGGTTGACCAACGCCCCCGCAGCTTTCATAGACTTGATGAATCGGGTGTTCAGACGGTTCCTGGACAAGTTCGTGATTGTGTTTATCGATGATATTTTAATTTATTCCAGGAGTGTGGGCCAGCATAAGAAGCATTTGCGAGCAGTGTTGCGGACTTTGCGGGACCATCAGTTGTTCGCGAAGTTTAGCAAGTGCGAGTTTTGGCTGGATAGTGTGAAGTTTCTGGGCCATATGATATCGGCTGAGGGAGTCAATGTTGATCCTAACATGATCGGGGCCATGCGGAACTGGAGTAGACCTACTACTGTACCGGAGATTCTGAGTTTCTTGGGGTTAGCAGGCTATTACCGGCGGTTTGTACAGGATTTCTCTCGGATTGCTACACCACTGACCAGATTGACGAAGAAGGGCGTTAAGTTTGAGTGGTCCGATGCATGTGAGGAGAGTTATTTACTCCTAAAGGAGAGGTTGACAACTGCACCGGTTCTGACATTGCCAGACGACAGCGGTGAGTTCGTAGTGTACAGTGATGTGTTGAAATTGGGGCTTGGCTGTGTGTTGATGCAGCATGGTAGAGTTTTGGCCTACGGTTCCAGGCAGCTGAAACCACATGAGGTCAACTATCTAACGCATGATTTGGAGTTAGCCGCTATTGTATTAGCATTGAAGAGTTGGAGACATTACCTGTAAGGAGCCCAGTGTAAGATCTACACCGACCACAAAAGTTTTACCTATTTGCGGACGCAGCCGGATCTGAACATGAGGCAACGCCGGTGGATGGAGTTGATCAACGACTACGATTGCACTTTCGAGTACCATCCAGGGAAGGCCAATGTTGTAGCTGATGCACTTAGCCGGAAATCCGGAGCTTCGTTGTTCCATATGTGTGTGGCCAGAGTGTCGATGTTAGCCGAGCTTCGGGCTACGGGTGCCGAGTTCGAGTGGGATGATGAGGGAGCTTTATTGGCCAGTTTTCAGGTTCGACCCGTATTGGTTGATCAGGTACGAGAGGCTCAGGATTCAGATTCCTACCTGTTGGGCAAGAAGACCATGATACGGAATGGTGTGCCTACAGAGTTCCGATTGAGCGACAACGGTACGTTGTTGAAAGGACCCAACCCCGATTCAGTTACCTAAACCGGAATCGAACCCCTTCTGAAAATGCGAACCAACAAAAATCTTTCAAAATTTCGGTAGAGTAACGTTACTAACGTAGAATTGCATTAACCTGCACCCTGAAAATAACACTTCATCCTATGCCACAAAAGCCAAACCGTGAGCACCAATCCCATCCAGATTTTTCAATATCATAACATAATCAATAAACAGTAAACATACTGTAATATATATATATATCCGAGAAAATCCGCATAAAACATGTATCAGAGCGACCTCTAGTGTAAACATATACAATATACACATTAGTAGGCGAAACAAGAACCTACTGGAAAAGACAGGTGGCTCGGATCACTAGCCTCCCACCACGACGTGAAACACCAGAACCTGAACTGCAAACTGGGCACGGAAACCAAAAAGCCCAGGGGAAAGACATAAAAACCGTTAGAGTGAGTGGACGAAAATAAATGTCTTTCACCGTATAATATGTATATGTTGTAAAAACATATGCGAGTCAAATGCATGAAAATCAAATGGTACGTGAGGAGACGCTGACTTCAACCCACGTACAGAGCATGCATCGTAAATATCGCGGGGTCACTCATGGACTCCCTCGCGATAGCACAGTCTGAATCACGGGATCCCAGACCCACACGTGATTCCTAGCCAGAAAGGCCTCGGGTCAGGATATCTGTCCCCCCCGGAGAGTACTCGGGGATCAGCCGAGAAGCCAATGTGTATTGATACAACCCTGATAACTGAGACTGTACTCTGTGTAAACCAAATCATAAATCCTTTCCATACACATGCATAAAACATAATATATATGTATGTATATTCGTATACGTATATTCGTATATGTATAATCGTAAAACACATGCTCACCAAATCATGATCAAACTGCATGCTCAAGTTCGTAAATCATATATAAAAGACTCACAATCAATCCGTGAAAAGAAATGTCCACTCACAGGTGAGCAAAACGCGCACTCGCGCTAATCTCGTGGCCCGGCGGAAGATCCCTCGCCCGAAGCACGTTCTCGATCTCGATCCCCTGAATAATCATAAAACATATCTGATCAAAATCATAGCCATTAACACTGTACTTAACCACAGAAACCAACCGTTCTCGGAAACATATAAAACTGTATAAAACACCCAATTGAATTTCCGAAATCTCCACTCGAAACCTTCGACTGAAAATTCGATACCCAAATCAATACGAAAACCTCAAGGCGATACTCAGGGCGCGATTACGAGAAAAACGACATTAAATTCATCGAAAACAAAAAAGTCAACCCCCTCGCCGGAGCACCGCCGTTGACCGCCCTAATGTCAATGGTATATTGGCATGTAGGTGTAAGCCTTAGAAGGGCGTCGTCCTTAGTGTGGTAAGTTATTGGCTGACGTGTGTTGAAGGTTTTGTACCCCTTAAACTTATGAACTATTGACTAACTCATAAGCGCAAAGAGTGATCTTCACTCGCAAGTATACGTGGCAAGTCATTGTATTTATAAAGGTAGTCGAGTGTCGAATCCACGAGGATTAAGCACTATAACTCCTTAACTCGGAATAGAAAGCACTTAGACTATGGACAACTAGACACTAACTTGACATAAAGACTAAAATAAAAGATGGAAGTGTATCTCACCCTACCAAGTCCTTTAGAGACTTGGCGTTGTGAGGGATGGTGAACTTAAGATGAGTGATTAACGAAGTTTGAGTGATTGGTTATTACACTAAAATGCGCACGAAAATAAACAAACAAGTTCTTATAAGGAAATATGGTCGACTAGGAAAATCTCCACTAACCATATGATGCATCAAACAATGTCCTGGTTTATGTAATGGATTAAAATCCGTTCACACAAGTTAATGTCCAAATCGTGACCTTTTGGGTCACGTTTGGTTTTGAATCCAAGTTCCTAGGTTGTTTTAAACTCTAGATGACTTGCGCCTAACATTGAAGTATTTCGTGAATCAGAACTAAGACCCAAGCCTTTTTGGGCTTGAATCTCGATTGTATACCATGTTGTGAAGTCAACAAGCATATTGTGTGATATATGTGGAAGTTCCCCTTCTCGAATCTCTATTAGAGAATCCGAGAGAAAGTCTATGTGATTTCCCCAACTCGCACATATTGGGTTACGAGTCAAGAGAATCTACTAATAGCCACAATAACCTTTTAGATTTAATTTGTGCTTGACTAGAGTCCCTCAACTCTATTGAGACTCAAAGGGGCTTTAGTCTATGCTAGGTGCTAAGGCAACCAAGTGTCAAGGTAAACCTTTTAGATAATACCCTAATCATGTTTACATGCTTATCTAGCCTTAAGTGAGTAGCTAATTCAATTAAGGTCCATTTTTAGTCTTATTTTTACCCATACATTAACTTAGCTAGGGTCAACACATGCATAAGTAAAACTAGACATGAATCTCAAGCACAATAAACATCCACAAACACACAATTGCTCATTCACAACATACAATCACATAAAATACACTAAAATCATATCATACATAATCCAAGGCATCATTTGTTCATCACATGGCTAGAGTTTTAACCCTAGCCTCCCAAATAGACTACTCACTACGCATAGCTAAGATAGAGTATAAATACATGGATTAGAGACAAATAGTAGAAAAAATAACCAACGAGTCCCAAAAGCTCTAAGCTCTTCAAGCTCCTTCTTCATTTCTTGCTCCAAAGATGCTTTTATGCTCCTCAAAAGTGATGTACCCACCTTAGGCTAGGATGAGATGGTAGAGGTGAAAGTGTGGTAGTGGTGATGGAGGTTTCTCTTGAAAGGACCCAACCCCGGTTTAGTTGCCTAAACCGGAATCAAACCCATTCGATAACACGAACCAACAAAAACCGTAGAAATTTTGGCAGAGTTTCGCTACTAACTTAGAATTACCAGTACCTGCACGCGGAAAATACACTTCATCCTATGCCACAAAAATCAAACCGTGGGCACCAATCCCATCCGGATTTCTCAATATATCAATAGTAATGTAAAATAATAAATATATCTGTACTTTACTGAAATCCGGAGTAAAATCGTATAAAATATACAACAGAATACTCAAAGCGACCACTAATGTATAATCATATAAGTATACCACAGTAGGTAGAACAATAAACCTACTGGAAGAAACAAGGTAGCTCGAGCACTATGCCTCCGACCACGACGTGCGACACCAGAGTCCAAAATGCAAACTGGGCACGGAAACCGAAAAGCCCAGGGGAAAGGCAAATAAAAACATTAGAGTGAGTGGACGAAAATAAACGTATGCCTTTCACCAGTTTATATACATAATCAATATAAAACAATGCGAATTCGGAAAACATATACATATGGAGGTTGTCAGGCGAATCTCTCAAGCCCGACGTCAGGTGAATCGCTCAAACCTGACGGTGATAGGACATGGAAATCTCTCAACCCCGGCGGCATACAGGGGAATCTCTCAACCCTGCCCAGAGGAATCTCTCAACTCTGGTCCAGAGGAATCTCTCAACTCTGGCGGACTACCGGTGATCAGCCGAGTAGCCGAAGTATCGATGCAGTAATGCCATCACCAATATAAATAAAATAATACCTCCGAAAATAACATATGTCTCAACATCGTATAAAATAAATACGGAAAATCATGAAATTCACGAACTCGCAAATCAACTGTGAAAATATAAACTTGTCCATTCACAGGTGAGCGTAACGCAGTTCGCGTTAACCCGTGATCCGGCAGAAAGTCCCTCGCCAAACGAACGATCACGAACCCCTGAATAATCACAAAATCTATTTCTCAAAATCATAACTCGATACCTCAAATCAAATCACGAGAAACAACCATTCTCGGAAACACATAATCCAATAACGACGAATTTTCGAAAATCCAATAATCACACCTCAATACCTTGCTATAATTTCGGACGCTCAATTTGAAAAACAAACCTCACCACTGCGATCGGGTCGCGATTTCGAGTGAAACGACATATAACTCATCGAAAACTACGCCGGGCGAAAAGTCGCCGCCGCCGTCGCCGGAAAATCCATACCTGCCCAAAAAAATACATGGCATACATGGTTTTGAAGATCTCGACGATTCCAACAACTTTCCAGTTATAAGTTAAGACCAATTTTGACGGGAAAACCTCCAAAAATCAACCCAAAGTTCCAAACCCTTATCAGAATTTCAATTCGGCGGATCTCTCTCATCCGGCCACGGTAACCTCTCAAACCACTTGAAATAGCTTCCTCTCATTGAGGCTAACAAAACCCCTCAAAGAGGAGCCACCATCGCGGCCTCCACGCCGCCACCCGAATCGAGCAAAACTCGCCGAAATTTCACTAACTTTGCCGAACCATAACTTCCTCCTTTGGCCACATCACGGGACGACCCCTCAAATCGAAGAGGAGCACGAGCCCAACATATCTCGTGAAGAAACCATACCCAAATATGGCCGGAATCAGCCTCCACGATGAAGAAACCGATCAGCTCCAAATTGGCCCAAATGGGTCGACCCACCCAGTCAACCCAGTCAACTCAGTTTTCCCAATATGGCAGGTTTCCCAAACAGGAAACCTCCATATATAGACCTTCTATTTTTGGAAACTTCTAATTACACATTTCGGTAAACTTTGAACACCCGTAACTTCCGCGTCGTAAATCCGATTTCGATAATTCTCGCGGCAACAAACTCATCTCGACATGTTCTCTAATTTCTACCCAAAGTCAAATGCTTCGACAAACGCGATAAGAAGTCAACGGTTCAACCCAACACAAGCTAACCCGATTAAATAATCGACGGTCGAAATATTCACAACATAATCCTCATAACTCGGAATAATCCTCCGGAAGTTCCCACGAGCTCGAAATTAAATTCTCTACATCTTCCGTGAAGAATCCGAAGCCAAACTCTCGTCCAGTAATTTAGTCGTTAAGAAAGCCGCCTTTTAAACCCGATTACGTCGAAACTTCAAATATTCATATTTTATTCCTCGGTTGTCCAAATAATGATCCGGAACCGCCCACGAACTCAAAATCTCGCATACAACGACTCTCGAGAAGAGACTCAGCTCAAATTTTCGGCCAATAATTAAGTCGTGATCAAGCTCGACAATTTAATCAATTTACGAAAAACAGCGATTACGTGCAACTTCGTGGATTAAGCTGATTTCACTGCTAATTCTGTTCCGGGTCGTCACAAATCCACCCCCCTTAAAAAAATTTCGACCTCGAAATTTCCAAGTCTGCCAACTACAAGGTAGGAGCACTGCCTCTACATACAGCTCAACTCTCAAGTGGCTACGTCAACTAAACAACTCTGACAAGAGACTCCACAATAGGAGATATCTTCGTACTGTAATCCCTGTACCCTCAAATCTCGAATCTGAACTGGCTCCACACAGACGCCAAGTTATCCTGCATAAGGAACTGATAGGATACAAAACATGTAACACATCTGAAATATAGTTCCATCACACGGAACACAATACACATAAAAGCCAACTCTATAAGCAATGCCGAACTATACGGCGCAACACAAACTCGCCTATGATCACATACGGATCAAAACAACGTGGCAAATCATAACTCAGCCTACACACACCAACATAACTCAAACATCGAACTCGGGCAATTATCAACCTGTTTCCGCTAATCCGAAAGTCTGTGGTAGCACGTTCCACAAAATCAGGACTCAACGTCAGCTCACATCAAACTCGCTCCAACACAATGGAGTACAATATCGTTCCTCAAAACGACATCATGTGACGTCATATCCATAGTGGTCAACAAACTGGTACTGCATGCAATCTCGAACAGTTGAAACTGCTGGTCCCAAATCCGTCGGAATTGCAATACATAAGACCACCACATGCCCTCCGAGGTCTGAATAGTTCTCAAAGATCGCCCACCAATCTGAGGATAAGAACCGGTACTAACTTGTAATCTGGTCCCCAACGCTCGCTGCAAAGCTTGCTAACACTCAGTTGTAGCTGATTACCTCGATCAGCAAACTGGGACATAGGTACACCATGAAATGGACAACCTCCATCAAATACAGCTATGCCAGCCTGCCACCGAAATTTGTTCCGGAAAGTACAAGTAAACGTACCAAGTTCATCAAATGGTCCACAATGGCCTGACAACTGGTACCACAAACCGAAGTGCGAACTGGCACACAAAACCACAGCGACAAACTCCAACTTCTAATCGGAAATCTCCAATGGCTGTAACTCCCTGGCAGGTCTCTGCCTTGCTGCCATCGCCTATCGACAAATGTGGCATCTGCACACACAAGCTGCTACGTTCTTCTACAGGTTACGTCACGAGTAGAAAACTCGGAGCATCTGACACATCTTCGCACCACTATTGCATATCGCACGCAAACAATAAGCTTCAACATCATCACACTCGAACTCAGCTCCCGTAGTGCAACTCAGCTAACACGGAAACTCGAGCCGCACACACATGAAACACTGAAGCTCCCGGTTTCTGACTAAATGCATCAGCAACGACATCCCAGATGGATAGTCAAAGTGCAACCAGTAGCCTTTCTCGAACAAGCTCAAAGGTGCAGCCATAGTCGTTAGTTGACCCCATACATCTACACTGCCTCAAGCTCAAACCTGGTCGAAAATGCAAGTGGATGAAACTCAAGTGATCAGTGTACGTCATACACTGTGCTGCACGCTATAGCGGTAGTGTCTCGAACTCTTCGGTGCTAACATAAGGACAGCAACTCCCAAATCACACACAAGATATGCAGCTACATAAAGTTTCCACTGCCCGAAACCATGAGCCACCGCTCTGCTACACAGCATCAAAAAACAACCAAATCTAAACCTCGATGCATCGCCATAACCCACGAACTCATCACGATCATCAGGCAAGGTCAAAACTGGTACAATGATCAACCATCCTTCAGGAGTAAGTAACTCTCCTCGCATGCATCGAACCACTCGAACTTGACGCCTTCTTCGTCAATCCGAAAAATGAAGTGGTAATCCGGGAAAATCCTGCACAAAGCACCGATAGTAGCCTGCCAAACCCAAGAGACCCCTGATCTCTGGTACAATGGTAGGGCAATCCCCAAATCAACATGGCTTCTATCTGGTCAGAATCCATGCCACTCACTCGGATAGTATCACACAACTCAAAATCTTCCCGCTAATCAACCAAAATTCACACTAACTGAACTTCACAAACAACAGATTATCTCGCAAAGTCTGCAAAAACGCTCGCAATTGTTTCAGGTGCTGGTCCACACTCCTGGAGTAAATCAAAATGTTGCCAACGAACATGACCGCAAACTCATCCAAAGTCGTCTGAACACCTGGTCCATCAAGTCCGTAAAAACTGCGGGGCATTGGTCAACCCAAAAGGCATGACCAAGAGCTCCAAATGCCCGCACTGTGATCTGAAAGCTAACATGGCCACATCTGACTCATCGATCCTCAATTGATGGTATCCGGACTCGAAATCAACCTTCGAAAAGACTGAAGCTCTCGCAAGCTGACCAAACCAATCGTCAATCCGAAGCGGAGGATACTTGCTCTCCTCTGAAGCGAATCAGGCTTCCGGTAGTCAATGCACTACTTCGTCGAATCATCCAACATTCACACAAATAATGCAAGAGCACACCACGATAATACGCTGGGTCGTACGAAATCTCCTCCAGCAACTCCTGAAGTTGAACCTGTAGCTCCATCAGTTCCACTGGCACTGAACGACAAGATGCCGGTTATATGAGTCCAGTGCCCAGTAAAAGCTCAATGGTGTAGTCGGTCTCTCGAACTGGAGGAATACCTGGTAACTTCTCCGGAACACACCTGGAAACTCGGGAACCACCTCAACATAGCCAATGTCGGGCACAGCAACCATAGTATGCACAACATGGGCTAAGCAAGCAACACAACCTGTTTCCACCATCCGCTCGACCATCACCGCGAAACAATATCTCGAAAAAGGTCTGGTCGTCGAAACACAACCACCTTCTCAACATGCTCGAACAAAACCAAATGCGTCATCAGTAAGTCTATACTCGCAATCACACCAAAACCACGATGTCAAGCTATAACAGATCCACGGCTAAGCCATATCCTCCAACAAGGATCTCACAACCTCCAGATGGATGCAACACTCTCCAAAACCTCGGAAGTGGAGATGCAGGTACAATAGCTATGGACATCAAGCAACAGTAACCTCGGAGAAAATTCTGTTCTCAAACAAGGACGTGACACGAACTCCAACATGCCTAACTAGCCACCCACGTTGATTGCGACTTGCTGATTAACTCATCAAAAGGGCTACATTGATCAAACTCCAAGAATAGCATGATAACCTCCTCGTGAACTCTGTGCTGCCGAACCGCTAAAACAGCTGGCCGAGGGCGCTCCCTCGTAACATGACCCTCCTGGCCACCACAATAGCAACTGAGAGTGCTCCACGAACACATGTCACAGCGACACCTGCTATGAGAAAGGATCACCAAGGATCACCCGATCTCATGCCACAGGAGCAAGTCTGCTACTCTGTGATCTCCATCACCACCAAACAGATCCTCTGCTTGATCTGATGACCCTCAACATAATCGAAAATACCACAGCTTGATGAAGTTACTGATCCCGAGGTGTCGGAACTCAATCTCATCAAAATCTCGACTAAGTCCACTTTCCTCAAACCAACACATCGGAAACCGCGTAAGCCTTTCCTTCTTAATATCCTCGCCTCTGAGTGCAGCACATCAAGCTCCTCACGGTTGTTTCGAGGCATAACAGTCAAAGTCCCTCTAATGCTCAGGCTTAAACTCATCTTGAACCTCGTGCACTGCTTCCTCTGAAGCCACACAACTCGTGCAAATAGGGACAAACATGTGGACAATGCATCTCTGCCTCAGGTGGGTAAACACTCCTCATTCGATTGCTGGGTAGCCTGATAAAACCATTACCGTATAAACAACACCCTGAATGTAGGCCATGGAGTCGCAACAGGAACTCACACAATACCAGCCCACCAAATGCAATGATCTGACTCAGGCAAAACATCAACTGCCACAATTCTCTGCTCTGAGGCAACATGTAGACGCTCATACACACACAACCAGGCAAACCGTGCCACACAAATCTCTGAACTCAGCATACTCATCCAAACCCACAGTTCTCTGGCAACTCGCGCGTCGATTGATCCTCAATAGGATCCACAACCGTACCGACACGGAAAGCACGTCAAGGAGGCATCCTGATGAATAAAACATCATTCACAACAAGTAGAACGTAATCATGGAACTTCAAATATTTGAAAGCATATAACACCCGGAGTACTGATGAGTATCCGCCGGCCGGTCGGGTCACCATTCCAGACATGCTGTACATTCTCAAATATCCTTAGTAAACACGACTACAGAAGTCTACAGAACCTATAACCTAATGCTCTGATACCAAGCTGAAAGGACCCAACCCCGGTTTAGTTGCCTAAACCGGAATCAAACCCCTTCGAAAACACGAACCAACAAAAACCGTAGAAATTTTGGCAGAGTTTCGCTACTAACGTAGAATTATCAGTACATGCACGCGGAAAATACACTTCATCCTATGCCACAAAAATCAAACCGTGGGCATTAATCCCATCCGGATTTCTCAATATATCAACAGTAATGTAAAATAATAAATATATCTGTACTTTACTGAAATCCGGAGTAAAATCGTATAAAATATACAACAGAATACTCAGAGCGACCTCTAATGTATAATCATATAAGTATACCACAGTAGGTAGAACAATAAACCTACTGGAAGAAACAAGGTAGCTCGAGCACTATGCCTCCGACCACGACGTGCGACACCAGAGTCCGAACTGCAAACTGGGCACGGAAACCGAAAAGCCCAAGGGAAAGGCAAATAAAAAAGTTAGAGTGAGTGGACGAAAATAAACGTATGCCTTTCACCAGTTTATATACATAATCAATATAAAACAATGCGAGTTCGGAAAACATATACATATGGAGGTTGTCAGGCGAATCTCTCAAGCCCGACGTCAGGTGAATCGCTCAAACCCGACGGTGATAGGCCAGGGGAATCTCTCAACCCTGGCGGCATACAGGGGAATCTCTCAACCCTGCCCAGAGGAATCTCTCAACTCTGGTCCAGAGGAATCTCTCAACTCTGGCGGACTACCGGTGATCAGCCGAGTAGCCGAAGTATCGATGCAGTAATGCCATCACCAATATAAATAAAATAATACCTCTAAAAATAACATATATCTCAACATCGTATAAAATAAATACGGAAAATCATGAAATTCACGAACTCGCAAATCAACTGTGAAAATATAAACTTGTCCACTCACAGGTGAGCGTAACGCAGTTCGCGTTAACTCGTGACCCGGCGGAAAGTCCCTCGCCAAACGAACGATCACGAACCCCTGAATAATCAAAAAATCTATTTCTCAAAATCATAACTCGATACCTCAAATCAAATCACGAGAAACAACCGTTCTCGGAAACACATAATCCAATAACGACGAATTGTCGAAAATCCAATAATCACACCTCAATACCTCGCTATAATTTCGGACGCTTAATTTGAAAAACGAACCTTACCACTGCGATCAGGGCGCGATTTCGAGTGAAACGACATATAACTCGTCGAAAACTACACCGGGCGAAAAGTCGCCGCCGCTGCCCCGTCGCCGAAAAATCCATACTTGCCAAAAAAAATACATGGCATACATGGTTTTGAAGATCTCGACGATTCTAACAACTTTCCAGTTATAAATTAAGGCCAATTTTGACCGGAAAACCTCCAAAAATCAACCCAAAGTTCCAAACCCTTACCAGAATTTCAATTCGACGGATCTCTCTCCTCTGTCCACGGCAACCTCTCAAACCACTTGCAATAACTTCCTCTCATTGAGGCTAACAAAACCCCTCAAAGAGGAGCCATCATCGCGGCCTCCACGCTGCCACCCGAATCGAGCAAAACTCGCCGGAATTTCACTAACTTTGCCGAACCATAACTTCCTCCTCCGGCCACATCATGGGACGATCCACCCCTCAAATCAAAGAGGAGCACGAGCCCAACATATCTCGTGGAGAAACCATACCCAAATATGGCCGGAATCAGCCTCCACGATGAAGAAACCGATCATCCCCAAATTGGCCCAAATGGGTCGACCCACCCAGTCAACCCAGTCAACTCAGTTTTCCCAATATGGCAGGTTTCCCAAACAGGAAACCTCCATATATAGACCTTCTATTTTTGGAAACTTCTAATTACACATTTCGGTAAACTTTGAACACCCGTAACTTCCGCGTCGTAAATCTGATTTCGATAATTCTCGCGGCAACGAACTCATCTCGACATGTTCTCCAATTACCACCCAAAGTCAAACGCTTCAACAAACGTGATAAAAATTCAACGGTTCAACCCAACACAAGCTAACCCGATTAAATAATCGACGGTCGAAATATTCACAACATAATCCTCGTAACTCGGAATAATCCTCCAGAAGTTCCAACGAGCTAGAAATTAAATTCTCTACATCTTCCGTGAAGAATCCAAAGCCAAACTCTCGTCCGGTAATTTAGTTGTTAAGAAAGCCGCCTTTTAAACCCGATTACGTCGAAACTTCAAATATTCATATTTTATTCCTCGGTTGTCCAAATAATGATCCGGAACCGCCCACGAACTCAAAATCTTGCATACAACGACTCTCGAGAAGAGACTCAACTCAAATTTTTGGCCAATAATTAAGTCGTGATCAAGCTCGACAATTTAATCAATTTACGAAAAACAGCGATTACGTGCAACTTCGTGGATTAAGCTGATTTCACTGCTAATTCTGTTCCGGGTCGTCACATCTCTGCCTTTCGATGGTGCTAGAGTGAGTTTTTGAGGTGGAGGAGATAACTATTTGGTTTGGGTATGGATGAGGGAGCTAGAGAGAGACTAAAACTATGAAAAATCTGAAAATGAGGTGAGTTGTGTGAGTGGGGGGAGGGAAGCTCGAATTTGGCTGAGTGGGGAGACTTCATATCAACCCTAGGATGATAATAATAGAGGAGGTGGAAGATCTAAGGGTTAGCTTTGAATTATGGAGACCAATCCACTATTTTAGGCTATGGAAGGTTAATGTGACGACCCGAACCAGAATCAGCAGTACAACCAGCTATGTACGTGAGTTACCGCGTAGTCACTGGTATCCGACGGTTGTTTGGATTCGCCGAGCTTGTTAACGACTTAATTATTGGCAGAGAATTGGAGCTGGGTCTCTTCTCGAGAGTCGTTCTATATGTGATTACGAATTCGTGAGCGGTTCCGGATCATTATTTGGACGACCGAGGAATTAGTTATGAATATTTGAAGTTCGGATTTAAATGGTGGGCTACTTAACGACTAAATTACCGGACGAGAATTTGGTTTCGGCTTCTTCACGGAAGTTGTTCAGAATTTAATTTCAAGTTCGTGGGAACTTCCGGAGCATGATTTGGAGTTACGAGGAATTAGTTGCGCATTTTGCCGGTTGTTGATTATTTAGTCGATTTAATGTGTGTTGCTTTGAAGGGTTGACTTTTTATTCGGTTGGCCGATGTATTTGACTTTGAGTGATTATTGAAGAATATGTCGAGACGAGTTTGTGGCCGTAAGAATTATCGGAATCGGAATTACGACGAGAAAGTTACGCGCGCTTGAAGTTTGTCGAAAAGGATAATTATGAAGTTTCCAAAAACGGAAAGTCTATAAATAGAAGTTGCTACTTTGGGCAGGTCAAACCTTTCCTCTTTGAGTGTTGACCGAGTTGACTCGGTCAACTCGGTGGAGAATGAGGATTCACGTCGGCCTATAGGTGGCTCACGGTGGTGCGACGATTCCGGCCACCCCAGAGGGTGGGGCTGGTCCCGTTCAACTCGTCTCGGTGCCCTCAACCCCGTGCCGTCCTCCTCGCGTGGTGGAGCTCACGGTGGAGAGAGAAAACTTGAAGTAAAGTTTGTGAATTTTGGTGTTAATGGTGGTTTGTGATTCCGGCCGATTCGAGCTGCAATTCTTAGTGGGCTTTGAAGCTCTCATCCCCTTGATGCTTCCCTGTAAGTTTCGTGTTTCAATTCGATGTATACATGGAGAATTTTGGATTGGAAAATTTGTGTACAATTCGGGTTTCATTGAAATTGGATGTGTTAGAGTGAGAATTGGACTTCGGTGCAGTTATGAAAGTTGCTCAGTGCAAGATTTTGAGTGGAATAGAGGCTGCCCCGCCGTGAAATTCTCCGGTCAACAGTGGCGCCGCCGTGGACGGCGGTCAACGGCGGCGGTCAACGGTCAAGGTTGACTTTTTGACTTTCGACAAGTCGCATGTCATTTGACTCGAAATCGCGCTCCGATCGCAGTGGGGAGGTTCGTTTTTCGAGTTGAGCGTCCGAACGTAAAGCGAGGTATTGAAGTGGTATATACGGATTTTCGACGATTCGTCGACTTTGATTTATCTGTTTCCGAGAACGGTGGTTTCTCGTGGTTTGATTTGTATTGTCGGATTATGATTTTGAATAATGAACTTTGTGAACATTCAGGGGTTTCGTGATCGTTGTTTTGGCGATGGACTTTCCGCCGGATCACGGGTTAACGCGATACGCGTTACGCCAGTCTGTGAGTGGACAATTTCTTTTCACGGATTGTTTGCGAGTCTTTTATATGATTTTATGAATTTGAGCATGCAGCATGATGATGATTTACGGGCATGAGATTTCATACGAGATTATAATAAATATGAGCATGTGTTTACGATTATACATATACGGATATACGTATACAAATATACATACATTTATATGTTGTTTCATGCATTTGCATCGAACTGTTTATGATTTGGTTTTCACAGAGTACAGTCTTGGTTACGTTGTTGTATCGATACACTTTGCCTCTCGGCTGATCCCCGATGGTAGGCCACCAGGAGGGACGTCGTCATCCCGACCTGACCGGTGAGGGGCGTTTCCCCGGAACCGAGGCCATTTCTGGCTTAGAATCACGGGGACCAAGGACCTCGTGATTCGGACTGTACTAGCACGGTGTGTGTCCATGTGTGACCCCGTGGGATTTATACTTGCATGCTCAGTACACTGGAGGAGTATGAGTTTTACCTCGTGTACTATGTTGTTTTTATTTACCTGGACTCGCATATGTTTTTATAACATATATATTAATTGGTGAAAGACATTTATTTTCGTCCACTCACTCTAACGTGTTTATTGTCTTTCACCTGGGCTTTTCGGTTTCCGTGCCCAGTTTGCAGTTCAGGATCTGGTGTCGCACGTCGTGGTCGGAGGCATAGTGCTCAAGCTACTTTGTTTCATCCAGTAGGTTTATTGTTCTACCTATTTTAGTATGCGTTTACGGTTATGTATTAGATGTCGCTCTGAGCTTCCTATTGAATACGTTATACGATTTTACACTGGATTTCAGTAAAGTATATATTATATGTATTGTTTACTTTACTGTTGACATATTGAGAAATCCGGATGGGATTGGTGCCCACGGTTTGTTTTTTTTGTGGCATAGGATGAAGTGTATTTTCCGCGTGCAGGTAATGGCAATTCTACGTTAGTAGCGAAACTCTGCCCAAATTTCGAAAAGTTTTTGTTGGTTCGTGTTTTCGAAGGGGTTTGATTCCGATTTAGGAAGCTAAATCGAGGTTGGGTCCTTTCAGCTTGGTATCAGAGCATTAGGTTATAGGTTCTGTAGACTTCTGTAGTCGTGTTTACTAAGGGTATTTGAGAATGTACAGCATGCCTGGAATGATGACCCGACCGGCCGGCGGATAATCATCAAATTCCGGGTGTTGTGTGCTTTCAAATATTTGAAGTTCCATGATTACGTTCCACTTGTTGTGAACGGTATTGTATTCATTAGGATGCCTCCTGACGTGCTTTCCGTGTTGTTTCGGTTGTGGATCCTGTTGTGGATCAATCGACGCGCGATTTGCCAGAGTTGTGAATTTGGATGAGTATTCAGAGTTCAGAGAATTGTGTGGCACGGTTTGCCTGGGGATGTGTATATGAACGTCTATATGTTGCCTCAGAGCTGAGATTTGTGGCAGTGATGTTTGCCTGAGTCAGATTGTTGTGTTTTGTGGGCTGATATTGTGTGAGTTCCGGTTGCGACTCCACGGCCTACATTCAGAGTGTTGTGTATACTGTAATGTTTGATCAGGCTACCCAGCAAGCGTATTGTGGAGTGTTTACCCACTTGAGGCAGAGATGCATTGTTCACATGTTGTCCCTGTTTGCACGAGTTATGTGGCTTCAGAGGAAGCAGTGCACGAGGTTCGAGATGAGTTTGAACCTGAGTATCAGAGAGAGAGTCTGATTGATGTGCCTTGAGACATCCATGAGGAGCTTAGTGTGTTGCACTCAGTGGCGAGGTTATTGTGAAGAAAAGATGTACACGATTTTCGATGTGACGGTTTGAGGAAAGTGGATTCAGTAGTGAGATTTTGATGAGGTTGAGTTCCGACACTTCGGGATCAGTGACTTCATCAGGTTGTGGCCTTTTCGATTATGTTGGGGATTCTCTGCTTATCCATTTGACGATGGCGGAGAGCGCAGAGTAGCGGACTTGTACCTGTGGCATGAGCTTGGGCGATCGTTGGTGATCCTTTCACGCAGCAGGTGTTGCGGTGATTTGTGTTCGAGGAGTACTTTCAGTTGCTGTTCCGGTGACCAGGAGGGTCACATTACGAGGGAGCGCCCTCAGCCAGCTGTTGTAGCGGTTCAGTAGCTCAGAGTTACGAGGAGATCATGATGTTATTCATGTGGTTTGATCCATGTACCATTTTGACGAGCCATTCAGTAAGTCGCAATTGATGTGGGCGGCTATTTGGGCATGTTGGAGTTCGTGCCATGACCTTGTTGAGGACAGACTTTTCTCCGAGGTTGCTGTTGTTTGATATCCATGGCTATTGTATATGTATCTCCACTTCCGAGGTCTTGGGGAGTGTTGCATCCATCCGGAGGTTATGAGATCCCTGTTGGAGGATATGGGTCAGCCGCGGATCTGTTATAGCTGGACATTGTGATTTGGGTGTGTTTGAGAGTACGGATTTACTGACGACGCTTTTGACTGTGTTCGAGTACTTCGAGAAAGAGGTTGTGTATCGACGACCAGATTTCCCCGAGATGCTGTTTCGTGGTGATGGTCGAGCAGATGATGGAGACAGATTGTGTTGCTTTCTTGCCATGTTGTGGATACTACGGTTGCTGTGCCGATATTGGCGATATCGAGGTGGTTCCCGAGTTTCTAGGTGTGTGTTGGAGGAGTTACCAGGTGTTCCTCTAGTTCGGGAGATCGACTACACTATTGAGCTCGTACCGGATGCTGGACTCATTTTACCGACATCTTGTCGTTCGGAGCCAGCGGAGCTGATGGAGCTATTGTTTCGACTCCAGGAGTTGCTGGAGGAGATTTCAGGAGATTTTATGCGACCCAGCGTACCTGCGTGGTGTGTTTTTGCATGGTGTGTACGGACGTTGGATGATTTGATGAGGTGGTGCATTGACTATCTGAAGCTCGATTTGGTCCAGAGGAGAGTGAGTATCCTCCGCTTTGGATTGACGAGTGGTTTGATCAGCTCGCGAGAGCTTCAGTCTTGTTGAAGATTGATTTCGGATCCGGATACCATCAGTTGTGGATCAATGAGTCAGATGTGGCTATGTTAGTTTTCGGATCTCGGTGCGGACTTCATGAGTTCTTAGTCACGCTGTTGGGTTGACCAATGCTCCGTAAATCGTGTGGACTTGGTAGACCAGATGTTCAGACGGTTTCTGGACGAGTTGCGGTCATGTTCGTTGGTGACATCCTGATGTATTCCAGGAGTGTGGACCAGTACCTGACGCAATTGTGAGCGGTTTCGCGGACTTTGCGAGACGACCAGGTGTTGTGAAGTTCAGCCAGTGTGAGTTTTGGTCGATTAGCGTGAAGATGTTGGGCTATGTGATGTTATCCGAGGGAGTTAGCGTAGATCCTGACCAGTTCGAAGCCGTATTGATTTGGGGTTGCCCTACTTGTGTACCAGAGATCCAGAGTGTCTCTTGGGTTTGGCAGGCTATTACCGACGGCTTGTGCAGGATTTTCCTGGATTGCCACACTACATTCTGGATTGACGAAGAAGACGTCAAGTTCGAGTGGTTCGATACACGCAAGGAGAATTATTTACTCCTGCAGGATGGTCGACCGTTACTTCGGTTTTGACCTTACTTGATGATCGCGACGAGTTCGTGGGTTATGGCGATGCATCGAGGTTTGGGTTTGGGTTGTGCTTTGATGCTGTGTAGCAGAGCGGTGGCTCATAGTTACGGATAGTGGAAAGCTTATGAGGTTACGTATCCGGAGTTTGATTTGGGTGTAGCTGTATTTGTGTTAGTATCAGAGAGTTTGAGACGCTACAGCTATGGCGTGCAGTGCAGTGTAGGATGTGCACTGATCACTTGAGTTTCATCCACTTGCATTTTCGGCCAGATTTGGGCTTGAGGCAGTGTAGATGGTTGAGGTCAACTCACGACTATGGCTGCACCTTTGAGTTTGTTCGGGAAAAGCTAAAGGTTGTACTTTGACCATCTGTTTGGGATGATGTTGATGCTGATGCATTCAGTTGAGAGTCAGGAGTTTCAGTGTTGCATGTGTGTATGTGTGGCTTGAGTTTTCGTGTTAGCCGAGTTATGGGCTACGAGAGCTGAGTTTGAGTGTGATGATGTTGAGGCTCGTGATTTTGCGCGTGTTTGGCACTAGTGACGCGGAGAAGTGTCAGATACTTCGAGTTTATTACTCGTGACGCAACATGAAGAACGATATAGCAGCTTGTGCGAGCGCAGCTTGTGTGTGCTGATGCCATATTTGTCGACTGGCAATGGCTAGGAGGCAGAGACTTGCCGAGATGTGTTAGCCATTTGAGATTTCCGGTTAGACGTGACGGTTGCTGCTATGATTGTGTATGTTTGTACGCACTTTGGTTGTGATACCAGTTGTTAGGCTTTTGTGGATCGTTTGACGAACTCAGTACAGTACTTTGTACCTTTTGGAGATGATTTCAGTGGCAGGCTGTTATGGCTGTGTTTGATGGAGGTTGTCCCTTTACGTGGTGTACCTGTGTCCCAGTTCGCCGATCAAGGTGATCAGCTACGACTAAGTGTTGGCAAGCTTTGCAGCGAGCATTGGGGACCAGATTACGAGTTAGTACCGGATCTTATCCTCGGATTGGCGAGTGATCTTCGAGGACTATTTAGGCCTAGGAGGGCATGTTGTGTATTTCGGTATTGCAGTTCCGGAGGATTCGGGACCAGCAGTTTCAGCTGTTCGAGATTGCATGCAGTACCAGTTTGTGGACCACTATAGTTTTGAGATTATTTGATGTTGATTTGAGATGTGGTGCTATACTCCATTGTGCTGGAGTGAGTTTGATTTGAATTTGAGTTGATGTTTGTTTCCGATTTTGTGGAGTGTGTTACCACAGACTGTCAGACTAGCGGAAATGGGTTGATAATTGTTTGAGTTCGATGCTTGAGTTACGTTGGTATGAGCAGGTCGTGTTGTGATTTGCCTTGATGTTTTGATTCATATGTGGCCATAGGCGAGTTTGTGTTATGCCGTATGGTTCGGCATCGCCTATAGTGTTGGCCTTGTGTGTTGTGTTCCGCGTGGCGGAACTATGTTTCAGGTTTGCTACGTGTTGTGTATCCTGTCTGTTCCTTATGTAGGAACACTTGGCGCTTGTGTGGAGCCAGTTCAGATTTGTGATTTGTGGGTACAGAGATTCCAGCACAGAGCTATCTCTTATTGTGGAGTCAGTTGCCAGAGTTGTTCAGTTGATGTAGCCACTGGGCAGTTGAGCAGGATACAGAGGCAGTGTTCCTACTTTTAGCCAGCAGACTTGGAAATTTCGAGGTCGAAATTTTTCTAAGGGGGTGGATTTGTGACGACCCGAACCAGAATCAGCAGTACAACCAGCTATGTACGTGAGTTACCGCGTAGTCACTGGTATCCGACGGTTGTTTGGATTCGCCGAGCTTGTTAACGACTTAATTATTGGCAGAGAATTGGAGCTGGGTCTCTTCTCGAGAGTCGTTCTATATGTGATTACGAATTCGTGGGCGGTTCCGGATCATTATTTGGACGACCGAGGAATTAGTTATGAATATTTGAAGTTCGGATTTAAATGGTGGGCTACTTAACGACTAAATTACCGGACGAGAATTTGGTTTCGGCTTCTTCACGGAAGTTGTTCAGAATTTAATTTCAAGTTCGTGGGAACTTCCAGAGCATGATTTGGAGTTACGAGGAATTAGTTGCGCATTTTGCCGGTTGTTGATTATTTAGTCGATTTAATGTGTGTTGCTTTGAAGGGTTGACTTTTTATTCGGTTGGCCGATGTATTTGACTTTGAGTGATTATTGAAGAATATGTCGAGACGAGTTTGTGGCCGTAAGAATTATCGGAATCGGAATTACGACGAGAAAGTTACGCGCGTTTGAAGTTTGTCGAAAAGGATAATTATGAAGTTTCCAAAAACGGAAAGTCTATAAATAGAAGTTGCTACTTTGGGCAGGTCAAACCTTTCCTCTTTGAGTGTTGACCGAGTTGACTCGGTCAACTCGGTGGAGATTGAGGATTCACGTCGGCCTATAGGTGGCTCACGGTGGTGCGACGATTCCGGCCACCCCAGAGGGTGGGGCTGGTCCCGTTCAACTCGTCTCGGTGCCCTCAACCCCGTGCCGTCCTCCTCGCGTGGTGGAGCTCACGGTGGAGAGAGAAAACTTGAAGTAAAGTTTGTGAATTTTGGTGTTAATGGTGGTTTGTGATTCCGGCCGATTCGAGCTGCAATTCTTAGTGGGCTTTGAAGCTCTCATCCCCTTGATGCTTCCCTGTAAGTTTCGTGTTTCAATTCGATGTATACATGGAGAATTTTGGATTGGAAAATTTGTGTACAATTCGGGTTTCATTGAAATTGGATGTGTTAGAGTGAGAATTGGACTTCGGTGCAGTTATGAAAGTTGCTCAGTGCAAGATTTTGAGTGGAATAGAGGCTGCCCCGCCGTGAAATTCTCCGGTCAACAGTGGCGCCGCCGTGGACGGCGGTCAACGGTCAAGGTTGACTTTTTGACTTTCGACAAGTCGCATGTCATTTGACTCGAAATCGCGCTCCGATCGCAGTGGGGAGGTTCGTTTTTCGAGTTGAGCGTCCGAACGTAAAGCGAGGTATTGAAGTGGTATATACGGATTTTCGACGATTCGTCGACTTTGATTTATCTGTTTCCGAGAACGGTGGTTTCTCGTGGTTTGATTTTTATTGTCGGATTATGATTTTGAATAATGAACTTTGTGAAAATTCAGGGGTTTCGTGATCGTTGTTTTGGCGATGGACTTTCCGCCGGATCACGGGTTAACGCGATACGCGTTACGCCAGTCTGTGAGTGGACAATTTCTTTTCACGGATTGTTTGCGAGTCTTTTATATGATTTTATGAATTTGAGCATGCAGCATGATGATGATTTACGGGCATGAGATTTCATACGAGATTATAATAAATATGAGCATGTGTTTACGATTATACATATACGGATATACGTATACAAATATACATACATTTATATGTTGTTTCATGCATTTGCATCGAACTGTTTATGATTTGGTTTTCACAGAGTACAGTCTTGGTTACGTTGTTGTATCGATACACTTTGCCTCTCGGCTGATCCCCGATGGTAGGCCACCAGGAGGGACGTCGTCATCCCGACCTGACCGGTGAGGGGCGTTTCCCCGGAACCGAGGCCATTTCTGGCTTAGAATCACGGGGACCAAGGACCTCGTGATTCGGACTGTACTAGCACGGTGTGTGTCCATGTGTGACCCCGTGGGATTTATACTTGCATGCTCAGTACACTGGAGGAGTATGAGTTTTACCTCGTGTACTATGTTGTTTTTATTTACCTGGACTCGCATATGTTTTTATAACATATATATTAATTGGTGAAAGACATTTATTTTCGTCCACTCACTCTAACGTGTTTATTGTCTTTCACCTGGGCTTTTCGGTTTCCGTGCCCAGTTTGCAGTTCAGGATCTGGTGTCGCACGTCGTGGTCGGAGGCATAGTGCTCAAGCTACTTTGTTTCATCCAGTAGGTTTATTGTTCTACCTACTGTAGTATGCGTTTACGGTTATGTATTAGATGTCGCTCTGAGCTTCCTATTGAATACGTTATACGATTTTACACTGGATTTCAGTAAAGTATATATTATATGTATTGTTTACTTTACTGTTGACATATTGAGAAATCCGGATGGGATTGGTGCCCACGGTTTGTTTTTTTTGTGGCATAGGATGAAGTGTATTTTCCGCGTGCAGGTAATGGCAATTCTACGTTAGTAGCGAAACTCTACCCAAATTTCGAAAAGTTTTTGTTGGTTCGTGTTTTCGAAGGGGTTTGATTCCGATTTAGGAAGCTAAATCGGGGTTGGGTCCTTTCAGTTAAACTCCAAATTAGTGATATCATGTGGTCCAACTTCTTCTCATTCTATCTAAATCAGATTGGTAAGCATAAAAGGGCTGAATGGGCCTCCATTGGGCTGGACTCCATGTGATTGGGCCGGCTGTGGCAAATTTCGGCGGGTTCCGGGCAACTTCTGGCGACTTCCTGTGAAGTTATTCCGTCATTTTCCCAAAGTTGCTCCAAATTCTCTAGTGACCTCGGAAACGTATACATCTTCTCCAATAAGTATCTAATTCTTCATATTTAATTCATTTCCAAGCCAACTTCACATTTCCTAGCAAGAACAGGAAACGTCATAAGAACAATACTTTATTCATAGAAAACAAGTTATAAGCATAAAGTTAGGAGCGTAATAGGCACATAATTATGGTCCTAACAACTACTTCACATTTAAGCTTTGCTTGTCCTTAAGCAAACTAAGGTGAAAAGAAAAGAGTTAAGCTAGACTCAAAGCATAAAAACACACAAAGCATGTACAAATATGTAAGTGTCCAGACTTAATGATTGATATCCCTCAAAGAACTATGACTAGATGGATTGAACTACTTTTGAGCAACGCTTTTAAAACACGAAATCAATGCATATGTTATAAGCCGAAATGAGATATGCTAAATCAAATGCATCAGAGTGAGATGTATTCAAATTTATATGTTTCCTAACCATCAAACTCACTAGATACTTCTCAATGCACACAAGTGTTTGAGGGTTAGTGTTTGCACTCATAAATTGCATCAATCACATGTTCTCCATAAACTCGATTTTCAACCAAATGCTCCAACAATCCAAAAGCACAAGCATTTCAAATCAAGAGGACTTTTATTCAGGTTGTAACGGGGTTTAATGAAAAAGGGGTATATGAATTCAAGAACCAAGCAACTTAGTAAGCAACTCACATGTTGAAGTTCCAAACATACTCTAGGTGCTACTAGCTTTTACTTTTTTACACAAAGCATTTCCGAAAACACTTATTCTTTATATACATTACCATGTTTTTGTGGATCCCTTTTCTCACACTCAAGCTTTTGCCAAACTTCACAATAAGCACAATTCTAAGCTCATCCTAATAGAACTTCACTATCGCTTGCTCGATTGCCTAGTTAAGGGTATGAGTAAGTCTTTAGGCTTAGTAAGGATTTATGGAGTTCAAGAATTAAAGGGCTAAATAATATAAGGGTCAAATTGGCTCACTAAAGGATATATGCATCATAGGGTTCAAAAGCAATTTGGCCGTGGTGGTAATCCAAATGCCTCTATCATTTTCGAAAGTAACTCATGATCATGATTTGAAAAACGTTTTACACGGTTTAAAACAAGTTCTAGATTACACTGTGATTGATTGATGTCACACTTGAAGGAATATGTGTATAATGTAGCTATGCATGCACAATAAGGCTCAAAATCTCACATGGGGAATGGATAATTTCGAAAACATGTCAATCCTTCTTTTTTTCAAGTCAAAGCATTTTGAATGACATATGCACTTTCCAAACCGATTAAACATGCATTGTTTTCTCTTTTTAAACATGCTCAAAATAATGCAATCTACTAGACATTAGTTTAATTTCATCATTGGGAGTGGTTATTGGGACACAAAACATACCAACACACACATATTTTTGTATTACATTTTCTCACATTTTTCAATTTTTATAGATTTTCCGGATAATGAGTGATAATGACTTAGCCGCATAAGGAGTGATAATGACTTAGCCGCCTATCTCACACTTTAGAACCAAATTGTCCTCAATTTGCATAGAACCACATACGAAACAAATGTGTAGACAAGATAGGAAGGCTGCATTTCACAAATTTATTCGCCCAACACATGTTCTCCTAGGCATAGTGACTAACATGCATTCACACTTAAAGGATTATATAGTCTCTAAGAAATAATGAAGTTATTAGAGTCCTATCAATCACAATGGGGACATGCATACTAATCACATTTCAAAGGAAAACCACATTGTAATCTAGCATGTAACACGAGGGGACCTTACACTTAGAACTTTAACATGTAGAAAGACATTTAAGTCATAGGAACAAGTATCACAGCATGTATCACACCAAGACTACCACATAGCACACAACTCAAATATACACTAAGAATCATTCCTAAACATATCCATATGAAGCAAGAAAATAAAGAGAGTAGGGATAAAGAGGGTGCAAACACTTTGTCAACTAGTCCCTAGCTTCATAGACACGAACATGTAAACCAACGAAGGACAAGTTAGACCTTGCCATCCTAGCTCTGCCATTGTGAGTCCCCATTGGTGCTCTCTGATTTGAGTTGACCGTATGATATTGTGATGACCCGAATCAGAATTAGCACGTTAATCGGGTTTATCCGCGAGTTTACGAGTAATCACAGTTTATCGTAATTAATTGAATTGGCAGTTCGGTTCACGACTTAATTATCGGACGAGAATTTGAATTGAGTCTCTTCACGAGACTTGTAGTATGAGTGATTTCAAGTCCGTGGGTGGTTTTGGATAATTGTTTCAATAACCGAGGAATATGTTATGAATATTTGAAATCGCGTAATTTCGTCGTGTTTATCCGTTTGAGTTTGAGTTATCCGAAATATAAATGTGATTCGATTTGGACCGTTGATCGTATCGAGCCGCGAGTATAAATATTGGAATAGTCGGATAAATTGTCGAAAAATCACTGTTTGGAAGTTTGACCGCCGTTGACCATCGTTGACCGCGTTGACAGAGTCCATTTCAGACCGCCGTTGACTCGCCATCGGACTTCATGATTCTGGCCACCTCCGGCTACAATTTTGGTATGGTTAGAATCCTCTCTTGATTTCCTATGGTTTAGGACTTGGATTTGTGAGATTTGGTGAGGTTTTGGTGGAGTCCGAGCTCGGTGAAATCCGTGGATTTCGCCGTCGTCGGGGGCAGCGCTCTGGCGACAGTTGAGGTCAGGGGTGTGGGGGAAAGGTTCCCCTCATCCTTGTGAAGCTTTTGGGTGAAGTAATTGTGAATTGGCTGAGGTTTGAGGCTCGCCGAAAACTCGCTGGAATCAATGGATTCCGTGAGTTTCGGGCTCAATTCCGACCGGTGGGCTTGGAATTGGGTCTTGGTGTAGAAGGGAAATATGTTGGGCTTGAGGAGTACTTGTGATCTGGAAAGTTTGGCTGGAATCCGTCACTGTTGACGCAGCGCCGGCGGCAGCGGCGACGGTCAACGACGGTGCTCCGGCGAGGGCGTTGACTTTTTGGATTTAGAAGAGTTTTATGTCATCTTGCTCGTAATCGTGCCCCAATCATCGCCTTGAGGTTTTCGAGTTGATTTGGTTATTAGATTTTATGTCGAGGATTTATGTGGAGAGTTTGGGGGTTTTCGTCGATTATTTTGTATCCGAATTATATGTTTCCGGAAATGGTTGGTTTCTGAGGTGTGGTACAGAGTAATGATGTGATGACCCAGAACAGAATCAGTAGTGTAATCGGCTTTATTCATGAGCTTGCGCGTAATCGCAGTTTTCCGTAAATTGATTGAATTGCCGGTTTTGATCACGACTTAATTATTGGCTTAGAGTTTGAGTTTAGTCTCTTCTCGAGAGTTGTTGTACGCGTGATTTCAAATTCGTGGGTGGTTCCGGATTATTATTTCGACGACCAAGGAATATAATATGAATATTTGAAATTTCGGAATATCGTCGAGTTTATCCGTTCGTATTCGAGTTTATCCAAATCGTGATTGTGATCCGTTTTGGACCGTCGATCGATCTGAACTGAAATTGGAATGGTTATCGACTTGATTTGTGAGTTTTGCAATTGGTCGCGATTTTGACGTAATTGATTAATATGGCGGCTTCATTAACGACTAAATTATTGGGCAAGAATTTGATTTGGGATTCTTCATGAAAGCTGTAGAGAATTTAATTTCGAGTTCGTAGGAACTTCCGGAGGATTATTCCGAGTAGGGCTGGGCATGGGACGGGATAGGACGGGATTGAGGTCATCCCACGTCCCGTCCTGGTTGTTACATGCGGGACGGGATCGGGACAGGCCTTGCATTTTGAGAGTAAATCCAGCCGGGCCTAATCCCACATGGGACGGGACGGGATTGGGACGGGACGGGCCCAATCCCACCACAAAATTGGAAACAAAAAAGAAGAAAAATTTGTTTACATTCATAAATCACAACATGTATCTATGATCTAATTACAATTACACAACTTGCTTACATTCATACGTCACAATCCATAACCTAATAATATCAAACATAACAAGAATAACATCCATAATCTGTTACACAAGTTCACATATCATAAGTTTAACAAGAAAAGAAGAAAATTAAAACATAGCAATACAAGATTAAAAATATAGAAATACAAGATTAAAAACATAGCAATACAAAATTAAAATCAACGGTCAAGATCAATTTAAATTTATATATGGGACGGGACGGGCCTAACGGGATGAGAAATTTCAGTCCCGCGTCCCGTCCCGTTGTTTTTCTGATGGGACGGGACGTGATGAACATTTTTAGTTTCAAATCCCGCAGGGATCGGGATGGGACCGGGACGGGATCGGGATGGGACCGGGACGGGACCGGGATTTGCGGGATTTGTGCCCAGCCCTAATTTCGAGTTACGAGGAATAAGTTGTGAATATTTTCGGCTGTCGGATATTGTCGTATTTATCCATTTGGGATTCGATACGCGTACGGTATATATACAGAAGAATACTTGCCGATTTTGGAAACTTTCCATTATGGGAAATCTGGCCCGTCGACCAGTTTGACCCGTGGGTCAAAACTGACCCATTCCTGGCCGATTTTTGTTTGCCTTCGTTGAGCTTGATTTCGGCCTCTTTTGGCCGTGGTATCTTCATAAAATTTGTTGGGCTTGAGCTCCTGTTTCTTTTGATAGGTCATTCTGTGACGACCCGATCCAGAATCAGATGTGTGTTTGGCACGATTCTCGAGATTTGGTTTTAGTCGCAGTTTTGCGATATTGTGTTGTTTGTCGATCCGTTTCGCGACTATGTTTTCAGTCGAGAATTTGGGATGAGTGTCTTCACGGAAATGGTAGAGTACGTGATTTCGAGTCCGTGGGTGGTTTCGGAAGATTTTTCCGATAACCGAGGAATATTTTATGATTATTTGAAGTTTCGGGTTCCGACGAGTTTATCCGATTGTTTTGAGCTTATCTGAATTATTTCGTATTTTCATTTCGGACCGTTGATCGACCCGAGGGACGAGTATAAATAGCGAAATAGTCGAGAATTAGTCGTAAAAACATTGTTTTCGGTTGACCAAATGTTGACTTTCCCATTTTGGAAAGTTTGACCACGTTGACTTGAGGGGGAGAGTTTCCCGATTCGGTTGCCGTCCGATCACCATATTCCGGCCACCTTTGGTTGATCGAAAGGTACTGTGAGCTTCCTCTCTTGATTTCGTGTGTGATGGTGCGTGAATTTGTGGGAAATGATCATGATATACCCGGACCCGAATCGGGTCGGTTTCGTGGAAACCGTCGTGGCTCGTCGGTCGTTTTCCGGCGAGTTTGGGTGGCGGTGGTTAGGGGGGTTAGACTCCCCTTGCCTTGGTGTGTCTCCCCATGTGTTTGTTATGGCTTGAGGTTGAGTTTTGGGAAGTCACCGGTTGGGTCACCGGAAAGTATGGATTCCGAACTGTTTTAGTTTAATTGGATAGGTTGCGCTTGGAATTGGACTTTAGGGTAGAAGGGAGTCTTGCTCGCCTTGACGAGACCTTGAAAACTGGAGAAGTTGGCAGTGAAATTCCACCGTTGACGGCGCGCCGCCGCCGCCGGCGGCGGTCAACGGCGGTCAACGGCGGAGGAAAAGTCAAATTTTCAGTTTTCGATGTAATTAGTGTCATTTTTCTCGTAATCACGCCCTGGTTATCGTACGGAGGTTTTCGGGTTGATTTGAGTAGCCGATTTTCAGTCGAGGTTTCGAGTTGGGATTTCGGGATTTCTGTAATTCGTTTTGCACCGCATTTTGTATTTTCGGGAACGGTTGGTTTCCGTGCATCCGTACAGTGTTGTGGACTTCGATTTTGATCGGTTATATTTTGTGAATATTCAGGAGATCGTGAGCAAGATCTGGATCGTGATCGTGTTTCAGGCGAGGGATCTTCCGCCGGACCACGAGTGTAGCGCGTGTGCGCGTTTCGAGAGTCTGTGAGTGGACATTTCTTTTCACGGATTGTTTGCGAGTCTTTTATATATGTTTTATGAACTTGAGCATGCAGCATGATCATGGTTTTACGAGCATGAGATTTCATACGAGATTATGTTTATTATGAGCATGTGTTTTACGATTATACAATTATACTTATACGAATATACGTATACGAGTATACATATACTTATATGATGTTTCATGCATTTGCATCGAAATGTTTATGATTTGATTTACACAGAGTACAGTCTCAGTTACGTTGTTGTATCGATACACTTTGCCTCGTCGGCTGATCCCCGACGGAGGGCCGCCTGGAGGGGCAGTACCCCGACCAGACCGGTGAGGGGCAGTACCCCGGAACCGAGGCCATTTCTGGCTCAGAATCACGTGGTAGTCAGGGACTCCGTGGTTCAGACTGTACTGGCACGGTGGAGTCCATGAGTGACCCCGTGGGATTTTATTTGCATGCTCGGTACACTGGAGGAGTATGAGTTTTACCTCGTGTACATATGTTGTTTTATTTATCTGGACTCGCATATGTTTTTATAATATATATATAAACTGGTGAAAGACATTTATTTTCGTCCACTCACTCTAACGTGTTTATTGTCTTTCACCTGGGCTTTTCGGTTTCCGTGCCCAGTTTGCAGTTCAGGTTTGGTGTTTCACGTCGTGGTTTGGAGGCTAGTGATCAGAGTCACTTGTGTTTTCCAGTAGGTTCTTGTTTCGCCTACTGATGTACATATTGTATATGTTTTACTTTAGAGGTTGCTCTGATACATTCTGATACATGTTGTGCGGATTTTCACAGATATACATATATACATAGTACAGTTTATTTACTGTTGTTGATTATATTGATGTTGAGAAATCCGGATGGGATTGGTGCCCACGGTTTGCTTTTTGTGGCATAGGACGAAGTGTTATTTTCCGCGTGCAGGTTATGGTAATTCAACGTTAGTAACGAAACTCTGCCCAAATTTTGAAAAGTTTTTGTTGGTTCATGTTTTTGAAGGGGTTTGATTCCGATTTAGGATGCTAAATCGGGGTTGGGTCCTTTCACATTCGTTCAATTTGGTTGCCGGATGAAGAAGTTATGACTTGTCAAAGTTTGGGAATTTTGGGTGGATTCCGTCAAGATTTTGAGGGCTTCGGGTGGTGGCGTTCCGGCCGAGTTGGTGGTGGCTGTTTGAGGGGTTTTGTTAGCCTTGGAGAGAGGAACATTTTAGAAGTGGTTTCAAGGGTTGCCGTGGCCGGAGGAGGGAGATCAGAGAAGTTGAAATTCTGGCGAGGGTTTGCACCTTTGAGGTGAGTTTTGGACCTTTTTCGGTCAAAATTGGCCTTAACTTTGAACTGGAAAGTTGTTGGAAATGTTGAGATCTTCAAATCCATGTGTAGGTTGCCTTTTTTTGGGCCGGTATGATTTTCCGGCGGCCGGCGGCAGCGGCGACTTTTCCGACGACGTGTTTTTTGACGAGGTGTATGTCGTTTCGCTCGGAATCGCGCACCGATCGCAGTGGTGAGGTTTATTTTTTGATTTGAGCATCGGAAATTATAGCAAGGTTTTATGGTGTGATTATCGGATTTTGACTATTTCGTCGATATTGAATTATATGTTTCCGGGAATGGTTGTTTCTCATGATATGATTCGAGGTTTTGAGTTATGATTTTGAGCAGTGGATTTTATGATTATTCAGGGGATCGTGATCATTCGTTTGGCGAGGGATCTTCCGCCGGATCTCGAGATTAGCGCGTTTGCGTGCTGTGCTTGTTTGTGAGTGGACCTTTCTTTTCACTGACCGATTACGAGTCTTTATATTACATATTACAAGCATGTGCTTTACGATTATGCATTTACATTATTCTTTATACATATGCATGAAACTATTTATGATTTGATTTACACAGAGTACAGTCTTAGTATATGTGGTTGTATCGATACACTTGTATCCCGGCTGATCCCCGAGGATGTCTACCAGGGGGAACTGTACCTTGTGCCGATGTATTTCCGGGTGGGTACAGATTTCTGTTCCTTGTGTTGATGTATTTCGGGTGGGAACAGATACCCTGACCTGAGGCCTTTCTGGCTAGAATCACGTGTGGTTCTGGGATCCCGTGATTCGGACTGTACTAGCACGGATGTGTCCATGAGTGACCCCGTGAGATTTTTCTATGCATGCTCTGTACGCTGGAGGAGTTTGGGTTCACCTCGTGTACTATATCATTTTCATTCATTAGACTCGCATATGTTTTTATAACATTTATTATTCGGTGAAAGACATTTATTTTCGTCCACTCACTCTAACAGTTTTTAAGTCTTTCCCTGGGCTCTTCATTTTCTTTGCCCTGTTTGAAGTTTGAATTCGGGTATCGCACGTCGCAGTCGGAGACTTAGTATTCGAGAGATGTTTCTTGTAAGGTAGGTTCTTAGTTTGGCCTACTATTTGTATATATATACTAGAAGTCGCTCTGAGCATTCTTATGTTATACTTTTATATGATTTTTCCTCGGATTTCTGTAAAGTATAGTTTTATTGATTACTTTACATTACTGTTATGATATTGAGAAATGCAGATGTGATTGGTGCCCACGGTTTGATTTTTGTGGCATAGGATGAAGTGTATTTTCTTGGTGCAGGTTAATGGCAATTCTGCGTTAGTAGCGTTACTCTGCCAAAATTTTTATGGTTTTTGTTGGTTCGTGTTTTCAGAAGGGGTTTGATTCCGGTTTAGGAAACTAAATCGGGGTTGGGTCCTTTCAGCTTGGTATCAGAGCATTTGGTTTTAGGTTCTGTAGACTTCTGTAGTCGTGTTTACTAAGGATATTTGAGAATGTACAGCATATCTGGAGCGATGACCCGACCGGCCGGCGGATACTCATCAATGCTCCAGGTGTTGTATGCTTTCAAATGTTTAAAGTTCCATGATTATGTTCTACTTGTTGCGAACAATGTCTTATTCAATAGGATGCCTCCTTGACGTGCTTTCCGTGTCGGTACAGTTGTGGATCCTATTGAGGATCAGTCGACGCGCGACTTGACAGTGAGTTATGGGTTTGGATGAGCATTCTGGTTGTTTGACATCCATGGTTGTTATGCCTGCATCTCCACTTCCGGGGTTATGGAGAGTGTTGTATCCATTCGGAGAGGTTGTGAGATCTTTGTTGGAGGTTATGGGTTAGCCGCGGATTTATTATTGCTGGATATCGTCGATTTTGATGTGATTTTGGGTATGGACTTCTTGACGACACATTGAGCTACGTTCGTTTGTCACAAGAAGGAGGTTGTGTTTTGACGACCAGGCTTCTCCGAGATATTGTTTCACGGTGAGAAGAATACCTCATTACCATGTCTGATTTCAGCGATGAAGGCCGAGAGGATGATGAAAAAGGTTGTGTTGCATACTTAGCTCATGTTGTGGATACTACAGCTGTTGTGCCAGACATTGGTGGCATTGAGATGGTTCCTGAGTCTCTAGATGTGTTTCCGGAGGAGTTACCGGGTATTCCTCTAGTGCGAGAAATCGATTTCACCATTGAGCTTTTATCGGCGTTGGACCTATATCACAGGCACTTTATCGTTTGGTGCCAGCAGAGTTGAAGAAGCTACAGATTCAATTTCGAGAGTTACTGGAGAAGATTTCATACGACCCAGTGTATCACCGTGGGGTGCTCTTGTACTATTTGTGCGGAAGAAGGATGGTTTGCCGAAGTTGTGCATCAACTACTAGAAACTGAATCAGGCTTCAGAGAAGAGCAAGTATGCGTTGCTGCGGATTGACGACTTGGTTGATCAGCTCACGGGAGCTTCAGTCTTTTCGAAGATCGATCTCAGGACCGGATACCATCAGTTGAGGATCCGAGAGTCAGATGTGGCCAGGATAGCTTTCGGATCATGGTGTGGGCATCACGAGTTCATGGTCATGCCGTTTGGGTTGATCAATGCCCCCGCAACTTTTATGAACTTGATGGACCAGGTGTTCAGACGGTTTCTGGACAAGTTTGTGGTCGTGTTCATCGGTAATATCTTGATTTACTCCAGGAGTGTGGGCCAGCACAAGAAGCATTTGCGAGCTGTTTTACGGACCTTGCGAGATAATCAGCTGTTTACGAAGTTCAACAAGTGTGAGTTTTGGTTGATTAGTGTGAAGTTTTTGGGTCACGTGATATTAGCTGAGGGAGTCGGTGTAGATCCTGACCAGATAGAAACCGTGTTGAATTAGAGTTGACCTACCACCATGCCAGAGATCAGGATTCTTGGGTTTAGCAGGTTACTATCGGCGCTTTGTGCAGGATTTTTCTCGGATTGCCACTCCACTTTCCAGATTGACGAAGAAAGGCGTCAAGTTCGTGTGGTCCGATACTCAATAAATATTCAATCTTTTGCTACTTCTAGCAACCAATTTATGATATAGCCCATAAATACATTCTATTACTCTAAAGACTGGAATTGAAAATAGAAACAAAGATGAATTCGTGTGAGGAGAGTTACTTACTCCTGAAGGAAAGATTGACCACTGCACCAGTTTTGACTTTACCTGACGACCGTGGTGAGTTCGTGGTTTATAGCGATGCATCGAGATTTGGATTTGGTTATGCTTTGATGCAGTGTAGCAGAGTGGTGACTCATGGTTTCAGGCAGTGGAAACTTTACGAAGCTACGTATCCTATGTATGATTTGGGAGTAGCTGTCTTTATGTTAGCATCGGAGAGTTGGAGACACTACTGCTACGACGTGCAGCGCAAAGTAGGATGTACACTGATTACTTGAGTTTCATCTACTTGTATATTCAGCCAGATTTGAACTTAAGGTAGCGTAGATGGATGGGGTCGATTAACGACTATGGCTGCACATTTGAGTTTATCCGAGAAAGGCTAGTGGTTGTACTTTGACTATCTTTCTGGGGTGTTGTTGCTGATGCAATCAGTCAGAAATCGGGAGCTTCATTGTTTCATGTGTGTGTGGTTCGAGTTTCCGTGTTAGCCGAGTTGCGAGCTACGAGAGCTGAGTTAGAGTGTAATAATATTGAAGCTCATTATTTTACGTGCGTTATGCACTAGTGGTACGAAGATGTATCAGATACTTCGAGTTTACTACTCGTGACGCAACATGAAGAGGAATATAACAGCTTATGTGAGCAGATGCCACATTTGTCGGCAGGTGAGGGCAGAGAGACAGAAACTTGCTGGGAAGTTACAGCCATTGGAGATTTCCGATTAGAAGTTGGAGCTTGTCACTGTGGATTTTGTGTATCAGTTATCGCGTACTTCGGTTAGTGGTACCAGTTGTCGGGTCTTTGTGGACCATTTGATGAACTTAGTTCTTTTCCTTGTACTTTCGAAAAAGATTTCGGGGGGCAGGCTGGTATAGCTGTATTTGGCGGAGGTTGTCCATTTTCGTGGTGTGCCTGTGTCCCAGTTTGCTGATTGAGATAATCAATTACAACAGAGTGTTGGCAAGCATTGCAGTGAGCATTGGAGACCAAATTACAGTTTAGTACAGTTTCTTATCCTCAGATTGGTGGGCGATCTTTGTGGACTATTCAGTCTTTGGAGGGCATGTTGTGGTCTTGTGTATTGCAGTTCCGAGGGATTTGGGACTAGCAGCTTCATCTGTTCGAGATTGCTTGCAGTACCAATTTATAGACCCGTATTGATTTGACATTGTATGAAGTTATGTATAGAAACAGTGTTGCACTCCATTGTGTTGGAGCGAATTCGGTTTGAGCTGACGTTTGACCCTAATTAGTGGAATGTGCTACCAGAGACCTTCGGATTAGCAGGGACAGATTGATAATTGCTCGAGTTCGACAGTGAAGTTATGTTGATGTGAGCAGGTTGAGTAATTTTGCCAAGTTATTTTGGTCCGTATGTGATCATGGGGCGAGTTGGTGCTGTGCCGTATAGTTTGGCATTGACTATAACGTTGGCTTTTGTGTGTGTTGTATTCCGTGTGGTGGAATTACATTTCAGATTTGTTGCGTGTTTTGTACCCTATCAGTTCCTTATACAGGAAGACTTGGCATTTGTGGAGGAGCCAGTTCAGATTAGGGATTTGAGGGTACAGAGATATTTTCCATTAACAGAGTCGTTCAGTTGGGGTTGCCAGTGGAGAATTGAGTTGTATGTAGAAGCAATGTTCATACTTTTCAGTTGGCAGGCTTGGAAATTTCGAGGTCGAAATTTTTTTTAAGGGGGGTAGATTTCTGACAACCTGGAACAGAATCAGTAGTGTAATCGGCTTTATTCACGAGCTTGCGCGTAATCGCAGTTTTCCGTAAATTGATTGAATTGCCGGTTTTGATCACGACTTAATTATTGGCCGAGAATTTGAGTTGAGTCTCTGCTCGAGAGTTGTTGTACGCGTGATTTCGAGTTCGTGGGCGGTTCCGGATTATTATTTCGACGACCGAGGAATATAATATGAATATTTGAAATTTCAGAGGATTATTCTGAGTTACGAGGAATAAGTTGTGAATATTTTTGGCCCTTGGATATTGTCGTATTTATCCGTTTCGGATTCGATACGTGTATGGTATAAATATGGGAGAATACTTGCCGATTTTGGAAACTTTCCATTTTGGGAAATCTGGCCCGTTGACCAGTTTGACCCGTGGGTCAAAACTGACCCATTCCTAGCTGATTTTTGTTTGCCTTCGTTGAGCTTGATTCCGGTTTCTTTTGGCCGTGGTGTCTTCATGAAAGTTGTTGGGCTTGAGCTCCTGCTACTTTTGATAGGTCATTCGTTCAATTTGGTTGCCGGATGAAGAAGTTATGGCTTGTCAAAGTTTGGGAATTTTGGGTGGATTCCGGCGAGAATTTGAGGGCTTCGGGTGGCGGCATTCCAGCCGAGTTGGTGGTGGCTGTTTAAGGGGTTTTGGTAGCCTTGGAGAGAGGAACCTTTTAGAAGTTGTTTCAAGGGTTGCCGTGGCCGGAGGAGGGAGATCAGAGAAGTTGAAATTCCGGCGAGGGTTTGCACCTTTTAGGTGAGTTTTGGACCTTTTCCGGTAAAAGTTGGCCATAACTTTGAACTGGAAAGTTGTTGAAAATTTCGAGATCTTCAAATCCATATGTAGGTTGCATTTTTCTGGGCCGGTATGATTTTCCGGCGGCCGGCGGCAGCGGCGATGGCGACGGTGACTTTTCCGGCGACGTGTTTTTCGACTAGTTGTATGTCGTTTCGCTTGGAATCTTGCACCGATTGCAGTGGTGAGGTTTATTTTTCGATTTGAGCATCGAAAATTATAGCGAGGTTTTATGGTGTGATTATCGGATTTTGACGATTTCGTCGATATTGAATTATATGTTTCCGGGAATGGTTGTTTCTCATGATATGATTCGAGGTTTTGAGTTATGATTTTGAGCAGTGGATTTTATGATTATTCAGGGGATCGTGATCATTCGTTTGGTGAGGGATCTTCCGTCGGATCTCGGGATTAGCGCGTTTACGCGCTGTGCTTGTTTGTGAGTGGACCTTTCTTTTCACTGACCGATTGCGAGTCTTTATATTACATATTACAAGCATGTGCTTTACGATTATGCATTTACATTATGATTTATACGTATGCATGAAACTATTTATGATTTGATTTACACATAGTACAGTCTTAGTATGTGTGGTTGTATCGATACACTTGCATCCCGGCTGATCCCCGAGGATGTCTACCAGGAGGATCTGTACCTTGTGCTGATGTATTTCCGGGTGGGTACATATTTCTGTTCCTTGTGCTGATGTGATTTCGGGTGGGAACAGATACCCTGACCTGAGGCCTTTCTGGCTAGAATCACGTGTGGGTCTAGGATCCCGTGATTCGGATTGTACTAGCACGGATGTGTCCATGAGTGACCCTGTGGGATTTTTCTATGCATGCTCTGTACGCTGGAGGAGTTTGGGTTCACCTTGTGTACTATATCATTTTCATTCATTAGACTCGCATATGTTTTTATAACATATATTATTCGGTGAAAGACATTTATTTTCGTCCACTCACTCTAACGGTTTTTATGTCTTTCCCTGGGCTCTTTGTTTTCTTTGCCCAGTTTGCAGTTTGAATTCGAGTGTCACACATCGCAGTTGGAAGCTTAGTATTCGAGAGATGTTTCTTTTATGGTAGGTTCTTAGTTTGGCCTACTATTTGTATATATATACTAGAAGTCGCTCTGAGCATTCTTATGTTATACTTTTATACGATTTTTCCCCGGATTTCTGTAAAGTATAGTTTTATTGATTACTTTACATTACTGTTATGATATTGAGAAATCCGGATGGGATTGGTGCCCACGGTTTGATTTTTATGGCATAGGATGAAGTGTATTTTCCGGGTGTAGGTTAATGGCAATTATTCGTTAGTAGCGTTACTCTGCCGAAATTTTTATGGTTTTTGTTGGTTCGTGTTTTCAGAAGGGGTTTGATTCCGATTTAGGAAACTAAATCGGGGTTGGGTCATTTTAAATGAATTATGATTTTGATCAGTTATATTTTGTGCTTATTCAGGGGATCAAGATCGGACTTTGGGCGAGGGATCTTCTGTCGGATCTCAGGATTAGCGCGTTTGCGTGCTGTGGTTGTTTGTGAGTGGACATTTCTTTTCACTGATTAGTTGCGAGTCCTTATTACACGTTTTACGAGCATGAGCATGCATATGAGACTATGATTTATACGAGCATGTGTTTTACGATTATGCATTTGTGAATATGCATCGATGAATATGCTTATACAATTATGTATTACGTATATGCATTTACATTATGTTTTATACACTTGCATAGAACTATTTATGATTTGGTTTACACAGAGTACAATCACAGTATATCTTGTTGTATCGATACACTTGCATCCCGGCTGATCCTCGAGAATGTTTATTGGGGGAGGCTGTGACCCCTGACCCGAGGCCTTACCCGGGGGGGGGGGGGGGGGGGGGGGGGTAGACCTCTGACCTGAGGCCTTTCTGGCTTGAATCACGTATGGGTCTGGGATCTCGTGATTCAGACTGTACTAGTGCGGATGTGTCCATGAGTGACCCCGCAGAGTTTTACAATGCATGCTCTGTACGCGTGAGGAGTTAGAGTCTCCCTCGTGTACTATATCATATTCATCCATTTTGGCTCGCATATGTTTTTATAACATATATATTATTCGGCGAAAGACATTTATTTTCGTCCACTCACTCTAACAGTTTATATGTTTTTCCCTGGGCTCTTTGTTTTCAATGCCCAATTTGTAGTTCAGATTCTGGTGTTGCACATTGCTGTTGGAGGAGTGTTTTGACTCTGTGGTCAAAGCTCCAACTGCTGGAGCGATTGTTTTCTTGGGTTCAGCTGATCCAGAGATGTGTGAGGCATGGTTGGTTCAGGTTGAACGAGTTTGTGAGCGTCTGCGTTTCACTCCTGAGCAGATGGCAGTGGCAGCAGTTGGTTTACTTGAGTCTGATGCATACTTTCGGTGGGTTAGCACCGATAGAGTTCCGGTTGATACTCCATGGACTTTGTTCAGGGATTTGTTTATGCGGAGGTATTTCACCAGGCTACACAGCAGCGGAAGTATGAGGAGTTCACTAATTTGAGACAGGGCAGTATGTCAGTACTTGAGTACCGGGACAGATTTACTCATTTATCTAGGTTTGCTCGTGACATGGTGGCTACAGAGGAAGCCAAGTGCCGAAGATTTGAGTTGGGCTTGAACCTGAACATCAAGGGGACACAGACTACGATGCCTCGAAACAACTTTGATGAGTTCGTGAGTGCTGCACTTCGAGGCGAGGATATCGAGAAGGAAAGGCAGATGAGATTCCAGTCTCGACGATTTGAGGAGGGTGGACCGAGTCAGGGACATTCCAAGAGGCTAAGTTCAGGTACTTTCGGATCGGCATCATCATCTGGCAGTAGACCATATAGACCACCGGGTAGTTCAGCTAGACAGAGACAGAGATGGAAGAGGGATCGGCCACAGAGACCACAGTCCAGTGGGGGTTCTAGTGGATCCAGTTATCCTCGACATACCGGTGGCACCTTTGCTATACCGCGGGAGTATCCATTGTGCAACTTCTGTAATAGGCATCACTATGGTCCTTGTCAGCGAGGCACTACTAACTGCTATCGTTGTGGCCAGGAGGGTCACTATGTGAGGGAGTGTCTCCAACAGGTGGGTGTTGGTGGACAGGCAACACAGAGTTCAAGAGGAGAGCGAGGTACCACTTCTGGGGCTCGACCAGTACAGTCTTCTAGCCAGCGCGGACAGCAGAGTCAACCTCAGCGTGGACGACCAACCGGTCAGGCCAGGGTTCATGCCATGTCATTGCGTGAGGGCAGAGCTTCACCAGAGGTTGTTATTGGTACGTTGCATGTTTTTGGCTATCCAGTACTTACTTTGCTAGATCCAGGTGCTACGCATTCATTCATATCATATAGATTGTCATCTTTAGCTACTATGCCTGCATCTCCTCTTCCGGGGTTGTGGAGAGTGTTGTATCCGTCCGGTGAGGTTGTGAGTATTGGTTGGGTGTATAGGGATTGTGAGATCTTTGTTGGAGGTCATGGTTTAGCCGCGGATTTGTTATTGTTGGATATTGTCGACTTTGATGTGATTTTGGGTATAGACTTCTAGGAGACACATTGGGCAATGTTCGACTGTCACAAGAAAGAGGTTGTGTTTCGACGTCCAGGGTTCCCAGAGATATTGTTTCGCGGTGAGAAGAATACTTCATTGCCATGTGTGATTTCAACGATGAAGGCCGAACGGATGATGAAGAAGGGTTGTGTTGCTTACTTAGCTCATGTTGTGGATACTATGGTTACTGTACCAGACATTGGTGGTATTGAGTTGGTTTCCGAGTTTCCAGATGTGTTTCTGGAGGAGTTACCAGGTGTTCCTCCAGTTCGAGAAATCGATTTCACCATTGAGCTTTTACTGGGCACTGGACCCATATCTCAGGCACCTTACTGTATGGTGCCAGCGGAGTTGAAGGAGCTACAGATTCAACTTCAAGAGTTGCTGGAGAAAGGTTTCATACGACCCAGTGTATCACCGTGGGGTGCTCCTGTATTGTTTGTGCGGAAGAAGGATGGTTCCATGTGGTTGTGTATTGATTACCGGAAGCTGAATCAGGTCACTGTGAAGAACAAGTATCCATTGCCACGGATTGATGACTTGTTTGATCAGCTCAAGGGAGCTTCAGTCTTTTCGAAGATTGATCTCAGGTCTGGATATCATCAGTTGAGGATTAGAGAGTCAGATATTGCCAGGACAGCTTTCAGATCACAGTATGGGCATTATGAGTTCTTGGTTATGCTGTTTGGGTTTACCAATGCCCTCGCAGCTTTCATGGACTTGATGAACCGGGTGTTCAGGCGGTTTCTGGACAATTTGTGATTGTGTTCATCGACGACATCCTGATTTATTCCAGGAGTGTGGGCCAGCATAAGAAGCATTTGCGCGCTGTTTTGCAGACTTTGCGAGATAATCAGTTGTTTGCGAAGTTCAGCAAGTGCGAGTTTTGGTTGGATAGCGTGAAGTTTTTGGGTCACGTGATATCAGCTGAGGGAGTCAGCGTGGATCCTGACAAGATTGAAGCCGTGTTGAATTGGAGTAGACCTACCACCGTACCAGAGATCAGGAGTTTCTTGGGTTTAGCGGGTTATTATCGGCGCTTTGTGCAGGATTTTTCACGGATTGCCACTCCACTTACCAGATTGACGAAGAAATGCGTCAAGTTCGAGTGGTCTAACGCATGTGAGGAAAGTTACTTGCTCTTGAAGGAAAAGTTGACTACTGCACCGGTTTTGACCCTACTTGACGATAGTGGAGAGTTTGTGGTTTACAGCGATGCATCGAAATTGAGACTTGGTTGTGTTTTGATGCAACATGGCAAAGTGGTGGCTTACGGGTCCAGGCAGCTGAAACCACATGAAGTCAACTATCTTACCCATGGTTTGGAGTTGGCTGCAATTGTATTAGCTTTGAAGAGTTGGAGACACTACTTGTACGGAGCTCAGTGGAAGATATACACAGATCACAAGAGTCTCACTTATTTGCGCACGCAGCCAGACTTGAATATGAGACAGCGCAGATGGATGGAGTTGATCAATGATTATGATTGTACTTTCGAGTACCATCCAGGGAAGGCTAATGTTGTTAAGGATACACTCAATCAGAAATCTGGAGCCTAATTGTTTCATGTGTACGTAGCCAGAGTATCTATGTTAGCAGAGCTACGGGCCACGAGAGCTGAGTTTGAGTGGGGCGATGATGGAGCCTTGTTGGCTAGCTTATAGGTTCGACCAGTGTTGGTTGATCAGGTTCGGGAAGCTCAGGATGTGGATTCCTATCTGTTGGACAAGAAGACCATGATTCAGAATGGTGTGCCAATAGAGTTTTGGTTGAGTGATGATGGTACATTGCTATTCAGAGGCAGATTGTGTGTACCCAGGGACGAGGGTTTGAAGAAAGTGATTTTAGACGATGCTCAATGTTCTGCTTATGCGATGCATCCCGGTGGTACGAAGATGTTTCGTACACTCCGAGCTTATTACTGGTGGCGAAATATGAAGAGGGAGATTGCCGCATATGTGAGCATATGTCTTATTTATCAGCAGGTCAAAGCAGAGAGGCAGAAGCCTACGGGAAAGTTGTAGCCCTTAGAGATTCTAGTTTGGAAGTGGGAGCACATTACCATGGATTTCGTGTATCAGTTACTGCGTACTTCGACTGGTAATACTGGTATTTGGGTGATCGTAGACCATTTGATGAAATTTGCTCATTTCCTTGCACTTCCGGGGAAGATTTCAGTGGGCAGATTGGGAAAGCTGTATTTGGAAGAGATCGTTCGTCTGCTACCTGTATCTATTGTGTCTGACCGAGATAGTCAGTTTACTTCAGAGTTCTGGCAGACATTGCAGCGAGCCTTGGGTACCAGATTGCATTTCAGTACAGCTTTTCTTCCTCAGGCTGATGGGCAGTCTGAGAGGACTATTCAAACTCTTGAGGATATGTTGCAGTCTTGTGTTTTGCAGTTCAGAGGAAATTGAGACCAGCAACTGCATTTGATTGAGTTTGCTTACAACAACAGTTATCAGACCAGTATTGATATGGCACCGTATGAGGCTCTATACTGGAGGTAGTGCCGTACTCCATTGTGTTGGAGTGAGGTGGGCGAGCGATGGCTTATTGGTCCTGATCTGGTGAAGAGCACCATGGAGGATATTTAGATTATCTGGGATAGATTGAAGATTGCACAGAATCGCCAGAAGAGTTATGCGGACGTGAGAAGAAAGAGTCTGGAGTTCGAAGTAGGCGATTGGGTCTTCCTAAAATTATCTCCTTGGAGGGGAGTTATGCGTTTTGGGAAGCGTGGCAAGCTTCGACCACGGTACATTGGTCCGTACGAGATCACAGAGAGGGTTGGTGCCGTGGCTTATAGGTTAGAGTTGCCTTCTGAGATGGCTCAAGTACACGATGTTTTTCATGTCTCGATGTTTCGGAAATACATTTAAGATCCATCACATGTGTTAGCACCACATCAGCTTCCTATCCGGGAAGATTTGACATATGTGGAGGAGCCGATATAGATTCTCGATCGGCGTGAGCAGGAGTTGAGGCACAGTGTCATACCACTTGTGAATGTCTTATGGCAGAATCATTCAGTTGAGGAGGCCACCTGGGAGACCGATCAACGTATATAGGAGCACTATCCTCATCTGTTCACCTAGCAGGTACGTAAATTTCGAGGTCGAAATTTTTTTAAGGGGGGTAGATTTGTGACGACCCGAATCAGAATTAGCATGTTAATCGGCTTTATCCGCGAGTTTACGAGTAATCACAGTTTATCGTAATTAATTGAATTGACGATTCGGTTCACGACTTAATTATCGGACGAGAATTTGAATTGAGTCTCTTCACGAGAATTGTAGTATGCGTGATTTCGAGTTCGTGGGCGGTTTCGGATAATTGTTTGGATAACCGAGGAATATGTTATGAATATTTGAGCGTAATTTCATCCTGTTTATCCGTTTGAGTTTGAGTTATCCGAAACGTGGATGTGATTCGATTTGGATGTGGTAGAGATTTCATGGATAAGACCACGAAAGAAGACCATATCTTGCTTGAGAAGTTGGCAGAAAGGTCGGCATTATAGGATATCAAACCTAGTCTAAAGAAGCCGGCAGTATCAATGAGGGAGGCCACCCAAACTCATAGGGGTGATATCTATGAACTCAAGGGATCCCATCAACAAGAAGATGCTATCAAGCTGTGACGACCCGGACCAGAATCAGCAGTATGATCAGCTGTATACATGAGTTAATGCATAGTCGCAGAGTTGCGACAGTTGTTTTAATCGCCGACGCTTCTTAACGACTAAATTATTGGCCGCGAATTGGAGCTGGGTCTCTTCTCGAGAGTCGTTGTACGTGTGATTATGAGTTAGTGGGCGGTTCTGGATCATTATTTGGACGACCGAGGAATTAGTTATGAATATTTGAAGTTTCGACGGAAATGGATTTAAATGGCAGGTTTGTTCGCGACTAAATTACCGGTCGAGAATTTGGTTTCGGCTTCTTCACGGAAGTTGTTCGAAATTTAATTTCGAGTTCGTGGGAACTTCCGGAGCATGATTTTGACTTACGAAGATTTAGTTGTGATTATTTCCGTTTGTGGATTGTTTAGTCGAATTAATATGTGTTGGTTCGAATGGTTGACTTTTTATCCGTTTGGTCGATGTGTTTGACTTTGGGTGATATTAGAAGAATATGTCGAGACGAGTTTGTGGCCGCGAGAATTATCGGAATCGGATATACGACGAGAAAGTTACGCGTGTTTAAAGTTCGTCGAAATGGATAAACATGAAGTTTCTGTTTTGGGAAAGGTTATAAATAGAAACCTGCTATTTTGGGCAAGTGGAAGACCTGCCATTTTGGGAGTTGACCTGGTCAACTCGGGTTGACCATGGTTGTGAGAGAATTCGACGGTGGTTCACGGTGGCTTCACGGCGTGACGGCTTCCGGCCACCCTAGGCCTCGGCTTAGGGCTAGTTTTGCTCGGCTTGGCTGCCCCGTGAGGATGCCTACCTCCCTCCACGGCTTGGCTCGCCGGAGGAGCTCGATTTTCCGGCCAAAGTTTTGAAGTTTTGGGGTTTAATGGTGGTTTGTGATTTCGGCCGAGTTGAACTCAATCATGGACTGGGTTTTGTAGCTCTCCTCTCAAGGATTCTAACCATGTAAGTATGAAGTTCTAATTCGATTTGTGGAAGGAGAATTTTGGATTTGAAATTTGTGTTTCAATTCGGGTTTTCATGAAATTGACCTAGTTAGAGTGAGAATTGGACTTCGGTGCAGTTATGGAAGTTGCTCAGTGGGTGATTTTGAGTGGAATAGGGGTTGCTCCGCCGTGAAATTCTTCGGTCGGCGGCGGCGCCGCTGTGGACGGCGGTTAACGGTCAAAGTTTGACTTTTTTGGACTTTCGGCAAGTTGCATGTCATTTGACTCGAAATCGTGCTCCGATCCCAGTGGGGAGGTTCGTTTCTCGAATTGAGCGTTTGAAAGTTAAGCGAGGTATTGAGGTGTTATATTTGGATTTTCGACGATTCGTCGTATTCGAATTGTGTATTTCCGAGAACGGTGGTTTCTCGTGGTTTGATTTGTATTGTCGGATTATGACTTTGAATATTGGACATTGTGAATATTCAGGGGTTCGTGACCGTTTGTTTGGCGAGGGACATTCGGCCAGATCACGGGTTAACGCGATACGCGTTACGCAAGTCTGTGAGTGGACATTTCTTTTCACGGATTGATTGCGAGTCTTTTATAAATGATTTATGAACTTGAGCATGCGGATTGATTATGATTTTACGAGCATGTGTTTTACGATTATGCATATACGAATATACGTATACGAATATATACATACGTACATATTATGTTTTAAGCATGTGCATAGAAAAGATTTATGATTTTGTTTACACAGAGTACAGTCTCAGTATATGTTGTGGTATCGATACACATTGGCTTCTCGGCTGATCCCCGAGTACGCTCCCGGGGGGACAGATATCCTGACCCGAGGTCTTTCTGGCTAGGAATCACGTGTGGGTCTGGGATGCTGTGATTCAGACTGTGCTATCGCGTGGTAGTCCATGAGAGATTCTGCGATACATTTACGTTGCATGCTCTGTACGTGAGTGGTAGCTGATGTCTCCTCACGTACCATTTGATTTTCATGCATTTGACTCGCATATGATTTTATATGTATATATTACTTGGTGAAAGACATTTATTTTCGTCCACTCACTCTAACGTGTTTATTGTCTTTCCCCTAGGTTTTTCGATTTCCGTGCCCAGTTTGCAGTTCGGACTCTGGAATCGCACGTCGTGGTCGGAGGCTTAATGCTCGAGCAATCTTGTTTCATCCAGTAGGTTTATTGTTCTACCTACTATGGTATACGTATATGATTATGTATTAGATGTCGCTCTGTGACGACCCGAACCAGAATCAGATGTGTGATTGGCACAATTCTCGAGATTTGGTTTTAGTCGCAGTTTTGCGATATTATGTGGTTTGCCGATTCGATTCGCGACTTTGTTTTCAGTCGAGAATTTGAGTTGAGTATCTTCATGGAAAGTGTAGAGAACGTGATTTCGAGTTCGTGGGCGGTTCCGGAAGATTTTTCTGATAACCGAGGAATATTTTATGATTATTTGAAGTTTCGGGTTCCGACGAGTTTATCCATTTGTTTCGAGCTTATCCGAGTCATTTTGTATTTTTATTTTGGACCGTCGACCGACCCGAGGGACGAGTATAAATATTGGAAAGTCGAAAAATAGTCGAGAGTTAGTCGAAAACTTCATTTTGGGGCGTTGACCGAATTGAACTCTGTTGACTTTCCATATTTGGAAAGCTGACCAAGGGACCGAAAGGGGAAGTTTCCCAAACGGGAAGTTGATTTCCGGCGACCGGATTCCGGCCACCTTGGACTTCGTGGAAGGTATGGTTAGATTCCTTGCATGATTTCGAGTTGAATGATGTATAGTATGATGAGAATTGTTGAGGTTTTAGTGGAACCCGATTTGGGCAACCTTGCCGGAATTCGGCCTTAACGGTGGAGGGTTTTCCGGTGACCATTGGTGGCCGAGGGGTGAGGGTTTCACCTCGCCTTGCCCCAAGGTTGCTCTCCATAAGTTTTGTTTCAGTTTTGGTGGTGGTTTGCTTGAAACCCGATTGGGTTTTCCGGTAAGAAATTGTACTCGGTTTTGCTTGGTTTTGGAAGGGTTAGAGTGGGAATTGAGCTTAGTGGCAGAAGAGAATTGTGTTTGGATGGTCACGATCTTGTAAACTGGAGATTTTTGCCGCGGAATTCCACCGTTGACGGCGCGCCGCCGGCGGCGGCGGCGGTCAACGGCGGTCAAAAAGTTGACTTTTCAGATTTCGATGTAATTAGTGTCATTTTTCTCGAAATCGCGCCCTGGTTATCGTACGGAGGTTTTCGGGTTGATTTGAGTAGCCGATTTTCAGTCGAGGTTTCGAGTTGGGATTTCGGGATTTCCGTTATTCATTTTGTACCGCATTTTATATTTTCGGGAACAGTTGGTTTCCGTGCATCTGTACAGTGTTAAGGATTACGATATTGATCAGTTGTATTTTACGAATATATTCAGGGGATTGAGATCGGGATCGTGATCGAGCTTCTGGCGAGGGATCTTCCGCCGGTCCTCGAGATTAGCGCGAGTGCGCGTTTTGCTCACCTGTGAGTGGACAATTTCTTTTCACGGTAATGATTGCGAGTCTTTTTATATGATTTTCGAACTTGAGCATGTGTATGAGATTTCAGATTATATGAGCATGTGTTTACAATTATATATATATACGGATATACGTATACGAATAAACAGATATGAGCATGTTTACAAGATTACGATTATTATAAGCATGTGTTATATATGATTATGTTACCCATATGCATTTTTATGCTGATTACTGTATATGCATCGAGATATTTGTGATTTGATTTTCACAGAGTACAGTCGTAGTTCATGTTGTTGTATCGATACACACGCATCCCCGGCTGATCACCGAGGGTGCTTACCAGGGGGGATGCTGTGCCTTGTGCCGATGTATTTCCGGGTAGGTACAGTTATCTGTTTCTTGTGCCGAGGTATTTCCGGGTAGAAATAGTTACCCTGACCTGAGGCCTTTCTGGCTCGAATCACGTGTGGGTCTGGGATCCCGTGATTTGGACTGTACTAGCACGGACGTGTCCATGAGTGGCCCCGTGGGATTTTACTTGCATGCTCTGTACGCTGGAGGATTATGGTTTACCTCGCGTATTCTATTATATTTATTCATTCGACTCGCATATGTTTTTATAACATATATTATTTGGTGAAAGACATTTATTTTCGTCCACTCACTCTAACGTGTTTATTGTCTTTCCCCTGGGCTTTTCGGTTTCCGTGCCCAGTTTGCAGTTCAGGTTTGGTGTTTCACGTCGCGGTTTGGAGGCTAGTGATCAGAGTCACCTGTGTTTTCCAGTAGGTTCTTGTTTCGCCTACTGATGTACATATTGTATATGTTTTACTCTAGAGGTCGCTCTGATACATTATGATACATGTTGTGCGGATTTTCACAGATATACATATATACATTGTACAGTTCATTTACTGTTGTTGAATATATATTGATGTTGAGAAATCCGGATGGGATTGGTGCCCACGGTTTGCTATTTGTGGCATAGGACGTAGTGTTAATTTCCGCGTGCAGGTTATGGTAATTCCACGCTAGTAACGAAACTCTGCCGAAATTTTGAAATTTTTTTGTTGGATCGTATTTTCGAAAGGGTTTAATTCCGGTTTAGGTAGCTGAATCGGGATTGGGTCCTTTCACGCTCTGAGCTTCCTATTGAATATGTTATACGATTTTACGCTGGATTTCGGTAAAGTATAGATATATTTATTAATTTACTTTACTGTTGATATATTGAGAAATCCGGATGGGATTGGTGCCCACGGTTTGCTTTTTGTGGCATAGGATGAAGTGTATTTTCCGCGTGCAGGTAATGGTAATTCCACGTTAGTAACGAAATGAAAGGACCCAATCCCGATTCAGCTTCCTAAATCGGAATCAAACCCCTTCGAAAACACGAACCAACAAAAACTTTTCGAAATTTGGGCAGAGTTTCGTTACTAGCGTGGAATTACCATTACCTGCACGCGGAAAATACACTTCATCCTATGCCACAAAAAGCAAACCGTGGGCACCAATCCCATCCGGATTTCTCAATATGTCAACAGTAAAGTAAACAATACATATAATATATACTTTACTGAAATCCAGTGTAAAATCGTATAACGTATTCAATAGGAAGCTCAGAGCGACATCTAATACATAATCGTAAACGCATACTACAGTAGGTAGAACAATAAACCTACTGGATGAAAAAAAGTAGCTCGAGCACTATGCCTCCGACCACGACATGCGACACCAGAGCCTGAACTGCAAACTGGGCACGGAAACCGAAAATCCCAGGGGAAAGACAATAAACACGTTAGAGTGAGTGGACGAAAATAAATGTCTTTCACCAATTAATATATATGTTATAAAAACATATGCGAGTCCAGGTAAATAAAAACAACATAGTACACAAGGTAAAACTCATACTCCTCCAGTGTACTGAGCATGCAAGTAAAATCTCACGGGGTCACTCATGGACTCCACCGTGCTAGTACAGTCTGAACCACGGAGTCCCTGACTACCACGTGATTCTAAGCCAGAAATGGCCTCGGTTCCGGGGAATACGCCCCTCACCGGTCTGGTTGGGGAATCGCCCCTCCAGGCGGCCCTCCGTCGGGAATCAGCCGACGAGGCAAGGTGTATCGATACAACAACGTAACTGAGACTGTACTCTGTGAAAACCAAATCATAAACAGTTCGATGCAAATGCATGAAACAATATAAAAGTGTATGCATATTCGTATAATCGTAAAACACATGCTCATTTAATCCGAAAACTCATACGCATGCTCAAGTTCATATATCATATAAAAGACTCGCAATCTTTTCCGTGAAAAGAAATTGTCCACTCACAGACTGGCGTAACGCGTATCGCGTTAACCCGTGATCCGGCGGAAAGTCCATCGCCAAACAAACGATCACGAACCCCTGAATAATCAAAACGTCCAATATTCAAAGTCATAATCCGACAATACAATACAAATCACGAGAAACCACCGTTCTCGGAAACAGATAATTCAAAGTCGACGAATCGTCGAAAATCCGTATATACCACCTCAATACCTCGCTTTACGTTCGGACGCTCAACTCGAAAAACAACCTCCCCACTTCGATCGGGGCGCGATTTCGAGTCAAATGACATGCGACTTGTCGAAAGTCAAAAAGTCAACCCTGACCGTTGACCGCCGCCGTTGACCGCCGTCCATGGCGGCGCCACTGTTGACAGGAGAATTTCATGGCGGGGCGACCTCTATTCCACTCAAAATCTTGCACTGAGCAACTTTCATAACTGCACCGAAGTCCAATACTCACTCTAACACATCCAATTTCAACGAAACCCGAATTGTACACAAATTTTCCAATCCAAAATTCTCCATGTATACATCGAATTGAAACACGAAACTTACAGGGAAGCATCAAGGGGATGAGAGCTTCAAAGCCCACTCAAAGTTGTAGCTCAATTCGGCTCGAATCACCAAACCCGAATACCTCAATTTTCCTTGAATTTTGGCCGGAAATATCTCCTCCTCCGGCGAGCTTTGCCGTGAAAGGAGACCGGAAACGGAACAAGGGAACCAAGATGCGTCGAAGGAGACCAAGGCCGAGCCTTGGGGTGGCCGGAATGCTTCTCGCCGTCGGCGAGCCGTGGAGGTGTCGCGCCACCCTCCCATGGCCGAGTTGACTCGGTCAACTCCAGTCAACAAGCATAATGAATAGTTTGACTTTCCCTTTTTGGCAGCCCACTATTTATACTTTCCCAAAAAGGAAACTTCATGTTTATCCATTTCGACGAACTTTAAACACGCGTAATTTCCACGTCGCAATTCCGATTCCGATAATTCTCGCGGCCACAAACTCGTCTCGACGTACTCTTCAATAATCACCCAAAGTCAAACACATCGGCCAACCGAATAAAAAGTCAACCCTTCAAAGCAACACACATTAAATCGACTAAATAATCAACAAACGGAAAAATTTGCAACTAATTCCTCGTAACTCCAAATCATGCTCCAGAAGTTCCCACAAACTCGAAATTAAATTCTGAACAACTTCCGTGAAGAAGCCGAAACCAAAGTCTCGTCCGGTAATTTAGTCGCGAACAAACCCGCCATTTAAATCCGTTTCCGTCGAAACTTCAAATATTCATAACTAATTCCTCGGTCGTCCAAATAACGATCCGGAACCGCCCACGAACTCGTAATCACACGTACAACGACTCTCGAGAAGAGACCCAGCTCCAATTCTCGGCCAATAATTTAGTCGTTAACGAGCCTGGCGATTCAATAACTGTCAAACAACTCTGCGACTACACACAAACTCATCAATCAAGCTGATCATACTGCTGATTCTGGTCCGGGTCGTCACAAATCCACCCCCCTTAGAAAAATTTTGACCTCGAAATTTCCAAGTCTGCTGGCTACAAGTAGGAACACTGCCTCTGCATACTACTCAACTGCCCAGTGGCTACATCAACTGAACAACTTTGGCAACTGACTCCACAATAGGAGATAGCTCCGTGCTGAAATCTCTGTACCCTCAAATCACAAATCTGGACTGGCTCCACACAATAGCCAAGTGTTCCCGCATAAGGAACAGGTAGGGTACACAACATGTAGCAACCCTGAAACACAGTTCCGCCACGAGGAACACAACACAACTCACACACCAAAAGCAAACACTATAGGCGATGCCGAACCATACGGCATAACACAAACTCGCCTATGGCCACATATGGATCAAAACATCAAGGCAAATCACAACTCAACCTGCACACATCAATATAACTCAAACATCGGACTCGGGCAATTATCAACCCATTTCCACTAATCTGACAGTCTGTGGTAGCACATTCCACAAAATCAGAATCAAACATTAACTCAAACTTAACCAAGCTCACTCCAACACAATGGAGTACAACATCGTTCCTCAAAACGACATAATACAACGTCGAAATCACAGTGGTAAACAAACTGGTACCGCAAGCAATCTCGAACAGCTGAAACTGCTGGTCCAGAATCTTCCGAAACTGCAATATCGAGATACACAACATGCCCTCCAAGGCCTGAATAATCCTCGAAGATCACTCGCCAATCCGAGGATAAGAACTGGTACTAACTCGTAATCTGGTCTCCAATGCTCGCTGCAAAGCTCACCAACACTTAGTCGTAGCCGATCACCTCGATCGGCGAACTGGGACACAAGTACACCACGTGAATGACCAATCTCTGTCAAACACAACTATACCAGCCAACCACTGGAATCATCTCCGAAAGTACAAGGAACTGTACTGAGTTCGTCAAATGATCCACAAAGGCCCGACAACTGGTATCACAACCAAAGTGTACACATACACACACAATCACAGCAGCAACCGTCACGTCTAACCGGAAATCTCAAATGGCTAACACATCTCGGCAAGTCTCTGCCTCCTAGCCATCGCCAGTCGACGAATGTGGCATCAGCACACACAAGTTGCGCTCGCACAAGCTGCTATATCGTTCTTCATGTTGTGTCACAAGTAGTAACTTGAAATATCAGACACATCTCTGTACCATTAGCGTCAAATGCGCGCAAAACCACGAGCCTCAACATCATCACACACTAACTCAGCACCAGTAGCTCGCAACTCGATCAACACGGAAACGCGAGCCACACACACACACATAAAACACTGGAATTCCGACTCTCGACTGAATGCATCAGCAACAACATCATCCAAAACGGATGGTCAAAGTACAACCTCTAGCCTTTCTCGAGCAACTTAAAGGTGCAGCCATAGTCGTCAGTCGACTCCATCCATCGACACTGCCTCAAGCCCAAATCTGGCCGAAAATGCAAGTGGATGAAACTCATGTGATCAGTGTACGTCCTACACCGCGCTGCACATCATAGCTATAGTGTCTCGAACTCATCAATGCTAATATAAGACAGCTACTCCAAAACAAACACCGGATACGTAGCTACATAATGTCTCCACTGCCCGTAACCACGAGCCACCGCTCTGCTACACAGCATCAAAGCACAACCCAAACCAAATCTCGATGCATCGCCATAACCCACGATCTCATCGTGATCGTCAGATAAGGTCAAAACCGAAACAATAGTCAACCATCCTGCAGGAGTCAGTAACTCTCCTCGCGTGCATCAAACCTCTCGAACTTGACACCTTCTTCATCAATCCGGAAAGTAAAGTGGCAATTCAGGAATATCCTGCACAAAGCCGTCGGTACAAGCCTGCCAAAACACAAGAGACCCCCGATCTCTGGCACAGTAGTAGGGCAAACTCCAAATCAACACGGCTTCGAACTGGTCAGGATCTACGCTAACTCCCTCGGATAACATCACATAGCCCAACATCTTCACGCTAATCGACCAAAACTCACACTGGCTGAACTTCACAACACCTGGTCGTCTCGCAAAGTCCGCGAAACCGCTCACAATTGCTTCAGGTACTGGTCCACACTCTCGGAGTACATCAGGACACTGCCAACGAACATGACCACAACTCGTCCAGAAACCGTCTGAACACATGGTCCATCAAGTCCACATGATCTACGGGGGCATTGGTCAACCATACAAAGTGACCAAAAACTCCTGATGTCCGCACCGTGATCCGAAAGCCAACATAGCCACATCTGACTCATCAAACCTCCACTGATGGTATCCGGATCCGAAATCAATCCTCGAAAAGACTGAAGCTCTCACAAGCTGATCAACCAGTCGTCAATCCGAAACGGAGGATACTTGCACTCCTCTGAAGCAAATCAAGCTTCCGGTAGTCAATGTACCACCATGTCGAACCATCCGATATCCGTATACCCAAATGTAAAAGCACACACACAAGTATGCAGGGTCGTCTAAAATCTCCTGAAACCTCCTCCAGCAACTCCTGGAGTCGAAACTGTAGCTCTATCAGCTCCGCTGGCTCCGAATGACAAGATGCCGGTAAAATGAGTCCAGCGCCTGGTACAAGCTCAATGGTGTAGTCGATCTCCCGAACTAGAGGAACACCTGGTAACTCCTCCAAAATACACCTGGAAACTCGGGAATCACCTCAATGTCACCAATGTCAGGTACAGCAACCATAGTATCCACAACATGTGCTAAGCAAACAACATAACTCGTCTCCACCATCCGCTCGACCATCACCACGAAACAGCATCTCGGGGAAATCTGGCCGTCGAAACACAACCTCCTTCTAGAGGTACTTGAACACAACCAAATGCATCGTCAGACTCACAAACATACCGAAACCGCAATATCCAGCTATAACAGATCCGTGGCTAAGTCATAACCTCCAACAAGGATCTCGCAACCTCCGGATGGATACAACACTCTCCAAAACCTCGGAAGTGGAGATGCAAGTAAAATGACCATGGATATCCAGCAACAGTAACCTCGGAGAAAAGTCTGTCCTCAAACAAGGTCATGGCACGAACTCCAACATGCCCAACTAGCCGCCCACGTCAAATGCGACTTGCTGAATAACTCGTCAAAATGGTACATTGATCAGACTGCAGGAACAGCATGAGGATCTCCTCGTAACTCTGAGCTACCGAACCGCTACAACAGCTGGCTGGGGTCGCTCCCTCGTAACGTGACCCACCTGGCCACCGAAACAGCAACTGAGGGTATTCCTCGAACACAAATCACCGCAACACTTGCTGCGTGAAAGGATCACTAACGATTGCCCAAACTCATGCCACAGGAGCAAATCCGCTACTCTATGATCTCCGCCATCGTCAAACGGATCAGCAGAGGATCCTCAACATAATCGAAAAGGCCACAGCCTGATGAAATCACTGATCCCGAAATGTCGGAACTCAACCTCATCAAATCTCACTGCTGAATCCACTTTCCCCAAACCGTCACATCGAAAACCGTGTACATCTTTTCTTCACAATAACCTTGCCGCTGAGTGCAACACACTAAGCTCCTCACGGCAATCTCGAGGCAGAACAGTCAGACTATCTCTGATGCTCAGGTTCAAACTCATCTCGAATCTCGTGCACTGCTTCCTCTGAAGCCGCGTAACACGTGCAACCGGAAACAAACATGTGGATAATGCATCTCTGCCTCAGGTGGGTAACCACTCCACATTCGATCGCTGGATAGCCTGATAAAACCATTACCGTGTAAGCATCACTCTGAATGTAGGCCATGGAGTCGCAACCGGTACTCACACAATAACAGCCCACAAAATACACTGATCTGACTCAGGCATACATCAACTGCCATAAATCTCAGCTCTGAGGCAACATGTAGACTCTCACATACACATCCCTAGGCAAACCGTGCCACACAAATCTTTGAACTCAGAATACCCATCCAAATCCGCAGTTCACTGGCAAATCGCGCGTCGATTGATCCTCAACAGGATCCACAACCGAAATGACACGGAAAGCACGTCAGGAGGCATCCTAATGAATACAATATCGTTCACAACAAGTGGAACGTAATCATGGAACTTCAAATATTTGAAAGCATACAACACCCGGAATTTGATGATTATCCGCCGGCCGGTCGGGTCACCATTCCAGACATGCGGTACATTCTCAAATACCCTTAGTAAACACGACTACAGAAGTCTACAGAACCTACAACCTAATGCTCTGATACTAAGCTGAAAGGACCCAATCCCGATTCAGCTTCCTAAATCGGAATCAAACCCCTTCGAAAACACGAACCAACAAAAACTTTTCGAAATTTGGGCAGAGTTTCGTTACTAGCGTGGAATTACCATTACCTGCACGCGGAAAATACACTTCATCCTATGCCACAAAAAGCAAACCGTGGGCACCAATCCCATCCGGATTTCTCAATATGTCAACAGTAAAGTAAACAATACATATAATATATACTTTACTGAAATCCAGTGTAAAATCGTATAACGTATTCAATAGGAAGCTCAGAGCGACATCTAATACATAATCGTAAACGCATACTACAGTAGGTAGAACAATAAACCTACTGGATGAAACAAAGTAGCTCGAGCACTATGCCTCCGACCACGACATGCGACACCAGAGCCTGAACTGCAAACTGGGCACGGAAACCGAAAAACCCAGGGGAAAGACAATAAACACGTTAGAGTGAGTGGACGAAAATAAATGTCTTTCACCAATTAATATATATGTTATAAAAACATATGCGAGTCCAGGTAAATAAAAACAACATAGTACACGAGGTAAAACTCATACTCCTCCAGTGTACTGAGCATGCAAGTAAAATCTCACGGGGTCACTCATGGACTCCACCGTGCTAGTACAGTCTGAACCACGGAGTCCCTGACTACCACGTGATTCTAAGCCAGAAATGGCCTCGGTTCCGGGGAATACGCCCCTCACCGGTCTGGTTGGGGAATCGCCCCTCCAGGCGGCCCTCCGTCGGGGATCAGCCGACGAGGCAAGGTGTATCGATACAACAACGTAACTGAGACTGTACTCTGTGAAAACCAAATCATAAACAGTTCGATGCAAATGCATGAAACAATATGCAAGTGTATGCATATTCGTATAATCGTAAAACACATGCTCATTTAATCCGAAAACTCATACACATGCTCAAGTTCATATATCATATAAAAGACTCGCAATCGTTTCCGTGAAAAGAAATTGTCCACTCACAGACTGGCGTAACGCGTATCGCGTTAACCCGTGATCCGGCGGAAAGTCCATCGCCAAACAAACGATCACGAACCCCTGAATAATCAAAACGTCCAATATTCAAAGTCATAATCCGACAATACAATACAAATCACGAGAAACCACCGTTCTCGGAAACAGATAATTCAAAGTCGACGAATCGTCGAAAATCCGTATATACCACCTCAATACCTTGCTTTACGTTCGGACGCTCAACTCGAAAAACAACCTCCCCACTTCGATCGGGGCGCGATTTCGAGTCAAATGACATGCGACTTGTCGAAAGTCAAAAAGTCAACCCTGACCGTTGACCGCCGCCGTTGACCGCCGTCCATGGCGGCGCCACTGTTGACAGGAGAATTTCATGGCGGGGCGACCTCTATTCCACTCAAAATCTTGCACTGAGCAACTTTCATAACTGCACCGAAGTCCAATACTCACTCTAACACATCCAATTTCAACGAAACCCGAATTGTACACAAATTTTCCAATCCAAAATTCTCCATGTATACATCGAATTGAAACACGAAACTTACAGGGAAGCATCAAGGGGATGAGAGCTTCAAAGCCCACTCAAAGTTGTAGCTCAATTCGGCTCGAATCACCAAACCCGAATACCTCAATTTTCCTTGAATTTTGGCCGGAAATATCTCCTCCTCTGGCGAGCTTTGCCGTGAAAGGAGACCGGAAACGGAACAAGGGAACCAAGACGCGTCGAAGGAGACCAAGGCCGAGCCTTGGGGTGGCCGGAATGCTTCTCGCCGTCGGCGAGCCGTGGAGGTGTCGCGCCACCCTCCCATGGCCGAGTTGACTCGGTCAACTCCAGTCAACAAGCATAATGAATAGTTTGACTTTCCCTTTTTGGCAGCCCACTATTTATACTTTCCCAAAAAGGAAACTTCATGTTTATCCATTTCGACGAACTTTAAACACGCGTAATTTCCACGTCGCAATTCCGATGCCGATAATTCTCGCGGCCACAAACTCGTCTCGACGTACTCTTCAATAATCACCCAAAGTCAAACACATCGGCCAACCGAATAAAAATTCAACCCTTCAAAGCAACACACATTAAATCGACTAAATAATCAACAAACGGAAAAATTTGCAACTAATTCCTCGTAACTCCAAATCATGCTCCGGAAGTTCCCACGAACTCGAAATTAAATTCTGAACAACTTCCGTGAAGAAGCCGAAACCAAAGTCTCGTCCGGTAATTTAGTCGCGAACAAACCCGCCATTTAAATCCGTTTCCGTCGAAACTTCAAATATTCATAACTAATTCCTCGGTTGTCCAAATAACGATCCGGAACCGCCCACGAACTCGTAATCACACGTACAACGACTCTCGAGAAGAGACCCAGCTCCAATTCTCGGCCAATAATTTAGTCGTTAACGAGCCTGGCGATTCAATAACTGTCGAACAACTCTGCGACTACACACAAACTCATCAATCAAGCTGATCATACTGCTGATTCTGGTCCGGGTCGTCACACGAAACTTTGCCCAAATTTCGAAAAGTTTTTGTTGGTTCGTGTTTTCGAAGGGGTTTGATTCCGATTTAGGGAGCTAAATCGGGGTTAGGTCCTTTCAGCTTGGTATCAGAGCATTAGGTTGTAGGTTCTGTAGATTTCTGTAGTCGTGTTTACTAAGGATATTTGAGAATGTACAGCATGTCTGGAATGGTGACCCGACTGGCCGGCGGATAATCATCAATATTCCGGGTGTTGTATACTTTCAAATATTTGAAGTTACATGATTACGTTCCACTTGTTGTGAACGATATTGTATTCATTAGGATGCCTCCTGACGTGATTTCCGTGTCGTTTCGGTTGTGGATCCTATTGAGGATCAATCGACGCGCGAGTTACCAGAGAACAGTGGATTTGGATGAGTATTCAGAGTTCAGAGAATTGTGTGGCACGGTTTGCCTGGGGATGTGTATATGAGCGTCTATATGTTGCCTCAGAGCTGAGAATTGTGGCAGTGATGTTTGACTGATTCAGATTATCGTGTTTGGTGGGCTTATATTGTGTGAGTTCCGGTTGCGACTCCATGGCCTACATTCAGGGTGTTGTGTATACGGTAACGGTTCCATCAGGCTACTCAACATTCGACTGTGGAGTGTTTACCCACCTGAGGCAGAGATGCATTGTTCACATGTTTGTCCTTATTTGCACGAGTTATGTGGCTTCAGAGGGAGCTGTGTACGAGGTTTGAGATGAGTTTGAACCTGAGTATCAGAGAGAGTCTGATTGATGTGCCTCGAGATATCCGTGAGAAGCTTAGTGTGCTGCACTCAGTGGCGAGGCTATTGGGAAGAAAATGTGTATGCGGTTTTCGATGTGATGGTTTGAGGAAAGTGGACTTAGTCGAGATTTTGATGAGGTTGAGTTCTGACACTTCGGGATCAGTGACTTCATCAGGCTGTGGTCTTTACGATATTGTTGAGGGCCATCAGATCAAGCAAAGGATCCGTTTGACAATGGCGGAAACCGCACAGAGTAGCGGACTTGCTCCTGTTGCACGAGTTCGGGTGATCGTTGGTGATCCTTTCACGCAGCAGGTGTTGTGGTGATATGTGTTCGTGGAGCACTTTCAGTTGCCATTGTGGTGACCAGGAGGGTCACGTTACGAGGGAGCGCCCTCAGCCAGCTGTGTTTACGGTTCGACAGCTCAGAGTTCGCGAGGAGATCCTCATGTTGTACCTGAGGTTTGATCAATGTACTCTTTTGATGAGTTACTCAGCAAGTCGCGATTGATGTGTGCGGCTAGTTGGGCGTGTTGGAGTTCGTGCCATAACCTTGTTTGAGGACAGACTCTTCTCCGAGGTTACTGTTGTTTGATATCCATGGCTATTGTACCTGCATCTCCACTTCCGAGGTTTTGGAGAGGGTTGCATCCATCCGGAGGTTGTGAGATCCTTGTTGGAGGTTATGAGTTAGCCACGGATCTGTTATAGCTGGACATTGTGGTTTTAGTGTGCTTGTGAGTATGGACTTACTGACGACACATTTGGCGATGTTCGAGTGCCTCGAGAAGGAGGTTGTGATTCGACGATCAGATTTTCCCGAGATGCTGTTTCGCGGTGATGGTCGAGCAGATGATGGAGACGAGTTGTGTTAATTGCCTAGCTCATGTTGTGGATACTGTGGTTGCTGTGTTTGACATTGGTGATATTGAGTTGGTTCCAGAGGTTCCAGGTGTATTCCGGAGGAGTTACTAGGTATTCCTCCAGTTCGGGAGACTGACTACATTATCGAGCTTGTACCAGGCGCTGGACTCATGTTACCGGCATCTTGTCGATTGGAGCTAGCGTAGCTGATGGAGCTATAGTTTCGACTCCAGGAGTTGCTGGAGGAGGCTTCAGGAGATTTCATGCGACCCCGCGTATTTGCGTGGTGTGCTCTAGCATTGTTTGTGCGGATGATAGATGGTTAGTCGAGGTGGTGCAGTGACTATCGGAAGCTTGATTTGTTTCAGAGGAGTGCGAGTATCCTCCGCTTCAGATTGACGAGTGATTTGATCAGCTTGTGAGAGCTTCAGTCTTTTCGAGGATTGATTTCGGGACTGGATATTATCAGTTGAGGTTTGATGAGTCAGATGTGGCTATGTTGGCTTTCGGATCTCGGTGCGAGCATCTGGAGTTCTTGGTCACTTCATTGGTTGACCAATGCCTCCGTAGATCGTGTGGACTTGATGGACCAGGTGTTCAGACGGTTTCTGGACGAGTTGCGGTCATGTTCGTTGGCAATGTCTTGATGTACTCCAGGAATGTGGACCAGCACCTGAAGCAGTTGCGAGCAGTTTTACGGGCTTTGTGAGATGATTAGGTGTTTATGAAATTCAGTCAGTGTGAGTTTTGGCTGATTAACGTAACGATTTTGAGCTGTGTGATGCTAGCCGAGGGAGTTGGCGTGGATCCTGACCAGTTGGAAGCCGAGTTGGTTTGGGAATTGCCCTACTATTGTACCAGAGATCCAGAGTTTCTCTTGGGTTTGGCAGGCTTGTACCGACGAAAAAGGCGTCAAGTTCGAGTGGTTCGATGCACGCGAGGAGAGTTACTTACTCCTGCAGGATGGTTGACCGTTGCTTCGGTTTTGTCCTTACCTGACGATCGTGATGAGTTCGTGGGTTATGGCGGTGCATCGAGGTTTGGATTTGGTTGTGTATAGATGTTGTGTAGCAGAACGGTGGCTCATGATTTCAGGCAGTGGAACCTTTATGGGGCTACGTATCCTATGTATGATTTGGGTGTAGCTGTCCTTATGTTGGCATCAGAGAGTTCGAGACACCACAGCTATGGCGTGCAGCACAGTGTAGGACGTACATTGATCATTTGAGTTTCATCCACTTGCATTTTCGGCCAGATTTGGACTTGAGGCAATGTGGTCGACTCACGACTATGGCTGCACCTTTGAGCTTGTTCGGAAAAGGCTAGAGGTTGTACTTTGACTGTCCGTTTGGGATGATGTTGTTGTTGATGCATTCAGTTGAGAGTTAGGAGCTTCAGTATTACATGTGTGTATGTGTGACTCGAGTTTCCGTGTTAGCCGAGTTGTGGGCTACGAGAGCTATGTTTGAGTGTGATGATGTTGAGGCTCGTGATTTTTGCGCGCGTTTGGCGCTAGTGACGCTGAGAAGTGTCAGATACTTCGAGTTTACTACTCGAGACGCAACATGAAGATGCAATGTAGCAGCTTATGTGTGCTAATGCCCCACTTGTCGACTGGCGATGGCTAGGAGGCAGAGAAGTGCCGAGGTGTGTCAGCCATTTGAGATTTCCGGTTAGACGGGGCGGTTGCTACTGTGTTTGTGTGTGTTTGTATGCACTTTGGTTTGTGATACCAGTTGTCAGGCCTTTGTGAACCGTTTGATGAATTTAGTACGTTTCCCCTGTACTTTCGGAGACGATTTTAGTGGCAGGCTGGTATAGCTGTGTTTGTCAGAGATTGGTCATTTCCACGGTGTACCTGTGTCCCAGTTCGCCGATCGAGGTAATCAGCTACAACTGTGTGTTGGCAAGCTTTGCAGCGAGCATTGGGGACCAGATTACGAGTTAGTACCAGTTCTTATCCTCAGATTGGCGAGCGATCTTCGAGGACTATTCAGGCCTTGGAGGGCATATTGTGGACCTCGGTATTGCAGTTCCGGAGGATTCGGGACTAGCAGTTTCAGCTGTTCGAGATTGCATGCAGTACCAGTTTGTAGACCACTATGGTTTTGAGGTTGTTTGATGTTGATTTGAGGTATGATTTGTACTCCATTGTGCTGGAGCGAGTTTGGTTTGAGTATGAGTTGATGTTTGATTTTGATTTTGTGGAATGTGTTACCACAGACTGTCAGGTTAGTGGAAATGGGTTGATAATTGTTTGAATTCGATGTTTGAACTATGTTGTTATGAGTGTGTGAGTATGTTGATGTGTGTGAACGGAGTTGTGAATTGACACGTTGTTTTGATTTGTATGTGGCCATAGGCGAGTTTGTGTTATGCCGTATGGTTCGGCATCGCCTATAGTGTTGGCTTTTATGTGAGTTGTGTTCCGAGTGGCGGAACTGTGTTTCAGGTTGCTATATGTTGTGTACCTTATCTGTTCCTTATGTAGGAACACTTGGCGATTGTGTGAGCCAGTTCAGATTTGTGATTTGAGGGTACAGGGATTCCAGCACGGAGTTATCTCCTATTGTGGAGTTTGTGATCAGAGTTGTTCAGTTGGGATTGCCGTTGGGCAGTTGAGCAGTATGCAGAGGCAGTGCTCCTACTTTTAGTCGGTAGACTCAGAAATTTCGAGGTCGAAATTTTTCTAAAGGGGGTGGATTTGTGACGACCCGGACCAGAATCAGCAGTATGATCAGCTGTATACATGAGTTAATGCATAGTCGCAGAGTTGCGACAGTTGTTTTAATCGCCGACACTTCTTAACGACTAAATTATTGGCCGAGAATTGGAGCTGGGTCTCTTCTCGAGAGTCGTTGTACGTGTGATTATGAGTTCGTGGGCGGTTCCGGATCATTATTTGGACGACCGAGGAATTAGTTATGAATATTTGAAGTTTCGACGGAAATGGATTTAAATGGCAGGTTTGTTCGCGACTAAATTACCGGTCGAGAATTTGGTTTCGGCTTCTTCACGGAAGTTGTTCGGAATTTAATTTCGAGTTCGTGGGAACTTCTGGAGCATGATTTTGACTTACGAAGATTTAGTTGTGATTATTTCCGTTTGTGGATTGTTTAGTCGAATTAATATGTGTTGGTTCGAATGGTTGACCTTTTATCCATTTGGTCGATGTGTTTGACTTCGGGTGATATTGGAAGAATATGTCGAGACGAGTTTGTGGCCGCGAGAATTATCGGAATCGGATATACGACGAGAAAGTTACGCGTGTTTAAAGTTCGTCGAAATGGATAAACATGAAGTTTCCGTTTTGGGAAAGGTTATAAATAGAAACCTGCTATTTTGGGCAAGTGGAAGACCTGCCATTTTGGGAGTTGACCTGGTCAACTCGGGTTGACCATGGTGGTGAGAGAATTCGACGGTGGTTCACGGCGGCTTCACGGCGTGACGGCTTCCGGCCACCCTAGGCCTCGGCCTAGGGCTAGTTCTGCTCGGCTTGGCTGCCCCGTGAGGATGCCGACCTTTCTCCATGGCTTGGCTCGCCGGAGGAGCTCGATTTTCCGGCCAAAGTTTTGAAGTTTTGAGGTTTAATGGTGGTTTGTGATTTCGGCCGAGTTGAACTCAATCATGGACTGGGTTTTGTAGCTCTCCTCTCAAGGAGAACCATGTAAGTATGAAGTTCTAATTCGATTTGTGGAAGGAGAATTTTGGATTTGAAATTTGTGTTTCAATTCGGGTTTTCATGAAATTGACCTAGTTAGAGTGAGAATTGGACTTCGGTGCAGTTATGGAAGTTGCTCAGTGGGTGATTTTGAGTGGAATAGGGGTTACTCCGCCGTGAAATTCTTCGATCGGCTGCGGTGCCGCCGTGGACGGCGGTCAACGGTTAAAGTTTGACTTTTTTGGACTTTCGGCAAGTTGCATGTCATTTGACTCGAAATCGCGCTCCGATCGCAGTGGGGAGGTTCGTTTCTCGAATTGAGCGTTTGAAAGTTAAGCGAGGTATTGAGGTGTTATATATGGATTTTCGACGATTCGTCGTATTCGAATTGTGTATTTCCGAGAACAGTGGTTTCTCGTGGTTTGATTTGTATTGTCAGATTATGACTTTGAATATTGGACATTGTGAATATTCAGGGGTTCGTGACCGTTTGTTTGGCGAGGGATATTCCGCCGGATCACGGGTTAACGCGATACGCGTTACGCAAGTCTGTGAGTGGACATTTCTTTTCACGGATTGATTGCGAGTCTTTTATAAATGATTTATGAACTTGAGCATGCGGATTGATTATGATTTTACGAGCATGTGTTTTATGATTATGCATATACGAATATACGTATACGAATATATACATACGTACATATTATGTTTTAAGCATGTGCATAGAAAAGATTTATGATTTTGTTTACACAGAGTACAGTCTCAGTATATGTTGTGGTATCGATACACATTGGCTTCTCGGCTGATCCCCGAGTACGCTCCGGGGGGGACAGATATCCTGACCCGAGGCCTTTCTGGCTAGGAATCACGTGTGGGTCTGGGATGCCGTGATTCAGACTGTGCTATCGCGTGGTAGTCCATGAGAGATTCCGCGATACATTTACGTTGCATGCTCTGTACGTGAGTGGTAGCTGATGTCTCCTCACGTACCATTTGATTTTCATGCATTTGACTCGCATATGATTTTATACGTATATATTACTTGGTGAAAGACATTTATTTTCGTCCACTCACTCTAACGTGTTTATTGTCTTTCCCCTGGGTTTTTCGATTTCCGTGCCCAGTTTGCAGTTCGGACTCTGGAATCGCACGTCGTGGTCGGAGGCTTAGTGCTCGAGCAATCTTGTTTCATCCAGTAGGTTTATTGTTCTACCTACTGTGGTATACGTATATGATTATGTATTAGATGTCGCTCTGAGCTTCCTGTTGAATATGTTATACGATTTTACGCTGGATTTCGGTAAAGTATAGATATATTTATTGATTTACTTTACTGTTGATATATTGAGAAATCCGGATGGGATTGGTGCCCACGGTTTGCTTTTTGTGGCATATGATGAAGTGTATTTTCCGCGTGCAGGTAATGGTAATTCCACGTTAGTAACGAAACTCTGACCAAATTTCGAAAAGTTTTTGTTGGTTCGTGTTTTCGAAGGGGTTTGATTCCGATTTAGGGAGCTAAATCAGGGTTGGGTCCTTTCACAAGCGGCTTGAGAAATCAATGAATAGGAAGTTTGAGCTCTTAATGAAGCAAAGTAGAAGTGGAGGCCAAGCCTACCAAGTGTCAGAAATTTGTGTAGAGCCGGTCACTTGCTTAATATGTGAAATCACGGTGCATGAGACTTTGAGTTGTCCTCATCAAGAGGATTATTCGAAAATTATGGAAGAGTGCAAATGAGTCTCTGATAGTCGCATATCTATACGTCTATTCAGTATTTAATTTATTCCCTATGTTTAGTTTATTGCTATTAATTGAGTGATTTAATTATGTTTATTTTTTTAATAGGATTTGTGGAGAAATAAAGGAAAAGGAAATAAAAGAAGGATTCCTAGCTCAATACGGAGAAAAGAAGGAGTTATGTGCAATTATAGAAGCCTATTCGAATGTGAACTCTAGGAGAGTAATTGGTGGACGTATATAAACCTATTTTAGGTTTTGGAAAGGCTAATCAACATTTTTGGAGAGACAACTTCGAGCAAGGAGAGAGCAAGCCGCAAGGAAATCAACCTGTCCTGTCTTCGACCGGTCGAAGAAATCCTCGACCCGTTGAATTATGGCCGATTAGAATTATTCTTCATCTCGTTTGTTTGTACAAACTCTATAACTTACTTTGATTATTTTATTAAGACCATGAGTAGCGCCGATTAGAATTCTTCTTCATCTCGTTTGTTTGTACAAACTCTATAACTTACTTTGATTATTTTATTAAGACCATGAGTAGCCAAGTACTTTGTTAAGGGGTGGTTTTGAAGCCCCGTACATGAAGTTTAGATAATATATACATTTTGACCTAATTTTGCTTTGTTCTTGGATGAGGTTTCTTTGTTAATTTTACATTGATGATTTTTATCTTGTATGCTTTGAGTGCACACTTAGTATGCATGTTTAGGAATCTAAATCTATGAGAATTTGATGCCTGTTGATTATCTTTGATCTTCCTCAATTTCTCTTTGGTAGAAACAGAGCTTTTCGGTTATAAGAAACCCTAAGTCTAGCAAGGCACTCCCTTAGTGTACTTGTGATGCTTTGTAGATTCTCACACCTTTTCTAGATCATAATGCTTCTCTCTTAGTAAATTCGAGTCCGTGACTTTTGGGTTCTTTGAGAGATAGTCACCGGTGATAAGCGAACCTTCACCAGTGTAATCCTAAGAATTAGGTAATAGTTGTGTTCTAAGTGTAATTGAATCATCCTGAGAACTTTCATCCATTGGCATAGCATTGTTAGGTTGAGTATATATTGTCTAGATGGAGTAACGGTGGTGGAGAACATTTCCCTTAACTCTTTTGTTTATTGATTTTCGTCACTTTTCCAAAGCTGATTTTCTGCATTCATCTGTTTTGTTTAATTTTGATAGCATAGAAAATCAACTCCAAATTTATTGAAATTTTACATGGTATTCCACCACTGTGTCTAGTAGGTCCACTATTATTTTAGTAATTTTTAGTTGAGTCTAGATTAGGTAATTAATTATGTTAGTGTCTATAGGTCGAGTCTGTCAGGAAACTAGTTTTAGTGTTCGTTTGTGTCTTACACTTAGTTTCATCAATCTTCAGCGGGTAATGAGCCTTATTTGCCATACTACTATATTGATAAATATTGCATAATAATAGGGATATCTTTGAGGGTATAAAAAGCCTTACCAAATTTTGGCGCCGTTGCTGGGGATTGATTTATCCTAAGTGTTAAAAAGTGTCTTTTGTTTTCAGTTTTGTTTTAATTTTCTTTTTCCTTTGTGTCTAACGGTGTCTACCTATGTGCAAAAACTCTTGTATGTAGACTAGATGTTTGATGAGTGCTATTTCTCTCATACCTTTGAACTCTGAAATCAAAAGATCAGCAAGACTAAACAGAAAGCAAAAGAGACAAGCAAACACTAGTGGTGGTGTAAGGTGTAAGTTCTGAATCGGGACATAAATAAAACATATTCTTTGATTCGGAAGAAGAGTTCGAAACACCACCAATGGGAGACCAGAAGATGCTTAAGGATGTTTTCCTACCTGATACTTCAGGATTCTCTTCAGCTATTGTATTGCTTGACTTGGGCAATTATTCTGTGCCACCATCGCTACTAGCAGCTCTTCCTCACTTTGGGGGAACATATTTTAAAGATCCACAACATAATCTTTCTGACATTGAGGAGTTATCTAAGACTCAGAAGCTTCAGAGTGTGACTCAGGGAGTGTTGCTGCTTATTTAGTTTTCGTTTTCATTGAAGGAGGGAGCAAAGACTTTGTATAATTCATTGACTCCTCAATCTATTCGCACATGGACCGAGATGAGTGCGTCATTCATGAAGGAATACTACTCTGCACAGCGTACTAAACGATTGAAGAAAGAGATTCATAGCTTTGTGCAGAAAGATGGAGACATGCTTCATGAGGCCTGGGCTCAGTTCAAGGAATTATTGAAGAAGTGCCCACATTATGGTTATGACTTGGAGGACAAGATGACGTTCTTCTATGAAGGGTTGGATCCAGCAAACAAATTGAAGGTTGATTCAGCCAGTGGAGGGATGTTCATGTACCAAACAGGAGAAGAAGACTGGGTCACCATGGAAAGGTTAGTTGAAAATTTAAAGCAATTTCACACTAGAGAGCGCACTACTGTCTCAGATGGAACAACTTCTCGACCCATCAATAATTCTACTCGCCCCGTCAAGAAATAGAGTCAAGACAAGTCAAAGAGGCATTCTGAGAAGGTTCCAGGTGATGAAGATGTGTACCTACCTGTGACAACCCGAACCGAAAATGGAATGTTTATCGACTTGATTTGCGAGTTTCGCGATTAGTTGCGATTTTGTCGTAATTGGTTAATATGGCGGCCTTGTTAACGACTAAATTATCGGACAAGAATTTGATTTGAGATCCTTCACGAAATTTGTAGAGAATTTAATTTCGAGCTCGTGGGAATTTCCGGAGGATTATTTCGAGTTACGAGGAATAAATTATGAATATTTTCAGCCGTTGGATTTTGTCGTATTTATCCGTTTGGGTTCCGATACGTGTACGGTATAAATACGGGCGAATACGTGACGAATTGGGAAACTATCCAAATTGGGAAACTGGGCCGCTGACCCGCGTTGACCACGGGTCAAGGGCGACCCGTTTTGGCCGAATGGTTCTCGCCGTCGAGGAGCTTGATTCCGGCCATGGTTTGTTGAGGTTTCTTCATGGGAAGTGTTGGGCTCGTGCTCCTCTTCCATTTGGTAGGTGGATCGTCTCCTATGGTGGCCGGAGGAGTGAGAATCGATGCGGCAAAGATCATGGTTTTCCGGCGAGGAATCGGTGGCGACAGAGGCGGCGTTTCCGGCGGCGATGGAGCTCGGGGTTTGAGGGGTTTTGTTAGCCTTGGTGAGAGGAAGCTTTTAGAAGTGTTTTCAAGCCTTGCCGTGTCCGGAGGAGGGAGATCAGAGAGGAAGAAATTCCGGCGAGGGTTTGTGTCTTTGAGGTGAGATTTGGACCTTTTCCGGTCAAAATTGGCCTTTACTTTGAACTAGAAAGTTGTTGGAAATGTCGAGATTTTCAAATCCATGTGTAGGTTGAATTTTTCTGGGCCGATGGCATTTTCTGGTGGCAATTTTCCGGCCGAGGTGTTTTTCGATAAGTTTTATGTCGTTTCGCTCGGAATCGCGCACAGATCGCAGTGGTAAGGTTTATATTTTGAATTGAGCATCAGAAATTATAGTGAGGTTTTATGGTGTGATTATTGGATTTTTGACAATTTCGTCAATATTGAATTATATGTTTCCGGGAATGGTTGGTGCTCGAGATGTGGTTCAAGGTTTTGAGTTATGATTTTGAGCAGTGAAATTTATGATTATTCAGGGAATTGTGATCGTTCGTTTGGCGAGGGATTTTCCGCCGGATCACTGGATTAACGCGTATTGCATTATGCATATCTGTGAGTGGACACTTTTATTTACATTGTCGTAGCGAGTTCTTGATTTCCGTATTTATTTACGATACGATGTTGAGATTATTTATTGTTTTTGCAGGTATTGTTTTATATTTTATATGGTGATGGCATTTACTTAGCATCGATGCATTCGCTACTCAGCTGATCATCGGTAGTCCAGATCTAGGGTTGAGAGATTCCCCTGATGTGCCCACTAGGCTTGAGAGATTCGCCTGACCGTCGGGCTTGAGAGATTCGCCTGACACCTCCATTCATTTTTTGAACTCGCTTTGCTTTGTTTTACGATATATATTTGGTGAAAGGCATATGATTATTTTCGTCCACTCACTCTAACGATTTTATTTGCCTTTCCCCTGGGCTTTTCGATTTCCGTGCCCAGTTTGCAGTTCGGATTCTGGTGTCACATGTCATAATCGGAGGCTTAGTGTTCGAGCTATATTTCTTTTATGGTAGGTTCTTAGTTTGGCCTACTATTTGTATACATATACTAGAAGTCGCTCTGAGCACTCTGATATTATACTTTCATACGAATTTTTCCCCGGATTTCTGTAAAGTACAGTTTTACTTATTACTTTACATTACTGTTATGATATTGAGAAATCCGGATGGGATTGGTGCCCACGGTTTGATTTTTATGGCATAGGATGAAGTGTGTTTTCGGGTGCAGGTTAATGGCAATTCCACGTAGTAGCGAAACTCTGCTGAAATTTTATGGTTTTCGAAAGTTCGTGTTTTCAGAAGGGGTTTGATTCCGGTTTAGGAAACTAAATCGGGGTTGGGTCCTTTCAGCTTGGTATCAGAGCATTAGGTTTTAGGTTCTGTAGACTTCTGTAGTCATGTTTACTAAGGATATTTAAGAATGTACAGCATGTCTGGAGCGATGACCTGACTGGCCGGCGGATACTCATCAATGCTCTGGGTGTTGTATGCTTTCAAATATTTGAAGTTCCAAGATTACGTCCTGTTTGTTGTGAACAATGTTTTATTCATTAGGATGCCTCCTTGACGTGCTTTTCGTGTCGGTACGGTTGTGGATCCTATTGAGGATCAGTCGACGCTCGACTTGATAAATGAGTTATGGGTTTAGATAAGCATTTTTGGTTCAGAGATATGTGTTGCATGGTTTTTCCGGTTGTGCGTGTATAGGCGTCTACATGTTGCCTCAGACCAGAGAATTGTGGTAGTTGATGGTGTGCCTGAGTCAGATCATTGTATTTGGTGGGTTGGTATTGTGTGAGTTCCTGTTGCGACTCCATGACCTACATTCAGGGTATTGTTTATACGGTAATGGTTCAATCAGGCTACCTAATAACGGAAATATGGAGTGTTTACCAACCTGAGGTAGGGATGTATCATTCACCTGTTTGTCCCAGTTTGCACGTGTTATGTGGCTTCAGAGGAAGCAATGCACGAGATTCGAGATGAGTTTGAACCTGAGCATTAAGGGGATTTTGACTGTTATGCCTCGAGACAACCGTGAGGAGTTTGATTTGCTGCACTCAAGGCAAGGACATTGAGAAGGAAAGGCATACGCGGTTTCCGACATGTCGGTTTGAGGAAGGTGAACTTAGTCGAGATATTTGATGAGGTTGAGTTCAGGTACCTCGGGATGAGTATCTTCATCAGGTTGTGGCCTTTTCGATTATGTTGAGGGTCATCTGAGTAAGGCAGAAGATCAGTTTGGTGGTGAAGGAGATCACAGAGTAGTGGACTTGTTCCTGTGGCATGAGTCAGGGTGGTCATTGGTGATCCTTCCACACAGCAGGTGTCGCTGTGATTTGTGTCCGAGGGGCACTCTCAGTTGCTATTTTGGTGGCCAAGAGGGTCACGTTACGAGGGAATGTCCTCAGTTAGCTTTTCGGCAGCTCAGAGTTCAGGAGGAGGTCAAGATGCCATTTCTGGAGTTTGACCAACGCAGACTTCTAGACAAGTTAATTAGCAAAGTCCCAATCAACGTGGACGGTTAGTTGGACATGCCAGAGTTCGTGCCACGACCCTGTGTGAGGACAAAGTTTCTTTGAGGTTACCGTTGTTTAACATCCATGGTTGTTATGCCTGCATCTCCACTTCCGGGGTTATGGAGAGTGTTGTATCCATTCGGAGAGGTTGTGAGATCTTTGTTGGAGGTTATGGGTTAGCCGCAGATATGTTATTGCTGGATATCGTCGATTTTGATGTGATTTTGGGTATGGACTTCTTGGTGACACATTGGGCTATGTTCGATTGTCACAAGAAGGAGGTTGCGTTTCGATGAACAGGGTTCCCCGAGATACTGTTTTACGGTGAGATGAATACTTCATTGCCATGCGTGATTTCAACGATGAAGGCCGATCGGATGATGAAAAAGGGTTGTGTTGCTTACTTAGCTCATGTTGTGGATACTACGGCTGCTGTGCCAGACATTGGGGACATTGAGGTTGTTTCCGAGTTTCCATATGTGTTTCCGGAAGAGTTACTGGGTATTCCTCTAGTGCAGAAAATCGATTTTTCCATTGAGTTTTTACCAGGCACTGGACCCATCTCACATGCACCTTATCGTATGGCGCCAGCGGAGTTGAAGAAGCTACAGATTCAACTTCAAGAGTTGCTGGAGAAGGTTTTATACGATCTAGTGTATCACCGTGGGGTGCTCATGTACTGTTTGTGCAAATGTAGGATGGTTCGACGAGGTTGTGCATCGACTACCGGAAGCTGAACCAGGCTTCACAAAAGAACAAGTATCCGTTGTCGCGGATTGACAACTTGTTTGATCAGCTCAATGGAGCTTCAGCCTTTTCGAAGATTGATCTCAGGTCCAGATACCATTAGTTGAGGATCAGAGAGTCAGATGTGGCCAGGACAACTTTCAGATCATGGTACGGGCATTACGAGTTTTTGGTTATGCCGTTTGGGTTGACCAATGCCCCCGCAGCTTTTATGGACTTGATGAACCGGGTGTTCTGACGGTTTCTGAACAAATTTGTGATTGTGTTTGTCGACAACATCCTGATTTACTCCAGGAGTGTGGGCCAGCATAAGATGCATTTGCGAGCTGTATTACGAACTTTGCGAGATAATCAGCTGTTTGCGAAGTTCAGCAAGTGTGAGTTTTGGTTGGTTAGCGTGAAGTTTTTGGATCACGTGATATCAGCTGAGGGAGTCAGCGTGGATCCTGACAAGATTGAAGCCATGTTGAATTGGAGTAGACCTACCACCGTACTAGAGATCAGGAGTTTTTTGGGTTTGGCAGGTTACTATCGGTGCTTTGTGCATGATTTTTCTCGGATAGCCACTCCATTTATCGGATTGACGAAGAAGGCGTCAAGTTCGAGTGGTCTCACGCGAGTGAGGAGAGTTACTTACCCTTGAAGGAAAAGTTGACCACTACACCGGTTCTGACTTTACCTGACGATAGTGGAGAGTTCGTGGGTTATAGCGATGCATCAAAATTGGGACTTGGTTGTGTTTTGATACAGCATGGCAGAGTAGTGGCTTATGGTTCCAGGTAGTGGAAGCTTTATGAAGTTACGTATCCTGTGTGATTTGAGAGTTGTTGTCTTTATGTTAGCATCGAAGAGTTGGAGACACTACTGCTGTGGCGTGTTGCGCAGTGTAGGATGTACACTGATTACTTGAGTTTCATCTACTTGCATATTCAGCCAGATTTGAGTTTGAGGCAGCGTAGGTGTATATGGTTGATTAAAAATTATAGCTGCACATTTAAGTTTATCCGAGAGAGGCTAATGTCGTTGCTGATGCATTCGGTTGGAAATCGGGAGCTTCATTGTTTCATGTGTGTGTGGCCCGAGTTTCCATGTTAGCCGAGTTGTGAGTTACGGGAGCTGAGTTAGAGTGTGATGGTGATGAAGCTCATTGTTTTACGTACGATGTGCACTAGTGGTACGAAGATGTATTAGATACTTCGAGTTTACTACTCGTGATGCAACATAAAGAGGAATATATCAGCTTATGTGAGCAGATGCCACATTTGTTAGCAGGTGATGGCAGAGAGGCAGAAACTCGCTGGGAAGTTACAACCATTGGAGATTTCCGATTGGAAGTTGGAGCTTGTCACTGTGGATTTAGTGATACCAGTTATCGGGTCATTGTGGACCATTTGATAAAATCAGTTCTTTTCCTTGTACTTCCGGAAAAGATTTCAGTGGGCAGATTGTGAAAAGACCCAACCCCGATTTAGCTTCCTAAATCGGAATCAAACCCCTTCGAAAACATGAACCAACAAAAACTTTTCGAAATTTGGGCAGAGTTTCACTACTAACGTAGAATTGCCATTACCTGCACGCGGAAAATACACTCCATCCTATGCCACAAAAAGCAAACCGTGGGCACCAATCCCATCCGGATTTCTCAATATATCAACAGTAAAATAAATCAGTAATATATCTATACTTTACTGAAATCCGGTGTAAAATCGTATAGCATATACAATAGGACGCTCATAGCGACTTCTAATACATAATCATATACGCATACAACAGTAGGTAGAACAATAAACCTACTGGATGAAACAAAGTAGCTCGAGCACTATGCCTCCGACCACGACGTGCGACACCAGAGCCTGAACTGCAAACTGGGCACGGAAACCGAAAAGTCCAGGGGAAAGACAATAAACACGTTAGAGTGAGTGGACAAAAATAAATGTCTTTCACCAAGTAATATATATAATAAAAACATATGCGAGTCGAAAGCATAAATAATCAAATGGTACACAAGGGAGACTCTAACTCCTCACGTGTCCGAGTACACGAGGGAGACTCTAACTCCTCACGTATACGGAGCATGCATAAAATCCCACGGGGTCACTCGTGGACACACCCGTGCTAGTACAGTCCGAATCACGGGATCCCGGACCCACACGTGATTCTAGCCAGAAAGGCCTCAGGTCAAAGGTCTGCCTCCCCCCGGTAAAGACCTCGGGTCAGGAGTCACAGCCTCCCCTGGAATAAAGCCTACCATCGGGGATCAGCCGAGAGGCAAGTGTATCGATACAACAACGTAACCACGACTGTACTCTGTGTAAACCAAATCATAAACATTTCGATGCAAATGCATGAACAGCATATAAGTATATGTATACTCGTATACGTATATCCGTATAAGTATAATCGTATAATCGTAAAACACATGCTCATGTAATCCGAAATCTCATATGCATGCTCAAGTTCATAAAACGTATATCAAGACTCGCAAATAATCCGTGAAAAGAAATGTCCACTCACAGACTAGCGTAACGCGTATCGCGTTAACCCGTGATCCGGCGGAAAGTCCATCGCCAAACGCACGATCACGAACACCTGAATAATCACAATATCCAATTCTCACAAACATAATCCGACAATTCAAATCAAATCACGAGAAACCACCGTTCTCAGAAACCTACGATTCAAAGTCAACGAATCGTCGAAAATCCGTATATACACCTCAATACATCGCTTTACGTTCGAATGCTCAAATCGAGACACGAACCTCCCCACTGCGATCGGGGCGCGATTTCGAGTCAAACGACATGCAACTTGTCGAAAGTCCAAAAAGTCAAACTTTGACCGTTGACCGCAGTTGACCGCCGTCCACGGCGGCGCCACTGTTGACCGGAAAATTTCACGGCGGAGCTTCACCAATTCCACTCAAAATCGTCCACTGAGCAACTTCCATAACTGTACCGAAGTCCAATTCAAACTCTAACTCACCCAATTTCACGAAAAACCGAATTGTTCCACAAATTTCAAATCAAGAATTCTCCTTACACACATAAAATTGAATCTCCAAACTTATAGGGGAGCATCTATGGGATGAGAGCAACAAAGCCCACCCAAAATTTCAGTTCAAATCGTCCAAAATCATAGAACCCGAATTACCTCATTTTTCTTCAAACTTGGCCGGAAAGTTGCACCTCCTCCGGCGTCCCACGCCGTGAAAGGAGGCCAGAGCCGAGACCAGGAGGCCGAGGCGCGCCGGAAGGGACCGGAGCCATGGTCTATGGTGGCCGGACGGAGCACGGCGCCGGCGAGGCCGTGGCCACCGTCGCACCATCCCTCCAAGCTCGCGTTGACCAAGTCAACGCCAGTCAACATTAATTGCCACATTTGACTTTCCTTTTTCAGCAGGTCACTATTTATAGCTTCCCAAAAAGGAAACCCCATAAATACATTTCGCGACAAACTCTAAACTCTCGTAACTTCCGCGTCGTAACTCCGTTTCCGATAATTCTCGCAGCCACAAACTCGTCTCGACGTACTCTTCACTAATCACCCAAAGTCAAACACATCGGCCAAACGGATAAAAAGTCAACTGTTCCGCTCAACATATAATTAAATCAACCAAACAATCAACAATCGGAAAAATTCGTAACTAATTCCTCGTAACTCCAAATCATGCTCCGGAAGTTCCCACGAACTCGAAATTAAATTCTGAACAACTTCCGTGAAGAAGCCGAGACCAAATTCTCATCCGGTAATTTAGTCGCGAACAAACCCACTATTTAAATCCGTTTCCATCGAAACTTCAAATATTCATAACTAATTCCTCGGTCGTCCAAATAACGATCCGGAACCGCCCACGAACTCATAATCACATGTAGAACGACTCTCGAGAAGAAGCTCCAATTCTTGGCCAATAATTTAGTCGTTAAGAATCCCTGGCGGTTCAAACCTTATCGTCAATCTGCGGCTACGCAGTAACTCATATATACAGCTGATCATACTGCTAATTCTGGTCCGGGTCGTCACAAATCCACCCCCCTTAGAAAAATTTCGACCTCGAAATTTCTAAGTCTGCGTACTACAAGGTAGGAGCACTGCCTCTGCATACTACTCAACTCACCAACGGCAATCTCAACTGAACAACTCTGATCACAAACTCCACAATAGGAGATAATTCCGTGCTGGAATCCCTGTACCCTCAATCATGAATCTGTACTGGCTCCACACAATAGCCAAGTGTTCCTGCATAAGGAACAGACAGGGTACACCACACACAACAAACCTGAAACACAATTCCGCCACACGGAACCCAACACACATAAAAGCCAACACTGTAGGCGATGCCGAACTATACGGCACAATACCAACTCGCCTATGATCACATATGGATCAAAACAATGTGGCCAAACACAATTCAGTCCACACATATTAACACAACTCACACACTCATAACAACATAGCTCAAACATCGAACTCGGGCAATAATCAATCCATTTCCTCTATTCTGACAGTCTGTGGTAGCAGCTTCCACAAAATCAGAATCAAACATCAACCCAAACTCAGTCAAACTCACTCCAACACAGTGGAGTACAATAACATCCCTCAAAATGACATCACGCAATGTCAATATCACAGTGGTCAACAAACCGGTACTGCATGCAATCTCGAACAGCGAAACTGCTGGTCCCAAATCCTCCGGAACCGCAATACCGAGGTCCACAATATGCCCTCCAAAGTCTAAATGGTCCTCAAAGATCGCTCACCAATCTGAGGACAAGGACCGGTACTAACTCGTAATCTGGTCCCCAATGCTCGCTGAAAAGCTTGCCAACACACAGTCGCAGCTGATAATCTCGATCAGCGAACTGGGACACAGGTACATCATATAGATGAACAACCTCCATCAAACACAGCTATACCAGCCTGCCACTGAAATCGTCTCCGAAAGTACAAGGAAACGTACTGAATTCATCAAATGGTCCACAAAGGCCCGACAACTGGTATCACAACCAAAGTGTACACATACACACACAATCACAGCAGCAACCGTCACGTCTAACCGGAAATCTCAAATGGCTAATACATCTCGGCAAGTCTCTGCCTCCTAGCCATTGCCAGTCGACGAATGTGGCATCAGCACACACAAGCTGCGCTCGCACAAGCTGCTATATCGTTCTTCATGTTGTGTCACGAGTAGTAACTCGAAATATCAGACACATCTCTGTACCATTAGCGTCAAATGCGCGCAAAACCACGAGCCTCAACACCATCATACTCAAACTCAGCTCTTGTAGCCCATAACTCGGCTAACACGAAAACTCAAGCCACACGTACACACATGCAATACTAAAACTCCTGACTCTCAACTGAATGCATCAGCATCAACATCATCCCAAACAGATGGTCAAAGTACAATCTCTAGCCTTTCTCGAGCAACTCAAAGGTGCAGCCATAGTCGTCAGTCGACTCCATCTATCGACACTGCCTCAATCTCAAATCTGGCCGAAAATGCAAGTGGATAAAACTCAGTGGTCAGTGTACACCCTACACCATGTTGCACGCCATAGCAATAGTATCTCCAACTCTCTGGTGCTAACACAAGGGCAGCTACACCCAAATCATACATAGGATATGTAGCTATACAAAGTTCTACTGCCTGGAATCATGAGCCACCGCTCTGCTACACAGCATCAATACACAACCAAATCCAATCCTCGATGCATCGCCATAACCCACGAACTCATCACGATCGTCAGGTAAGGTCAAAACCGAAACAACAGTCAACCATCCCGCAAGAGTAAGTAACTCTTCTCGCGTGCATCGAACCACTTGAACTTACCGCCTTTTTAGTCAATCCAGAAAGTAGAGTGGCAATCCCGAAAAAATCCTACACAAGCCGTCGGTAATAGCCTGCCAAACTTAAGAGACTCCCGATCTCTGGTACAATGGTAGGGCAAACTCCGAATCATCACGGCTTCAATCTGGTCAGGATCTACGCCAACTTCCTCGGACAACATCACGTGACCAAAATCTCCACGCTAATCAGCCAAAACTCACACTGGCTAAACTTCATAACACAAGATCGTCTCGCGAAGTCCGCAAAACCGCTTGCAACTGCTTCAGGTGCTGGTCCACACTCTCGGAGTACATCAGGACATTGCCAACGAACATGACCGCAACTCGTCCAGAAACTGTCTGAACACATGGTCTATCAAGTCCACACGATCTACGGGGCATTGGTCAACCAATGGCGTGACCAAGAACTCCTGATATCCGCACCGAGATCTGAAAGTTAACATAGTCACGTCTGACTCATGGATCCACAACTGATGGTATCCGGATCCGAAATCAATCTTCGACAAGTCTGAAGCTCTCACAAGCTGATCAAACCAATCGTCAATCCGAAGCGAAGGATACTCACTCTCCTCTGAAGCGAATCAGGCTTCCGGTAGTCAACGCACCACCACGTCGAACTGTCCATCCTCCGTACACACAATGCAAGAGCACACCACGCAAATACGCGGGGTCGCATGAAATCTCCTGAAACCTCCTCCAGCAACTCCTGGAGTCGAAACTGTAGCTCTATCAGCTCCGCTGGCTCCAAATGACAAGATGCCGATAAAATGAGTCCAGCGCCTGATACAAGCTCAATGGTGTAGTCGATCTCCCGAACTAGAGGAACACCTGGTAACTCCTCCAAAACACACCTGGAAACTCGGGAATCACCTCAATGTCACCAATGTCAGGTACAGCAACCATAGTATCCACAACATGTGCTAAGCAAACAACATAACTCGTCTTCACCATCCGCTCGACCATCACCGCGAAACAGTATCTCGGGGAAATCTGGTCGTCGAAACACAACCTCCTTCTCGAGGTACTCAAATACAGCCAAATGCGTCGCCAAGAGGTCCATACTCATGGTCACATTAAAACCACGATTTCCAGCTATAGTAGATCCGCGGCTAAGCCATATCCTCCAACAAGGATCTCATAACCTCCGGATGGATGCAACACTCTCCAAAACGTCGGAAGTGGAGATGAAGGTACAATAGCCATGGATATCAAACAACAGTAACCTTGGAGAAAAGTCTGTCCTCAACAAGGTCGTGGCACGAACTCCAACATGCCCAACTAGCCGCCCACGTCAATAACGACATTGCTGAATAACTCATCAAAAGAGTACATCGGTCAGATTGCAGGAACAACATGTGTATCTCCTCGTAAACTCTGAGCTACCAAACCGCTACAACAGCTGGCTGAGGGCGCTCCCTCGTAACGTGACCCTCCTGGCCACCGAAACAGCAACTGAAAGTGCTCCACAACACACGTCACCGCAACACCTGCTGCGTGAAAGGATCACCAACGATCACTCGAACTCATGCCACAGGAGCAAGTCCGCTACACCGAGATCTCCGCCATCGCCAAACGGATCCTGATCTGAAGGCCCTCAACAATATCGAAGAGACCATAACCTGATGAAGTCACTGATCCCAAGGTGTCGGAACTCAACCTCATCAAAATCTCGACTAATCCACTTTCCTCAAACCATCACATCGGAAACCGCGTACACATCTTTCCCTCACAATAACCTCGCCGCTGAGTGCAACACACTAAGCTCCTTACGGATATCGCAAGGCACATCAATCAGACTCTCTCTGATACTCAGGTTCAACTCATCTCGAACCTCGTGCAAACAGGAACAAACATCTGAACAATGCATCTCTGCCTCAGGTGGGTAAACACTACACATTCGAATGCTGGGTAGCCTGATAACACCATTACCATATACACAATACCCTGAATGTAGGCCGTGGAGTCGCAACCGGAACTCACACAATACTAGCCCACAAAATACAATAATCTGACTCAGGCAAACATCACTGCCACAAATCTCAACTCTGAGGCAACAAGTAGACGCTCATATACAAATCCCCAGGTAAACCGTGCCACACAAATCTCTGATACCAAGCTGAAAAGACCCAACCCCGATTTAGCTTCCTAAATCGGAATCAAACCCCTTCGAAAACACGAACCAACAAAAACTTTTCGAAATTTGGGCAGAGTTTCACTACTAACGTAGAATTGCCATTACCTGCACGCGGAAAATACACTCCATCCTATGCCACAAAAAGCAAACCGTGGGCACCAATCCCATCCGGATTTCTCAATATATCAACAGTAAAATAAATCAGTAAATATATCTATACTTTACTGAAATCCGGTGTAAAATCGTATAGCATATACAATAGGACGCTCAGAGCGACTTCTTATACATAATCATATACGCATACCACAGTACGTAGAACAATAAACCTACTGGATGAAACAAAGTAGCTCGAGCACTATGCCTCCGACCACGACGTGCGACACCAGAGCCTGAACTGCAAACTGGGCACGGAAACCGAAAAGCCCAGGGGAAAGACAATAAACACGTTAGAGTGAGTGGACAAAAATAAATGTCTTTCACCAAGTAATATATATAATAAAAACATATGCGAGTCGAAAGCATAAATAATCAAATGGTTCACAAGGGAGACTCTAACTCCTCACGTGTCCGAGTACACGAGGGAGACTCTAACTCCTCACGTATACGGAGCATGCATAAAATCCCACGGGGTCACTCGTGGACACACCCGTGCTAGTACAGTCCGAATCACGGGATCCCGGACCCACACGTGATTCTAGCCAGAAAGGCCTCAGGTCAAAGGTCTGCCTCCCCCCGGTAAAGACCTCGGGTTAGGAGTCACAGCCTCCCCTGGAATAAAGCCTACCATCGGGGATCAGCCGAGAGGCAAGTGTATCGATACAACAACGTAACCACGACTGTACTCTGTGTAAACCAAATCATAAACATTTCGATGCAAATGCATGAACAGCATATAAGTATATGTATACTCGTATACGTATATCCGTATAAGTATAATCGTATAATCGTAAAACACATGCTCATGTAATCCAAAATCTCATATGCATGCTCAAGTTCATAAAACGTATATCAAGACTCGCAAATAATCCGTGAAAAGAAATGTCCACTCACAGACTAGCATAACGCGTATCGCGTTAACCCGTGATCCGGCGGAAAGTCCATCGCCAAACGCACGATAACGAACACCTGAATAATCACAATATCCAATTCTCACAAACATAATCCGACAATTCAAATCAAATCACGAGAAACCACCGTTCTCGGAAACCTACGATTCAAAGTCAACGAATCGTCGAAAATCCGTATATACACCTCAATACCTCGCTTTACGTTCGAATGCTCAAATCGAGAAACGAACCTCCCCACTGCGATCGGGGCACGATTTCGAGTCAAACGACATGCAACTTGTCGAAAGTCCAAAAAGTCAAACTTTGACCGTTGACCGCCGTTGACCGCCGTCCACGGCGGCGCCACTGTTGACCGGAAAATTTCACGGTGGAGCTTTACCAATTCCACTCAAAATCGTCCACTGAGCAACTTCAATAACTGCACCGAAGTCCAATTCAAACTCTAACTCACCCAATTTCACGAAAAACCAAATTGTTCCACAAATTTCAAATCAAGAATTCTCCTTACACACATCAAATTGAATCTCCAAACTTATAGGGGAGCATCTATGGGATGAGAGCAACAAAGCCCACCAAAAATTTCAGTTCAAATCGTCCAAAATCATAGAACCCGAATTACCTCATTTTTCTTCAAACTTGGCCGGAAAGTTGCACCTCCTCCGGCGTCCCACGCCGTGAAAGGAGGCCGGAGCCGAGACCAGGAGGCCGAGGCGCGCTGGAAGGGACCGGAGCCATTGGTCTATGGTGGCCGGACGGAGCACGGCGCTGGCGAGGCCGTGGCCACCGTCGCACCATCCCTCCAATCTCGCGTTGACCAAGTCAACGCCAGTCAACATTAATTGCCACATTTGACTTTCCTTTTTCAGCAAGTCACTATTTATAGCTTCCCAAAAAGGAAACCCCATAAATACATTTCGCGACAAACTCTAAACTCTCGTAACTTCCGCGTCGTAACTCCGGTTCCGATAATTCTCGCAGCCACAAACTCGTCTCGACGTACTCTTCACTAATCACCCAAAGTCAAACACATCGGCCAAACGGATAAAAAGTCAACTGTTCCGCTCAACATATAATTAAATCAACCAAACAATCAACAATCAGCAAAATTCGCAACTAATTCCTCGTAACTCCAAATCATGCTCCGGAAGTTCCCACGAACTCGAAATTAAATTCCGAACAACTTCCGTGAAGAAGCCGAGACCAAATTCTTGTCCGGTAATTTAGTCGCGAACAAACCCGCCATTTGAATCCGTTTCCATCGAAACTTCAAATATTCATAACTAATTCCTCGGTCGTCCAAATAACGATCCGGAACCGCCCACGAACTCATAATCACATGTAGAACGACTCTCGAGAAGAGATCCAGCTCCAATTCTTGGCCAATAATTTAGTCGTTAAGAATCCCTGGCGGTTCAAACCTTATCGTCAATCTGCGGCTACGCAGTAACTCATATATACAGCTGATCATACTGCTAATTCTGGTCCGGGTCGTCACAGATTGGCAGAGCGATATTTGGTAGAGATTGTTCATTTTCATAGTGTGCCTGTGTCCCAGATTGCTGATTGAGATCATCAGTTACAACAGAGTGTTGGCAAACATTGCAGTGAGCATTGGAGACCAGATTACAGTTTAGTACAGTTTCTTATCCTCAGATTGGTGGGCAATCTTTGAGGACTATTCAGTCTTTGGAGGGCATGTTGTGGTCTTGTGTATTGCAGTTCCGAGGGATTTGGGACTAGCAGTTTCATTTGTTCGAGATTGCTTGCAGTACCAGTTTGTAGACCAGTATGATTATGATATTGTATGAAGTCGTTTATGAGAAATAGTGTTGCACTCCATTGTGTTGGAGCGAGTTAGAAATGAGCTGGCGTTTGAAATGATCTAGTGGAATATGCTATTGTAGACCTTCAGATTAGCAGAGATAGGTTGATAATTGCTCGAGTTCAACAGTTAAGTTATGTTGATGTGAGTAGGATGAGTTATGAATTTGCCACGTTATTTTGGTTCGTATATGATCATTGGGCGAGTTAGTGTTGTGCCGTATAGTTTGGCATTGCCTATAGCGTTGGCCTTTGTGTTTGTTGTATTCCATGTTGTGGAACTACATTTCAGATTTATTGCATGTTTTGTACCCTATCAGTTCCTTATACAGGAAGATTTGGCATTTGTGGAGGAGCCAATTCAGATTCGGGATTTGAGGGTACAAGGATTACAACGCAGAAATATTTCTTACGTGAAAATCTGATGGCAGAGTCATTCAGTTGAAGTTGCCACTTGGGAGTTGAGCAGTATGCAGAGGCAGTATCCCTATTTTTCAGTTGGCAGACTTGGAAATTTCGAGGTCAAAATTTTTGTAAGGGGGGTAGATTTGTGACAACCCGAACCAAAAATGAAATGTTTATTGACTTGATTTGCGAGTTTCGCGATTAGTCGCGATTTTGTCGTAATTGGTTAATATGGCGGCCTTGTTAACGACTAAATTATCGGGCATGAATTTGATTTGAGATCATTCACGAAAGTTGTAGAGAATTTAATTTCGAGCTCGTGGGAACTTCCGGAGGATTATTTCGAGTTACGAGGAATAAATTATGAATATTTTCGGCCGTTGGATTTTGTCGTATTTATCCGTTTAGGTTCTGATACGTGTACGGTATAAATACGGGCGAATACGTGACGAATTGGGAAACTTTCCAAATTGGGAAACTGGGCCATTGACCCGCGTTGACCATGGGTCAAGGGCGACCTGTTTTGGCCGAATGGTTCTCGCCGTCGAGGAGCTTGATTCCGGCCACGGTTGGCAGAGGTTTCTTCATGGGAAGTGTTGGGCTTGTGCTCCTCTATATATGGGAATTATTTCGACGACTGAGGAATATAATACGAATATTTGAAATTACTCGAATTTCGTCGAGTTTATCCGTTCGTTTTGAGTTATCCGAATCGTGATTGTGATCCATTTTGGACCGTCGATCGTCCCGAGTCGCGAGTATAAATATTAGATATAGTCGAAAAATTGTCGAAAAAGCACTGTTGGAAGTTTGACTGACGTTGACTATTTCTGGAGCGTTGACCCGCGTTGACCAAGGAGGAAAATTTCACCCCCGCTAGACTCGCCGGCGACCTTCCGTTTTCGGCCACCTCGGGCTCCGATTTGGGTATGAAATGATTCCTCTCTTGATTTACAGTTGTTTAGAACTTGGAATTTTGGAAATCGGTTTTGATTTTAGGGAGAACGAAGAGTTTGAACTTTGGGTTTTCCAGCCGGAATTGGCCTCGTTTGGGGGCGGCACTCCAGTGGCTTTCCGGTGAGGATTTTTGGTGGAATCAGTTGGGTTTTGGCTTGCGATGAATTTCCATTTGGTTTGGAGGGACAGGGTGGCGTGACGGCGCCGGAATCGGCCGGGAAAGTTTTTCGGCCAGTTGTGTTTTTGTGGCTTTCGAGCTGTTTTCCGGCGAGTGGGGCTGGAATTGAAGGTTGAATCAGTTGGAAAAGTTGTTGGGCTCGATGAGGAGAACATTGTGGGAGCTTGGCTGCCAGAAAATCTCTCCGGTTGACAGCGCACCGCCGCCTCAATGGCGGAACTCCGGTGACCCGTTGACTTTGTAGAATTTGATGATTTTTATGTCGTTTTGCTCGTATTCGCGCCCCGATCATCGCCTTGAGGTTTCGAGTTGATTTGGAAGCCGATTTTTTAGTCGAGGGTTTGTGTGGAGATTTCAGGAATTTCGTCGATTATTTTGTACCGAGTTATATGTTTCTGGGAACGGTTGGTTTCAGAGGTGTGGTACAGTGTGATGAACTATGATTTTGATCAGTTATATTTTATGATTATTCAGGGGATCGAGATCGTATGTTGGGCGAGGGATCTTCCGCCAGATCTCGTGATTAGTGCGAGTGCGCGCTGTGCTCACCTGTGAGTGGACTTTTCTATTTTCACTGTTGTTGCGAGTTCGTGATTTCCGTATTTATTTATATACGATGTTGAGATTATTTATTGCTTTTGGAGGTATTATTTTATATTTTATATGGTGATGGCATTACTTGCATCGATGCTTTGGCTACTCGGCTGATCACCGGTAATAAGACCCAGAGTTGAGAGATTCCTCTAGGCAGGGTTGATAGATTCTCCTGTTATGCAGCTAGGCTTGAGAGATTTGCCTAGCCTATCACCGTCGGGCTTGAGAGATTCGCCTGACCGTCGGGTTTGAGAGATTCGCCTAACCGTCGGACTTGAGAGATTCGCCTGGCACCTCCATATATTTTCCGAACTCGCTTTGCATTGTTTTATGTATATGTAAATAGTGAAAGGCATATGTTTATTTTTGTCCACTCACTCTAACGATTTTATTGCCTTTCCCCTGGGCTTTTCGGTTTCCGTGCCCAGTTTGCAGTTCGGATTCTTTTTTAGTAGGTTTCTTGTTTTGCCTGCAGTTTTATATTTTGTATATATACATTAGAGGTCGCTCTGATACACTACTGATATACTTTTATATGTTTTTCCCCGAATTTCTGTAAAGTACAGTTTTGATTACTGTTTTACTTAATATTATGATATTGAGAAATCCGGATGGGATTGGTGCCCACGGTTTGGCTTTTGTGGCATAGGATGAAGTGTGTCTTCGGGTGCAGGTTAATGGCAATTCCGCGTTAGTAACTAAACTCTGCCGAAATTTTCATGGTTTTTGCAAGTTTGTCTTTTCAGAAGGGGTTTGATTCCGATTAAGGAAACTAAATCGGGGTTGGGTCCTTTCACCCACCTGGCCACACCGATAACAAACTGAAGTCCCAAATTGACACTTTCTGAGATGGCCTTTGTGACATCTATTGCATAGAGAAAATCTTTGGGTGCGGATGGAGTAAATCGAGACCTATTAGAACTGGCCCCAGAGCTCAATATCTGTGGTCGACTCTGCCTCCATCAAGAATAACAACTCAGACGATGTGCGCTAGAGGTCTGAGATCCCTCACCAGAAGATGATGTGGAACCATATGCACTGGAGCCTCCCTTTTTAAAGGACCCTGGATGGCCCCACCATCCTCGAATCGTCGAATCTGGTCCCGCTTAGATAGAAGCATATCTCCGCATCTCACAACAACACTGACAAACTCATCAAAATCAGTGCGTGACACACCTGACATGTATGGGACAATCTTAGGATGCAAACCCTGCTTAAATCTCCAACATCTCTACTTCACTAACCTAACAAAATTTGGTGCAAATCGGGATAAGCGAGTGAAACGGTCCTGATACTCTATCACAGTTAAGTCTCCTTGTTGAAGATTCATAAACTCCTCATATTTCCTCTGTTCTGTAGCTTCACTAAAGAAGCGACTCATGAACAAATTCCTAAACTCTGCCCACAGGGTGGTGGTTTCATTCTTCTTAGTGCTCTCACACAAACTGTAAGCATGGTATTACAGCAGACCTACAACTAACTCTGTTCTCTACTCATGGGTCAATTGGGGGCATAGGCAGTCGCATACTCGACCAATCTTTATAAGCCATTTCCCACAAGCCTCAGAGTCATGAGATCCTGCGAATGGAACTGCTCCTGCCTTTTTGGCTCTAATAACTAAATCCTCATGTTCCTCATGTGGCGTTGGCATTATGCGTGTAATTAATTCATGCATTTGTTGGGCCAAAGATTGTACCTCATCCTGTTGAGCTCGTTGCCGAGGCTTAATGACGTACGAGTCCATGAAAAAATTTAGACCACTGAAAGAGACCAAGAGAAAATGGCTCAACTAAGAAACTCTAGACACTTAACAATGCACAACACTTGGAGCTGTGATGGGGATCCGCTGGCCGGTAAGGCCATCCTCCCGGGAGTGTGGTACTCTATCAAATGCATGTACTGACATGACCAAAGAGTCTACATAATCTGTGACCTAATGCTCTAATACCAAACTGAAAGGACCCAATCCTAGTTTAGATAGTAAACTAGAATTAAGTTCTAGTGACTAACTATACTTTGAGAAATTCTATGAAAATTTTGACATAACTCCCCTTGAAAACTGAACAACTCAAAAACCTACAAGAAGAGAACACTTCTAAACCAAATTCTCAAAAACAAACCATGGACCACCGATTGTCCATCTGGATTTGCCAACAAATGTCATAAACTAAAACCAGAAACTCAACTCAGGAATTTAAAACATATTTACAATGTGCCGGTTCTGAATACAAAGTAGAGTAAGCTCGACTACTACTCGAGTAACTAAAAACAACATAATCAACTGATATTCAGAGCGACTTCTATAAGCGTATAATATAAAAATATAGTCTGACAATGGATTGGATCCTACTGAAAGAAGAGCTGACAGGTGGACTCAAAGCCTTTGACGACACCACACAAACTCAGGATTTACACTGCAGCGTAGGCAACAAAATCCGAAAGGCCCAAGGCATTAAAATATAAAACGTTAGAGTGAGTGGGAAAAAATAACATAATCACCGTAAAACAATAAAACTGTAATATCATGCCCTTCCGCTGATTTCAGTGAAATAATGCGAGTTCAAATCTAATAAACTAAAATACAATGGAGTTGGTCATTCAGAGTGTTTGTCCTAACTAAGAACGACTGTATGTATGAAAAGTAAGGTGATGAGATCGTCTAGGGTGTTTGTTTTAACTCAAGACAATCTGGGTCGGGCATGGTGTTTGTTCTAATCTGGTCCGACTAGCTATTTAGTGATCCACCGAATAGCTAGACTAAATATATTAGGGCTGGGATATTGAAACCAAAAACAAAACAAAAAAACCGCGACAAAACAAAATTGAACCCGATACAAACCGAACTGGAAAAAATCAAAACTGGAAAAAGCCGAAACATTTGGTTCCATTTTGGTTTTTGATTTATAAAAAATGAACCGAACCGAAAAATCTAAGTAGGTAACAAACCAACATCATTTTGTGTATTTTATAATATATTATATAAATATATGCAAACTCAAAACCTTAAACTCCTAAAATTCTTACTTATTTATGCACAATCCTTATCAAATTCTCTCATAAAACGAATAAAAATGTTTGGCGATATAATAAAAGGTTTTTAGAGACAACTTTTTAGTTATTTTTTTTTAAATTAGTTTTTATACATCATATAAAAAAATGAAAGAATTCGAAATAATCCGGAAAAAAATCCGAACCAAACCGAATGGAATAATCGCGGTTTTTACTAAAAAATGAAAAACCAAACCGAACCAAATATTACGGTTTGGTTTGGTCCGATCCCACCCCTAAAATAAACCATCATAAAGGAAACTTCCAAATAAATGCTATGAAAATATACCGTAAAGCGTAATGCATAAAAACTTGAACTCGCTATTGACTATGAAAATATAGGTCCACTCACAAGTCTGCGACTACTGCTGGGGTCTAGCGGAATTCCCTTCACTGCTGGGGTCGCGATCATGATGTCCAGTAAATATGGATCATACCATATCAGAATATGTGTAAAACTATGAAAATAGACCCTAAAACTAACCCCGAAAATTCCGTTGAAGAATCCCACAAACTGCCTCGCCGGAGCTCTACCGTGGGCAGCGGCGCGTGGGTCACACGTGCTTCTGATGGACTTTCTCCAATGGGGCCATTCGACCACTTGTTGAAAAGCTCTCAAGGAGCCCTACCACTTTCATAACTGGATCGAGGCCTAATTCAACAGTGTTTGACTGAAATTTATCTAAACAGGACGAAAAACTTATTTCCAGCGACCGTCACCAACAACGGCGATTGACCCCTCAAAACACTCATCTCCTCAAGCCTAACTGAACCCCTAAGCCTACGCGCCCCAACTCAACCTCAGTGGCCGAAATTGCCCTCGAAAGCCAAGACTCAGAATCTGCCGGAAAACTTCGTGGCGTCAAAGTTTCTCTGTAGAGTTTCGTCGAACCACGCAACCTACCCATTTAGACTCAGGAGGGGGCAAGCTTCAATACCCCCCAACCCATGACCCCCAATACTCGCCGGAGCACTGCCATCGACTGCGGCGACTCCCACGGGGTATACCTAATTCGGATGACCCTAAAACCTGCATAAATCCCAAAAAAATTCACACCAAACAATAAAGGAAGCAAGGAGCTTCGTTTCCCAACCTGTTTCGTCACCAGAGGTGGCCGAAAACGACGATTCAGGTTCGGTCAATTATTTCGGGTCGGCAGAGGAGGAAACGGGTGAGCCGGTGATGTATTTCTGATTTTCTAAAACAAAAATTCAAAAAAACACCTATTTATACCTTTGAGAAGATGTCAAGATAAACGGTCCAAAATCGATCTGATCAAGATCCAACGGTTGCGATTAAACCGACCTAAAACCAATTCCTTTTCATATTTTCTCCTACCGACTTCCAATAATCACTAAAAATAGGTCGCTTATCCAAAAAATTCCTTGAAAATTCCTACGAGCTCGAAATTAAATATCCTACAACTTTCATGAAGAAAGTCAAATCAAATTCTTATACAATAAAAAATTCGTTAATAATCTCGGTAGTTCAACTAATTCGCAATAAAACTTAATATGATATGATAAGTGTGTAATTTCGGTTGGGGCCTTAACAATCTACCCCCCTTACAAAAATTTTGTCCTCAAAATATACATACCTGCTAGAAAAGATGAGGGTACTACTCCCTCATGTGCTGCTCTGGTTCCTAGGTGGCTTCTTCCACTGCATGAATCCTCCACAATACTTTCACTAAAAGAATGATCTTGTTCTAGAGAACCTGCTTGACAAGACCCGTCTCAGATTACAGTAATAATCTAGGATAAGTCTTGTGGGACCTGTACTACGGTCTCTAGCACCGCCTGATCGATACCAGCTACCTTAGCACGAGTAACTCTAAACTTCAACTGAGCACCAACACAGAGAAAACAAAAGATATGGACTATCATGCCTCACACCTGGTATAGCTATACCACCACCATAAGACACCCTTAACATAACGAAAACCTCTTGAATTATAGTTGAGCTTTTAATGAGCCAAGAGCTAGATTAAGAATTAGGCTTAGGTTTTGTACTACTACTACTACTACTACTACTACTACTACTACTACTACTACTGGCTGTGATTCTGTGCAGAAACAACTAGATGTGAGCTGTATATTTAGCCCTAATACTAGATCAATGTTACCAAATAGATGTGAGCTGTATATTTAGTCCTAATTCTAGATCAATTTTACCAAAATTCAAATGTGGAATTGCTTTCTAGTAGAATAGATTAGAAATATTTGTAGGGGAACAACTAGAAGCTTCCATTAGTAAGAAGAAAGTTGTACGATGAACACAAAACTAACCACCCATATGTGCAGTAGTGGTAGTACTACTAACTCAATACTTAATTGCCTCAAAAACAAATTTATCTAGTACTACTAACACAAATTAATGCTTCTATTTTAAAGCACTAAGCAAAATGATTCACAACATATCAATATATGAAATTGTCAATATTAAAAACCCAATCCAAGAAATCCATTCAAGTTCATCAACTAATCCAAGCCAGCAACCTAGAAATATCATATTTGAAAACCATAGAATGAGATACACAAAACAAACCCGTCCAAAATTGAGATTGAAAACAATAGATTGCAACTATAAAAATCCTACATTACATAATAGAGGGGGAGCCTAGCATGGAGAACAAACCTGGAGATCGACGATCAATGGAGATGAAATGGCGTGTTTTGGTCGTCGTCCGCGTTGGGTCTGTCGAAGATTTCAGGAATTCAAAATAACGTCTAAGTAGGTGGGATCTCAAGATCCCGTTTGTTAAGAATAAAGCTCGAGCAAAATCCTTCTCGAAATCCTGCGATTTCTAGATTCTATTCAATTTTTAAGCCAAACGCAGGATTTGCTGTGACAACCCGGAACAGAATCAGTAGAGTAATCGGCTTAATTCATGAGTTAGCGCATAATCGCAGTTTTTCGATAATTGTGTGGTTTGCCGGTTTTGATTACAACTTAATTATCGGCCGAGAATTTGAGTTGAGTCTCTTCTCGAGAGTTGTTGTACACATGATTTCGAGTTCATGGGGGTTCTGGATGATTATTTCGACGACCGAGGAATATAATATGATTATTTGAAGTTTCAGAATCTCGTCGAGTTTATCCGTTCGTATCGAGTTTATCCGAATCGTAATGGTTAACCGTTTCGGACCGTTGATCATCCCGAGATGCGAGTATAAATATCGGAAATAGTCAAAAATTATTGAAAATCACTATTCGGGAAGTTTGACCGTCGTTTGACCTTGGGTTGACCGTTGACTTTCATTGACCGGAGTCCACCGCCGCTGTGTCGAACTGCCACCATCGGAGCTTCTGATTCCGGCCACCTTAGACCTTGAGACTGGTATGGTTAGCTTTCTCTCTTCATTTCCTATGGATTGGAACTTGATTTCACTTGAATTGATGCTGATTTGAGTTAGAACGAACTTGGAGAAAATTGGGATATTTGCCGGATTCGGGTTGGGTGTTCCGGCGATGTTTGAGGTCGGGTGTTTGGGGGGAAAGCTTCCCCTCAACCTCTAGATACTTTGGGTAGAAGGAATTGTTGGGTGGTTGCCGTTTTGAAGCTCGCCGGAAAGTTACCGGAATCCATGGATTCCGTGACTTTCGAGGCATTTTCCGGCCACTGTGGTGGTTGGATGGAGGTGGTCCTTTGAGAGAAGTTGTTGGGCTTGGGGAGATGAGCATTTCTGGAATGTTTGGTCGTGATTGGACACCGCTGCCGCCGTCAGTGGTCCGCGGTGGTGCTCCGGCGAGGTCCAATTTTTTGAGGTTTTTATGTGTTTTTGACTCGTGTTCGCACTCCGAACGCAGTCGTGAAGTTTTCGAGTTGATTTGGGTGCCGGATTTTTTTGTCAAGGGTTTATACGGAGAGTTTTGAGAATTTCGTCGATTATTTTGTACCACGATATATGTTTCCGGGAACGGTTGGTTTCCGAGGTTTATTCAGTGTGGTGTGCTATGATTTTGATCAGTTATATTTTATAATTATTCAGGGGATCGAGATCGTGCTTCGGGCGAGGGATCTTCCGCCGGACCACGTGATTAGCGTGAGTGTGCGCTTTGCTCACCTGTGAGTGGACTTTTCTATTTTCACTGTCGTTGTGAGTTCGTGATTTTTCGTATTTATTTATATACGATGTTGAGATTATTTATTATTTTCGGAGGTATTATTTTATATTTTTATGGTGATGGCATACTTGCATCGATGTTTCGGCTACTCGGCTGATCACCGGTAGTCTGACCAGAGTTGAGAGATTCCTCTAGACCAGAGTTGAGAGATTCCTCTGGCCAGGGTTGAGAGATTCCCCAGTTATGCCACTGGGGTTGAGAGATTCCCCTGGCCTATCACCGCTGGGCTTGAGCGATTTGCCTGACCGTCGGGTTTGAGAGATTCGCCTGACACCTCCATATATATTTTCCGAACTTGCTATACTTGTTTATTGTTTATGAAATTGGTGAAAGGCATATGTTTATTTTCGTCCACTCACTCTAACGTTTTATTGCCTTTCCCCTGGGCTTTTCGGTTTCCGTGCCCAATTTGCAGTTCGAATTCTGGTGTTTCACATCGCAGTCGGAGGCTAGTTGTTCGAGCTACCTGTGTTTTCCAGTAGGTTTCTTGTTTCGCCTACTGTTGTATATTTTGTATATGTATACACTAGAGGTCGCTCTGATACGATACTGATACTTGTTTTATGTGGCTTTTCCCCGAATTTTCTATATTATACAGTTATGTGTACTGTTTATTGCTATTGTTATGATATTGAGAAATCCAAATGGGATTGGTGCCCACGGTTTGGCTTTTGTGGCATAGGATGAAGTGTTATTTTCCGGGTGCAGGGAACGACAATTTCGCGTTAGTAGCGTTACTCTGCTGAAATTTTTATGGTTTTTGTTGGTTCGTGTTTTCAGAAGGGGTTTGATTCCGATTTAGGAAACTAAATCGGGGTTGGGTCCTTTCATCTTGGTATCAGAGCATTAGGTTGTCAGATTCTGTAGACTCTTGTAGTTGTGACGCTTAAGGTATTTGAGTTTGTACAGCATGTCTGGAGCGATGACTCGACTGGCCAGCGGTACTCATCAATGCTTCGGGTGTTGTGTGTTCTCAAATATCTGAGGTTTCAGGATTACGTTCCTTCTACTTATACCTAATGCTTATCGTGTATCAGTAGGATGCCTCCTCGACGTGGTCCCCGTGTTAATCGAGAAGTGGATCCTGATGAGGATCACCAGACACATGAATTGCTGATGCGAGTGTTGCGTTTGGAGGAGCGTTTTGACTCTATGGTCAAAGCTCGTACTGCTGGTGCGACTGTCTTTTTGGGTTCAGCTGATCTAGAGATGTGTAAGGCATGGTTGGTTCAGGTTGAACTAGTTTGTGAGCGTCTTCGATTTACCCCTGAGCAGATGACAGTGGCAGCAGTTGGATTACTTGAGTCAGATGCATACTTTTGGTGGGTTAGCACTGATCGGGTACCAGTTGATACTCCATGGACTTTGTTCCGAGATTTGTTTATGCGGAGATACTTCAATCAGGCTACCCAGCAGCGTAAGTATGAGGAGTTCACGAACTTGAGGCAAGGCAGTTTGTCTGTGCTTGAGTACCGGGACAGGTTTACCCGCTTATCTCGTTTTGTGCGTGACATGGTGGCTACTAAGGAAGCCAAGTGCCGTAGATTTGAGCTGGGTTTGAACTTGAACATCAAGGGGATTCTGACTACGATGCCTCGGAACAACTTTAATGAGTTTGTCAGTGCAGCACTCCGAGGTGAGGATATCAAGAAGGAAAGGCAGATGAGGTGCCAGCCTAGACCATTTGAGGAGGGTGGACCGAGTCAGAGGCCTTCCAAGAGGCAGAGTTCCGATACTTCCGGTTCGGTTTCATCCTTGGGTAGTGGACCATATCGACCACCAGCTAGTGCACCGAGATAGAGACAGAGATGGAGGAGAGATCGACCGCAGCGACCACAGTCTAGTGGGGGTTCTAGCGGTTCCAGTTATCCTCGGCGTACCGGTGGCTCTTTTGCTGTACCGAGAGAGTACCTGTTATATAGTCTCTGCAGCAGGCACCATGTTGGTCCATGTCAGCGAGACCCTGTCACTTGCTTTCGCTGTGGCCAGGTGAGTCACTATGCGAGGGAGTGTTTCCAGTTTGATGGTGCTGGTGGACAGGCGGCCCAGAGTTTCGGAGGAGAGCGAGGTGCTACTTCGGGGGCTCGACCAGTACAGTTTGAGGGCCAGGGCGGACAACAGGGATAGCCGCAGCGTGGACGACAAGCTGGGCAGGCCAGGGTTCATGCCATGACTTTGCGAGAGGGCAGAGCTTCACCGGAGGTTGTTATCAGTACGTTACATGTCTTTGGTATTCCAGTACTTACATTGTTAGATCCAGGTGCTACGCATTCATTTATGTTGTATAGACCATCATCTTTAGCTACTGTACCTGCGTCTCCACTTCCGGGGTTGTGGAGAGTGTTGTATCCATCCAGTGAGATTGTGAGTATTGGATGGGTGTACCGAGACTGTGAGATTTTTATTGGAGGTCATGGCTTAGCCGCGGATTTGTTGTTACTGGATATCGTCGACTTTGATTTGATTTTGGGTATGGACTTCTTGGAGACACATTGGGCCATGTTCAATTGTCACAAGAAGGAGGTTGCGTTTCGTCGACCAGGCTTCCCTGAGATATTGTTTCGCGGCGAGAAGAACACTTCATTACCATGTATGATTTTTGCGATGAAGGCGGATCGGTTGATGAAGAAGGGTCGTGTTGCTTACTTAGCTCATATTGTGGACACCACGGCTGTTGTGCCAGACATTGGTGGTATTGAGGTTGTTTCCGAGTTTCCGGAGGAGTTACCGGGTATACCTCTTGTTCGGGAGATTGATTTCACTATTGAGCTATTGCTAGGCACTGGACCCATTTCTCAGGCACCGTATCGTATGACGCCAGCGGAGTTGAAAGCGTTACAGGTTCAACTTCAGGAGTTGCTAGAGAAGGGTTTCATTCAACCCAGTGTTTCGCCATGGGGTGCCCCGGTTTTGTTTGTACGGAAGAAGGATGGATCCATGTGGTTGTGCATCGATTACCGGAAGCTGAATCAGGTCACTATAAAGAACAAGTATCCGTTGCTGCGAATTGATGACTTGTTTGATCAGCTCAAGGGAGCTTCAGTCTTTTCGAAGATTGATCTGAGGTCCGGATATCATCAGTTGAGTATCCGAGAGTCGAATGTGGCCTGGACAGCATTTAGATCGCGGTATGGGCACTACGAGTTCTTGGTTATGCCGTTTGGGTTGACCAACGCCCCCACAACCTTTATGGACTTGATAAACCAGGTATTCAGGTGGTTTTTGGACAAGATCGTGATCGTGTTCATCGATGATATCTTGATCTATTCCAGGAGTATGAGCCAGCATAAGAAGCATTTGCGAGCGGTGTTGCGGGACAATCAGTTGTTTGCGAAGTTCAGCAAATGTGAGTTTTGGTTGGATAGTGTGAAGTTTCTGGGCCACGTGATATCGGCTGAGGGAGTCAGCGTAGATCCTGACAAGATCGAGGCCGTGCTGAATTGGAGTAGACCTACCACCGTACCGGAGATCCGGAGTTTCTTGGGTTTGGCAGGCTACTATCGGCGATTTCTGCAGGATTTTTCTCGGATTGCTACTTCACTGACCAGATTAACGAAGAAAGGCGTCAAGTTTGACTGGTCTGATGCGTGTGAGGAGAGTTATTTACTCCTGAAGAAAAAGTTGACTACTGCACCAGTTCTGACTTTACCAGACGACAGCGGTGAGTTCGTGGTTTATAGTGATGCGTCGAAGTTGGGACTTGGTTGTGTGTTGATGCAGCATGGCAGGGTTGTAGCCTACGGTTCCAGGCAGCTGAAACCACATGAAGTCAACTATCCGACCCATAATTTGGAGTTAGCCACTATTGTGTTAGCGTTGAAGAGCTGGAGACATTACTTGTACGGAGCCCGGTGTAAGATCTACACCGATCACAAGAGTCTCACCTACTTGCAGACACAGCCAGACTTGAACATGAGGCAGCGCAGGTGGATGGAGTTGATTAACGAGTACGATTGCACTTTCGAGTATCATCCAGGGAATGCCAATGTTGTTGCCGATGCACTCAGTTGGAAATCCGGAGCTTTGTTGTTCCATGTGTGTGTGGCTAGAGTATCTATGTTAGCCAATCTTCGGGCTACGGGAGCCGAGTTTGAGTGGGATGACGAGGGAGCCTTGTTAGCAAGTTTCCAGGTTCGACCCGTGTTAGTTGATCAGGTTCGGGAAGCTCCGGATTCAGATTCCTACCTATTGCATAAGAAGACCATGATTCGAAATGGTGTACCAACAGAGTTTCGATTGAGTGATGATGGTACGTTGCTGTTTAGAGGCAGGTTGTGCGTGCCCAGAGATGAGAGTCTGAAGAAGGAGATTCTAGATGAGGCCCATAGTTCGGCGTATGCGATGCATCCCGGTGGTATGAAGATGTTTCGTACACTTCGAGTGTATTACTGGTGGCGTAACATGAAGTGGGGGATTGCCGCATATGTGAGCCGGTGTTTGATCTGTCAGCAGGTTAAAGCGGAGAGGTAGAAGCCTGCGGGAAAGTTGCAGCCACTGGAGATTCCGGTTTGGAAGTGGGAACACATTACCATGGATTTCGTGTATCAGTTACCGCGTACTTCGGCTGGCAACACTGGTATTTGGGTTATCGTGGATCGACTGACGAAATCCGCTCATTTTCTCGCACTTCCGGGGAAGATTTCAGTGAGCAGGTTGGCAAAGTTGTATTTATCAGAGATCGTTCAACTACACGGTGTGCCTGTATCTATTGTTTCTTACCGAGACAGTCAGTTTACTTCCGAGTTCCGGCAGGCATTGCAGCGAGCCATGGGTACCAGATTGCACTTCAGTACAGCTTTTCATCCTCAGACTGACGGGCAGTCTGAGCGGACTATACAGACTTTTGAGGATATCTTGTGGTCTTGCGTTTTGCAGTTTCGAGGAAATTGGGACCAGCAACTACATTTGATAGAGTTCGCCTACAACAACAGCTATCAGGCCAGTATCGAGATGGCACTGTACGAGGCCCTGTACGGGAGGCAGTGCCGCACTCCGTTGTGTTGGAGTGAGATGGGCGAGCGATGACTTATTGGCCCTGATCTGGTTAAGAGCACCATGGAGGACGTCCAGATTATTCGGGACAGATTGAAAATTGCCCAGGATCGCCAGAAGAGCTATGCGGACGTGAGGAGAAAGAGTCTTGAGTTTGACGTGGGCGATTGGGTCTTCCTGAAACTATCTCCGTGGAGGGGAGTTGTGCGTTTCGGGAAGCGTGGTAAGCTTCGACCATGGTACATTGGTCCATACGAGATCACCGAGAGGGTTGGAGCTGTGGCTTACAGGCTTGAGTTGCCAGCTAAGATGGCTCGTGTTCAAGATGTTTTCCATGTTTCAATGTTATGGAAATATATTTCAGATCCGTCACATGTGTTAGCGCAACAGCAGCTACCGATCCGAGAGGATTTGACTTATGTGGAGGAGCCGGTACAGATTCTCGATCGTCGTGAGCAGGAGTTGAGGCACCGTGTGATACCGCTGGTGAAAGTCTTGTGGCAGAATCACTCGGTTGAGGAGGCCACCTGGGAGACTGAGCAGCATATGCGGGAGCAGTATCCTTATTTGTTCACCTGACAGGTACGTAAATTTTGAGGTCGAAATTTTTTTTAAGGGGGGTAGATTTGTGATGACCCGGAACAGAATCAGTAGAGTAATCGGCTTAATTCACGAGTTAGCGCGTAATCGCAGTTTTTCGATAATTATGTGGTTTGCCGGTTTTGATTACATTTTAATTATTGGCCAAGAATTTGAGTTGAGTCTCTTCTCGAGAGTTGTTGTACACATGATTTCGAGTTCGTGGGCGGTTCCGGATGATTATTTCGACGACCGAGGAATATAATATGATTATTTGAAATTTCAGAATCTCGTCGAGTTTATCCGTTCGTATCGAGTTTATCCGAATCGTAATGGTTAACTGTTTCGGACCGTCGATCGTCCCGAGACGCGAGTATAAATATCGGAAATAGTCAAAAATTGTCGAAAATCACTATTCGGGAAGTTTGACCTTGGGTTGACCGTTGACTTTCGTTGACCGGAGTCCACCGCCGCTGTGTCGAACTGCCACCACCGAAGATTGTGATTCCGGCCACCTTAGACCTTGAGACTTGTATGGTTAGCTTCCTCTCTTCATTTCCTATGGATTGGAACTTGATTTCACTTGAATTGATGCCGATTTGAGTTAGAACGAACTTGGAGAAAATTGGGATATTTGCCGGATTCGGGTTGGGTGTTCCGGCGATGTTTGAGGTCGGGTGTTTGGGGGGAAAGCTTCCCCTCAACCTCTAGATGCTTTGGGTAGAAGGAATTGTTGGTTGGTTGCCGTTTTGAAGCTCGCCGGAAAGTCACCGGAATCCATGGATTCCGTGACTTTCGAGGCATTTTCCGGCCACTGTGGTGGTTGGATGGAGGTGGTCCTTTGAGAGAAGTTGTTGGGCTTGGGGAGATGAGCATTTCTGGAAAGTTTGGCCGTGATTGGACGCCGTCGCCACCGCCCCACCGCCACCGGCGGTGGTCCGCGGCGGTGCTCCGGCGAGGTCCGGTTTTTCGAGGTTTTTATATGTTTTTGACTCGTTTTCGCGCTCCGAATGCAGTCGTGAAGTTTTCAAGTTGATTTGGGTGCCAGATTTTTAGTCAGGGGTTTATACGGAGAGTTTTGAGAATTTCGTCGATTATTTTGTACTGCGATATATGTTTCCGGGAATGGTTGGTTTCCGAGGTGTGATTCAGTGTTGTGAGTTATGATTTTGATCAGTTATATTTTATGATTATTTAGGGGATCGAGATCGTGCTTCGGACAAGGGATCTTCTGCCGACCACGTGATTAGCGCGAGTGCGCGCTTTACTCACCTGTGAGTGGACTTTTCTATTTTCACTGTCGTTGCGAGTTCGTGATTTTCCGTATTTATTTATATACGATGTTGAGATTATTTATTATTTTCAGAGGTATTATTTTATATTTTTATGGTGATGGCATACTTGTATCGATGCTTCGGCTACTCGGCTGATCACTGGTAATCTGACCAGAGTTGAGAGATTCCTCTGGGTAGGGTTGAGAGATTCCCCTGTTATGCCGCTGCGGTTGAGAGATTCCCCTGACCTATCACTGTCGGGCTTGAGCGATTCGCCTGACCGTCGGACTTGAGAGATTCGCCTGGTACCTCCATATATATTTTCCGAACTCGTTATACTTGTTTATTGTTTATGAAATTGGTGAAAGGCATATATTTATTTTCGTTCACTCACTCTAACGTTTTATTGCCTTTCCCCTGGGCTTTTCGGTTTCCTTGCCCAGTTTGCAATTCGGATTCTGGTGTTTCACGTCGCGATTAGAGGCTAGTTGTTCGAGCTACCTGTGTTTTCCAGTAGGTTTCTTGTTTCGCCTACTATTGTATATTTTGTATATGTATACACTAGAGGTCGCTCTTATACGATACTGATACATGTTTTATGTGGCTTTTCCCCGGATTTTCTATATTATACAGTTATGTGTACTATTTATTGCTATTGTTATGATATTGAGAAATCCGGATGGGATTGGTGCCCACGGTTTGGCTTTTGTGGCATAGGATGAAGTGTTATTTTCCGGGTGCAGGTAATGGCAATTCCGCGTTAGTAGCGTTACTCAGCCGAAATTTTTATGATTTTTGTTGGTTCGTATTTTTAGAAGGGGTTTGATTCCGGTTTAGGAAACTAAATCGGGGTTGGGTCCTTTCATTTGCCACATGAATTTTGAGATCCCATATTTTTGTCATATCCCATGTTAAAATTTCGTTGCCAAACAGGCCGTAAAAGTTAAATCACTTTTTCAATTCCCGCCCTCATCAACCTAAAATTCCTCCATTCATGTACTAGATTTCTTCATCTTCATCATCACTATTGTACAACTCACTATTGAAGCAAACTCTTGGTTTAACACGATCACAAAAGTTGATATGCTGGGAAGTGACACTTGTTTCATAATATTTCAATCAATAACCATTAAGCCTTGGATACTTGGGATGATGACCTTTTTGATTCTCCAACATTGTATAAACAATCAGGCTTCTATTGCTCTAGGTTTTCCTCGCTACCTACAAATTCTATGATGGAAGTGTGATGTGCGGTACACCCAGATTCTCAGAAAAATTAAACCAAGTGTTATTCAAATATTCAGTCCATACATTCATATCCATCTGAATTAGAATTTCAAAATAGAAAATTTTAAAATGACTATTACTATTGGACTTCCATTATGAAAACTGATTAACTACATTTAACTTTTTGATTGATTTAACTAATAATTTTGACTCTACTGTTGGGGATGTTCTTAATACGCCGGCTCTTAGAAGCCATGCATCTTTCCATACATCAACCTTGTGCTTGTCTTCTATCCTGCACATAATACCTTTCTCAAGAAGTTTCATCGCTTCCAAAATTCCACGCCAACATAGAGAAAGATTGGGAAAGGGTGGATTCCCAAAACAAACATGTGGGAATATTTAGCTTTATATAACCGTGCAATAAGTGAGTTTGGCTTACGCATGATACACCATCCTTGTTTTGTTAGGAGAGCCAAATTGTGTGCATATAAATTCTTCAAGCCCATACCTCTATCTTCTTTAGGAATATGAAGCTTATCCTAAGCTAACCAATGAATCTTCTTATTCTCTAAATTAATTCCGTATCAAAATTTAACACAATTGATGAAGAGTAACACATACCTCTTTTGAAAGTAAGAAGTAATGCATTGTATATATATGAAGGGACTGTACCACAACTCTGATGAGAAGATCTTTTCCACTTGTACTCAATATTTTGCCTTGACAACCTTTAAGATTTTTTCATAACAATTCTTTGATATATCACATTTCCACTTTCTTCCTCCCTATATATGTCGGTAACCTCTGTCATCTCCACACGTTGTTCATCCTTCACCCCTTTGATGAAGACAATACAGCTCTTCCCAAAGTTTACCATCTGTCTTGATTCAATTTCATAGTCCTCTGAAATATGTTTCACTTGTCAAATCTCTAAAACAGCTTTACTGAAAAGGAGAATATCATCCGTAAACAAAAAATGATTAATTACATGGGCTCCATCACATATACCTTGATCCCTGGCAATGTACCTTCACTCACCCGCATCTTAAGTAAAGCTAAAAAGGCCTATGTACCTAAAAGAAATAGGAAAGGTGACAAAGGATCACCTTGACCAAGACCCTTAGTAGGTTTCAGAAAGCCTTTTGGTTGACTATTTATCAAGAATGAGTACTTGACTAAAGTCACACATTGCATAACAAGGTTGATCCATTTAGCACCAAAACTTAAACAGATCAAAACCGCCTCCAAAAAACCTCACTCCATCCTGTCATATGCTTTACTCTTATCAAACTTCAATGAAAAGACTCAATCAGAAACTGAATTATGGTTATGTATAAAATGGGATACCTTATTGATAACAAGAGTATTATCTTATATCAAGCATCTTGGTACAAAGGAACTTTGGAAGGGGGATATTAATTGGTCCCAAATCTTTTTGAGCAGGTTAACTATCACTTTGGACGAGATCTTGTAGATGACATTACAAAGAGAGATAGGTCTCAAGTCTGCCATCCTCTCAGGTTTAAAATCTTTTGGGATCAAACATACATGAGTGAAATTTACTTGCCCTAGCAACTTTCCAGTCTCAAGGAAGTTAATCATTGCATCCACTACTTCTTTCCTAATGATACTCCAGTATTTGTGAAAGACTAAATGGGGCATCCCATCCAGACCATGACTTTTGGTAGGGTACATTGGAACAGTGCAAACTTGACCTCCTCCTTAGTGTAAGGTGCTAGCAAATTTATGTTCATCTCCTGTGTGACCTTTGGGCTAATCAAATTTATAACCTCATGCATTTGGGAAGTATCGACATCATTAGCAATGAACATAGTCCCAAAATAGTCCAGCATAACCTTCTCTACTCCCTCCGAAGTAGACTGTCTCTCCCCAAAGTCATCCACAAGACTTAGAATTTTATTCTTTGTCTTTCTGTTAGATGCCTTTATATGGAAATACTTCGTGTTACCCTCTCCCTCAGTCAACCAAGTAATTTTGTCCCTCTGGCTCTAATACTCATGTTCATCAACAAGCAATTTGTCCAGTTTCACCGAAAAAGTTGAGAACTCAGACCTATTCCCATCAATAATGAGTACAGAGTATCAATTAGGCTTCGGATTACTTCAATCTCCCTTCCCTTATTACCAAACGTTTTCCTTTTCCAGTTAGTCAGTGCAAACCTTGTGTTTTGTATACATTGTGTAGCTTCATGCATTGGAGTAGCTACGTTTGACCGATGCCAACCCTTCTTGATAAATTCTTCACAACCTTCATTTATGTGTCGCCCAGAAAGCCTCAAATTTAAGGGGGGTATATTCAATCACTGATTTCGAATGATTATTTTGTATTTCAGCACTCCTTTAAAATCATGATTTATTCAATATGGATTTTAACAAATCCTTTAAAATGTATTCAAATAAGATTTTAAATAATCCGTTTAAATTCTGATGTATTAAACAATCCCCAAATTTTGGAGGATATTGATAAATCACTGATTTCCTTGGATTTTAAGAGGCTAGTATAAATAGCAAATCCTATCAGAAATCACCTCCCTAATCCCAGGGATTTGCAAAAATCGGCGCTTCTGTCTCTGGCAATGTATCACCATGTCCTTGTACACTACCAGTAACACCGGGATATGATCTCTATGGACATGATGAAGATTAGTCACCTTTTCCCTAGGAAATAAGTCTAGCCATGTTCTAGTGGCAACAACTCTGTCTAGTTGCAATCGCACTCCGCCCCGGTCCATGTATGATTCATATTAGTAAATCCTAAATCATGCAGTTCACAATAGGACAAGCAATCCCTAAACAGCTGCATTTGTGCTTCCCTTCTGATTACACCACCTTCCTTCTCCCAATTATGCAAAATCTCATTGAAATCTCCAAGAATGACCTAAGGCAGTGAAGATATATCACTAAGATATTTGAGTATATCCCAAGTACGATGTCTCTCTGATGTAGTAGGATGTCCATAGAAACCCGTCAACCTCAAACTCCCCAGCCCCTTAGCGGGATGGATGATTACATCAATGTGATGTAACGATTTTGATAGAAACTTAATTTTGACGCTATCATTCCAGAACATCACCACCCCTCTAGATTGTCCCGAACCACCATCTTGTCTGACTCTAAACACCGCTTCATAATTCAGGAACCCTATATCCCTACGTAGCTTCTCCATATAGCTGGGATCTGATACCTTAGTTTCACAGAGGTAAATGATGGAGGGTTTATTCTCCCAAATCAAAAACTTCAGAGATTCCACAGCATAATGTTTGCCAACCCCACCACAATTTCATGAAAATACTTCCATCGAGGATGAAGGAAATCATAGTTGTTCCAAAACCAAAACCTTAGCAGAGGGGGCTTCCCTGTATGACCTATAACTCTCTACTAACCTTAGCAGACTTAACAAATGGACATGGGGTTTTCTCCTCTTTTCTTAAATATAGCTTGATTTTTTAATGAAAAGTTATAATGACTTAGGTATAGATACCTATTGGACCAATTTTTAGCCAAAAATGGTTCAAACTCAAAAATATTTAGCTATAGGCCATATGTTGGAGATGCCTCTATTTTAAAAAAAAAACATAATTGTTTAGTTTTCATTCTTTCTTTAGAGAAGAAATGGCATTAATGCAATCAAGATGACAAATAGTATAAAGTATAGTAGCAAATATATATATATAAACTAAAGTAGTAAGTACGGAATAAAAAACACTATCAACTCTGATTAGGGTGAAAGACAAGACACATAAACTAATGCCTATGTTGCAATTTGAAGCTAATACAAGTGAGGAACATCGGATCCATAAAACAACTACATCTAAAGTAGAGACTCGACCAATATAATTGATCTTGCAGCCAAAAAATAATGGTAAATACGACAATCAGGTTTTATTAAAACTTTCACGGATAAAATTGTGGAAAACGCTGTGTCAAGGAAAGAATATCACAGTACATGAAAAACTCATATAGACCACGGACCATTTCCGTCGTCTAGGTTAGAGTTTCCGTAGTCTAAGTACTTAGACTACAGAATTTCTGTCGTCTAGAGTCCGTAGTCCAAGTATTGTAGTCTAAGGACTTGGACGACGGAAATGGATCGTTCCGTCATCCAAGTGACTTCTTGGACGACGCAAATGGTCCGTCGTCCAAGTTAGGATGAGACGACGCAAATATTATTTGCATCGTCCAAGTACAACTTAGACTACGAAATTATTGCGTGGTCTAAGTTGTACTTGGATGACGCAAATATTGTGTGCGTAGTCTAAGTGATCACTTCGACCACGCAATAATTTCGTAGTCTAAGTGATGACTTAGACCACAAAACTATTCTGTAGTCTAAGTGATCACTTAGACCACGTATGTGTATATGTTTTGTAGTCTAAGTGAGGACTTAGACTACAAAAGCGTGTATAGTTTCGTAGTCTAAGTGAATATATATTTTTTAATTTTTTTAATTAAAATTTGAATTTAAAGTAAAATATTAATGAATAAATTAATTAAAATACTAAATTTAATTTAAATAATTAAAAATTGTACGTGCATCAAAATTGTTCGAAAAATACGATATATCCTAAACTACGTACAAACTACTCAAATACGGCAGGAGTAGATGCACTGTCGAGTCCCTCACCCCCTGCCATGTCCTCGTCGTCGGGGTGTGGGGTCGGAGCAAGATGACAATCTTGTTGAATCTGGTTTTGCATGAGGGCGATGGGGTGAGCTATCTGCACTTGTTGCTCATCAAGCCTCTGATGCATAGATAGCGTTTCCGCCCGTGCGAGTCGAGTCTCCTCAAGGGCTGCTTGGACCGCCGCATCCTAAGTACTTGTCCTCGTCGAGCATGCCATAGAGGACTCATAAGATAAATCTCGCTGCACCTTGCGTCCCAACCCCCTAACCTCATTGCCAGCTCGCTGACCGTATACCTCATCGGCGATTGCAATTTGGCTCTCCCTCAATAGAGGAGGCAGGTCTTCCGGCGGCAAATTCGGGTGTACAAGTTGTGTGTTGGCCAATTCCTGCTGTACCTGTTCTACCAACCTCACCTGAAAATAATAATAAAAATTAAATAATTATAAATTTTTACGATATTTTAATAAATAATAAATAATAATTACGTTAATTGAGAAGAAATATATACCGAGAGTTCTTTAAACACCTTCCCCTTCTCCAAGTCCGGCAACTCCTTCCAGCTAGGTGCAACCATATGAACCTTGTTGCGAATAATTGCCCCGATGCTGTGCGATGAGAAACTAGTTAGCTGCGACGTGAGAGGGCCATCGGTGAAATCGTTGTACGGCAACTGGGTCTTTTGCTCGGTCACCTTGAACAACTTCTTGGATTTTCTGCCCTTTCCGAGTCCTCGGGTCCTTTTCGGTTGAGGGTCTGACAGGGCCCTCCTGACCTTGCGCCGCGCGCTGTAGAGAATAGACTCGGAGGAGGCCAACTCCTGGGCACTTTCTAACGTCGATGATCGGCCGGAAGGGGTGTTATCGTCATCGATCTGTATAGCTGGGGCATTAGGAATTTCTTCTGTTGTCGCATCTGAGGGACCAACTGAAGGGTCCGGAGGAGGCACGACGTTGTCCTCTTGGCTCTGCCAACCCACTTGTTGATATACGCATTTTATGCTTGATTCTTAACGTGTTTCTCTTTACATTTAGCTTTGTTTTGACTTTAGTATTCTTTGTTCTTACTTAATTTGTTGTTTTTAGGTTTTTAACAAAGAAGATGAAGAAAGGAAGAGAAAAGAGGTGAAAAACTCACTAAGGGGGAATTTTGTGTTTTTGACCATCGGATATAGGCAGGCCCATTATGCAATTCGTGAGGCCCATTAAAGGAGATCAAGGCCAGCCTAAATAAAGCCCAATATTGAATCCCAAATGCATTAATTCGGCCAGAAAATATGACTTAGAGGCCAAGAAAATGAAATAAATCAGAAAAGCCACGTGACTTGGTGGGCAAGAAAGAAAATTAAGATTCGACCTGGAACTTCCTTAGATCACCCAGAACGATTCCGAAGTCAGAAAAATTCGAATGATATCTCATTAAAAATATCTCAACGTCCTCTTCAAATTGAGAAAAAGAATCACCTAATTTGGAACCGTAGAACTCTCGAAATCTCCATTTTGGTGAAACTGTGCAAGAAGTAATTAAGAACCGGGTTGGCAATCCTTTTTCACATATGACAAGGTTTCAAAGCTCTATATAAGTAAGAGCTATGCCTAAAATTGAAGGCATCACTCATTATAGGCACCTAAGCTATGCTCTAATCATCTCCTCAACCTCCAAACACTTAGCCATCCTCCAAAATACGAAACACCACTAAACAGCCTCCCACAAATGTTCGCCTCCACCTCAAGGATCCTTTGCTCGACTTGGCTGGGATTTCTCGATCTCCATCATCACCAAAGGAGCTTCTACACTTAGAGTTTGCGGTGCGATTTCACGGGACAAAAAGTGTAACATGGCCCCTTTGTTTTTAGTTTCGATTTTGTTTTGGATTTCTTATGTATGTATTTTGAGAACAAGTTTTGATAAAAAGATTTTTATTTCTAAATTCTTCTAAGTTTCTTCCATGTGTTTTTAGCTTTGATTCGAATGCATGTGTGTGCTTATATGTTCTCAATGCTTGAAATTGTTTTTAGTAGATACTTGATTTGGTTCTCCTTTAAGCATGTTTCACGAACTAATAATAAAGATAAAATTGGATTAGATAGTTAGCTCGATTTGGTTGCTGTCTTGTTCAATATAAGCATGCGTGTGTATTTTGATTGGAGTTACAAATTTCATTGAAACTTAGAGAGTCTAGATATAATTGGTAAAGGTTGGAAGAATGAGTCGATCACTTGTATATATTAGCTTAGTATTTTATTTTCGGCCTAGTGAGCATGTTTAGAATTTTATGTTCTTTAATTGTTTCTACTTGTCTATGAGTGAAGCATGTTAGAATTTAGGGTCCTAAATCTCTTTGTTGGCCATTATTTGTTTAAATTCGTAGATTATAAAACCAACCTATAAACTGCCCCCAAAAACCATAGCGTAGTCATGCATGCACCCTCAATCCCCGGTTATGAACGATACCTTATTTACCAATGCTACATCTACAACAGAGAGTTTTAATTGTTGTGACTTTTCTGATTATTAAGTGTTTAATTTAGTAGTTAGTTTTGAGCATATCAATTTTTGACGCCGTTGTCGGGGATTGTAAAGAATTGTGTGATTTCGTTTGTAAAAATATGTTTTTATTTTCAGTTTTCGGAATTGTGCACTGTCATGTATTGTGTAAATTATTTGACATAGCTAAATTTCTCCTAAAGATCTGAGAATTTGTATAACTATTAGGTTTTGTGTCTTGTTTGTGTCTATAAAATTTCATTGCATTCGGACTAGCCAATAATGCTGGAAAAATTTGACAAGCAGCTATGTTCAACTTTACGTGATTCTGGAAATTTTCATGTGTTCTTTGTAAATATATGAAATTGCATAAATTGAAAGCATGTGTATATTATAAATTTACATACTTATTTATAATTTAATACTTGTTTATACTTATAATTTTATTTTATTTTGCAGTTATACATGTTAAAGGTAGTCTTTGATTTAAATTTAGTACATAAGTTTGGTTGATTAGGTAGCACTCTTTGGAATAGATGACGCCTTTTTTCCTTGTTTATCTCTTTAACCCCTTATGATGTGTGGATTTCATCACCACATACCATAACCAAAGTGAAGTTATGAACATGAGGTTGAGGGCGGAGTTTACAAAGGACTTGAGGGAGTATAAATTTTTGATAGATTGGCTGAATGTCGGACATGGTGTCTAAAAATGGGTTATGACTGGTGACAGGTTTTGGATCTAAGAAATACTAACACCAATAAAGTATATACCATTAGCCCGGTTAGCCTCGGGGTGTTTTTGTCGAAATTAGTCCTACCTCTCGCGTTATCTCTATCCCTAACTGGCCATGTTTTTCGATTGAACTAAGGCTGATTGATCGAAAGTTTATACTTTATCGTGCGGGTCGCACGTCCATTGAACGATCTAAAGATCAAGCTAGTGTACTCTCTTTAAATCAAAGACGCAACTCAAAATACAAAATACTTGTGCATAATACTTAGAAATTTTTGTGTGTTTTTTTTACATTAGTTACTTAGAAATTTTCCTGTGCATAATTCTTTCTTTAAAGGATTAACCACGTTGCATTTTAGATTGCATAACCTTCTTGCGGCTTTGCGATGCTCGGATTTTATCACCGGGTACCCTAACCTAAGTGAAGTTAGGGGCATGAGGCCAAAAGAAAGGTCACGTTGCATTCATAATTTAGCACGTAACTTGTATGATTTCTGTAGGTTTCTAACGTTTCCTCTTATGCATTCACTCCACATTTCACTTAGGTTCTTGTTTGATGCATTTGGATGATGATTTAAGTGTATTATCCATGAATTCGATGTGATTTAATGTATGCTTGCATTTTAACATGTACATATGTGTGTTTAATGTTTATTCTAGGTCTTGTGTCTTAGCTTGTTTTTAGATCATTTTAACCATTTTTCATATCAATTTTTGGCGCCATTTTGCATACATTTTAGGATATCTAGAGCCTTGCATTCACATTTAAATTACTTAGAGTATCATAACTTAGTGTTTTAGAGTGTTTTTAGAGCTTTTGTGTCATTTTAGTGTGTTTTTGGCTTGTTTAAATTCGTTTGGCTTGTTTTGGTGTGTTTTAGTGTGTTTTTGTTGTTTTCTTTTTAATTTCCAACGTTTTTGGTTAGTATCTTCTATTTCTTGTGTTTTCTTTTGATACTAACACTTGATCTTTGGTGGATGATTAGATTCTTTGAATGTCCAGTTCTTATTCGACTCCTAATATTGATATCCAAGTACTTACACATCGTATAACTCATTGGAGGTCTCAAGTGGATCGTAGGGAGCAAGACATCGATCAACCTCTCATTGAGGAAGGCTTCGACTCTCCACATTCATCTCATCACTCCACCGAGAAGTTTTCAGAAAAGGAACAAGAAGAAATGGCCAATAACAACAACATCCTGCCCAACAATGAGAGGCGATCTCTTCGCCAACGTACTTGCTCAACTGAGTGGAGTAGTGGTCCTTCGTGCATACGATTCCCAAATCCTCAAGAGGACAAGAAGGACATTGAGCTTAAGAGTGGCTTCCTTCACCGTTTGCCTACCTTTCAAGGAATGTCCCATGAAGATCCGAACATGCATTTAAAGCAATTTCAGTTTGTATGTTCGAGTATGAAGCCCTCAGATGCGGATGAAGAACTCTTGAAACTCAAGGCATTTCCCTTCACCTTGATAGAAAGAGCTCAAACTTGGCTTATGAAACTCCCACCGAATCACATCACCTCTTGGAAGCAATTAGCGGATGCTTTCCTAAGCAAGTTATTTCCGGCCTCAAAGATTACTATTTTTAGGAAGAAGATCACGGGAATGTCATAAGCAACCAATGAGTCATTTGGCCAATACTATGATCGTTTCAAGGTTTTATGTGCCAGCTGCCCTTTCCATGGTTTTTCGGAGACCAACTTCATGAACTACTTCTATGATGTTCTTAAACCAATTGATAGAGAGCTTTTTGATGCTGCTGCAACCGGAGCATTCATGGACTTAGATGAAGCGAAATCTCATACACTTTTGGAGAACCGAGCAAACAATGATGCTAAATATGGGATGGCTCCACGAAAATTAGTGCATGAAGTGAGTTCAAAGCAAGGAACGGATGAGAAATATGATAAGTTAGCTTCCATGCTTGAACAAGTGCTAGAACTCAAGACTAAGAGAGCCAAGGCACGCCTAGGACCTGTTTGTGGTGTTTGCCATATGCAAGGGCACCATAATGATCAATGCCCTACAATGACGAAGCAAACTAATGAGGCGGAGCAAGTAAATGCAATTGGTGGATATCAAGGGAGCCAACGTTACAACAACTACAATAACAACAATTTTGGCAACCGAGATCATCCGGGTTTCAAGTGGAGTAGCAATGAGGGATGTTTAAACCCTCTGAAACCTCAATAATGCTACCAATGTGCTCCATTTCAAGCAAGGCAGCCTATGCCTTAAGCAGCTATGCAACCGATGCAACCTATGCCTCAAGCTCCTTCGGTCTAACAACAATTCACTAATCCAGACTATGATAAGATGTTGGCCCAATTTTCCACTTCCACATAAGTTCTCTTGGATGGACAAGCAAAAATGAAAGAGACATTAGATAGTCATGGCCGAGACATTTCCGAAATGAAGAAGCAAATGGGCCAAATTGTTGACTTCATGGGTCAAATAAGGGAGAACGGTCGACTACCTCCTCAAACACTTCCAAACCCACGGAAGGTAAGTGCTATGGTTACTAGGAGTGGGAAGACGTTGGCATCTCCTTTGCCAAAGACAAGCAAGACGCCTCATCATGCCATTTTTGAGGATGAAGACTTAGAAGAAGATTCGGCAACTCAAGAGGCCGAGAAGAAGAAGAATGTGGCTTCTCACACCACTAAGGCACCATCATCATCACAACCTGCCCCAAACAAAGGTATTAACTCTATCCCTTCAAGTTTAGTTAATACTAATGCTTCATTTGCTCGTGCACCATTCTCACATAGGTTGACGAAATCTAAGAAGGATGATCAATACGAAGACATCCAGGACATCTTTCGGACGGTGCAAGTAAATCTGCCCTTGATTGAGTGTATCAAGCAAGTGTCTATCTATGCCAAGTTTCTAAAAGAGCTATGCACCCAAAAGAGGCAAACGAGAGCGAAGGAGGTTGTAAAGGTGAATGCAACCGTTTCAGCGGTATTGCAACGTCGGCTACCCCTCAAATTGAAGGATCCGGGGAGCTTGTCCGTTCCTTGTGTGATTAGTGACAATAAATTCGAAGATGTCATGCTTGACTTGGGGGCATCAATAAACGTAATGCCTTACTATCTTTATACCTCCATGGAGCTAGGAGAGCTCAAGCACGACAATGTCATCATCCAACTAGCCGACCATTCTCATAAGTACCTTAGAGGGTACGTTGAAGATGTTCTTGTGCAAGTCAACAATCTTATATTTCCAGCTGATTTCTACATTGTTGACATGGAGGAGAGTCCTTTGAACACCACGTCATTGCTACTAGGACGTCCCTTCATGAGAACTGTAAGAACAAAGATTGATGTGTTTGAAGGAACATTTTCCATGGAGATTGATGGAGAGAAGATTGAATTTAACATCCTAGATGCCATGAAGGTTCCTACGTCAAGTGTTAATGCTTGTATTTCGGTAGATATGGTTAAAGACATGGTGCAAAGCCACTTAGACACCATCGGAGATGATGAGCTCGACATTACCATTCAAGAATAAGCGGGGCTGACTCGACTCGAGGATGAAACTCTTATTGATGCATTGATCGACATCTTGGAGCCTAGAATCCGTGAAATGGCTATGGCATTCAACGAGGCTCCCAAGATGACTACTAAGCCACCACCTATTCCCTTGGCCTATGGTACAAATCAGCTTGTTCCCTCTATTATACAAGCACCGAAATTAGAGTTCAAGGTGTTACCGGATCATTTGAAGTATGCATACTTGGGAGAGAATGACACCTTGCCGGTTATCATATCATCAACGTTGGAGATAGAGCAAGAAGTCAAGCTAGTTTGTGTACTCTCCATGTACAAAACTGCCATTGGTTGGGCACTCGTGGATATCAAAGGTATAAATCCATCCATATGTGTGCATCAAATCTTGCTTAAAGATGGAGCTAAATAGACTAGGGAAGCTCAAATGAGACTTCATCCTCCTATGATGAAAGTCGTGAAGAAAGAAGTGATCAAGCTCTTGGATTGTGGCGTAATTTATCCGATTTCGGACAGCCGATGGGTCTCACCCGTGCAAGTCATTCCTAAGAAGTCCGAAATCATTGTGGTAAAGAATGTGGAGAATGAACTAGTGCCACAAAGAACTGTAACCTGCCATACAGTTTGTATTGACTATAGGAATCTCAATGCCACCACTCACAAGGACCACTTCCCCTTGCCATCCATCGATCAAATGCTTAAGAGGTTGGCTAATCATGCTTGTTATTTCTTCCTCGACGGTTATTCCGGTTACAACCAAATCAGCATCGCCAAAGAAGATCAAGAGAAGACAACGTTCACATGCCCATTTGGAACGTTTGCATATCGACGGATGCCATTTGGACTTTGTAATGCACCAGGTACATTTTAACGTTGCATGTTTTCAATTTTTTCTGATTACATAAACAAAATCATAGAAGTTTTTATGGATGACTTTAGTGTATTTGGGAGGGATTTTGATGCATGTTTAGAGAACTTAGAGTTAATATTGCAAAGATGCCTTGAAACAAACCTAGTGTTTAATTGAGAGAAATGCCATTTTATGGTCACTCAAGGGATAGTCTTAGGTCACATAGTTTTGAAAAGAGGATTAGAAGTTGATAAAGCTAAAGTAGATCTTGTGCGGTACTTACACTCTCCGACTTTGGTTAGAGAGATACGTTCTTTTCTAGGTCACGCAGGTTTTTACAAGAGATTTATCAAGGACTTTTCCCACATATCTAGTCCCTTGTGCAAGCTTCTACAAAAAGAAACTCCCTTTGTGTTTGATGATGAATGCCAAGCTGCATTTGACAAATTGAAGGAGCTTCTCATGAGGGCTCCTATCCATTGTGCACCAGATTGGTCTCAACCATTTGAACTTATGTGTTATGCTTCCGATTACGCCGTTGGAGCTGTTTTAGGGCAAAGGAAAGACAAGAAGCCCTATGCCATCTACTATGCTTCTCGAACACTTGATGATGCTCAAGCCCATTATACAACAACTGAAAAAAGATGCTCACTGTGGTGTTTGCACTCGATAAGTTTTGATCATACTTACAAAGCAAGGTGATTGTCTACCCAGATCATGTTGCATTGAAGTATCTCATGGAAAAAAAGGATGCCAAGCCACGACTAATTCGTTGGATACCTCTACTCCAAGAATTCGACATAGAAGTGAAAGACAGGAAGGGAGTAGAAAACGTGGTGGCTGACCACTTGTCTAGAATTATACATGACAAAGAGGCCGTGCCAATAGAGGAAACATTTTTGGATGAACAACTCTTCGACATTCACGGGTTAGTGCCTCCGAAACTCCATGATATGTGGATATAGTCAATTATTTAGTTACCAATGAGTTTCCATCTTCCATGCATAGTTCTCAACGTCAAAAACTTTAGAGTAATGCTAGGACTTTTATTTGGGATGAACGTTACTTGTGGAAACAATGTTCGGACTTAGTACTTAAGAGGTGTGTCCCCGATAGTGAATTTCAGTCCATTATTGAGTTTTGTCATAATGGTGCATATGGAGGTCATTTTGGTTCTAGGAAAACAGCCTTGAAAGTATTAGATTGTGGATTCTTTTGGCCTAACATTTTTCGTGACTCTCATAAATTTTGTACTAAGTGTGATAGGTGCCAAAGATCCGACAACATTGGACCACGAGATTAAATGCCAGAAAATTATATGCTTAATGTCAAAATTTTTGATATATGGGGCATAGATTTTATGGGACCATTTCCCATGTCTAATGGTTACACTTACTTTTGCTCGCCGTTGATTATGTTTCGAAGTAGGTGGAAGCGAAAGCCATTCGTACTAATGATTCGCGAGTTGTTGCAGATTTCCTTAAGGCTAATATTTTCACAAGGTTTGGAATGCCACGCGTTTTAATCAGCGATGGAGGGAGTCATTTTTGCAATAAGACGGTGGAAGCATTATTGAGGAAATATGGTGTCACGCACAAAGTCTCTACACCATACCATCTTCAAACAAATGGAATGGCTGAAGTGTCCAACCGTGAGATCAAGAAGATTTTAGAGAGAACCATTACGCCGAACCGAAAAGATTGGAGCCAATGCTTAGATGATGCATTATGGGCATACCAAACTGCTTACAAAACTCCCATTGGAATGTCACATTTTCAATTAGTTTATAGGAAAGCATGTCATCTTCCGGTGGAGCTAGAACACAAGGCATGGTGGGCTGTCAAGAAGTTCAATATGGATCGGGATGAGGCTGATTTGCATCGAAAGCTACAACTTTGTGAACTTGAGGAAATAAGGCATGATGCTTTCGACAATGCATGGATTTACAAGGAGAAAACTAAGAGGATCCATGACAAGTGATCCGTGGGAAGGAATTTGAAGCCGGACAGAAGGTTTTACTCTTTCATTCCCGACTTAGACTTTTTTCGAGAAAGCTACGCTCAAGATGGGTCGGTCCCTACATTTTTGTTCAAGTTTTTATCCATGGAGTTGTGGAGATACATTCTTTGGAGACCAAAAACTTTTCAAGGTGAATGGTCACCGATTGAAGCCATACTATGAACATTTGAAGGAGCATGATGTGGAAGACGATACACTTGAGGAGACAGCCACTTCAAACACCTGAAATGCATCACGTCTAAGCTGTAAGACGTTAAAAAAAAGTGCTTGTTAGGAGGAAACCCAATGGAGGAGTCTACAACTCAGATTTGCATTCTCTTCCCTTACTCATTTATTTCATTGCATTTTTAATTTCTTAGTTAAATTTTTGGAAATCCTAGCCTTCTTGCTGAATTCTATGCTTTACTTTAGTACATTGAGGACAATGTAGAGTTTAAGTGTGGGGTAGAGGTTTACACCTTTAATTGAGTCATAAAATCATAAAAACCGAGCGGACAATGGAACTTTCTGGCGGATGATGCCCTTAAAAAAATCTTTTCTTGTTTTCTTGTTTTTAATTAGTGTAGTAGATGAACACTTGTATTTTAGTAAGAAATCCTTGTGATTTTGTGTCTAGAAGGGGACGGTTTCTAAGACGGGTTTTGGATGTGAGAAAAGACAAGTTCGAAAATCACTCCTACCTCTCTCGGTTTCCCTCGCCGACTGGCCATTTTACTAAGGTTGCCCAAAGAAGATGAGGACTAAATCTACGCTTGTTTGAGTGTCTCAAGTCTTTTTGTTTAACTTAGTGTTTTAAAGAGTCTTTAGGATGCCCTTAGTTAGTCTATGATGAAAATGGACCGAAAAGAATACATATGGCGTTGCAAATCACTAAAACAATTTCTAGTGCTAATTGAGATATTTTGATTGTCATAACATGTAGCAGATATGGTTTGCATAAACATGGTATAGATTTTGCATGTTAGAATAAGTTTTTTTAGATCATACAAACCTTAAAGTGAGTTTTTGAGCCTACAAAACTTCTTTTATAAGTGAATTTCGTGCATTATATCTCAAAAACAATTCATGCTTCGATCATCTAATTACTTGCCATAGATTTTAATAAACTAAAGACTACTAGAACTTACTCATGTCGATTTGCAAAGCTTTTAAGTTGATATATGCTCTGATTTTGGAGATGATTAAAGGCATTTAGGTTTTCCTCCACTTAACCAAAAAGTCATGTGTCCCTTTTGTGCGCACGAGTTGCGACACCCTTAGATTATCCTTTTGTGCCTACGTTAAGCCTTTTATTTCATTTACCACATACATATCTAAACACTTAGCCTAGTGTAGATTCCCTACCCTTGTTCTCAAGACTTAGTGAAGAGATTTCGAAGCTAGCACAAAGAAGTGGCGAAAAGATTATGAAAGAATGCAAAGAAAGGAAAGACTTGTCCAAAAGTTTGAAAAAAAAGAAGTGTGATTGCCGCAAATACAAGAGAGAGAAAAATCTCGAGAGCAAGAAAAAAAAGTAAAAGCTCTCCAACAAATTTTGGACAAGAGAAGTTTAGAATGAAGTAAGGCCCAAAAAAAAAAGAATTTTGGCCTTGTTTTTGAACTTTTAACACACGCGAAAGGATGAGCTCGAATTGATGAAGTGTTGACTAAGTCTTTTGAACATTTTTCACCACTACATACCTAAATTTCGAATGCCTTAGCCTCAGCCCCATTACAACCTTTCTAAAGTCCTTTATGGTTTGGTTCATTTGTGCAAGTAATTCATCATACTCATGAGGTTTTCGATTCAATTCATATACACTTTGAGTGAACCCTTTTTCATGAGTGAAAATATGATGAGTGCATCCATGCGAGATTGTTTTTAAACTTGTTCGAAACATGCACAGCTTTAACTTCACAATTGTTTTCTTCCAAGTCTTACTTGTTTATGACATGATCATGTCTCTATTATCTCTCGAAATTATTGAATTTTAAACTCTTAAATTTTGTGATTCCATCGCCATACACTTAAAGAAATTTCTGAGATAATTTTAGCTAAGGGCTTAGTAGTGTTTTAATCTTCAAAATTTTTGAGTCCTTAGAATTTTCCAACGTTTGGATTAGCTCCAACGTTGAAATTGTGTGTTTTCTTATTTCTAGTCTTTCTTTTATTTATTTAGTTTTTGCTAGGGACTAGCAAAGTCTAAGTGTGGGGGAATTTGATATACGCATTTTATGCTTGATTCTTAACATCTTTCTCTTTACATTTAACTTTGTTTTGAATTTAGTATTCTCTTTTCAAATTTATTTTGTTGTTTTTAGATTTTTAACAAAGAAGATGAAGAAAGGAAGAGAAAAGAGGCGAAAAACGCACTAAAGGAAAATTTTATGTTTTTGACCATTGGAGATAGGCAGGCCCATTATGCAATTCGTGAGGCCCTTTAAAGGAGATCAGAGCCGGCCTAAATAAAGCCCAATATTGAAGCCCAAATGCATTAATTCGGCCAGAAAATATGACTTAGAGGCCAAGAAAACGAAATAGATCAGAAAAGCCACGTTACTTGGTGGGCAAGAAAGAAAATCAAGATTCGACCTAGAACTTTGTTGGATCCCCTAGAACGATTTCAACGTTAGAAAAATGCGAATGATAGCTCATTAAAAATATCTTGACGTCCTCATCAAATTGAGATCAAGAATTACTTAATTTGGAGCCCTAGAACTCTCAGAATCTCCGTTTTGGTGAAACTGTGCAAGAACTAATCAACAACCGAGTTGGCAATCCTTTTTCACATATGACAAGGTTTCAAGGCTCTATATAAGTAAGGGCTACGCCTCAAATTGAAGGCATCACTCATTCTAGACACCTAAGCTCTGCTCTAATCATCTCCTCAACCTCCAAACACTTAGCCATCCTCAAAAATACGAAACACCACCAAACCGCCTCCCACAAACATTCGCCTCCACCTCAAGGATCCTTTGCTCGACTTGGCTGGGATTTCTCGATCTTCATCATCACCAAATGAGCTTCTACACTTGGAGTTTGTGGTGCGATTTCACGGGACAAAAAGTGTAACATGACCCATTTGTTTTCAGTTTCAGTTTTGTATTAGATTTCTTATGTTTGTATTTTGAGAACAAGTTTTGATAAAAGGCTTTTTATTTCTAAATTCTTCTAAGTTTCTTCCATGTGTTTTTAGCTTTGATTTGAATGCATGTGTGTGCTTATATGTTCTCAATGCTTGAAATTTTTTTTAGTACATACTCGACTTGGTTCTCCTTTAAGCATGTTTCACAAACTAATAATAAAGATAAAATTGGATTAGATAGTTAGCTCGATTTGGTTGTTGTCTTGTTCAATATAAGCATGCATGTGTATTTTGATTGGAGTTATAAATTTCGTTGACACTTAGAGAGTGTAGATATAATCGGTAAAGGTTGGAAGAATGAGTCATGACTTGTATATATTAACTTAGTATTTTATTTTTGGTCTACTGAGCATGTTTAGGATTTTATGTTCTTTAATTGTTTCTACTTGTTTATGAGTGAAACATTTTAGAATTTAGGATTCTAAATCTCTTTGCTGGCCATTATTTTTTTAAATTCGTAGATTATAAAACCAACCTATAAACTCCCCCCAAAAACCATGGCGTAGTCATGCATGCACCCTCAATCCCCGGTTAAGAACGATACCCTATTTACCAATGCTACATCCACAACAAAGTGTTTTTATTATTGTGTCTTTTCTTATTATTAAGTGTTTAATTTAGTATTTAGTTTTGAGCATATCACTTGCTCTACGAAGCATCGGAGTTGAGCATCTTCTGCCTTTTTTCGTACCTGTTTTTTACCCCACATGGCCATTTTAACTTAGGAGTTGTAAAAATCAACTATTAAACCTATTTTACTATTAATTATAACTACTTTACCATTTATTATTTGTAACAATTTTTACAATATATTTATTCTATATTTTTCATATTTTCCACAACATTTACTATTTTTAATATTTTTCATTTGTAAAACCATTTTTGATATTTATCATTTATTAATAATAACCAATTTATAATATTTATTATTTATATTTAAATTCATACTATTAAAAATAATATTACTATTAATTAAAATAATAGTACAAAATAATAATTAAATTTATACTAATTACCATAATTACAATAATGTTACAACTATTAAATTCATACTATTACAAATAATATTACTATCAATTAAAATAATAATACAAATAATTAAATTCATACTAATTACCATAATTAAAATAATGTTACAACTATTAAATTCATACTAATTTACAATAAAATTCATATTAATTTACCAATAATTACTAATTTACCAATAATTAATAATTTATAATAATATTTACCATTTTTTTATTTTTACTAATTTACCAATTTTTTATTAAACACTAATACACTATATTTATACATAAATACATAGTATTATACCTAAATATGTATTAAAAATAAATTTAAAATACATACATACGTAAAAAAAATTTAAAACTTACCGGCGGTGGAGATGGGCAGCGGTGAGATTGGGCATCCAGTGGCGGTGACGATGGGAGGTGGAGGCGGAGGGAGGGAGCGAGGAGGATCGACATACACCATGGAGGGAGTGGACGATGGTGGAGGAGGTGAGAGGTGGCGAGGGAAGGAGTCGTCGGACGGAGGTGGTGGGAGGCCGGATGGAGTTTGAGAGAGACGGAGGTGGTGGGAGGCCGGATGGAGTTTGAGAGAGAGAGAGAGAGAGAGAGAGAGAGAGAGAGAGAGAGAGAGAGAGAGGAGAGGAGAGGAGAATTAAAAAGAATTGGAAGAATGATCGAAACTGCCCATAAATGGGCAATTATACTGTTTCACTTAAACGACGGAGGGTGATTTTCTGTCATCTAAGTGCCCCTAGATGACGGAAACGCCCATTTCCATCATCTAAGTCAACCGCCATATTTTTTGGAAACGCCACCAATTTAATTGGCAGGTGAAACTTGAGCGCCATATTTTTTTGGAACGGTTCCCAAAAAAATGGCAGTGGAATTTGGACCACCTAAAATTTGAACCTTGACGACGGAGAGTCATCCTACTCCGTCGTCTAGGTACAATTTTCGTAAAAATAATTTTTAAAAATAATTCGTAAGGAAGTTTCCGATATGTCATTCGAATGAAATTGTCGTAAAATATCAATTAAAGAATAATATACATAAAAAGTGGAATTTAAGATGACGAATAAATTTACGTCTATAAACTTGTTAAGTATCTACTAATGTGTATAACTTAGGTGTTATTAAGTATAGGCTCATTGCACATCAATATTAACGAAATTGAATTTAAGCAAAACAACCGTTGGATACATTCACCATAAAACAATATAAAAGTAGAATAATTTTCAGTAAATAGTAAGTTCGTTAACGGTTTCATCGGCACAGTCAACCGCAAAACCAAAAGTTTTACAAACCGAAAACGTGGATACACAAAAATCTGTAACTCTTATTTTGGAACCGTCGATGCTCACACTCTAAGAACTATTTACTCTATGGTCTCGATGAAAAGAATATGCATTGGGACATAGTCTACATGGTCGTTGTCTTAGATGTGAAATTATGAAATTTTAACTTAGACGACGCAATGACACATTTGCCTCGTCTAAGTGCTTATTTTTGGGTTTAGGGTTAAGGCTTAGGTTTTAGGGTTTACTTAGATGACGGTATGACCCTTTTGCGTTGTCTAAGATAAATTTTTAGGATTCAGGGTTTTATAATTAATATTGTGTTTACCTTGGTATGGACTACGAAAAGTCGTTCTACCGTTTAGGTTGGTTTAGGGAAATTGTGATTCTTGATTGTACGGATTAATTAATTAATTTGAATTTGTATTTCTGTGTGTCGAAGTGACCTCGCTCTTTAATTAATTTGAAGTTAATTATGCGAAAAAGTTAAAATTAATTAATTATTAAATTAAGTACAGAGTTAATAATTGTACCTACTCCTCCTCATAATATATATAATTAATCATACATTATTACGTCAAAAAGTTTAATTACAAATATTAATTACCAATTAATATTCCTCGAAGTTAATTATATTGTACTCTTCGTCATAATCGTTATCATCCTCCTCATCACTGTTATCCAATTGCTCCTCCTCCTCATTATACTCAACATTGTCCGACGAATATTCTGAGTCCTCGTCTTCGTCATCATCCTGCATCTCTTCTTCATCGACCTCATTAATTGCATCAATAATCTCATCTTGAGTTAGATCCGTACAACCATCAGGCATGGGTAAACGTTCACCAGCTTGAACCAAGTCCATTATGTCGGAGCGGATGACAGAAATATTAGGATCTTGATATGCAGTAATGTCTCTTTGTGGTTCAACATCTTCAGTCGCTGGCATCCCTTCAGCTGTCATGGTATTCCATATACCATGATGAGAGATATGGTTCACTATTTTCCACCTTTCACCAGCTTTCGGATCACCAAGATAGAACACCTACCTAACTAAGGTGGCAAGAGCAAAAGGCTCATCCTCAAACCAGCTTGAGTTTGTATCGACTGATAAAAGGCCCAGGTCTTCCTTTATACGCTTGAACCATTTGCACTTGAATAGGAAAACGTTGATATCGTTCCCATAACATAGTTGAACAACATATACAAGAGCTCCGTAATATATATCATTGTCTTTTCCAACTGCTACCCCACTGTTTTATGTTCTTCTTCCTTCATCTCGGGCCAATGAATGAAACTTTACACCATTCACAAAACATCCGAGGCAAATATAGTGTTTAATCGGCTTCCTTGCTATTAAGTGCTTTGGTCAGGACCACCACCCCCCGTGGTTTTCGAATTTCTGTAGATCAATCATCTAGGAAAATAGGAAATATATATATAATTAAAGGGTTTAATTTATACAAACATGTATATAAACTAAATAAGTAAACATACGTACCCATTGGAAGAAATAATCAGGGCTTCTTCTTAACCATTTTCTCAAACCACGCCGAACTCTTATCCAAATTTAATGCTTGAAGCTTCTCCCAGTACCCAATTATGTACGGCTCCACTTCATCATAGTCTCACAACACTACCCAATATGCCTCAATAAGTTCTTTTCGTGTTAACAATTCCTTTAATACTCCTCTAAACGGTCGTATGACATTTGTGATGACAGAAAGATTAATACAGGCACTGGGATCGGAGGTGGTGGGAGGTGGTGGATCCTTGAGGTACCTATTACAGTAAGTAACACACTCATGCATTAGGTATGTCTCTGTTATGGAGCCATCCAGGGCCGACCTATTTTTCACAAATCCTTTATACTGTCTAACCTGTATACAAAATCAAACGTTCAATTAATTATTTGTAGAATAAGTACATACAGCTAGTAATCTTGAGTGGAACAAATAATGGATCGGAAAACCTGTATAATTAATAAGTTGTACGTACCTTTCTTGAGGATACATCCAACTGTACTGAACTGGACCAGAATAAGCACCTGCTCGGGTAGGTGGATCATTAAGTGAATCATGATATCAAAGAAAGCAGGGGAAAATCATCTCTAGTTTGTAAATGATGTGCACAATTTGTAGTTGCAGTTCCACCACATCTGACTTCTTTAACTCTCTGGCGCATAACCACTGCCACCATCTGCACAATGCCACTATTGATTATACGACATCGCGAGGCAAATATGGCCAAATTACCACTGGAATCAAATGTTGCAGTATACTGTGATAGTCATGTGTCTTTAGACCAACAAACTTGTGTTGCACTGAAAGGACCGGACCCTACATTAATTAGTAATCTAGAATTAAGCCCTAATAACTGATCCTATTCTACGAATTTCTGTAATTTTTTTGACATAACTTCCCTTCTAAAAGAGACATCCACAAACCTGCAGGGAAAATTGACACTCCGCAGATAAACCCACAAACAATACTGTGGACCACCGATGTCCATCCGGATTTCTCAACATAAAACTGAAATCAAATCTGATACATTAATCAGAATTCGAAAACAAACATCCAGTAAATACTGATTCACATACAAAGAAACTCAACTCGACAACTATACGAGTGACAACTTATTCACAAGAGTCTCACTAAGACACAACTTGAAAGGACCCGACCCTAGATTAACTAGTAATCTAGAATTAAGCCCTAACGACTGACCATAATCTACGAGTTTCTGTGAAAATTTTGGCATAACTTCCTTTATAAAAGAGGTACTCATAAACCTGCAAGGAAAACTGACACTCCGCAGATAAACCCACTAACAATACCGTGGACCACTGATGTCCATCCAGATTTTTCAACATATACTGAAATCAAACCTGATACATTATTCAGAATTTGAAAATATAACTCCAGTAAATACACTGATTCACATACAAAGAACTCAACTCGACAACTATACGAGTGACAACCTATTCACAAGAGTCTCACAAGACGATACTACAAAACTAGTATCCAAGGTGACTTCAATAACACAAGAGACATACTGACAGTGAGTGAGGACCTACTTTGAAGGAATTGACTAGTGGATTCGACGCCCTTGATGACATCCAGCACCCTCATGATACACACTGCAATCTGGGCAAGTAAAATCGAAAAGTCCAAGAAAGCAAAGCGAGTTCAGAAAATGAATGGAGGTGTCAGGCGAATCTCTCAACCCCGACGGTGAGAGGCTAGGCGAATCTCTCAAGCCTAGTGGGTACATCAGGGGAATCTCTCAACCCTTGATCTGGACTACCGGTGATCAGCCGAGTAGCCAATGCATCGACGCTAAATAAATGCCATCACCATATAAAATATAAAACAATACCTCCAAAAATAATAAATAATCTCAACATCGTATCGTAAATAAATACGGAAATCAAGAACTCGCTACGACAGTGTAAATAAAATGTCCACTCACAGATATGCATAACGTAATACGTGTTAATCCAGTAATCCGGTGGGAAATCCCTCGCCAAACGAACGATCACGATCCCCTGAATAATCATAAATTTCACTGCTCAAAATCATAATTCAAAACCTTGAATCACATCTCGAGAACCAACCATTCTCGGAAACGAATAACTCAATATCGACGAAATCGTCAAAAATCCAATAAACACACCATAAAACCTTGCTATAATTTTCGATGCTCAATTCAAAATATAAACCTCACCACAACGATCTGTGGGTGATTCCGAGCAAAATGACATAAAACTTGTCGAAAAACACCTCGGCCGGAAAATCGCCGCCGAAAAATGTAATCGGCCCAGAAAAATTTGACCTACACAACTTTCTAGTTCAAAGTTAAGGCCAATTTTGACCGGAAAAGGTCCAAAACTCACCTTAAAGTCACAAACCCTCGCCGGAATTTCTCCACCTCCGATCGCCTTCCTCCGGCCACGACAAGAATTGAAACCACTTCTAAAAGCTACCTCTCTCCAAGGCTAATAAAACCCCTCAAAATACCACCACCAACACGGCCGCCATCGCCGCCACCCAAGGCCGCCGAAATTTCACAAACTTTGTCACGCCGATTCTCTCTCCTCCGGCCACCATAGAGGACGATCCACCTACCAAATTGAAGAGGGGCACAAGCTCAACACTTTCCATGAAGAAACCTCAGCCAACCGTGGCCGGAATCGAGCTCCACGATGGCGAGAATATCTTGGCCTCCAAACGGGTTGACCCACCCGTGGTCAACGTGGGTCAACACCCCATTTCCCAATTTGGAAACTTTCCCAATTTTCACGTATTCGTCCGTATTCATACAGTACACATATCTGAACCCAAACGGATAAATACGACAAATATGATAAAATCCAACGGCCGAAAATATTCATCACTTATTCCTCGTAACTCGAAATAATCCTCAAGAAGTTCCCACGAGCTTGAAATTAAATTCTCTACAACTTTTGTGAAGGCTCTCAAATCAAATTTTTGCCCGCTAATTTAATCGTTAACGAGGCCGCCATATTAACCAATTACGACAAAATCGCGACTAATCGCGAAACTCGCAAATCAAGTCGATAAACATTCCATTTTTGGTTTGGGTTGTCACAGCTTCTACCTCTGAGACTATACTTTGTGTAAAACAAATCATATTTGTTTCCATGCACATGCATAATCGTAAATGTATACTCGTACAGTGCATAATCACAAATGCATAATCGTAAAATGCATAAATCAAGACTCGCAGGTCAACGATGAAAATAAAATGTTCACTCACAGGTTATCGGGATAAACATAAAGGTGAAACCCTGTCGATCGGCACAATTATTCATCTGATACGCCCGCTAATTCATCTGAAACCACGATTAAAATAAAATCTGATCATCGGAGTTCATACTGAATAGCAAAGATCGTAATCTGGTGAGTAATAACATTGAGAATCTCGTATACTCGAATAACGTATTTTCTATTAAATTACTGACTCAACCAAATTATTAACTCAATTCCCTGTAATCCTTCACTTTTAAAGAGTCGCAAAAAAATCTCGAATATCAAACGACACGCAATTAAACTGATAATCAAAGCGTCCTTTAATTTTTTCGTGAATTAAGCTGATAATTGTCTGATTAAATACTCGCCAAAATTTATAAAATTCAAATCTGAATATAAACCTCACCATTTCTTTTAGCACACAAAAACGACATAAAACTTCATCGAAAATTCCATCTCGTCGGAGCTCCACCGCGCACGGCGATGAGTGGAGCCGCTGGTCGCCGGAATTCCACCGGCCCAGAATTCTTCGACCTATACATCAATTTTCAGATCTCAACATTTTCAACAACTTTGTAGTTTAATGCTAAGTCCAATTCTAACAAAAAAAGTCCAAAACTCACTGTGAAGTTCAAAAACCTCACCGGAAATTCCATTCTCCTATCAGCCACCACTGGCCACAGCAAAGGCCGATACCACTTTAGATAGACTCACCATCCCAAGGGCTACAAAACCCCCATAAGGTCGACCCCCAACGCCGCCGGTATCGTCGGCTCCATCTCCGCCGAAATACCACCGCCGCCGGCCCGATTTCATCGTGTCGATTCCTCCTCCTCCGGCCACCATCCTCGGTGATCCACCTATCAAATTGAAGAGGAGCTCAAGCATAACATTTCTCATCAAGGATTCAAGGCCAAAGGTGGCCGAAAAATAGCTCACTACTGGCGAGAAGATTCAAGCCCAAAACGGGTCGGTTTGATCCGTGCTTAACGCGGGTCAAACCTAGTAATCCCAAAATGAAAAATTTCCAAATTTGACTCGTATTTATACCGTATACATACCATACACATACCAGCCCCAAATCAGCGGCTATAATTCAATCTGATCAAGATCAGACGGTCACGATTAAATTAATAATAAAAATAACACTTTTATATATATATTCACCAACCGACTTCAAAACTTGTTAAATAATTGCTCGCTTATCCGAAAAATTTCTCAAAAATTCACTTGAGCTCGGAATTAAATTCTCTATAATTCCCGTGAAGGAAGTCAACCAAATTCTCGCCTAATGAAAAAGTCGTTAAAAACCCACGCGATACCATTAATTTGCAATAATTCTACTTCGTGCTTATTTATACATAGATTTTGGTTCAGGTTGTTACAATCCACCCCCCTTACAAAAATTTCGTCCTCGAAATTTACATACCTGCTAGGAGAACGCAGCAACTGCTCATACAAACTGTTATGGCTTCTACGTGGCTACATTTATTGCTAGGTGATTAGCCGAATAGCTAGAGCATCGATGCAACTAATCAAACCATCACAAATAAACCTCAAAAAATAACGCTTAAAAAAATATACTGGAAAGCGTAGTAAAATAACTGAACTCGCTACAACTGTGAAAATAAAAGTCCACGCACAATATTGCCAGGATAATTACAAAGCTAAAAACTGTCGATCAGCACAATTATTCATCTGACACTCCCGCTAACTCAATATCCTGGAACCACGATTAAAATAATGTCTGATCATCGGGGTTCATATTAAATAGCTAAGATCCTAATCTGGTGAATAATAACATCGAAAATCTCATATACTCGAACAACGTATGTTCTGTTTAATTAGTAACTAAACCAAAATCTGAATTTAGTTCCCTGTAATCCCTCACTTTTAAGAGTCGCACACAAATCTCGAATATCAAACGACTCGCAATTAATCTGATAGTCAAAGCGTCTTTTAATATTGTCGTGAATTAAACTGATTATTGTATGCTTAAATACTTGTCAAAATTTATCAAACTCGAATCCGAATATGAACCTCACCATTTCGTTTGACACGCGAAAATGAGCGAAATGACATAAAACTTTGTCGAAAATTCCACATTACCGGATCTCCGTCGCGCACGGCGGCACGTGGGTCGCAGACTGCCGGCGGCGGCGGCTAGAATCCCATCGGCACAAAAATCTGTAAATGATACATCATTGGAAAGCTTAAGACAAGCCAAACAACTTTGTAGTTCAATGCAATGCCCAGTTCTAACCAAAAAACATCAAAATCTCACCATGAAGTTCAAAAACCTCGCCGGAATTTCATCCTCCGAACGTCCACCACCGGCCACAGAAAGGCCCAAGAACAAATGGGATAGACTCACCATCCTAAGGGCTTCAAACACCCAAAAACCCTATCCCCATCACCGCCAATTTGAGCCGCCACCAACACCGCCGAAAACCGTCGGTTTCGGCCGGTTTTCATGGCCTTCCACCGCCGTACTCCGACCACAAACCCTGGTGATCCACCTATCAAAAGACAGAAGGAACCAAGCCCAAAATTTAGACACCAAGACCACGACCAAAGGTGGTTGGAATAGGACTGACCGCTGGCAAGAAATTCCACAGCCAAAATGGGTCAGTTTGACCCGTGGTCAACGCGGGTCAAACCCAATTTCTCAATTTGGAAACTTTCCAAAAATAGCTTGTATTTATACTGTGTAAGTACCCGTACACATACCAACCCAAATCAACGGTTCAGATATAATCTGATCAAGACCGGACGATCACGATTAAATCAGTAATAAAAATAACACTTTTAATTAATTTTACCTACCGACTTCAAAATTCATTAAAACATAGGTCGCTTATCCGAAAAATTATCCAAAAATTTTCATGAGCTTGAAATTAAATACTCTACAATTCTCGTGAAGAAAGTCAACAGAAATTCTCGCTTGGTAAAATAGTCGTTAAAGAACCCAATTACACGTTTAATCTGCGATAATGCATAACACAAATCGATAAGTGCATGATTACGATTCGGGTTGTAACATGCACCTTGTCCACTGCTCTAATTATAGTAGCTGTATACGTAGCCAGATATCGAATACTCTTAAACCAGTGAAATACAGAACCTCTAAATGTCGGCTTCACTATGTGACGTGCAACTGGCATCTTGTTATACACTCATCTCCTATCCCTCTTCAACAATTAGGGATGATGTAGATTCATAGATTCCAGATTTTGGAGTATCTTTAGTCTTGAACTTAATACCGAGAATTATTCCCACCACGCTATTGCACACATTCTTTTCTATGTGCATCGCATCCAAGTTGTTCCTCAGCTTCAACTTCGACCAGTAAGGGAGTTCAAAGAATATACTTTTGTGATACCAATAGTTGAGATCATGTGGGGGTATTGGATTGCATTTCTGTACATCCTTATTATTGGTCAACACACCAAAGTCGAAATAGCTCAACCTCTCTAAAATCTCTTTGACAGACCAACTACGGGGTTTAGGATTATTCTCTACTGTCCAGGTGATCGTCAGGAAGCCATCTACGGTGACCCAGGTAACACACCTTCCTCGCGTGCCAACTAGAGTTCACGTCATCGAAACATATAGGACATGCATTTTATCATTTCGTCCTATAGGCTACCAACATCTCATACGCTGGAAAATCACTGATCGTCTACATTACGGCTACCCTTATCATGAACATCGTGTCAGTGAATCTATCATAAATTGGGACTCCATTTTTCCACAACAGCTTCAGCTCATCGATCAAAGGTCTGAAGTAGACATCCAAGCAGTTCCCCGGAGATTTAGGACCTGGAATTAGCAGAGCAAGGAAATTAAATTCCTTATTCATACACATCCACGGAGGCAGGTTATACAGCATTAGAATAACTTGTCAAGTGCTGACGGCAGAGCTATTACTACTCCAAGGATTGAATTCGTCTGTAGATAGTCTGAGTCTAACATTTCGAACCTCTGCGGCAAAGTCTCCAAATTCGCTGTCGAAATGTTTGAAAGCCTCCCCATCTGCAACATGTCTCAGCACATCGTCATCAATTCACTTTTCAGCGTACCATCATATCGCCTCTGCTATGTATAGAGACATGTACAGACGCTGCAATCAGGGAATCATTGGAAAATATCGAAGAACCTTCACAAGAATTTTCTTTTTTGAACTCTTCCTATTCAGCTCATATTTGCACTGGCCACATACAGGACAATAGTCCAAATCTTTATATTCATTGTAAAACAACACACAATCATTTGAACATGCATAAATTATCTTGTACTTTATGCGGAGGCTGTCCAAGATATTTCTAACATTATAATGGGATTTAGGAAGATTGTGATCATCAGGAAGCAACTTACATATTTGCTCCAGAATTTTGTCAAAAGCACTAACTGACATTTTGTGCTTCACTTTTATCTGCATTTGCTGCATCACATATTGCAACACATTCTCTCGACATTTAAGGTACATCAGGGTCTGGGCTTCAAGTAGCATCCTGTTGTACTTATCCATCTCACTAGTGTCAGTGGCCAAACTAGCAGCAGGGAATGTGTCATCATGCCTATGAGTGGCATTGTAACCTCTCTCTTAGGTTGGTGTCCACCATGACTAAATCCCAGAAACGCATCATGGACCAGATCCGCAGTTGGGTTCCAAGTAGGGGGGCTGGCACCACTGCCGCTGGATGAGGCACTATAGTAACTGTACCATGAGCTAAATTTTGCTAAGCTGAAGTCTACTGCTTCACCATGCTCGCTCCACGTAGTGTAACTCCACATCATACCATTTTCGTACAGGTGTTGCATCATAACATTAACCTCCATATACTGATAGTTAAGACATTTTTTGCACGAACGCCTGAAACGCCTATTTCCTTGACCATGTTCTATCGCAAAATTCACAAATTCTCTAATTTCATCCATATACCGGACATCACCTCTATTCCGCAACTTCATCCAAGTCTTGTCCATACTTCTATGAAATTTAATAATTATCATATTAGTCAACTATTATATATACAGATTTTCAAGTAATTATTAAACTATTATATATACAAATTTTTAACTACCTTAATTATTAACGTATAATCAATTAAAATATTTATTAATTATCTTTATTAATTAATGGTGAATATACTATACATCAATTATTTCAATATATCTAACATGCATGTATGTTTTAACTAAATATTAACCAAAATTTTAAACATCCATGCATATATACGTACTCGTCGTTAATTAACTACTCTATATATCAATCAATTATCTAACTTAATTATAGATATTAGACATACTAACAATGCAATCAATCAAACGTACAATTAATTAATTATATATATAAACATTAAGATTGTTAGAAATTAACTACGTACGTACGTACTTAGCCTTCTCCGATATATGGCGAATCGATGGTCGGAGCCGGAGATTTATATTTATATATATAGTGCTAGCTAGCTGTACGTGTGAGGGGAGTCTGATCGAGAGAGAATGATATGAGGATCGGATAAGGATGAAAATGAGACGAGCGAGCAGAGAGGAAGAGAGTCTGGCATGGACAATATATAATGCATCACTTAGACAATGCAGCGTCGGTGCGTCATCTAAGTGACCACTTAGACAACGGACTTAGCGTAGTTTCCGTCGTCCAAGTGGTGAATGAGACGACGAAATTTTTAAAGACGACACAAATTATTACCGTCGTCTTAAATCTACTTAGACGACGGAATATTTACGATTCCGTCATCTAAGAGTGCTTTTCTTATAGTGTCACAACATTATCCTAAAAATGTTAGAAATCTAACACACCAACAAATCATAACACCGCCAAAAGAATGAAGTTGGATGAAAGCCCATTGATTTGTTACAAAACTACCTACGCATAATGTGCGTGTATATCAAGTTAAGAATGCGGCAAAGGCAAGATTACAGTCTGATGAAGGAAAACAAACCGGAAGATGTTGTAGGAATTCTCCATGAAAAATTCGTCAAAAACTTGTAGTGGGCATGATCAATGATTTCAGCCGCAAGAAGAAATAAAAGAGAAATGAAAAACCACGCAACCATCTAATGTTGACATCCTTCACGAATCAAAACTAAAGCACCTGAACACCATGATTGATCTTGCATAAAATAAGATAAGTATAAGCGAATTAATGAAACAGAAAAAACATATCCACGACCACCATAGTGGAAAAATAACATAAGAATATACCCTCATATATTATGAATGACTAATTTGCCTCCCCGACTAAAATGTATTTATGTATATGCGTTGCTGAATATTTGAGGTGCTAAGAGAGAATTTGGGGGTGCCGGTGGAAAATTGAGTGTGCTCAAAGAGGAATGGGGTACCTAAAGAGATTTTGTGTACAAAGCTGAAATGACGACGTCACCCTTTATATATGAATTGCACATGCCACGTCATTTTTATAACGGATCATTAACAAAAAATGGACGGGACACTATTTTATAGCAAATTAAGATTTCAGGTACCACATTGATAATTTTAAAAATTCAGAAATTTACTTGCTCGGGGCTATTAAATTCGGACATCATTGAAGCAAATTACTTATAAACAAATAATAAAAAGGCTAATTATCTGTATAGTGTGTGAACTTTGATGAGACAGTCAACGTGGTACTTGATTTTTTTAAATGATGAAAGTAATACTACCTCAACTCTTATTTTTGAACCAAGGAGATGTTTCTGTTTGATTTTTTGTTTGAAAGTCGTTTGTTGTTGATGTGGCATGTAATTGGGAGTAAATAATAAGGGCACAAATGTCTTTTTAAATTCATTTTCAGTTTTTTTTTACGTCTCTTGTTTTTTCTCTCCTCTCTCTCACCACACCTCGCCTTCCCTCCCGCATTGCCATTTGACTCATGAGCCTGTCCTCTGCACGTTCTCGCCTAGCTATCTTTGTCATTTCTCAGCCTCGAGTTGAACTGTAGGCCTCCTCGATGTTATGCCAGACTCTGTTTTTGAACTTCGCAGGCCGCCATGCTTGGCTCATTGCCAGGACGCTAGTTCAATATCGACCTCCTGCTTCCTCCCGATCTCCATCTGAACTCATTCCAAACCAACAATTTTTCTTAGATAATGCATTAGCATTAGTTTTCGAATTGGATTTTGATCAATGGGGAGGACAAGTCTTCTCCGTCTTGGGACCTCTGGCACGAACTACAAAGGGTTGTGATTCCAAAGACAAATTGTTGGGTGTGCCATAGCAATTTGTTGGGTACCTATAGCTTATGAGGGCAAAATTGTCTTTACACTAAATTTTTTCCAAACTGTCAGCCAAGTCAGCAGTAAACATCAAATGGACGGAAAATTAGTCGTAGACATCTCCTTGGTTAGAAAATAAGAGTTAAGATATCACTTTGATCATTTCGAAAAGTCAAGTACCACTTTAACTATCTCATCAAAGTTCAGACACCGTATGGGTAAGTATCCTAAAGAAAAAAAAAATTCTTTAGATGGGTGAGAATGTCGTAAGAAAGACAAAAATGATCAAATAGTCGCCATCAACTCCTCGCCCCTGCGCTTCTATGGAGCAGTAGCGTCGACAATGGTTGAACATTGGAAACAACCATAATACCACTACAAGAAAAATGCACTTAGACGACGGAACCTTAAAGTTTTCGTCGTCTAAGTAAAACTTAGACCGCGGAAACTTCTCCGCGGTCTAAGTGAACACTTAAACGACGGCTATGTCTTTTTCCGTCGTCTAAGTGAAACTTAGACCGCGGAGAAAATTTCCGCGGTCTGAGTGTCACTTAGACGACAGAACAAGACATCTCCGTCGTCTAAGTGAAATTTCAAAAACTCAAAAATTTCACTTAGACCGCGGAGAAAATTTCCGCGGTCTAAGTTTTCACTTAGACGACGGAAAAAGACATCTCCGTCGTCTAAGTGAAAATTTTGAATTTTTAGAACCGGCGCCCAATTAATTTGGGTTTAAGGTTTAGGGTCTCGCGGTGTCGGTGACACTTAGACGACGGAAAAAGACATCTCCGTCGTCTAAGTACTTTAACCCTAAACCCTAAGGCCATATCCCCTAAACCATGTTTTCACTTAGACGACGGAAATGTGCATTTCCGTCGTCTAAGTGAAAATTTCGTAATTTCACCTAAGACAACGACCATAGAGTAAACAATGCTTGGAGTGTGAGCGTCGACGGTTTTAAAATAGGACTTACGGATTTTCGTGTATCCAGGTTTCCGGTTTGTAAAAATTTTGGTCTTACGGTTAACTGTGCGGATGAAACCCTGAACGAACTCAGTATTTAGTGGAAATTATTCTACTTATATATGGTGTTATGGTGAGTATATCCAACGGTCGTTTTGTCCAAATTCAATTTCGTTAATATCGATGTGCAATGAGCATATACGTACCGACACTTAAGTTATACATATTAGTAGATACTTAACAAGTTTGAATACGTAAATTAATTCATCGTCTTAAATCTCACTTTTTATATATACGATTCTTTAATTGATATTTTACGACAATTCCATTCAAATTACAGGTCCAAAAATTCATTACAAATTATTTTTAAAAAATAATTTTACGAAATTTTCACCTAGACGACGGAGATGACCATCTCCGTCGTCCAGGTGTTCACTTGGACGACGGAGATTGTCATCTCCGCGGTCTAGGTGAAAATTCCGTAAAATAATTTTTTTATTTTTTGAAAAAAATATTAAAAATTGAAAAATTCACTTAGACGACGGAGATGAGTATTTTCGTCGTCTAAGTGAATTTTTAAATTTTTAATTTCAGGCGGTGTTTTTCCCACTAAAAATTTGGCAAAAATTTAAATGCACTTAGACGACAGAAATTTGTCATCTCCGTCGTCTAAGTCAAAATAATTGGCGGTATTCTTTTCCCGCTAAAATTTTGGCAAAAATTTAAATCACTTAGACGACGTACTGATTTTCCATCGTCTAAGTAAAAAGTTGGCAGTATTGTTTGAAAATTTAAAGCACTTAGACGACGGAAATTCAGTATTTCCGTCGTCTAAGTGCTTTAAAACTCTTTAAATTCATCATTTTCTCAATCTCTCTTCATTTTTCCCCTCCCTCTCCCTTTCCCTCTCTCCCTCTCCATCTCTCCCCCCCCCCAATCAAACCACCCACCATATATCATCACCATCACCATCCACCATCATCATCACCACCACCACCGTCGCCGCCACCACCGACATCACCACCGTTGCCGCCATCACCGGCAACACCACTGTCGCTGCCACCACCACACACCACCACCACATACAACGTCGCCTCCACCACCACCACACACCACTAGCCACCGCTTACATTGTCGCCTCCACCACCGGCCAACACCACCGGCGCCGCCACCACCCCCACCGCCTATAATTAGTTTAGTTTTAGGTTAATTTAGTTTATTTAGGCTAGATTAATTAATTTTATATATTATATTATGAATTTTGTATTCATTGTATTTAAATCCATAATAATTTAAATTATTTATTCATTATGAATTTTGTATGTATTATATATTATTAATAATTAATATTCAATAAATTTTGCAATATTATGAATATTGATATACAAAAAATTAAATAAATAAAAAATTCATTAAATGCTAGTTATTAAATTATTAATTAGCATTTCATGAATTTTTCATTTAATTTTTTTTTTTTACAAAATCACCACTTAGACGATGGAGATGGACGATTTCCGTCGTCTAAGTGAAAACTTAGACCGCGGAGATGGACGTTTTCCGCGGTCTAAGTGTTCACTTAGACCGCGGAGAATGAATCTCCGTCGTCTAAGTAAAAACTTAGACCGCGGAAAATTTTGCGCAGTCTAAGCGAGCACTTAGACCGCAGACATTCTCCGCGATCTAAGTTTTCACTTAGACGACGGAGAATTCATTCTCTGTCGTCTAAGTGTTCACTTAGACGACGGAATTCTCCATCTCCGTCGTCCAAGTGCTTGGACGACAGCACTTGGAGCACGGAGCTTGGACGACGGAGCTTCCGTCGTCTAAGTACTTAGACGACGGAAAACTGCACCTAGACGACGGAAATGGTCCGTGGTCTAAGTGCATTTTTCTTGTAGTGTACCAAATTACAACCTTTTATTTGACTAGAATTAGACAAGGATAAAGTTCAAAACAAACTGTTTGAAAAACATCAGACACTAGCTATCCCTTCAAAAATTAAGAAGAACATGTGCATAATTACCCATCACTGGGATAGTTGGAATTCGAAACTGTTATTTAAGACAGTTTGTTTCAATTTAGCAATGTTCTCTGTAAGATAAAACAATGTAATCGTCTGCGAAATATACTATTGAATCAAATGAAATACCAAAATAAGCTTGGACAAGAATATAAATAATATGATCAGGAACCGGTTCATGGTACTAGTAATGGTTATTAGAGTTTTACCCATTTTTGTCTAGATTGATTATTTCTCCATCAAAACGTTAGGCTTAGTGATTAACCATTTATATATATAAGCGCACGTTGAGCTAACTTATCGCTTACATCCAAAAGTTTATTGAATCAATTTGAAAAATGATATGTACGTGGAATGGGGAACAAAGACCAAGAGTTTTTCGAGGAGGAACATTACAATGATCTACTCTTCGTTGCTGACAGGGGCGGAGCCACCATTAGCCCTTCCGTGTAACTTATTAATTGATTATAGAGGCATGGCAGATTCAAAGCAAAACAAGGAAGTACATAGCCGAACCAGTTTAATGGTGTCGTTTGATTTAACTAAAACGATGTAATTGAGTAAACACTATTACCAGAAACACTATAGCAGACGACATGAAGTTGTCGGCCTGTTCTCAAATATCGTCGGCTATAGTTATAGCCGATGAGGCGTTGTCGGATATAGTATTGTCGGTAATAGACCGCCGGTGATACTATAACCGACAACAAGATAGGATTGTCGTCAGTTATAGTATGAATCTATAGCCAACGAGATAAGGTCATTGACTAGTTCCACACTATAACCGACGACTTTGTCGTCGGCCATACCTCCTCCCTTGGTCAAACTGGTTGACCATGGAGGAAACTATAGCCGATGATATATGTGTATATCGTCAGCTATAGTGTGTATTATTTTAATTTTTTTTTTGCAGGTTCTGAGATTCACATTTAAAATCCAAAAATATTGAAACTATACACGTAAATAAAATAAAAACCGAAATCGTTCAAATCTATATACATATGCGTACTACGGGTACTACGGGTTTCCTAAGTAAATGTGGTCAAATGGATCGCTATTGGCTCGTTGGTCCTAGTCTGGCGGCTGTGAAGCACTAAAAATGGATGGGGGAGCTATCTGGATTCCAAACGCGTGCAACTATACATAACAGTGCTGCATCCATATCCCCATCATCTGCTGCTGCTCGGCCAACCGATTCTGCTCTGCAGCTCGCGCCTCCTACTCGGCGGCTCTCGCCCGCTCCAGCTTCTCCATCCGTAGCCGTTGAGATTCCATCTCCATCGCTTGCCTCTGAAGCTGCTCATGTAACTCATTAGTCCTCGAAGATCCCGATTCGCGAGAGAATTCAGGAGTCTTCTTCCGCAACCCTTGACCCCACTTTCCGAGCCCCCTGCAGTAGAAAGTGTTCTTCCCTGGAGGGATCGTGGTTGTCATAATCCTGGCCACTATGATCGGATCAGATTGATCAATCTGATCAGTCGGGAGTTCCGCATCGGGGGTGTTGGGATAGCGCTCTCTCGCCACTTGAGTCAACACCTCCCGAATCACCTCCTGAAGTCTCGCCTAATTGACAAAGAAAAATAAAATGTTAATTAATGTAAACAATCTAAAAAAATAAGAAATATGTTTATTTTCTTATAAGGACACTTACAGCATCTTCAGGGGACTGCGGATACGCATGCTGCATCGTATAGATAAGCGGAGGGACTTCTGGGTGGTTGGCCGCCTCCTTGATCCAACCCAAGTATGATCTGGAACCGACATGATGATTTTTTTGTGTTTTTGGCCCGGTTCCTTATGTTGACTTCAGAAATAGCCTGCTCGATTAATCCAACATCAAAAAAATATTATCCAAATAATTTGGGGGAAGTACGATAAAACTAAAATTTAATCGATCGAAGGTTGCGTACCTTCAATCTCGGGTTGTTGAAGTGAACCACAAGCCATCACCACTCATACTCCCTATAACGAAACTCGCTAGGGGTACCCAAATGATCATCGCCGTATTTTTTCCAATGTTTTTTCAGCTTGCCCTTCCACTCCTTGTACCTATATTAATAAAACACAAATGTTAGTACCTTACAACATTTTATGAACATAATCAAAACAAACGAAAAAATCGAAACAAATGAATCACGTAACCTGCTCCCTTGCACTTCATCCGCCCACGTGGGTCTAATGTCGTTGTCCACGCGGAACCACCTCTGCAATGCATATATATATATATATATATATTAAAAATTTATATAGAAAATATACATAATGAATATACAATTCTACTCACCGACAGCGCATTATTCAGCTCATATTTGACGGATTGAGGCACCGAATTCCAATCTGGCCACAACATTGGGACTCTATCTCGTATGATGCTGCCTGCCATCTCTGCGTACTGTCAAGTGACCTTTCCCTCGATCACCTCGCCTCCATCCCCGGTCTGAATCATAATTTGGCCACTACCGGTAACCCGAATTGCGTCGTCTAGTAACTTGCCGGCGACGAGGCCTCTGGTCCTCTTCTGTTTTTCACCAGGCACGATCGCGCCTATCACATTTGTAGACGATTTTTTAAACATCAACACCTAATTTAAATATTACTAAGTAAAAAGATATCACTAATTATTATTTACCTGATTCGTCGGTGCATTGTCCCGGAATCCTCACACTCCAGAGAGGTTGCGGGAATGGTACATACGTGTATGCCTGGTCCAGGGTAATGAACCATAGCTGTCTTGGAACAGGCCTTCCCGTGGAATCGACGAGGGGTATCGTCGAGATTTCCAAGGGTAAGAATAGGGTAGACGGAAGGCATAGTCGTTTCCTGGCCGAGGACTGAGTCGATCCACTAGCCTCCTCGGAAGAATAAGGAGTCTGGTCGGTGGATGGGGAAGGCTCCAGCTGATGAATGTCCGACATTCGAACCGAGGATTGAGTCGCACTATCCATTGAAGACGTGCGACTGTCCTCATAAAGCCTCCTTGCGCTGGAGGGTCGGCGAGGCTCGACCTACTGCTGCTGAGGTTGTCCCTGACTTAGAAGTGTACGGTGCCGAGAGGTGGGAGGAACACTGTAAGTGTTGCCGATACTGGCGGATCCGGATGCGAACTGACTTCTATTGCCCTCATCCCCACGTCCCGATCTCCCTCTCGACCCCCCCCCCCCCCCCCCCCCCCCCCCCCCGACCCCCTCGCGAAGCACCGCAGTTCAACCAATTCATCGTTTCTATAAAATTTACATAACATACTCGATCAATTTTATATAGTTTTTAAAATTTATCTACCAAAATTTAAATTAATTCACATTAATCTACCAAATGTCAGAATATATTAATTCACATATTTCCATATTTAACTCACAATAATTCCATAAATTACAAAAAAAAAATCAAATTAATTCATATATATTAATCTACCAAATTCTAAATTAATTCACATAAATCTAGAATAAATAAAATTAATTCACATAAATATAGAATAAATCAAAATTAATTATTAATCTACCAATTTAATTCATATTAACACCAAATATTATCCAAATTAATTCATATATATATCTGCACATAATAATAATCCAAAAATTACAAAAATTCATAAAAATTTCAGTAAATTACAAAAATTCATAAAAAAAAAATCCTTGCACTCTCATAAAATTTTCATTATATTCCAAAAATTTCATTATATATTCCTTCATATAAAATTCCATTAAATTACAAAAATTCAAAATAATTCCTAATCCAAAAATTTGAATTCCTAATCCAAAAATTCCTAATCCAACAATCTCATATACATATATATTTTTTCATAATCCAATTATATCCTATATATAATCCAATAATTAATATCCAATATATAATGCAATAATTCCAAAAGTCCAAAAAAAATCAACAATAATTCCAAAAATCAACAAAATTCAACAATAATCCAATATATATTCACACAACTCATCCAAACATCCACATTATCAACAAACTAAACATAAATTGAACCTAAATAAATCCAAATTGGGGATTTAGGGATTTAGGGAGAGGAACCTGTTTTGGGGTTGTAGGATGAACGGCGGCGGCTCAATCAATGGCTAGGATGAACGACGGCAGCGCTGCAAATTGATCGGACAATTTGGAAAAAAAAAAAAAAGGCAGTTTCGTTTCTGCCCAAAACGGTTGTTCTGGGGGATATAACCAGACTACTATAGCCGACGACTATACTTATATCGTCGGCTATAGTAGTCCGATTATATCCTCCAGAACAGCCGTTTTGGATAGTATAACCGACGATATTTATTATGAATATCGTCGACTATACTATTTTTTTTCCTTTCACTTTGCTTTTGTTTTTTCTCATGCATTTATACAACAAGGCTAGCTATGAGTTTTTTTTAGTTACTTATAAAAAAAGGCTAATTAAACAAAGTTCCTACTTTACATATCACGAATGTCGACATTATTCATTACACGTTCATACTCAAATTGCACGCCAAAGTCATCGTCATACACATCATTTTACATTGCACGTTCATACTCAAATTAACATACATACACTAAGGCGCATAGTCAGAATCATCGCTTGAGTCTGACTCGGTTTCCGAGTTAATTTCAGGTAAGATGTGTAAGCCCTCGTCACTTGAGTCTTCATTGTCTTCATTTTGATTAACATCAATAAGTTCCTGTCGAGAAATTCGTATCACATTACTCTGTATCACATTATTAAGGCGAATTGTTGAGGATTCAGGAATATCAGTTGCGTTCGGCTCTTGGTATGCATTAACTTCTTCATTATCCGAGGTCACACCAAGTGTCGAGGCACTATATATGTTTTTTGGAAGAACATGGTTAACCACTTTCCACGTGCCTTTATGCACAAGATCATCAAGATAGAACAATTCTTTCACCGCCGTGGCCAAAACAAACGGATCATCTTCATACCAGCTTGTAGCAGTATTCACCGAAAATATGTCGTATTGATCGGTCCTTGTATTCTCAGGGTCAATATCAAACCATCTACACTTAAACAAGTGCACTGTCATGCCTTCCCTATAAATTAATTCGACAACTGAATGGAGAACACCGTAATAGTCAACTCCATTATGCCCTCCATGCACCATTACCCCAGAATTCTGTGTTCTTCATCTGACATCTCTATGTTCACAAATAAATAGCACGCCATTTACCTTACACATAGGATAAACTCTAGAAGTTACCGGTTTCTACGCCAAGAGCCTCAATTCGTGTGACCACTGAGGGATACCATCATCTTGTACATGGTTCATCTGAAAATAATCATTTATTAACTTAACTATAAATAGGATACGAGACACTTAAATTCATATACAAGTAACTATATCTATATACGTACCCATTTGCCAAAATAGTTTGCGAACTTCTTGTTGTGGTACTCAACATCACCAGCAATAGCAGGGCAGTAAAGGTGCACATTTTTCCAATATTGAACTTCTGGACAGTTAATCAATACCGACTAGTGGGCAATGACTAGCTTATATGGTTCCAAATTAAACAAGTTGGGCAACTTTCTAGAAACTTCAACATCATTGGAGATGATCGAAAGGTTGAACTGCGGTTCATCTACCGACATATGTTGTGGAGGGTCCTCCAACGCTCCCAAATACAACTTGGTGTACGTTACGCACTCGTGCGCAATATATGCTTCAGCGATACACCATTCAGGTGCGGATTTGTTCATCACATAGTTTTTGTAGTCCCCTAATTGTCTATTAAGTGATAATTGTGATGACCCGGAACAGAATCAGAAGTGTAATCAGCTTAATTCGTGAGTTAGCGCGTAATCGCAGTTCTCCGATAATTAATTGAATCGCTGGTCTTGATCACGACTTAATTATTGGACGAGAATTTGAGTTGAGTCTCTTCTCGAGAGTTGTTGTATGCATGATTTCGAGTTCATGGGCGGTTTCGGATTATTATTTCGACGACCGAGGAATATTATATGAATATTTGAAATTTCATAATATTGTCGAGTTTATCCGTTCGTGTTCGAGTCTATCCGAATTGTGATTGTGATCCGTTTAGGACCGTTGATTGACCCGAACCGTAAATGGAATGATTATCGACTTGATTTGCTAGTTTCGCGATTTGTTGTGATTTCGACGTAATTTGTTAATATGGCAGCTTCGGTAGCGACTAAATTATTGGGCGAGAATTTGAGTTGGGATCCTTCGTGGAAGTTGTAGAGACTTTTATTTCGAGCTCGTGGGAACTTCCGGAGGATTTTTCCCAGTTAGGAGGAATAAGTTGTAAATATTTTCGTCCGTCGAATATTGTCATATTTATCCGTTTGGGGTTCGATACGCATACGGTATAAATACGGAAATGATACATGCAGATTTGGGAAAGTTTCCAGAAATAGAAAGGCTGAGTTGACTGGGTTGACCGGGTGGGTCAACCCGTTTTGGGTGATTGGGGCACCGTGGCTTTGCCTTGCCGTGGAAGCCGATCTGGCCATGAATGGCCGGGGTCCCTTCACGGAATTTGATGGGCTTGGGCTGCTCTTCGGTTTGGTAGTTGGATCCCCTCCTATGGTGGCCAGAGGAGGAAGAAACGTGGCGGCAAAATTAGGTGATTTCCGTCGAGATTTCACGGTGGTCAGAAGTGGCTTTTCAGGCCGAGTTGGTAGCTCCTCTTTGAGGGGCTTTGTTAGCCTCGAGTTAAGGAAGCTATTCCAAGTGGTCTTGAGGGTTGCCGTGGCCGGAGGAAGGAGATCCGTCGATTTGAATTTCCGGTAAGGGTTTGGAACTTTGAGTTGATTTTTTGAGGTTTTCCGGTCAAAATTGGCCTTAACTTATAACTGGAAAGTTGTTGGAATCGACGAGATCTTCAAAACCATGTGTAGTATGAAATTTTCTGGGTAGGTTAGATTTTCCGGCGGCGACGGCGACTTTTCGTCCGACGTGTTTATTTTTTGAATTGAGCATCGAAAATTATAGCGAGGTTTTGTGGTGTGATTATCGGATTTTCACGATTTCGTCGTTATTGAATTATATGTTTCCGGGAACGGTTGTTTCTCGTGATATGATTTGAAGTTTCGAGTTATGATTTTGAGCGGTGGATTTTATGATTATCTAGGGGTTCGTGATCGTTCGTTTGGCGAGGGATTTTCCGCCAGATCACGGGATTAACTCGAATTGCGTTACGCTCACCTATGAGTGGACAATTTCTTTTCACTGATAATCGTGAGTCTTTATACACGTTTTACGAGTATGAACATGCATATGAGACTATGGTTTATATGAGCATGTGTTTTACGATTATGCATTTACGAATATGCATCTACGAATATACATACATTTACATTATGTTTTATGCATGTGCATGGAAAGTATTTGTGATTTGGTTTACACAGAGTACAGTCTCAGTAGACAGGGTTGTATCAATACACATAGCTTCTCGGCCGATCCCCGAGTACGCTCCGGGGGGGACAGATATCCTGACCCGAGGCCTTTCTGGCTTGGAATCACGTGTGGGTCTGGGATCCCGTGATTCAGACTGTACTAGCGCGAAGGAGTCCATGAGTGACCCCGCGGTATTTATGATGCATACTCTGTACGCGTGAGGAGTTAGAGTCTCCCTCATGTACCATTTGATTTTTATGCATTTAGACTCGCATATGTTTTTATAACATATATTATTTGACGAAACACATTTATTTTCGTCCACTCACTCTAACGGTTTTCATGTCTTTCCCCTGGGTTTTTCGGTTTTCGTGCCCAGTTTGCAGTTCAGATTCTGGTGTCGTACGTCGTGGTCAGAGGCATAGTATTCGAGCGATGTTTCTTTTATGGTAGGTTCTTAGTTTGGCCTACTATTTGTATATATATACTAGAAGTCGCTCTGATCATTCTTATGTTATATTTTTATACAATTTTTCCCCGGATTTCTGTAAAGTATATTTTTCTTGATTACTTTACATTATTGTTATGATATTGAGAAATCCGGATGGGATTGGTGCCCACGGTTTGGCTTTTGTGGAAAATGATGAAGTGTTATTTTTCGGGGCAGGTAATGGCAATTCCGCGTTAGTAGCGTTACTCTGCAAAAAATTTTGATGTTTTTTGTTGGTTCGTGTTTTCAGAAAGGGTTTGATTCCAATTTAGGAAACTAAATCGGGGTTGGGTCCTTTCAGCTTGGTATCAGAGCATTAGGTTTTAGGTTCTGTAGACTTCTGTAGTCGTGTTTACTAAGGATATTTGAGAATGTACAGCATGTCTAGAGCGATGACCCGACCGGCCGGTGGATACTCATCAATACTCCGGGTGTTGTATGCTTTCAAATATTTAAAGTTCCATGATTACGTTCTACTTGTTGCGAACAATGTCTTATTCATTAGGATGCGTCCTTGACGTGCTTTCCGTGTCGGTACGGTTGTGGATCCTATTGAGGATCAATCGACGCGCGACTTGACAGTGAGTTGTGGGTTTGGATGAGCATTCTGGATTCAGAGATATGTGTGGCATGGTTTGCCTGGTTGTGCGTGTATGGGCATCTACATGTTGCCTCGGAGTAGAGAATTGTGGTAGTTGATGTTTTGCCTTAGTCAGATCGTTGCATTTGGTGGGCTGGTATTGTGTGCATTCCTATTGCGACTCCATGGCCTATATTTGGGGTATTGTTTATACGGTAATGGTTCAATCAGGCTACCTAACAATGGAATATGGAGTGTTTACCCACCTGAGGCAGAGATGTATCGTTCATATGTTTGTTTCCGTTTGCACGTGTTATGTGGCTTCGGAGGAAGTAATGCACGAGGTTCGAGATGAGTTTGAACCTGAGCATCAGAGGGATTTTGCCTGTTATGCCTCAAGACAACCGTGAGGGGCTTGATGTGCTGCACTCAGAGGTGAGAATATTGGGAAGAAAAGACGTATGCGGTTTCCGACATGGTTATTTGAGGAAAGTGAATTTAGTCGAGATATTTGATGAGGTTGAGTTCAGGCACCTCGGGATCAGTATCTTCATCAGGCTGTGGCCTTTTCGATTATGTGATGGTCATCAGATCAAAGCAGAGAATCCGGTTGGAGATGGTGGAGATCACAGAGTAGTGGACTTGTTCCTGTGGCATGAGTCAGGGTGATCGTTGGTGATCCTTCCACACAGCAAGCGTCGTTGTGACTTGTGTTCGTGGAGCACTTTCAGTTGCCATTGTGGTGGCCAGAAGGGTCACGTTATGAGGGAGCATCCTCAGCCAGCTGTTTTAGTGGTTCGACAACTTAGAGTTCAGGAGGTGGTCATGATCCTGTTTCTGGAGTTTGACCAACGCAGACTTTTGGATGAGTCATTCAGTAAGTCGCAATCGACGTGGCGGTTTTTTGGGCATGCCGGAGTTTGTGCCACGACCTTGTGTGAGGACAGAGTTTCTTTGAGGTTATTGTTACTTGATATCCATGGCTATTGTACCTGCATCTCCACTTCCGAGGTTTTGGAGAGTGTTGTATCCATACGGGAGGTTGTGAGATCTTTGTTGGAGGTTATGGGTTAGCCGCGGATCTATTATTGCTGGATATCGTCGATTTTGGTGTGATTATGAGTATGGAATTTTTGACGACACATTGAGCTACGTTCGTTTGTCACAAGAAGGGCATTGTGTTTCGACGATAAGGATTTCCTCGAGATATTGTTTCGTGGTGAGAAGAATATTTTATTGCCATGTATGATTTCAGCGGTGATGGTCGAGCGGATGATGGAAAAGGGTTGTGCTACTTACTTAGCTCGTGTTGTGGATACTACGGCGGCTGTGCCAGACATTGGTGATATTGGGGTGGTTCCCGAGTTTCCAGATGTGTTTCCGGAGGAGTTACCGGGTATTCCTCCAATTCGGAAGACCGATTACACCATTGAGTTTTTACCGGGCGCTGGACTCATATCACCGGCATCTTGTCATTCGGTGCCAGCGGAGCTGATAGAGCTACAGATTCAACTCCGAGAGTTGCTGGAGGTGATTTTATACGACCCAGTATTTCATTGTGGGGTGCTCCTGTACTATTTGTGCGGAAGAAGTATGGTTCGACGAGGTGGTGCATTGACCACCGAAAGCTGAATCAGGCTTCAGAGATGAGCGAGTACCCTCTACTTCGGATTGACGATTTGTATGATCAGCTCAAAAGAGCTTCAGTCTTTTTGAAGATTGATTTCGGGTCCAGATACCATCAATTGAGGATCGGTGAGTCAGATGTGGCTAGGATGACTTTCGGATCACGGTGCGAGCACTACGAGTTCTTGGTCATGCCGTTTGGGTTCGCCAATGCCCCCGCAACTTTTATGAACTTGATGGACCAGGTGTTCAGACGATTTCTGGACAAGTTTGCGGTTGTGTTCATCGGCAATATCCTGATTTACTCCAGGAGTGTGGCCAGCACCTGAAGCATTTGCGAGCTGTTTTGCGAACTTTGCGAGATAATCAGCTGTTTGCGAAGTTCGGCAAGTGTGAGTTTTGGATGGTTAGCGTGAAGTTTCTGGGTTACGTGATGTCAGCCGAGGGAGTCGGCGTGGTTCCTGACCAGATAGAAGCTGAGTTGATTTGGAGTTGATTTACCATTGTACCAGGGATCAGGAGTCTCTTGGCTTTAGCAGGTTATTATTGGTGCTTTGTACAGGATTTTTCTCGGGTTGCCACTTCACTTTCCAGACTGACGAAGAAGGTGTCAAGTTCGAGTGGTCTGATGCGTGTGAGGAGAATCACTTACTCCTGAAGGAAAGATTGACCATTGCACTGGTTTTGACTCTAATTGACAACCGTGGCGAGTTCGTGGTTTACGGCGATGCATTAAGATTTGGATTTGATTATGCTTTGATGCAGCATAGTAGAGTGGTGGCTCATGGTTTCATGCAGTAGAAAATTTATAAAGCTACGTATCCTATGTATGATTTAGGTGTAGCTGTCTTTATGTTAGCATCGAAGAGTTCGAGACATTACTGCTACGGCGTGCAGTGCAGTGTAGGATGTACACTGATCACTTATGTTTCATCTACTTGCATTTTCGGCTAGATTTGTGCTTGAGGCGAAGTAGATGGATGGGGTCGATTAACGACTATGGCTACACATTTGCGTTTATCCGAGAGAAACTAGTGTTGTTGCTGATGCATTCAGTCGGAAATCGGAAGCTTCATTGTTTCATATGTGTGTGGCTCGAGTTTCCGTGTCAGCCGAGTTGCGAGCTACGAGAGCCAAGTTAGAGTGTGATGATGTTGAAACTCATTGTTTTATGTGCGTTATGCACTGGTGGTACGAAGATGTATCTGATACTTCGAGCTTACTACTCGTGACGCAACATGAAGAGGAATATAGCAGCTTATGTGTGCAGATACCACATTTGTCGGCAGGCCATGGCAGTGAGGCAGAGACTTGCTCAGAAGTTACAGCTATTGGAGATTTCTGATTAGAAGTTGGAGCTTGTCACTGTGGATTTTGTGTGCCAGTACGCACTTCGGTTTGTGGTACCAATTATCGGGTCATTGTGGACCATTCAATAAAGTCAGTTCTTTTCCTTGTACTTCCGGAAAAGATTTTAGTGGCAGACTGGTATAGCTATATTTGGCGGAGGTTGTCCATTTTTGTGGTGCGCCTGTGTCCCAGATCGCTGATCGAGATAATCAGTTACAACAGAATGTTGGCAAGCATGGCAGTGAACATTGGGGACCAGATTACAATTTAGTACAGTTTCTTATCCTCAGATTGGTGGGCGATCTTAGAGGACTATTCAGACCTTGGAGGGCATGTTGTGGTCTTGTGTATTGCAGTTTCGAGGGATTTGGACCAGCAATTTCAACTGTTCGAGATTGCTTGCAGTACCAGTTTGTAGACCAGTATGATTATGGCAGTGTATGAAGTCGTTTATGAGAAACGATGTTGTACTCCATTGTGCTGAAGCGAGTTTGGTTTGAGCTGACGTTTGATTCTGATTTAGTGGAATGTGCTACCACAGATTTTCGGATTAGTAGAAACAGGTTGATAATTGTTCGAGTTCGACAATGAAATTGTGTTGATGTGAGCAGGTTGAGTTGTGAATTGCCGCGTTATTTTGGTCCGTATGTGATCATGGGGCGAATTTGTGTTGTGTCGTATAGTTTGGCATTGCCTATAGTATTGGCCTTTGTGTGTGTGGTATTCCGTGTGGTGGATGTACATTTCAGATTTGTTGCGTGTTTTGTACCCTACCAGTTCCTTATAAAGGAAGACTTGGTATTTGTGAGGAGCCAGTTCAGATTCAGGATTCGTGGGTACAGAAATTATAGCATAAAGATATTTCTTATTGTGAATCTGTTGGCAGAGTCGTTCAGTTGAGGTTGCCACTTGGCTGTATACAGAGGCAGTGTTCTTACTTTTCAGTTGGTAGGCTTGGAAATTTCGAGGTCGAAATTTTTTTTAAGGGGGGTAGATTTGTGACGACCCGGAACAGAATCAGAAGTGTAATCAGCTTAATTCGTGAGTTAGCGTGTAATCGCAGTTCTCTGATAATTGATTGAATCGCTGGTCTTGATCACGACTTAATTATTGGCCGAGAATTTGAGTTGAGTCTCTTCTTGAGAGTTGTTGTACGCGTGATTTCGAGTTCGTGGGCGGTTCCGGATTACTATTTCGACGACCGAGGAATATAATATGAATATTTGAAATTTCGGAATATTATCGAGTTTATCCGTTCGTGTTCGAGTCTATCTGAATTGTGATTGTGATCCATTTTGGACCGTTGATAGACCCGAACCGTAAATGGAATGATTATCGACTTGATTTGCGAGTTTTGCGATTTGTTGTGATTTCGACGTAATCTGTTAATATGGCGGCTTCATTACCGACTAAATTATCGGGCTAGAATTTGAGTTGGGATCCTTCGTGGAAGTTGTAGAAAATTTAATTTCAAGCTCGTGGGATCTTCCGGCGGATTTTTCCGAGTTACGAGGAATAAGTTGTGAATATTTTCGTCCATCGAATATTGTCGTATTTATCCGTTTGGGGTTCGATATGCATACGGTATAAATACGGAAACGATACATGCTGATTTGGGAAAGTTTTCAGAAATAAAAAGGCTGAGTTGACTGGGTTGACCGGGTGGGTCGACCCGTTTTGGGTGATTGGGGCACCGTGGCTTTTCCTCGCCGTGGAAACCGATTCTGGCCATGAATGTGAAAGGACCCAACCCCGATTTAGTTTCCTAAACCGAAATCAAACCCCTTCTGAAAACACGAACCAACAAAAACCATAAAAATTTTGGCAGAGTAACGCTACTAACGCGGAATTGCCATTACCTGCACCCGGAAAATACACTTCATCCTATGCCACAAAAATCAAACCGTGAGCACCAATCCCATCCGGATTTCTCAATATATCAACAATAATGTAAAGTAAAAAAAAAACTATATAACTATACTTTACAGAAATCTGGGGAAAATCGTATAAAAGTATACATCAGATTACTCAGAGCGACTTCTAATATAGATATACAAATAGTAGGCCAAACTGAGAACCTACCATAAAAGAAATATCGCTCGATTACTATGCCTCCGACTACGACGTGCGACACCAGAATCTGAACTGCAAACTGGGCACGGAAACCGAAAAGCCCAGGGGAAAGACATGAAAACTGTTAGAGTGAGTGGACGAAAATAAATGTCTTTCGCCGAATAATATATATTATAAAAACATATGCGAGTCAAAATGCATAAAAATCATATGGTACACGAGGGAGACTCTAACTCTTCACGCGTATAGAGCATGCATGGAAAATCTCACAGGGTCGCTCGTAGACACATCCGTGCTAGTACAGTTCGAATCACGGGATCCCAAACCTACACGTGATTCTAGCCAGAAAGGCCTCAGGTCAGGATATCTGTTTCCACCCTGAACTACATCGGCACAAGAAACAGTTCCCCCTGGTAGGCACCCTCGGGGATCAGCCGAGATGCGAGTGTATCGATACAACAACATATACTAAGACTGTACTCTGTGTAAACCAAATCATAAATAGTTCGATGCAAATCCACAAAGCAATATATAAATGCATATACGAAATATATACTGGTATAGGCATAATCGTATAACACATGCTCATATAAAACATAATCTCGTATGCATGCTCAAGTTCGTTAAACGTGTATAAAGACTCGCAATCAATCCGTGAAAAGAAATTGTCCACTCACAGAGTAGCGTAACGCTGTTTGCATTAATCCCGTGATCCGGCGGAAAATCCCTCGCCAAAGGAACGATCACGAACCCCACTATGATCGGGGCGCGATTTCGACCGAAACGACATGCAACTTGTCGAAAACCCCAAAAAGTCAACCGTTGACCGCCGGCGGCGGCGCCACCCAAACATGAAATTTCCCGGCGGACCAAAGCCTATTCCACTCCAAATCATCCAACAAGTAACTTCCATAAATAGGTAGCTTCATGGTGATGAGGGCTTCAAAGCCCAGTCCTTTAGGCAGCTCAAATCGGCCAGAAAAAGTTCAACCAAAAACCCCAAAATTCCTCCATTTTCAACCGGAATTTCCTCCTCCTCCGGTGACCCACGCCGTGAACAGTGGCCGGCACGAGCACGAGGGCACCAAGGCGAGTCGATAGGGTCATTGGCCGAGGCCGGAGGTGGCCGGACGGCAGCTCGCCGCCGGCGAGCTCCTCCACCGTCACACCTCCCTCTCCCAAACCGAGTTGACCAGTCAACTCCATTAAATGCCATCTTTGACTTTCCCAAACAGGAAACCTCCATATATACCTTCTATTTTTGGAAACTTCTAATTACATATTTCGATAAACTTCGAGCAAACGTAACTCTCGCGGCAACAAACTCAACTCGACATGTTCTTCAATTACCACCCACAGTCAAACACTTCAACAAATCCGATAAAAAGTCAACGGTTCAAACCAACACAAGCTTACCCGATTAAATAATCAACGGTCGAAAATATTCATAACATAATCTTCGTAACTCGGAAAAATTATCCGGAAGTTCCCACAAGCTCGAAATGAAATTCTCTACAACTTTCACGAAGGATCCCAAATCAAATTCTCGTCCAGTAATTTAGTCGCTAACGAAACTGTCATTTTAACCCGATTATGTCGAAATTTCAAATATTCATATCTTATTCCTCGGTCGTCCAAATAATGATCCGGAACCGCTCACAAATCCGAAATCACGCGTACAACAACTCTCTAGAAGAGACTCAACTCAAATTCTCGGCCAATAATTTAGTCGTGATCAAAGCTGGCGACTCAATCAACTATCGAAAATCTGCGATTACGCATAACCTCATGAATTAAGCTGATTAACACTACTGATTCTGTTCCGGGTCGTCACAAATCCACACCCCTTAAAAAAAATTTCGACCTTGAAATTTCAAAGTCTGCCAACTAAAAAGAGTAGGAGCATTGCTTCTGCATACAGCTCAACGGAACGACTCTGACAACAGACTCCACAATAGGAGATATCTCCGTACTGTAATCCCTGTACCCTCAAATCTCAAATCTGAACTGGCCCCACACAAACGCCAAGTCTTCCTGCATAAGGAACTGATAGGGTACAAAACATGCAACAAATCTGAAATGTAGTTCCACTACACGGAACACAACACACACAAAAGCCAACACTATAGACAATACTGAACTATACGGCACAACACAAATTCGCATATGATCACGTACGGATCAAAATAACGTGGCAATTCACAACTTAGCCTGCTTACATCAACATATCTCAAACATCGAACTCGGGCAATTATTAAGCTGTTTCCGCTTATCCGAAAGTCTGTGGTAGCACATTCCACTAAATCAGGATCAAGCATCAGCTCAAATCAAACTCGCTTCAACACAATGGAGTACAACATCGTTCCTCAAAACGACATCATGCAACGTCAAAATCATAGTGGTCTACAAAATGGTACTGCAACCAATCTCGAACAATTGAAACTGCCGGTCCCAAATCCCTCGAAACTACAATACACAAGACCACAACATGCCCTCCAAGGTCTGAGTAGTCCTCAAAGATCGCCCACCAATCTGAGGATAAGGAACGATACTAAACTATAATCTAGTCCCCAATGCTCTCTGCAACGCTTGCCAACACTCAGTTGTAACTGTTTATCTCGATCAGCAAACTGGGACATAGGTACACCATGAAATGGACAATCTCCACCAAACACAGTTATGTCAGCCTGCCATTGAAATCTTTTCCGAAAGTACAAGGAAAAGAACTGAATTCATCAAATGATCCACAAAGACCCGACAACTGGTATCACAAACCGAAGTGCGTACTAGCACACAAAATTACAGTAACAAACTCCAACTTCTAATCGGAAATCTCCAATAGCTGTAACTCTCCGGCAAGTCTCCGCCTCCTAGCCATCGCCTGCTGACAAATGTGGCATTTGCACACACAAGCTGCTACATTCCTCTTCATGTTGCGTCACGAGTAGTAAACTCGAAGTATCAGATACATCTTCGTACCAATAGTGCACAACGCACGCAAAATAATGAGCTTCATCATCATCACACTCGAACTCAGCTCCCGTAGCGCATAACCCGGCTAACACTGAAACTCGAGCCACACACACATGAAACACTGAAACTCCCGACTTCCGACTGAATGCATCAGCAATAACAATAGCCTCTTTCTCGGAGAAACTCAAATGTGCAGCCATAGTCATAAATCGACCCCATCCATCTATGTCGTCTCAAGCTCAAACCTGGCCGAAAATGCAAGTAGATAAAACTCATGTGATCAGTGTACATCCTGCACTGCGCTGCACACCGTAGCAATAGTGTCTCCAACTCTCCGATGCTAACATAAAGACAGCTACTCCCAAATCATACACAGGATACGTTGCTTCATAAAGTTCCACTGCCTGAACCCATGAGCCACCGCTCTACAATGTTGCATCATGCATAACCAAATCCAAATCTCGATGCATCGCCGTAAACCACGAACTCACCACGATCGTCAGGTAGAGTCAAAAGCGGTACAATGGTCAACCTTCTTTCAGGAGTAAGTAATTCTCCTCGCGTGCATCGAACCACTCGAACTTGACGCCTTCTTCGTCAATCCGGAAAGTGAAGTGGCAATCCGAGAAAATCCTGTACAAAGCACCGATAGTAGCCTGCTAAACCCAAGAGACTCCCGATCTCTGGTACAATGGTAGGTCTACTCCAAACCCACATGGCTCTATCTGATCGGAATCCACACTGACTCCTTCAGCTAACATCACGTGACCTAAAATCTTCATGTAAATAAACCATAACTCACACTTGCTGAACTTTGCTAATAACTGATCATCTCGTAAGGTCCGCAAAACCGCTCGCAATTGCTTCAGGTGCTGGCCCACACTCCTAGAGTAAATCAGGATGTTGCCAACGAACACGACCGCAAACTCGTCCAGAAACCGTCTGAACACCCGGTCCATCAAGTCCGTAAAAGCTGCGGGGCATTGGTCAACCAAACGGCGTGACCAAGAACTCCTGATGCCCGCACCATGATCCGAAAGTTGTCCTGGCCACATCTGACTCTCTGATCCACAACTGATGGTATCCGAACCCGAAATCAATCTTCGAAAAGACTGAAGCTCTCGCGAGCTGATTAAACCAATCGTCAACCTGAAGCGGAAGATACTTGCTCTCTTCTGACTAATTCAGCTTCCGATAGTCAATGCACCACCACGTCGAACCATCCAACATTCGCACAAATAATGAAAAAGCACACCACGAAGGTACACTGAGTCGCATGAAATCTCCTCCAGCATCTTCTGAAGTTGAACCTGTAGCTCCATCAGCTCCGCAGGCACCGAATGACAAAGTGCCGGTGATATGAGTCCAGCGTCCGGTAAAAGCTCAATGGTGTGGTCGGTCTCCCGAACTAGAGGAATACCTGGTAACTCCTCCGGAACACACCTGGAAACTCGGGAACCACCTCAATGTCGCCAATGTCGGACACAGCAACCGTAATATCCACAACATAAGCTAAGCAACAACACAACCCGTTTCCACCATCCGCTCGACCATCACTGCAAAACAGTATCTCGGGAAAAGTCTGGTCGTCGAAATACAACCACCTTCTCGGGACCATCGAACATAGCCCAATGCGTCGTCAAGAAGTCTATACTCATAATCGCATCAGAACCAACGATGTCCAGCTATAACAGATCCGCGGCTAACCCATAACCTTCAACAAATATTCCGCAACCACCGGATGGATGCAACACTCTCCAAAACCTCGGAAGTGGAGATGCAGGTACAATAGCCATGGATATCAAGCGACGGTAACCTCGAAGAAACTCCGTCTCCATACAAGGTCATAACACGAACTCCAACATGCCCAACTAGCCACCCACGTCAATTGTGACTTGCTGATTAACTCGTCAAAAAGGCTACATTGGTCAAACTCCAGAAATAACATCATGACCTCCGCGTGAACTCTGAGCTGCCGAACCGCTAAAACAGCTGGCTGAGGGCGCTCCCTCGCAACGTAACCCTCCTGGCTCCCACAATAGCAACTGAGAGTACTCCGCGAACACAAGTCTCAGCGACACCTGCTGCGAGAAAGGATCACCAACGATCACCCAAACTCATGCCACAGAAACAAGTCCGATATTCCATGATCTCCACTACCACCAAACAGATTCTCTGCTTTGATCTAATGACCCCCAATATAATCGAAAAGGCCACAGCCTGATGAAGTCACTGATTCTGAGGTGCCTGAACTTAACCTCATCAAATATCTCGACTAAATCCACTTTCCTCAAACCAACACATCGGAAACAGCGTATACCTTTCCTTCTCAATAGCCTCACCTCTGAGTGCAGCACATCAAGCTCCTCACGGTTGTCTCAAGGCATACCAGTCAGAATCTCTCTGATGCTCAGGTTCAAACTCATCTCGAACCTCGTGCAATGCTTCCTCTGAAGCCACATAACACGTACAAACGGAAACAAACATATGAACAACATATCTCTGCCTCAGATGGGTAAACACTCCATATCTCCATTGTTGGGTAGCCTGATTGAACCATTACCGTATAAACAACATCCTGAATATAGGCCATTGAGTCGCAACAGGAACTCACACAATACCAACCCATCAAATACAATGATCTGACTCAGGCAAAACATCAACTGCCACAATTCTCTGCTCTGAGGCAACATGTAGACGCTCATACACGCACAACCAGGCAAACCATGCCACACAAATCTCTTAACCCAGAATGCTCATCTAAACCCACAATTCACTGGCAAATCGCGCGTCGATTGATCCTCAATAGGATCCACAACCGTACCGACATGAAAAGCACGTCAAGGAGGCATCCTAATGAATAAAACATCGTTTGCAACAAGTAGAACGTAATCATGGAACTTTAAATATTTGAAAGCATACAACACCCGGAGTATTGATGAGTATCCGCCGGCCGGTCGGGTCACCACTCCAGACATGTTGTACATTCTCAAATATCCTTACTAAACACGATTACAGAAGTCTACATAACCCAAAACCTAATGCTCTAATACCAAGCTGAAAGGACCCAACCCCGATTTAGTTTCCTAAACCGGAATCAAACCCCTTCTGAAAACACGAACCAACAAAAACCATAAAAATTTCAGCAGAGTAATGCTACTAACGCGGAATTGCCATTACCTGCACCCGCAAAATACACTTCATCTTATGCCACAAAAATCAAACCGTGTGCACCAATCCCATCCGGATTTCTCAATATATCAACAATAATGTAAAGTAAAAAAAATATATATATATAACTATACTTTACAGAAATCCGGGGAAAATTGTATAAAAGTATACATCAGATTACTCTGAGCGACTTCTAATATAGATATACAAATAGTAGGCCAAACTAAGAACCTACCATAAAAGAAACATCGCTCGAATACTATGCCTCCGACCACGATGTGCGACACCAGAATCTGAACTACAAACTGGGCACGGAAACCGAAAAGCACAGGGGAAAGACATGAAAACTGTTAGAGTGAGTGGACGAAAATAAATGTCTTTCGCCGAATAATATATGTTATAAAAACATATGCGAGTCAAAATGCATAAAAATTATATGGTACACGAGAGAGACTCTAACTCCCCACGCGTACAGAGCATGCATGGAAAATCTCACGGGGTCGCTCGTAGACACATCTGTGCTAGTACAGTCCAAATCATGGGATCCTAGACCCACACGTGATTCTAGCCAGAAAGGCCTCAGGTCAGGATATATGTTTCCACCCGGAACTACATCGGCACAAGAAATAGTTCCCCCTGGTAGGCACCCTCGGGGATCGGCTGGGATGCGAGTGTATCGATACAACAACATATACTAAGACTGTACTCTGTGTAAACCAAATCATAAATAGTTCGATGCAAATGCACAAAGCAATATATAAATGCATATACGAAATATATACTGGTATAGGCATAATCGTATAACACATGCTCATATAAAACATAATCCTGTATGCATGCTCAAGTTCGTAAAACGTGTATAAAGACTCGCAATCAATCCGTGAAAAGAAATTGTCCACTCACAGACTAGCGTAACGCAGTTCGCGTTAATCCCGTGATCCAGCGGAAAATCCCTCGCCAAACGAACGATCACGAACCCCACTGTGATCAGGGCGCGATTTCGAGCGAAACAACATGCAACTTGTCGAAAACCCCGAAAAGTCAACTGTTGACCGCCATTGACCGCCGCCGCCGCCGCCGCCACCCAAACATGAAATTTCCCGGCGGACCAAAGCCTATTCAACTCCAAATCATCCAACAAGCAACTTCCATAAATAGGTAGCTTCATAGTGATGAGGGCTTCAAAGCCCAGTGCTTTAGGCAGCTCAAATCGGTCGGAAAAAGTTCAACCAAAAGCCCCAAAATTCCTCCATTTTCAATCGAATTTTCCTCCTCCTCCGGCGACCCACGCCGTGAACGGTGGCCGGCACGAGGACGAGGGCACCAAGGCGAGTCGATAGGGTCATTGGTCGATGCCGGAGGTGGCCAGACGGCAGCTCGCCGCTGGCGAGCACCTCGACCGTCGCCCCTCCCTCTCCCAAACCGAGTTGACCAGTCAACTCCATTAAATGTCATCTTTGACTTTCCCAAACAGGAAACCTCCATATATACCTTCTATTTTTGGAAACTTCTAATTACATATTTCGATAAACTTCGAGCAAACGTAACTCTCACGTCGGAATTCCGATTTCAATAATTCTCGCGGCAACAAACTCAACTTGACATGTTCTTCAATTACCACCCGCAGTCAAACACTTCAACAAATCTGATAAAAAGTCAACGGTTCAAACCAACACAAGCTTACCCGATTAAATAATCAACGGTCGAAAATATTCATAATATAATCTTCGTAACTCGGAAAAATTATCCGGAAGTTCCCACAAGCTCGAAATTAAATTCTCTACAACTTTCACGAAGGATCCCAAATTAAATTCTCGTCCGGTAATTTAGTCGCTAACGAAGCTGTCATTTTAACCCGATTATGTCAAAATTTCAAATATTCATATTTTATTCCTCGGTCGTCCAAATAATGATCCGGAACCGCCCACAAACCCGAAATTATGCGTACAACAACTCTCGAGAAGAGACTCAACTCAAATTCTCGGCCAATAATTTAGTCATGATCAAAGCTGGCGACTCAATCAACTATCGGAAATCTACGATTACGCATAACCTCATGAATTAAGCTGATTAACACTACTGATTCTGTTTCGGGTCGTCACATAATGGCCGGGGTCCCTTCACGGAATTTGATGGGCTTGGGCTGCTCTTCGGTTTGGTAGTTGGATCCCCTCCTATGGTGGCCGGAGGAGGAAGAAAAGTGGCGGTGAAATTAGGTGATTTCCAGCGAGATTTCACGGTGGTCGGAGGTGGCTTTTTCGGCCGAGTTGGTAACTCTTCTTTGAGGGCTTTTGTTAGCCTCGAGCTAAGGAAGCTATTCCAAGTGGTCTTGAGGGTTGCTGTGGCCGGAGGTAGGAGATCCGTCGATTTGAAATTCCGGTAAGGGTTTGGAACTTTCAGTTGATTTTTTGAGGTTTTCCAGTCAAAATTGGCCTTAACTTATAACTAGAAAGTTGTTGGAATCGTCGAGATCTTCAAAACCATGTGTAGTGTGAAATTTTCTGGGCAAGTTGGATTTTCGTCCGACGTGTTTTTCGACGAGTTATACGTCGTTTCACTCGGAATCGCGCTCCGATCGCAGTGGTGAGGTTTGTTTTTCGAATTGAGCATCGGAAATTATAGCGAGATTTTGTGGTGTGATTATCGGATTTTCACGATTTCGTCGTTATTGAATTATATATTTCCGGGAACGGTTGTTTCTCGTGATATGATTTGAAGTTTCGAGTTATGATTTTGAGCGGTGGATTTTATGATTATCCAGGGGTTCATGATCGTTCGTTTGGCGAGGGATTTTCCGCCGGATCACGGGATTAACGCGAATTGCGTTACGCTCACCTGTGAGTCGACAATTTCTTTTCACTGATAATCGCGAGTCTTTATACACGTTTTACGAGTATGAGTATGCATATGAGACTATGGTTTATATTAGCATGTGTTTTATGATTATGCATTTACTAATATGCGTCTACGAATATACATACATTTACATTATGTTTTATGCATGTGCATGGAAAGTATTTGTGATTTGGTTTACACAGAGTACAGTCTCAGTAGACAGGGTTGTATCGATACACATAGCTTCTCGTGTGATCCCCGAGTACGCTCCGGGGGGGGGGGGGGGGACAGATATCCTGACCCGAAGCCTTTCTGGCTTGGAATCACGTGTGGGTCTAGGATCCCATGATTCAGACTGTACGAGCGCGAAGGAGTCCATGAGTGACCTCGCGGTATTTATGATGCATACTCTGTACGCGTGAGGAGTTAGAGTCTCCCTCGTGTACCATTTGATTTTTATGCATTTAGACTCGCATATGTTTTTATAACATATATTATTCGGCAAAAGACATTTATTTTCGTCCACTCAATCTAACGGTTTTCATGTCTTTCCCCTGGGTTTTTCGGTTTTCGTGCCCATTTTCCAGTTCAGATTCTGGTGTCGTACGTCGTGGTCAGAGGCATAGTATTCGAGCGATGTTTCTTTTATGGTAGGTTCTTAGTTTGGCCTACTATTTGTATATATATATACTAGAAGTCGCTCTGATCATTCTTATGTTATATTTTTATACGATTTTTCCCCGGATTTCTATAAAGTATAGTTTTATTGATTACTTTACATTATTGTTACGATATTGAGAAATCCGGATAGGATTGGTGCCCACGGTTTGGTTTTTGTGGCATAGGATGAAGTGTTATTTTCCGGGTGCAGGTAATGGCAATTCCACGTTAGTAGCGTTACTCTGCCGAAATTTTGATGTTTTTTAATGGTTCGTGTTTTCAGAAAGGGTTTGATTCCGGTTTAGGAAACTAAATCGGGGTTGGGTCCTTTCAGTAATTAAATAGCATGTTATGATTATTGTAAAATAAGTGAATAAATAATATTAAAGTCATAGCTAGATTCAAAGATGCCTTACGTACCTTTCCATGGGATACATCCATGTGTAGTGTACTGGATCGGTAAGCAACAATTGTTCCAAAAGATTGAGCATCAGGTGAGGCATGATGTCGAAATTTTTTGGAGGAAATATCCTTTCCAATTTGCACATGATAAAAATGATGTCCTATTGCATTTCCAACATGTCCAATTTCTTCACTTCTCTCGTGCATAACTTTTTAAAGAATCTTGACAAAGCCACTAACAGCTCCACCACCTCTTTGGGCAGGTACCCTCGAATAAAAACAAGGAAGAGGCGTTGAAGCAGTATATGACAGTCATGACTCTTTAGTCCGTACATCTTATTGTCTTTGAAGTTAACACACTGACTTATATTTCCTGCATAGCCGGAAGGATACCTAACATTACCCATCCAGCCAAAAATTTCATTCTTCTAGGTATGCTTGACGGTATAAGGAGCTTGAGGCATTTTTTTCCTTCCCATTTCTCAACCACAAATGCTTTCGCAGTCCCATTCTTTTTAGATCAATGCGTGCCTTCGGGCCGTCTTTAGTTTTTCTCCCAATTCAACACTGTGCCGACCACACTCTCGCACACATTTTTCTCTATGTGCATGACATCTAAGTAGTGTCTGATCAGCAACTTGGACCAATACAGAAGTTCCCAAAAAATACTTTTGTGTGTCCAGAATTTATACCTGTCGGGTTTGTCAGGTATTGACGCCACTATCTCAGGATGATTGCTAAGCTGCCCAAAATCGTATTCATTTAGCACTTCCAATATTTCATCCCCCGTCCATCTCCTCGGCTGCTCACCTGTTTCCAGTCCCATCAAATGCCTCCATATCTTCCCGAAATGGGTGATCATGTGGAAGCCAACAACGATGACGCATCTGTACAATCTTCCTGCAATGAGGTCTGTAACACTCAACAGTCATGCACTCTGGACAAGCCTTGTATCCCCTGGTAACGTTGCCCGACAACATCCCGCATGCAGAAAAATCGCTAATGGTGCCAACAAGCATGGGATGCATCTGGAACATCTCATTTTTGAGCTTGTCATAAGTGGGATGACCATGCTCACTCAGGTACTTAAGCCCCTCAATCAAGGGTCTCAAATACACATCGAGACACTTTCCTAGATGACCCGGCCCTGGAATTATCATAGTGAGCATATTGTATTCTTTCTTCATGCACATCTATGGAGGAAGGTTGTACGGTACCAAAATAACTGGCCATATACTGTATTGAAGACTCATGTTGCCAAAAGGGTTGAATCAGTCAAATAAAAGCTCTAGCCAAACATTTCGAACCTCTGATGAAAAATAAGAAAACTCCCTCACCATATGCTTCCAAGCCTCTCCGTCAGCAGGGTGTATAAGGGTATCACTGTCGGGCAAATTCCTCTAGACCCACCATCTCATAGCTTCCGCCGTGCATGCACACATGAATAACCGTTCTAGCTTATCTATCAACAGAAAATACCGAAGTATCTTCACAGTTTTCTTATTTCCTGCATGAGTCAACTTATACCTATCTATACCACATACCGGCAACCATCAAGGGATTCAAGATCATTCCCATAAGCATTTTCACCCCAGAACAGAACACAATCATATCTGCAAGCATGGATTTTGATGTAGGAAAGACCAAGACATTTCAGGATCTGTTGCACCTTACGATGAGTGGTAGGAAGGCGATGACCGGGGGGCAACAACGAACCAGACCACTTTAACCAATCATCAACAACCTTCACACTCATTTTGTTCTCCACTTTTAGCTTCATTACTCCCATAACACTTTCAAGAACAGTCTTATTACACTCGTTGTATAACGGGGTCTGTTGGAAGGCAATGAGATTGTTGTACTTGTCCATACCAGCAGTGTTGACAACTGTAGGTAATTACTGGACTGGCTCAATATGAGGGAAACTGAAAGGACCCAACCCCGATTTAGTTGCCAAAACCGGAATTGAACCCCTTCTGAAAACGTGAACCAACAAAAACCGTAAAAATTTTGGCAGAGTTTCGTTACTAACGTAGAATTACCATTACCTGCACCCGGAAAATACACTTCATCCTATGCCACAAAAATCAAACCGTGGGCACCAATCCCATCTGGATTTCTCAATATATCAACAGTAATGTAAAATAATAAATATATTTGTACTTTACTGAAATCCGGAGTAAAATCGTATAAAATATACAACAGAATACTCAGAGCGACCTCTAATGTATAATCATATAAGTATACCACAGTAGGTAGAACAATAAACCTACTGGAAGAAACAAGGTAGCTTGAGCACTATGCCTCCGACCACGACGTGCGACACCAGAGTCCGAACTGCAAACTGGGCACGGAAACCGAAAATCCCAGGGGAAAGACATGAAAACCGTTAGAGTGAGTGGACGAAAATAAATGTCTTTCACCAATTTATATATGTTAAAATAACATATGCGAGTCCAGATAAATAAATACAATAAAGTACACGAGGTAAACTCATACTCCTCCAGCGTACTGAGCATGCAAGTAAAAATCCCACGGGGTCACTCATGGACACGTATGTGCTAGTACAGTTCGAATCACAGGATCCCAGACCCACACGTGATTCTAGCCAGAAAGGCCTCAGGTCAGGGTATCTATTTCCACCCGGAACTACATCGGCACAAGGTACGGTACCCCCCTGGTAGGCACCCTCGGGGATCAGCCGGGATGCGTGTGTATTGATACAGCAACATAAACTACGACTGTACTCTGTGTAAACCAAATCATAAATATTTCGATGCAAATGCAAGAAACAACATATAAATGCATATACGTAATATAATCGTATAACACACGCTCATAATAAATCATAATCTCGTATGCATGCTCAAGTTCGTAAAACGTGTATAAAGACTCACAATCAAACCGTGAAAAGAAATTGTCCACTCACAGACTACCGTAACGCAGTTCGCGTTAACCCGTGATCCGGCGGACAGTCCCTCGCCAAAAGAACGATCACGAACCCCTGAATAATCACAGAGTTCATTTCTCAAAGTCATAACTCGACAATTCAAAACAAATCACGAGAAACCACCGTTCTTGGAAACACACGATTCAATTACAACGAACTGTCGGAAATCCGATATTCACACCTCAATACCTCGTTGTACTTTCAGATGCTCAATTCGAAAAACGAACCTCCCCACTGCGATCGGAGCGCGATTTCGAGTGAAATGACATATAACTCGTCAAAAACTACGCCGGCGGCGGCGTCGCCGGAAAATCCATACCTGCCCAGAAAAATACATGGCATAACATGGTTTTGAAGATCTCGACGATTCCAACAAATTTCCAGTTATAAGTTAAGGCCAATTTTGAACGGAAAACCACCAAAAATCAACCCAAAGTTCCAAACCCTTACCGGAATTTCAATTCGACGGTTCTCTCTCCTCCGGCCACAGCAGCCCTCAAGACCACTTGGAAAAGCTTCCTTAGCTCGAGGCTAACAAAAGCCCTCAAAGAGGAGCCACCATCTCGGCCTCCACGCCGCCACCCGAAATCAAGAAAAACTTGCCGGAATTCGTAAACTTTGCCGATTGAATTCTTCCTCCTCTGGCCACCCCACGGGACGATCCACCTACCAATCCGAAGAGGAGCACGAGCCCAACATTTCTCAAGAAGGAACCCCGGCCAATCGTGGCCGGAAAAGGGTCCAAAAATCACCAAAACCGAACGGATAACATATGGCAAAACGGGTCACCCATGACCCATGGTCAACCCAGTCAACAATATTAATTTCAGCTTTGACTTTCCCAAAATGGTAACCTCTATATATATACCTTCCATTTTAGGAAACTTCCATAATTATCTTTTCGACAAACTTCAAACACACGTAACTTCCTCGTCGTAATTCTGATTCTGATAATTCTCACGGCAACAAACTCGACTCAACGTATTCTTCAATTATCACCCGAAGTCAAACACATTGACCAAACCGATAAAAAGTCAACGGTTCAACCCAAACACATACTTTAACCGACTAAATAATTAACAATCGGAAATATTCACAACTTAATCCTCGTAACTTGGAACAATGTTTCGGAAGTTCCCACGAACTCAAAATTAAATTCTCAACAACTTCCGTGAAGAAGCCGAAACCAAATTCTCGTCTGGTAATTTAGTCGTTAAGAGAGCCACTAATTTAACCCGATTATATCAAAACTTCAAATATTCATAATTTAGTCCTCGGTCGTCCAAATAATGATCCAGAACCGCCCACGAACTCGAAATCACACGTACAACGACTCTCGAGAAGAGACTCAGCTCCAATTCTCGGCCAATAATTTAGTCGTTATCAAGTCTGGTGATCCAATTATTTGTCGGAAATCTGCGATTACGCGCAAGCTCGTAGATTAAGCTGATTTCACTGCTAATTCTGTTCCGGGTCGTCACAAATCCATCCCCCTTAAAAAAATTTCGACCTCGTAATTTTCGAGTTTGCCGACTGAAAGTAGGAATACTGCCTCTGCACACAGCTCAACTCTCCAGTGGCTACGTCAACTGAACAACTCTGACAACAGACTCCACAATAGGAGATAGCTCCGTGCTGAAATCCCTGTACCCTCAATCTCGAATCTGAACTGGCTTCACACAATCGCCAAGTGTTCCTGTATAAGGGACAGATAGGGTACACAACACGGAACACAACATACACAAAAGCCAACACTATAGGCGATGCCGAACTATACGGTGCAACACAAACTCGCCTATGACCACATACAGATCAAAACAACATGGCAATTCACAACTCAACCTGCTCACATCAACATAGCTCAAATATCGGACTCGGGAAATTATCAACCTGTTTCCACTAATCCGAAAATCTGTGGTAGCACATTCCACTAAATCAGGATCCAACGTCAGCTCAGATCCAAACTCGCTCCAACACAATGGAGTACAACATCGTTCCTCAAAACTACATCATGCAACATCAAAACCATAGTGGTCCACAAACTGGTACTGCAAGCAATCTCGAACAAGTGAAACTGCTGGTCCCAAATCCCACGGAACTGCAATACACAAGGCCACAACTTGCCCTCCAAGGATTGAATAGTCCTCAAAGATCGCCCGCCAATCTGAGGATAAGAACCGATACTAACTTGTAATCTGGTCCCCAATGTTCGCTGCAAAGCTTGCCAACACACAGTCGTAGCTGATTATCTTGGTCGGCGAACTGGGACATAGGCACACCACATGAATGGCCAACCTCCGTCAAACACAGCTATACCAGCTTGCCACTGAAATCTTTTTCGAAAAGTACAAGGAAATGTACTAAGTTCATCAAATGGTCAACAATAGCCTGATAATTGGTACCACAAACCGAAGTGCATACTGGCACACAAAACCATAGTGACAAACTCCAACTACTAATCGGAAATCCCCAATGGCTGTAACTCTTCGGCAAGTCTCTGCCTCGCTGCCATCGCCTGTCTACAAATGTGGCATCTGCACACACAAGCTGCTATATTGCTCTTCATGTTGCGTCACGAGTAGTAAACTTGAAGTATCAGACACATCTCCGTACCACTAGCGCCAAACGCGCGCAAAACCACGAGCCTCAACATCATCACACTCGAACTCAGCTCCCATAGCTCATAACTCGGCTAACACGGAAACTCGAGCCACACACACACATGAAACACTGAAGTTCCTGACTTCCGACTGAATGCATCAGCAACAAAATCCCAAATGGATAGTCAAAGTACAACCTCTAACCTTTCCCGAACAAGCTCAAAGATGCAGCCATAGTCGTTAGTCGACCTCATCCATATACACTGCCTCAAGCCCAAATCTGGCCGAAAATGCAAGTGGATGAAACTCAAGTGATCGGTGTACATCCTATACTGCGCTGCATGCTGTAGCAGTAGTGACTCAAACTCTCTGATGCTAACACAAAGACAGCTACACCCAAATCATACACAGGATATGCAACTACATAAGGTTTCCACTGCTTGAAATCATGAGCCACCGCTCTGCTACACAGCATCAAAACATAACAAAATCCAAACCTCGATGCATCGCCGTAAACCACGAACTCACCACGATCATCAGGTAAGGTCAAAACCGAAGCAACGGTCAACCATCCTTCAGGAGTAAATAACTCTCCTCGTGTGCATCGAACCACTCGAACTTGACGCCTTCTTCGTCAATCCGAAAAGTGAAGTGGTAATCCGGAAAAAATCTGCACAAAGCACCGGAAGTAGCCTGCTAAACCCAAGAGACTCCCGATCTCTGGTACAATGGTAGGGCAATCCCCAAATCAACACGGCTTCTAACTGATCGGAATCCACACTGACTCCTTCAGCTAACATCACGTGACCTAAAATCTTCACGCAAATCAACTATAACTCACACTTGTTGAACATTGCCAACAACTGATCATCTCGTAAGTGCAGCAAAATCGCTCGCAATTGCTTCAGGTACTGGCCCACACTCCTGGGGTAAATTAGGATGTTGTCGACGAACACGACCGCAAACTCGTCCAGAACCGTCTGAACACCTGGTCCATCAAGTACGTAAAAGCTGCGGGGCATTGGTCAACCAAACGGCATGACAAAGAACTCTTGATGCCCACACTGAGATCCAAAAGCTGTCCAAACCACATCTAACTCATCAATCCTCAACTGATGGTATTCGGACTCGAATTCAATCTTCGAAAAGACTGAAACTCTCACAAGCTGATCAAACCAATCGCCAATCCGAAGCGAAGGATACTTGCTCTTTTCTGAAGCGAATCAGGCTTCCCGTAGTCAATGCACCACCTCGACGAACCATCCATCATCTGTACAACAATGCAAGAGCACACCACGCAAATACGCGGGGTCGCATGAAATCTCCTGAAACCTCCTCCAGCAACTCCTGGAGTTGAACCTGTAGCTCCACCAGCTCCGTTGGCTCTGAACGACAAGATGCCGGTAAAATGAGTCCAGCGCCCGGTACAAGCTCAATGGTGTAATCGGTCTCCCGAACTGGAGGAATACCTGGTAACTCCTCTGGAACACACCTGGAAGCTCGGGAACCACCTCAACATCACCAATAACGGGCACAGCAACCGTAGTATCCACAACATGAGCTAAGCAAACAACATAACCCGTTTCCACCATCCACTCGACCATCACCACGAAACAGTATCTCGGGGAAACCTGGTCGTCGAAACACAACCTCCTTCTTGAGGTACTCGAACACAGCCAAATGCGTCGCCAAAAAGTCCATACTCATAGTCACATCAAAACCACGATGTCCAGCTATAACAGATCCGCGGCTAAGCCATATCCTCCAACAAAGATCCCGCAACCTCCGGATGGATACAACACTCTCCAAGACCTCGGAAGTGGAGATGCAGGTACAATAGCCATGGATAACAAACAACAGTAACCTTGGAGAAAAGTCCGTCCTCAAACAAGGTCATGGCACGAACTCCAACATGCCCAACTAGCCGCCCACATCAATTGCGACATTGCTGATTAACTCGTTTAGAAGTATGAGTTGGTCAAGCAACAGAAACAGCATCATGACCTCCCCCTGAACTCTGAGCTGTCGAACTGCTAACACAACTGGCTGAGGGAGCTCCCTCGTAACGTGATCCTCCTGGCCACCACAATGGCAACTGAAAGTGCCCCACGAACACAAGTCACAGCGACACCTGCTGTGAGAAAGGATCACCAACGATCACCCTGACTCATGCCACATGAACAAGTCCGCTACTTTGTGGTCACCACCATCACCAAACGGATCCTCTGCTTTGATCTGATAACCCTCAACACATTCGAAAAGGTCACAGGCTGATGAAGTCACTGATCCCGAAGTGTCGCAACTCAACCTCATCAAAATCTCGACTAAGTCCACTTTCCTCAAACCATTACATCGAAAACCGCATACACCTTTCATTCTCAATAGCCTCGCCACTGAGTGCAGCACACTTAGCTCCTCACGGCTATCTCGAGGCACAACAATCAGACTCTCTCTGATGCTCAGGTTCAAACTCATCTCGAACCTCATGCACTGCTTCCTCTGAAGCCACATAACACGTGCAAACGGAAACAAACATGTGGACAATGCATCTCTGCCTCAGGTGGGTAAACACTCCACATTCGAATGCTGGGTAGCCTGATAAAACCATTACCATATAAACAACACCCTGAATGTAGGCCATGGAGTCACAACAGGAACTCACACAATATCAGCCCACAAAATACAATAATCTGACTCAGGCAAACATCAACTGCCAAAATTCTCAGCTCTGAGGTAACATGCAAACGCTCATACACACACAACCAGGCAAACCGTTCCACACAATTCTCTGAACTCAGAATGCTCATCCAACCCCACAGTTCACTGGCAAATCATGCGTCGATTGATCCTCAATAGGATTCACAACCGTACCGACACGGAAAGCACGTCAAGGAGGCATCCTAATGAATAAAACATAGTTCACAACAAGTAGAACGTAATCATGGAACTTCAAATATTTGAAAGCATACAACACCCGGAGTATTGATGAGTATCCGCCGGCCGGTCGGGTCACCACTCCAGACATGCTGTACATTCTCAAATATCCTTAGTAAACACGACTACAGAAGTCTACATAACCTATAACCTAATGCCCTGATACCAAGCTGAAAGGACCCAACCCCGATTTAGTTGCCTAAACCGGAATTGAACCCCTTCTGAAAACGTGAACCAACAAAAACCGTAAAAATTTTGGCAGAGTTTCGTTACTAACGTAGAATTACCATTACCTGCACCCGGAAAATACACTTCATCCTATGCCACAAAAATCAAATCGTGGGCACCAATCCCATCCGGATTTCTCAATATATCAACACTAATGTAAAATAATAAATATATCTGTACTTTACTGAAATCCGGAGTAAAATCGTATAAAATATACAACAAAATACTCAGAGCGACCTCTAATGTATAATCATATAAGTATACCACAGTAGGTAGAACAATAAACCTATTGGAAGAAACAAGGTAGCTCGAACACTATGCCTCCGACCACGACGTGCGACACCAGAGTCCGAACTGCAAACTGGGCACGGAAACCGAAAATCCCAGGGGAAAGACATGAAAACCGTTAGAGTGAGTGGACGAAAATAAATGTCTTTCACCAATTTATATATGTTAAAATAACATATGCGAGTCCAGATAAATAAATACAATAAAGTACACGAGGTAAACTCATACTCCTCCAGCGTACTGAGTATGCAAGTAAAAATCCAACGGGGTCACTCATGGACACGTCCGTGCTAGTACAGTCCGAATCACGGGATCCCAGACCCACACGTGATTCTAGCCAGAAAGGCCTCAGGTCAGGGTATCTGTTTCCACCCAGAACTACATCGGCACAAGAAACAGACATCTGTACCCACCCGGAACTACATCGGCACAAGGTACAGAAACCAGTACCCACCCGGAACTACATCGGTACAAGGTACGGTACCCCCCTGGTAAGCACCCTCGGGGATTAGCCGGGATACGTGTGTATCGATACAACAACATAAACTACGACTGTACTCTATGTAAACCAAATCATAAATATTTCGATGCAAATGCAAGAAACAGCATATAAATGCATATACGTAATATAATCGTATAACACACGCTCATAATAAATCATAATCTCGTATGCATGCTCAAGTTCGTAAAACGTGTATAAAGACTCGCAATCAAACCGTGAAAAGAAATTGTCCACTAACAGACGAGCGTAACGCAGTTCGCGTTAACCCGTGATCCGGCGGAGAGTCCCTCGCCAAAAGAACGATCACGAACCTCTGAATAATCACAAAGTTCATTTCTCAAAGTCATAACTCGACAATTCAAAACAAATCACGAGAAACCACCGTTCTCGGAAACACACGATTCAATTCCAACGAACTGTCGGAAATCCGATATTCACACCTCAATACCTCGTTGTACTTTCGGATGCTTAATTCGAAAAATGAACCTCCCCACTGCGATCGGGGCGCGATTTCGAGTAAAATGACATATAACTCGTCGAAAACTACGCCGGGCGAAAAGTCGTCGCCGCCGTCGCCGCTGCCCCGTCGCCGGAAAACCTCCAAAAATCAACCCAAAGTTCCAAACCCTTACCGGAATTTCAATTCGACGGATCTCTCTCCTCCGTCCACGGCAACCCTCAAGACCACTTGGAAAAGCTTCCTTGGCTCGAGGCTAACAAAAGCCCTCAAAGAGGAGCCACCTTCTCGGCCTCCACGCCGCCACCCGAAATCAAGAAAAACTTGCCGGAATTCGTGAACTTTGCCGATTGAATTCTTCCTCCTCCGACCACTCCACGGGACGATCCACCTACCAATCCGAAGAGGAGCACGAGCCCAACATTTCTCAAGAAGGAACCTCGGCCAATCGTGGGCGGAAAAGGGTCCAAAAATCACCAAAACCGAACGGAAAACATATGGCAAAACGGGTCACCCATGACCCATGGTCAACCCAGTCAACAATATTAATTTCAGCTTTGACTTTCCCAAAATGATAACCTCTATATTTATACCTTCCATTTTAGGAAACTTCCGTAATTATCTTTTCGACAAACTTCAAACACACGTAACTTCCTCGTCGTAATTCCGATTCCGATAATTCTCACAGCAACAAACTCGACTCGACATATTCTTCAATTATCACTCGAAGTCAAACACATCGACCAAACCGATAAAAAGTCAACGGTTCAACCCAAACACATACTTTAACCGACTAAATAATCAACAATCGGAAATATTCACAACTTAATCCTCGTAACTTGGAACAATGCTCCGGAAGTTCCCACGAGCTCAAAATTAAATTCTCAACAACTTCCGTGAAGAAGCCGAAACCAAATTCTCATCCGGTAATTTAGTCGTTAAGAGAGCCACTAATTTAACCCGATTATATCAAAACTTCAAATATTCATAATTTATTCCTCGGTCGTCCAAATAATGATCCGGAACCGCCCACGAACTCGAAATTACACGTACAACGACTCTCGAGAAGAGACTCATCTCCAATTCTCGGCCAATAATTTAGTCGTTATCAAGTCTGGCGATCCAATTATCTGTCGGAAATCTGCGATTACGCGCAAGCTCGTAGATTAAGCTGATTTCACTGCTTATTCTGTTCCGGGTCGTCACAGAAACCCCCAATGGTGGGAGGGATATCTGGTGCTTCAGCAAATACACCGCTCTCATGAGGAAACATATCGTTAATCAATCTTGTTGTTGGATCATTGGATGTACTGCCACTCTCAAAAAATTGTCCCTGATCATGCTGACCAACAAATGAGCTCTCACCGTGATAAATCCAACTTGTGTACTTATCCCAAAACCCGTTTTTCTTCAGGTGCTCCAATACTTTATCGATGTGAAAATGATATCGCTCGTTGCGACACTGACATTTCATACACGGACAATAATGAATTGTCATCCTTCGACAATTAACCTTCACATATTCCACAAAACTCCTAATTCCGTGGTGATATCTTACATCCCATCTTAGAAGACACATCCAACTCTTGTCCATCATGAAAATTATAGCTGTATATATACCCATGATTTAATTAATTAAAAATTCATCATTATATATATCGATATTTAAACTATAAATTACATAATTTATTTATTCTATTTGATCGATTCCTAATTAATTACAAATGAACATATATATATTGTCTAATTTATATTAATATATATATAACTTATTTTTGTCTAATTATATATATATTCTACTCGATGATCTCTAATTATTCGATCATATATTTATTTTTGTCTAATTTAACTCAAATTAAATCAACAATCAATCAATTAATATATATATATATGATTACACGCACATACAATTCTGATAATTTTAATATATATACCCTAACTATAATCACAAAAATCTAAATAATAACCACGTACACTACAATCACAATTAACCGAAACACATAATAATCACAATGTATATATATTAACCATAATATATAATCACAATTAACCCTATATTAATCACAAAAATCAAATAAATCATCCTATATTCACAATAATCAACGACAATTACTACAAATCAACTATCAATCACTCAAAATCAACCATCAATCACTCAAACTCAACAATCAACTCAAAATTAACAATATATATATAACTCAACTCGATCTATACATCATGCATATATATATATATATGTACCACAATCGATCAACACGTACACATGCACATATATACGTATGTACGTACCTATATAATGAATCACGAACTCATCGTGGACAGTTTTCGACAACACCAAATGATTTCGGAGCATTTTCAGTTTCCGCGGGAATTTTTTTTTTTGAAAAACCGAACTACTGCCCAGATTGGATCTATAAACCCCTATAGCCGATGATACTAAAAAGTCGTCGGTTATAGTAAAAAAATCTCGTCGGTAATAGTTACAAACTATACCCGACGATTTTTCGACTACTATAGCCGACGATTAGAATCACGTCGTCGGTTATAGTTCTATGACCGACGACTAGAGAACCTCGTCGGCTATACCATACTATACCCGACGACAAGGGTTGTCGTCGGCCTGGTTTCCGGAAAGTCGTCGGCCATAGTGTTTCTGCTGGTAGTGAAATGATCTGCAAACAGCAAGATTGAAGACACGATCAACCACGTTTCCATATGCAATTTGCTAACTTACGCTAGGGCTGTTAATCTGTACAAACAGTTCAGTTATTAGGCTGAATCGAAAACCGAATTGTATTTTTAATCGGTTCAGTTCGATTCGGTTATTTTAATTTATTTTTTTTAAACGATTAGAAATGGTTCGGTTCGATTCGGTTTTTTTTTGTTTTTTTTTAAATAAAAAAACTGCATTTATTTCTTTCTAAAAAAAATACTGTTTCTTTCGATTAGTGTCAAAAATTTGAAGCAGATCTTTATTAGCTACTTTTTTTAATAACTTTGTACTGAAAGTTTATGTCAAAGTGAATCAAACTACAACAAATATAATTAGTCACAAATTACACATTCAAAGTTTCAAACCATAGTAAATGCTTACCGAAAGTTTACATCACAAATTCAAAGTTTCAAACATCAACAAACATAAACCAAAGTCCACACTCCACAGTCCAAGTTTAAAACAGTTTACAATCCATCGAAATAAAAATACAATCAAAATATCACATAAAAACACTCAATTGAATTCATTCTCAAACTATACTCAACTTGTCCACCATTCTCACGTTTTCCGCTAGGGGGTTTTCCTTTGAAAACTTAGCATTCATTTTCTTAAACCTACAAGAACCCTAATAATCATTGTAAGTATCAAACTATGGCACATACCAAATACTACTTTTATATGGGACAAAGAGAGATACTCAACAACATACCCCACAACATCAAGCTTGATTGACACTTGTAAAACAACGTCGTTTTATTCATTTCGGTTCAAACGATCCGGTTCATTTTTTTTGTTTTTCGGTTTAGTTTTTGTCCAGTTTCAGTTTTTTTGGGTACGGTTCTATTTCGGCTTTTCTTTCGATTTTTGGTTTAGGATTAATAGCCCTAACTTGCGCTACCAACCAATCATTAATTTGTCCAATCAACTTAATCCTCTCCTTTCTTCTTTTATTTAACGTTTATTTTGTGTAATTTCACTTATGGCTTTCTCCTTTATTTTCTGTAACTATTATGCACATATAAAAAACTTATTTTTACAACCTCAGTCTGCCAATTATATATATGAGGAAATTATTTTAAAAAGTGATAAGTTTTCTAAAAAAAATTAACTTATGACACGAAGGTAAAAATGTCAAACTTATGACACTTTTTTTTCCAAAAAAACTCAGCTGACAACATTTTCTCCCAAAACGGCCCAATAAGTTATAAAACTCATTTTTTCTGACAAGTTTGCCCTTTTTTCTTAATTTTAATTCTGTCTATAAGAGAGAGCTACAAAGCAGCTCTCTCTTCCCTCCTCCTTTCTTGCCGGGAAAGTAAATCTCTCTCTCTCTCTCTCTCTAATATCTCTCTCTCTCTCCCTCTCTCTCCCTCTCTCTCTTTTAGAAATCGCAGCAACAAAAACTTTGTCTAATCTCGACGTCGTACCAAATTTCAAATGTTGTAATTTTCAAATCTCTGTTTATCTATCTCACTGATTTGCTATTTCTCGTCATCTCTGTACAGAAATTTATGAATTTCATATGTTCAATGATGTTGTATATCTAATTTTCACTATGTTTTCCTATATGATAGACGATTTCAATTGTTGTTGCACAAATTTGTTTCTGTTCGTAGTTGTATTAATCGATTTCTTGATAGTATTTATTACTTTGCTACTCAAACTATATGCATTGCGATATCAAGATCTACTTAATTACTTTTGGATCTGATTTTAGTTTTAAAAAATACTTTTAGTATATGTTAGAGTATCTGTCAATGTATCTGTCTGAGTATCGGTCTTTGTATCTGTCTGAGTATATGTCAACCTATTTGTCTGAGTATTTGTAACTCTATTTTTTCTGTTATAAGTATCAGACCTTACTGTCAGTTAATCAAAACATTTACATGCGTTTCTGCAACTCTTTTGTAGGTATGTTCAATGGAAACAACACCTTCTCAAATCATTGTGAAATATATTCATTGTCGAGAAGGTGTGATGGATATTTTGAGTGATGATATCACATTTGCTGACATTGTGGATATTGACCGTCAATGATTCAAAACACTCAACAACTCAGTTTTGACGTACAAATACTGTATCCCACCAGAGGATGAACACATTTTCCTCGAAACTGACCGTGATGTGTTTTTAGACACTATCAAACTAACATAATAGCAAAAAGTATTGATGCCAATGACCGGAGAATAGGTCTCCTCATAATCAACTCCAGATAGTTGAGAAACTCCTTGCACCACTAGTTTAGCTTTGTATCGCAAGACTTCATTCTTCTTATTTCGCTTCCAAACAAAGACCCATTTATGTCAAACTAGCTTAACATTTGGTGGGCATAGTACTACCAAACTGAAAACTAGCCTGTTCTTTAGAGAGTCTAGTTCAGCCTGGATTGCATCTTTCCATTTTGGCCAATCTATTCTACATTGACATTCAACAACAGAGCAGGGTTCCACCTTATCGTCGTCAATAATCTCCTGAGTGATGGAATAAGCAAATGCGTTATAAAATAACATGGAAAATTTATCCATAATAATGCGCATATCATTGTTACCTAGAGAGATTTCCTTGCTCTCTGACATCACAAATGGCTCTGAGGCATCCCCCAGTGATGCCAATTATAATTCTAGGATATAACTATAATCAGAAAAAATCTCATATGAATGATTCACAGTGTTGATGATGAAAGGAATATTTTATACCTGGATGGCCTGCCTTATAATCGGCAGCTCATATGTGAATTTTCGTGATCTCTCCTCTTCCTTGTGGGAGCCGAGGTCGACTCCACACCCTTCACATGGGTGGGAAGAACGTTTCATTTCTCAGGAGTGGTGTTAACTTGCTCTCTTCTAGGGACTTCCAACCTTGCAGGAACGTTTACAGCAGGTATATCCGATCTCGTCACTTTCGTGATATTAGTAAAGGAGTCAGGCTTCGAATCTGCCACTATCTGAAGATCAAGAATACGTTGCACTTCAATCTCACTTTCAGATGTGTGAGGATCATAATGAGATAAAGTGGGGTTAGATCACATCAATTCTTAACGTTCAACTAGATTAGAACCATTCATATCTCCCCCTAACGGCAAGAAATATGTCTCATCAAAGTGAAAACGTACAAATCTAGCAGTAAAGAGATCTCCTGTCAAAGGTTCTAAATAACGGACAATCGTTGGAGATTCATGAGAACCGATGACTATGCAAATTTTTCAACATTTTGATCATAATATCCCAACCTAGGTGTTGCAGTAGAAACTGTCAAAGCTTATATGACGCTGGGTCACTGTTGGAAGATTTATACACCCCCCCCCCCCCCCCATTTAATAAGCTATTGGTTAACTCATAAGTGCAAGAACGATCTTCACCCGTAAGTATACGGGGACAAGTAATAGTATAGAAAAAGAAATTGAGTGTCGAACTCACAAGGATTAAGCACTTAGATTCCTTAGCTCGGAGTGAAAAGCACAAAGACTACGACTCACTAGACAATACTTGACACAAAAAGGAAATAACATGTGAAAGTGTATCTCACACTACCAAATCCTTTAGAGACTTGGCATTGCAAAAGATGATAGAGTTATGGTGAGTGATTAAACAAAGTTGATTGGTTGATTAACAAACTAAATGAAGTGAAAACATAAAGTAAAACGAAACAAAGGAAATGTTTGGTCGGCTAGAGATCGCCACTAGCCGACTCAATGTACAAACAATGTCCAAGTTATGAGTTTAATCTGATTCACATGCGTTTGTCCAATTCGTGATCTTTTGGAGTCACCATTGGTTGTGAACCAAATCTCTTAGGCCATTAGGACACTAGAAGTGTTCCGGTCCAACATTTAAGTATAAAGCAAACCGAAACTAGAATGCAACTCAATTACAAATCATATCTTAATCATACCACGTGCCTAATGAGTTCAATATATGTTCACTTATGATGAATGTGAATGGATTTCCTTCCTAAGTCTCTATTAGAGGACATAAAAATATGTTCTAATGACTTTTCTAATCCACACCTTCTAGAACATGAATTAGAAGAAGTAACGATTAGCTACAAAGCCCTTTTGGGTCAATGTAAGCTTGACCGAAACTCCTTAACTCATTTGGACTTCAAGAATGGAGCATGAGCAAGGGGATAGTCTTTTGCCTTGTAATGCTCAAAGCCATGTGCAGGTAAGGCATCTGTGGAAAGTTCATCATTATTCCACGTTACAATACGTACTTCTGGTCTCTATGCATTTCCCTGCTATAATCAAATTTAAGAGTTAAAAGCATTAAAAGTTACATCCTAATAAGATGCAAAGTGTAAAATTTCAGATTTGATTTCATAGTAACAAAAAGGGTCCTCTGTAACTATACTTTACCATTGGCCCCTTAGTTTTCAAGTTCAATTTTACTCACGTCTCCAACATTGAAATGATCATTCCTGTCCAATTGTATAAAGCACCATATTTCAAATTTTGTTTTGTTTAAGCAAATTTCAATAAAAAGTTATTGCTGAAAAAGTCATCAGACTACAGAGGCCCCATATTTCAGAGTGACAAAAGTTTGTTCCCCAACAATATCCATGACTGATACTTCAGTCAAAGTATTAACAACTTTCCCGAGAAAAAAAATAGCATTACAATAGCAGTAGGGGAAAGAGACCTCCAAACCTGGTGCAAATTCATGATTTAAGGAGCATAAAGATTTTGACAAAGCACGGGAGGAAGGAGGTACCTGTCGTGATGGAATAGAGCTACTAAATTCCTTCTCTCCATCTTCTTCACCAGGGATATAAGCTAGAACGACCAAAGAATCACCAAAAGGGGCAATTCCCGAAATGAAATAGCTAGTATTAAAGGATGCCACAATATCCACCTGATGCATACTGGAAACTAAGACAGGTTTATACGAGCCATTGGTTGCTCTAGACTAATTTGGCTTTATTGATGTTCCCCAAGTAATGACCAAAAATGTATCATCCTGAAAGTGATCATAAACAGTAAGAAATGCATGCCAACAACAACATTTATTTTAAGATACAACAATTATGCAAACACAGAAAAAAGATTTGGTGGCGGGTGATGACTCATAACTAGTGATGTAGATAATGGGATGGAGCAAAAATTTCATATTACATGTGGATACAAAATTTTCTTATTTCTATCCATGCGAATATTCGAAATTTATAATTGCATCATCACAAAGGAAAAAGCAATCAAAAGAACAAGATACAAATGAGATATGAAAATCAAAGCATGCATGGAAATTGATTTACGAGCAATATCTCATCTTAAAATATGATACTTGATAGAAGAACTGAGTTTATAAAATCATAAGAAAACTACACAAACTAGCTAAATCTCCCTATCCAGAACTTTTCATCACCACGATTTTCAGATTGACAAAGATATCCAGCAAAATGAGGTTGTAGCCAGATCGATTCAGAATTGGGCTCAACTTGAAACCCTCATCCTCAATTTCACTTACAAGATTAGATATTAAAGCAGGTCAAAATAAAAATCCACAAATTAGTATAACAAATCAAAATCCATTTGTATCTCAAACTAATCATTTTGTTCTTGCAATCACAAATGACAGACAACAACATTTGGATAACAAACATACCCAAGCTGAAAATCCTAATGGAAGAAAACAAAACACCTTGCTGCTAATATGTTAAATGAAGCACCCCCAAAATTGATCGTCCGAGCTATAAAACCCAGCTACAATTTCAAAAAGGGAGACCAAAAAACAAAAACAAATAACAACTTCCGGTCAGATACCAAATCTCATATATGAAGCTCACACTGTGTTTTGTGAAAAATCAACTCCCCTCCTCTATATAAACTTGCCGATCAGAAAAATTCATCACAATGAAACCTATTTAAGTATTAACCAAAATAACCAGAATGTCTGGCCGTAGTCCATGTTCTTGTGCATACGATATTAGCTACAAAATTCAGCCAATGATAAAAGTAAGATACTCTATTACAACATCAAGTATGCATATAATGATATAACCACCGAATTTAGCCAGGGATAACCCCTGCTACTTCGAATCAGCAATCGCTCAAACCTTCACCGAAAACCTTCACTGAATCAGCAATTCAAAAAATAAATGCCAATTTAACTTCGTATTGGTTATAGCTACACAGCTCCAACACTTTACAAACATGAACATAGCAATTTGCAGATCACCTAAATTTAACATATTTCCAAGGCTGTAAATTGTAAGTGACCTGCACAAAATCCAAACTACATATTCATCGATGCACAATCACAAACACCCAATACCCAAATGCCCATCTATAAATTAACGCTTCAGACAAGCCCGATTAAACAAATCCTAGAAACCCTTTAAACTGCATATGAAATGTACCTCTTTGCCCAGTCGTTGCTTCGCAAAGTCGGCAACGTGAGCCGTAACCAAATTGAGGGCGATGAGCTAGCTCGCGGTGGCGGGACATCAAGCATACGATGAGGAGGCCTATAATCCTCTCAATATGAGGTGGTGTTCATAGAGTTGCCGGTGATGGTGGTTGGGCTCAAGGAGGTCGGGCGACAACATTTAAGATCGGCTAGGATATGGAGAAGTGCGACGCTTGAGGCGGAGATGGCCAATGCATTGTGCGGCATGATTCAATGGTGAGGGAATTATGTGAGTGCGATTCAGCTTGCTCTTAGTGAGAGAGAGCGTAAGTACGGTGCGGTGGCCTGAGGACTGAGTCTGGAAATCACGAGTGTATGGCCTTGAGGCGATGAGGATGAGTTAACGGCGATGAGGTGGTGGCTGAGCTTGGAGCTCGCAGTGGTGCAACAAGAGAGAGGAAGAGATGAGGTTTTAGATAGGAGTAAATCTAGGTGCGGGCGGAGAAAGGACAAAAAGAGAGAGAAAACTGAGCAAGGAGATTGGGGGGGGGGGGGGGGGGGTTTCCAGGTTGAGTGTGTTTCATATAAGTGACCATTATAACTGTTGTCTGAAGAGTACGAATTTGAACCCCTATCAGACAACTGAAATGAATATTTGTCCTCTGAACATTTTCCTAACAAGTTAAGACAACTAAAGTTTTTATTTCAGTCGTCTGAATTTTCAAAAAATCTAAAACTTTTCTCAAAAATTCATCCACACGAAAAAACAATGTTTAAACAACATTCCAACAACTGAACCACCTAAGGCGCAATTATCTCCACTTTGGGACAACATACTCAAACTATTCAGTTGTGTGAGCACAATTGTCTGAGGCAGTTTTTGTACTAGTGGTTAGAGACAGAAATCCAAAACAGATACCCTAACAGATAGGAAACAGATATACAAACAGATACTCAAAGCAGGTACTCAACACAGATACTCAAAAAGAGCGAGAGAGAAAGAGGCATATGATTACATCCATACTACTCTGATTACAAACTAACAACATTATTCACATAATGGTCACTACAAACAAAAATATACACACTGATTACAGTCCTATTATTAGATACTGTCCTGTCATACACTTCTTCCTGAACTAGTCCTTCTTCTTTATCTGGTTCATTCTATAAACTTCCATTTTTCTTTTTTGATACTCATGAAAAATCATGATTCATAAATGATTCTAACAATCTGGCCTTGAACCGAGCAACTTCATCATTATTCATGTTTTACTTTATTTGCTTGCCCAGAGCTATACTGTACATGAGGTAACAAACAAAAGTTCCGCAATCAAGGCCAGAAGGTTGTTGAGGATTGTTGCTAATGGAGAACACTAAAATTTTGAAACAAATCAATCTTTTGATCTTTGACCCACTAAATGCTTTTTTGTTCTTTCTCTAATAAAGGGATCTCTCTCATCTTCAGTACCTTATTCGTGCTGTTTTTCATCTGCAGGCATTCTAACATTTTGTGATAACATATCCTCACTCATGTCCCTCACAGAATCCATCCACATGGACACCAAACGAACCTCCATCAATACAGTAAACAATCTATCAACCAATCTGTAAACTGTAAATAATAAATATCCCAGAAAGAAAAAGAAAAGAAAAGAAAAGAAGAAAGACAGATGAAACATTACCGTTTTTAGTGCCTCACGAAAGTGCTGGTTGTGCATCGGTTTATATTTCCTTTTGAATGAGTCATAATGATTCCAGCACAGAACACTTTTATCAAAGACCAGCAGGTGAAAATGTCTATGGGAAAGGATTGGGAATATCAGCTTGCCGGAGATGCACAAAACCTTGAACAACCTCTCAAAAAGACGTTAATGTATCATCTTTACTTTCAAAGTAAACATAGATACTTGTCAAAAGCAGCATACAAAAAATTACACATAAAAATCTTAACAAAAAAAAAGACACTCTAAAAAGACACACACAAATTAAAAACACACATAGGCTAAAAAAAATAACATAAGAATTACATGAGCCAATGTGTGGAAGGTATAGGGACTTTGATCTCCCAAATCATCCCTAAATTCACCAAGAATAGCGGAATAGCAATCCAACATAGAGTTTAAGACCTTTTGACCATTAATAATACACTCCAAATGTTCACGGTTGAAGAACTCTATAGACTGAGTACCAGTCCAAAACTCCTCTCTGTCCAAACAAACGGAGAGAACAATTAAAACCTGAAAATATTACTATAAACAAACAGATACCCAAACAAATACACTAACAGATACTCACTTAATTTTCTCAGTTTCTGCCCAATACATCACCAAATCAGTCTAGTAGCTCTCTCTCAAGTACTGGAAAACACCACATTGATGAAACGTCGACATTCTTCTGCTCATCGGTCAAAGCCACACGTATTCTTTTCGGCTCGCCTATATTCTTCTTGAGCGATTTCACTATCAATGATGAAGATAATTCCTGAATCGTAAACTCTCCACTGGGCACTAGGTTAACGTTTTTGCTCTCAGCTCTAGTCTGGAGCTTTTCCATGCCTTCAATATCGCTAGAACGCCAATAGATCTCCTCCCTCTTGACGGGCTTCCTGGACTTATAGTTTGAACTCTTAACATACGAACATAGATAAATGTTTTCTCTGTTCAGTCTCACACCAGGGCCAGGAATTGCCTTGTGAATCAAATCCGTGCGAGGGACTAACGGAAGAGAAGGAGGAGGAGGAGTCACCAGGCTTTCAACCACATCTGGAGAAACAACTGAAATAACAGGAGGAGGAGGATGGGTAATCCTTATACTAAAAGTTGGTGCAGACTCTACTCGTTGGGAACTCTTATTCGTTTGTGATAAATTCCCTAACAGAGATACAAAAAAAGAAGAAAAAAAGGATTCACTTCAATAAAAGTTACAAAAAGATAGAACAAAAATAATCAAAAAACAGATACCCAGGCAGATACACATATACAGACAGATACATAGACATATACTTAGACAGATACCCACAAAAAGAAGAAGTATATTAGGCGAATTATACAAAAATGAAATGACTGAGGTCTATTGTCATCAAATGTCAGAATCGGTACTAGGTAGTGATTTTTAAATGTAGCAACATGCTTCGTCAACTTCTCATTCTGTTCAACAAGCTGCTGATTGAAGAACTCAAGTGTCTGCTTTGCATCTTCAACTCGTATCTTTTCCTTCTCAAGATCATCCTTTTGTCTTTGCAAGGCATCCAGTCTCCTCTGAAGATCTTCATTTTCTGCTTGAAAGGATTGAAGTGCTTCAGCACCATCTTCAACTTGCTTATTCAATTTGCTATTTTCTTCAGCAAAAATCTGTATCTTCCCCTGAACAACAAGTTGAACTTGTGCTTCATCGAGTTGCTTCTTCAACGACAAAATCTCTCCCTCATCAGCTACAGCTTTAGCAGCCCCATCTTCAACTTGCTTCTTCAATTTAGTATTTTCTACATAAGCACTTTGTATCTTCCCTCGAGCTTCCTTTAGTTGACGTTCTACTTCAACGAGAATCTTTCTCAACTCCATAACCTGTGAAGCAACATTTCTCGCACCAGATTGACCAGCATCATTTACCTCTTTTAATCTATTCTCAAGCACGGATTTCTCCTCAAGGGATGCTGCAAGTTTGGTCTCAACATCCAGCAGTTTCTTCTCAGCAGCTTCAGCACCATCCTTCATCTCTTTTAATCTCTTCTCAGCAACATCTTTCTCTGCTATCACTGCTGCCATCACATCCGTGGCATCATCAATATTTGATACTTGCTTCTTAAGAAAATTAAGCTGGTTCACCAGAGACAATTTCTCTCTTTCTATAGACTTAATTTCCCGTTCCTTCTTTTCCTTTTCAAACTCATAGTATTCCTTATCATTCTTGGGAGAATTCAAATCTTTCTTCAAAAAATCAATGACAATCAAAAGAGTTGCTTTGGATTTCTGCAATTTTTGGATCTCTACATTCATCTCCATGCTACGATCTTGCAAATGGGAGCCAAATTCTTCACTTCCCTTCAACTGCGAATCCATCTCATTAATAGTTTCTTGCAACTTCTCAGCAAGCTCTTGAGTATCTTTCAACTCAACTTCCTTGACACGAAACTCGGCTTCAAAATTTGCATAGTCATTGTTGGCCATATCATTGATACTTTGCAGGATAGGAACTATGTCATCATTGGCCATATCATTCATAATTTTGAGGACAGGAACTATCTAATCATCTTTATCAGCTTTAGTATCAGCTTTAATTTTCTTCGTCCTCGAATTCAAAAAATATCTGGTCTGTGAAAAAGAGATCCAGACAACTATTTAGACAGATACCAAGAAAGATACCCAGACAGCTATTTAGACAGATACCCAGAAAGATACCTAGGAACACCAAACAATACACCCTCAGCATTTCCAAGCTTCTGATGTTTTGGAAATTACCCATAATATCATAGAGGTTGTACTTGACCATTCCAACCACAGATACTCCTTCCCTTTTCTTGGTTTGACAATATCAAGGATTGAAGCAAGATAAAACTGATACAAAAAATAATAATGAAAACAAAAATAAGGGACAAATACTCAGAAAGATACTCATACAGATACTTAGATAGATACTCAAGCAGATACTCAAGCAGATACTCAAGAAAATTTACCAGAATAATAAGGCTGCATGCACCAACATTAATTGCATTGCTTCTATCACGCTTTTTATCACACTCATCCTCCTTATCATCATTATCTGCCTTCACTACCTTCATTTTCCCAGCTGCCTTCTTCTCCTTCATCTTATTTGATTCCTCCTTCTTTATGGCTACTTGTGGAACAAAGTTCTTTGCATAAGTGTCCAATGCATCGAACAACTTGTCGAGTACAATAGTTGCCCATGGAAACTGCTTTATTAGTTCAATGCTGGTCATACAATTTGCAAAACCAACTGCCAAAGTTCCTTTCAAATTAGGCAGGAGAACACAAGCCATAAGAAGCAACACCAACAGAATAACACATTCGTCAACCATCTCTTTCTTACCAAATGTTCCCACCAACAAAGTGCAGATATGGCCCTTGCTGATTTTCTTGCCCCCAAACAAGTTAAGCAGCCACCCTGAAATCTTCACATTCTTGTCATTTAATGGATTGGATTTCCTTCGGTGCTCAAACCCAACAGAGATGCGACATAATCAGGAGTGACATGGTGAACACGAGAAGGATAGAAATGAAACTCCATATTCTCCATCCTGTATGCGTCAGCCATAACAGCAATTGCATCATTCGACTTAAAGCAGTCACGTCAATCAATATCACCATCAATGAATGCTTGGAGTAGATCATTGAATGATGTCTCCTTCAACCTTTTCTTCACATCTTCGTTGATATTATCCTGGTGTTTAGCAATGAAATTATGGAAATACAGAAAATAGCACCGGAACTGACACTTCCAGTTCCTTTCCACCACCTGAACAACTTCTGGATGATCCACTACTCGTTGTCATTGTCTAACAGGTACCGGAACTTACACATCGTCATCACTATCTGTCTTTGAATCAAAATCAGAATTTGATTCACTTTCTTCTTCAGACTCCAATTTCTTCTTCCCCTTCCCCTTGATCTCCTTCTTATTCATAACCTTGCTCTTATTCATCATCATATTCTTCTTCACGACAAAAATCAAAAACAGATATCACAAAAATAGTAAGATAAACAAATACAGAGACAGATACCAAGACACCCAAACAGATACCCAAAACAAAATACCCAAACAGATACCCAAAACTAAATACCTAAACAGATACGCAGACAGATACTTACAGACACCCAAAACAAAATACACAAACAGATACCCAGACAGATACTTACAGACACCCAAACAGATACCCAAAACAAAATACCCAAACAGATACCCAGACCATCTATAAAAAACACAACCACAGGAAATTAGTACAACAATCAAAAAATAAAATGAAAACCTTAGAAAAATGTCAACAACAACAACAACATTTGAAAAACGTGAAATTGATACACAGACAGATACCCAGATAGATACCTAGACAGATACCCAGACATATACACATACACATATATACAGATACAAAAGCCTTCAAACACAAACACAACAACAAACAACAACTACTACAACAAACAAAAAGCATTCACAACACATTACATCACATACATTCTACAAAAAAAATCATGAAAAAAAGAGTGAAGAATCACCGAAAATCAACAATAACAACCGAAAGTACAGAAAGAAACAAGAAAAGGACCATGGAAACTGCTTAGAACAGAGAAAAACAAAAACCTAGGGTTTCCGAACAGAGATTTCATTACTTACAGAAAACAATATGAACTCCGATGAAGACTGAGAGAACGAACAGAACGACAAGACGCAAAAATAATGGGCGAGAAGTAACACGACGACAAACACGACGGAGGCGATTTTCAAACGAAGAGACATAAAACGAAAAGAGAGAAAGATATGTGAAATAAAAACTGTCGTGAGTTATGTACTACGTGGGAGATAGATAGTGACAAATTACGTAAAAATGATGAAAACAAAGGTCTGTTACATATGCTAAGTTTTTGGGATCAAAAATATATACTGGATTTTTTAGGAAAGAAAAAGTTTAAAATAGGCATTTCTTTTATTTCTCCTTTAATTAGTACCATTTCTAACCCTTGTTCAATACTGATCTGGAAGCAAACCAAAAAGGAAAAATTGTTGTGTTCTTGTTGTTATGTGACTTATGTTAGGGGTCATCATTTGGCCCGTGGGTCTCGTGGGCCAGTGGAGGCCCGCAAGCCCGTGGACTAAAAGCCCGGCCCGGCCCGAAAAAAAGCCCGCAAAAGCCGCCAAAGTGGTTGGTGGGCCGAACTTGATTTAGAGATCTAAAGCCCGGCCCGGCCCGCGGGCCCGGCTCGCCAAAAACCCGTCAAGGCCTGTTAGGCCCAGCCCGTCAAAGTCCGTTAGGCCCAGCCCGTCAAAGCCCGCAATTTTTTATATATATAAGATAGTAGTACATATATCATTATACCTACACTTATATATATATATAATATAGTGACTAGTACTATATATATATTTTTTTTATATTTGTGTATGTCTATATTAATATATTATATATACATATATTGATCAAATATTGGAATTCCATATATAGTTATATTTGTGTATCTATTTTACTATTAAATCATTGTTTAGAGTTTAGGATAAGTTAGGGTTTAGGTTTAAGGTAAGTTAGGGTTTAGGGGATTGAGATTTAAGGTAAGTTAAGGTTTAGGAATTTTGAGGTTTAGAGTAAGTTAGATTTTAGGTTTTAGGAATTTTGAGGTTTAGAGTAAGTTAGGGTTTAGGGTTTCATTGTAATTTTTTTTTATCGATTTACCTTACACAGTAAAACAGTAAATATAATAGATGGTTCAGATTAGATCTTGTAATTTTTCAATGGTGAGAGTTTAATTGAGAGTGTGTGAAATGACATCAATACCCTTCTCTTATATATTGCTTATTTTTCCATGGAGAAACTAGATAAATTTTTATGTCAATTTTTTTGACACTATGAGATAGATATGTAATTTACAAGAATGTGTGTTAAAATTTTGATCTTAAAAAATTCCTTTAGGGATGGGTAATTTACGTTTTAGTTGTAAGGGTACTACGGTCACATTTAGCGAAACTCATAGATGTAGGTCTAAATCAAGTCCAAAATTTATAAATTTTTAACCAATCTGACAGTCAGTTTTGTAAAATGATGATACATGATCGATTACGTTTCACAAAGGTCTTTCAACCCATATAACCAAGGAATAAAGGTAAGAACATTAGTGTGCATGTAGAGAATTCAAGCAATATAAGAATTAAAAATGTTTTAACAATAAAGAAGGCCATATATAATAGTTCACCTTGTAATAAAAGACACCGTACGTAAAAATTAGCCTAATCGAAGTACGTTTGGATCCCAGTCAATACAGTTAAACAAAATTTGTGAAAACACTAAAATACACTCATCTTATTTTCCTTATCTTCCTATGGGGAGAGTAGATAAATCAATTTTTTATGTCAATTTTTTTGACACTATGAGATAGATATGTATTCCATAAGAATATGTGTCCAAAATTTGATGTTAAAAAATTATTTTCGGGAGGGGTAATTTCCGTTTTAGTTGTAAGAGTACTACGGTCACATTTGGCGAAATACATGGATCGATGTCTAAATCAAGTCTAAAATTTATAAAATTTTAAAGGCATGGTTATAATACTCTAACCAATCAATCTAACGGTCAATTTTATAAAATAATTAAACATGTCCGATTAAGTTTCACAAGAGTATTTCATTCCATATAACAAAGGAACAAACGTAAGAACATTAATATACATATGGAGAATTCAAGCAATATGATAATTAAATATGTTTTAATGATAAACGAGGACATGTAGAAAGGTCCATCTTATAGTGATAAACACCGTACGTAAAATTTAGACTCGTCGGAGTACGTTTAAACCCCGGTGCATAGATGAAGGTTATGTGTATTTTGAAATGTCTTAATTTTTTAATAATTAAAGCCCGATAGGCCAGACCCGTAAAAGCCCGCAAATGCCCAGCCCGTAAAAGCCCGCAAAAGCCCGCAAAGCCCGCTTGAATGGGCCGGGCCCGGATCCTTATATAAAAGATAAAACCCGGCCCGGCCCAGCTCGTAAATATTAAAATGTTGTTGAGGCCTACCCCAGCCCGGCCCGTGCCGACTATACATGGGCCGGGCCGGGCCGGGCTTTTTGCCGACCCCTAACTTATGTCATGTTCTTGCTACGATTACAATATAAGGCAAATTTCCGAAGATAAACAAAGCTCATGAAATTGTCCATCAACCCAGCATCAACACATAGATTATCTGAGAGGTCATGTGTGGTTTTATAATTCTCAAAGTAGAGGAAGTTGCCTCTCTCGCTACCCTGCTTCGTTTGCATCCAAATATTTGTACTCGAGAGGCCTCACGCCTAGCACCTGTATGTTTGCTTGTTTTCCTTTCATTTAAATCCCATGCTATACCCATCTTATTGTTTTAACAAACATAGAAGCAAAACTCATGACGATGATATGAGTTTAATATGCTCTTTTCGGCGACGGAAGGTAGAGTTTAAATAACAAAAGAAGAAAAATTATGGCCAAATATGAAAACATAGTGCTAAAATATTAAAGAAAATGTAAAAATTGATTTTGGAGGCGTAAATAGTACCCAACAAAATATGAAAATTTTGATGATCCAACGACCAGAGCCATCCGCTTTATAAACTCAAATATAAACCCTAACTCGTCTCCTTCCTTCTAGCTATTGCCGCAGTCGCCCACTCTCGCTTTCTAGAGGTTCATCTGTGATCGCCGCTTATTCTCTTAGATCTTCGCTTGTCAATCAAGATGGTGAGTCCCTATCCTGCTCTCATATAAATCGTTAGGCTCATTTTATTAGAACAAAACGATATGTGTTTAGAATTCAGACAGTTCTGGAACCAAGGAAAATTCAGTACAATTTTTTTTTTGAAATCCATGTACTTTATCTGCTTCCCGTTCGAAACGATGTTGGGGTTAGTCAATTTCATCAGTGTTAAAGAATTGAGTTTTGTTTTTTATCATTGTGTTTATAAAAATTGATAATTGAAAGGTTAGTCGGAGTAATCGTGTTCTTAGAGATAAGATTGTGTTGTGTTAATGGTTGGTTGTTTTGTATTTGAACAGGTGCTCCAGAACGATGTTGATTTGCTTCACCCACCAGCTGAGCTCGAGAAGAGGAAGCACAAACTCAAGAGGCTCGTGCAGTCCCCCAACTCATTCTTCATGGTATTAGATTTGATGATGTATTGAGATTTTGTTTAACCGAGCTGTTTTGTTAAAATTGTTTTAAGCTGATTGTGATTATTCTGCGCAGGATGTGAAATGCCAGGGATGCTTCAACATGTGAGAGAACATTTCACACTCATGTTTGGTTAATCATGTTGAATTTTACTGATAATGTGATTTTACTGAGAGAAGTTTATGTATTTGATTTTGTGTGCAGTACCACTGTCTTCAGCCACTCTCAAACAGTTGTTGTGTGTGGAAACTGCCAAACTGTTCTGTGCCAGCCAACCGGTGGCCGTGCCAGGCTTACCGAGGGGTGCTCTTTCAGAAGGAAGGGAGACTGATCCTGCTACATTTGTACACTTTTGGCTCTTAATTATGTGCCAAAGGGCATTTATGCCTTGTTTTCATGGTAGGAGAGGAAATGCATGCTTGTTATGTGTTATTATCTAGAAGTTAGTTTTTGACTTTAATTTTTGTTAAGATTGTTGAATGTGATACTGCCGTGTTTCAGATCCTTTGTAATGATGCTATCAATTATCACTCTCATCCTCAAACTTTGTTGCCGTTTGTGCTTATCTTTGTACAATATTCAATGAGGGGATGTTATCTTATTCTTTCATCACCATGTCTTATTTCTGAAACTATGATGAGCTTTTTCTCGAGTAGATGAGATTTAAGTAGGGAGAAGTGGGGGGGGGGGGGGGGGGGGGGGGGGGTGGGTGTGGTAGAGTGTGTGCATTTTATTGCCAGCTTTAAGTGTGGAGTTTATTGTGGATTTGTGGTGTGAAACAAGTGAGTTAAATCTTATCAAAGGGGGACAAAGGATATTAGGGAAGTGCTTTACAACAGGTTTGTTCAGAATTAATTGTGAAGTAAATTAAGGAGGGAAGAATGCTGTAGGAGAGTTGGTCTCTAATCATTGGTTTGGGAAACATGCGAGTTGAATCTATTCTGTCAAGGATGTTGGAGAAGTGCTCTACAACAGGTTTTTTCATCTTCTTATCATGGGTCTGGATTAATTGTGAAGTGAATTATGGAGTGAAAAATACTGGAGAGTTGGCCTCTGATCATTGGTTTGGAGTAACCGAGTCAAATCGTACTGTGGGTCTGAAGAAAGGGAGATTGAATCATTTTGGGAACATTGGGGATAGTAGGCTAATAATGAGTTGGGTACTTGAGTTTTTTCTACTGTGGGCTGAAGCAATCGAGACTTGAAGGTTAGTGATGTAGAGTAGGGTGAGCGCCGGTTAAGTTGGTGCGTGCGGTTTGAAGTTCAAACTGCATTAATCTATTTCTTGTGGTTTGCTAAAAATATAAACTACAATCATTTTATTTATTTGGTGCACTCATATTTTGGTGCATCATATCTTCGGTGCAGAGCTATATGATTTCGGTATTTAACCCATATTTAGTAATTTTGAAATAACAAGTAAATTTGAACATTACATAATAAATGTCTATGAATCAACAATTTTAATAACACATATTCAATAACTTGGTCGTGGTAAAAATGAAGAAGTAAATGAAACATCTTTTATATTTATTTTCTAAACCTTAGAACTGTGAAGAAAAAATATATTTATATACTCCTAGGATTTTTGGTCAGGTTTGTCCTATTCTCACTTTCAAACAAAATAATTGTTAAAATCAAAATTAGATGAAGGTGGATACGCATAAGCTCTATTAAACATGATGAAGCATAGATTAATTTATTTATTTTTTACTCATTATTATTTTCAAGTTCAACTGTTGGGGTCATTTTTATTGGGATTTATGGAGCATAGATTAATTTATTTTTTTTGAAATGAAACGGTAGAATATGAAGCTGATAAGTTACAAGGAGATTAGTATCCGGTCCGATAGAAAGAACCTCTCAAAAGCAACCTATACTATTACAGTTCAAACGGGTACCCAACAACATAGCTAAACGTGACTAGGTGTAGAACAAATAGCTAAAAGCTATGACTAAAGAAATCGGTGGCCTCACATCCTATCTAGTTATGCACTCCAAACTATAATAAAATCAACTGATGTTGCTCCGCTTGTATCTGAGCGACGCCGCTGAGTCCATAGCCACCTTCTTCTAAGGGGACTTCAGGTTGTGTGCCCCTTCGATCCTTTCACTCCCCACCGTGGCCTCTGGTGGAGGAGTCGCTTCACGAGCAGACTGCTTCAGCGAAGATGCCCCATCTACGTGGGCCTTTGTTAGGCGCCTGTGTTCCAATCTGACATAGAAAACTAGAGCTTTTGAGGCCGCCACCAAACCCAAAAAGGAATCCAAGGCTACCCCAACCGGCCGTGTGATGCCACCGCTAGGTGAACCTGCAAACTGCAAAAAACCAGATAAACTCAATTGACCCCCCTTAAACAAAGGGTTGTCCTACATGTAGGGCACTTGTCCCTGTGTGTCATCCAACCCTATCTGCAGCTTGGACAAGTGGTCAACATGCATGGCCTCGGACTCTGTCACCTCCATAGGAAACACCACCTCCTTGGTTACTGTTAGGTCCATAATTATGCTCTAATTATGTGCCTAACCTTATGCTTAGTGCTTTCCTTCTTTGAATAAAGCATCATTTTCGATACATTTCCTTAATTGTTATGTTAGGAAATGTGGAGTTGGCTCGGAAATGCATTAATGATGAGAATTAGACAATTATTGGAGAAGACGTTTACATTTCTGAAGTCACGAGAGAATTTAGAGCAACTTTGAGAAAAGAACGAAATACTCATCGAAAGTCGTCGAAAGTCGTCGAAATTCACCACGACCGGCCGGAACACCCTTGACCGCCCAATCACATTGAGTCCAACCTAATGGAGGTGCAATCAACCCAATTAGGAATACCAATTTGATTTGGAAAGAAAAGGAAGAAGTTGGACCACATAATGTCACATATTTAGGACTTTAGCCTTACAAAGCCTAATTAGTGGATCATGGTTTCCCTAATTCAAAGTTAACCTTAAGATCTTCCATCTCACCATTTTCTATCATCTAAGGGTTGCAATTAGCCTTCTGAATCAGGAAAATTCGAGCTCCCTCTCCCTCATACACATCTCCCTTCACCTTTTCATTTTTCATAGTTTTACACTCTCTCTAGACCCCTTATCCCAACCCTCTAGCACTCTCTTCTACCTCTTCTCCTCCCTTTCTATGCTAAAACACCTCCATAACCACCACCATTAGAGACCTAGTTCTTCCCTCTCTTGGGTAAAGCCGAACCTCTCCACGACCACACTATCACTTTGGCCTATTTGGGTGTTCCTCCCCTCATCTTTGTCTATAGGATTCGTTTGGTCTTTAGAGTTCAAAAGAGTGGGAAGTAATGAAAGGACCCAACTCCGATTTTTTTTCCTAAACCGGAATCAAACCCCATCTGAAAACATGAACCAACAAAAACCATCAAAATTTCGGCGGAGTAACGCTACTAACGCGGAATTGCCATTACCTGCACCCGGAAAATACACTTCATCCTATGCCACAAAAGCCAAACCGTGGACACCAATCCCATCCGGATTTCTCAATATATCAACAGTAATGTAAAGTAATAAATATAACTATACTTTACCGAAATACGGGGAAAATCGTATAAAAATATACATCAGAATACTCAAAGCGACTTCTAGTATAGATATACAATTAGTAGGCCAAACTAAGAACCTACCATAAAAGAAACATCGCTCGAATACTATGCCTCCGACCACGCCGTGCGACACCAGAATCTGAACTGCAAACTGGGCACGGAAACCGAAAAGCGCAGGGGAAAGACATGAAAATCGTTAGAGTGAGTGGACGAAAATAAATGTTTTTCGCCGAATAATATATGTTATAAAAACATATGCGAGTCTAAATGCATAAAAATCAAATGGTGCACGAGGGAGACTCTAACTCCTCACGCGTACAGAGCATGCATCATAAATACCGCGGGGTCTCTCTTGGACTCCCTCGCGCTAGTACAGCCTGAGTCACGGGATCCCAGACCCAAATGTGATTCCTAGCCAGAAAGGCCTCAGGTCAAGATATCTGTTCCCCCCGGAGCGTACTCGGGGATCAGCTGAGAAGCCAATGTGTATCGATACAACCCTGATAACTGAGACTGTACTCTGTGTAAACCAAATCATAAATCCTTCCATGCACATGCATAAAACATAATTTATATGTATGTATATTCGTATACGCATATTCGTATATGTATAATCGTAAAACACATGCTCATAAAAATCATGATCATACTGCATGCTCAAGTTCGTAAAACGTATATAAAAGACTCGCAATCAATCCGTGAGAAGAAATGTCCACTCACAGACCAGCGTAACGCAGTTCGCGTTAATCCCGTGATCCGGCGGAAAATCCCTCGCCAAACGAACGATCACGAACCCCTGAATAATCATAAAAACCATTTCTCAAAATCATAACCCGGATCCCCAAATCAAATCACGAGAAACAACCGTTCCTGGAAACATATAATTCAATAACGACGAATTGTCGAAAATCCAATAATCACACCTCAAAACCTCGCTATAATTTCCGATGCTCAAATCGAAAAACAAACCTCACCACTGCGATCGGGGCGCGATTCCGAGCGAAACGACATACAACTTGTCGAAAACTCCAAAAAGTCAACCTTTGACCGTCGTTGACCACCGTTGACCGTCGCCGCCGACGGCGGCGTCACCCAACCATGAAATTTCCCGGCGGACCAAAGCCTATTCCACTCAAAATCATCTAACAAACAACAAATTTTGGAAATTTGACCGTTGACCGAAGAGGAAACTTTCCCGTTTTAGCTTCGCCGGCCGATTTGCTTTTTCCGGCCACCTCCGACCTCGTTGAGGGTATGGTTCTCTTCCCCTTGAGATATTAAGTTGTTTTGCAATTGGAATTGTGTGAATTGATTGAGTTTTTGTGGAGAACGAATTGGGTTGATTTCGTGGATTTCGCCGGTGACAGTTGGGGCTTTCCGGCGAGCCACGGTGGCGGGGAGGTGGGGGTTTCGCTTCCCCTTGGCCTAGTGATGCTTTCCCTGTATTTATTTTGGGTTGAAATGGAGTTTTGAGGAGAACCCGATATGGTTGCCGGAGTTGGTTTTCCCGTTCGGTTTCGAGCTGTTTTGGAGATGCTAGACTTTGAATTGGACTTTGTTGTAGTTGTAAAAGTGTTTGGGCTTGAGAGGAACTAGAGGACTGGAGCTTCCTCGCCAGAGAAAGTCACCGTTGACGGCGCGCCGCCGGCCGCGGCGGCGGTCAACGGCGGCGCTCCGGCGAGAGGGTTGACTTTTCAGATTTCGATGTTTTTAATGTCATTTTTCTCGTAATCGCGCCCCGATTATCGCCTAGAGGTTTTCGTATTGATTTGAGTATCAGATTTTCAGTCGAAGGTTTCGAGTGGAGATTTCGGAAATTCAGTCGATTGTTTATACAGTTTAATATGTTTCCGGGAACGGTTGGTTTCCGTGGTTAAGTAAAGTGTTGTGGGCTATGATTTTGATCAGATATGTTTTATGATTATTCAGGGGATCGAGATCGAGATCGAGATCGAGATCGTGCTTCGGGCGAGGGATCTTCCGCCGGGCCACGAGATTAGCGTGAGTGCGCGTTTTGCTCACCTGTGAGTGGACATTTCTTTTCACGGATTGATTACGAGTCGTTTACATATGTTTTACGAACTTGAGCATGCAGTTTGATCATGATTTTTATGAGCATGTGTTTTAATTATACATATACGAATATGCGAATATGAATATACATACGTATATATATTATGTTTTATGCATGTGCATGGAAAGGATTTATGATTTGGTTTACATAGAGTACAGTCTCAGTTATCAAGGTTGTATCGATACACAATGGCTTCTCGGCTGATCCCCGAGTATGCTCCGGGGGGGGGGGGGGGGACAGATATCCTGACCCGAGGCCTTTCTGACTAGGAATCACGTGTGGGTCTGGGATCCCGTGATTCAGACTGTGCTATCGCGTGTGAGTCCATGAGTGACCCCGCGGTATTATGATGCATGCTCTGTACGTGGGTTGGAGTCAGCATCTCCTCACGTACCATTTGATTTTCATGCATTTGACTTGCATATGTTTTTATAACATATATATTATACGGTGAAAGACATTTATTTTCGTCCACTCACTCTAACAGTTTTCATGTCTTTCCCCTGGGCTTTTCGGTTTCCGTGCCCAGTTTGCAGTTCAGGTTCTGGTGTTTCACGTCGTGGTGGGAGGCTAGTGATCCGAGCCACCTGTGTTTTCCAGTAGGTTCTTGTTTCGCCTACTGATGTGTATATTGTATACATTTACACTAGAGGTCACTCTGATACATTCTGATACATGTTTTTATACGGATTTTCTCAGATATATATATATATTACAGTATGTTTACTGTTTATTGATTATGTTATGATATTGAGAAATCTGGATGGGATTGGTGCCCACGGTTTGGCTTTTGTGGCATAGGATGAAGTGTTATTTTCAGGGTGCAGGTTAATGCAATTCCGCGTTAGTAACGTTACTCTGCCGAAATTTTGAATGGTTTTTGTTGGTTCATGTTTTCAGAAGGGGTTCGATTCCGATTTAGGCAACTAAATCGGGGTTGGGTCATTTCAGCTTGGTATCAGAGCATTAGGTTGTCAGATTCTGTAGACTCTTATAGTTGTGATGCTTAGGGTATTTGAGTTTGTACAGCATGACTGGAGTGATGACCCGACTGGCCAGCAGTACTCATCAATACTTCGGGTGTTGTGTGTTCTCAAATATCTGCGATTTCATGATTACGTTCTTTCTGCTTGTACCTAATGCTTGTCTTGTATCAGTAGGATGCTTCCTCGATGTGGTCCCCGTGTTGATCGGGAAGGGGATCCTGATGAGGATCGCCAGACGCACGACTTCTAATGCGAGTGCTGCGTTTGGAAGAGCGTTTTGACCTTGTGGTCAAAGCTCGTACGGCTGGTGCTACTGTGTTTTCGGGTTCAGCTGATCTAGAGATATGTGAGGCATGGGTGGTTCAGGTTGAACGTGTTTGTGAGCGTCTGCGATTTACCCCTGAGCAGATGACAGTGGCAGCAGTCGGATTACTTGAGGCTAATGCATACTTTTGGTGGGTTAGCACCGACAGAGTTCCAGCTGATACACCGTGGACTTTGTTCCGTGATTTGTTTATGCGGAGGTACTTCAATCAGGCTACCCAGCAGCGCAAGTATGAGGAGTTTACGAACTTGAGACAGGGCAGTATGTCTGTGCTTGAGTACCGGGACAGGTTTACCCGCTTATCTCGTTTTGTGCGTGATATGGTGGCTACTGAGGAAGCCAAGTGTCGCAGGTTTGAGCTGGGTTTGAACTTGAATATCAAGGGGACTCTGACTACGATGCCTCAGAACAACTTTGATGAGTTCGTCAGTGCAGCACTCCGAGGTGAGGACATCAAGAAGGAGAGGCAGCAGAGGTACCAGCCTAGACGATTTGAGGAGGGTGGACCGAGTCAGGGGCCTTCAAAGAGGTAGAGTTCTGATACTTCTGGTTCGGCTTCATCCTCAGGCGGTGGATCTTATCGCTCACCAGTTAGTACACCGAGGCAGAGACCGAGATGGAGGAGAGATCGACCGCAGCGGCCACATGCTAGTGAGGATTCCAGTGGTTCCAGTTACCCTCGACGACCTTTCGACACTTTTGCTACACCGAGGGAGTATCTGTTGTGCAACTTGTGCAATAGGTATCATCTTGGTTGATGTCAGCGAGGTACCTTCAACTGTTATCATTGCGGCCAGGTGGGCCACTATGCGAGGGCGTGTCCTCAGTTAGTTGGTGTCGGTGATCAGGCAGCCCAGAGTTCCGGTAGAGAGCGAGGTGCCACTTCGGGAACTCGACCAGTACAGTATGCGGCCCAGGGCGGACAGCAGGGACAGCCTCAGCGTGAGGGCAGAGCTTCACCGGAGGTCGTTATCGGTACGTTACATGTCTTTGGTATTCCAGTAGTTGCATTGTTAGATCCAGGTGCCACACATTCATTTATGTTATATAGACTATCATCATTAGCTACGGTACCCGCATCTCCACTTTCGGGGTTGTGGAGAGTGTTATATCCGTCAAGTGAGATTGTGAGCATCGGTTGGGTATACAGAGACTGTGAGGTGTTTGTTGGTGGCCATGGGTTAGCCGCAGACTTGTTGTTGCTTGATATTGTGGATTTTGATTTGATCTTGGGTATGGACTTCTTGGAGACGCATTGGGCCATGTTTGATTGTCACAAGAAGGAGGTCGCATTTCGACGACCAGGCTTTCCCGAGATACTGTTTCGTGGCGAGAAGAACACTTCACTACCGTGTTTGATTTCCGCGATGAGGGCAGATCGGTTGATGAAGAAGGGTTGTGTTTCTTACTTAGCTCATGTGGTCAACACTACAGCAGCTGTGCCGGATCTTGGTAGTATTGAGGTTGTGTCTGAGTTCCCGGATGTGTTTCCAGCAGAGTTACCGGGTATACCTCTTGTACGGGAGATTGATTTTACTATTGAGTTGTTGCCGGATACAGGACCGATTTCACAGACACCGTATTGTATGGCGCCAGCGGAGTTGAAAGAGTTGTAGGTTCAGCTCCAGGAATTGCTGGAGAAGGGTTTTATTTGACCTAGTGTTTCTCCGTGGGGTGCTCCGGTGTTATTTGTGCGGAAGAAGGATGGATCTATGCGTTTGTGCATCGACTACCGGAAGCTGAATCAGGTTACAGTGAAGAACAAGTATCCGTTGCCGCGGATTGATGATTTGTTCGATCAGCTCAAAGGAGCATCAGTCTTTTCGAAGATTGACCTTTGATCCGGATATCACCAGTTGAGGATCCGAGACTCCGATGTGGCCAAGACAGCTTTCAGGTCGCGGTATGGGCATTACGAGTTTTTGGTTATGCCGTTTGGGTTGACCAACGCCCCCACAGCTTTCATGGACTTGATGAATCGAGTGTTCAGACGGTTCCTGGACAAGTTCGTGATTGTGTTTATTGACGATATTCTGATATATTCCAGGAGTGTGGGCCAGCATAAGAAGCATTTGCGAGCAGTGTTGCGGACTTTGCGGGACCATCAGTTGTTCGCGAAGTTTAGCAAGTGCGAGTTTTGGTTAGATAGTGTGAAGTTTCTAGGCCACGTGATATCGGCTGAGGGAGTCAGTGTTGATCCTGACAAGATCGAGGCCATGCTGAACTGGAGCAGACCTACTACTGTACCGGAGATCTGGAGTTTCTTGGGTTTAGCAGGCTATTACCGGCGGTTTGTACAGGATTTCTCTCGGATCGCTACACCACTGACCAGATTCACGAAGAAGGGCGTCAAGTTTGAGTGGTCCGATGCATGTGAGGAGAATTATTTGCTCCTGAAGGAGAGGTTGACTACTGCACCGGTTCTGACATTGCCAGATGACAGCGGTGAGTTCGTAGTGTACAGTGATGCGTCGAAATTGGGTCTTGGCTGTGTGTTGATGCAGCATGGTAGAGTTGTGGCCTATGGTTCCAGGCAGCTGAAACCTCATGAGGTCAACTATCCGACGCATGATTTGGGTTGACTTTTCAGATTTCGATGTTTTTAATGTCATTTTTCTCGTAATCGCGCCCCGATTATCGCCTAGAGGTTTTCGTATTGATTTGAGTATCAGATTTTCAGTCGAAGGTTTCGAGTGGAGATTTCAGAAATTCAGTCGATTGTTTTTACAGTTTAATATGTTTCCGGGAACGGTTGGTTTCCGTGGTTAAGTACAGTGTTGTGGGCTATGATTTTGATCAGATATGTTTTATGATTATTCAGGGGATCGAGATCGAGATCGAGATCGAGATCGTGCTTCGGGCAAGGGATCTTCCGCCGGGCCACGAGATTAGCGCGAGTGCGCGTTTTGCTCACCTGTGAGTGGACATTTCTTTTCACGGATTGATTACGAGTCGTTTACATATGTTTTACGAACTTGAGCATGCAGTTTGATCATGATTTTTATGAGCATGTGTTTTACGATTATACATATACGAATATGCGAATATGAATATACATACGTATATATATATATATTATGTTTTATGCATGTGCATGGAAAGGATTTATGATTTGGTTTACATAGAGTACAGTCTCAGTTATCAGGGTTGTATCGATACACAATGGCTTCTCGGCTGATCCCCGAGTATGCTCCGGGGGGGGGGGGGGGGGACAGATATCCTGACCCGAGGCCTTTCTGGCTAGGAATCACGTGTGGGTCTGGGATCCCGTGATTCAGACTGTGCTATCGCGTGTGAGTCCATGAGTGACCCCGCGGTATTATGATGCATGCTCTGTACGTGGGTTGGAGTCAGCGTCTCCTCACGTACCATTTGATTTTCATGCATTTGACTTGCATACGTTTTTATAACATATATATTATACGGTGAAAGACATTTATTTTCGTCCACTCACTCTAACAGTTTTCATGTCTTTCCCCTGGGCTTTTCGGTTTCCGTGCCCAGTTTGCAGTTCAGGTTCTGGTGTTTCACGTCGTGGTGGGAGGCTAGTGATCCGAGCCACCTGTGTTTTCCAGTAGGTTCTTGTTTCGCCTACTGATGTGTATATTGTATACATTTACACTAGAGGTCGCTCTGATACATTCTGATACATGTTTTATACGGATTTTCTCGGATATATATATTACAGTATGTTTACTGTTTATTGATTATGTTATGATATTGAGAAATCCGGATGGGATTGGTGCCCACGGTTTGGCTTTTGTGGCATAGTATGAAGTGTTATTTTCAGGGTGCAAGTTAATGCAATTCCGCGTTAGTAACGTTACTCTGCCGAAATTTTGAATGATTTTTGTTGGTTCACGTTTTCAGAAGAGGTTCGATTCCGATTTAGGCAACTAAATCGAGGTTGGGTCCTTTCACTAACGAAGCTGTCATTTTAAACCGATTATGTCGAAATTTTAAATATTCATATTATATTCCTCGGTCGTCCAAATAATGATCCGGAACCGCCCACGAACTCGAAATCACGCGTATAACCACTCTCGAGAAGAGACTCAACTCAAATTCTCGGCCAATAATTAAGTCGTAATCAAGTCTGGCGATTCAATCAACTATCGAAAATCTGCGATTACGCATAACCTCATGGACTAAGCTGATTACACTGCTAATTCTATTCCGGGTCGTCACAAATCCACCCCCCTTAAAAAAATTTCGACCTCGAAATTTTCAAGTCTGCCGACTAAAAGTAGGAGCACTGCTCGAAATTTACAACTCAACTTTCCAGTGGCAACCTCAACTGAACGACTCTGACAACAGACTCCACAATAGGAGATATCTCCGTACTCTAATCCCTGTACCCTCAAATCTCGAATCGGAACTGGCTCCACACAACTGCCAAGTGTTCCTGCATAAGGAACTGATAGGGTACAAAACACGCAACAAATCTGAAATATAGTTCCACCACACGGAACACAACACACAGAAAAGCCAACGGTATAGGCAATGCCGAACGATACGGCACAACACAAACTCGCCTATGATCACGTACGGATCAAAATAACATGGCAATTCACAGCTCAGTCTGCTCACATCAACATAACTCAAACATCGAACTTGGGCAATTATCAACCTGTTTCCGTTAATCCGAAAGTCTGTGGTAGCACATTCCACTAAATCAGGATCAAACTACAGCTCACACCAACTCGCTCCAACACAATGGAGTACAACATCGTTCCTCAAAATGACATCATGCAACGTCAAAATCATAGTGGTCTACAAACTGGTACTGCAAGCAATCTCGAACAATTGAAACTGCCGGTCCTAAATCCCTCGGAACTGCAATACACAAGTCCACAACATGCCCTCCAAGGTCTGAATAGTCCTCAAAGATCGCACGCCAATCTGAGGATAAGAAACTGTACTAAACTATAATCTGGTCCCCAATGCTCTTTGCAATGCTTGCCAACACTCAGTTGTAACTAATTATCTCGATTAGCGATCTGGAACACAGGCGCATCATGAAAATGAATAACCTCCGTCAAACACAGCTATACCAGCCTGCCACTAAAATCCTTTCCCGAAAGTACAAGGAAAAGAATTAAGTTCATCAGATGGTCCACAAAGATCCAACAACTGGTACCACAAACCGAAGTGCATACTGGCACACAAAACCACAGCGACAAACTCCAACTTCTAATCGGAAATCTCCAATAGCTGTAACTTTCCGGCAAGTCTCTGCCTCGCTGCCATCGCCTGTCGACAAATGTGGCGTCTGTGACGACCCGGACCGGAATTAGCAGTGAAATCAGCTTGATTGATGAGTTACTGCGTAGTTGCAGTTGTCCGACAGTTATTGGAATCGTCAGAGTTCTTAACGACTTAATTATTGGCCGAGAATTGGAGCTGGGTCTCTTCTCGAGAGTCGTTCTACATGTGATTACGAATTCGTGGGAGGTTCCGGATCATTATTTGGACGACCGAGGAATTAGTTATGAATATTTGAAGTTTCGACGGAAACAGATTTAAATGGCAGGTTTGTTCGCGACTAAATTATCAGACGAGAATTTGGTTTTGGCTTCTTCACGGAAGTTGTTCAGAATTTAATTTCGAGCTTGTGGGAACTTCCGGAGCATGATTTTGAGTTACGAAGATTAAGTTGTGATTATTTCCGTTTGTTAATTAATTAGTCGATTTAAATGAGTGTTGGTTCAAAGGGTTGACTTTTTATCCGTTTGGACGATGTGTTTGACTTCGGGTGATTATTGAAGAGTACGTCGAGACAAGTTTGTGGCCACGAGAATTATCGGAATCGGAGTTACGATGGAAAAGTTACGGGTATTCAAAGTTCGTCGAAAAGGATAATTACGAAGTTTCCATATTGGGAAGGCCTATAAATAGAAGTTTCCTGTTTGGGAAACCTCCCATAAAAGGAAGCTGGGTTGACCCACGTTGACCCACGGGTCAAGAATAACCCGTTTGGAGGCCGAAATGGATCGCCGAAATTGAGGCCGATTCCGGCCAGTTTTGGGCACGACTTCTTCACGAGATTTGTTGGGCTCGAGCTCCTCTTCGGATTGGTAGGTGGATTGTCCCGTGGGGTGGCCGGAGGAGAGAGAATCGAATCGGCAAAGTTATGGATTTTCCGGCGAGTTTTGTGGTGTTCGGGTGGTGGCGTGGAGGCCGAGGTGGTGGCTCCTCTTTGGGGGTTTTTGTTAGCCTCGAGCTAAGGAAGCTTTTCCAAGTGGTCTTGAGGGTTGCCGTGGTCGGAGGAGAGAGATCCGTTGAATTGAAATTCCGGTAAGGGTTTGGAACTTTGAATTGATTTTTGGAGGTTTTCCGGTCAAAATTGGCCTTAACTTATAACTGGAAAGTTGTTGGAATCGTCGAGATCTTTGAAACCATGTGTAGCACGAAATTTTCTGGGCAGGTTTGGATTTTCCGGCGACTGTGGCAGCGGCGGCGGCGGCGATTTTTCGCCCGGAGTAGTTTTCGACGAATTGCATGTCATTTGACTCGAAATCGCGCCCCGATCGCTGTGGGGAGGTTCGTTTTTCGAGTTGAGCGTCCGAACGTAAAGCGAGGTATTGAGGTGTTATATACGGATTTTCGACGATTCGTCGACTTTGAATCACGTGTTTCTGAGAACGGCTGTTTCTCGTGATTTGTATTGTATTGTCGGATTATGACTTTGAATATTAGACGTTGTGATTATTCAGGGGTTCGTGATCGTTTGTTTGGCGATGGACTTTCCGCCGGATCACGGGTTAACGCGTATCGCGTTACGCCAGTCTGTGAGTGGACATTTTATTTTCACGGAATGATTGCGAGTCTTTTATATACATTTTATGAACTTGAGCATGCATCATGATTATGGTTTTACTGGCATGAGATTTCTTACGAGATTATGTTTAATATGAGCACGTGTTACGATTATACGATTATATATATATACGGATATACGTATATGAATATACATACACTTATATGCTATTTCATGCATTTGCATCGAAATGTTTATGATTTGGTTGACACAGAGTACAGTCGTGGTTACGTTGTTGTATCGATACACTTGCCTCTCGGCTGATCCCCGATGGTAGGCCACCAGGAGGGGCAGTACCCCTACCTGACCGGCGAGGGGCAGTACCCCGGAACCGAGGCCTTTCTGGCTATGAATCACGTGGTAGTCAAGGACTCCGTGATTCTGACTGTACTAGCACGAACGTGTCCATGAGTGACCCCGTGATACTTTCTATGCATGCTCTGTTTACGAGTTGGAGTCAGCGTCTCCTCGTAAACTATTTGATTTGATTTATTTATATTTCGACTCGCATATGTTTTTATAACATATATATCAACTGGTGAAAGACATTTATTTTCGTCCACTCACTCTAACGTGTTTATTGTCTTTCCCCTGGGCTTTTCGGTTTCCGTGCCCAGTTTGCAGTTCAGGCTCTAGTGTCGCACGTCGTGGTCGGAGGCATAATGCTCGAGCTACTTTGTTTCATCCAGTAGGTTTATTGTTCTACCTACTGTGGTATGCGTATATGATTATGTATTAGAAGTCGCTCTGAGCGTCCTATTGTATATGCTATACGATTTTACACCGGATTTCAGTAAAGTATAGATATATTTACTGATTTATTTTACTGTTGATATATTGAGAAATCCGGATGGGATTGGTGCCCACGGTTTGCTTTTTGTGGCATAGGATGAAGTGTATTTTCCGCGTGCAGGTAATGGCAATTCTACGTTAGTAGCGAAACTCTGCCCAAATTTCGAAAAGTTTTTATTGGTTCGTGTTTTCGAAGGGGTTCGATTCCGGTTTAGGGAGCTAAATCGGGGTTGGGTCCTTTCAGCGTCTGCTCACATAAGCTGTTACGTTCTTCTATGGGTTGCGTCACAAGTAGTAAACTCGAGGTATCAAATACATCTCCGTACCGCTAGTGCATAACGCACTCAAAACAACGAGCTTTAACATCATCTCACTCGAACTCAGCTCCCGTAGCGCATAACTCGGCTAACACAGAAACTCGATCCACACACACATGAAACACTTAAGCTCCCGACTTCCGACTGAATGCATCAGCAACAACATCCCAGATGGATAGTTAAAGTACAACCTCTAGCCTTCTCGAACAAACTCAAAGGTGCAGCCATAGTCGTTAGTTGACCCCATCCATCTACACTGCATCAAACTCAAACCTGGCCGAAAATGAAAATAGATGAAACTCATGTGATCAGTGTACATCCTACACTGCGTTGTACGCCGTAGTAGTAGTGTCTTGAACTCTCTGGTGCTAACATAAAGACAGCTACTCCCAAATCAAACATAGGATATGCAACTACATCAGGTTCCCACTGTCTGAAACCATGAGCCATCACTCTGCAATGCTGTAACAAAGCATAACCAAATTCAAACCTCGATGCACCGCCATAACCCACGAACTCACCACGATCGTCAGGTAAGGTCAAAACCGAAGCAACGGTCAACCATCCTTCAGGAGTAAGTAACTCTCATCGTGTGCATTGAACCACTCGAACTTGACGCCTTCTTCGTCAATCCGGAAAGTGAAGTGCTAATCTGGGAAAATCCTGCACAAGGCACCGATAGTAGCCTGCTAAACCCAAGAGACTCCCGATCTCTGGTACAATGGTAGGGCAATCCCCAAATCAACACGGCTTCTATCTGGTTAGGATCCACGCCGACTCCCTCGGCTGACATCGCGTGGCCCAAAATCTTCACGCTAATCAACCAAAATTTACACTGGCTGAACTTCGCAAACAACTGATTATCTCGCAAAGTCCGCAAAACCGCTCGCAATTACTTCAGGTGCTGGCCCACACTTCTGAAGTAATTCAAGATGTTGTTGACGAACACGACCGCAAACTCGTCCAGAAACCGTCTGAACACCTGGTCCATCAAGTCCGTAAAAGCTGCGGGGCATTGGTCATGATCCAAAAGTCGTAATGCCCGTACCATGATCCAAAAGTCGTCCTAGCCACATCTGACTCATCGATCCTCAACTGATGGTATCCGGACCCAAAATCCATCTTCGAAAAGACTGAAGCTCTCGTGAGCTGATCAAACCAATTGTCAAACCGAAGCGGAGGATACTTACACTCCTCTGAAGCCTGATTCAGCTTCCGGTAGTCAATGCACCACCACGTCGAACCATCCTACGTCCACACAAATAATGCAAGAGCACACCACGCAGGTACGCTGGGTGGTATGAAATCTCCTCCAGCAACTCTTGAAGTCGAACCTATAGCTCCATCAGCTCCGCTGGTACCGAACGACAAAATGTCGGTGATATGAGTCCAGCGCCCGGTAAAAGCTCAATGGTATAGTCGGTCTCCCGAACTGGAGGAATACCAGGTAACTCCTTCGGAACACACCTGGAAACTCGAGAACCACCTCAATACGCCAATGTCGGGCACAGCAACCGTGGTATCCACAACATGAGCTAAGCAAACAACATAACCCGTTTCCACCATCCGCTCGACCATCACCGCAAAACAATATCTCGGGGAATTCTGGTCTTCAAACATAACCACCTTCTCGAGACCATCGAACATAGCCCAATGCGTCGTCAATAAGTCCATACTCAGAATCACACCAAAATAAATGATATCCAGCAATAATGGATCTGCGGCTAAGCCATATCCTCCAACAGGGATTTCGCAACTACCGGATGGATGCAACACTCTCCAAAACCTCGGAAGTGGAGATGTAGGTATAATAGCCATGGACGTCAAGCAACGGTAACCTCAAAGAAACTCCATCCTCATACAAGGTCGTGGCACGAACTCCGGCATGCCCAACAAACTGTCTACGTCGATTGCGACTTTCTGATTAACTCATCGAAAAGGCTACATTGGTCAAACTCCAGAAATAGCATCATGACCTCCTCGTGAACTCTGAGCTGCCGAACCGCTAAAATAGCTGGCTGAGGCGCTCCCTTGCAACATGACCCTCCTGGCCACCACAATAGCAACCGAAAGTGCTCCACGAACACAAGTCACAGCGACACCTACTGTGAGGAAGGATCACCAACAATCACCCAAACTCATGCCACGGAACAAATGCGCTACTCTGTGATCTCCATCACCACTAAATGGATCCTCTGCTTGATCTAATGACCCCCAACATAATCGAAAAGGCCACAACCTGATGAAGTCACTGATCCTGAGGTGCCTGAACTCAATCTCATCAAAATATCTCTACTAAGTCCACTTTCCTTAAACCAACACATCAGAAATCGCGTATACCTTTCCTTCTCAATAGCCTCGCCTCTGAGTGCAGCACATCAAGCTCCTCACAGTTATCTCGAGGCATAACAGTCAAAATCTCTCTGATGCTCAGGTTCAAACTCATCTCGAACCTCGTGCACTGCTTCCTCTGAAGTCACATAACACGTACAAACAGGGACAAACATGTGAACAATACATCCCTGCCTCAGGTGGGTAAACACTCCATATCTCCGTTGTTAGGTAGCCTGATTGAACCATTACCGTATAAACATTACCCTGAATGTAGGCCATGGAGTCACAATAGGAACTCACACCATACCAGCTCACCAAATACAATGATCTGACTCAGACAAAACATCAACTGCCACAATTCTCTGCTCTGAGGCAACATGTAGACGCTCATACAAGCACAACCAGGCAAACCATGCCACACAAATCTCTGAATTCAGAATACTTATCCAAATCCACAATTCACTGGAAAATCGCGCGTCGATTGATCCTCAATAGGATCCACAACCGTACCGACACGGAAAGCACGTCAAGGACGCATCCTAATGAATAAAACATCGTTTGCAACAAGTAGAACGTAATCATGAAACTTTAAATATTTGAAAGTATACAACACCCGGAGTATTAATGAGTATCCCCCGGCCGGTCAAGGCACCACTCCAGACATGCTGTACATTCTCAAATATCCTTAGTAAACACGACTACAGAAGTCTACAGAACCTATAACCTAATGCTATGATACCAAGCTGAAAAGACCCAACCCCGATTTAGTTTCCTAAACCGGAATCAAACCCCATCTGAAAACATGAACCAACAAAAACCATCAAAATTTCGGCAGAGTAATGCTACTAACGTGGAATTGCCATTACCTGCATCCGGAAAATACACTTCATCCTATGCCACAAAACCCAAACCGTGGGCACCAATCCCATCCGGATTTCTCAATATATCAACAGTAATGTAAAGTAATAAATATAACTATACTTTACCGAAATCCAGGGAAAATCGTATAAAAATATACATCAGAATACTCAGAGCGACTTCTAGTATAGATATACAATTAGTAGGCCAAACTAAGAACCTACCATAAAAGAAACATCGCTCGAATACTATGCCTCTGACCACGACGTGTGACACCTGAATCTGAACTGCAAACTGGGCACGGAAACTGAAAAGCCCAAGGGAAAGACATGAAAATCGTTAGAGTGAGTGGACAAAAATAAATGTCTTTCGCCGAATAATATATGTTATAAAAACATATGCGAGTCTAAATGCATAAAAATCAAATGGTACACGAGGAAGACTCTAACTCCTCACGCGTACAGAGCATGCATCATAAATACCATGGGGTCTCTCATGGACTCTCTCGCGCAAGTACAGTCTGTATCACGGGATCCCAGACCCACACGTGATTCCTAGCCAGAAAGGCCTCGGGTCAGGATATCTGTCCCCCCCGGAGCGTACTCGGGGATCAGCCGAGAAGGCAATGTGTATCGATACAACCCTGATAACTGGGACTGTACTCTGTGTAAACCAAATCATAAATCCTTTCCATGCACATGCATAAAACATAATATATATATACGTATGTATATTCATATTCGCATATTCGTATATGTATAATCGTAAAACACATGCTCATAAAAATCATGATCATACTGCATGCTCAAGTTCGTAAAACGTATATAAAAGACTCGCAATCAATCCGTGAGAAGAAATGTCCACTCACAGACTAGCGTAACGCAGTTCGCGTTAATCCCGTGATCCGGCGGAAAATTCCTCGCCAAACGAACGATCACGAATCCCTAAATAATCATAAAAACCATTTCTCAAAATCATAACTCGGATCCTCAAATCAAATCACGAGAAACAACCGTTCCCGGAAACATATAATTCAATAACGACGAATTGTCGAAAATCCAATAATCACAGCTCAAAACCTCGCTATAATTTTTGATGCTCAAATCGAAAAACAAACCTCACTACTGCGATCGGGGAGCGATTCCGAGCGAAACGACATACAACTTGTCGAAAACTCCAAAAAGTCAACCTTTGACCGTCGTTGACCACCGTTGACCGCCGCCGCCCACGGCGGCGCCACCCAACCATGAAATTTCCCGGCGGACCAAAGTCTATTCCACTCAAAATCATCCAACAAACAACTTTCATAACTACACCAAAGATCAATTCAAACTCTAACTAGCTCAATTTCATGCAAAACCGAAATCACTCACAAACTTTAATCCAACAATTCTCCATGTACAAATCGAATTGGAACTCCATACTTACATGGTTAGATTCATGGTGATGAGAGCTTCAAAGCCCTATACTTCTTGTAGCTCAATTTGGCCGGAAAATTTGACAACCAAAACCCCAAAAATCCACCAATTTTGGCCGGAAAAATCTCTCTCCTCCAGCGTCCCCGCCGTGGATGGTGGCCGGGGACGCCACGGGAAGGCCAAGGCGAGTTGAACAAGCCCTAAGCCGAGCCCTAGGGTGGCCGGACAGCTAGCCACTGCCGGCGAGCTCCTCTACTGTCGCACACCATCCCCTCCCCCTGCGTTGACCCAGTCAACCCACCATAAAGCCAAGCTTTGACTTTCCCAAAGGGGAAACCACATTAAATGCTTTCCAATTATAGAAACTTCCAATTACACTTTTCGATAAACTTTGAACACCCGTAACTTACGCGTCGTAAATCTGTTTCCAAAAATTCTCGCGGCAATAAACTCATCTCGACATGTTCTTCAGTTACCACCCGAAGTCAAACACATCGACCAATCCGATAAAAAGTCAGCGGTTCAAACCATCACAAGCTTATCTGATTAAATAATCAACGGTCAAAAATATTCGTAACTTAATCCTCGTAACTCGGAATAATCCTCCGGAAGTTCCCACAAACTCGAAATTAAATTCTCAAAAACTTTCACGAAGGATCCCAAATTAAATTCTCCCCCGATAATTTAGTCGCTAACGAAGCTGTCATTTTAAACCGATTATGTCGAAATTTTAAATATTCATATTATATTCCTCGGTCGTCCAAATAATGATCCGGAATTGCCCACGAACTCGAAATCACGCGTATAACCACTCTCGAGAAGAGACTCAACTCAAATTCTCGGCCAATAATTAAGTCGTGATCAAGTCTGGCGATTCAATCAACTATCGAAAATCTGCGATTACGCATAACCTCATGGACTAAGCTGATTACACTGCTAATTCTGTTCCGGGTCGTCACAAGTAATCCCTCTTCCCCTTAGCTCCTTGGAATCCTAAGGACTACCCTTACCTCCTCGTGAAGACTTGGTGCTAACTTGGAGTGAAGAAGTGGAGCTAGAAGCCTTGAAGTCATTTAGTAGAGCTTTGGCTAAGGGGACTCTTGGTTATTTATTTCCTCTTCTTGTTTTGAGCATGTATGTAGTCTTGTATTTCAATATGCTTAGTGAGTAGTTTCCTTTAAGCCTTAGCCCATTTGATGTACATACACCTATGGAAGATAAGCATGTAAACATGACTTAGGTTTCATTAGAGAAGATGGGCTTAAGGTTTAGTTTTCATTGAATTTGAGCATGGACTGAAGCCTTCTTGTAGTCTTAATGACTCAAGGAGCTTCTATCAAGCTTACATTGACTCGAAATGTCTTTGTAGCTGATCGTTACTTCTTATAATTCATTTTCTAAAAGGTGTGGATTAGAAAAGTCATTAGAACCTACTTTCATGTCATCTAATAGAGACTTAGGAAGGAATGCCATTCACATTCATCATAAGTGAACACATATTGAACTCATTAGGCATGTGGTATGATTAGGAGACGATTCGTAATTGAGTTGCATTCTAGTTTCGGTTTGCTTTATATTTGAATATTGGATTGGAACACTTCTAGTGTCCAAATGGCCTAGGATATTCGGTTCACAACCAATGGTGACTCAAAAAGATCATGTATTAGACAAGCACGCGTGAATCAGACTAAACTCATAACTTGGACATTGTTGGTACATTGAGTTGGCTAGTAGCGACATCTCTAGCCGACCAAACATTTACATTTTGTTTTGATTTGACTTTATGTTTTGACTTAATTTAGTTAGTAGTAAACATTCAATCAACCTTTCGTTTAACCACTCATTGTAGTTCAACCATCCCTTACAATGCTGAGTCTCCAAAGGACTAAGTCTTGTGAGATACACCTCCACATCTTACTTTAGTTTTAGTGTCATATCTTGTGCTTAGCTAATCCGTGATTAAAGAGCTTAATCGAGTCATGCTAAGGAGTTTAAGTGGTGAATCCTCGTGGGTTCGACACTCAACTTTCTTACAAATGCTATTGCTTGACCTCGTGCACTTGCGAGTGAAAAATTCTTGCATTTATGAGTTAGTACATAATTCATAAGTGTAAGGGGTATATTTTCTTCGAAAATTTTTGGCAGTGTTGCCGGGGATTGATTTAATTTTGATTTTTCAGCTTCAATTAGCCTTTGATTGCTGAATATCTAGACATGTATGTGACATTTGTTTGTTAGCTTTGTAGTTTTCTTAGATTTATCACTTAAGACTTTGTTTTCTTTATCTTTTATCTCTAGGATACTTTGGTAGATACTTTGAGGTGAAATTGTGCTTCTAAACTTTTTGCAGGACAGTTTTTCGATCCATCAAAAATTAGCTTCAATCCATCAAAGCATCATTGCAAAGGAGACCTAGAGGCATCCTTCGATGCATCGAGAACTTTTCTTGATCCATCGAAGGTAACCTGTAATTCCAAACCAGGGGCATTGCTTTGACCCATCGAAGTTTCCCTTCAATCTATCGAAAATTGTGCTTTTCTTAAGGTTGTTTCACTTATCTTTGCCTCTTTTAGCTTGAGCATTTATATTCTTGGGAGTATATCTAAGTAGTATATTTATTTTACGCAAAGTAGTTAGTGTGTCTAGAGTTAGCAAACTTTATTTCTTCTACACCCTAGATCATTAAGACCTTATTTCGTGATTTCGGTATATTGGATAATGTATGCCTTTACCTCGATTCGTTTTGGTGTCCATTGCATAGTGAAAGCCACTACGCCACGTACCGAAATCACATTCAAACTCTTAAAGTGCTCATTGATGTTTCCTTGAGGGGGGTGTCAAAGAAGCATCGTGGAAGGCCCTCAAGGCTTTAAATGCCTTGGCATCCTCCCACCACTAGTGATCAACTGGAACCAAACAATGGTGACGCATCTGGACATAATCTTCCTGTAATGAGGTCTGGTGCACTCATCATTCAAGCACTCTAGACAGGCCATGTATCCCCTAGTAATGTTGCCGACAACATCCCGTGGGCAGGAAAGTCACTGATGGTGCAAATAAGCATGACATGCATCTCGAACATCTCGTGTTTATACTTGTCATAAGTGGGATGGCCAACGCCACTCATGTACTTAAACTCCTTAATCAAGGGTCTCAAACACACATCGAGACACTTTCTTGGATAACTCGGCCTTGGAATTAATAGAGTGAGCATATTGTATTCCTTCTTCATGCACATCCATAGACGAAGGTTGTACGGTACCAAAATAACTGGTCATATGTTGTATTGAAGACTCATGTTATCAATTGGGTTGAATCCGTCAGATGAGAGCTCTAGCCAAACATTTCGGACCTTTGATGCAAAATGAGAAAACTCCTTGACCATGTGCTTCCAAGCCTCTTCATCAGCAGAGTGTATAAGGGTATCATCATCAGGCAAATTCCTTTCAGCGAACCATCTCATAGCTTTAACCATGTGTGAAGGCATGTACAACCATTCTAGCCTATCCAACAATGGGAAAAACCGAAGTATCTTCACAGCTTTCTTATTCCCTGCAGGAGTCAACTTACTCCTATCTGTACCACATAACAGACAGTCATCAAGGCATTCAAGATTATTCCCTTCTGGATCTTTACTCCAGAAGAGAACAAAATCATATATGCATGCATGAGTTTTGATGTAGGTAAGTCCAAGATCTTTCAGCATATGTCGCACATTACGATGAGTGGTAGGAAGACGATGACCGGGGGGGGGGGGGGGGGGGGGAGCGCCGAAGCAGTCAAACTCCAGAAAATTTTCAACAGACTTGACACTCAATTTATTCTCCACTTTGAGCTTCATTACTCCCATGACCATTTCAAGAACATTCTTTTTACACCCATTATACAACGGGGTCTGTTGGAAGGCAATCATCTTGTTGTACTTGTTCATAGCGGCAGTGTTGACAGCTCTACGGAATTGCTGGACTGGATTAATAGCAGGGAAGCCCTCAACGGCGGGAGAGATATCTTGTACTTGAGCAAATACACTGCTCTCATAAGAAAACACATCGTTGATCAACATCGGTGTTGGATCGTTGGATGTACTGGCCATCTCACAAAATTTCCTATGATTATGCTGACCCCGCTGATGATGTTTCACCATGATAGATCCAATATGTGTACTGATCTTAAAACTCATTCTTCTTCAGGTGCTCCCCTACTTTATCAACGAAAAAATGGTGGCGGTCGCTGCAAAACTGATATTTCATACACGGGCAATAATGTATTGTATTTCCATTAGCATTAGCAATCACATATTCCACAAAACTCCGCATTCCAGCGCCATATCTAGTGTCCCATTTTGGAAGGCAAATCCAACTCTTGTCCATCCTAAAAATTCAAAGTGTGTAAATATATATGCACTAATTAAAAATTCATCATTACACTACCACATTTGCCATCATTACCGGCGAGATCACCTGAGACAAGGCCGGCGACCGGAAAAGTCGCCGGTAATGTTAATCATTACCGGCGACTTACTCTGTCGCCGGTAATGTCGCAGGAAAATCGCCGGTAATGTTTCAAAACATTACCGGCGACTCCAACCGTCGCCGGCAATGTCAAGCTGAACATTTCCGGCGATTTTCCAGCCGGAATTTCGCCAGAAATGTGTGGCTCGACATTGCCGGCGACGGTTGGAGTCGCGGGTAATGTTTTGAAACATTACCGGCGATTTTTCGGCGTAGAGTCGCCGGTAATGTCTTCATTTCCGGCGACTTACTCCGTCGCCAGCAATGTCTCTTATATTAGATGCAGATTGCAGCAGCTCGATCATTCATTCATTTTGATCGAAAAAAATCCAGAGAAATCGAAAGAAGGAAAACGTACGCTCTGAAATCAATCCTTCGGTATATTGTCAAAATTAAGGCGCGCGTCGAAAACTCGATCACTCGGGAAGCTATATATATAGGTACGTGTATATATATGTATATGTGTATGTATATATATATGTGTGTGTGTTGATCAAATCCAATTCGTGAGATATATATGAAATGTTGTTGATGTCACCGAAACGAGAAAACTGCTTGTAGTTAATCTTATCTTGTGTCTGAATCAACGACTGGTATTATCGTAGTGTTATCGGAGCCAGGCTTAACAGAGCCTCCTACCTAGTCAAATACGTTTTGAATTGAAAAAAGAAGAATACCATCATCGAGTACTGAATCGAATTCAGAGATTAGATCAATATATATATATATATGCATGCATGTGTTGATTTAATTAGAGTTGAATTGAGATATCGCGTCGATTATTAGTAGTGAATGTGTGTATATATATATAATTAATACGTAAAATTGTTAGAATTTTCAGGATGGATAAGAGTTGGATGAGCCTCGAAAGATGGGATGTCAGATATCACCAGGGAATTAGGAGTTTTGTGGATTTTGTGAAGGCTAATTGTGGAGACACTACACTTCATTATTCCCCGTGTAAAGAATGTAAGTGTTTCAGCGATCGATTTCGTTTTCCCATTGATAAAGTCCAGAGGCACCTGAGTAAATACGGGTTTTGGGATAAGTACACTTGTTGGATTTATCACGGTGAAACATCGTTAGCGGGTCCGCATGATCATGGACAATTTGGTGAGAGGGCCAGTGCACGCTATGATCATGGAGATTTTGCTGAGAGGGGCAGTTCATCCTATGATCCAACAGCAATGTTAATCAATGATATGTTTCCTCATGAGAGCGGTGTATTTGCTGATGAAGCACCAAATGTCCCTCCCGTCGTTGAGGGTTTCCCCCATATCGAGCCAGTCGAGCCATTACCTGGAGCTCATGTCAACACAAGCGGTATGGACAAGTACAACAACCTGATTGCATTGCAACAGACTCTGTTGTACGACGGTTGTAGTAAGACTGTTCTTGAAAGTGTGATGGGAGTGATGCAGCTCAAAATGGAGAACAAAATGTCTGTCAAAGCTGTTGATTCTTGGTTGAAGTGGACTGCTTCGCTACTGCCACCCGGTCATCGTCTTCCTACCACTCATCATAAGGTGTGACATATCCTGAAAGATCTTGGGCTTTCCTACATAAAAATCCATGCATGCAGATATGATTGTATTCTCTTCTGTGGAAAAGATCTCGAAGACCTTGAAGCCTGCCCGGTATGTTTTACAGAAATGTATAAGTTGACTCCTGCATGCAACAAGAAAGCTGTGAAGATACTTCGATATTTCCCGCTTATTGATAGGCTGGAGCGGTTGTTCATGTGTGCTTTCACGGCCGAGGCAATGAGATGGTGGGCTGAGAGGAACTTGCCTGACGATGACACCCTTATACACCCTTCCGACGGAGAGGCTTGGAAGCACATGGTCAGGGAGTTTGATCATTTTGCAGCAGAAGTCCGAAATGTTTGGCTAGGGCTCTCATCTGACGGATTCAACCCTTTTGGCAACATGAGTCTTCAATACAGTATATGGCCAGTTATTTTGGTACCGTACAACCTGAAAGGACCCAACCCCGATTTAGTTCTCTAAATCAGAATCGAACCCCTTCGAAAACACGAACCAACAAAAACTTTTCGAAATTTGGGCAGAGTTTCGTTACTAACGTGGAATTACTATTACCTGCACGCGGAAAATACACTTCATCCTATGCCACAAAAAGCAAACCGTGGGCACCAATCCCATCCGGATTTCTCAATATATCAACAGTAAAGTAAACAATACATATAATAGTACTTTACTGAAATCCGGGTTTAAAATCGTATAACATATACAATAGGAAGCTCAGAGCGACTTCTAATACATAATCATATACGCATACCACAGTAGGTAGAACAATAAACCTACTGGATGAAACAAAGTAGCTCGAGCACTATGCCTCCGACCACGACGTGCGACATCAGAGCCTGAACTGCAAACTGGGCACGGAAACCGAAAAGCCCAGGGGAAAGACAATAAACACGTTAGAGTGAGTGGACGAAAATAAATGTCTTTCACCAAGTTATATATAATTTAAAAATATATGCGAGTCGACAGTATAAACAATCAAATGGTACGCGAGGGAGACTTTAACTCCTCACGCGTCCGGGTACACGAGGGAGACTCTAACTCCTCACGTATACATATACGAGGGAGACTCTAACTCCTCACGTGTACAGAGCATGTGTATAAATCACACGGGGCCACTCGTGGACATATAACAACATATAGATATAATCACATAACACATGCTCAATATAAACATAATCTCGTAAGAAAACTCATATTCGTAAAACCATAATCATACTGCATATTCAAGCTCATAAAACGTATATAAAGGACTCGCAACAATTCCGTGAAAATAAACTGTCCACTCACAGACTAGCGTAACGCGTATAGCGTTAACCCGTGATCCGGCGGAAAGTTCCTCGCCAAACAAACGATCACGAACCCCTGATTATTCACAAAATCCATTATTCAAAGTCATAATCCGACAATACAAATCAAATCACGAGAAACCACCGTTCTCGGAAATACACAATTCGAATACGACGAATCGTCGAAAATCCATATATACCACCTCAATACCTCGCTTTACGTTCGGACGCTCAACTAGAAAAACGAACCTCCCCACTGCGATCGGAGCGCGATTTCGAGTCAAATGACATGCGACTTGTCGAAAGTCAAAAAGTCAACCCGTTGACCGTTGACCGCCGCCGTTGACCGTCGTCCACGGCGGCGCCGCTGCCGGACGGAAAATTTCAAGGCGGAGCTGCACCTATTCCACTCAAAATCGTCCACTGAGCAACTTTGTCAACTGCAACGAAGGCCAATTTAAACTCTAACTAGCTCAATTTCATGAAAACCCGAATTGGTACCAAATCTTCAAATCCAAAATTCTCCATGTACACATCGAATTGAAACACGAAACTTACAGGGGAGCATCAAGAGGATGAGAGCTTCAAAGCCCACTCAAAGTTGTAGCTCAATTCGGCCTAAATCATGGAACCCGAAATCACTCAAAATCTTCCAAACTTTGGCCGGTTTTTCTTCTCTTTCCGGCGAGCCTCGCCATGAACGGAGGATGGCACGGTGTCAAACGCATCAAGCCGAGTCGAACGGTGGCAGCCTCGCTCCTCGGGGTGGCCGGAAGCCTCAACGCCGCCGTGAAGCTCCAAGTCGCCGTCGGCCTCCTCCTCTCCACCGAGTTGACTCGGTCAACTCGGTCAAACCCATTTATGGCAAGTTGTTGACTTTCCCAAAACAGCAGATTTCCATTTATAGCCTTTCCCAAAATGGAAACTTCATACTTATCATTTTCGACGAACTTCAAACGCGCGTAACTTTCTCGTCGTATAACCGATTCCGATAATTCTCACGGCCACAAATTCATCTCGACGGACTCTTCAATTATCACCCAAAGTCAAAACACATTGACCAATTGGATAAAAATTCAACCCTTCAAACCAACATATATTAAATCGACTAAACAATCCACAATCGGAAATAATCACAACTAAATCTTCGTAACTCAAAATCATACTCCGGAAGTTCCCACGAGCTCGAAATTAAATTCTAAACATCTTCCGTGAAGAAGCCGAAACAAAATTCTCGTCCGGTAATTTAGTCGTTAAGTGCACCACCATTTAAATCCGAACATCAAATATTCATAACTAATTCCTCGGTCATCCAAATAACGATCCGGAATCGCCCACGAACTCCTAATCACATATAGAACGACTCTCGAGAAGAGACCCAGCTCCAATTCTCGGCCAATAATTTAGTCGTTAAGAAACCAGGCGAGTAAATCCATTATCGGAAATCTGCTATTAACCCATAATCTGTTGGACCCAGCTGATGACACTGCTCAATCTGTTTCGGGTCGTCACAAATCCACCCCCCTTAGAAAAAATTTCGACCTCGAAATTTCTGAGTCTGTCGGCTAAACATAGGTGCACTGCCTCTGCATACTGCTCAACCGTCCAGTGATCACATCAACTGAACAACTCTGATAACAGACTCCACAATAGGAGATAACTCCGTGCTGGAATCCCTGTACCCTCAAATCACAAATCTGAACTAGCTCACACAATCGCCAAATGTTCCTGCATAAGGGACAGACAGGGTACACAATGCAAAACCAACCTGAAACACAGTTTCGCCTCACGGAACACAACACACATAAAAGCCAACACTATAGGCGATGCCGAACCATACGGCATAACACAAACTCGCCTATGGCCACATACAAATCAAAACAACGTGTCAATTCACAACTCAACATATTCATGCCAACACAACTCAAACATCGAACTCAAGCAATTATCAACTCATTTCCGCTAACCGGACAGTCTGTGGTAATACATTCCACAAAATTAGAATCGAACGTCAACTCATACTCAAACCAAACTCGCTCCAACACAATGGAGTACAACAACATACCTCAACTCAACATCAAACAACCTCAAAACCATAGTGGTCCACAAACTGGTACTGCAAGCAACTCAAACTGCTGAAACTGTTGGTCCCGAATCCTCCGGAACTGCAATACCAAGGTTCACAACATGCCCTCCAATCCGAGGATAAAAACTGATACCAAACCGTAATCTGGTCTCCAATGCTCGCTGCAAAGCTCGCCAACACTCAGTTGTAGCTGACTACCACGATCGGCGAACTGGGACACAGATACACCACGTAGATGGACAACCTCCATCAAGCACAGCCATGACTTCCTGCCACTAAAATCATCACCGAGAGTACAAGGAAATGTACCATGTTCATCAAACGGTCCACAAAGGCCTAACAACTGGTATCACAAATCAAAATGCACACAAACACACACAAGGTCACAGCGACAAACGCCACGTTCAACCGGAAATCACAAATGGCTGATACTTCTCGGCAAGTCTCCGCCTCCGAGCCATGGCCAGCTGACAAATGTGGCATCTGCACACACATGCTGCGCACGCACAAGCTGCTATATTGCTCTTCATGTTGCGTCACGAGTAGTAAACTAGAAGGGTCGGACACATTACCGCACCACTAGCACCAAAAGCGTGCGAAACCACGAGCCTCAACATCATCACACACTACTCAGCTTCCGTAGCGCACACTCGGCTAACACGGAAACTCGAGCCACACACACACACATGAAACACTGAAGCTCCCGATTCTCGACTGAATGCATCAGCAACGACATCCCAGACGGATGGCCAAGCTACAATCTCTAGCCTTTCCGAACAAGCTCAAACGTACAGCCATAGTCGTGAGTCGACCCCATCCATCTACACTGCCACAAGCCCAAATCTGGCCGAAAATGCAAGTGGATGAAACTCAAGTGATCAGTGTACGTCCTACACCGCGCTGCACACCATAGATGTAGTGTCTCGAACTCTCTGATGCTAACACAAGAATAGCTACCCCAAATCATACATAGGATACGTAGCTACATAAGGTTTCCACACTGCCTGAAACAATGAGCCACCGCTCTGCTACATAGCATCAATACACAACCAAATCCAAATCTCGATGCATCGCCATAACCCACGAACTCGTCGCGGTTGTTAGGTAAGATCAAAACCGAAGCAACGGTCAACCACCCCGCAAGAGTCAGTAACTCTTCTCGCGTGCATCGAACTACTCGAACTCGATGCCTTCTTCGTCAGTCCGGAAAGTGAAGTGGCAATCCGGAAAAATCATGCACCATGCATCGATAGTAGCCTACTAACCCAAGAGACTCCCGATCTCTGGCACCATGGTAGGTCAACCCCAAATCAATACGGCTTCCATCTGGTCAGGATCCACACCAATCACTCGGACAGCATCACACAGCTCAAAATCTTCGCGCTAACCAACCAAAACTCATACTAGCTGAACTTCACAAACACTAATCATCTCGCGAAGTCCACAAAACTACTCACAATTACATCAGGTGCTGGCTCACACTCCCGAAGTATATCAGGACATTGCCAACGAACATGACCGCAACTCGTCCAGAATCGTCTGAACACATGGTCCATCAAGTCCATAAAATCTACGGGGGCATTGGTCAACCAAACAGCGTGACCAAGAACTCCTGATGCCCGCATTGCGATCCGAAAGCAAACATAGTCACGTCTGACTCATAGATCCACAACTGATGGTATCCGGATCCGAAATCAATCTTCAACAAGACTGAAGCTCTCCTCTGAAGCAGAGGATACTCACTCTCCTCTGAAACAAATCAGGCTTCGGTAGTCAATGCATCACATCGTCAAACCAACCAACATCCGTACATACCATGCAAGAGCACACCACGCACATACGTGGGGTCACATGAAAACTCCTGAAATCTCCTCCAGCAACACCTGGAGTCGAAACTATAGCTCCATCAGCTCCGTTGGCTCTAAATGACAAGATGCCGGTAACACAAGTCCAGCGCCTGGTACAAACTCAATGGTGTAGTCAGCCTCCCGAACTGGAGGAACACCTGGTAACTTCTCCAGAATACACCTGGAAACTCGGGAACCACCTCAACATCAACAATGTCGGGCACAGCGACCATAGTATTCACAACATGAGCTAAGCAAACCACACAACTCATCTTCACAAACCGCTCGACCATCACCAAGAAACAGCATCTCGGGAAATCTGGTCGTCGAACATAACCTCCTCCTCGAGGCACTCGAACACAACCAAATGCATCGCCAGTAAGTCCATACTCATAAACACACCCATAGCCACAATGTCCAGCTATAACAGATCCGCGATTAACACATAACCTCCAACAAGGATCTCGCAACCTCCGGATGGATGCAACACTCTTCAAAACCTCGGAAGTGGAGATGCAGGTACCATAGCCATGGATATCAAGCAACAGTAACCTCGGAGAAAAGTCTGTCCTCAAACAAGGTCATGGCACGAACTCCAACATGCCCAGCTAGTCACCCACGTCAAATGCGACTTGCTGAAGAACTCGTCAAAAGGGTACATTGGTCAGACCGCAGGAACAACATGAGGATCTCCTCGTAAACTCTGAGCTACCGAACCGCTAAAACAGCTGGCTAAGGCGCTCCCTCGTAACGTGACCCTCCTGGCCACCACAATGGCAACTGAAAGTGTTCCACAAACACAAGTAATCGCAACACCTGCTGCGGGAAAGGATCACCAACGATCACCCAACTCATGCCACAAGGGCAAATCCGCTACACTGTGATCTCTGCCATCGCCAAACGGATCAGCAGAGGATCCTCAACATAATCGAAAAGACCACAGTCTGATGAAATCACTGATCCCGAAGTATCGGAACTCAACCTCATCAAAATCTTGACTAAGTCCACTTTTCTCAAACCATCGCATCGAAAACCGCGTACATCTTTCCTTCTCAATAGCCTTGCCACTGAGTGCAGCACACTAAGCTCCTCACGGATGTCTCGAGGCACATCAATCAGACTCTCTCTGATACTCAGGTTCAAACTCATCTCGAACCTCATGCATAGCTCCCTCTGAAGCCACATAACACGTGCAAACAGGGACAAACATGTGAATAATGCATCTCTGCCTCAGGTGGGTAAACACTCCACATAACACTTGCTGGTTAGCCTGATAAAACCATTACCGTATACACAACACCCTGAATGTAGGCCATGGAGTCGCAACCGGAATTCACACAATATCAGCCCACCAAATACAACAATCTAACTCAGGCAAACATCACTGCCACAATTCTCAGCTCTGAGGCAACATATAGACGCCCATATACACATCCCCAGGCAAACCATGCCACACAAATCTCTGAACTCTGAATACCCATTCGAATCCACTGTTCTCTGGCAAATCGCGAGTCGATTGATCCTCAACAGGATCCACAACCGAAATGACACGGAAAGCACGTCAGGAGGCATCCTAATGAATACAACATCCTTCACAACAAGTGGAACGTAATCATGGAACTTCAAATATTTGAAAGCATACAACACCCGAAATATTGATGATTATCCGCCGGCCGGTCGGGTCACCATTCCAGACATGCTGTACATTCTCAAATATCCTTAGTAAACACGACTACAGAAGTCTACAGAAGCTATAACCTAATGCTCTGATACCAAGCTGAAAGGACCCAACCCCGATTTAGTTCTCTAAATCAGAATCGAACCCCTTCGTAAACACGAACCAATAAAAACTTTTCGAAATTTGGGCAGAGTTTCGTTACTAACGTGGAATTACTATTACCTGCACGCGGAAAATACACTTCATCCTATGCCACAAAAAGCAAACCGTGGGCACCAATCCCATCCGGATTTCTCAATATATCAACAGTAAAGTAAACAATACATATAATAGTACTTTACTGAAATTCGGGTTTAAAATCGTATAACATATACAATAGGAAGCTCAGAGCGACTTTTAATACATAATCATATACGCATACCACAGTAGGTAGAACAATAAACCTACTGGATGAAACAAAGTAGCTCGAGCACTATGCCTCCGACCACGACGTGCGACATCAGAGCCTGAACTGCAAACTGGGCACGGAAACCAAAAAGCCCAGGGGAAAGACAATAAACACGTTAGAGTGAGTGGACGAAAATAAATGTCTTTCACCAAGTTATATATACTTTAAAAATATATGCGAGTCGACAGTATAAACAATCAAATGGTACGCGAGGGAGACTTTAACTCCTCACGCGTCCGGGTACACGAGGGAGACTCTAACTCCTCACGTATACATACACGAGGGAGACTCTAACTCCTCACGTGTACAGAGCATGTGTATAAATCACACGGGGCCACTCGTGGACCCCCAACAACAGATGCCGATAGATGAACCTCAGTTCAACCTTTCTATCATCTCCAATGACGTTGTAGTACAGGGAAGCTTGCCAAAGTCGTACAAGTTGGATGAAAATGAGGTAGTTATTGCCCACTGGTCGGTACTGATTAACTGTGAAGAAGTACAATATTGGAAAAACTATCATCTTCACTGCCCTGCTATTGCCGGAAATGTTGATTACCACAACAGGACGTTTGCAAACTACTTTGGTCCATGGGTAAGGGTATATGTGTATATATCTTTTTTTTATTGCCATTTTCCTTATATAGCATGTGTGTACGTACGTGGTTTTGTGGTTTCTATGTTCATAATTTCTTATGTGGTTTCTTATCGTTTTCAGATGAACCATATAGCAGATGATGGTTACCCAGAGTGGTCAAACGAATTGAGGGTCCTTGCGATGAAACCGATAGCTTCAAAAGTTTACTCGATATGTTAGGTCAATGGCGTTAAATTTATATGTGAAAATCTAGACGACCGACTGAAAACACAGAATTGTGGGGTGATGATCCATGGTGGGCAGGATGGCGTTGACTATTATGGTGTCCTTCATTCAGTTGTTGAACTAATTTATGGGAACCGCATGAAAGTGCACTTGTTCAAGTGTAGATGGTTTGATACTAGCCCGGAGAACACAAGGACCGATCAGCACGGAACATTTTCGGTGAATACTGCTACTACCTGGTATGAAGAAGACCCTTTCGTTCTTGCCTCATCAGTAAAACAAGTGTTTTACCTGGACGATCTTCTTAACAAAGTCCCGTAGAAGGTGGTTAACCATGTTGCTCATAGAAACATATACAGTGCTGCCACACTTGGTGATACCGCAGATGATGAGGAAGTTACTGCATACCAAGAGCCGAACGCTTTTGACATTCCAGAATCATCTACGATTCGCCTTAATAATGTGAGATCTGGGAGTGTGGTTCGAATTACTGGAGCAGAACTTCTCGATGTTAATCCATATGAAGTTGACGCTGATTCAAATGACGAGGAGAGGCACATATTGCCAGAGGTTACCTATGAAACCGAGTCAGACTCAAGTGATGACGATGATTACGATTATCATCCTTAGTACGTTAATGATGTAGTCGGAAATTGTTGTCGGAAATATGATGTAGTCGGAAATTAATAATGGAAATTGTAGACGGAAATTGTAGTCGGAAATCGTAGACGGAAATTGATAATGGAAATTGTAGTCGGAAAATGTAGTCGGAAATAGTAGACGGAAATTGTAGTCGTTAATCGTAGACGGAAATTGATAATGGAAATTGTTGTCGGAAATATGATGTAGCCGGAAATCGTAGACGGAAAATGTTGTCGGATATTCTTCGGGAAATAATGACATTACCAACGAGTTATAAGCAACTCGTTGGTAATGACATTACCAACGAGTTAACTCGTCGTTGGTAATGTCATTACCAACGAGTTGCTTATAACTCGTTGAAGTCGTTGGTAATGTCATTACCAACGAATTATAAGCAAGTCGCCGGTAATTTTTTCTGGATAGGAACTGCCCAGCTCGACCCCGAGCTGTATTTCTCCTTATCCTTTCCTCCTCCCCTCCTCCCCTCCTCTCCTCCTCCCAAATCGGTCTGGCGAAAAACTAGCTCACCTCTAGCTCACCTCCTCCTCCTCCTCTCCCTCTCCTCCTCCTTATCCTCTACTCCTCCTTATCCTCTCCTCCTCTCCACCGATTCGGAACTCCTCTCCTCCTCCGAAAATCTCCTCCTCCCCTCCTCCCCTCACCATTGTAGTCGGCAAAGCATTGTAGTGGTTAACCATGGCAGGTCCGATCCTCTCTCTCTCTCCCTCTCTCTCTCTCTCTCAATTTTTAATTATTTTTGTGTATGTGTATGTGTATGTGTAAATTAATTAGGGTGCTAAGTTGGAAATTAGGGTGATAAGTTGTAAATTTATATGCAATGTATATATATGTGATGTATATATATATATAGGTATGTGAAAATTAAGTGATGTATATATATGTGAAAATTATGTATATATGTGGTTTGGATGAATATGTGATGTATATATATGTGAAAATTAAACCTAATTAAGATGCATGATGTATATATATGTGTGAAAAATGTGGAAAATTAATTAGGGTTTGTGATTTGGATGAATATGTGAAAATTAAATTTAATTAAGATGCATGATGTATATATATACACATCGAAAATGTATATATGTTAATTTACGTGATATAGTTGTTAATTAATCGTATAAATTAAGGTGGAAATCGAGATCAGAACGGTTTAGAACCAGAACGGTTTTAAACCGGAACCGCGCGGAACTGTTTGTAACCGGAACCGTTTGAAACCAAACGGTTCCAGTTCCAAACGGTTCCGGTTCCGCCCGGTTCTGGTTCTGATTTGTTATAAAACCGTGTCCTTTTGACTATTACGGTGTCCAGGAGGTAATTTTGCGGCAAATTGGCTTGGAGGCAAATTACGGAAAGGTTCCCGAAATAGTAGAGGGAGCAGTAGTCAAGCTTCCTCCTCACCCGCAGTTAGCAACACGCCCAGTGGGCCAATGATGAGTGGTCGCACGAGAGCCTTGCTACAGGCGCGAGCTGAGGAGGAAGCTGCATGATCAAGAGCCGTGCAACCGGACGTCGAGCCTCGAGCCTCAGTCAGCAGACGCTCAATCAGCAGACATCCCCCCGTCGGTGTACCCTCAGACGAGCGACAGTCAACGGGGGCATCAGAAACTCCCTCAATCCGAATGCCCCATATTCGCCCGATGCCTACTCCCGTTTCACGGTAATCATCTGAGGCAGATGATGGTGCTGGCGCCTCATCGTCCAGGCCTCGTCTATCTCCGCCGTCCGGTCTCTTCCTACCCGACGAGATTCCTGTGATCCCTGAATTCGATGATAGGGGGATGCCTGTTTATGTTGAAGGACGACCGAAGTTCCTGAGCGTGGAGGAAGCGTACAACTTCATCCCGTTCGACCCCGTGTATCTTTGGAGTGTGAGGTGCACCAACCAACAAACGGACGATGCAGGTAAATTTTATTTATCATGTGCAAGATTGATGACTTAATTATTACTTAAGATTTACGATAGGTTCAATTAATAATATCAATTTGTTGACATTGTATTATTAGGCAATTTCGTTAATGGGACTGGAAAACGGAAAGGGGCTAGAGGCACCTGCACCGGGAAGAGACTTGAGCAGGCCACCGGGGGAAGGAAAACGCCCATAAGGGCCAATGAGGATGGCGAGGTGATCGAGGCATTCGACACCACGCGCAAATATGTCTGCATGGCCGGTGCGATCGTGCGGGACAAGGTCCCAATGCTTTGGCCAGATTGGGAATCTGTGCCTATCTACGTGAAGATGCAAGTGCATAATGCACTCAGTGTGAGTAAAATCGTATTTTCATTACGTAAATTTTACATTTATTAATTAAGTCCGAATAAATATATAATTTTACCTTTTATATATTCATATTGCAGGTGTGGTTTGACGTGGATGAAGTTCTTATTCAAACGTGGGTAGAGCGTCAACTACATATGAGGTGATGAGCTTCAACTTATTTGAATATATATCGAGTTAGATTTTTGTTTATCAAGTGTTTTAATATCTCTAACTTTTTTTCCTTGTTTTAATATAAGTATAAAGAGTGGAAGAACGAGCTTTCTTCCCATTACACTGTATACAAGGAGCTAGGCCGAGGTTCTACCCCTAGCGAATTCCAGTTTAGGGAATACGAGTGGCAGTGGCTGATAGCCCACTTCGAGCACCCCAAAGCGAAGGTATGCATCCTGAATATATATTACAAGCCTAATGTATCGTATCAGATTGAAATAGTTAGTTACTAATTTTTTTCCATATGTTTATCAAACAAGGCGATTTCGAAGACGAACAGGGCGAATACATTGAAAAACACCAGGGCCCATCATGCAGGTTCACTCAACTACATGGGTTGGTCGACTAAGGCGCAGCAACAACAAGAAGTGAACCCCTTGGTATATATTCATCAGAAGTTCTATCCGCAGTGCCTTGACGAAGCGGTAAGTCTTTCGCCTCTCCATGTGTTAATAAAACTATTTTTTGATATTAATTTATTTTGTTAGCTAATACGTTATTCATTTTCGCTTTTCAATTAGGCGAGAGTGGAGGAGGCGACCGCAGAAGTGACCATGAATATAGCTCGGACTAACCATCCTGACTGCTCCGAGGAAGAAGTCACCCAGTATGCCTCTCAGATCGATCCGCTTGATCGCCCTATAACGGCTCAGATCATGGCAAAAGCGTGCGGGACAGGAAAGAATACCTACTACTGTAGGGGAATGGGCACGGCGGGCGAAGGACTATTGAAGAACACTTCAGAATACTCTACCGGGTCAAGAACTTCAAATTCTAGTCGTAACCTCGCAGCGGAGCTTCAGAGGACGCAGAGGGAGTTGGAGGAGCAAAAGAGGCAGATGGCCGAGTACCAAAACATGGTCCAGCAGCAGACACAGATGCAGGCTCAGATGTACACATGGATGCGGACGATGTACGAGGCTCAGACTACCGGACAACCGTTCCCCACACCTCCCCCGGTCTCTCTGTTCCCTAGCTATCCACCACCACCACCGCACCAGTCAACGCCAGAGCAAGACCAAGGTAGCCACCGGAATTCAAATGAGTACATGAATTACTTCTGTAACGACCCGGACCAGAATTAGCAGTATGATCAGCTTATCGATGAGTTTGTGCGCAGTCGCAGAGTTGTCCGACAGTTATTTGAATCGCCAAGCCCGTTAACGACTAAATTATTGGCCGAGAATTGGAGCTGGGTCTCTTCTCGAGAGTCGTTGTACGTGTGATTACGAGTTCGTTTGGCGATGGACTTTCCACCAGATCACGGGTTAACGCGTATCGCGTTACGCTAGTCTGTGAGTGGACAATTTCTTTTCACGGAAATGTTTGCGAGTCTTTTATTTGATTTATGAACTTGAGCATGCGTATGAGATTTCGGATTTGCATGAGCATGTGATTTACGATTATACGATTATACTTATACGGATATACGTATACGAATATGCATACTCTTATATATTGTTTCATGCATTTGCATCGAAATGTTTATGATTTGGTTTACACAGAGTACAGTCTCAGTTACGTTGTTGTATCGATACACCTTGCCTCGTCGGCTGATCCCCGACGGAGGGCCGCTTGGAGGGGCGTTTCCCCAACCAGACCGGTGAGGGGCGTATTCCCCGGATCCGAGGCCATTTCTGGCTTAGAATCACGTGGTAGTCAGGGACTCCGTGGTTCAGACTGTACTAGCACGGAGGAGTCCATGTGTGACCCCGTAGGATTTTACTTGCATGCTCAGTACACTGGAGGAGTATGAGTTTTACCTCGTGTACTATGTTATTTTATTTACCTGGACTCGCATATGTTATTTTATATATATATATATCAACTGGTGAAAGACATTTATTTTCGTCCACTCACTCTAACGTGTTTATTGTCTTTCCCCTGGGCTTTTCGGTTTCCGTGCCCAGTTTGCAGTTCAGGCTCTGGGGTCGCACGTCGTGGTCGGAGGCATAGTACTCGAGCTACTTTGTTTCATCCAGTAGGTTTATTGTTCTACCTACTGTGGTATGCGTATATGATTATGTATTAGAAGTCGCTCTGAGCTTCCTATTGTATATGTTATACGATTTTAAACCCGAATTTCAGTAAAGTATATATATATTTATTGTTTTACTTTACTGTTGATATATTGAGAAATCCGGATGGGATTGGTGCCCACGGTTTGCTTTTTGTGGCATAGGATGAAGTGTATTTTCCGCGTGCACGTAATGGTAATTCCACGCTAGTAACGAAACTCTGCCCAATTTTCGAATTTTTTTTTTGTTGGTTCGTGTTTTCGAAGGGGTTTGATTCCGATTTAGGAAGCTAAATCGGGGTTGGGTCCTTTCAGCTTGGTATCAGAGCATTAGGTTATAGGTTCTGTAGACTTCTGTAGTCGTGTTTACTAAGGGTATTTGAGAATGTACAGCATGTCTGGAATGGTGACCCGACCGGCCGGCGGATAATCACCAAATTCCGAGTGTTGTATGCTTTCAAATATTTGAAGTTCCATGATTACGTTCCACTTGTTGTGAACGGTATTGTATTCATTAGGATGCCTCCTGACGTGCTTTCCGTGTCGTTTCGGTTGTGGATCCTATTGAGGATCAATCGACGCGCGATTTGCCAGTGAACTGCGGGTTTGGGTGAGTATTCAGAGTTCAGAGAATTGTGTGGCACGGTTTTCCTGGTTGTGTGTGTATGAGCGTCTATATGTTGCCTCAGAGCTGAGAATTGTGGCAGTGATGTTTGCCTGATTCTGATCATTGTGTTTGGTGGGCTGATATTGTGTGAGTTCCGGTTGTGACTCCATGGCCTACATTCAGGATGTTGAATTTACGATAATGGTTTTTCAGGCTACTCAGCAAGCGTTATGTGGAGTGTTTACCCACTTGAGGCAGAGATGCATTGTCCACATGTTTGTCCCTGTTTGCACGTGTTATGTGGCTTCAGAGGAAGCTGTGCATGAGGTTCGAGATGAGCTTGAACCTGAGCATCAGAGAGAGAGAGAGAGTCTGATTGTTATGCCTCGAGTTATCCGTGAGGAGCTTAGTGTGTTGCACTCAGTGGCGAGGCTATTGAGAAGGAAAGGTGTATGCGGTTTTCGATGTGATGGTTTGAGGAAAGTGGACTTACTCGAGATATGTGATGAGGTTGAGTTCAGGCACTTCGGGAGCAGTGACCTCATCAGGCTGTGGCCTTTTCGATTATGTTGAGGGTCATCAGATCAAGAAGAGAATCCGTTTGACAATGGCGGAGATCACAGTGTAGCGGATTTGCTCCTGTGACATGAGTTTGGGCGATCATTGGTGATCCTCTCACGCAGCAGGTGTTGCGGTGACGTGGGTTCGTGGAGCACTTTCAGTTGTCATTATGGTGGCCAGGAGGGTCACATTGCGAGGGAGCGCCCTCAGCTAGCTGTGTTAGCGGTTTAGCAGCTCAGAGTTTACGAGGAGATCCTCATGTTGTTCCTGAATTCTGATCAATGTACCCTTTTGACGAATCCTTCAGCAAGTCGCAATTGATGTGGGCGGCTAGTTCTTATCCTCAAATTGGCGAGCGATCTTCGAGGACTATTCAAGCCTTGGAGGGCATATTGTGAACCTCGGTATTGCAGTTACGGAGGATTCGGGACCAGCAGTTTCAGCTGTTCGAGATTGCATGCAGTACCAGTTTGTGGACCACTATGGTTTTGATGTTGCGTGACGTCGTTTTGAGGACGATGTTCTACTCCATAGTGCTGGAGTGAATTTGGTTTGAGTTTGAGTTAATGTTTGATTCTGATTTTGTGGAATGTGTTACCACAGACTTTTGATTTAGCGGAAACAGGTTATTAATTGCCCGAGTCCGATGTTTGAGTTTTGTTGAGATGAGTGTGTGAGTTATGTTGATGTGTGTGAACTGAGTTGTGATTTGCCATGTGGTTTTGACTTGTATGTGGCCATAGGCGAGTTTGTGTTATGCCGTATGGTTCGGCATCGCCTATAGTGTTGGCCTTTGTGTGTGTGTTGTGTTCCGTGTGGCGGAACTGTGTTTCAGATATGTTACATGTTGTGTACCCTATTAGTTCTTTATGTAGGAACACTTGGTGATTGTGTGAGCCAGTTCAGATTTGTGATTTGAGGATACAGGGATTCCAGCACGGAGTTATCTCCTATTGTGGAGACGATTACCAGAGTAGTTCAGTTGAGATTGCCGTTGGTAAGTTGAGCGGTATGCAGAGGCAGTGCTCCTACTTGTAGTTGGCAGACTCGGAAATTTCGAGGTCGAAATTTTTCTAAGGGGGTGGATTTGTGACGACCCGGACCAGAATCAGCAGTATGATCAGCTTGATCGATGAGTTTGTGCGCAGTCGCAGAGTTGTCCGACAGTTATTTGAATCGCCAAGCCCGTTAACGACTAAATTATTGGCCGAGAATTAGAGCTGGGTCTCTTCTCGAGAGTCGTTGTACGTGTGATTACGAGTTCGTGGGCAGTTCCGAATCGTTATTTGGACGACCGAGGAATTAGTTATGGATATTTGAAGTTTCGACGGAAACGGATTAATATGGCGAGCTACTTAGCGACTAAATTACCGGACGAGAATTTGGTGTCGGCTTCTTCACGAAAGTTGTTCAGAATTTAATTTTGAGTTTGTGGGAACTTTCGGGGCATTTTTCTGAGTTACGAAGATTAAGTTGTGATTATTTCCGATTGTTGGTTATTTAGTCGATTAAATATGTGTTTGGTTGAAGGGTTGACTTTTTATCCGTTTGGCCGATGTGTTTGACTTTGGATGATAATTGAAGATCATGTCGAGACGAGTTTGTGGCCACGAGAATTATCGGAATCGGAATTACGACGAGAGAGTTACGAGGGTTTAAAGTTCGTCGGAATGGATAAACATGAAGTTTCCTAATTGGGAAAGGCCTATAAATAGAGGTTTCCTGTTTGGGAAACCTGCCATATTGGGAAAGCTGGGTTGACCCACGTTGACCCACGGGTCAAGAATAACCCGTTTGGAGGCCGAAATGGTTCGCCGAAATTGAGGCCGATTCCAGCCATATTTGGGCACGACTTCTTCACGAGATTTGTTGGGCTCGAGCTCCTCTTCGGATTGGTAGGTGGATCGTCCCATGGGGTGGTCGGAGGAGAGAGAATCGAATCGGCAAAGTTATGGATTTTCCGGCGAGTTTTGTTCGATTCGGGTGACGGCGTGGAGGCCGAGTTGGTGGCTCTACCTTGAGGGGTTTTGTTAGCCTTGAGCTAAGGAAGCTTTTCCAAGTGGTCTTGAGGGTTGCCGTGGCCGGAGGAGAGAGATCCGTTGAATTGAAATTCCGGTAAGGGTTTGGAACTTTGAGTTGATTTTTGGAGGTTTTCCGGTCAAAATTGGCCTTAACTTATAACTGGAAAGTTGTTGGAATCGTCGAGATCTTCAAAACCATGTATGTCATGTATTTTTCTGGGTAGATTGGATTTTCCGGTGGCCGGAGGCAGCGGCGACGGCGATTTTTCGCCTGGAGTAGTTTTCGACGAATTGCATGTCATTTCACTCGAAATCGCGCCCCGATCGCAGTGGAGAGGTTCATTTTTCGAATTGAGCGTCCGAAAGTTAAGCGAGGTATTGAGGTGTTATATATGGATTTTCGACGATTCGTCGTATTCGGATTTCGTGTTTTCGAGGACGGTGGTTTCTCGTGATTTGTCTTGTATTGTCGGATTATGACATTGAATAATGAACATTGTGACTATTCAGGTGTTTGTGATCGTTCGTTTGGCGATGGACTTTCCGCCGGATCACGGGTTAACGCGTATCGCGTTACGCTAGTCTGTGAGTGGACAATTTCTTTTCACGGAAATGTTTGCGAGTCTTTTATTTGATTTATGAACTTGAGCATGCGTATGAGATTTCGGATTTGCATGAGCATGTGATTTACGATTATACGATTATACTTATACGGATATACGTATACGAATATGCATACTCTTATATATTGTTTCATGCATTTGCATCGAAATGTTTATGATTTGGTTTACACAGAGTACAGTCTCAGTTACGTTGTTGTATCGATACACCTTGCCTCGTCGGCTGATCCCCGACGGAGGGCCGCCTGGAGGGGCGTTTCCCCAACCAGACCGGTGAGGGGCGTATTCCCCGGATCCGAGGCCATTTCTGGCTTAGAATCACGTGGTAGTCAGGGACTCCGTGGTTCAGACTGTACTAGCACGGAGGAGTCCATGTGTGACCCCGTAGGATTTTACTTGCATGCTCAGTACACTGGAGGAGTATGAGTTTTACCTCGTGTACTATGTTATTTTATTTACCTGGACTCGCATATGTTATTTTATATATATATATCAACTGGTGAAAGACATTTATTTTCGTCCACTCACTCTAACGTGTTTATTGTCTTTCCCCTGGGCTTTTCGGTTTCCGTGCCCAGTTTGCAGTTCAGGCTCTGGGGTCGCACGTCGTGGTCGGAGGCATAGTACTCGAGCTACTTTGTTTCATCCAGTAGGTTTATTGTTCTACCTACTGTGGTATGCGTATATGATTATGTATTAGAAGTCGCTCTGAGCTTCCTATTGTATATGTTATACGATTTTAAACCCGAATTTCAGTAAAGTATATATATATTTATTGTTTTACTTTACTGTTGATATATTGAGAAATCCGGATGGGATTGGTGCCCACGGTTTGCTTTTTGTGGCATAGGATGAAGTGTATTTTCCGCGTGCACGTAATGGTAATTCCACGCTAGTAACGAAACTCTGCCCAATTTTCGAATTTTTTTTTTGTTGGTTCGTGTTTTCGAAGGGGTTTGATTCCGATTTAGGAAGCTAAATCGGGGTTGGGTCCTTTCAGCTTGGTATCAGAGCATTAGGTTATAGGTTCTGTAGACTTCTGGAGTCGTGTTTACTAAGGGTATTTGAGAATGTACAGCATGTCTGGAATGGTGACCCGACCGGCCGGCGGATAATCACCAAATTCCGGGTGTTGTATGCTTTCAAATATTTGAAGTTCCATGATTACGTTCCACTTGTTGTGAACGGTATTGTATTCATTAGGATGCCTCCTGACGTGCTTTCCATGTCGTTTCGGTTGTGGATCCTATTGAGGATCAATCGACGCGCGATTTGCCAGTGAACTGCGGGTTTGGGTGAGTATTCAGAGTTCAGAGAATTGTGTGGCACGGTTTTCCTGGTTGTGTGTGTATGAGCGTCTATATGTTGCCTCAGAGCTGAGAATTGTGGCTGTGATGTTTGCCTGATTCTGATCATTGTGTTTGGTGGGCTGATATTGTGTGAGTTCCGGTTGTGACTCCATGGCCTACATTCAGGATGTTGAATTTACGATAATGGTTTTTCAGGCTACTCAGCAAGCGTTATGTGGAGTGTTTACCCACTTGAGGCAGAGATGCATTGTCCACATGTTTGTCCCTGTTTGCACGTGTTATGTGGCTTCAGAGGAAGCTGTGCATGAGGTTCGAGATGAGCTTGAACCTGAGCATCAGAGAGAGAGAGAGAGTCTGATTGTTATGCCTCGAGTTATCCGTGAGGAGCTTAGTGTGTTGCACTCAGTGGCGAGGCTATTGAGAAGGAAAGGTGTATGCGGTTTTCGATGTGATGGTTTGAGGAAAGTGGACTTACTCGAGATATGTGATGAGGTTGAGTTCAGGCACTTCGGGAGCAGTGACCTCATCAGGCTGTGGCCTTTTCGATTATGTTGAGGGTCATCAGATCAAGAAGAGAATCCGTTTGACAATGGCGGAGATCACAGTGTAGCGGATTTGCTCCTGTGGCATGAGTTTGGGCGATCATTGGTGATCCTCTCACGCAGCAGGTGTTGCGGTGACGTGTGTTCGTGGAGCACTTTTAGTTGTCATTATGGTGGCCAGGAGGGTCACATTGCAAGGGAGCGCCCTCGGTCAGCTGTGTTAGCAGTTTAGCAGCTCAGAGTTTACGAAGAGATCCTCATGTTGTTCCTGAATTCTGATCAATGTACCCTTTTGACGAATCCTTCAGCAAGTCGCAATTGATGTGGGCGGCTAGTTGGACATGTTGAAGTTCGTGCCATGACCATGTTTGAGGACAGACTTTTCTCCGAGGTTACTATTGCTTGATATTCATGGCTATTGTACCTGCATCTCCACTTCCGACGCGGATATTCATGGCTACTGTACCTGCATCTCCACATGAGTCGCCGGTGATGTCAAGACATTACCGGCGACGTGAAACTCCGTCGCCGGCAATGTTAATACCGGCGGGGAATTTCCGGCGACGTCATTGCCGGCGACTCGTCGCCGGTAATGACAATTCCGGCGAAAAAAAAGACAAGGCCGGCGACGGCAAGTCGCCGGTAATGTCTCCATTTCTGGTGTTATATCTATTTATATATATCTTTAATTAAACTACAAATTATATTAATTCGTCTACACCTTAATTACAAATTAATTAACACACACACATATGCATACTATATATATATATCAACAATTAACATATAATTATACATATATTTTTATTGAATTCAACTCAAAATTAACTCAACTCAACTCATAATCAACTCAAATTCAACAATCAATTCAACTCATAAGTAAATCAAATTCAACAATCAACTCAAAATAAACAATCAACTCAAAATTATTAATTCAACAATCAACACATATATATACACGTACATATATATATGTAGCGAGATATAGCTTCACGAACTCATTTTGAAAAGCTTCCGACAACACCCAATGATTTGAGAGCGATTTGTGTTTCTCTCACCAAATTTTTATGAATGAATGAGTTGCTGCCCAGATTTGAAAATATAAAGAACTATAGCGGACGACATAAAATATGGCTGACTATAGTTAAAAATCTTGTTGGCTACAGTCAAAACTATAGCCGACGATGTTGCCTTGATAAACACCGACGACCAGATTTTTCATCGTCGGCTATAGTATTATAGCCTTCAGAAAAAATGGTCGCCTGCTTGTTTTTCTTCATTTCGTCAGCTATACTACTTATTCTGGTAGTGTTTGAGTACTTTAAGAGTTTAGGTCTAACATCAAGTGGTCACTTAGCGTGATTTTAGGTGTCATGCCTTTGTATCCTTTTTTTGAGGAAGAATTCATCATGGATGAGGACATCATTGATGCAAGACCTTTAAGGGATAGTGCTTTTCTATTTTTTTCAATGCATACTGATTGCATTGTTCTTCAAACTTTAGCGGGCGAATCCTTGGAGATCAAATATAGTTTTCTCCAAACCTTACTAATCTTCATGGGACATCCACACTCTGATTGTAATTCTCACCTGTTGGAGTTCGAGGAAGCATGTACAAGGTTCGACATTTGGAACATGGATCGGGATATTTGAAGCTTCGGGTATTTCCTTCAAGTTTGCGGGATAAAGAGAAGATATAATTTAACAAGCTTTCTCCGAACTCGATTTAATCATGGGAAGTGATGAAATGCAAGTTCATCACCAAGTATTTTTCACCGGGGAAGATCAATGAGCGAAGGGCAAGGTTGATGACATTTTGTGAGGAAGATGGGGAGTTGTTCTATGAGACATGGGAGCATTTAAAGGAGCTTTGAGCTTGGGTGCCCTAACCACGGTCAAACCCAAGATATGTTATTGTCTCTCTTCTACCAAGGATTATGCATGTAGACGAGAAGAAAGGTCGACGATGCAAGTGGTGGAGATTTCATGGATAAAACCACCGAGGAGGCATATGTTCTACTTGAAAAGATGTCAGAACAGTCTTCCTTATGGGATGTCAAGCCCAATGCTAAAAAACTGGCAATCTCAATGAGAGAAGCCACCGAAGCCATCCGAGGAAGTAAGTATGAAGTCGAGGGAGCCGCATATGCACAAGAGGATGCCATCAAGCGACTTGAAGAGATCATAAATAAGAAATTTGACTTCTTGTTGAAGAAAACTCGAAATGAAGGCTATGTTAATCAAATTGCGGAGACTAGTGTGACATCATGCATGATTTGTAAGAGTGTGATGCATAAGGCTCCATGTTGCCCACATCAAGGAGATCATCTGAAGACTATGGATGAGTGGAAGAACATGTCATTGGGTACACAAAGGAGTAATCTGGGTTGGCATTCCAACCCTATTTTCTTATGGGATAATCCTAGCCAAGCCAACCACTGTAGTCAAGCAAATGGTCAAGATTTTAAGCATGGAGCTACCGGAGTTACAATGGCTAGTAGAGAGTATGTTAATACTATGGGAGGCAACTCTTTCCAACCACATACATATTTCTCTCTAATACAACAACAAGCTCTGATGCAACAAGCACCTCCACCTCGAGGGGAATTGTCAAAGTCTAACTTGGAGGAGTTGATGACCAAGCTATTTTAACAACATGAGATGCTTCTTCAAAGCAAATTGAAAGCTCAATGAGCGGAAGACAAGAAGATGTACTTGGATATCTTTAAGACCTTGATGGAAGAGAACAAGGAGATCCGGAAGGAGAACGAATGTGCACTCTAAAATATGGAGGAACAATTAAGTGAATTTGCAAAGGCATATCGAGTTCAACAAGGCTGAAGAACCAATGAATTCTCTTCTTGCACCAAAAGGATCAAAAGCATCAAGATGAAGTGGTCAATGTGGTATTGGCTACCAGAAAAAGATGTGATGATTATGATGATGCTCCCTTAGTAGAAAGCGATTATGAAAGTTATGATGAGGAGGATGTAGGCACATCGGGTGCAAATAGCATACCTCTCAGATTTGATAATGAAGCCAAGCGAAAATATGAGGGTATCAAGATCCAAACCGAGACTAAGGTGAACCCGGATGAACTTAGGTTCTTACCTTTTCCTTTAACCAATGCTAAAGGAAGGACACAAGCTATCATGAGCCTTCACGCAAAAGCCTTCAAGTTATTCAATGAAGCTCCTTCGATTCTGGCACTACAAGTCTATAATGTTAATATTGTGGGAAGCAAGGTCAATGGTACTAAAGAATTCAAGGCATCAGATAGGGGCATGAGCCGCGAATTGAAAAAGAAATTGAAGCCGAACAAGCTTGAGAAACTGACATTGATAGTTAGTAGCAAGGTCACCTTGAAGAGCCTTAATCCCTTGAGGTGTGCTAATTACTAGTTGCTTAAGTTATGTCCTCGAGGTGTCGTCCATTTGATGAATGTAAATAATGGGAGAACTTTCAAGCTCCATGAGACACAAGTTGAGATTTTTGAGCCAAACACAAAGTGTAGTGCAGAGGTCTATCACTTTAAGGAGCCAACCATGATGGTTTGACCTACTCATCCCTTCATGGACCATCTTTACATCCTTAAACTATAACCCGAAATGGCCGGAGTCCATAGAGAAAGTTCTTTGAAATATGAGTGAGGTAGAGGTGGTGATCATGTGACCCGGATTAAGCCAATTTGAAGAAAGTCATACCATGGAAAGCAAGACCAATCTTGGTCTTGCATATTGGTGATTGATGGTGACTTGGGAGGTAATAGTTTCAGTCTTCAAGGGGGAGCATTCCTAATCTCTTACCTCACTTTGAATTTTGTTGCTTGTTTATGGATTTGTGTGTTAAATTGTTAGCTTTGTGTCTCTGAGTTTTATGATACGAAGTGGTTATGTGTTTTGATCTTTCTGTGTGAGGTCTATTTTTGGTGTAGGGAATGTCATGAACTTGAATGAATGGTGGCATGATTTTGCTTAACATCACAGGAGCCATTAAGATACTTGCCTTGATGGATCGAAGGATTTCCTCGATCCATCGAAGCTTTGTGCCATATTGAAGCAGGGTGTTTGCCTCGATGATCGAAGGGTTCCCTTTGATCCATCAAACAAGATCGGCCAGTTAGATCCAGGGGCTCTGCCTTGATGGATCGAAGGGTTTCCTTTGACCATTCGAAGGTCATTCTTGATGAACACTTTTCAAGCTTCTTTCGGAGTCCGAATGCCATGACCTTGACTATAGACCCCCTTTGAGCTTTCAAATGCTATCAATTCCAATACAAGGGTGCCGTTTGCCAGTCCATACTTCTCTTATGAAATCTTTGGATAGCGACGCCTAACTTGGCCTTTGTTGCTTTACATGTTCATGAAAGGACCCAACCCCGATTTAGTTTCCTAATCCGGAATCAAACCCTTTCTGAAAACACGAACTTTAAAAAAACCATAGAAATTTCGGCAGAGTTTCACTATATCGCGGAATTTCCATTAACCTGCACCCGAAAACACACTTCATCCTATGCCACAAAAGCCAAACCGTGGGCACCAATCCCATCAGGATTTCTCAAATACATATCGTAATGTAAAGTAATAAACAAAACTGTAACTTTACAGAAATCCAGGAAAATCATATGAAAATATAAACATATTCAGTATTCAGAGCGACCTCTAGTATGTACATATATACAAATAGTAGGCCAAACTAAGAACCTACCATAAAAGAAATAGAGCTCGAATACTAAGCCTCCGACTGCGACGTGCGACACCTAAAACCAAACTGCAATCTGGGCATAGAAAACGAAGAGCCCAGGGAAAGACATATAAACTGTTAAAGTGAGTGGATGAAAATAAATGTTTTTCGTCGAATAATATATGTTATAAAAACATATGTGAGTCTAAATGAATTAATATGATATAGTACACGAGGGGGACTCTAACTCCTCACGCGTACAGAGCATGCATCGTAAAATTCCGCGGGGTCACTCATGGACACATCCGCGCTAGTACAGTCCGAGTCACGGGATCCCAGACCCACACATGATTCAAGCCAGAAAGGCCTCAGGTCAGAGGTCTGCCCCTCCCCCACGTAAAGGCCTAGGGTCAGGGGTCACAGCCTCCCCCGATAAACATCCTCGGGGATCAGCCGGGATGCAAGTGTATCGATACAACAATATATATTGTGACTGTACTCTGTGTAAACCAAATCATAAATAGTTCCATGCAAGTGTATAAAGCATAATGTAAATGCATATACATAATACATAATTGTATAAGCATATTCGTCGATGTGTATTCGCAAATGCATATTCGTAAAACACATGCTCGTATAAATCATAATCTCATATGCATGCTCATGCTCGTAAAACGTGTAATAAGAACTCGCAACTAATCAGTGAAAAGAAATGTCCACTCACAGACTAGTATATCGCAAAACGCGTTAATCCTGCAATCCGGCAGAAAATCCCTCACCAAACAAACGATCACGATCTCCTGAATAATCACAAATACTACTGTTCAAAATCACATTTTAAAATCCTGAACCACATCTCGAGAACCAACCATTCCCAAAAACATATAACCCGAATATCGACGAAATCCTCAAAAATCCAATAAACACACTATAAAACTTCGCTATAATTTCTTATGTTCAATTCAAAATATAAACCTCACCACTGCGATCGGTGCGTGATTCCGAGCAAAACGACATAAAACTTGTCGAAATCACCTCGGCTGGAAAACCGCCGCCGCCGGAAAATGTCATTGGCCCAGAAAAATTCGACCTATACTTGGATTTGAAGATCTCGACATTTCCAACAACTTTCAAGTTCAAAGTTAAGCCCAATTTTGACGGGAAAAGGTCCAAATCTCACCTTGAAATTAAAAACCCTCACCGGAATTCTCCACCTCCGATCTCCCTCCTCCGGCCACGACAAGGTGCAAGACCACTTCTAAAAGCTTCCTCTCCCCAAGGGCTACAAAACCCCTAACAAGTCGACCTCCATCTCGGACGCCACTGCTGCCTCCGTTGCCGGCGATTTCGCCGGAAAACCCACCAAAATTCCGAACTTTGACAAGACATAACTTCTTCATCCGGCAACCAAATTGAGTGAATGACCTTTCAAAAGAAATAGGAGCTCAAGCCTAACAATTTTCATGAACGAACCTTGGCCAAAAGACGCCGGAATAACGCACATTGAAGGCAAACAAAATTCGGCCAAAAATGGTGAACATGGGTGAGTCAACACACCCGAGTTGACTCGGTCAACTCCCAAAGTCCAAGTCTGACTTACCCAAAAAGGAAACCCACTATTTATACTTTTCATTTTTGGTAACTTCTGTATTTATTTTACGACAAATTTAGATCGAACGTAACTTTTGCATCGTAACTCCGTTTCCAACGATTCTCGTGTCTACGAACATATCTCGACAAATTCTTCAATTTCCACTTAAAGTCAACCAACTTCGACAAATACAATAAAAATTCAACGGCTCAACTCAACACAAGCTTATTTGATAAAAATGATCAACGGTCGAAAATGGATCGAAACCAATCGGATAAACACGGCTAAATCCAACGGCCAAAAATATTCATAACTTATTCCTCGTAACTCGAAATAATCCTCCAGAAGTTCCCACGAGCTTGAAATTAAATTCTCTACAACTTTCGTGAAGGATCTCAAATCAAATTCTTACCCGATAATTTAGTCGTTAACACACCCACCATATTAACCAATTACGAGAAAATCACGACTAATCACGAAACTCGCAAATCAAACCAATAAACATACCATTTCCGGTTCAGGTTGTCACAAATCTACCCCCTTTACAAAAAATTTGACCTCAAAATTTTCAAGCATGCCAACTGAAAAGTAGGGATACTTCTCAAACTCCCAAGTGGCTACTTCAACTGAATGACTCAGCCAACAGATTTTCACATAAGAAATATTTCTGTGCTGTAATCCCTGCACCCCCAAATCCAAAATTTGAACTGGCTTCCTACAAATGTCAAGTCTTCCCGCATAGGAAACTGATAGAGTGCTAAATATGCAATAAATCTGAAATGTAGTTCTACCACATGGAATACAACATACACATTGGCCCACTACAGGAAATGCAAAACTATATGTCACAACACTAACTCGCCCCATGATCACATACGGACCAATATAACGTGGCAAAGTATACCACACCACCTAGAACAAATCACACCTTGCCAAAGAATCCTTGAACTCAATGACTCAGCATACTCACATCTGCATAACTTCTCTGTCGAACTCAAGCAATTATCAACCTGTCCCTGCTAATCCGAAGGTCTACAGTAACGCATTTCATTAAAGCAGGACCAAAAGTCATCTCATCCCTAACTCGCTCCAACACAATGGAGTGCAACACTGTTCCTCATATACAACTTCATACAATGTCAAAACAATACTGGTCTGCAAACTGGTACTGCGAGCAATCTCGAACAAATGAAACTGCTGGTCCCAAATCCCTCAGAACTACAATACACAGGACTACAACATGTTCTCCCAAAGTCTGAATAGTCCTCTCAGATTGCTCACTAATCTAAGGATGAAAAACTACGCTAAATTGTAATTTGGTCCCCAATGCTCATTGCAATGCTTGCCAAAACTCTGTTGTAACTGATTATCTCGATCAGCGATCCGGGACACAAGCATACCATGAAAATGAACAACCTCTGCCAAATACAGCTATGCCAGCCTGCCCACTAAAATCTTTCACGAAATCCACAGTGACATGCTCCCACTTCTAATCGGGAATCTCCAATGGTTGTAACTTCCCAACAAGTTTCTGTCTCTCTGCCCTCACCTGCCGACAAATCAGGCATCTGCTCCCATAGGCTGCTATTTCCCTCTTCATGTTGCGCCACGAGTAGTAAACTCTATGTATTCGATACATCTTCGTACCACTAGTGCATAACATACGTAGAACAATGAGCTTCAATAAGCATCTCCCTCTTCAAATCATTGTTTTTGGGCCCACATAGTCTCCTTCTGCACGATAAAGTGCCAACATTCCTCAACTGATACTCTGCTAGAACACTATTCAAAATCGCATTCTTCTTGTCCAACAAGTAGGAATCCGCATCCTGAGCCTCACAGACCCGATCAAGTAACACAGGTCAATCCTGGAACTAGCCAATAATGCTCCAACATCATCTCACTCTAACTTAGCTCCTGTAGCTCGCAACTCAGCTAACAATGAGGTTCTTGCAACACGTACATAAAACATAGAAACTCCCAATTTCCGACTAAGTGCATCAGCAACAACGTTGGTCTCCCCTAAATGATATTCAAAGTACAACCACATTAGCCTTTCCCGGATGAACTCAAATGTGCGGCCATAGTCGATAATCAGCCCCATCCATTTACGTTGCCTCATACTCCAACCTGGCTGAATACGCAAGTAGATGAAACTCAAGTGATCAGTGTACATTCTACACTGCGTTGCACGCCATAGCAGTAGTGTCTCCAACTTTTCAATGCTAACACAAAGACAGCTACTCTCAAATCATACATAGGATATGTAAATTCATGAAGCTTCCACTGCCTGGAACCATATACCATCATATTGCCATGCTGCAGCCCAACACGACCAAAATCTAGTTTCGAAACATTACTGTACATAACATACTTCTCACTGATATCACATAATGGTGAACAACGGTGCAGTAATCAACCTCTCCTCTAACCACCGTATATAACTCTCCTCACAGGTATCTGACCATTTCAAACTTCACCCTCTGATCGAAACTGATGATACTCACATCTGAAATCAATCTCCGAAAACTGAAACTCCATTAAGCTGATCAAACTAGCCATCAATCCGAAGTGGAGGATACTTGCTCTTCTCTGAAACCTGATTCAGCTTCCAGTAGTCGATGCATAACCTCATTGAACCATCCTACATCCTCATAAAACATACAGGGACACCTCAAGGTAAAACACTGAATCAAATGAAACCTTCCTCAAACAATTCCTGAAGTTGAATCTGCAACTCCCTCAACTCTGATAAATTCTCAGAAAAACATCTGGATACTCAAAGATAACCTCAACATCACGAACATCAGGTACAACAACCTTAACATCACGAACATGTGCCAAGTACTGCATACATCCTTGCTTCATCATCAGCTCAGCCACATTGTTGAAACCACACATAGTAGAGAAGCATTTCTTTCACCTCTAAACAAGATTTTTGGCACGATTTGACGTCAAAGGACTATATGTGACAACCCGAACCGAAAATGGAATGTTTATCGACTTGATTTGCAAGTTTCACGATTAGTCGCGATTTTGTCGTAATTGGTTAATATGGCGGCCTCGTTAACGACTAAATTATCGGGCAAGAATTTGATTTGAGATCCTTCAATAAAGTTGTAGAGAATTTAATTTCGAGCTCGTGGGAACTTTCGGAGGATTATTTCGAGTTTCGAGGAATAAATTATGAATATTTTCGGCCATTGGATTTTGCCGTATTTATCCGTTTGGGTTTTGATACGTGTACGGTATAAATACGGGCGAATACGTGACGAATTGGGAAAGTTTCCAAATTGGGAAATGGGGTGTTGACCTGCGTTGACCACGGGTGGGTCGACCCGTTTGGAGGCCGAGTTGGTTTCTCCGTCGTGGAGCTTGATTCCGGCCACGGTTGGCCGAGGTTTCTTCATGGAAAGTGTTGGGCTCGTGCCCCTCTTCAATTTGGTAGGTGGATCGTCCCTTATGGTGGTCGGAGGAGAGAGAATTGGCGTGACAGAGTTCGCGATTTCCGGCGAGAATTCGGCGGCCTTGGGTGGCGGCGTTACGGCCGAGTTGGTGGTTGCCCTTTAAGGGGTTTTGTTAGCCTTGGAGAGAGGAAGCTTTTAGAAGTGGTTTCAAGCCTTGTCGTGGCCGGAGGAGGGAGATCGGAGGTGATGAAATTCCAGGGAGGGTTTGTGTCTTTGAGGTGAGTTTTGGACCTTTTTCGGTCAAAATTGGCCTTAACTTTGAACTAGAAAGTTGTTGGAAATGTCGAGATCTTCAAATCCATGTGTAGGTCGAATTTTTCTGGGCCGATCAGGTTTTCCAGCGACTGTGGCTGTGACGACCCGGACCAGAATCAGCAGTATGATCAGCTTGATCGATGAGTTACTGCATAGTCGCAGTTGTCCGACGGTTATTGGAATCGCCGAGCTTATTAACGACTTAATTATTGGCCGAGAATTGGAGTTGGGTCTCTTCTCGAGAGTCGTTGTACGTGTGATTTCAAGTTCGTGGGCGGTTCCGGATCGTTATTTGGACGACCGAGGAATTAGTTATGAATATTTGAAGTTCAGATTTAAATGGTGGGCTACTTAACGACTAAATTACCGGACGAGAATTTGGTTTCGGCTTCTTCACGGAAGTTGTTCAGAATTTAATTTCGAGTTTGTGGGAACTTCCGGAGCATGATTTTGAGTTACGGAGTTTAAGTTGCGAATATTTTTGTTTGTTGAATAATTAGTCGATTTAATATGTGTTGGTTTGAAGGGTTGACTTTTTATCCGTTTGGCCGATGTGTTTGACTTTGGGTGATATTGGAAGAGTATGTCGAGACGAGTTCGTGGCCATGAGATTTATCGGAATCGGAATTACGACGAAAGAGTTACGCGTGTTCAAAGTTCGTCGAAATGGATAATTACGAATTTTCCTAATCGGGAAAGGCTATATATAGTAACCTGCTATTTTGGGCAGGTGGGAGACTTTCCATTATGAGGGTTGACCGAGTTGACTGGGTCAACTCGGTGGGAGAGAGTTAATGCGACGGCATCCACGGTGGCTCGCGGTGGCGATCGATTCCGGCCACCCCGTGGGACGGGGTTGGTCCCGTTGGACGCGCCTCGGTCCCCTCTACCCCTCCACGGTCACCGTTGACGGCGAGGCTCGCCGGAGAAGGTGAGAAATCCGGCCAAAATTTATGAATTTTTGGTGATTTCGGGTTCCATAATTTACACCGATTTGAGCTGCAATTTTGGATGGGCTTTGTTGCTCTCATCCTCTTGAAGCTACTGTGTGAATTTGAAGCTCTAATTTTGCTTGAATTTGGAGAATTTTGGATTGGAAAATTTGTGTACAATTCGGTTTATCGTGAAATTGACCTAGCTAGAGTGAGAATTGGCCTTTGGTGCAGTTGACAAAGTTGCTCAGTGGGTGGTTTTGCATGGAATAGGGGTAGCCCCGCCGTGAAATTCTTCGGCCGGCGGCGGCGACGCCGTGGACGGCGGTCAACGGCGGCGGTCAACGGTCAAAGTTGACTTTTTGGACTTTCGGCAAGTTGCATGTCGTTTGACTCGAAATCGCGCCCCGATCGCAGTGGGGAGGTTCGTTTTTCGAATTGAGCGTCCAAACGTAAAGCGAGGTATTGAGGTGGTATATATGGTTTTTCGACGATTCGTCGTATTCGAATTGTGTATTTCCGAGAACGGTGGTTTCTCGTGATTTGTTTCGAATTGTCGGATTATGTTTGTGAGAATTGGGTATTGTGATTATTCAGGTGTTCGTAATTGTTTGTTTGGCGAGAGACTTTCCGCCTGATCACGGGTTAACGCGATACGCGTTACGCCAGACTGTGAGTGGACAACTTCTTTTCACAGAAATGATTGCGAGTCTTTTATTTATGATTTACGAACTTGAGCATGCAGCTTGATTGTGGTTTTACGAGCATGTGCTTTACGATTATACATATACGAATATGCGTATACGAGTATACATACACTGATATAATGTTTCATGCATTTGCTTCGAGCTGTTTATGATTTGGTTTTCACAGAGTACAGTCGTAGTTTATGAGGTTGTATCGATACACTGCATCCCGGCTGATCCCCGAGGATGTTACCAGCTAGGATCACGTGTGGGCTAGGGACCCCGTGGTTCTGGATCACGTGTGGGCTAGGGACCCCGTGGTTCCGACTGTGCTTCTACAGCTAGGATCACGTGTGGGCTAGGGACCCCGTGGTTCTGACTGTGAGATTTTTACTAGCATGCTCAGTACACTGGAGGAGTGTGAGTTTTACCTCGTGTACTATGTTGTTTTATTTACCTGGACTCGCATATGTTGTTTTAAACATATATATAAACTGGTGAAAGACATTTATTTTCGTCCACTCACTCTAACGTGTTTATTGTCTTTCCCCTGGGCTTTTCGGTTTCCGTGCCCAGTTTGCAGTTCAGACTCTGGAGTCGCACGTCGTGGTCGGAGGCATAGTACTCGAGCGGTCTTATTTCTTCCAGTAGGTTTATTGTTCTACCTACTGTGGTATACTTATATGGTTATGTATTAGAGGTCGCTCTGAGTTCTCTGATGAATATGTTATACGATTTTAAACCCGGATTTCAGTAAAGTACTATTATATGTATTGTTTACTTTACTGTTGAGATATTGAGAAATCCGGATGGGATTGGTGCCCACGGTTTGCTTTTTGTGGCATAGGACGAAGTGTGTTTTCCACGTGCAGGTTAAGGTAATTCCATGCTAGTAACGAAACTCTGCCCAAATTTCGGAAATTTTTTGTTGGTTCGTGTTTTCGAAGGGGTTCGATTCCGGTTTAGGTAGCTAAATCGGGGTTGGGTCCTTTCAGTGGCAGCAGCGGCGATTTTCCGGACGAGGTGTTTTCAACAAGTTTTATGTTGTTTTGCTCGGAATCGCGCACCGATCGTAGTGGTGAGGTTTATATTTTGAATTGAGCATCGGAAATTATAGCGAGGTTTTATGGTGTGATTATTGGATTTTTGACGATTTCGTCGATATTGAGTTATATATTTCCGGGAATGGTTGGTTCTCGAGATGTGGTTCAAGGTTTTGAGTTATGATTTTGAGCAGTGGAATTTATGATTATTCAGGGAATCGTGATCGTTTGTTTGGCAAGGGATTTTCCCCGGATCACTAGATTAACACGTATTGCGTTATGCTTATCTATGAGTGGACCTTTTTTATTTCACTGTCGTAGCGAGTTCTTGATTTCCATATTTATTTACGATACGATGTTGAGATTATTTATTGTTTTTGGAGGTATTATTTTATATTTTATATGGTGATGGCATTTACTTAGCATCGATGCATTGGCTACTCAGCTGATCCCCGGTAGTCCAGATCCAGGGTTGAGAGATTCCCCTGATGTGCCCACTAGGCTTGAGAGATTCGCCTAGTCTATCACCGTCAGGCTTGAGAGATTCGTCTGACACCTCCATTCATTTTCTGAACTCGCTTTGCTTTGTTTTACGATATATATTTGGTGAAAGACATATGATTATTTTCGTCCACTCACTCTAACGATTTTATTTGCCTTTCCCCTAGGCTTTTCGGTTTTTTCTCCCAGTTTGCAGTTCGGATTCTGGTGTCGCACGTCGCAGTCGGAGGCTTAGTGTTCGAGCTACCTTGCTTTTCCAATAGGTTTCTTGTTTTGCCTACTGTGGTATATTTATGTATATGTACACTAGAGGTCGCTCTGGTTACTCTATTGTTATACTTTCATATGATTTTTTCCCCGGATTTCTATAAAGTATAGTTTTGCTTATTACTTTACATTATTGTTATGATAATGAGAAATCCGGATGAGATTGATGCCCACGGTTTGGCTTTTGTGGCATAGGATGAAGTGTGTTTTCGGTTGCAGGTTAATAACAATTCCACGTTATAGTGAAACTCTGCCGAAATTTTCATGGTTTTCGAAAGTTCATGTTTTTAGAAGGGGTTTGATTCCGGTTTAGGAAACTAAATTGGGGTTGGGTCCTTTCACTATAACATTCATGCGACAAACAACCACTCCGCAGCTAGTCCACAACCTCCTCCAAACCTCATAATCTCGATACCCCACCTGATACACAAAATCTCATCAATTGGATACAGCATTCTCCACAAACCCAGAAGTGAAGATGCAAGCATAATAGCCATGGATGTCAAGCAACGGTAACCTCAGGGAAACTCTGCCCTCGCACAAGGTCGTGGTATGAACTCTGGCATGTCCAACTAACCGTCCACGTTGATTGCGACTTCGCTTATTGACTTGTCTAGAAGTCTGCGTTGGTCAAACTCTAGAAATGGTACCTTGATCTCCTCCTGAACTCTGGGCTGCAGAACCACTAAAAACAGCTAACTGAGGACATTTCCTCGTAATGTGACCCTCTTGGCCACCACAATAGCAACTAAGAATGCCCCTCTGACTCAAACCACAGTGACGCCTACTGTAAAAGTTGCACAATAGAAACTCCTGCTGTGTGGAAGGATCACCAACGACCACCCTGACTCATACCACAGGAACTAGTCCACTACTCAGTGATCTCCTTCTCCACCAAACAGATCTTCTGCTTTGTCCAAATGATTCTCATCATAATCAAAAAGGCCACAGCCTGATGAAGATATTGATCCCAAGGTGCCTGGACTCAACCTTATCAAAGTACCTCGACTAAGTTCACCTTCCCTGAACTGACATGTCTAAAACCACATATGCCTTTCCTTCTCAATGTCCTCGCCTCTGAGTGCAGCACAACAAACTCCTCACGGTTGTCGCGAGATATAACAGTCAAAATCCCTTTGATGCTCATGTTTAAACTCATCTCGAACCTCCTGCATTGCTTCCTCTGAAGCCACATAACACGTGCAAACTGGAACAAACATGTGAACAATACATCCCTGCCTCAGGTTGGTAAACACTCCATATTTTTGTTGTTAGGTAGCCTGATTGAACCATTTCCGTATAAACAATACCCTGAATGTAGGTCATGGAGTCGCAACAGGAACTCACACAATACCAACCCACCAAATATAATGATCTGAATCAAGCAAACCATCAACTACCACAATTCTCTGCTCAGAAGCAACATGTAGACGCCCATACACGCACAACCGGGCAAACCATGCCACATATCTCTGAACCCAAAATGCTTATCCAAACCCACAACTCATTTATCAAGTCGCGCGTCGACTGATCCTCAACAGGATCAACAACCTTACTGACACGGAAAGCACGTCAAGGAGGCATCCTAATGAATAAGACATTATTCACAACAAATAGGCCGGACATAATCATGGAACTTCAAACATTTGAAAGCATACAACACCCAGAGCATTGAAGAGTATCCGTCGACCGGTCGGGTCATCGCTCTATACATGTTGTACATTCTCAAATATCCTTAGTAAACATGACTACAGAAGTCTACAGAACCTAAAACCTAATGCTCTGATACTAAGCTGAAAGGACCCAACCCCGATTTAGTTTCCTAAACCGGAATCAAACCCTTTCTGAAAATACGAACTTTCAAAAAACCATAGAAATTTCGGCAGAGTTTCACTATATCGCGGAATAGCCAATAACCTGCACCCGAAAACACACTTCATCCTATGCCACAAAAGCCAAACTGTGGGCACCAATCCCATCCGAATTTCTCAAATACATATCATAATGTAAAGTAATAAACAAAACTGTAACTCTACAGAAATCCGGGAAAATCATATGAAAATATAAACATATTCAGTATTCATAGCGACCTCTAGTATGTACATATATACAAATAGTAGGCCAAACTAAGAACCTACCATAAAAGAAACATAGCTCGAATACTAAGCCTCCGACTGCGACGTGCGACACCTGAAACCAAACTGTAATCTGGGCATAGAAAACGAAGAGCCCAGGGAAAGACATATAAACTGTTAGAGTGAGTGGACGAAAATAAATGTCTTTCGTCAAATAATATATGTTATAAAAACATATGCGAGTCTAAATGAATTAATATGATATAGTACACGAGGGAGACTCTAACTCCTCACGCGTACAGAGCATGCATCGTAAAATCTCGCGGGGTCACTCATGGACACATCCGCGCTAGTACAGTCCAAATCACGGGATCCCAGACCCACACGTGATTCAAGCCATAAAGGCCTCAGGTCAGAGGTCTGTCCCCCCTCCCCCGGTAAAGGCCTCGGGTCAGGGGTCACAGCCTCCCCCAGTAAACATCCTCAGGGATCAGCCGGGATGCAAGTGTATCGATATAACAATATATATTGTGATTGTACTCTATGTAAAACAAATCATAAATAGTTCTGTGCAAGTGTATAAAGCATAATGTAAATGCATATACGTAATACATAATTGTATAAGCATATTCGTCGATGCGTATTCGCAAATGCATAATTGTAAAACACATGCTCGTATAAATCATAATCTCATATGCATGCTCATGCTCGTAAAACGTATAATAAGGACTCGCAACTAATCAGTGAAAAGAAATGTCCACTTACAGACTAGCATATCGCAAAATACATTAATCCTGCGATCCGGCGGAAAATCCCTCGCCAAACAAACGATCACGATCCCCTAAATAATCACAAATACCACTGTTCAAAATCACATTTCAAAATCCTGAACCACATCTCGAGAACCCACCATTCCCGAAAACACATAACCCGAATATCGACAAAATCGTCAAAAATTCAATAAACACACTATAAAACCTCGCTATAATTTCTGATGCTCAATTCAAAATATAAACCCCACCACTTCGATCGGTGCGTGATTCCGAGCAAAACGACATAAAACTTGTCGAAAATCACCTCGGCTGGAAAACCGCTGCCGCCGGAAAATGTCATTGGCCCAGAAAAATTCGACCTACACTTGACAAGCCATAACTTCTTCATCCGGCAAATTCCCGAACTTTGACAAGCCATAACTTCTTCATCCGGCAACCAAATTGAGTGAATGACCTATTAAAGAAAGAGGAGCTCAAGCCCAACAACTTTCATGAAGGAACCTCGACCAAAAGACACCAGAATAAGGCACATTGAAGGCACACCAGAATAAGGCACATTCATAACTTATTCCTCGTAACACGACTAAACCAATCGAATACAAAATTTGGCCAGAAATGGTGAACATGGGTGAGTTAACACACCCGAGTTGACTCGGTCAACTCCCAAAGTCCAAATCTGACTTACCCAAAAAGGAAACCCACTATTTATACTTTCCATTTTTTGTAACTTCCGTATTTATTTTACGACAAATTTAGATCGGACGTAACTTTTGCATCGTAACTCCGTTTCCAACGATTCTTGTGTCTACGAACTTATCTCGAAAAATTCGTCCATTTCCACCTAAAGTCAACCAACTTCGACAAATCCAATAAAAAGTCAATGGCTCAATTCAACACAAGCTTATTTGATAAAAACGATCAACGGTCGAAAACGGATCGAAACCAATCGGATAAACACGACTAAATCCAACGGCCGAAAATATTCATAAATTATTCCTCGTAACTCGAAATAATCCTCCGGAAGTTCCCACGAGCTCGAAATTAAATTCTCTACAACTTTTGTGAAGGATCTCAAATCAAATTCTTACCCAATAATTTAGTCATTAACACACCCACCATATTAACCAATTACGACAAAATCACGACTAATCACGAAACTCGCAAATCAAGCCAATAAACATACAATTTCCAGTTCGGGTTGTCACAGTTCATACATTTGGAGTTAGGTGCCGATCTGCAAAGCGTTTGCACCATCTTTATCCCTACTCTCTTTATTTCCTTGCTTCGTATAGACATGTTTAGGAATGATGCTTAGTGTAAATTTGAGTTGTGTTAGAATGTTGTAATCTTTGTGTGATGCATGTTGTGATACTTATTTCTATGGACTAAATGCCTTTATAGGTTTTCATTCATTCCATGCTAGGGTGTTCAAGTTCTAAGTGTGAGGTCCCCTCGTGTTACATGCTAGATTTCAGTGTCGTTTTCCTTTGAAATGTGATTAGTATGCATGCCCCCATTGTGGTTGATAGGACTCTAATAGCTTCATTACTTCTTAGAGAATATATGGCCTTTTAAGAGTGAATGCAAGCTAGTTACTATGCCTACGAGAACATGTGTTAGGTGAATAATTTTTTAAAATGATGATGTCTTGCTATCTTGTGTATACTTTTGTTTATTATGTGGCTTTATGCAAATTAAGGACAATTTGATTATAAAGTATGAGGTAGGCGGCTAAGTCATTATCACTCCTTACTCGAAAAATCGGAAGAAAAAAAAATTGAAAAACTTGAGAAAATGTAATGCAAAAATATGTGTGTTTTGGTGTGTTTTGTGTCCCAATAACCACTCCGAATGATGAGATTGAACTAATGGCTAGTAGATTGCATAATTTTGAGCATGTTTAAAAAAGAGAAAACAATGCATGTTTAATTGGTTTGAAAATTGCATATGTTATTTAAAATGCGTACATGAGAAAAAGAAGGATTGATATATTTCCAAAATTATCTATGCCCCATATGAAATTTTAAGCCTAATTGTGCATGAATAGCTATATTATGTACCTATTCTTTCCTGTGTGACATTATTTTATCATTGTGTAATCTAGAACTTGCTTGAGACCATGCAAAGTATTTTCCAAATCATGAGATATTTTCAAGAATGATAGAGGCATTATGATTACCACCATGGCCAAATTTCTTTTGAACCCTGTGATGCATATATCTTTTAGTGAGCCAATTTGAGCCATATATTATTTAGCCTTTTATTTCGTGAGCACCACAAAATCCTACTTAGCTTAAACATTTATCTCTACCATTAACTAGGCAATCGAGCAAGCAATGATGAAGTCCTACTAGGATGTGTTTAGAGTTTGTGCTCATTGTGAAGAATGCCAAAAGGATAAGTGTGAGGTTGTTTTGGGCTCAAAATAAATATTACATTTATTTTAATACTTTTAGGCCTCAGAGACAGAACGGGCTGACCACATGCGGATCGATTGGAGATGCGAATCAGGAAGGGATATGTCTATGCGATTCCTAAATGATTCAAGAAAATCCAGAGCCAAGATAATATCTCTTTCTTTCCTATGATAATGTTACCTTGTCAAGCCAGGAAGATTAGAGTACCAACCTCTAGAAATAGAAGAACCGAAGAAGAGTTACAGGCAGACACACATACGTAAAAATTTGTGCACAAGCAAGTACTTACTCCATCAGCGAGCAAACAACTAGTGACAGTAAATTCAGGATCTTGGCCACCCGACAGAGCGTGGAGATTCGAAGATTCACTCAAGCTATACCACCGACGAAGACAATCAGAGGAATCTAGGCCACTCAACAGAGCATGGGGATTCTAAAGATCTACAAAGTCACCATATCCACCGACAACGGCAATCAGAGGAATCTAGGCCATCTAACAGAGCATGGGGATTCTAAAGATCTACAAAGTTAAAAGCTATCCATTGTTCTCAACACTTTGTCCTTAGGATTACTCTGCTTTGTATTCACATAGAATATAAGGTATCGATTCTTTGTAGCTCGGCAGAGAGACACGAAGCATACGTCTTGCAACACATCAAGAAAAGTAGGACTCAACGAGCGAGGTTGATGCTCTCTGCGCTCCAATCGCTTAACAAGAAGCAAGATACAGACGCGATGCTCTTTACAACAACATTATTCCCTCGACAGTGGCATGCCATGCACGTAGCACTACACTAAACGGATCAAAAGAGACAGTTTACGACATCTCCAATCGCAGCAACCTGACTGGAGTAAAATCGAAGCCAAATATTTTGGCATGCCCAGTGGGACACAGTTTTAGTGTTTTACAACTATTGATCCATATAGAAGGACCTTCGGTAATTGCCTCAAGCATCCAACTCCGGAGTTCCAAGCTCACAACTCAGCTCATTGTATAGGTTTAGGAAAAGAAGATGTGCTACGAAGATTTTGGGTAACAATGTCTCCTAAATCCACATCATCATCATCCAAACCTAAGTCAATAGACAAAGTTGAGGCCATAGACTTTGCAGCCTATCGAAATTACTCATGTGAAACCATCAAATGTGTATTAAACACTGTGGAAGAAAGTGAGAGAACAGTAACAAAAATCAATCAAAGATTGGACAACTTGCGTGAGGACAGGGAAGTCGACTACCTTGCCAATGATAAAAAAACTCAATGATCTCACAGCGGTTATTGCGAATATGGCCAACACTATGGCAGCGAGTTTTGGAAGCATCGATGAGAGATTGGCAGAAGCAGGTCCTCAGTTTCATGACAACGAAGAGATGAAGGATGACGACATTCTAAATCATCTTCCACCGCTACCTAACCCTGGACAAGAGTTGGAAGAAAGGATCAATCGCATTATCAATCAAAGGTTACCAAGCACAACTAGAGCTCCAGTAATCTACAACGAACCATTCCAACCATGACCACTGGGATGGAAGTGGCCAAAGGGATATCATCCTATTTCTTTCACTCGCTTCAGTGGGGATGGTACAAAACCAGCATCCACTCATCTTGCAAGATTTAGAGTAGAATGTAGACCATTGGGAAGGCTAAGCGAGTTCAAGCTCAGGGTGTTCGTATCTTCACTAGCAGGAGCCACACTACATTGGTCACAAACCTAACACAGGGCGATGTGCGTGATTGGACAGTAATGGAGAGACTATTCACTGAGCACTTTGGTGGAACAGAACCCGTTGTCAAGCTTGGCAAGTTATGTCAGATGGCACAAATGCTAAACGAGTCTCCAGTAGCACACCTGCATAGGTTCAGAACCGAGTATACTAAGAGCATAACGTCATGCACCATGGAGGAATTGGTGGACATCGCAGTAGGAGGACTCGTGGAGCGTTTGCATACGAAGTATGTGGATACAAAGTTCACATCATTAAATTCTCTCATTAATACAGTATCTCAAACCCATGCCACATACGAAAAAGCTGATAATAGGCGCAATGCATCCAGGGGGACATATACTCCTAAAATACCTTACCGAGAGCGTCCCAAGATGATTACAACAATACAAGAAGAAGAGGAATTTCATGAGTATGAGTCAGATGACGCAACAGTAGCTGGTCTAGAATTGAAAGCCAAGAGCACGGTAAAGTCAAAGAAAATAATCCCCTCAAAGGGACCAGTGCGAGTGTTGACCAGTGCTTTCACAAAGTCATAATTTGAGTCATACACCTATGATGCAAACACAGCTCATGAAATCATAGAGGACTTGATTGAGAATAAGCTGACCAAATCTGACTTTAGTGCATACCCTACTATGGAGGAGCTATTGAAAGGGAAGAAATACTACAAGTTTCATAACTTTTGGAACCATACCACCAAAGACTGCATCAAGCTAAAAGATCATATCCAAAGGTGGATTAATGAGGGAAAACTCGCAATCGATGCATCACCAAAAATTGCATTTTTAGATCACCAGCCTTTTACGGAGACTTCAGTAGGAGCAGTAGAGTTGGTAGAACACAGGACGGTTAACACGTTCCGTAGTGATAGAATGGAAGAAATCTTAGACGAGTTAGTCAAGGCTGGCATTGCAAATATAGCCATCCCTTCATCTTCATCTTCCCAACAAGTTGAAGGAGGTCTGTACTGTAGGTTTCATCACACTTGGACTCATAACACAAACCAATGTGAAGCTTTGTGAGACTAGATCCAACAGTGGATAGATGAAAGGGATATCGTAATTCCGAGTTGCGAGGAAGAAGAAATTCCTGAATGAGCATTCATGGTTGGTACTCTAGAAGTGTCTTAGCGTGGAGGAGCCAAGAGGAAGCACACATTGGATCTAAGAGCCACCAATGAAGTAGTCTCTAGCAGTAGAAAAAAAGAGAGGATCCCAAAGGGAAATATAAAGAGGTCTGCAGAGAAGCAACTCCAGTAGTACTTTGTACTCGGTGCATGGCAAAATGTGGCCTCAAGATGACCTATGAAGAGTTCATGGAAGCAGTGCGAGTAGGACCACCAGTCAAATCTCCACCCGAGAGTTACCAGCCAACAAGTCCAAAGGAATCACATACAGCTACCAGGGAATCCAATTTATTCAAAAGAATACGAATGGCAGAAAAGAAGACTTAAGTAATTGGCGATAGGTAGTGAGCAGAACTGGACAAACCTTATATCCCTCAAGCAAGCCGATCTATGATTAAAGAACACGTATGGTATGTAAAGTCGAGAGGAAAGACCGTGGAGATTGTCCCTACTAGAAAAAGGAAGCTACAATGTCAGTTTGCAAAAAGGACTTTGGAAGCCTTAGACAATGGGTTGATCAAACCAGATCAATTAGTGAAGTCACCGGAACAAATTCAGAAAAGAATGAATAGGCTCGCAACTACCCCGGTTATTGCGTTTGACAAAGATTCCAACAGACCAAAGATACGAGCAGTTATACCAAGTGTGTTTTCCAAGATAGACAAAGCAAAGCCTATCGTAGAGGCACAACGAACAATAAAGAGAGCTCGAAAGGTGGTTGAAGACAAGCTGGTGCAGAAATCAGTCTTCCAACGTATAGAATCAAAGGCAGAATCAATTGCTGAGCCAAGCAGTAAATCAGTGTTGCGATGGAGACCAAAGCCTTTGGTAATTGAAGAACAAAAGAAACTCACTAGCCCTTCTTGCAGCTTCAGTATCAAGGAAGTAACAGCTAGGGAGTCAGAACTCATAGCAAATGTAGACTTCTTAAGAGGACCTAAATCAGAGGTTCACATAAGAAAGCTACAGAACCCTCCCACTGAGGACCGTCAACAAGAGCCACTGTTAGTTGAGACTGAAGCAGGTAACAATGAGGATAAGCTGTGACGACCCGAACCAGAATCAGTTGTGTATTCGGCACGATTCTCGAGGTTGAGTTTAGTCGCAGTTTATTGTCGTGTATGTGGTTTGCCGATTCGATTCGCGACTATATTTTCGGTCGAGAATTTGAGTTGGGTCTCTTCATGGAAATTGTAGAGTACGTGATTTCGAGCTTGTGGACGGTTCCGAAAGATTTTTCCGATAACCGAGGTATATTTTATGATTATTTGCAGTTTTGGTTTCCGACGAGTTTATCCGATTGTTTCGAGCTTATCCGAATCATTTCGTATATTCATTTTGGACAGTCGATCGACCCGAGGACGAGTATAAATATCGAAATAGTCGAGAATTGTCGTAAAAATACAGTTTTGCATTGACCAGTCGTTGACTTTCCAAAACTGGAAAGCTGACCCATTGACCCGATAAGGAAAGTTTCCGTTTTGGTCTCCACCGTTCGACGATCAACTTTCCGGCCACCTCCGACCTCGGGACAGGTATAATTAGTTTCCTTGCATGATTTCGAGTTGTTTGAAGTTAAGTTTGGTGACAATTGATGAAGATTTAGGGGTACCCGATTTGGGCCGAGCTGGGTTACTTTGCCGGTGACGGTTGGCCGTTTTTCAGCAAGGTTTGGTGGTGGAGGTTAGGGGGGTTCGACTCCCCTTGACCTTCTGAGTCTTCCTATATGGTTTATTTGGGGTTTGATGGACGTTCGATGGCAACCCGATTAGGTCACCGGAGCTTGGGATTCCGTTCGGGTTTGTGTGGAATTGGAGTGTTTCTGTACGGAATTGGGCTTAGTGGTAGAAGAGAAACTGATTCAGCTCATCAAGACCTTGAAATCTGGAGAATCTCGCCGTGGGATTTCACGGTTGACGGCGCGCCGCCGTCGGCGGCGGCGGTCAACGGTGGTCAACGGCGAGGAAAATTCAACTTTTCAGATTTCGACAATTTTAATGTCATTTTTCTCGTAATCGCGCCCTGGTTATCGTACAGAGGTTTTTGGGTCGATTTGGTTAGCCGATTTTCAGTCGAGGTTTCGAGTGGGGATTTCGTGATTTCCGTAATTCATTTTGTACCGCATTTCATATTTCCGGGAACGGTTGGTTTCCGTGCATCAGTACAGTGTTGAGAACTATGATATTGATCAGCTATGTTTTTGTGAATATTCAGGAGATCGAGATCGAGATCTGGATCGTGATCGTGCTTCAGGCGAGGGATCTTCCGCCGGACCACGAGTTTAGCGCGAGTGCGCATTACGCGAGTCTGTGAGTGGACATTTATTTTCACGGATTGATTGCGAGTCTTTTATAAATGATTTACGAACTTGAGCATGCGGATTGATTATGATTTTACGAGCATGTGTTTTACGATTATGCATATACGAATATACGTATACGAGTATACATGTATATATATTATGTTTTAAGCATGTGCATAGTAAAGATTTATGATTTGGTTTACACAGAGTACAGTCTCAGTATATGTTGTGGTATCGATACACATTGGCTTCTCGGCTGATCCCCGAGTACGCTCCGGGGGGGACAGATATCCTGACCCGAGGCCTTTCTGGCTAGAATCACGTGTGGGTCTGGGATCCCGTGATTCAGACTGTGCTATTGCGTGGAAGCCCGCGAGAGTCTCCGCGATATATTTTACGTTGCATGCTCTGTACGTGAGTGGTAGTCAGCGTCTCCTCACGTACCATTTGATTTTCATGCATTTGACTAGCATATGATTTTATACGTATATATTACTTGGTGGAAGACATTTATTTTTGTCCACTCACTCAAACGTGTTTATTGTCTTTCCCCTGGGCTTTTCGGTTTCCGTGCCCAGTTGCAGTTCAGGTTTTGGTGTTTTCACGTCGCTGTTTGGGAGGCTAGTGATCAGAGTTACCTGTGCTTTTCAGTAGGTTCTTGTTTCGCCTACTGATGTGAATATTGTATATGTTTTACTTTAGAGGTCGCTCTGATACATTCTGATACATGTTTATACGGATTTTCTCGGATATACATTTATACATAGTACAGTTTGATTACTGTTATTGATTATATTGATGTTGAGAAATCCGGATGGGATTGGTGCCCATGGTTTGGCTTTTGTGGCATAGGACGAAGTGTTAATTTCTGGGTGCAGGTTATGGCAATTCCACGCTAGTAACGAAACTCTGCCCAAATTTTGAAAATTTTTTGTTGATTCATATTTTCGAAAGGGTTAGATTCCGATTTAGGTAACTGAATCGGGATTGGGTCCTTTCAGCTTGGTATCAGAACCTTAGGTTATCAGATTCTGTAGACTCTTGTAGTTGTGACGCTTAGGGTATTTGAGTTGATACAGCATGACTGGAGTGATGACCCGACTGGCCAGCGGTACTCATCAATACTTCGGGTGTTGTGTGTCCTCAAATATCTGCGGTTTCATGATTACGTTCTTTCTGCTTGTACCTAATGCTTGTCTTGTATCAGTAGGATGCCTCCTCGACGTGGTCCCCGTATTGACCGGGATGATGATCCTGATGAGGATCGCCGAACGTGCGACTTGCTTATGCGAGTGCTGCGTTTGGAAGAGCGTTTTGACCCTGTGGTCAAGGCTCGCACAGCTGGTGCTACTGTGTTTTCGGGTTCAGTTGATCCAGAGATATGCGAGGCATGGTTGGTTCAGATTGAACGTGTTTGTGAGCGTCTGCAGTTTACTCATGAGCAGATGTCAGTAGCCGCAGTTGGTTTACTTGAGGGTGATGCATACTTTTGGTGGGTTAGCACCGACAGGGTTCCTGTGGATACTCTGTGGACATTGTTCCATGATCTTTTTATGCGGAGGTACTTTAATCCGGCTACCCAGCAGCGCAAGTACGAGGAGTTCATGAACTTGAGGCAGGGCAGTTTGTCTGTACTTGAGTATTGGGATCGGTTTACCCGTTTGTCTCGTTTTGCGCGAGATATGGTGGCTACAGAGGAAGCCAAGTGTCGTAGATTTGAGCTGGGATTAAATCTGAACATCAAGGCGACATTGACTACGATGCCTCGGAACAACTTTGATGAGTTTGTCAGTGCTGCACTCCGAGGCGAGGATATTGAGCAGGAGAGACAACAGAGGTTTCGGCCGAGACGGTTTGAGGAAGGTGAACCGAGTCAGGGGCCTTCGAAGAGGCAGAGTTCTGATACTTCCGGTTCAGCTTCATCTTCAGGTGGTGGGTCATATCGACCACCAACTAGTGTACCGAGGCGGAGATCGATATGGAGGAAAGATCGTCTACAGCGACCACATGCTAGTGGGGATTCTAGTGGATCCAGTCATCCTCGACGACCTTTTGGCACTTTTGCTACACCGAGGGAGTATCCGTTGTGCAACTTGTGCAATAGGTATCATGTGGGTTCGTGTCAGCAAGGAACCCTCAACTGTTATCATTGTGGCCAGGTGGGTCACTATGCGAGGGCGTGTCCTCAGTTGTATGCTGGTGATCAGGCAGTTCAGAGTTCCAGAGTTGAGCGAGGTGCCACTACGGGAACTCGACCGGCACAGTTTGCAGGTCAGGGTAGACAGCAGGGACAGCCCCAGCGAGGACGACCAGCCGGACAGGCAAGGGTTCATGCTATGACTCTACGTAAGGGCAGAGTATCACCGGAGGTTGTTATCGGTACGTTACATGTTTTTGGTATTCCTGTACTTGCATTATTAGATCCGGGCGCTACACATTCATTCATATCATATAGACTATCATCATTAACCACGGTACCTGCATCTCCACTTCCGGGGTTATGGAGAGTGTTGTATCCGTCAGGTGAGGTTGTGAGCATCGGTTGGGTTTACCGAGATTGTGAGGTGTTTATTGGTGGACATGGACTAGCCGCAGATCTGTTATTGCTCGATATTGTGGATTTTGATCTAATATTGGGTATGGACTTCCTGGAGTCGCACTGGGCCATGTTTGACTGCCACAGGAAGGAGGTCGCGTTTCGACGACCAGGGCTACCTGAGATACTATTTTGTGGCGAGAAAAATACTTCACTTCCGTGTTTGATTTCCGCGATGAGGGCGGATCGGCTGATGAAAAAGGGTTGTGTTGCTTACTTAGCCCATGCTGTGGACACTACAGCTGCAGTGCCGGACCTTGGTAGTATTGAGGTTGTGTCTGAGTTTCCGGATGTGTTTCCAGTGGAGTTACCTGGTATACCCCCTGTGCGGGAGATTGATTTTACCATTGAGTTATTGTCGGGTACTGGACCGATTTCCCAGACACCTTATCGGATGGTGCCTGCGGAGTTGAAGGAGTTGCAGATTCAGCTCCAGGTGTTGTTGGAGAAGGGATTCACTCGACCGAGTGTTTCTCCATGGGGTGCTCCAGTGTTATTTATACGAAAGAAGGACGGGTCCATGCGGTTGTGCATCGACTATCGGAAGCTGAATCAGATTACAGTGAGGAACAAGTATCCGTTGCCGCGGATTGACGACTTGTTCGATCAGCTGAAGGGAGCAGCAGTCTTTTCGAAGATTGACCTTCGATCCGGATATCACCAGTTGAGGATCCGAGATTCAGATGTAGCCAGGACAGCATTCAGGACAAGGTATGGGCACTACGAGTTTTTGGTTATGCCGTTTGGGTTGACCAACGCCCCCGCAGCTTTCATGGACTTGATGAATCATGTGTTTCGACGATTCCTGGACAAGTTCGTGATTGTATTCATTGACGATATCCTGATTTATTCCAGGAGTGTGGGACAGCACAAGAAGCACTTGCAAGCAGTGTTGCGGACTTTGCGGGACCATCAGTTGTTCGCGAAGTTTAGCAAGTATGAGTTCTGGTTGGATAATGTGAAGTTTATGGGCCACGTGATTTCGGCCGAGGGAGTTAGTGTTGATCCTGACAAGATCGAGGCCGTGCTGAACTGGAGTAGACCCACTACTGTGCCAGAGATTCAGAGTTTCTTGGGTTTAGCAGGCTATTATCGTCGGTTTGTGCAGGATTTCTCCCGGATTGCTACACCACTGACCAGATTGACGAAGAAAGGCGTCAAGTTTGAGTGGTCTGATGCGTGCGAGGAGAGTTATTTGCTCCTGAAGGAGAGATTGACTACCGCACCGGTTCATACATTGCCAGACGACAGTGGTGAGTTTGTTGTGTACAGTGACGCGTCGAAGTTGGGCCTTGGCTGTGTGTTGATGCAGCATGGTAGAGTCGTGGCATATGGTTCCAAACAGTTGAAACCACATGAGGCCAACTATCCGACGCATGATTTGGAATTAGCCGCTATCGTGTTAGCGTTGAAGAGTTGGAGACATTACCTGTATGGTGCTCAGTGTAAGATTTTCACTGACCACAAGAGTCTCACCTACCTGCAGACGCAGCCGGATTTGAACTTGAGGCAGCGCCGATGGATGGAGTTGATCAATGATTACGATTGCACATTTGAGTACCATCCAGGGAAGGCCAATGTTGTGGCAGATGCACTTAGCCGAAAATCTGGAGCCTCGTTGTTTCACATGTGTGTGGCCAGAGTATCGATGTTAGCCGAGCTTCGAGCTACAGGTGCTGTGTTTGGGTATGATGATGATGGAGCTTTGGTGGCCAGTTTTCAGGTTCGACCTGTACTAGTTGATCAGGTACGAGAGGCACAGGATTCAGATCCTTACTTACTGGGCAAGAAGACCATGATACGGAATGGTGTGCCTACAGAGTTCCGATTGAGTGACGACGGTACGTTGTTGTTCAGAGGCAGGCTATGTGTACCCAGAGACGAGGACTTGAAGAAGGAGATTCTGGACGAGGCCCACAGTTCAGCGTATGCGATGCATCCCGGAGGTACGAAGATGTTTCGTACACTTCGAGCGTACTATTGGTGGCGCAACATGAAGTGGGAAATTGCCGCGTACGTGAGTCGATGTTTGATTTGTCAGCAGGTGAAGGCGGAGAGGCAGAAACCTGCAGGAAAGCTACAGCCACCTGAGATTCCGGTTTGGAAGTGGGAGCACATTACGATGGATTTTGTCTATCAGTTGCCACGTACTTCGGCGGGCAACACTGGTATTTGGGTTATTGTTGACCGATTGACGAAATCTGCACACTTTCTTGCACTTCCAGGGAAAATTTCAGTGGGCAGATTGGCCAAGTTGTACTTATCTGAGATCGTTCGCTTGCATGGTGTGCCTGTGTCCATAGTTTCTGACCGAGATAGTCAGTTCACTTCTGAGTTTTGGCAGGCGTTGCAGCGAGCTTTGGGTACAAGGTTGCGATTTAGTACAGCTTTCCATCCTCAGACTGACGGGCAGTCCGAGCGGACCATTCAGACTCTTAAGGATATGCTGAGATCATGTGTGTTGCAGTTTCGCGGAAACTGGGATCAGCAGTTACACTTGATTGAGTTCGCCTACAACAACAGCTACCAGGCCAGTATTGAGATGGCACCGTACGAGGCTCTGTACGGGAAGCAGTGTCGCACTCCATTGTGTTGGAGTGAGATGGGCGAGCGTTGGCTTATTGGTCCTGATTTGGTGAAAACCACGATGGAGGACATACAGATTATCCGGGATCGATTGAAGATTGCCCAGGATCGGCAGAAGAGTTATGCAGATGTGAGGAGGAATAGTTTAGAGTTCGAGGTTGGTGATTGGGTCTTCCTGAAACTATCTCCGTGGAGGGGAGTTGTGTGTTTCGGGAAGCGTGGCAAGCTTCGACCGCGGTACATTGGTCCGTATGAGATTACGGAGAGGGTTGGAGCTATTGCTTACAGACTTGAGTTACCGGCTGAGATGGCTCGTGTGCATGATGTCTTCCATGTTTCGATGTTGCGGAAGTACATCTCAGATCCTTCACATGTGATAGCCCCACAGCAGTTGCCGATCAGGGAGGATTTGACGTATGTTGAGGAGCCTATGCACATTCTCGATCGACGTGAGCAGGAATTGAGGCACCGCGTGATTCCGCTAGTGAAGGTCTTGTGGCAGAACCACTCAGTTGAGGAGGCCACCTGGGAGACCGAGCATCGTATGCGGGAGCAGTATCCTCATCTGTTCACATAACAGGTACGTAAATTTCGAGGTCGAAATTTCTTTAAGGGGGGTAGATTTGTGGTGACCCGAACCAGAATCAGTTGTGTATTCGGCACGATTCTCGAGGTTGAGTTTAGTCGCAGTTTATTGTCGTGTATGTGGTTTGCCGATTCGATTCGTGACTATGTTTTCGGTCGAGAATTTGAGTTGGGTCTCTTCACGGAAATTGTAGAGTACGTGATTTCGAGCTTGTGGGCGGTTCCGGAAGATTTTTCCGATAACCAAGGTATATTTTATGATTATTTGCAGTTTCGGTTTCGGTTTCCGACGAGTTTATCCGATTGTTTCGAGCTTATCCGAATCATTTCGTATATTCATTTTAGACCGTCGATCAACCTGAGGACGAGTATAAATATCGAAATAGTCGAGAATTGTCGTAAAAATACAGTTTTGCATTGACCAGTCGTTGACTTTCCAAAACTGGAAAGCTGACATATTGACCCGATAAGGAAAGTTTCCGTTTTGGTCTCCACCGTTCGACGATCAACTTTCCGGCCACCTCCGACCTCGGGACAGGTATAATTAGTTTCCTTGCATGATTTCGAGTTGTTTGATGTTAAGTTTGGTGAGAATTGATGAAGATTTAGGGGTACCCGATTTGGGCCGAGCTGGGTTACTTTGCCGGTGACGGTTGGCCATTTTCCGGCGAGGTTTGGTAGTGGAGGTTAGGGGGGTTCGACTCCCCTTGACCTTCTGAGTCTTCCTATATGGTTTATTTGGGGTTTGATGGACGTTCGATGGCAACCCGATTAGGTCACCGGAGCTTAGGATTCCGTTCGGGTTTGTGTGGAATTGGAGTGTTTCTGTTCGGAATTGGGCTTAGTGGTAGAAGAGAAACTGATTCAGCTCATCAAGACCTTGAAATCTGGAGAATCTCGCCGTGGGATTTCACGGTTGACGGCGCGCCGCCGTCGGCGGCAGCGGTCAACGGCGAGGAAAAGTCAACTTTTCAGATTTCGACAATTTTAATGTCATTTTTCTCGTAATCGCGCCCTGGTTATCGTACAGAGGTTTTTGGGTCGATTTGGTTAGCCGATTTTCAGTCGAGGTTTCGAGTGGGGATTTCTGGATTTCCGTAATTCATTTTGTACCGCATTTCATATTTCCGGGAACGGTTGGTTTCCGTGCATCAGTACAGTGTTGAGAACTATGATATTGATCAGCTATGTTTTTGTGAATATTCAGGAGATCGAGATTGAGATCTGGATCGTGATCGTGCTTCAGGCGAGGGATCTTCCGCCGGACCACGAGTTTAGCGCGAGTGCGCGTTACGCGAGTCTGTGAGTGGACATTTATTTTCACGAATTGATTGCGAGTCTTTTATAAATGATTTACGAACTTGAGCATGCGGATTGATTATGATTTTACGAGCATGTGTTTTACGATTATGCATATACGAATATACGTATACGAGTATACATGTATATATATTATGTTTTAAGCATGTGCATAGAAAAGATTTATGATTTGGTTTACACAGAGTACAGTCTCAGTATATGTTGTGGTATGGATACACATTGGCTTCTCGACTGATCCTCGAGTACGCTCCGGGGGGGACAGATATCCTGACCCGAGGCCTTTCTGGCTAGAATCACGTGTGGGTCTGGGATCCCGTGATTCAGACTGTGCTATCGCGTGGAAGCCCGCGAGAGTCTCCGCGATATATTTTACGTTGCATGCTCTGTACGTGAGTGGTAGTCAGCGTCTCCTCACGTACCATTTGATTTTCATGCATTTGACTAGCATATGATTTTATACGTATATATTACTTGGTGGAAGACATTTATTTTTGTCCACTCACTCTAACGTGTTTATTGTCTTTCCCCTGGGCTTTTCGGTTTCCGTGCCCAGTTGTAGTTCAGGTTTTGGGAGGCTAGTGATCAGAGTTACCTGTGCTTTCCAGTAGGTTCTTGTTTCGCCTACTGATGTGAATATTATATATGTTTTACTTTAGAGGTCGCTCTGATACATTCTGATACATGTTTATACGGATTTTCTCGGATATACATTTATACATAGTACAGTTTGATTATTGTTATTGATTATATTGATGTTGATAAATCCGGATGGGATTGGTGCCCACGGTTTGGCTTTTTTGGCATAGGACGAAGTGTTAATTTCTGGGTGCAGGTTATGGCAATTCCACGCTAGTAACGAAACTCTGCCGAAATTTTGAAATTTTTTTGTTGATTCGTATTTTCGAAAGGGTTTGATTCCGGTTTAGGTAACTGAATCGGGATTGGGTCCTTTCATAAGCAGTTAGTCAACTATGGGGAAGGTAGTGAGGACATAGAGGAGGTATGCACCAAAGACATGCATATAGGCATGGTGTACATATTACCAGCCAAATTTACCAAACCAATCATCTCCAAGCACGTGGCTATCGTTAACAAAGAGGTTAGGGGAGTAACTTTGACAGAGCTAGAAGAACCAAAGGAACGGGGACCAATTGTGGATCCTATTATGTAAAAGTGCTACATGATGTTCTCCAAACCAACATGCACAATGGAGTCGCACATGAGGCCATTGTACATTACTCCGAGCATGGGAGGCATCCAGCTTAGCAAGGTCATGGTAGATACCAGAGCAGTAGTGAATGTCTTGACTACTCGAGCGATGATGTTATTGAGTATTACAAGATCACCCATTCAAGCAACATCCATGACAATCAGGAACTTCGCAAGGACAGTTTCGCAGACACTAGGATTACTGTTTATAAAAGTAAAGGTTAGACCAGCAACAGGGATTCATGCTTTCTTTGTCATTGATGACAATTCACTCTTCAGTGCAATACTAGGCAAGGATTGAATCCACAGGAAACTGTGTACCTTCATCACTTCATCAACAACTCCTTATCTGGGACATGGAGACATCAGGATCGCACATGCTCAACGCAGACCCACGACCTTACTCAGTCTCTGCGAATGCATTGGTTGCAGATTACTACAATGGAAACCTCTGACAATTAGAAGTGTGCGACGTCGACAAGAAGGGCTGATCTATTGAAGTAACGGCCTCAGAATTAGCTCGATGGGGAATAGTGCAAGCAAAAAAAGATAAAGCACGACCATATTTCCTCAAGCTAGCCTCCACAAGCCATCAATGATACGACCGTCCAAGGACGGGGAAACGGAGGCTTGTTCTTCTCTATATGCAAAATTGCAAATCTATTTGATAGAGTCGCAAGCCTACGATTGTCTGCCAACCATCATGACGGCATAATGTATCAATGAAGACATGCAACAGGACGTGATTGAAGAGAATATCATCCAGCTCGCACCTGCAGCCTTGGATGACACACCATATAAAGTAAGAGATCCCATTGAGAAAATTAATTTAGGAACACTGGATGGGCCAATGGAAGTGGTTATTAGTACCTTGTTAGAGTCTGAAGAAAGAAAGGGGCTCGTTGACTTGTTGTCCGAATATATGGATTGTTTCACAGAGAAGTTTGAGGATATCCCAGGATTTCACTCGAATTGGTCATCCATAAACTTCTAATCGTAGAAGGGAAAAATCCAGTATAGCAGCAAATGCAAAGGATAAATCTGGAGACAGCAACATTGGTCAAGGAAGAAATCGACAAAATGTTGAAGTTCAGAGTCATCTAAGTGGCTAAATACACATTATGGATATCCAACATAGTTCCAGTACGAAAGAAGAATGGGAAGATTAGAGTCTGCGTGGACTATAAAAACTTGAACCAAGCGACTCCAAATGATGCTTACCTTATGCTAGTAGCTGATTTGCTTATTGATGCAGTAGTAAGACACGAGATGCTGTCATTCATGGATGGCACAACTGGATATCATCAAATCCCATTCGCTAAGGAGGACAGGCACAAAACTGTATTTAGATTCTCGGGGGTGTTAGGGGTATTTGAGTACGTAAACATGCCAGTTGGATAAAACAATGCAGAAGCAACGTATCAGGGAGTCATGCACTATATCTTTCACGACTTAGCGGGAGACACAATGGAAGTCTATATCGATGATATTGTGGTCAAATCAAAGAAGAGGTCAAGCCATGTGGAGGATCTAAGACAAGTACTCATACGAATGAGAAAACATCAGCTTAAAATGAATCCTACCAAGTGTGTTTTTGGGGTGCAAGTAGGGGACTTCCTGGGTTTCTTAGTGCATCAGCGAGAGATCAAAGTACCGAATGACAAGAAATAGGCGGTTATAAAGGCTCCTCCTTCAAAGAACAAACGAGAGCTGCAAAAATTACTTGGGAAGATCAACTTGTTGAGAAGATTCATCGCAAACGCTGCAGGTAAGACCAAACCTTTTGCTCATCTCCTCAAGTTGAAAGGGGAGAAAGAGTTGGTGTCGGAGCTGGTTCACCAAGAAGCATTTGATAAGATCAAACAATACCTGGTTAATCCTCTTATCCTGGTGCCACCATGAAAAGGAGTACCACTTAAGCTCTATATTTCAGTAACATAATAATCTGTAGGAAGCTTACTGGCACAAGACGATGAAGTGAAGGCAGAAAGAGCAATATTCTACTTAAAAAGGACTCTCACGGACAGTGAAAGTAGATACACATCTATGGAAAAATTATGCCTTGCTCTTTACTGCTCAGGTTGTAAGTTGAGGCATTATATGCTTTCCTTCACAATGTGCGTCATAGCACAAACAGATTTAGTCTGGTACATGTTAGCCTGGCCTATACATCAAGGACAAATAAGAAAGTGGATTTCTCGTAGTCTAAATTTTCACTACAATATGTTCCGAAGAAAGAAGTAAAGGGCCAAGCAGTGGCTGAGTTCATCGCACATCACCCTATGGAGGAAATCCACAAGCAAAAGAAGTTAGAGTTGTCACAGATATCACTGGCTCCTTGGAAACTCTACTTTGATGGTTCCAACATAAATGCTTTCGCAGGAGCAGGGATCGAATTGGTAAATCCTCAAGGAGAAATATTTGCGTATTCCTTCCAACTAGAGTACAACTATTCCAACAATATAGCTGAGTACGAAGCCCTAATCATTAGATTGGAGCTACTGATATAGAAGTTTTGGGAGACTTGCTGCTTGTGATTAGACAGCTCCAAGCCATGTTCAAAACAGGACTAATCCTAGAACCATATGTGAAAAGAGCTAGTGAGTTGCCAGAATTATTCATTGATGTATCCCTGGCTCACATCCCACGAGGGGAGAATTATGCAGCAAACGAGTTGGCTCAGGTTGCTACGGGGATGGAACTTGTTGATGATGTGCATGAACGGATAATGAAGGTAGAAGTTCGTACTCTCCCATCCTTCATGACTAGGAAGGGGGAGAATGATGAATGGTATGTCGCAGCTCTTGGAACAATCGATGATGGTTGGAAACAACCAATTATCGCATATTTGAAAGATCCTATCTCTACAGTAGATAAGAGGATCAGGTACTTTGCTCCAAACTACATTCTCTAGGGAGATGAGTTGTTCATACGTGGAGAAGAGGGAGTAGACTTGGTTTGTGTATCCAGAACTAAGGCCAAACAATTGCTGTGAGAAATACATCTTGGAGTCTGCGGAGCGCACCAATCTATCCCAAAGATGAGATGGTTCTTAAAGAGATATGGATATTTTTGGTCTCCGATGTTAAAAGATTGTATAACTCTTGCGTAAGGGTGCGAGGATTGTCAAGCTCATGGACCAGTCAACCATATTCCAAATATCCCTATGCAGCCAATCATAAAACCATGGCCAGTGCGAGGATGGGAATTAGATCTAATCAGTTTAATCCATCCTCATTCTTCCATGAAGCACAAGTTTATCATCATCGCTACAGATTTCTTCACTAAGTGGGTAGAAGCAAGGCCTTTAAAAGTGGCATCTGCCGCTGCGATTAGGCCGTTCCTATACGAGCAGATCATTTGCCGATTCGAAATTCCATAGTACTTCGTTTTAGATAGAGGAACGTCGTTTATGTTTGGAGAAGTATAAGAGCTCGTGACAGACTTTGAGATCAAATTTTTGCATTCTTCACCATACTATGCACAATCCACATCCAAGCTAAAGCAAGCAACAAATTAATCATCCACATACTCAAGCGCATGCTCACAGACAATCCAAGACTTTGGCAACATGAATTGTTTAGCACATTATGGGCATACAAGACTTCTAAGTGTAATCCAACCGGAACTACACCATACTCGCTAATGTTCGGACATGACGCAGTGCTATCATTGGAGATCAACGTTCAATCACTGGGGGTCATGGATCAATACCAACTGATTGGAGAAGATTATGTGCAAGCAATGTGGCAGGAGTTAGAAGACATAGACGAAAGGCGCATCAACACATTAACCAACCTGCTTGCAGAAAAGCAGAAGGTGGCTTGCTGTTATGATCGACGCACCAGTGGACTTAGCTTTGCAGAAGGAGAGCTGATTTGGAAAACGGTATTGCCTTTGGGAGAAAAGCAAGAAGGACGAGGTAAATGGTCCGCGAGGTGGGAAGGACCTTTCATCATTGACAGAATTTTAGGTAAGGGAGTTTCCAGCTGCGAGACGTTGATGGTGAAGTTCATCGTAATCCAATTAGTGGTAGATTTCTGAAGAAGTATAGAAAGCCAGTTTGGGAGTACGAGGAAATAGAAGGATTAGGGCCTAGTTTTGCACTCATTCGTAGCCTATAAAAGAGGCTCACTCTTTATGTAAAATTAAGGGGGGGGGGGAAACCAATATGTCCAAAGCCATTTCATGTGGCAAAAATATTGCAAAAATCAAAAAAATTGTTAACATAGATCCAATTGCTATGGTTCTTTCAAATGTTATAAGTTACTTACGACCAAATAGCAGTGGTCAAATCGCTGGAGATAGTATTTTCGTTGCTTACGAAAGACAAACAAAAATAGTTGAAAATACAAAGATTCATTTTATCAAAATAAATAGTACAATATATTATGAGGCTTTGCGGCCTCTAGCTCTGATACCATACAATCGAATGAACAGTCTTCTGCTAAAAAACCAATCAGAGGAAGTGGTTTGGATCTATCCCAACTAGCCACAACAAAGCCCTCGTCTTACGCCAGTGGACAGTCACTAGCTGAGGGATAGATCTACCTTCGATTCTGGAAGACGTTGGGATACTTGCACTCGCCCGAAATTAGCTACTAAACAAAACCATTCCTCTGATCATGATCTTAGACGCTCTACTCAAAAATCTAGAAGAGCTTTGGTGGAGGTGAGTGGGAGCATGTACTAGACCAGGATGATCAGGTTCAGGGATGGGGTTAATGAGTGCCCATATCAACGATTATCTGCTAATTCTCAAAGGTTTAAGAACTAGCACAGAACAGAAGGACCTGAGCTTTGGTACTACGACCTAAGCCAGGTTTGAGCTTTGGTACTTCGATCCAAAAACGTCTAATAGAATACAAGATCTGGAGGCTTTGCCTTGAACCAAGAAAGGAACATACTACGAACTAGAAACACCATCTTTTTGCTACAAAGAAATCTTGTGAAATGAAGGAGAAGTGACAAGCTATTTATAAGCCTAAAAATCGAAGAGGCTTTAAACAAAGAGACCTGGAACGTTGTATCGACTCAATACAATAGTTATGGGGGCTCAACATTCAATCATTGATTTGCGTATCTCTTAAAAGATGGATATTTATCATTTCGAGATACAAATTTATGAGCCATTAAAAGTGGATAGTTATTCGAGACTTGGCGTGATTTTTGGAGGTGCGAAGTTATTGGATGGCAAAGATACACAACGGGTGGTTAAGGCCAAGGGCCATAAAATAGTTAAACTAACAAGAATTTTACAAAACAAATTATAAGGCCCAAAATTGGGGCTTAGTCCATGGAAAGTAAAAAGTCTAGTACTTTACAACAGAGCTACTTATAGCTCGCAGATTAGTTTTCACTTGAAGATACTGGGCCTGTGCAACAGCCCAAGCTCTCTTAGCATCCGTAGCTATGGCGCGAGCCTGTTGAACACTATCAGAAAGAGTTTTTCCGGCATTTAGAAGAGCGATAATAGCTTGCTCCACTACAAGAAAACATCACTTAGACCACGGAAACGTAATTGTTCTGTGGTCCAAGTGACACCTGGACGACGGAGAATACTATCTCCGTCGTCCAAGTTCTCACCTGGTCAACGGACCGACACGCCGTGGTCCGAGTGACGTCCGATCCACTTAGACGACATACCGACACCTCCGTCGTCTAAGTGAAGCATTATATAAGTCCGATGCCACACTCTCGATCTAGCTTCCTCTCTCGAGAAAGTTTAATGAAGAAGAAGAAGGAGAAGGAGAAGGAGAATTAAGGATCTCCGCTCACTCTTAACTGATCGAGCATAATCTCTTCCTGTCTTAATCAGCTAGCGCCTCACGTGTGCACACAATGCAAACGACGATCGACGTCCTAGCTAGCTAGTTAGCTGGCTAGATATATAGCACTATATATATCGATTTTCGGCTCCGACCATCGATTAAGTCGCCATATATATATCGGAGAAGGCCAGCAGGTACGTATGCAGTTAATTTTCCAACACCATTAACGTAGGTTTATATATATATATATATTTAATTGCATGTACGTTTTTTAAAACGCCCATTGTTAATAATTAATTAATTAGTACGTCTAATTAATATATAATTAATATATTAAGTTAGGAAATTGATGATCGATATATATATTAATTAGTTAATTATAGACACATATGTAGTACGTATATATATATATGTATGGATGTTTTAAAATTTGCTTAATATTTAGTTAAAACGTACATACCCCGATGGATGTTAGCTACACATTAAATTACGTAATTGATCGATGTAGATCGAATACGTGTAATTAATAGTTAATGAATGGACTAATATATATGTAATAATTAATTAATTATAATATTTTGTAGCAGTATGGACAAGAGTTGGATGAAGTTGAAGAATAGATGTGATGTCCGGTATATGGATGGAATTAGCAAATTTATGAATTTTGCGATAGAACATGGTCAGGGAAAGAAGCGTTTCAGGTGTCCGTGCCAGAAATGTCTTAATTGTCAGTATGTGGAGGTTAATGTTATGGTGCAACACCTATACGAAAATGGTATGATGTGGAGTTACACTACATGGAGCGAGCATGGTGAAGTAGTAGAGTTCAGCTCAGCAGACTTCAGCTCAGGGTACAGTTACTAGGGTGCCTCATCCAGCGGCAGTGGTGCCGGCCCCCCAGCTTGCAACCCAATTGCAGATTTGGTCCATGATGCGTTTCCGGGATTTAGTCATGGTGGATACCAACACCAAGACGGAGGTTACAGTACCACTCATAAGCATGATGATACATTCCCCGCTGCTAGCTTGGCCACTAACACTAGTGAGATGGATAAGTACAACCGGATGCTACTTGAAGCGCAGACCCCGGTGTTCCCTGGATGTCGAGAGAATGTGTTGCAATATGTGATGGAGCAAATGAAGATAAAAGTGAAGCACAAAATGTCAGTGAGTGCTTTTGACGAAATTCAGGAGCAAATATGTAAGTTGCTTCCTGATGATCACAATCTTCCTAAATCTCATTATAAAGTTAGAAATATCTTGAGCAGCCTCGGCCTAAAGTACAGGATAATTGACGCATGTCCGAATGATTGTGTGCTATTTTACAAAGAGTATAAAGATTTGGACTATTGTCCCGTATGTGGTCACTGCAGATATGAGCTGAATAGGAAGAGTTCGAAAAAGAGAATTCCTGTGAAAGTTGTACGATATTTTCCCTTGATTCCCAAATCGCAGCGCCTGTACATGTATGTACACACAGCAGAGGCGATACGATGGTACGCAGAAGAGCGAATAGATGACGATGTCCTGCGACACGCCGCGGATGGGGAGGGTTTCAAACATTTCGATAGAGAATTTGGAGACTTTGCTGCAGAGGTTAGAAATGTTAAACTCGGCCTATCTACAGACGGATTCAATCCTTGGGGAAGTAATAGCTCCGCCGTCAACACTTGGTCAGTTATTCTGATGTCGTACAACTTGCCTCTGTGGATGTGCATGAACAAGGAATTTAATTTCCTTACTGTACTAATTCCAGGTCCTAAATCTCCAGGGAAGTGCTTAGATGTCTACCTCAGACCTTTGATCGACGAGCTGAAATTGTTGTGGGAAAATGGAGTCCCAACTTATGACAAATTCAGTGACACGATGTTCACGATGAGGGCTGCCGTAATGTGGACGATCAGCAATTTTCCAGCGTATGGGATGTTGGCAGCCTGCAGGACAAAAGGATATAATGGATGTCCTATATGTTTGGACGACGTGAACTCTAGTTGGCACGCGGGGAAGGTGTGTTACTTGGGTCACCGTAGATGGCTTCCTCACGACCACCCCTGGCGACAGGATGAAGCTCATTTCGACGGGACGGTAGAGAACAATCCTAAACCCCGTAGTTGATCGGGCGAAGAGATTTTAGAGAGGTTGAGCTATTTCAACTTTAGTGTGTTGACCAATGACGCGGATGTAAAGAAATGCAATCCAATTCCTCCACATGATCTCAGCTATTGGCATCACAAGAGTATATTCTTTGAACTCCCTTACTGATCGAAGTTGAAGCTGAGGAACAACTTGGATGCGATGCACATAGAAAAGAATGTGTGCGACAGCATGGTGGGAACAATTCTCAATATTAAGTTCAAGACTAAAGATACTCCCAAAGCGCGCAAAGATCTGGAATCAATGAATCTACGTCGTCCCTTGTGGTTGAGGAGGGATAGGAAAGGAGTGTACAACAAGATGCCAGCTGCACCTTACACAGTGAAGCCGACACTTAGACGTTCTATATTTCACTGGTTTAAGGGCGTTCGTTATCCGGCTACGTATGCAGCTACTATAACTGGAGCAGTGGACGAGGTGCAACACAAGTTTGTTGGTCTAAAGACACATGACTATAACGTTATGCTGCAACGTCTGATTCCAGTGGTAATTCGACCATATTTGCCTCGTGACGTCATCGAACCAATAGTGGCATTGTGCACATGGTGGCAGAGGTTATGCGCCAGAGAATTAAAGAAGTCAGATGTGGTGGAATTGCAACAACAAATTGTGCACATCATTTGCAAACTAGAGAGGATTTTCCCCCTACTTTCTTTGACATCATGATTCACCTAATGATCCACCTGCCCGAGCAGGTGCTCATTTCTGGTCCGATCCAGTACACTTGGATGTATCCTCAAGAAAGGTACGTACAACTAATTAATTATACAGGTTTTTCGATTCATAATTTGTTCCACTGGAGATTACTAGCTATATGTACTTATTCTTATTGTTCGTTTGATTTTGTAGACAGCTTGGACAGTATAAGTCATTCGTCAAAAATAGGTCGGCCACAGATGGCTCCATAGAAGAGGCATACCTAATGCATGAGTGTGTTACTTACTGCAACAGGTACCTCAAAGATCCACCACCTCCAACTACCTCCGATCCCAGTGCCCGCATCAATCATTCTGTCGTCACCAATGTCGTCCGACCGTTTAGAGGAGTATTAAAGGAATCGTTAACACCGGAAAAACTTATTGAGGCACATTGGGTAGTGTTGCGAGACTGTGACGAAGTTGAGCCGTACATGATGTCATACAGGGAGAGGCTTCAGGCGTTAAATCAAAACAAGAGTTCGGCGTGGATTGAGAAAATGGTTAAGAAGAAGTTTCCCGATTATTTCTTCCAATGGGTACGTACGTACGTCTCGGTATTTAGTAATTTATATACATATCGATCATGTTTGTAGAAAGTAAACCCTTATATTTGCCCATTTTCGCAGATGATTGATCTGCAAAAATCTGAAAACCAAGGGGGGTGGTGGTCCTGGCCAAAGCACTTGCTAGCAGGGAAGCCGATTAAACACTATATTTATCCCGGATGTTTTGTGAACGGTGTAAAGTTTCATTCATTGGCCCGAGATGAAGGAAGAAGAACACAAAACAGTGGGGTAGCGGTTGGGAAAGACAATGATCTATATTACGGGGCTATTGTAAATGTGGTTCAGCTATGTTACGGGAATGATGTCAACGTTTTCCTATTCAAGTGCAGATGGTTCAAGCGTACAAAGGAAGACCTAGGACTATTATCAGTCGATACAAACTCAAGCTGGTATGAGGATGAACTTTTCGCTCTCGCCACCTTAGTTAGGCAAGTGTTCTATCTCGATGATCCGAAAGCCGGTGAAGGGTGGAAAATAGTTAACCATATCTCTCATAGAGGAATATGGAATACAGAGACAATTGAAAGGACACCGGCGACTGAAGGTGCTGCTGAACCTGAAAGAGACATTTCTGCCTATCAAGAGCCTAATATTTTTGTCATCCACTCAGATATAATGGACCTGGTTCAAGATGGTGAACGATTACCCATGCCTGATGGTTGTACAGATCTAACTAAAGATGAGATTATCGATGCCATTAATGAGGTAGATGAAGAAGACGAGCAGGATGAGGACGCGGACGAGGACTCAGGTTTTTCGTCGGATGATATTGAGTATGATGAGGAGGATGAGCAATCGGATACCGGGGACGAGGATGATGACGATTATGATGAAGACTACTTAACTAAGACGAGAAAAATTAATTGGTAATTAATTTATGTAATTATTGTAATATATGATGCATCATCGATCAATAATTAATATAAATATTATAAGGAGGAGAATGTATATATGTACGTAGATCTTAATATTTTTGTACTTAATTAATTAACTAGCCTTCATGCACGCGCATATGCGCGTACGAAAGGCGTCGCGCTCGCGTGTGCGACTTTTCGGTGGCATACTTAAAAGTGTGCAATTATATCGTCTTCACTTAATTGCCCAAGTTCATATGCATGTGCAGGAAGGCTAGTAATACATCAACACAACACATCTCTATTAATTATTACTGTCATGAAACAAACAAACTCTAGTGCATCTGATTAAGCAGATCGCCACTAAGAAGTTGAAACTAACGAAACCAATTCGAGAACTTTCATAAGATCCCAACTCGAAAATTAACACATAAACATCGGTGACTATGAAAATTAATAGAGGAAGTAGAATTAAGTAGGTAAGAATCAATTCGAGTAATTCACAGACTAATAGTACCTGAACCAACTCGGATTGATATTCTAGGCGAGTCGTGGGATCGGGAGTAAAGCTTGTACGCCACCACCGGCATCCAACTCAAACAGATGAAAATTCTTAGTCTTCACTTGCTCCAGCAATTGATGTTTTGAAGATGTCTGAAATCAGGTAATGACAATCAGGGTATATGCAGTTAGGTTCACCAGGCCGATCAGGGTATGGATTTGACTGAGCCACACGTCCCCCATCTTGACCCTCATTGGTCGTCAATTGCCAAAATGCCTCTACAAAGAGTAAAAACAAACATATGTATTCTCATGGCAATTTTTCATTTCAACTGCATTGTATAATCATCAAAGCTCTTCAAAACAGGTCACACCACTTGTAAACGTCCAAGACTACAATCAAACAAATAGTCTATTCTCAACTTTGAAAATGATTGAGAATCCACACTACCTAAAGCAAAACTCTTCAGAACCCCAAAGGGAATCGTATTAAACATCAAAAAACCTAAAAATAAAAAAACCACAACAAAAAGCTTAAAACTTTAAACAATTCGGAACAAATATTCATATTGCCACAATCTGCAATGCACCTATCATAAAAAAACTAATCAAAACCAGAAACAATTCAGTAATTTCAAGAACTACAACACCACATTGTCCATTATCATGATCATCACCAAAACACTCGATCACAAAATAAACAAACCCTCATCAGATCGTTAAACTCTCAAATAAACACGGTGGTAGCTTCAACGTTGCCATCAGATTGATTCGGCACAGCAGTCTTCTGCGCCCAGAGATTTCGTACACCCAGCAATCAATCAAACCCAGAAACAAAAACAAAGCTTTAGAATTTCTGGGAATCGAAACAAAAAACAATCTGGACCGGATGATGGCGATGACGGCGAGGACGATCCAGAGGGTCCACATGAGAGGCCAGTGCCACGTCGGGGACAGGGGAAATGGCGGCAATGCCTAGACCGCCAGACCTGAACTCCGGCAGCCACGGCATGATCGGAGAGTGAAAAGGGCTTCAAGGAAATTAAATGGGAGGAGATGGAAGGTTGGAAGTTGGGGATTTCCACATTAAACTATAGAGGAGAGAGCTCTGTCTATTTCTATTTCTATTCCTCCACACAATCAGTACATTCTCCAAAACCTAACTGCATATACCCAAATTTATCGCATTCATAACTCCCATGACTAATTCAATATATCGATCAGTATCTGCAAAAGTTTATTCAGGCATACAATAATTTACAGAACTATATACGTACGTACACATATATATACCTGTTCTGGAGAATTGGAATCGTCATCGTCCGAAGGCAGGTGGAGGTTCTTCCTCGCCGGCGGAGGACGGCTACGTACGTACACATATATATACCTGTTTTGGAGAATTGGAATCCTCATCGTCCGAAGGCAGGTGGAGGTTCTTCCTCGCCGGCGGAGGACGGCTATAACCCTCTGCAACACCAGAGAATTCCGTTAAAGCTGCCAACCCCAGCAATGCAAAAACAGAAACACCATCATTCCCAACCTCTCGTCAGCCATGAATTTGATTAATTACTTTCCAGCAGCAAACAATATTCGAATGAGAAACACAGCACAAAATAAACCAGAATTTTCAGAGACGGACTACACGAAGCTGTTATGTATATGTCAATAAGAAAAATCCGGCCTACATAACTAATCAAAACCCACAGAGATTCACCCCAATTTTCCCTCTTACCCATCCCTGTTGATGTTCAATTTCTGAATTTGGGAGAGACTTAGAGGAGTAGAAGTGATTTGACAGTGACGAAAGGAAGTTGAAAAGTTGAGCTTTTGTTTTGTGTTTTACACTTATATCCTTCATTTTTTTAATTTGTTGTTTTTTTATGTACATAATGAACAGGGATATTTCTGATATTCCTTAGGTTCTACCTTCAACTCCTCTAAAACTGTCCACAACTTCCCCAAAACTGCCTTAAGGAGTGTTCCCTTAATTAATAGAGATTACACGCGTCCATGCTTGATCAAATAGGATCGGCCGACGTACGTAAATTAAATTAAATTAATTAATTAATCCGAATTATATATCCTGGACAACGGAGAAATTAATTCCAGATTTCGCCTTTTGGGTATTTTGGGCTTTGGGTAGTCAAAAAGGTGAAAGTTTTCTATTATGTCTAAGAAGCTTCCTGAAGAAGCTTTCGTTCGTTTAATTGTTTTTAAATAATATTTATGTGTAAATAGGATTATGCATGGGTCCCTAGCTATAATTATTGCGAGAGATGAATGAAATAAATGTTTCAAAAATTATACTATATTATTCTATGATTGATTATGTCATGTGATAGTATTATTGTGAGCACGATGTAGTATATGTTGTTTTAATTACGGCGTTAAATCTATATATCATGCCAGAAGGAAAGTTCATACATAAATACCTTGAGCTATCTCCCTAAACTCTAAACCCTAAAGCTAGCAGATCGGATCGATCGATGATTTTTTTAATTATCGACTTGAATCAGAATAATTGAACGGACACACAAATGACCTTGGACCACCTAAACCCTAAACAGTAAGGCCCTAACCCCTGAATTCAGGGTCTCTACACCTGGACGACGGAGATGACCTTATCCGTCGTCCAGGTACTAACTAGGACGACAGAGAAGGGCATTTGTGTCGTCCAAGTGCACAAACCCTATACCCTAAACAGTAAGGCCCCCTAACCCCTGAATTCAGAGTCTCTGCACCTGGACGATGGAGAAGATCATCTCCGTCGTCCAGGTGCAGATTTCGTAATTTTTTCTAAGACAACGACCATCTAGACCATCTTCCAATGCATATTCTTTTCGTCAAGACTTTAGAGTAAACAATTCTTGGTGTGTGAGCTTCGACGGTTCGAAAATCGGAGTTGCGAAAATGTCTTGTATCCACGTTTCTGGTTTGTGAAAATCTCGGTTTTGCAGTTGACTGTGTCGATGAAACCCTTTACGAACTTATTATTTTCTGAAAATTATTGTAATTATATATTATGTTACGGCGAACGTATCAAACGGTTGTTTTGTCCAAATTCAATTTCGTTAATACTCTGGTGCAAATGAGCCTATACTTATTAACACTTAAGTCGTAAAGATTAGTAGATACTTAACAAATTTAAAGACGTAAAATTATTCGTCGTTTCAAATTTAACTGTTCATATATACGATGCGTTCATCGATATTTTATGACTATTTCATTCGAATGACAGATCGCCAAATTCCTTGCGAAATAATTTTTAAAATTTTTTTTACGTAATTTGAACCTGGACGACGGAGAATGACCATCTCCGTCGTTCTGGTGACTACTTGGACGACGGAAAATGACCATCTCCGTCGTCCAAGTACAAAAAACATGGCGGTTCACTATAATTTTTAATTTTTTTTTCAATGTAAATTGCACTTGGACGACGGAGATGGTCATTCTCCGTCGTCCAAGTTCAAATTTATGGCGGTTCGATGTGCCGCCTTAATTTTCGGCGCCGCTTCAAATTTCACTTAGACGACGGAGAATCAATTCTCCGTCGTCTAAGTTCAAATTTATGGCGGTTGAAACGTCCCGCCGATTAATTAAGCGCCGTTTCGAAAATTTGAAACGCTTCACCTAGACGACGGAAAACAGGGCTCCGTCGTCTAGGTGAAAGTCTATAAATAGAACAGTCCCCCCCCCTCCTTTTCTCATTCCATCTCATCTCCTTTCCTCCTCTCCTTTCCTCTCCTCTCCTCTCCTCTGGCCTTCCTCCTCCAGCGACGCTCCGGCGACTCAAATTCCGGCGTGGTTCTCCCTCTCCGACGACTCTACTCCGGCGAGGTAATAATTCTATTTTTTAATTAATTAACATTATTTTTATTTAATTAATTATTTAATTTGTAAATAGTTTTAAATAATTAGTTTTAAATAATTAATAGTTGTAATTATAATAAATAGTAATTATAATAATTTTAAATAATTAGTAATTATAATAATTAGTAATTAATAATAATTATTATTAGTAATAATTAATTATTTAGTAATCATTATTAGTTGTTATTTGGTAATGAATAATTATTAGTTAAAATTAAATAATAGTAATAATAATTATTGTTAATAATAAATAATTATATTGGTAAATGAATAATTATTATTAAATGCATGATAAACAATAATTCATTATTGTCATTATTTATTGTTTTAATTAATAGTATAATTTGTGATTATTATTACATGTAATTAAAAATTATTAATTGATAATTATGTGTATTTTCTAGTCAATTGCATGGTAGTACGTCTTTGATTTAAATTTAGTACATAAGCTTGGTTTATTAAGTCGCACTCTTTGGAATAGATGGCGCCTCTTTTCCTAGCTTATCTCCCTAACCCCTCGTGATGTGTGGATTTCATCACCACACACCATAACCTAAGTGAAGTTATGGACACGAGGTTGAGGGCGGAGTTTACAAAGGACTTGAGGGAGTGTAAATTTTCGAAAGATTGGCTGAATGTCGGACATGGTGTCTAGAAACGGGTTATGACTGGTGACAGGTTTTGGATCTAAGAAAGACAACACCAATAGAGTATATACCATTCATTTGGTTAGCCTCGGGGTGTTTTGTCGAAATTAGTCATGCCTCTCGCGTTATCTCTATCCCTAACTGGCCATGTTTTTCGATTGAACCAAGGCTGATTAATTGAAAATTTACACTTTATCGCGCGGGTCGTACGTCCATTGAACGACCGAAAGAGCCAAGCTAGTGTACTCTATTTAAATCTTAGCCGCACTTAATTAGCGTAAATTTTTGTATATAATTAATTATTATGGTAATCAGGTATTTTAACAACGTACTCCTAGGTTTAAATGGCTCCGTCCGGCAAGAAAAAAGCCCAACGGGAGACAGAAAATGCTATGCTCCGCCGCTTGGCAGACCAAGTCAGTTGGGTTGAACAGGAGGGCAACGACGCCCTCAATCCGGACCATTCATCTGGTCCGTCGGCAGCGCCCTCTGGGGAAATTCCCGCTCCCTCATTTATCTCGAGCGGTGATGACGACCCCTATTCAAGTCCGACGTCCGGTAAGGGTTCAACAGCAAGTACTTAGGCGTCCTCGACCTCTGAATCTATCATCTACAGCGCCCGGCGTAAGCAAAGGAGGGCCCCGACTGACCCGGAACCGAAAAGGACTCGCGGTCTCGTCAAAGGAGGCAAAGCGGAGAAAATTTTAAAGGCGACCGGGAAAAAGATCGACTTGCCGTATGACGAATTCACGGGTGGCCCTCCCACAGCTCAGCTAGCAAGTCTCTCGGCGCATAGCATAAGGTCAATCCTTCGTAGCCGGGTTCGTCTCATTGCCCCTAATTGGAAGGAGTTGCCAGATGAAGAGAAGGCGAAACTCTTTAAAGAACTTTCGGTATGTAATACATACAATTTTAAATTTATTTTCTAATAACCAATAAATATTATAATTTCATAATATATACGATTATAATTTCCTATTTATTTCTGATAGGAGCAATATGAGGTAGATCCGACACCGGCGATGCTTAGGCATATCAACTCCACCGCCAACTCTATCTACCGTGACTGGAAGTACAGGCTTCATCAATACTTCGAACATATCGGCCCCGTGCCTACCCCCGTAGAGCTGCGTGGGGATAGAGAAGATGAGTGGCAGTGGTTGTGTAACCACTTTCAAGATGAGGAATTTGAGGTGTTTACTTTTTTTATTTCAATTAAGATGATTGAATTATTTTAATTTTAGGTACTTATTAATTTTTTAATGATTTAATTATGTTGTCTAACAGAAATTCTCCGAAGTCAACAAAGCCAACCGGGGGAAGAAGGACAAACACCATACTTCCGGCGCCAAACAACCCATTCAAATAGCCAAGGAGCACAAGAATAAGGGCTCCAAACACCCTTATCTCGATGCTAGCATAAGCGCGTACGTGACGCCTAGGCTCGATTATGAAGCGAGTCAATACGGCGTAAGTGATATATATATATATATATGTGCTTTTAATTGTAGTAATTATTATTTAAATATTATTTCATTATAATTTTTTAATTATTCTTTTGTAGGCAAGGGTGGTAGAGCGTGCGCAGGAAGAATTGGCTAACACTCAGTTTGCGTTCCCAGATTTGCCGCCGGAAGACCTGCATCCTCTATCGATGGAGAGCCAAATTGCAATCGCGGATGAGGTCTACGGTCGTAGAGCTGGCAGGGAGGTTAGGGGGTTCGGACCTAAGGTGGTTCGAGATTTGTCGACGACCTCCGACTTATCATCTACGGGAGGTTCGGGGCGGAGAAGTACTCAGGCTGCGGCCATCGAAGCAGCCATTCAAGAGACTCGACTCGCACGAGAGGAAAATCAATCCATGCGTCAAAGGCTTGATGAGCAACAAGCACAAATGACCCAACTCATCGCCCTCATGCAACAAGCTCGACAAGAATGTCAACCTCCTCTGAACCCATACCCCGACGACGACGACCCGGCTGGAGGCGGAGGACTCGGCGGCGCATCTGCTCCTCCAGTATTTTAGCTAGTAGTTTATTATATCGTTTCTTTCCGCATTCCGAACAATATTTTAATTTTTATGCGTTTTTCGATCATGTATGTACAAATTAATTTTATTATTTAATTAAGTAATTATAAATTTATTTTATTTAATTAATTTTAACATTTTTCATTATTTAAATTCAATTTTTTATAAATTAAATTATTAATAATTAATAACAATTTAATTTTTTTTTAAATTAAATTTTCACCTGGACGACGGAGATGACATTCTCCGTCGTCCAGGTGCCTGGACGACAGCACTTGGAGCACGGAACCTGGAGGACGGAGCTTCCGTCGTCTAAGTACTTAGACGACGGAAAAACGCACTTAGACGATGGAAACGCTCCGCGGTCTAAGTGCGTTTTTCTTGTAGTGCTCATTTCCAAAGTAATCTTCCTCTTGCTGACATAGCTTAGCCAGGAGTTCTGGAATTTCTGCACGTATGGCCAGAATGTCTACCCACTCATCTTCATAATTTTCCCCATTGTCGTGACTTTCTCCAAATCACGCTGCCATCTACGATTATGGTCTATGTGATTAGAGATAGCTATGTCTCGCTCTTGGGCAACACAGACTAGTGTTAAGAAGGTTGGGAAGTTCCCGCAGTAGCTCTTCCATTTGATCCAGGACGGCATGATCTACTCCTTCCATGGCACAGCGAGCCGTTTGAATATGAACGGCCAGTTCTTGACGAACAGTTTCGTTCTTGAAATTCAGAGTCTAGAGATCACATAGATAGGTAATGGAAAGCTAGACTTCAGGAGGATCACTTTCAGAAATATCCAAGTCTTTGTAGATTTGCACGGCCTCTCGCTGGAAGTGTTGGCATGATGGGAATCGCAGACTGGGGGGCAGCAGTCCCACTGCAGCTAAGAATGACGTCAGAAAATTCCCAAAGTCTCCATTGGCCCTCGGTAAGAGATAACTCCTGAGTACCTAAATCTTTCTGCAGAAAAACCTATACCCAAAAATTTATGAGATAATTAAAAGACTTACACCAGAAAATCATACACAAATAAAGTTAGAATATACATGGGATAGATGAGGGGGAGATTGATCATCGTACAGGGTAACATTAATGCAAGGAGGGGAAGACACATCAACAGCGAATTACGAAGAACAAGTAAAGGTTAAAATCTGCCTAAAAATAGCAAACCAGATTCAGAAGTTCAAAGAAGTGCAGTACGGTTGACTACATGTAGCCAGTCTCAAAGGCCAGAATGGTGGAAGGAACATCCAATACACAAGGCTGCTCTTCACCACCTCCATTCGCAGTAACAGGAACCAAATTTGCAACAGTGAAAGTGTGTTCTTTTGCTTATTGGGTAGTTCCTTGCGGCCATACGACCAGAAAAAGTGGTTAGAGAAACACAGTATTCCAGAAAATGATGAGGTCAGAACAACGAATACCTCAATAGCAGTAGTAGTAGTATGTGAAGCAGCAGTATGAGGAGGCTCAATACCTCCTTAGGCCTCAACAGTCCCTCCTAGAGGCTTCTCGCCAACAACGGTGGTAGTTACTTCTTCCGCAGTGGCATTCACAGCAACGGAACCAGTTGATGAAAGTGTTGTCCATAAACCTGCTTAATAAGCTCCTGACGTAGAACTTCTTCATCTATAGCACTGGAAGGGCTTAAGCCCAAAGGTTTAGAAGGAAAGGGCTCCCCAGACACATTCGTAGCACTAGAGGAGGACTTAGGAGTTGCAACCGAATGCGTAAGCTTTCCCTTGTTCCGCATAGCCTGGATGACCAAATCATTCTCTGAGGGCTTACTATCGGGAACTTGCTCAACATAGGGAGAATTCCCGCTCAACTCATCTTCTACTAGCTGCCTACATTCCCTGACAGCACAATGATGGGAGTGGCGGGACTGAGCCATAAAGAACAGGATTAGAAGCAGAAGACACAAGGTTAAAGGATTTAGAAATCCTAAGGAAGATTAAAGTCATACCGGAGGGAACTCATCATTGGAGTCTCCATCCTCATGGTCCCAGGCTACAGTATTCTTCTTCTTCTTAGCAGCAGCAGCCTTTGTAGCATCTCTCGCAACAGGAGAGGCAGCATCGAAACTCGCACCCAGCAACTTATTACGCTTCGAGACAGAAGCAGGAGAAGTAATGATCTCTCATTGCTTCCTTTTCTGACCCATCTCCCTTTGGTCTTTGGGGCCCACAACCTGTCTATCCACTGTTCTCTTGAAATAATCGAGGAAAGGGGCCAGAAAGATGGTACGAAAGACCCCGGATTTGGACTGCTTCCAAATGTCACTGTAATGACGCTCATTCCACTCATGATAGTCCTTAACAATGGAGTAGGTTATACAAAGGGAGGGCCGACAGAACTCTGATAGGTCCAGTAAGGGAAAAGTTGGAGTAGCAAGGTCTTGGAGAATCACTGCAGAAGGCTTCTCTACACAGGTCCTCGATAAAGTATGAGCGTTGCGAGATTCTATCAACGGGTAAGAAAGACCTTGTTTACACCCGAGCTGACGAGCAAAGTGATTGGGAGCGTACAGCTTAACCCACAAGACCGCGTCAAAAACAATAATGTCTGTGGAAGAGACACATAGAGCGAAAAGCTTCCTCACAATAGGAGCCTGGCAGGGAGTCATTGCGAACCCAGTAGACAACTCGACAAAAAATTCCCTCGTTACCACAAATTCATCCATATCCTTGGGGGAAAGGTTCTGACCCCATAGATAATTGAAATGCTGCAAATAACTCAAAGGTTTAGTTTCTCCAGCAAGAACTAAAGACCTCCCCAAAAGCTTCTTAGAGACGAACTCCTTGTCGTGAGAACTGCGAAATTAAAGAAAGTAAACCTGTAGCCACAAATACAAAATTCAGACGGGACCTGCAAACTTAAACTTGAATAGATTCATAAAAATCCACCCAAGGACAAGGTACAAAGTGCCCAAAGACAACTGTGCAAGGCCAAGACAGTGGCCATTGTACAATGCTTCAGCTGCCTTAGCAAAATTATTAGTAATCATGTCCGCAGCAACACAAAACATGTAGCGACAGAGCCAGAATTCTAAGAAAGCAATGCCACAATAAGCATTTTGCACTCATTGATCATTAGAGGCAAGAGTGGCCTAAAATTCCTCTGTGTTGTAATATTTACGCCAATTGGAGTAGGCGGTATTGATAGTTGAGAGCGCAAGATCCATCGAAAAAGGGAAAACCTTATTATCCAAAGCACTAGGAAGGAAGGGCTCATTCGCAGTAGGTAAACCAGTAATAATAACAACATCAAGTATGGAAATTCCTAGATGACCAAATGGGAGGACAAAACTATTACTACTGGTTTCCCAATAGCATAAAGTAGCAATGACGGCAGTACGATTTCCCCCTTGGGGAAGATGGAAACATAAATCTAGGGCATGCAAAATACCAACCTTTTGCCAGAGCTCCTCATCGAGAGATTTTTGCTCCTGGTACCATTGAAGTTCCTCGGCTTTGGTGCTGGGTCATTTCCCCAATTTTACTTCAAGTTCATTCTTATCCCACTGGAGAGGAGCAGCAGCTTCACATCACGCGACCAAGAGAGGATGACGCACAGCCGAATCAAGCACAGAATAGGCCTTCGTGGTACTGGTGGTTGGACCTAGTATAACCTCATCTCCCTTTGTAAGATCTTGCCTCTCATAAGGAAGGTCTTGATCCCGATGAAGACAACGGTCCATATGAGCGCAAAAGACTTCCACATCCTTCTCAGAGACCTCTGGGCAGAACCTTTGATAAGGGGCCATTTTTTAGAAAGGAGGGAAAAGGAAAGTAGGGATCTTGAGAGTGATTGAAAATCCAAAATCTTGGATTGTGGAACCTCCGAAGAAGAGTAAAAAGGTTAAGGACGACCGAAGATCATAAAGGGTTGAAAATAGGAGGCGCAAGTTTTGATGAAAAACACTCGAGTAGCCTATGCGAGGTTACTTTGAGCCATTATCTAGAAAGTAATACATCACATCCAAACGCTTCTAAAAAAACCTCTTCGATTTCCCATGGGTTAATCTCAAGGTCTGGGGGGGGGCAATGTTTGGGCTCAAAATAAATATTACATTCATTTTAATACTTTTGGGCCTCAGAGACAGAACGGCCCAACCACATGCAGACCGATTGGAGCTGCAAATCAGGAAGAGATATGTCTATGCGATTCCTAAATTATTCAGGGAAATCCATGGGCAAGATAATATCTCTTTCTTTCCTAGTCGATAATGTTACCTTGTCAAGCCAAAAAGATTAGAGTACCAACCTTTATAAATAGAAGAACCGAAGAAGAGTTACAGACAGACACACATACGTACAAATTTGCGCACAAGCAAGTACTTACTCCATCAGCGAGTAAACAATCAGCGACAAAGAATTCAGGATCTAGGTCACCCGACAGAGTATGGGGATTTAAAGATTCACTCAAGCTACACCATCGACAAAGGCAATCGGAGGAATCTAGGCCACCCGATAGAGCGTGGGAATTCTAAAGATCTTTGAAGTCACCCTGTCCACCAACAACGACAATCGAAGGAATCTAGGCCACCCGATAGAGCATGGGGATTCTAAATATCTATGAAGTCAAAACCTATCCATTGTTCTCAACAATTTGTCCTTAGGATTGCTCTACTTTTTATTCGCACAAAATATAAGGTATCGATTCTTTGTGGCTCGGCAGAGAGACACGAAGCTTACGTCTTGCAACACATCAAGACAAGTAGGACTCAACGAGGGAGGTTGGTGCTCTCCTCACTCCAATCGCGACGCTCTTTACAACAACATTTTTCCCTCCGCAGTGGCATGCCACACACGCTCAATACACTAAACGAATCAAAAGAGACAGTTTGCGACATCTCCAATCGCAGCAACCTGATTGGAGTAAAATCGAAGCCAAACAGAGGTGGAGAAGGTTGTTGTGATGTTCATTTGTGTTGTGTTTTGTTCAAAAAGAAAAGAAAAAAAATGAGAAAAAAATAGTACCAAAGAAAAGAAAAAGAGAAAAATAGAAAATAGAAAAGAGTTTCACAAAAAGATGTTAGTTGTACATAAAGAATAAGTGTTTTGGGAAATGGTTTGTGTGAGAAAAGGGGGAAGCTAATAGCACCTAGATGTATGTTATGGAACTTCAACATTTGAATTTCTTGCTAGGTTGCTTGATTCTCGAATTTCTATTCCCTTCTTTCCTAAGACCCTTCCTTAAGCCCCATTACAACCTTCAATAAAGTCCTCTTGATTTGAAATGCTTATGTTTTTGGATTTTTGGAGTATTTGGTTGACAAGCAAGCTTATGAAAAACATGTGATTGATCAATACAAATTTTGAGTGCAAACACTAACCTTCTAAACACTTGAGTGCTTTCAGTGATATCTTATGAGTTAGATGGTTATGAGACATGTTAGTTTGAATACATCTCATTGTGATGCATTTGGCTTGGCATAAAGCATGATTATTTCAGTTGTTACATGTGCATTGATTTCATGCTTTAAACTGGTTGTCAAAAGAAGTTCAATCCATCTAGCCAATGTTCTTTGAGGGATATTATCATCGTCGGGATACCTACATGCTTACACATGCCTTGTGTGTTTTTGTGCCTTGAGTCTAGCTTAGTTTATTTTCTTTTCTTATTTATTTGCTTGAGGACAGGCAAAGTCTAAGTGTGAGATAATTTGTTAGATCCATAATTATGCTCTAATTATGTGCCTAACTTTATGCTTAGTGCTTGCCTTCTTTGAATAAAGCACTGTTTTTTATACATTTCCTTGTTATGTTAGGAAAGGTGGAGTTGGCTCGGAAATGCATTAATGATGAAGAATTAAAAACTTATTGAAGAAGGCGTTTACATTTCCGAAGTCACGAGAGAATTTGGAGCAACTTTGAAAAAAAGACAAAATAGCATCACCGGAAGTCGCCAGAATTCACCATCACCGGCCGGACCACCCTTGACGGCCCAATGACATTGAGTTGAGCCCAGTAGAGGCCCAATCAACCCAATTATGCATACCAATTTGATTTGGAAAGAAAAAGAAGAAGTTGGACCCACATAATGTCACATATTTAGGACTTTAGCCTTACAAAACCTAATTAGTGGATCATGGTTTCCCTAATTCAACGTTAACCTTAAGATCTTCCATCTCACCATTTTCTATCATCTAAGGGTTGCAATTAGCCTTCCAAATCAGCCAAATTCGAGCTCCATCTCCCTTCACTTTTTCATTTTTCATAGTTTTACACTCTCTCAAGACCCTTTATCCCAACTCTCTAGCACTCTCTTCTACCTCTTTTCCTCCCTTTCTAGGCCAAAACACCTCCATAACCACAACCACTAGAAACCTAACTCTTCCCTCTCTTGGGTAAAGCCGAACCTCTCCACCACCAAACCATCACTTTGCCCTATTTGAGTGTTCCTCCTCTCATCTTTGTCTATATGGTTCGTTTGGTCTTTAGAGTTCAAAAGAGTGGGAAGTGATCCTAAGAACTACCCTTACCTCCTCTTAAAGACTTGGTTCTAGCTTGGAGTGAAGAAATGAAGCTAGAAGCCTTGAAGTCATTTGATAGAGCTTTGGCTAAGGGGACTGTTGGTTATTTCTTTCCTCTTCTTGTTTTGAGCATGTATCTAGTCTTTTATTTCATTATGTTTAGTGAGTAGTTGCCTTTTGGAAGGCTAGAGCTTAGTTCTAGCCAATTTGTTGTACATACAACTATGTTTTGAGTTATAGATTTGAATTTGGTTTAGTTTACTACATGTTGTGAGTGAGTTTAATAGCTGGTGATGTGATTATGGTATGTTTATATTTTTGGGCTTCATTCAATGTTTTCATATTCATGTCTTAGCCATGACTAAGTTGAGATATGTTTAAGGAAGTTAAAAATGAACCTAAGTGATTAGTCACTTACCTATGGAAGATAAACATGTAAATATGACTTAGATTGCATTTGAGAAGATAGGCTTAAGGTTTGGTTTTCATTGAGCTTGAGCATAGACTGAAGCCTTCTTGAAGTCCAAATGACTCAAGGAACTTTTGTCAAGTTTACATTGACTCGAAGAGTCTTTGTAGCTAATCGTTACTTTCATGTCTTCTAATAGAGACTTAGGAAGGAACACCATCCGCATTCATCATAAGTGAACACTTATTGAACTTATTAGGCATGTGGTATTATTGGGAGATGATTTGTAATTGAGTTGCATTCTAGTTTTGGTTTGCTTTATATTTGAATGTTGGATCAGAAAATTTCTAGTACTTTAATGGTCTAGGAGATTCGGTTCACGACCAATAGTGAAAGGACTCAACCCCGATTTAGCTCCCTAAACCGGAATCAAACCCTTTCGAAAACACGAACCAACAAAAACCTTTCGAAATTTCGGCAGAGTTTCGTTACTAACGTGGAATTACCATTACCTGCACGCGGAAAATACACTTCATCCTATGCCACAAAAATCAAACCGTGGGCACCAATCCCATCCGGATTTCTCAATATATCAACAGTAAAGTAAAACAATAAATATATCTTTACTTTACTGAAATCCGGAGTAAAACCGTATAACATAAACAACAGATTACTCAGAGCGACCTCTAATGTATAATTATATAAGTATACCACAGTAGGTAGAACAATAAACCTACTGGAAGAAACAAGGTAGCTCGAGCACTATGCCTCCGACCACGACGTGCGACACCAGAGTCTGAACTGCAAACTGGGCACGGAAACCGAAAAGCCCAGGGGAAAGGCAAATAAAAACGTTAGAGTGAGTGGACGAAAATAAACATATGCCTTTCACCAGCTTATATACCAACTCAATATAAAACAGTGCGAGTTCGGAAAACACAACACACATATATATATGGAGGTTGTCGGGCGACCTTTCAAGCCCGACGTCAGGTGAATCGCTCAAACACGACGGTGATAGGCCAGGGGACCTCTCAACCTTGGCGGCACGCATGGGACCACTCAACCCCGCCCAGAGGAATCTCTCAACTCTGGTCGAGAGGAATCTCTCAACTCTGGTACATCGATGTAATAAAAGCCATCACCCATAAACATATAACAATACCTCCGAAAATAACATATATCTCAACATCGTATAATTTAAATACGGAAAATCATAAAATCCACGAACTCAAAAATCAACTGTGAAAATATAAACTTGTCCACTGAAAGGACCCAACCCCGATTTAGCTCCCTAAACCGGAATCGAACCCCTTCGAAAACACGAACCAACAAAAATCGTAGAAATTTTGGCAGAGTTTCGTTACTAACGTGGATTTACCATTACCTGCACGCGGAAAATACACTTCATCCTATGCCACAAAAATCAAACTGTGGGCACCAATCCCATCCGGATTTCTCAATATATCAACAGTAAAGTAAAACAATAAATATATCTATACTTTACTGAAATCAGGAGAAAAATCGTACAACATAAACAACAGATTACTCAGAGCGACCTCTATTGTATAAACATATAAGTATACCACAGTAGGTAGAACAATAAACCTACTGGAAGAAATAAGGTAGCTCGAGCACTATGCCTCCGACCACGACGTGCGACACCAGAGCCTGAACTGCAAACTGGACACGGAAACCGAAAAGCCCAGGGGAAAGACATGAAAACTGTTAGAGTGAGTGGACGAAAATAAATGTCTTTCGCCAAATAATATATACATTATAAAACATATGCGAGTCTAAATGCAAATGCATAAATAAAGGAAATGGTACACGAGGGAGACTCTAACTCCTCACGCGTCCGAGTACACGAGGGAGACTCTAACTCCTCACGTATACAGAGCATGCATCGTAAATACATCGCGGAATCACTCATGGACTACCACGCGATAGCACAGTCTGAACCACGAGATCTCAGACCCACACGTGATTCCTAGCCAGAAAGGCCTCGGGTCAGGATATCTGTCCCCCCCTGAGCGTACTCGGGGATCAGCCGAGAAGCCAGTGTGTATCGATACAACAACGTAACCAAGACTGTACTCTGTGTAAACCAAATCATAAATCCTTTCCATGCACATGCATAAAACATAATATATCTGTATGTATACTCGTATACGCATATCCGTATATGTATAATCGTAAAACACGTGCTCGTAAAATCATAATCAACTGCATGCTCAAGTTCGTAAAACATTTATAAAAGACTCGCAAAAAATCCGTGAAAAGAAATGTCCACTCACAGACTAGCGTAACGCGATACGCGTTAACCCGTAATCCGGCGGAAAGTCCCTCGCCAAACGAACGATCACGAACACCTGAATATTAACAAAATCCATTCCTCAAAATCATAACTCGACAATTTAAATCAAATCACGAGAAACCACCGTTCTCGGAAACACGAAATCCGATTACGACAAACTGTCTGAAATCCGGAAATCCCACCTCAATACCTCGCTGTAAGTTCGGACGCTCAACTCGAAAAACGAACCTCCCCACTGCGATCGGGGCATGATTTCGAGTGAAATGACATGCAACTTGTCGAAAGTCCCAAAAAGTCAAACTTTGACCGTTGACCGCCGTTGACCACCGCCCACGGCCGCGCCGCCACCTGACCGGAAAATTTCACGGCGGAGCAACCCCTATTCCACTCAAAATCATCCACTGAGCAACTTTGTCAACTGCAACAAAGGCCAATTCAAACTCTAACTAGCTCAATTTCACGATAAACCGAATGTACACACAAATTTCAAATCCAAAATTCTCCATCCACAAATCGAATTAGAACTCCATACTTACATGGTTAGAATCCTTGAGTGGAGAGCTACAAAGCCCAATACTTGTTTTAGCTCAATTCGGCCTGAATCAAAAGCAACCAAAACCCCAAAATTTCTCAAACTTTGATCGGAAATATCTTCCACCTCCGGCGACCTCGCCGTGAGAGGAGACCGGCACGGGGTCGAGGGCTCCAAGGCGAGTCGAAAGACACCGGGGTCGAGTTGTGGGGTGGCCGAACGGCGAGTCACCGCCGTGGCCGACTCACCACCGTCGCACACCTCCTCTCCACCTCAGTCAAACCGGTCAAACAAGGTCAACCCATAAATTGAAGTCTTTGACTTTCCCAAAGGGGAAACCTTCTATTTATATACATGACCAATATGGAAACTTTCCCAAAATGGAAGCCCCACAATTCGTATTTCGATAAACTTCAAACACACGTAATTTCCTCGTCGTAATTCCGATTCCAATAATTCTCACGGCCACAAACTCGTCTCGACATGTTCTTCAATTATCACCCAAAGTCAAACACATCGGCCAAACCAACAAAAAGTCAACTGTTCAACCAAACACACTCTTTAATCGACTAAATAAACTACAATCGAAAATATTCACAACTTAATCTTCGTAACTCAGAATAATGCTACGGAAGTTCCCACGAGCTCAAAATTAAATTCTGAACAACTTCCGTGAAGGAACCAAAACCAAATTCTCGACCAGTAATTTAGTCGTTAAGGAATTCACCATTTAATTTCGTTTCCGTCGAAACTTCAAATATTCATAATTAATTCCTCGGTCGTCCAAATGACAATCCGGAACCGCCCACGAACTCGAAATCACATGTACAACGACTCTCAAGAAGAGACCCAGCTCCAATTCTCGACCAATAATTAAGTCGTTATCAAACCTGGCGGTTCAATCAACTGTCGGCAATCTGCGACTATGCGATAGCTCACGTATACAGCTGATCATACTGCTGATTCTGGTCCGGGTCGTCACAAATCCACCCCCCTTAAAAAAATTTCGACCTCTAAATTTCCGAGTCTGCCGACTAAAAGTAGGAGCACTGCCTCTGCATACTGCTCAACTTTCCAACGGCAACCTCAACTGAACAACTCTGACAACCGTCTCCACAATAGGAGATAACTCCGTGCTAAAATCCCCGTACCCTCAAATCTCGAATCTAAACTGGCTCCACACAATAGCCAAGTGTTCCTGCATAAGGAACAGATAGGGTACACAATATGTAACAAACCTGAAACGTAGTTCCGCCACACGGAACACAACACACACAAAAGCCAATGCTATAGGCGATGCCGAACTATACGGCACAGCACAAACTCGCCTATGACCACATACGGATCAAAACCACATGGCAAATCACAACCCAGTCCACACACATCAACATAACTCACACACTCATATCAACACAGCTCAAACATCAAACTCGGGCAATTAAGAACCTGTTTCCGCTAATCTGACAGTCTGTGGTAGCACATTCCACAAAATCAGAATCAAATGTCAGCTCAGATCCAAACTCACTCCAACACAATGGAGTACAACATCGTCCTCAAAACGACATCATGCAACATCAAAACCACAGTGGTCCACAAACTGGTATTGTAAGCAATCTCGAACAAATGAAACTGCTGGTCCAAAATCATCCGGAACTGCATACCGAAGTCCACAATATGCCCTACAAGGTCTGAATAGTCCTCAAAGATCGCCCGTCAATCTGAGGATAAGAATTGGTACTAACTTGTAATCTGGTCCCCAATGCTCGCTACAAAGCTTGCCAACACATAGTCGTAGCTGATTACTTCGATCGGCGAACTGGGACACAAGTACATTACGAAATGGACAATCACCATCAAACACAGCTATACCAGCCTGCCACTGAAATCGTCACCGAAAGTACAAGGAAATGTACTGAGTTCATCAAATGTCCACAATGGCCTAACAACTGGTATCACAACCAAAGTACATACAACTCCCACAATCACAGCAACAAATCACCACGTCTAACCGGAAATCTCAAATGGCTGATGCTTCGCGGCAAGTCTCTGCCTCCTAGCCATCGTCTGTTGACAAATGTGGCATCTGCACACACAAGCTGCTACATTACTCTTCTTGTTGCGTCACGAGTAGTAAACTCGAAGTGTCGGACACATTACCGCATCACTAGCACCAAACACGCGCAAAACTACGAGCCTCAACATCATCATACTCGAACACAGCTCTCATAGCTCGCAACTCGGCTAACACGGAAACGCGAGCCACACACACACATGAAACACTTAAACTCCCGACTTTTGACTGAATGCATCAGTAGCAACATCCCAGACGGATGGTCAAAGTACATCTACCAGCCTTTCTCGAATAAACTCAAAGGTACAACCATAGTCGTTAGTCGACCCCATACATCTACACTGCCTCAAGCCCAAATCTGGCCGAAAATGCAAGTGGATGAAACTCAAATGATCAGTGTACATCCTACACCGCGCTGCACGCCATAACTGTAGTGTCTCGAACTCTCTGATGCTAACATAAGGACAGCTACACCCAAATCAAATACCGGATACGTAGCTTCATAAGGTTTCCACTGCCCGTAACCACGAGCCACCACTCTGCTACACAGCATCAAAACACAACCAAATTTAAATCTCGATCCATCGCCGTAACCCACGAACTTATCGCGGTCGTCAGGTAAGGTCAAAACCGAAGCAACGGTCAACCATCCTACAGGAGTAAGTAACTCTCCTCGCGTGCATCAAACCACTCGAACTTGACGCCTTCTTCATCAATTCGGAAAATGGAGTGGCAATCCGGAAAAATCCCACACAAGCCGTCGGTAATAGCCTGTCAAACCCAAGAGACTCCCGATCTCTGGTACAATGGTAGGGCAATCCCCAAATCAACATGACTTCAAACTGGTCAGGATCCACGCCAACTCCCTCGGATAACATCACGTGGCTCGAAGTCTTCACACTAACCAACTAAAACTCACATTGGCTGAACTCACAAACATCTGGTCGTCTCGTAAAGTCCGCGAAACTGCTCATAATTACTTCAGGTGCTGGCCCACACTCCTGGGGTAAATCAGGATATTGCTGACGAACATGGCCGCAACTCGTCCAGAATCATTTGAACACATGGTACATCAAGTCCGCACGATCTACGGGGCTTTGGTCAACCAAACAGCATAACCAAGAACTCTTGATGTCCGCACCTAGATCCGAAAGCTGTCCAAACCACATCTGACTCATCAAATCTCAACTGATTGTATCCGGACCCGAAATCAATCTTCGACAAGACTGAAGCTCTCGCGGGCAGATCAAACCAATCGTCAATCCGAAGCGGAGGATACTTGCTCTCCTCTGAAGCGAATCAGGTTTCCGGTAGTTAACGCACCACCACGTCGAACCATGCAACATCCGCACAAACAATGCAAGAGCACACCATGCAGATACGCGGGGTCGCATGAAATCTCCTGAAACCTCCTCCAGCAACTCCTGGAGTCGAAACAATAACTCCATCAACTCCGCTGGCTCCGAACGACAAAATGCCGGTAAAATGAGTCCAGTGCCCGGTACAAACCCAATGGTGTAGTCAGTCTCCCGAACTGGAGGAACACCTGGTAACTCCTCCGAAACACACCTGGAAACTCGGGAACCACCTCAATGTCACCAATGTCGGGCACAGCAACTGAAGTATCCACAACATGAGCTAAGCAATAACACAACTCGTCTCCATCATCCGCTCGACCATCACCGCGAAACAGCATCTCGAGGAAATCTGGTCGTCGAAACACAACCTCCTTCTCGAGGCACTCGAACACAACCAAATGCTTCGTCAGTAAGTCCGTACTCACAAACACATCAAATCCACAACATCCAGCTATAACAGATCCGCTGCCAGCCCAGGCCATATCCTCCAACAAGGATCTTGCAACCTCCGGATGGATACAACACTCTCCAAAACCTCAGAAGTGGAGATGCAGGTACAATAGCCATGGATATCAAACAACAATAACCTCGGAGAAAAGTCTGTCCTCAAATAAGGTCATGGCACGAACTCCAATATGCCCAACTAGCCACCCACGTCATTTGCGACTTGCTGAATAGCTCATCAAAAGGGTGCATTGGTCAAACTTCAGAAATAGCATCATGATCTCCTCGTGAACTCTGAGCTGTCGAACCGCTAACACAGCTGGCTGAGGGCGCTCCCTCATAACGTGACCCTCTTGGCCACCGAAACAGCAACTGAAAGTGCTCTACGAACACAAATCACCGCAACACCTACTACGTGAAAGGATCACCAACGATCGCCCGAACTCATGCCACAGGAGCAAATCCGCTACTCTGTGATCTCCACCATCATCAAACGGATCCTCTGCTTGATCTGATGACCCTCAACATAATCGAAAAAAATCACAGTCTGATGAAGTCACTGATCTCGAGGTGTCGGAACTCAACCTCACCAAAATCTCGACTAATTCCACTTTCCTCAAACCATCACATCGAAAATCGCGCACACCTTTCCTTCTCAATAGCCTCGCCTCTGAGTGCAGCACACTAAGCTCCTCACAGCAATCTCGAGGCACAACAATCAGACTCTCTCTGATGCTCAGGTTCAAACTCATCTCGAACCTCATGCACCGCTTCCTCTGAAGCTACATAACTCGTGCAAACAGGGACAAACATGTGGATAATGCATCTCTGCCTCAGGTGGGTAAACACTCCACATTCGATCACTGGATAGCCTGATAAAACCATTACCGTAAAAACAATACCCTGAATGTAGGCCATGGAGTCGCAACAGGAACTCACACAATATCAGCCCACCAAATACAATGATCTGACTCAGGCAAACATCAACTGCCACAAATCTCAACTCTGAAGCAACATGTAGACGCTCATACACACAACCAGGCAAACCGTGCCACACAGTTCATTGAACTCGGATTACTCATCCAAACCCACAGTTCACTGGCAAATTGCGCGTCGATTAATCCTCAATAGGATCCACAACCGAAACGACACGGAAAGCACGTCAGGAGGCATCTTAATGAATAAAATATCGTTCACAACAAGTGGAACGTAATCATGGAACTTTAAATATTTGAAAGTATACAACACCCAGAATATTGATGAGTATCCGCCGGCCGGTCGGGTCACCATTCCAGACATGCTGTACATTCTCAAATATCCTTAGTAAACACGACTACAAAAGTCTACAGAACCTATAACCTAATGCTCTGATACCAAGCTGAAATGACCCAACCCTGATTTAGCTCCCTAAACCGGAATCAAACCCCTTCGAAAACACGAACCAACAAAAATCGTAGAAATTTTGGCAGAGTTTCGTTACTAACGTGGATTTACCATTACCTGCACGTGGAAAATACACTTCATCCTATGCCACAAAAATCAAACCGTGGGCACCAATCCCATCCGGATTTCTCAATATATCAACAGTAAAGTAAAACAATAAATATATCTATACTTTACTGAAATCCGGAGAAAAATCGTACAACATAAACAACAGATTACTCAGAGCGATCTCTATTGTATAAACATATAAGTATACCACAGTAGGTAGAACAATAAACCTACTGGAAGAAATAAGGTAGCTCGAGCACTATGCCTCCGACCACGACGTGCGACACCAGAGCCTGAACTGCAAACTGGGCACGGAAACCGAAAAGCCCAGGGGAAAGACATGAAAACTGTTAGAGTGAGTGGACGAAAATAAATGTCTTTCATTAAATAATATATACGTTATAAAACATATGCGAGTCTAAATGCAAATGCATAAATAAAGGAAATGGTACACGAGGGAGACTCTAACTCCTCACGCGTCCGAGTACACGAGGGAGACTCTAACTCCTCACGTATATAGAGCATGCATCGTAAATACATCACAGAATCACTCATGGACTACCACGTGATAGCACAGTCTGAACTACGGGATCCCAGACCCACACGTGATTCCTAGCCAGAAATGCCTCGGGTCAGGATATTTGTTCCCCCCCGGAGCGTACTCGGGGATCAGCCGAGAAGCCAGTGTGTATCGATACAACAACGTAACCGAGACTGTACTCTGTGTAAACCAAATCATAAATCCTTTCCATGCACATGCATAAAACATAATATATCTGTATGTATACTCGTATACGCATATCCGTATATGTATAATCGTAAAACACATGCTCGTAAAATCATAATCAACTGCATGCTCAAGTTCGTAAAACATTTATAAAAGACTCGCAAATAATCCGTGAAAAGAAATGTCCACTCACAGACTAGCGTAACGTGATACGCGTTAACCCGTGATCCGGCGGAAAGTCCCTCGCCAAACGAACGATCACGAACACCTGAATATTCACAAAATCCATTCCTCAAAATCATAACTCGACAATTTAAATCAAATCACGAGAAACCACCGTTCTCGGAAACACGAAATCCGATTACGACAAACTGTCGGAAATCTGTAAATCCCACCTCAATACCTCGTTGTAAGTTCGGACGCTCAACTCGAAAAACGAACCTCCCCACTGCGATCGGGGCATGATTTCAAGTGAAATGACATGCAACTTGTCGAAAGTCCCAAAAAGTCAAACTTTGACCGTTGACCGCCGTTGACCACCGCCCACGGCGGCGCCGCCACCTGACAGGAAAATTTCACGGCGGAGCAACCCCTATTCCACTCAAAATTATCCACTGAGCAACTTTGTCAACTGCAACAAAGGCCAATTCAAACACTAACTAGCTCAATTTCACGATAAACCGAATGTACACACAAATTTCAAATCCAAAATTCTCCATCCACAAATCGAATTAGAACTCCATACTTACATGGTTAGAATCCTTGAGTGGAGAGCTACAAAGCCCAATACTTGTTTTAGCTCAATTCGGCCGGAATCAAAAGAAACCAAAACCCCAAAATTTCTCAAACTTTGATCGGAAATATCTTCCACCTCCGGCGACCTCGCCGTGGGAGGAGACGAGCACGGGGTCGAGGGCTCCAAGGCGAGTCGAAAGACACCGGGGTCGAGCTGTGGGGTGGCCGAACGGCGAGTCACCGCTGTGGCCGACTCACCACTGTCGCACACCTCCTCTCCACCTCGGTCAAACAAGGTCAACCCATAAATTGAAGTCTTTGACTTTCCCAAAGGGGAAACCTTCTATTTATATACATGACCAATATGGAAACTTTCCCAAAATGGAAACCCCACAATTCGTATTTCGATAAACTTCAAACACACGTAATTTCCTCGTCGTAATTCCAATTCCAATAATTCTCGCGGCCACAAACTCATCTCGATATGTTCTTCAATTATCACCTAAAGTCAAACACATCGGCCAAACTAACATAAAGTCAACTGTTCAACCAAACACACTCTTTAATCGACTAAATAAACTACAATCGGAAATATTCACAACTTAATCTTCGTAACTGAGAATAATGCTCCGGAAGTTCCCACGAGCTTGAAATTAAATTCTGAACAACTTCCGTGAAGGAACCAAAACCAAATTCTCGACCAGTAATTTAATCGTTAAGGAATTCACCATTTAATTCTGTTTCCGTCGAAACTTCAAATATTCATAATTAATTCCTCGGTCGTCCAAATGACGATCCGGAACCGCCAACGAACTCGAAATCACATGTACAACAACTCTCGAGAAGAGACCCAGCTCCAATTCTCGGCCAATAATTAAGTCGTTATCAAACCTGGCAGTTCAATCAACTGTCGGCAATCTGCGACTATGCGATAACTCACGTATACAGCTGATCATACTGCTAATTCTGGTCCGGGTCGTCACATCCACTCACAGACTAGCGTAACGCAGTTCGCGTTAACCTGTGATCCGGCGGAAAATCCCTCGCCAAACGAACGATCGCGAACACCTGAATATTCACAAAATCTATTTCTCAAAATTATAACTCGACAATCAAATCAAATCACAAGAAACCACCGTTCTCGGAAACACGTAATCCGATTATGACAAACTGTCGGAAATCCAGAAATCACACCTCAATAGCTCGCTGTAAGTTCGGATGCTCAATTCGAAAAACGAACCTCCCCACTGCGATCGAGGCGCGATTTCGAGTAAAATGACATGCAATTCATCGAAAACCATGCAGGGTGAAAAGTCGCCGCCGCCAGAAAATCAAAACCTGCCCAGAAAATTTCATGCTACACATGGTTTCAAAGATCTTGAAGATTCCAACAACTTTCCAGTTATAAGTTAAGGCCAATTTTGATCGGAAAACCTCCAAAAATCAACCCAAAGTTCCAAACCCTTACCGGAATTCAAACCGTTCGATCTTTCTCCTCCGGCCACGGCGACCTTCAAGACCACTTGGAAAAGCTTCCTTGGCTCAAGGCTAACAAAAGCCCTCAAAGGAGCACCACCAAATCGGCCGGAATCATAGCCTCCGTCCACCACCATTTCTCGCCGGAATTTCATGAATTTCACCACCAAAATTCGTCCTCCTCCGGCCACCACACAAGGGGATTCAACCACCAAGTTGAAGAGCAACCCAAGCCCAACAAAAACCGTGAAGGAACCATGCTCAATTATGGCCGAAATCGGTCACAAATCCGGCAACAAAATCTGCAACCAAATGGCACCCAAAACGGGTCGACCCACCATGGTCAACCCAGTCAACCCATTTAATTCTCAGCTTTGACTTTACCTTTTTGGCAACCTATTATTTATAGCCTTTCCCAAAATTACGTATTTCGACAAACTTTAAACTCCCGTAACTTCCTCGTCGTAATTCCGATTCTAATAATTCTCGCGGCAACAAACTCGACTCGACGTACTCTTTAATTATCACCCAAAGTCAAACACATCGACCAAACGGATAAAAAAAGTCAACTGTTCAAACCAACACATATTTAAACCGACTAAATAATCAACAACCAGAAATAATCACAACTTAATCTTCGTAACTCGAAATAATGCTCCGGAAGTTCCCACGAGCTCGAAATTAAATTCTCAACAACTTCCGTGAAGAACCCGGAACCAAATTCTCGACCGGTAATTTAGTCGTTAAGAAGATCGCCATTATAATCCAATTCCGTCGAAACTTCAAATATTCATAATTAATTCCTCGGTCATCCAAATGACGATCCGGAACCGCCCACGAACTCGAAATCACACGTACAACGACTCTCGAGAAGAGACCCAGCTCTAATTCTCGGCTAATAATTTAGTCGTTAACAAGCCTGGCGATTCAAATACTGTCGGAACTCTGCGACTACGTAGTAACTCACATATATAGCTGATCATACTGCTGATTTTGGTCCGGGTCATCACAAATAGTGACTTAAAAAGATCACGTATTGGGCAAGCATGTGTGAATCAGATTAAACTCATAACTTGGACATTGTTAGTATATTGAGTTGGCTAGTGGTGACATCTCTAGCAAACCAAACATTTACATTTTGTTTTTCTCTCACTTTATGTTTTCACTTAATTTAGTTAGTAGTAAACATTCAATCAACTTTTCGTTTAACCACTCATTGTAGTTCAACCATCCCTTGTGATGCTAAGTCTCCAAAGGACTTAGTTTTTTGAGACACACCTTCACATCTTGCTTTAGTTTTAGTGTCATGTCTTGTGTCTAGTTAATCCGTGATTAAAGAGCTTAATTGATTCAAGCTAAGGAGTTTAAGTGGTCAATCCTCGTGGGTTCGACACTTGAGCTCCTTACAAATACTATAGACCTCGTGGATCTCCATGCCACCGCAATCATGGAACTTCCGGCACTATCAAAACCTAGCGGCACAGAGGTTGCCAAACCATTAGGGTTCGTCTATGAAATCCCAGAAACCGCTGTCGCCGCCTCTTTTTAACAACCAACTTGGCCTTCCTCACCTGCAAAATGCGACAGCCCGCAGCCTCATGCAAAAATAATCCACAATGCTTACAACATCCCATCACCTTGGGGTACTCAAACCCCACCATCTCCACACAAGAAGGCGTAAAACGAAAAATGCTTTATTATCGCCACCCCTTGTCGGAGATCCATATCCACTAAGAGCTTCATCGTGCTGGCCTTAAGGAGAGGTCCATCATGTTTTCAGAAACGGCCAATGGAATTCCCGATATTGAAAGCCCAACCCCGATCCATCCCGGCATCCAGCATATTTGTCACAAACACATCCATTGTGACCTTCTCCGTGGGCACCGCTCCAATCGATGAGAAATCATCAATCTGCTCCACCACTGTCGTGTGCTCTCGAAAGTACCAAGGACTTTGCCGCACCGCCCGCTTCAACGCAGTTAGAGCTTTAAATTTGACAAAGAACCGATCGGGATCGTGCCGAGTAAGGGAAATCTGCGCCGGTCCTAAAGCTCAATGCCAAAGCCTGGCTCAATAAGGCTAAGGAAAGGAGTTCCTAGAACAATTTGTTGTGTCACACCTTTGACAATAACGAAGATAGTTTGGAAACACATGCCTGAATTGCAAATATAGGCCTTGAATAATTTATACCTGATTTTTATTTTTGATCCATCAGCAGTGTTTAGCAACTTTGATGTTTTATCATAAAATCTTGTAGGGATCAACCCTTCACTGATACAATTTAGATATGCTCCACTATCAATGAGAGCGATCTCTTTAAAGACATATTCTTTATCTATAACAATAGTAACATTATAATACCATTTGTGGTAAGTTACTTGGTTAATAATGTTGAGAATTTTTCTTCATCCAAAATAGAAGATTCTCCATGTTCAAGAATTTCTCCATGTTCAGGAATAATCATCTTTTCCTTATTGATAATTTCTCTAAGAAAATTGGCTTCTATTTTTAAGTTATTCACTTTTGTTCTTAAGTCAGAAATGGAAGTTTCTCTTTCCTTGATGATATTTGCCTCCATTTTTATGGAGTTAATCTCTTCCTTTAAGTCAGAAATGGATAATTTCTTGGAAGAGTGGGTCTTTAACCCATCAAAGACTTCTTTTAAGGAGTATGACTCCTTTGGAATATAAGGGGAATCTCCGGGTTTATTCTCCCTTTTTATTATTTCTAAATAATGCTCGATCATATTCTTCTTGGTTTCAGGATCTTGGATCCCATTAATTAAGTCAAGTATAGATCTTTCTTGAGCTGTAAGCACATTTATGCTTAATCCGTTCATTTCAAGAATAGCCTTGTAATGATTTGCATTATAACCACAGTCTGATGAGGATGAAAACTCATAATCAGAACTGTTAGATTCTTGGTCAATAATGTTGACTTGTTCTTCTGACTCACTGTCAGAAGAGTTTAGAAGGATTGCTAAAAGTTGTTGTTTTAGACCTTCATAAAAAATTTCATTAATTTTCTTTTTGGTCCAGCATTTATTAGTACAGTGGCCTACTATACCACATTTTCTGCAAGTAACAGTACTGGAAGAATTCTAGGAATAATTCTTCTTAGAATATGGTCTTGAATTTCGCTTTTTCTTCTTTTCTTGAGGGGAAAATGATTTCTTAAAGAAGTGTTTCTTTTTCTTTGAATAGGATTTTGAATCTGATCCCTTATGTTTATTAGGGATTTGGAGATCAAAACCAAATTTATCACAGAATTCACCAATTTCTTTTTTGCTAGTCAAATGTTGGCGTTTTAATTAAGCTTTAAGTTTAATATCGTTGCAAAGGGATAAACCTTCAGCAATACATGCACTGATGAGTTGACTATAGGTATACTCATAATAGGGAATGAAGTTTCCTCCATGCTTTCTCAAAATCCGGTTTTTGACCTTTTGAGCAAAAAGAGTAGGGAGGTCCGCAATGAACTTCTCCTTCCAAAAGTCAGCATTGGCATATGTTCTAATCATAACTTTGGACAGGAATACACCCTTATACCACCTGAACTGAGTTAAGGTAGCACATTTGAGATTGACAAATAAGTCTTTGTTTCTTTCAAAGGACACCGGGTTAGACCCGACAAAAGCCAATAGAATGGAAGTAAGCAGTGTATAAATTTATTGCCGACGATTCTCATAAAAGTCGTTAGCAATAGTTTTTTGTCTATTACTGACGCATTATTGCCGACGATTTGGGGGAAAAATCGTCGGCAATAGTATTATTGCCCACGATTTTTTCCCCAAATCGTCGGCAATAGGGAAAACTATTGCCGACGATTTTTTAAATCATCAGTCTTAGTTTTTCATTTCGTCGGTAATGGACAAAAATGTGGTAGTTATTAGGAACCTTGGTGCTTGACGAAGAGGCTTTTATAGATTGGTTTGGAGTATAAAACCTTTGAGAGTGTATATTCTCACTTTTTTTTTTATGATATAGAAGATAGACTATCATCAGAGAATGACAATCTAGTTGTTCTCCTATTGTTATCAAATTTGATAATAACATCTCCATCATCATATTGTAGAATTTCTTCAAATTTTTTTGTTTTCTACAGGTTTGGATGGAGTGCCGGATTCAAGCATCCACTTATCAACAGTTTTAATATTCTGCCACTTGATCATCTAAGGAATAGACACATCTGATTTTAACAAATTAGTCTCAATTAAGACTGTTTTTCCTTTTGTATCATAATTTTTTGCTCTTAAGCTTAGGGTATTCATAGTTTTGTAATACACCCAATATGTAATATTTAGTGGCTCAGATCCTTCTTTTAGATTATAGCCACTGGTTTTAACATGTAAGGTTAAAATATCAAGAATGTTTATGTCTATCAAAGAGACACAGAAATTAGGGAAACAGTTAAAATAAACTGGACCATTACATAAGCTTGTTTGAATAATTCCTATTAAGGAGTCATTAAAATTCAGGTGCCTGCAGTCTCTTAAGGCGACCAATAATAAGGCATTTAAGCCTTCTCTGAAAAGTGGTTGAATAGCCACTTGAACCATACCTAGATGAAGATATCTATATTTATCTTTATATCTTTTGATTTCTTCAGGTTGAAATAACTGAATAGTTTCATGTTCATTTCCTATAGGAACAATTTGTTCAATTGTTTTGATGGTCATAACGCATGTTCAAATTGAACATATTCATAGAATAAATCATTGAAGGTTTAACCTTTGGGAGACTCCAGGTATGAAGTTGATTCTCAATATTAGAGAATTCAATATCATCTTCATTCTTAATATGTTTGATAATATTTTGAGAAATATAACTCCCCGAGTTGGAAGAACTTGGTCTAGAAGAACTAGCTCTAGAAGAACTAGTTCTAAATAATTTAGACAACATTCTAAAAATAAATAAAAAATAAGAATTGAGCAAATTTAATGAATGAACATAAAAGAGACTTTGCCTTATACGGCTGTCAATGATTTATGAAAACTTATCCTGTAATGCTTTCTTCGCACAATGGGTGCTCTTCTACGCGACTTAAGATGCCATCCGATAAGGGTCCGGCTCCGATACCAAAACACACATAGGACCAGCTCAATCTCAAACTTTATTTATTAAAATGTTTATAATATGAGTACAAGCTCTAGTTCAACCAAACAGAGATCAAGTGAAGATAGCAAATTATTATGATTCTAATTCAAAGTAAAAGAATGGTTGGCTAGGGATGTCCGCGCTAACCACTCGATGTACAAACAATGTCTCATTTTATGATTATGAGTTGTTTTAGTCTGTTTCACGCGACAACGTCCAAATCATGACCTTGTGAGTCACGTTTAGTTTTAAACTGAAGCTCCCAAACCATTTAAGGCTCTAGAAGACTTCCAGGCCAATCTTTAAGCATATGGTGAATCGAGATTAAGGCCTAAGTCATTTCAGACTCACACTCTAACCTTTTATCATGTAGAATGAGCTCGGCACGAAAATTATATGATAGATGTTGATGGCTTCCCTTCGCGAGCCCCTATTAGAGGACTTGGGAGAAGGTTCTAAAGGACTCTCCCTACTTGCACCATTTAGAGTATGAATCAGAAAAGCAAGAGAGTCAGAAGATTTTTTTTCTTTGCGTTGAAAAAAGAATTCTTTCAAACATACTTATCGGTAACCAGTCTCACCCATCAGTTGTTTGGTTGGGTTAAGATTTTCCACTCTAGCTTAGAGATTTTCCACCCTATATTAGACACATTGTTCCTCACACCATGAGAAATTTTGGGAGAAAAGTAAGTAGAATATTTATGAAAGTTAATCTTTCGACCAGAAGCTGCAGAAAAATTGTTAAGCACATTTAAAATATTTATAGCTGCCTTGGGAGAGCCTTTACTGAAATTAGGCAATCGCCCGCAAACATAAGATTAGAGATTCTAAGACTTTTAGGAGCAGAGAGAATCCCAATATGAGACTTTGCATTAACAGCAAAAGCATTAAACTGCCTAATCAAAGGTTCCATACAGAGAATGAAAATGTAGGGAGACAGGGGGTCTCCTTGCCTCATACCTATTGTCGGCTAGAAATAATCTTCAGGCTTCCCATTAAAATGAATGAGAAAGAAACAGTAGTAATACAATTCATAATAAGAGCAATCCAATTGTCACTAAAACCAAATCTCCTAAGACAAGGTTTTAGCATAGTCCCAATTTAGCAAATCATAAGGTTTTTCTAGATCAAGCTTCACAGCCATGGCACCATGCCGACCTTTCTTCTTCTTAAAATTAAAGAACAACTCATGAGCTTTCAAAATATTATCCTGAATAGTCTTACCAAGTGCAAAGTCACCTTGGTTTTCAGAGATGCAGTTCTTTAGAAGAGGCCTTAGTCTTTGTATAGTAATTTTAGTAATAATCTTATAACACACGTTACACAGACTAATAGGCCTAAAGTTATTTATAGTTTTAGGGTGTTCAATTTTGGGTATCAAAGCTATATTAGTATCATTGATCTCCTTGAGAGAAGTACCATTTTGAAAAAAATTCAAGGATCATCAGAATCAAGGTACTTTTAATCTCATTCCATTGCTTTTTGAAGAACAAAACTTGCAAACCATTATGGCCAGGGGCCTTATGGTCTCCAATTGAATTTAAAGCATCCCAAATCTTCTCCTCCGTAACCTGTTTCATCAAGTTTGCATTATCATTATCATCGATACAGGGGGAAATAATTTTTAGGAAGCTTTCAGAAGCAGTTAGATTCATAATAGCTATGTTAGTAAATCTCTTTTTGAATTCATGAACAAAGATTGAACCAATTTGGTTAGGTTCAGTAATCAAAAAATTATTCTCATCCTTAGTAGCAGTGATCCAATTCCTCTTCTTCCCAACCGAAATTTGAGCATGGAAGTATCTAGTATTTTTGTCACAAAACTTTAGCCAATTTGCCTTTGCTTTTTGAGCCCACATAATGTTTTTCACTTAAGAATAAGTCATGGAGCTCTTCATTCAAAGTTCTGTTTCTTTCTTGTAAGATGACAGAGTTAGGATCATGCATTAGTTGTGGTTGAAGACAATTAACTCTTTCCTGAGTAACTTTTACTTTTAAAAATAAATTCCTAAACACATTCTTGTTTCAGTTTTTTGCAAGTGCATCAAAACTCGTAGCAGTGATCATGTAATTTCTGAAATGGTTAGTGTCATGTCTATTCTTCCAAGAATTCTTGACAAGCTCTTTAAAATTTGGATGGGATAACTAGATAGCCTCAAATTTGAAAGCATTAGGGAAATTTTCCCTTCTTTGATCCAAAGTAATACATATAGGACCATGGTCAGAACCAATAATAGGTAGATTCTCTACAACAAATTTTGGAAACAAATTCAAAGCTGAAGTATTAACACAAGCCCTATTTAACTTTTCAAAGATTATTGTACTATCTTTATGATTGTTTGTTCATGTAAAGATGACACCAGAACTAGGAGTAGAGATCAAATCACAGTTATTAAAAAAATTAGAAAAGTTTGCCATATATATGGTACATGTGTTATTTCCACCACACTTATCAGAAATACTCATGGTAGAGTTGAAATCTCCAGCAACAATCCAAGCCTCATCATTTGAAGGTTTCAAATTTTGAATTTCATTCCAAAGATCAAGTTGCTTCTCCTTTTAAGGATAGGCATAGACAAAAGTCATGTAACAACAAGCATTTGTTAAAGTATTTGTAATAAAACAGTGAATAAAATGCTCATGGAGGTAGATAATATTTAGCTTAATAATATTAAACTTCCACAAAAGCAGAAGCCCACCACATTGGTCAGTTGCCGAAACTACAAAATCTTCCTCAAAAGGAAGATGTTCAACCAACTTATCACCTGAATCAACAGATGCTCTCGTGCCAATGATACAAAGAACATCAATTACTAATCTAGAAACATAGTTAAGCACCTGCGCACGAAAACCTAACTCTCCCACACCCCCCCCTCACCCCCCTCCGCCCCCCAGTTATGGCCTTCCTGTTGGCCTCAATATTCTTCTCATTTTCTGTAATGACCCAAACAATTGGCCTCAATATTCTTCTCATTTTATGTAACGACCCAAACAAAAATTTTGCAGAAATCGGCACAAATTATTTTTATCACGAATTAGTCGCATCGTGTAGTTTGTTAACGACTTTTTCACTGAGCGAGAATTAGACTTTATTTTCTTCACGGAAGTCGTAAAGTATTTTATTTTTAATGAATTTTCAAAGAGCGAGAATTAGTTTTTATTTTCTTCACGGAAATCGTAAAATATTTTATTTTGAGCTCGTAGGAATTTTTGGGAAATTTTTTGGATAAACGAGCTATTTTTTATGACTTTTGGAAATCTGCGTGAGGAAAATATTAAAAAGTATTTTATTTAAGTCGGTTTGATCTGGACCGTTGGATCCTAATCAAATAAAATCTGAGTCGTTGATCTGATCAAGTGCTTTGGGGTATAAATATTGTATTTATACTTTGAAAATAATTCAGAAAATCAGAAATACCATAGCTCAACTCATATCTCTCCGCCGACCCGTTTCGTCGTCCGACCCAACCTGACTTCGAACCCGCCGGAAAACGCCACTGTTGCCGACGTTCTTGGTATAGTTTTGAAACTCTTGCTTCCCTCTTTTGTTTCATATAGGTGTTGTTGATTTTTGGGTTCGAATCGTCGAGCTTTAACCGTTAGGTTTTGGGTTACTTCGTCGGAGGTGCTCCGGTCACTTTCCGGCCATGGCGTGGGATAAATAGTTGGGTTTCACCCCAGGGGTCGAATCCCTATGGGTTAGAGGATCGAGGAGCAACGACGGCGTTGAAATTGGCAGGAATTTGTTTTCGACAATTTTTGGGACGTGGGGTTTGAGGCCGTTTTTCGGCCAAAAGGCGACGATTTGGGGGTTGAGCTAGTTAGGAATGTTGTTGGTCTTGTTGAGCTCTTTTCAACTATATATCAAACGCTCCCATTGGAGTAATCACCGCTGGAGGTGCGTGAGACTCACACGTTGTTGCCTGTGCAGGTGCGTGAGGGCCATGCGCCGCCATCCACGGCGAGATTTAGGCGATGCAAAAATTTAAAATTAACCGGAGAGTTTCTGGGGTAGTTTCTGTTTTGATTTTCGTGCTGTTTATCGAAATTCGGTATTAATTAACTACATATATGAATTATTCAGGAGATTGTGATCGAGATTTTGGCGAGGAAACTTCCTCTAGACCACAGAGCTAGTTGTGTACGGTGAGTGGACACTTTATTTTCACTGTTGTTTAGTGAGTCTACAGTTATGTATTTACAGTTATGCAATAGCTTGGAGGCATACAACATATTATTTTACACAGAACATAGTCATAGTTGTTGCATAGATGCATTGGCTTCTCAGCTAATCCCTGAAATGCTTCGGAAAGGCTAGGACAAATGTCTGACCCGTGATTCACATTGTAGCCAGGAAGGTTAGGACGCATACCTAACCTGGGCATTCTTGTGGCTTGAGGACGATTGACACAAGCCACTGCCTCCACACATCAAAAAGTACATATAAGAGTTAGGAAAAACACCTGACCTGGGCATGTACATTTTTTAGACTCGCATCATTTTGTATATATATATTCTTGTGGTTGTTCCCCATTACCAAAGACGCTCAATGGCTACCCTTGAAACCCAATAATTATCTCTTTCAGTGTCAAAAGCCAACAACCATTGAACAAATATAATGTTCTTGAACTCCTTCTCTGCCAGAAGCAATCCTAATAGCTATTGCTTTGGTGGTATTCATGAGTGTGCACACGCGAGAGAGATGATGAAAATTGTTCTTGTGAAGTACTAGTTGAGCCTTAGATCTAACATAGGGTTTTTATCTTAGAGAAAAAACTAATGTATATCAAAATACATTAACTGGCAGGCCAGAGATGAAGGTGCAGCGGGGATGGAGACGAGTGGCAACTGCTCGTTCACCAGAGGATCGAGCAGCTGCTCGAGCAGAAGCAACTCATGCTCGTGGAGCCCACGCACGTGGGTGACGGCAGCCCGGTTCAGTTTTTTTACACCAATACACGCGCCAGTAAATGGTAAATAAAAAAAATTACCCACCAATGGGGAGGCGCCACATGGCGATCTGAATGGATAAAAATCCATACCGGTCAGATTGATGTGGACCATCCATTTCAAAACAAAAAATCTAAGCAGATGGCTGAGATTCAACCGAAACGGCTACTTTAGAAATTTTTGCCATTTTGTAAAATAAACCCTAAAAAATTGTAAAAAAATCCCAAAAATTACAAAAAAAAATTGCAAATAACACCCTATATTTTTTCTATAAATACTACATCAATTTCATTCACATCTTGCACAAATTTGTGCACAACAAATGTATTCTCTCCTTCCTCTTCTCCTTCATCCTCCTCTCATCCCTTTGTATTTTAGTTCCCAAAAAATGTCCAATTGGCTTGATTCCAAAGATTTGCAACTTTGTATTTCTTATTGTCGTATTAGCGTTTGCCCTATTTCCGACAACATGCAAAAGTCCGACAAATTGTGGGAAAAAGTTTATGTCGATTATAAGGAAAATTGAGAGACTGCGCATGGTGAATCAAGGACGGAGCCTAGGACCCAAACCGCGGTTTCTTCTCGTTTTACAAAGTTGAAGCTGAGTTTTAGAACTTGGGGTCTCGCTTTTGCACATGCACGAAGGAATGCACAATCCGACTCAAATTTGCAAGATGAGGTAAGTGTTAATAATTTTGTCATAAATTATTTATTACATTTATTTTAATCAATGTTGACATCTCCATTTCCTAGATATTATTTTTACATATAATTTTTTTCCCCTAGATAAGAAAAACTCAATCATGGTACGTGGCACAAAAGAAGAAAGAGTTTACCAAGTTTGAATGTTGGGAAGTGATGAAGAACCATCCAAATTTTTGGCCTATCGAACCTAGTATACCACCTCCCCTTCATATTCCAACTCCGCAACTACTTCTCCCTTTACCTCAATGCCTCCCCCCGTTGACGTGGAGGCCGATGAAGTCATTGTAACACCATAAAGCAACGAAGAAGAAGTGTACTCTAGTCCGGTTAGACCTATCGGAGTGAAGGCGGCCATGGAAGCTAAAAGAAAGGGGGAAAGGGCCATGACATCTTCAAATGAGGTAAGAGATGAGGTTTTGAAAACCATGATGGAAAATCAAAGAATGCATCTTGCCGGACAAAAACAAAGTGATGCCACAGAGCTAGCTTTATACCAAAAATAACTCGCCCTTAAGGAGAATGACTACAAATTGAGGGCTCGAGTGGAGGATTCAAAGATTATGGCAATGGATACGGATGCTATGACCCCAAAATCGAAGAGGTATTTTTCGAAGAAAAAAGAGAATATCCTTAAGAAAATGGAGGAAGAGGAAGGAGATGGTAGCGATGAAGCATTTTCAAAATGTTATCGCCCACTATTTCAATAGTTTGGTATTTGTTTGCGATTATGAAATTATGTACTTTAAATTTCCAATAATTCTAGGCTTTGATTGAAATTATGTACTTTAAATTTTCAAGTAATAAAAACGCACTTTTTTTATTCCATCAAAGCTCATGTCACGCATATTACAATAAAACATAATGACTTAAAATCAAACACACATCACTCAAACAACCAAAAAGAAAAACAAATAAAGCAAACATGTTGCAAACCAGGTTAATTAAAATTACACCCACACATCATTTAAAGTCGTTCGCCGGTCTCTAGATACCAGTTGTGCTTAACTAAGTCCTTCTACAACTCTCCATGGACGTACGCAAATTGGAGATCTACAACACGGTTGGAAAATTGTTCTTCATTTTGTCTATCCCTTCGAACAGGCACAAAATGACTGCGATTACCTTGTTCATCCACTAGTCCATCATAAACTGTGAAAGCAGTTGATGGGTTTTGTAGGTCTTCTTCTTCCAACTCCTTGAACTCATCCTCCACAAATTCTTCTTTGACAATCATGTTATGCATTATAATGCAAGCCAACATGATGCTTTTCAATGTTGATTGGTGATGACACCTAGCTGCATGCCAAATAATTCCCAAACGAGATTGTAAAATCCTAAAGCACCTCTCTACATCTTTGCAATATGCCTCTTGTTTCTTGGCAAACAGTTTCTGTGGTAGCTCATGGGGATTGGAGATTGTTTTCACAAACGAGGAGTACGTGGAATATATACTGTCAGCTAGATAGTAAGTATTGTGGTAAGTCATACCGTTGACTTTATAAGTTGCACTCGGACTATTTCCGGCAAGGAGCAAATCGAATATGTCCGATTGGTGGAGCACGTTGATATTATTTTGTGATCCAGGTACCCCAAAGAAGCTGTGCCATATCCATGTGTCATATGAGGCCACCACCTCTAAAATAATAGTTGGACGCTTCTTCTGCCCTGAGAATGCCCATTGCCAAGCTGTAGGGCAGTTCTTCCATTCCCAGTGCATGCAGTCAATGCTTCCGATCATACTAGGAAATCCCCGATGCCTTGCTCTCTTTAGAAGTCGGGTTTTGTCTGTGGCATTTGGAGCGCAGAGATAGAGGTCACTGTAAAGCTCTTATATATACATACACCACTTCTTCATGCATTGTAGTGTTGTGGATTCATCCATCCTTGTTATTTCAACACACTGATCTGCTGCTACGCCGTACGTCAACATATGAAGAGCGCTAGTCATCTTTTGTTGTGGAAGAAGTCCAACCAATCCGGTGGCATTAGCTCTTTGGTACCAAAATTAGTCGTGGTTGCAGAGATCTGTCATTATACGGTTGAATAAATTCGTACTCATTCGGTACCTTCGACCAAAGGCTTGTTCGTTGAAGACGGGGGGTGTTCGATGAAGTAATCCTCCATCAGATTATGTCCCCTTGACCTCCTCATTCTTTCTTCATTTGGTCGGCGGCGAGGTGGTTCATCATCGAATATTGCATCGACCGTGGCCGCTTTAGTGATGAAAGCATTAGCAATTTTGGTATTTCTCCGACATTGCTGTCGCCTCCTCCGAATTTTTTTTTAAAACTGAAAGGATTCATCTTATCGAAATCTAGAATATATTGTTGAAAACGGTGTGAGTGAATGATGAGCACCGATCCACAATTTTATACCCAAGTGTAGATATACTGATTAGATAAGATGATGACACGTGTCGGCTTTTAATTGATCATAAATCTCTCCGGGAATCTTACACCAATTATTAGGACGATAAAAAAATGTGGACATGACACGTGTTGCCTTGTGATTGGTTGAAGATCTTATCGGAAATTTTGTACAATTATTTACCCGATAACGTTCTATCGGTGTGACTCAGGTCAACTCGCCATTCGTCAAAAATCTTACCCGAAATGTTATTCAATTATTCATACGACAACGACACGTGTCTTTTATGGATTGGTTGAAAATGAAAAAAAAATACATAAAAAATTAATTTATGAACAGTAATATGAGGTGCTATTTTTTGGCGCCGCTGTACGAAAAATAGGAACTGCACCTCTTATTTGATGAATAGTGACTGCTCCACCTCAAATAGTGCTTACTCCTCCTCAAATAGTACAAACAATCGCTTTTTACCGGTGCAGATGCTCTAAGATCGTGGAAGTAGCCAACATGAAAAAACACCTTGAACTTAAGGTGCGCTATTTCCATTTCAATAGATTCAATATTTTACAAGAAAAAATTAGTAAACTATTTTTGAAAGATAAGTAAGTTATATTTTTGAAAGATAAGTAATTAGTAAATTATATTTTTCTTTTAGAAATATATATATATATTTCCTCCAATTTCCCCTATATATATGAGATATCTCTATGTTTTAAGGGACTGATAGATACACCGATATTTTAATCCTCAACGCTTGCTTCATCGAAGCCTCCACATCGTCCCACATAAAGTTCGCGGTCTTTTAAGTTAGATTAGAGTAGGTAAGGCCTGTCAATGAATTGTGTCGTGTCAGTTATATAGTTATTCGTGTCGAAAAGGTAAACTTAATCTATTTAATAATTGTGTCAAAAAGTCAAACTTAAACTCAATCCATTTATAAATGGGTCAACTTGTGTAACTTGTTTGTAATTAGTTTAATAAATGAATCGTGTGATGTGTTAAATTATGTAACCCATTAGTCTCTTCACTTACAAAATAATAGAAGCATTACAAACACAAACTAAACTAAATTCAAAAACCAACACAAATCTTCCCCCCTCCTGCTTTGATTTCTTGCACAAGACTCTCTACCCCAGAAAAAACCACACAAGCACACGCCTTCCTTTGTACCTTTGCACCAAAACCGCGCCATTCATAGTGTTGTACACAAGAAGAAGAAAAGAGCAGAAAGTCTTTCCTTTTCCAGTTTCCTCGTGAGTTCTTATTCCTCCCCTTCCTGCCTCTCCCTTTTCCTCTTTTCAAAACCCTAATTTTCTCAATCTCCTATTCCAAACGCCCCCTTTCCCAGTCCTCAATTCCAATTCAACTTCCGACGATATGATCTGAAACTGAAATTGTCTCTCTGTGTGCATTGTAATTGCGACTAATTATAAACAATGTCGGATGACATGCTCATACATTTCTCTTCCAACTCGTCGAACCAGTCTGACCAGTCTCTCCCTACCAAGATCGCCAAGCTTGAAGCTCGCATGGTCGGCAAAGCTTCGTCTGCTCCGCCTCAGCCTCAGCAGCAGCAATCTGCTTGGTCCTCTCTCTCATCTGCTCCCAAATTCGCCGCTGCCGACTTGACCGCCGCCGAGGCTTCAACTTCCAGTGATTCCGACGATAATGTAAACCCTTTCGGATATTTTGGGGCATATTATGTGTAGTTGAATCAGTTTCCTGCTTGTTTTCTGTGTTTCATTGCTTAATCAATCGCTAGTATTGGAAATGCATTTCAATTCATCACTTCAATGATTCTAGGTTATTGCTTGATCAATAGATGATACTGTATATGTCTTTTTATACTCTATACATATACACTGAGGACTAAGTTATGCAGCTGATATAGAAATTTATATTCTTGGTGCATTCCGTTTTATATTGATGAAATTTCAGTTAGTAAGACTAAACGTCATTGATTTCATGGTCTTGGTTTTCAACCTTTCTCATGGAAGGAAAACTATAAATCATATAAAAACAAGTTGGAGAGTAGATAATTATGTTTGAGCAGAAACAAGTCCCATCTACAAAGCAATATACAGAGAAGATATCATCCTTTTCTGACTACATTCATTATTTTACTTGAAATATGTATGTACTGATAAAACGTTGTTCTTGATTGTATAATTAATCGTGTCCTGGCTCATATTTATATGGCAGAATGGTGGAGAGTTTTTAATTCAAGCCAATACTCAGAAGCGCCAGAAACTTCAAGAAGATGGTAGATCTACAACTGTCTTTGAACATGTTGAGGTAGGCTCTTGTTTGTGTTACAAATGCTATTAACTTTTGGTTAGCTGGATTGTAATTTGAACATTGTGGCCTACTGGTCTTAATGTTTAGGCTTCAAATAGCATTACTTTTTTTAACACACTATGAGGTTTCATGAATCTTGATACTTTGTAGAAAAAATTGAGATCAATCTGCTGTACGGTAATAATAGAAGCTGGATTTGATATTGTTAAAAATATTAAAATACAGAAGAGCATGCAGGTAGTGGCTGATATGAGGCAAATGGTTGTGGAGACCAAGGCAAATGCTGATGTAAATAGAAAAAGGCATGGTCGTGGTAGGGGCAATTCTGCCTCAGGTCGGGGTCGAGGTTCAAGAGTTAACGATCAAGCAAAATCGTTAATTTCTCCTCCAACAGTTTCACCTTCAAATGATGAGCTTGACAACTCCTACAATAAAGTATGATTCTTTGTTTGAGCTGTTCTTTTACTGTAGCAGAGTATAGTCTCGTCAAATATTGTTCAGTACATGTCAAACTATTTTGACCATTATCAAGCTTTTTCGCTATTATATTATCTCTTCCAATATTAATTTTTTAGGTGTTTCTTTCGGGTAAGGGTCTGCACTTGTTTATATTTGCAGGACATAAACTTCTTATAAACTAGCTGACTCTTAGTTATTCATATCTGCAGGACTGTAGGTTTAAAGATCAACTGCAGAATGACAGTAGCTCTTTCTTTGATGTATGGTTTGTTGTTTACTTTCAGTTTTGTCCTTTATCATTAAGATCAGAATGAGAATTATTTATTCAAGTTCTATGTGTTATTCTATGAGTTTATTCTAGAGGAAAGAAAGCTCTTCATAATTCCTCTATGCACTATGGTGTTTTGTTAAATTAGGAGGAGGTTGCAACTTTACGTGCAACAGTTGCTGCACTAAAGGAGGACTTGCGTAAATCACGACAAGAGGCTTCTGATCATCAGACTCTTTTCTGCCAATTAGAGAAGGTAATAATGTAACTGCATATAGTAATCATTGTACAACATAGAGGGGATCGTAGTTTCGCTCCTTGTGCTTTGTTGTAGGACAGCCTTTCATCTCCAAGTTTTATTTTTGTATCCTCTCTCTTATCTTTGGTTTGTGCAGGAATTAAAAGAAGTTAAAGACTATGAACACCAGATGAAGCCCAAGGTTTGCATTTCCAGAGATTTTGTTTTTTAACCCATTTTTCCAGTTATACGTACCAAAATTGTATGATCTCAACTCTTGATCCTTTATTTATTTTTATTAATTTTCCAGACAATTCAATAAAATAATTAAAAATGTTTGTTTGTAATTTATATGTATTGAGTCTTCTGATTTAACTTTGATATTCAATGGTTATTGTATGAGTCATGAGTTTGTTTGATCATGTGAAGAAAATCCTGAAATAGAGACTTTCCTGATCTGCTCAATATTATATTGTTTGTGCATTATTTTTTGTCCATAATACTGTTTGTCCATTTTTTTTCCAAGATAAATCGTGATCAAGATCTTAGTCCCATTACTCATGATTCAATATATAGAATTCTTGAAATCGTCCAGATTAGCTGACTAGCATTATGATTCTTTCTGATGATTATACATTGCTGGGTGCACAGATCATTGAAGCCTGTATTATTTTTTTTACTATTTGTATATCAACAGAAGTTTACAACTCTTGGTTATTTCTTATGCAGAGAACAAAAGTAATCTCGGATTTGCTGATCTCTGTTTCAAAAGCAGAGAGGCAGGAAGCAAGGTTGAAAGTAAGACAGGACTCCTTGAGGCTTGGCAATGTGGGTGTAATTAGGTATTCTTTTAGTTGCTTTAAGCTTCTATGGGTTGTATGTGACATGGAGGTTTAGTGCTCATGGAGATTCCCTTACTGTACTTCTTGTTAAGGTTTTTCATCTTTTATGGATGATTTTCTCTGTCCATTGCAGAGCTGGAACTGTAATATCAGAGACATGGGAAGATGGACAAGCCTTGAAGGATCTCAATGCACATCTTGTAAGTTCTTGTCAGACATTTTGTTGGATTTTATGTCCTGACATGTTTACTTATCTATGATTTTTTGAGTCATCCATTCAAATAGCAGTCCACTTTATAGTGCATGAACCAGAATACAGTTGAGAATCTTAACGTCATTATAGTTTATCCCGAGGAAACTTGGGTCCAGATGAAAATGAACTTTATTTTTCCTCTTTCTTAGTGGATGGTTTTTTTGTCTTCCAGATGAAAATCAGATTATATAAAGATGTATAATATATTTGGAATGCGTTTTATAAGTCTGAAGCTGTGTGTCTATAAGCTGCCAGATATGCATTATGTTGGAAACTTATCTGCTTTTTTATATTGAAAATGCAAAGTTTCTCAAAAGGAAAACAGGTACTTGATACAGTACTTTCTAGATGAATAAACGTCTCATTGCAAGTTGAACAAGTTTCAGTTGGAATTTCTTCTTGAAAGTAAATGTGTAATCTTATGATTGATCAGCCGTTTGTTACGTACTATAAAGGTTAAAACATCTTTTGGCCTATTTAGAATTCGGGATTGGATTTGGAAGTATGTCTATAATGTGGAATGTTGGCTGGACGGTTCATTTTGATATGTGGGATTTCTGTACTGATGTAAGAAATGTATTCTTCTCACTGAAATTTCATTTATTACATATGTTCCAACATTTCAAGACCAAATATCTCCCAACATTGAAGCCATGGTTTCACTTGATAGCAATGTGCTTATTTAAGTTTGAGCTTGTTTCAATCCACACTCCTTTTTTGTTTACATATGCTGTTATTTATGCTAACCTTGCTCTGAATCCATTATGTAGAGACAACTTTTAGAGACTAAGGAGGCTGTTGAGCGTCAGAGAAAGTCGTTGAAGAAAAGACAATCAGGTAAAATTTGTCTGCATGTCGCTTCCCATTGCCTTTAATGTTTTGGTTACTTGAAAATTAAAACTGCAACCCCAAAATGTTATCATGTGGTCTGTTCTATCCACATGTTTTATTTTTTTTTGGTTGGGTGTCGTTATTAACACACCCTTTTTGCAGTTTTCAATTACTGTTAGTTTTTATAATCTCCACAAAACCCAATCATTGTTTGGAATTTTATTTCTAAATATGCACAGGTGGGTTAATACATCTTAGGGTCCTTAAAAATAAATCTATATTGTTGTTACACACATTTTTTATTAGACGCCAAATACTTATTGAGCTGTTCATTTGTTGAAGATAAGAGTGATCCAGTTGATGCCGAAACTGGAATACAAGAAGAATCTCTAATCCAGGATGAGATCTATAAGTCTCGTCTAGCTAGCATCAAACGAGTAAGTTCAGTAATTAACTTAACTTTTGCTTCGTTCATTATTATTTTTTGTTTTGTTTGGAAGGCATACTTTATCTATTCTTCTGATCTTTTATTTATGGGATTTATATAGGAGGAGGAAAATCTACTTCGTGAAAGGGACCGCTATGAACTGGAGAAGGGAAGGCTTATACGTGAAATGAAACGCATACGAGATGAAGATGGTTCCCGTTTTAATAATTTTCAAATCCTGAACCACAGATATGCTCTCCTAAATCTTCTTGGAAAAGGAGGATTCAGTGAAGTTTACAAGGTCAGATTTTGTGAAATTTTGTTTCCTAACAAAAAATCTTTTCCAGTCTTTAGTAAAGGTTTATATAGTGGTTAAAATGTCTAGGTATTTTGCCAACGTTGGCAATTGTAAAGATATACCTTTTTGCAGTGATTTGAAGTAAGAAATTTCCAGCAGGCATTTGACTTGGTAGAGCATAGATATGTTGCATGCAAGCTTCATGGTTTAAATGCTCAGTGGAGTGAAGAGAAGAAGCAGAGCTACATAAGGCATGCAATTCGGGAATACAATATTCACAAAACGTTGGTGCATCATCACATTGTCCGTCTTTGGGACATCTTTGAGATCGATCAGAATGCATTCTGCACCATCTTAGAGTACTGTAGTGGTATATACTCACACCATTCTTGTTTGAATAGTTAGCTAACTGGCGCAAAGAGTAACATATTACATATGATACTCTGGTATAGAATTCTTGTTGCTCCTTCATCCTCTTGGTATTATTGAATTTTGCATTTTTTCCACAGGGAAAGATCTTGACGCTGTCCTAAAAGCAACACCTGTATTGCCCGAGCGGGAAGCTAGGATCATCATCTTTCAGATATTTCAGGGTCTTATATACTTGAACAAGAGAACACAGAAGATCATACATTATGATTTGAAGCCCGGAAATGTGCTATTTGATGAACTTGGTGTTGCAAAAGTGACTGATTTTGGTCTCAGTAAGATTGTGGAAGATGATGTTGGATCTCAGGGTATGGAACTTACCTCCCAAGGGGCTGGAACTTATTGGTGAGTGATATAACCGTGTTTTTTTTAATCTGTATTCTCGTATTATTTTAGGGTACCAGTTTAGTTGGGCATTTGATGAGTCTTTTTCACTGTGGATTTGGCATATTTATGAAGCTTGTTTCAGAACTGGTTTTACCTTAACAACTTTTGATGTTTTGTTAATTAAGGAGCAGTGGTTTATGGTTCTTTTACTACCTGTAGGTATTTACCTCCTGAATGTTTCGAGCTCAGCAGGACGCCTCTTATCTCATCAAAGGTCAGTGACTTCCCGAAATTCTTAAATCCTTGAGATAGCAGGCACTAGACTTGGATGTGATGTACTTCTAGTCACTTCACTAAATTACCCTTGCTACTGGACACTAGTATGCCCAGAGTTCTGAAAATTAGCTCAGTAAAATCCGAACTCTGTTCCCTAGCCCTTTTCCTTCTCAACCCGAGTACGACACTTTTCTGACATGGCCTCTCTAATAAGCAGGTTGATGTTTGGTCAGCGGGTATTTTATTATACCAAATGCTATTTGGCAGACGTCCTTTTGGGCATGGTCAGTCTCAGGAACGAATCCTGCGGGAAGACACAATTATTAAAGCACGAAAAGTTGAATTTCCTTCAAGACCTGCCATCTCAAATGAGGCGAAGGTGAGTTGTAATCAGGATATCGTCTGCTCAATTCTGTGTGCATGCAAACAGTTTGTTTTTTGGAAACATCCTACCTAGTGTTCACAGTAAAAAATAAAAGAAAATATAAACAGAACTCTATTGGTGTTGCTGTGTTAGAATGTACAGTAAGCTTTGATCTTAGATGCACAGTAAGCTTTGATTTAGAATGTACATTGTGTTTAAACATGAAAATGGGTGTTGGATATCACTGGTCATATCTTATGATTCTTATCGATTCATACGTGCAATACATTATTCATGCATAATCTCATTTATTTTGAATAGTGTTCTAGGTTCTGTAAGAATGAAGGACAAATAAAGCAGGAGATGATGTTTCGGACGATATTCTATTTGTTTTCTTCTTAAATTACTCTGTTTAGGAAACTTGGTGATACTATTTTGTACATTCTTGTTTGTAGGAATTTATTCGGCATTGTCTAACATATAATCAAGCTGAAAGACCCGATGTTTTAGCAGTTGCACAAGATCCGTTTCTAACATACTCAAAGAAGTGAAGACCCAAGAGCTGGGGTGCAAGAGAATTTTGTTTGTTTTCCTGCAATACTGACAAAGGAATTTGTACAGTCTGTAAAGGTTTTTGCTTATAGTTTCTGTGATCTATTCTCACCTCTTGAAATATGGTTTGAGGGTCTTGGTTTTTTGACCCTCATGTGGGAGAGGGAAGGGAGGTGCAGTTAGAAAGGAACAAGATGTCCTCCTATTTTTGCAAGCCCAACATGTATTGGGAGTGTCGCAACTCTTGTTTTGGCACCACAGAGTGAATAGGAAGGCGTTACCTTCTCGTCCATCTCTTAAACATTTTCTGACAGGGAAATATGGACACATCCTTGTACTCAATTTGAAACAGAATATACACAGATTGTTAAAAAGGAAAAGAAACAAGTTGCGGCAAAATACTGATGTGAGAGAGGCCACACATTTTTTTATCTCGTCCTAGACAAGACCCTTCTGCTGTCATGGCATTCTCTCTCTTCCACTACTGCAATTACATGTTCAAAGCTTTATGACAATTCAAGCCTGCATTTCAACAGCTCAAGCACTCATAAACGTAGACCAAATTCTCTGCATGTTAAGTGTGAATCAAAAGATTCAGAATTGCCTGCAAATGTAAAGAAGTCCAAGCTCGAAATCGGGTCTCCTATTATTGTTGTGGAGGCTCCACGAATGATAAAAACTGCAGCATCAGTTCCTTGTCTCAGGGTTAACTCTGGCCTAGTCAAGCCAGGTGACGTTGGAAGGTATCAAATAGCAAATTTCATCCTAGCATTTCAATCATATGCTTTGATATTCTGTTCAATGTATCATATGCTAAAGTTTTGGAGCTTAGTGCAGGATTGTATCAAGAAAGCCTATGGATGTGTGGGCGGTGCGTCTGTCCATTGGCACTTACCTTATAGATGGGTAGTACTTCAAGCCCCTGGAGCTTGATCCTTGACCGATAACTCGGTTCAAAGCAGAGTTGTTTCTCAGCGATGTTCACGCTGTTCCACCGAAGGAATGAGGTACAAGAGCTCTAGCTACCTTCTTTATCAGTCGTACTAATAGTACACAAACTCTGCCATTCATTTTCCCCACTGCAAATATGGTGACTTGAAGTTGTATGTTATAATTATAAACCCTACTCATATATATCAACAGTAGTTTCAATGAGATAGCAACAGATGCAGCTCATGTAGATATGGATTTGGATTTGAGGGCTGCAACACAGTTAATAAATTATAATTACAAAAAACCACCTCATGATTAAACATAAAATGTAATAAGAAGCAAGAGTGTAACATGTTTCCAAAGCATGGCCTCATATTCACAGGAGATTATGACAACTTTAATTGGTTCAGTACGTTTTCGTGATGTGGTTTCTCTATCCCTCCCTGAGTCCCTGTTGCACTAGCTCTGGTCAAGTTATCCATTGTCAATCGTTTGGTTTTCTCTTCGATCATCTTCCTTTCCTGTACATATCAAGCATAATGTTGAGCTATTTCTAAGGTTGACAATTAACCTTCTGAATATAATAGGAAAACAGTAGGCCTGTCACAGAAAGCTTATAATAACTATACTCACTAAACGGGAACATGAAAAAGAAAGAAAATCTTACATGTGGCTGTTTGGGCCTGAAATAAATATTTCATGTTGGGCTTAAAAAGCTGAAGTCTTGGCGAGCGGCTCAGTTAGAAATGAAGTTTAGCGAGCGGCCAGGTGGAATAACAGAGTCCGTTTCCAGATCAATTTAGGACTGTAAGTTAAGATAGCTGATCCATGCGGCTTAATGTTTATCATACCTTTCCTGCTTCAGTTAGGTTTCTTTCATGAAAAGAGTTGTGATAACAATGAAACTATATAAAGATAAGACCCGTGTGCTGGAAGGTGTTGGAGTTATATTGAGATTCAAAGAGCAGAAGACGTTCAAGAGAATTAAAAGACGACTACTGAGCATTATATAAGGAGAATAAGAGCATTTGAGAAAGGGTCCCCGATCAAATACAAAAGCTTTGCTATACACAAACACCTAGATATCTAGTCAAGAGATTCTATCCCTGCAACCAGATGATCAAAGTGCTTGTCACCAATCGAGTGAGAGTATTGCGATCAAAGGAAGCAACGTGACTGGAAGATTGAAGGGCTCGTCACATATCGAGTGAGAGTTCGGATATCCAAGGAAGTAGTGTTCTCGATACATCGTCAAAGAAGTTGCTCTGCTGTGCACTCTTAAAGGATAGTGTGAGGTATCGATTTTTGTGGCTCTACTAGAGACGCAAAAACCCCAAAGTTCTAGGTTAGTAGGCGAGAAGGACCCATTCAGACAAGGTTGGTGCTCTTCTTCTCTTAATCGCTTAATCAAGAAGTCAGGCAGCTTTACATTCCATATTCCATTGAGAGACGGTAGCACGCCAGCACATACAGGATAAACCGATATTTGCGGTCAAACTATCCAAAGTCAGTAAAGGAGAAGGTTTGCAAGAGGATTTCTACGCGCTCCTCGTTAGAGATATACAAGAAAAACGCACCTAGACTACGGACCATTTCCGTCGTCTAGGTGAGCATTTCCGTGGTCCAAGAACCTAGACGACGGAATCTCCGTGGTCTAGGTTACGTCCTCTAAGTACCGTCGTCCAGGTACTTGGACCACGGACATAGTGTTTTCCGTGGTCCAAGTGGAACTTAGACCGCGGACTATTTCCGCGGTCTAAGTGGTCACTTGGATCACGGAAATAGACGTTTTCGTCGTCCAAGTGTAACTTAGACCGCGGAAATAGTCCGTGGTCTAAGTCCCACTTGGACCACGGAAAAGACTATGTCCGTGGTCCAAGTAACCACTTAGACTACGGAGATAATATTATGCGTGTTCTAAGTGTTCACTTAGACCACGGATATTTAGCTAAATTCCATAGTCTAAGTGAACACTTACACCATGCATATGAATATCTCCGTAGTCTAAGTGATTATTTATTTATTTTTAATTAAAAGTTTAATTTAAAGTAAAATATTAATAATTTAATTAAAATACTAAATTCTCATTTAAATAATTAAATATTTATAAATTAATTAAAATACTAAATTGTCATTTAAATCTTTAAAATTTGTACATACATGAAATTCAATCGTTCGGAATCGAAAATACGATATGATAAACTACATAGCTAGAATACAAACTACTAAAATACAGGAGGAGCAGACGCGCCACCGAGTCCCCTACCTCCAACCGTGTCGTCGTCGTCGGGGTATGGGTTCGGAGGAGGTTGACACAGTTGTTGAGCCTGATTTTGCATGAGGGCGATGAGCTGCGCTATCTGCGCTTCTTGCTCAGCAAGTCTCTAACGCATAGATTGTGTTTCCTCCCGTGCGAGTCGAGCCTCTTGAATGGCTGCTTGGACGGCCGCAACCTGAGCACCTTTCCTCGCTGAACATGCCGTAGATGAGTCGGAGGACAAATCTCACTGTACCGAGGAATACAAATAAGCTCTGGTTTTTTTCAGCTTTGGCGAGCATTTGGAATAACTAGTGAATTACAACTTTATTGTACTGCAATTGGTGCATTGGTCTTTGCTGCCTTAATGCTTTTTGCGGGTTGGTTCCATTATCACAAAGCTGCTCCGAAATTGGCTTGGTTCCAAGATGTAGAATCTATGTTAAATCATGCGTCCCATCCCCCTAACCTCCTTGCCAGCTCGACGACCGTATACCTCATCGGCGATTGCAATTTGGCTCTCCATCAATAGAGGAGGTAGGTCTTCCAGCGGCAAATCCGGGTGTGCAAGCTGCGTGTTGGCCAATTCCTCCTGCGCCCGTTCTACCAACCTCGCCTGAAAATAATAATAAAAATTAAATAAATATAAATTTGTCTGACAATTTAATAAATAATAATTACACTAATTAAAAAGAAATATATACAGCACTTACACCGTATTGACTCGCTTCATCGTTGAGCCCAGGCGTCATGTAAGCGCTGACACTAGCATCCAGATAAGGGTGTTTGGAGCCCTTATCTCTGTGCTCCTTGGCGATTTGGATCATTTGCTTGGAGCCGGTGGTATGATGTTTGTCTTTCTTCTCCCAGTTGGTCTTGTTGATGTTGGAGAATTTCTGTTGGACAACATAAATCAATAAAAAATTAATAAATAACTAAAATAAAAATAATTCAATTTCCTCAGTTTAAATAAAAAAATAATCATCTTATATTCTTCTCCTTGGAAGTGAGTGATCAACCACTTTCACTCATCTTCCCTATCCCCACGCAGCTCTACGTACGGGGGTAGGCACGGGGCCTATATCTTCATAATACTTATGAAGTTTGTACTCCCAATCACGGTAGATGGGGTTGGCAATTTGGTTGATGTGTCTAAGCATCTCCGGTGTGGGATCCACCTCATATTGTTCCTATAAGAAATGAATAAAAAATTATAATCGTATATATTATGAAATTACGATTATAAAATTGTATGTATTACGTACCGAAAGTTCTTTAAACACTTTCGCCTTCTCTTTATCCGGCAACTCCTTCCAAGTAGAAGCAATCATACGAACCTTATTGCGAAGGATTGACCCGATACTGTGCGAGGATAGACTAGCTAGCTGAGATGTGGGAAGGCCATCGGTGAAATCGTTGTACCGCAACTCGATCTTTTGCCCGGTCGCCTTGAACAATTTCTCAGATTTTCCGCCTTTTACGAGACCGCGAGACCTTTTGGGTTGAGGGTCTGTCGGGGCTCTCCTGAGCTTGCGCCGCATGCTGTAGATGATAGACTCAGAGGAGGCCGACGACGCCTGAGCACTTTCTGCCATCGACCTCGGACCGGAATGGGCGTCATCATCACCGGTCGGGATAGCTGGGGCAATGGGAATTTCCCCAGTTGGCGCTGTCGAAGGACCAGCTGAAGGGTCCGGAGGAGGCGCGACATTGTCCTCCTCTAACTCCCAACCGACTTGCTCTGCCAAACGTCGGAGTAGAGCATCTTCGGCCTCCTTTTGAGCCTTTTTCTTTCCCCACGGGGCCATTTTAACCTAAGAGTTGTTAAAATATTATTACCATAACAATTATATATAAAAATTTATGATAATTATTTACAAGTATTGAGTGCGCCTTAGATTTAAAGAGAGTACACTAGCTTGGTCTTTAGGTCGTTCAATAGACGTGCGACCCGTGCGATAAAGTCTAAACTTTCAATCAATCAGCTTTGGTTCAATCGAAAACATGGCCAGTTAGGGATAGAGATAACGCGAGAGGAAGAACTAATTTCGACAAAACACCCCGAGGCTAACCAAATCAACGGTATATACTCTATTGGTGTTAGTCTTTCTTAGATCCAAAACCTGTTACCAGTCATAACCCGTTTCTAGACACCATGTCCGACATTCTGCCAATCTTTCGAAAATTTACACTTCCTCAAGTCATTTGCAAACTCCGCCCTTAACCTCATGTCCATAACTTCACTTAGGTTATGGTGTGCGGTGATGAAATCCACACATCACGAGGGGTTAAGGAGATAAGCTAGGAAATGAGGCGCCATCTATTCCAAAGAGTGCGACTTAATAAACCAAACTTATGTACTAAATTTAAATCAAAGACTACCAATTTACTACAAAATTACCATAATTACCAATTTATTATTTTTAATAATTCAATAATTTACCATATTTACTACAAATTTACAATATTACTACAATAATTACAAATTATAATTACATGCAATAATAATAATTAGCAATTATAATATTAATTACAACAATATATGATTACAATAATTAATTATTAATTACCATGCATTTACAATAATAATTATCATGCATTTACTAACTAACATTAATTGTTATTACCAATTATTACTAATTTAATTTTTTACTAATTAATTTACTAATTTATTAATTAAATTATAATTATGTTAAATTTTTTAAAAATTACCGAAAAGAGAAGTCGCGGGAGAGCGGAGTCACCGGATGGAGGGAGTCGCCGGAGAAGGGAGGCTGAATTTTTGAGAGAGAGTGAGAGAGAGAGAGAGAGGAGAGGGATGATTTGAGAGTGTGATGAGGAAAAGGCTCGGCCAAGCCTTCTTATATACAGTTTTACTTAGACGACGGAGGTGTTTTCTCCGTTTTTTAAGTGCACTTGGACGACGGAAACATCTGTTTCCGTCGTCTAAGTGAACCGTTTTAATTTTTGGAATTGGCGCCCAATTAATTTGGCGGGTAGAAGTTAACCGCCTTAATTTTAGGGAGCGTTTCAAATTTCACTTAGAAGGCGTAGATAGACCATCTCCGTCGTCTAAGTGAAATTTGAACCGTTCCCAAAAGTTTTGGCGGTGGAAATTGAACCGCCATAATTCTTCAACCTAGACGACAGAGATGGATATCTCCGTTGTCCAAGTAGTCACCTGGACCATGGAGACGGTTTGTTTTCGTTGTCCAAGTGACCACCTGGTCGACGGAGATAGTCAATCTCCGTGGTCCAGGTGAAATTTACGTAAAATTAATTTTTAAAAATAATTCGCAAGGAAGTTTCCGATTTGTCATTCGAATGAAATAGTCGTAGAATATCGATTAAAGAATCGTATATATAAACAATTGAATTTAAGACGACGAATAATCTTATATCTTTAAACTTGTTAAGTATCTACTAATCTTTATGACTTAAGTGTTATTACGTATAGGCTCATGCATATCGATATTAACGAAATTGAATTTGAACAAAACAACCGTTGGATACATTCGCCATAAGACAATATATAAATAGAATAATTTTCAGAAAATAGTAAGTTCGTGAAGGGTTTTATCCGTACAGTTAACCACAAAACTGAAATTTTGACAAACCAGAAACGTGGATACACGAAAATTCGTAACTCTTATTTTGGAACCAACGAAGCTCACACTCCAAGAATTGTTTACTCTATGGTCTCGACAAAAAGAATATGCATTGGGACATGGTCTACATGATCGTTGTCTTAGATGAAATTACGAAATCTTAACTTAGACGACGCAAACAAAAGTATTCGTCGTCTAAGTAAGTACTTGGACGATGCAAACACATGTTTGCGTCGTCTAAGTGAAAATTCCCTTAATTTAGGGTTAGGGCCTTAGGGTTTAGGGCTTAGGGTGTACTTAGATGACGACTTGACCCTTTTGAGTCGTCTAAGTACTATTTTTAGGATTTAGGATTTTATATAAGTATAATTAATTACTATTGTGCTTAATTACCTTAGTATGGACTACGAAAAGTCATTTTTTTGTCCCCGTTTTAGGGTTACGTAAAAATTAATGTGATTCGATCAATTATGGATTGATCCGATCCTCCAGATTAATTAATTAATTTTAATTTACGTCGGTCGAACCGACCACGCTATTTAATTAATTAAGTACAAAATTAATAGTTGTACATACGTACTCCTCCTCATAATATATATATATATATATATATATTAATTAATCGATCATGCATCATTACAATAATTACAATAATTAATTACCAATTAATATTCTTCGTCGTTATATTGTACTGTTTGTCATAATCGTTATCATCCTCATCCCCGTTATGCGATTGTTCCTCCTCCTCATCATACTCAACATCATCCGACGGATATCCTGAGTCCTCGTCCTCGTCCTCATCTTGCGCCTCTTCTTCATTTACCTCATTAATTGCATCAATAATCTCATCTTCAGTTAGATCTATACAACCATGAGGCATGGGTAAGCGTTTATCAGCTTGAACGAGGTCCATTATGTCGGAGCGGATGATAGAAATAATAGGCTCTTGATAGGCAGGAATGTCTCTTTCCGGTTCATAAGCATCTCCATGAAAGGACCCAACCCCGATTTAGCTACCTAAACCGGAATCGAACCCCTTCGAAAACACGAACCAACAAAAATTTTCCGAAATTTGGGCAGAGTTTCGTTACTAGCGTGGAATTACCTTGACCTGCACGCGGAAAAACACACTTCATCCTATGCCAGAAAAATCAAACCGTGGGCACCAATCCCTTCCGGATTTCTCATCATCAATATAATCAACAAACAGTAAACATACTGTACTATATATATGTATATCCGAGAAAATCCGTATAAACAAGTATCAGAATGTATCAGAGTGACCTCTAGTGTAAAACATATACAATATGTACATCAGTATGCGAAACAAGAACCTACTGGAAAACACAGGTGACTCTGATCACTAGCCTCCAAACCGCGACGTGAAAACACCAAACCTGAACTGCAACTGGGCACGGAAACCGAAAAGCCCAGGGGAAAGACAATAAACACGTTAGAGTGAGTGGACGAAAATAAATGTCTTTCACCAGTTTATATATATACGAATAAAATCGTATGCGAGTCAAATGCATGAAAATCAAATAAAACGTGAGGAGACTCAGGCTACCACTCACGTACTGAGCATGCCACGTAAAACATATCGCGGAGACTCTCATGGGCTTCCACGCGATAGCACAGTCTGAACCACGGGATCCCAGACCCACACGTGATTCTAGCCAGAAAGGCCTCGGGTCAGGATATCTGTCCTTCCCGGAGCGTACTCGGGGATCAGCCGAGAAGCCAATGTGTATCGATACCACAACATATACTGAGACTGTACTCTGTGTAAACCAAATCATAAATCTTTTCTATGCACATGCTTTAAACATAATATGTACGTATGAATATATTCGTATACGTATATTCGTATATGCATAATCGTAAACACATGCTCGTAAAATCATAATCAATCCGCATGCTCAAGTTCGTAAATCATTTATAAAAGACTCGCAATCATTCCGTGAAAATAAATGTCCACTCACAGATCCGCTAGCGCGAACTCGCGCTAAACTCGTGGTCCGGCGGAAGATCCCTCGCCCGAAGAACGATCACGATCCAAATCTCGATCTCGATCTCCTGAATATATATTAACATAACTGATCAAAATCGTAATCCACAACACTATACCGATGCACGGAAACCAACCGTTCCCGGAAATACGAAATGCAGTGCAAAATGAATTACGGAAATCCCGAAATCCCCACTCGAAACCTCGACTGAATATCGGCTAACCAAATCAACCCGAAAACCTCCGTATGATAACCAGGGTGTGATTACGAGAAAAATGACACTAATTACATCGAAATCTGAAAAGTTGACTTTTCCTCCGCCGTTGACCGTCGCCGCCGGCGGCGGCGCGCCGTCAACGGAGGAATTACACGGCGGGAAGCTCCAGATCACGAGTTCCCATCCTTGCGAGTAATTCCTTCAACTAGCCCGAAGCCCAATTCCACCTTAAAAACCTCCAAAACTAGCTCGAAAGGCAACGAAATACATTTCCGGCAACCACCACGGTTCGCCGGAAAACTCAATCAAACTCAAATCAAACCTAAGGGTAAGCATCTCTAGGACATAGGGAACTAAACCCCCAACAACCCAGCCACCAAAACTCACCGGAACCATGCTCACTGATACGCGCAAAACATGCATTTAACGTTAACACAAAGTAGACCCTAAAAACACAAATTACGCGCATTGCAATTTAAAACCCTTATTTTGTCGATATAATATTGGCGAGTAGGGATCGTTCTATCCGGGGAATTAAAGGGCGCATGCATGGTTTCGTTTACGCAGAAATTTAAAGGTTTGGGGGGGATTGGAAATTGGTTGTTTAATCTACGAAATTAAAGTACAAAACATGCAAACACAACAAAAACTCTTAGACTTCTAACATGTTTTACTCATAGACAAGTGTTAACAATCAAGAAACTTCAAAGTCTAATTATGCTTACTAAAAATAAGAAGTTACACTACTAATTACAAGTGATCATCTCATCTTTTTAACCTTACCCTTTTTCATGCATCAAACCTTTTGTAAGTTACGAAATTCATAACTTCCAACTAAATATACATGCTTGATAATTGAGTAGGAATGCAACTTAGCGTATAAACATCCTAAACAACATACGATCATCGAAACATGCGAAAAAGAGTGACTTAGCGTATTTTCTACCACATGCTTTCGAAGCTTTAAGATTGTATCAAACATGCATAAAAGGCTAGAAATCATAAACACATGCAATTCACAAATCGGTTTAAGAACATATAACACACATCTAAACTTGTTCTTCATTTGATACATAAAAGTATTCCAATACATCAAAAGATTCAAATACAAAGCAAAAGCTATGAAAGTGAAGATCATGGTTACACTTTTTGTCTTGAATGCTTGATGATCTACGGTGGAGATGGCTTTCCTTCACAAGGGACTTAGCGTATTGTGAAGGATGGAGGATGTTTGCTTCGGCTTGGATGGAGTGTGGTTGCTTCGGCAAGGATGGAGGTTGGATGTGTTTCGGCTTTGGATGTGAACCTTCAAGTGTTTATGGTGGAGGAGTATTTGTGTAGAGCTTTGGCTAGTAAATGAGAGATGATCAATGATATGGCCGGCCTCATCTCTTATATAGGCAAGGGATGTTGCCTTCTCTCTTCCACCATGCCTCCCTTCATTTAATGCAAGCCTTAGTCACCTAGGCAAGTCACCATTTGTGATCATCATTTATGAACCCTAAGCAAGAGTCACCATGCAAGTCACCATTTATAAACCCTAAGCAAGAGTCACCATGGCAAGTCACATGGCAAGTCATCTTTTGTGATGATCACAAAGCTTAGTCACTAAAATGAGTCACAAAGCTTGATATTGTTGACTTTTCCTCTTCCCCAAAGTGAATCCTAGCCGAATTGAATGGTCATGGGCTTGATAATGGGCCGAAACAAGAGTTGAGAAATCGGCCCATAATTTGCTTTTTGGTCCGGCCCATTTCCGGTGGTCCGAAATCGCAAAAATCGCCGAAATTCCTCCGAATTGCGTCGTTATTAATCTCCACCGTAAATATCTTCAAAATTTAAATAAGAAAAACATAAAAACTAAGATAATAACATAGCTAAACGTAAAGGGAAATGCGTTAAGAAACGAGCATAAAATGCGTATATCAAATTCCCCCACACTTAGACTTTGCTAGTCCCTTAGCAAACACTAAGTTAGACTAAGACTCTTCTACGAATTTAAAACAAAGAACATAACTAAGCCCTTAGCTAAAATTTGTCTCAGAATTTTCATAAGTATATGGCGATGTCTCACATGATTTTCAACTTGGATGCTCAACGAATTCAAGAGATAATTGCGATATAATTATGTAATGAACAAGTAAGACATAGAGAAAACAATGGTTATGTTATAGCTGTGCATGCTTTGAATAAAGGTTTATTCAACTCACAAAGATGCACTCATCATATTTTTCACTCATGATAAGGGTTCACTTAAAGTGTATATGAATTGAAATGAAAACCACATGAATGAAGTTTGATTGCTTGCACAAATGAACCCAAACCATAAGCTTACTCATGCAACTTACTCTACTAATTGAAAGCTACTTATTTTAAGGATCATAAAGGACTTTTAGTGAGGTTGTAATGGGGTTAAGGCTAAGGCATTCGAAATTTAGATATGTGGTGATAAAAACGTTCCAACGACTTAGTCTAGCACCAAATTCGTTCTCCATCTCCACTCGAATGTTACCATGTAAACTTTAATCTACTCTACCCTTTGAGCTTTTCGGACAGGACAAAGGCCATATTTGTTCTATTTTTGGGCCTTCAATTTGTCGTAATCTCCAAATCCGCAAATAAGGGGGACGTTAATCCAATTGGTTTCTACTTAGAACACAACACATTGCCATGAGAGATATATATAATTTTTTTTTTCTTTTCATTCTCTCAAATATAATTTTTTTCTTTTCTTTTTGGCAATCTCATACTTTTTAAGTTAATTGGACAAGTCTTTCCCCTTACTCACATTAACTCTTCCAATCTTTCTTACCAAACCATCATATTATGTGCTAGTTTCGAAAAAATCTCACCAAGTTTCTGGAACCAAGGTAAGGATATTCTACACTAGGGTAAGTGTTTAGGTACATATGGTGATGAAAGAAAAGCTTAACGTGGGCTCAATTGGTTTATCTAGGGGTGTCGCAACTCATGCGTACAAATGGGATACATGGATATTTGGCGAAGTGGTGGAAAATCCTAAATGCCTTTAATCATTTCCAAAATCAAAGTATGTATCAACTTAAAAGCTTTGCAAATTGACATGAGTAAGTTCTAGCATTCTCTAGTTCATTAAAATCTATGGCAAGCAATCAAATGAGGCATATATAAGCTAGTAGCTACGAAATGGATGTATATTCACTCGAATAAAGAACAGATAGCTCAAAAGCTCACATAGGGTTCATATGATTAAAAACTTATTCAAGCATGCGATTTCTGTACCATGCTTTGCAATTCATATCTACTACATGTTAAAAACATATAGAATATCTCAATTAGCACAAGAATTCGATGCATGTGATTCATACGCCATATGTGTTCGTATCGGTCCAATTTCATCATTGACTAGTTAAGGGCATCCTAAAGACTCTGAAAAACACTAATTTAGACACAATTAAATTGTAAACCCTTCCCCCACACTTAAACTCTACATTGCCCTCAATGTACTAAAGTAAAAGTATAGAATTAAACATGGAGTATAGGATCTACGAAAATTCTAATTTTAAAAATGCAAAAGCCATTAAATTAATTAAAAGGGGAGAAGAAAACAAATCTGTTGTCTCCCTATTGGGTTGCCTCCCAATGAGCGCTTGTTTTACGTCGTTAGCTTTGGACGTGATGCATCATTTTGTTTTTGAAATGGCCGGTTCTTGGAGTTGCATCTCCTCCACGGTATGCTCCGCAAATGCCTCAAAATAGGGCTTCAAGCGATGGCCATTTACTTTGAACTCACTGCCTTTGTCGATAGATCGAATGAGAACTGCTCCATGAGGTAGAACTTGAGAAACTATGAATGGCCCCATCCATCGAGAGCGAAGCTTTCCCGGAAAGAGCTTAAGTCTTGAATTGAAAAGTAATACTTTCTGCCCAACTTCAAAACTCTTCCCGCGAATCATCTGATCATGGATCTTTTTCGTCTTCTCTTTGTAAATCCACGCATTGTCGAAAGCATCATTTCTGATTTCTTCTAGTTCACAAAGTTGTAGCTTCCGATGCAAACCTGCTGCATCTCGATCGATGTTGAATTTCTTCACGGCCCACCATGCCTTGTGCTCCAATTCAACCGGAAGATGGCACGTCTTCCCATAAATTAATCGGAAAGGTGACATACCAATGGGGGTCTTGTAGGCAGTCCTGTAAGCCCACAATGCATCGTCTAAGCATTGACTCCAATCTTTCTGGTTTGGGCGGACGGTTCGCTCCAAAATCTTCTTGATCTCACGGTTGGAAACTTCAGCCATTCCATTTGTTTGAGGGTGGTATGGTGTGGAAACCTTGTGTTTTACGCCATACTTCCTCATCAGTGCTTCCACCGTGCGGTTGCAAAAGTGACTTCCTCCATCGCTAATTAGAACGCGTGGCATTCCAAATCTACTGAAAATGTTAGTTCGTAGGAAATCTGCAACAACTCGCGAATCATTAGTACGGGTGGCCTTTGCCTCCACCCATTTAGAAACATAATCTACTGCGAGTAAGATATAAGTAAAACCATTGGAGGGAGGAAATGGTCCCATAAAATCAATACCCCACACATCAAAAATTTCGACATTAAATATGTAGTGTTGTGGCATTTGATCTCTAGGCCCTAAATTACCGAATCTCTGGCACTTATCACATGCAGCACAATATGCATGAGCATCGCGAAATAAACTAGGCCAAAAGAAACCGCAATCTAAAATCTTAAGGGCTGTCCTCCTTGAACCAAAATGTCCCCCACATGCTTCATTGTGACAAAAGTCTAGAATAGGCTGAAATTCACTATCCGGGATACATCTCCTAATTACTAAATCGGAGCATTGTTTCCATAAATAAGGCTCATCCCAGATAAAGGTTCTAGCATTATGCTTAAGTTTGTCACGTTGAAATTTATGCATGGTAGACGGAAACTCACCGGTAACTAAGTAATTTACGATATCTGCATACCATGGAGTTTCCGGAACAGTTACCTCAATTCCGAAGAGTTTTTCATCCGGAAAAGTGTCCTCAATTTCAACAGCCTCATTCTCACCGATCAAGCGTGATAGGTGGTCAGCGACAACATTTTCTACTCCCTTCTTATCCTTGATTTCGACGTTGAATTCTTGGAGTAGAAGTATCCATCTTATAAGCCGTGGTTTTGCGTCCTTCTTTAGCATTAGATACTTCAAAGCTGCATGATCAGTATACACAGTTACTTTAGTTTGAAGTAAATAAGACCGAAATTTATCTAAAGCAAAAACCACTGCAAGAAACTCCTTCTCGGTGGTGGTATAATTTCTTTGCGCTTCATCAAGCGTCCGAGAGGCGTAATAGATTACGCAAGGCTTCTTGTCCTTCCGCTGACCCAAGACGGCTCCTACGGCATAATCCGAGGCGTCGCACATGAGTTCAAATGGCAGAGACCAATCAGGGCTGCATAAAATAGGAGCGCTTGTAAGAAGTTCCTTCAACTTGTTGAAGGCAGCGTTGCATTCCTCGTCAAATACGAACGGGGTCTCCTTTTGCAGCAATTTACACAACGGGCGCGAGATGTGGGAAAAGTCTTTGATAAACCTACGATAAAATCCTGCGTGTCCAAGAAAAGAACGAATCTCTCTAACCGAAGTTGGAGAGGGTAAGTGACGCACAAGATCTACTTTAGATTTATCAACTTCTAACCCTTTTTCAGAAATAATATGACCTAACACGATCCCTTGCGTAACCATGAAATGGCACTTCTCCCAATTAAGCACCAAATTCGTTTCAACGCATCTTTGTAAAATAGTTTCTAAATTGTTTAAGCATGCATCGAAATCACTCCCAAATACACTAAAGTCGTCCATGAATACTTCAATAATTTTTTCAATGTATTCGGAGAAAATTGAGAGCATGCAACGTTGAAATGTACCTGGTGCATTACACAGTCCAAATGGCATTCGGCGATATGCAAACGTTCCGAAAGGGCATGTGAACGTTGTCTTTTCTTGATCTTCCTCCGCAATGCTAATTTGGTTGTAGCCGGAGTATCCGTCGAGAAAACAATAAAATGCATGGCCGGCTAATCTTTCCAGCATTTGGTCGATGAATGGTAATGGAAAAGGATCCTTGCGGGTTGCGGCGTTGAGCCTCCGGTAATCAATGCACACTCGGTGTCCAGTGATCGTCCTTTGTGGCACAAGTTCATTTTCCAGATTCTCGACGACGGTGATTCCCGATTTCTTGGGTACTACCTGCACAGGGGAAACCCAACGGCTATCAGAAATAGGGTAAATAACTCCACAGTCCATAAGTTTAATTACCTCCTTTTTTACCACCTCCATCATCGGAGGGTGGAGCCGACGTTGCGCTTCCCGCGTAGGCTTGGTGCCTTCTTCAAGGAAAATCCTATGCACACAGGTTGCTGGATTTATTCCCTTGATGTCCGCAAGCGTCCAGCCTATTGCGGTTTTGTACCTCTTGAGTACACTCACGAGCTTCTCCTCCTGCTCCTCTTCTAGCGCGGACGAAATAATGACCGGTAAAGTTTCATTCTCGCCCAAGTACGCATACTTCAGATGGTCCGGTAGTAGTTTGAGTTCTAAAACTGGAGCTTCTACGATGGAAGGAACCATTTTATTAGTACCAAAAGTAATTGGTAAAGGAGGAGAAAAACTTACTTTTCGTGGTGCGGCATTTAGGGCCATGGCCATATCTTGAATTCGAGGTTCAAGCTTTTGTAAGGCCTCGAGAAAGGCGTCATGCCCGAGTTGAATGGCCATGTCGAGTTCATCCTCATTGATGGTGTCGAGGTAGCCTTGTGCTAAGGTATCCACGGGATCATATGTCGAAATGGCAGCTACGCTCGACATTGGAAACTTCATCCCGTCCAGGATGTTGAACTCGATTCTTTCTCCATCAATCTCCATGGAGAAAGTGCCTTGAAAAACGTCTATCTTTGTTCTTGCAGTCCGCATGAAAGGTCGCCCAAGCAGCAGTGGCGTGGTGTTCAAAGGACTCTCCTCCATGTCAACGATATAAAAATCTGTTGGAAAAATCAGGTTGTTGACCTGCACAAGAACTTCTTCTACGTATCCCCTCGGATACTTGTGTGTGCGATCGGCTAATTGGATGACAACACCATCTTGCTTGAGATCTCCAAGCTCCATCGATTCGTAAAGATAGTAAGGCATGACGTTGATGGAAGCTCCGAGATCAAGCATCACGTCTTCGAAGTGGTTGTCACCGATTACGCAGGGAACTGTAAAACTCCCTGGGTCCTTCAGTTTTGGGGGTAGCCGACGCTGCAAAACCGCCGAAACGGTTGCGTTCACCTTCACAACCTCCTTCTCTCGAGTTTGCCTCCTCTGTGTGCATAATTCTTTGAGAAATTTCGCGTATATTGGCACTTGTTTTATGCACTCGATCAAGGGCAAATTCACTTGCACCTTTCGGAAGATGTCCAAAATATCTTCATATTGGGCATCCTTCTTCTTCGATTTTAACAATCTGCTAGGGAAAGGTGCAACAGCAAACAGAGAATTAGTAATAACCGTATTTGAAGGAATAAGGCTTTTACCTTTTATTGGGGTGGGTTGTGGAGGGGATTGTGCCTTGGTGACATTAGGCGTCACCTTCTTTTTCTCGGCCTCTTGAGTTGCCGGATCGATCTCATCCTCGTCTTCGTTGGTGATGTCCTCGATGGTGACTTCATCGAGATGAGATCGCTTGGTCTTTGGTTCTTCAAGTATCTTCCCACTCCTTGTGACAATAGCATTCACGTTTCTTTGATTAGGAGTGGGTTGAGGTGGAAGCCGACCGGTTTCATTGATTTTACCCATGAAATCAACAAGTTGGCCAAGCTGCTTCTTCACTTCTGTGATGTCGCGGCCATGAGAGTCGAGTGTCTCCTTTGTCTTCGATTGTCCTTCGAGGAGAACTTGAGTGGAGGCCGAAAGTTGCGACAACATCTTGTCGTAATCCGGGTTGGTGAAGGATTGAGATGACGAACCATGCTGCATCGGTGGCCTTGGTTGAAATGGAGGGCGTTGGTAGCTTTGTTGAGGTGCTGGAGGGTTCAAAGTTCCCTCGTTGCTGCTCCATCTAAAACCTGGATGATCACGGTTGACATAGTTGTTATAATTGTTATACCGTTGTCCTCCTTGATATCCGCCGATGGCGTTAGCGTGCTCCGGCTCGCTAGCTTGCTCTGGCGCTTGAGGGCATTGGTCATTATGGTGACCTTGTACTTGACATATGCCACAAACAGGCCGTTGAGTTGTCTTGGCTCTTGTCGTCTCGAGTTCTAAAACCTTCTCTAGCATATGAGCTAGTTTGTCGTATTTTTCGTCCGCGTCGGGTTTAGAACTCGCTTCACCGACTGCTCGTCTGTTGGACATTCCATATTGTGCATCATTATTCGCCCGATTCTCTAGAAGAGTTCTGGCTTCGATTTCGGTTAAGTCCATGAATGCACCGGTAGCTGCTGCATCTAGCAATTCCCTATCGATCGGCTTGAGACCATCGTAAAAGTAATTCATGAGATTGGTCTCGGAAAATCCATGCGATGGGCAAGTGGCACACAAAACCTTGAATCGGTCGTAATATTGGCCGAAGGTCTCGTCCGGTTTCTGTGTGATGCCAGTGATTTGCTTTCTCAAGACGGTGATCTTTGAGGCCGGGAAGTACTTTGCTAGGAACATATCGGCAAGTTGCTTCCATGAGGTAATATGGTTCGGCGGTAGTTCTATAAGCCAAGACTCGGCCCTGTCGACTAGGGTGAATGGGAATGCCTTCAGCTTGAAGAGCTCCGTATCAGCATCGGATGGCTTCATGCTGTTACAAACAAATTGGAATTGTTTGAGATGCTTGTTCGGATCTTCATTGGAAAGTCCGTGAAAAATGGGTAGTCGGTGGAGGAAGCCACTCTTGAGCTCGATATCCTTCATGTTTTCCTCCGGTAGTGGAAAAGCAATGTTCGAAGGCCCGCTGCTCCATTCGGTTGAGCAGGTACGCTGGCGAAGAGATTGTCCTGCATTGGCCATGTTGACTTGTTGTTCTTCCGGTTCTGAAGTATGGTTGGTTGATGAGGCTGAATTATGGTCGGTTGATGAATGTGAAGACTCGGAAACTTCTTCGATGATGGGAAAATCCAGGATGTCTGTTTGAGCTTTAAGTCTCGCTATTCTCTCTGCGATTTCCTCAAACTTTGTTCTAGATGGTCGAGGATTTCCTAGTACACCCTTGTCCACAATGTCTTCTTTAAAATTCCCAAGTTTTGCATGGAAAACCCTAGTGACTATATCTAGACGATCTTTAGGTGTTTGTCCAGGGAGCAGTTGAGTTTTAATTTCTTCCCAGTTTAGATTACATGTCATGGTGATAAAAAGATCGGGCCTACCAAATTTTTGAACTAAATCCATTGCATCCTGATATCGTTGGTGCATGTTACGCGGGCTTCCAATAAATGATGAGGGAAGAATGGTTCTACGTCCAACATTTTCTGAGAATACATTAATTTCAAATGAATATACGAATACGTATAACAATCTTATAAATACATAAGAGCTTACCCTAAAAATATAGCAAGTACCTGCATTGTGCTCCCCTGCATGAAGAGAGTCTTGTAGTCCTTGACGAAATTCTTTTAGAAATTTTTCTTGCTCAAGTCTTAGATATCTAAGTCGCTATGATTCAATTTTCACATAATTATCCACTACATATTGTTGTAAAAGTTGTCCACCTCAATGTAGCAGATTTTCGTGACCTTGACGCACCTACAAAAGTTTTGTCTTTTAAGAACGTGTCTTATAGTGACATAGGAAAATTATGCTAATGAAAATAAAAAATAAATCAACCTGTAGCATGTAGGCATAAAAGTCGCAACATGACATATCCTTCCCTCTATTATCTCGAGTCTTAATATCCCATCCATACGATCCGTACGGTAATAATAATGGATATTGCATAGGGTCATAATATCCGACGGAATCTTTTATATTCCAAAGTCGTCCATCAACCGCTTGAAGAATAAAATCTCTTCCGTCTGGATTTATATTGTCTTCCCCTCCAACTATAACAGTAGCAACTTGTGATACAGATGACATATTATACTGACGACGATCAGATGGTTGCTCTCTTATGATGAGTCTACAATTGGGTAAATCTTGACGTTATCCAAGGCTTCGAAGAACTTCTACAAATGGATTGTATTGATGCAAGATTTGTTGAATTTTTTCAACCATTGCCCTATCCAAAACTTCGCTTTCAGACAATCTATTTTGACGTTCATGCTCAGTGTCATATATATAAGCTTGCAAATATCGCGGTCTTCTCTCATCAATTGGCAATAAACTACCAATTTTATGATAAATTGAACCTTGAGCACGAAAGGTATAATGAGATCGAACATTAATTGACTCATCAACATGTACACCCATTGAAGTGAACGCAAAGACATTGTTGTAAGCTCTGATGCTTTGTCTAAACTTTCTTCCTTCACTTGTTTGGTCAAAAAATAGCCGAACCATTTCAGGAGGAGATTGTATCAAAGGCAGAACAATATTTCCTTTACAACAACACAAACTAAAGGTCTCTTGATGAAACAACATAGCTTGACAATATGGACATCTTCTAACTGGGGGTAATTCGCAGTAAGGGATGCCCATATCCTCATCGAAATCTCTAGCCAAATTATGAATTATTCGCGGTCTTCTTATACGTCTTTGTTGTTGAACACTGTGCGCAGGCGCCACTGGAGTAAACACATTCTCCATGTCGTGGTCTTCCTCATTTACATTCATCCTCACATCATTGATGATCATATCATTTCTAATATTAAGACTCATGTTGGAGTTGCCAGTTTGTCTATGATTTAGCATAGGAAGATCATGCACACCTGATGTGTAAAACAAAAAAATTATGTCATCATAAGTTAGTAGTTATGTGGACATCAAATTTAAAATAATATAATAGGTTTAATACCACGTATACATTCACCATGTAGCGGAAAATTCTGAACATCTTCGCTTATATATGACCTATCCATCCGTGCAAGTTGTATCACGTGAGTCAGTCGACGCCTTGAATATTGTGGACCATCATTATCAACATGTAACGATCTTGAAAAGTGTAAGTTTTCAGAGTGATCTTGCAACACCAATAAAGTGAAAGAAATAAGATTAGTTGAGGTTGTATTAACTGATATTAAATCTCTATCATCCTCATAAAAGGAGGTTTAGACATTTTATTCAAATATTAGGAGCAACATACATGGAGCAGGTTGACTTGTACCACTTGGTCCCAATTCTTCACATTGGTGGACATTTTCGCCTGCTAACACTGTTATGGGTATAAATTTAGAAATTTTTACATGAATTCAATCAATTAAGAAATGAAGAAACATTTTCAATAACAATTACCTTGATCAAACTGGGATTGATAATCATGATCAATTTCAACTACTGGTCGCTTTCCTCGAGCTTGTTCACGACGCCTTGCCAGATACTCTTGACGCTGAGAATAAGTCATCGACTCTCGCCATTGACGATGGCGAGCACGTGCACGGCTCATTCGATCCATTTTATGAAAGTAAATGTATGTTATAAAAAGTCGTTGAAGATATCCTTAAGATAGTTGCAGCTATATGGTCCTTACATATCTCATCCGTCTGCAACCATGAGAGTTTTAAAACAGGACAACAACACCATAACACAATGAATTAATAAATGTAATTAAAGGTACATGAGCTTAAAGTATAGAAAGCAACACAGCTTAAAAGATCATACATAGATGCAGCAATATGGTCCAGGCTATATTGCAAACTTTTGTTACTTTTATAGTCCTATTCCACAATATGGTCTGTGCAATAACTTATTAAGAATGGAATTAAAAGATACAGCATTCCGCAACATCGTCGAACTGGCCAAACAGAGAAAGAAGTTGCTATGAAGACATATAAAGAAAACAGTGAGTATAAAAAAAGAATGTTAGTTCTGCCTCAAGAAAACAGAATGTTATAGTAGATAGCTAAGTAACTTGAAAAAAATAAAAAATAAAAAAATTAATGATAAGTAGAAGTGCTTAAGGCAGTTGGGGAGGTAGAATATTCAAATACCCCTCCTCTCGGTATAAGTTTTTCAATTCCAAATTAAACTGTTTGAGGATAAAAACGGAAGAATAAATATGAAACCTTGATAGCCAATCCCCAAATCACAAACATCCACTTCCAAACAAAGAAAAACATGAACACCAGACTACATTAGTTCGTCAATAAATAGAATTGCTGCATTAAAACACTAACAGAAACCAACTCGGGGCACATTATCAAAGTAATAATTTTCACTATCACAAAGTGCATAAGTGAAGCAGAGAAAACAGGGGTGGCCATGCAGGAACTGCTACCAAAATCAGATTTTTAATAATTAAATAAGAAAGACATACAAATAAAAGGGATATGAGAAATAGATATCATACACGCAGAAGAAGATGGTTTGGAGTGAGAGGTAGAGTCTGTTTGTCAATAATGAGATTGCCAGTGAATTGTTCGGTTATTCACACTGCAGTTCTCCTACAATTAGAAGAAAAAGAATAATAATTACACCATGTTCAGCTAATAATTACACCATCTATTTAAAATTTTACGAAGTTGAAGCAATGGTTCATGGATCATTCCCGGCATTCAATCTCCATATAGTTATTCTTCTTCATAAACTATACCAATGATGTTATAAACTCAATGACATACTTCCAACTATGTCAAAACCAAGACAAAAACAAAATTTCAGACCATCTCAGCCACTGCCTAACAGATTGGACAATACAAAAGAAAGGTTCCGGAATAATCACCTAAGACGATCGAGAGCTCCGACCAAAATCTCTCCGCTAATTTCCATCAATCCACACAAAAAGGACTATTTGTTTCCATCAATCCACAAAAAAAGGACCATCTGCAATCTGCAATCCCCAAAATCAAACAAACAAATTCAAGATTAAATCACAAACTGAAATAATTGACTGGCCGGTAAATGAAAAAATAAAATTAAATAAAAACACAGAGCCACAACAACCACATCAATAATCATCATAATAGCAATACAAAGAAATAAGGTCCGATCCGAATCCAATGTCGGCATAAACCAATAGCATCTTGGAATCAGATTTCTGATATCGGGCAAAGAGAATCTGAGAAAAAAGTAATAGCCTTGGGGAAAATGATGACGGAAAAAATAAGAAGGGAATGCATGCTTACCGGAAAGTGCGCAGAATCGATTATGGATCTGGCGGTTAATGATATGATATATAATAACTGAGCAAAGAACCAAACGAAGGGCTCTAGCGGTGGATTGTAACTTATGAAGATTTTATTATTGACTCATTTAAGTCTGCTCTACTAATCTACTTTGAATAATAACTGCAACAATTTTTTTTTGTGGGAATGTGTAAATTGCAAGGAGATGTGATTTTACCTTTTTACCATTTTTCTTTTCTTTTTCCTTAATCAGAAGAAAGTAACAATTAAAGGGTAAATAATGGGATTTTGAAAATTTAACGTCAAGGACTTTTTGCATAATTAATAGAAAAGAAAAATGGTAATGCACTATACCATAATTGCATTGGTGTGACGTCACAATGCACTACAGACGGGAAAAGGTTAGGATTTAACCCAATGCACTACAGACGTCACACCAAATCATTAACCAACTATGAGAATATCTTAAAACAAAACGGGTTTTCACTTACATATGAACCGTAGACAATCAAGTACATAATTTTAAAATAGAAACTTAATTTCTTTTCAATGACTATTTTTCCACCACAATTACAATTATACACACTAATCAAGTGAATCTCTATTCACAATGTAAAACACAGTGAAATTACTCACCTCAAGTCCAACTTCATCTTTTCACGCACCCCAAATATTCAAATATAGCAATCCAACGAAACTCGTCTTGTCAAACACCTAAACAATTACATTTCTTACTTAGCAACAATATTAAAGAATTCATTTCTATCCCACACCAAAATCTCTCACAAATTTCCAATTTTCCTAGAGCACGATCTAACTCATTTTAACAATGATCCAGCGAATAACTTCACTCTATCTTACTGCAAATCCCAAACCTAAACGTTTTTATCTCCACATTAATGGTAACTATTTCAATCATGGGCTAAAACCCAATTCTTGTCAAAATCCTAAACCAACGGTTGCTAATTTTTACATTGACAACCCACCATTCACCACATTCCAACCCATCTGTGATTCCACAAAACCAATCATCCTAACCTTAATCAATTTAATCTCTATTAATTAAGCACCAACATCAAATAAAGCTAGATCCTTTATCCAAAACCAAACTTCACGGTATTATCCAAACCTTTTAGCACAAAACTTCAACATCAATTACCTCTTGAATCAATCAAGACAAAACGTAGTCACTGTTTAGTCGTGCTTGCCATAGGGTGCCTCTTTGTCGTGAATTTTGACTGCCGCTCGTACTCCGATCAAGTCGTCATCCTCACTTGCCAGGTGCTGGCTCCGCAGGGGCAAAATCACCGACCGACAAAAGTAAAGAGAAGAGGGAGAGATTGTCAAGATTGAATGCAGTGTCGCCTTGTGTTACCATTCAAAATCCCTCTCTGAATAACCTCGAGCCCACGCCATCTCAAGTCTAAACCTCCCTAGTTCTCTCTCTCGCGCCGTCTTCATCTCTCTCACTCTTTCACGTTCCTTTTTTTTTTGGTTCTGTATTCGTTGGAAGTAGATGAAACTGCAAGGAGAATGATTACTTAAATGGGCTTTAGTTCAATTTTAATCCTTTAGAAATTAGAGGACAATTTTCGGAATTTTAAAATTTTAACCTTAAAGACTATTTGCTTAATTAATAGAGATATGCGAGTCCAGGTAAATAAAATAACAAGTACACGAGGTAAAACTCATACTCCTCCAGTGTACTGAGCATGCAAGTAAAAATTCCACGGGGTCACTTATGGACACACACCGTGCTAGTACAGTCCGAATCACGAGGTCCTTGGTCCCCATGATTCTAAGCTAGAAATGGCCTCGGTTCCGAGGAAACGCCCCTCACCGGTCAGGTCGGGATGACGACGTCCCTCCTGGCAGCCTACCATCGGGGATCAGCCGAGAGGCAAAGTGTATCGATACAACAACGTAACCAAGACTGTACTCTGTGTAAACCAAATCATAAACATTTCGATGCAAATGCATGAAACAACATATAAGTGTATGTATAATCGTATACGTATATCTGTATAAGTATAATCGTATAATCGTAAAACACATGCTCATGTAATCCGAAATCTCATACGCATGCTCAAGTTCACAAATCATATAAAAGACTCGCAAGATTTCCGTGAAAAGAAATTGTCCACTCACAGACTGGTGTAACGCGATACGCATTAACCCGTGATCCGGCGGAAAGTCCATCGCCAAACGAACAATCACGAACCCCTGAATATTCACAAAATCCATTCCTCAAAATCATAACTCGACAATACAAGACAAATCACGAGAAACCACCGTTCTCGGAAACACATAATCCGAATACGAATCGTTGAAAATCCGATATGTACATCTCAATACCTCGTTATAATTTCGGACACTCAACTCGAAAAACGAACCTCCCCACTGCGATTTGGGCGCGATTTCGAGTCAAATGACATGCAACTTGTCGAAAATCCCAAAAAGTCAATGTTGACCGTCGTTGACCACCGCCCACGGCGGCGCCGCCACTGACCAGAAAATTTCACGGCGGAGCTACCTCTATTCCATGCAAAATCACCCACTGAGCAACTTTGTCAACTGCAACAAAGGCCAATTCTCACTCTAACTCATCCAATTTCATGATAAACCGAATTGGTACCAAAATTTCACATCCAAAATTCTCCAAGCACAATCAAAATTAGAACTCCATACTTATATGGTTAGAATCATGGAGATGAGGGCTACAAAACCCAGTTCAAATCGCAGCTCAATTCGACCAAAATTGTGGAACCCGAATTCATTGAAAAATCCTCCATTTTCTCGCCGGAAAAGCTTCCTCCTCCGGAGTCCTCGCCGCGAACGGAGGCCGGAGAAGGGTAGAGGGGACCGAGGCGCATCGATGGAGACCAAGGCCGAGCCTTGGGGTGGCCGGAAACGTCGCGCCACCGTGAGCCGTCGTGAAACCCGTCGCCATCCTCTCCCTCCACCGAGTTGACTCGGTCAACTCAGTCAACTCTATAAATGGTAAGTTTGACTTGCCCAAAACAGAAGGTTTCTATTTATAGGCCTTCCATTTTTGGAAACTTCGTAATTATCCTTTTCGACGAACTTTGAATACTCGTAACTTTTCCGTCGTAATTCCGATTCCAAAAATTCCCGCGGCAACAAACTCGAATCGACATGTTCTTCAATAATCACCCGAAGTCAAACACATCGGCCCATCGGATAAAAAGTCAACAGTTCACACCAACACCTATTAAATCGACAAAATAACCAACAATCGGAAATAATCACAACTTAATCTTCGTAACTCAGAATAATGCTCCGGAAGTTCCCACAAGCTCGAAATTAAATTCTAAACAACTTCCGTGAAGAAGTTGAAACCAAATTCTCGTCCGGTAATTTAGTCGTTAAGTAGCCCACCATTTAAATCCGAACTTCAATTATTCATAATTAATTCCTCGGTCGTCCAAATAACGATCCGGAACCGCCCACGAACTGGAAATCACATGTACTACGACTCTCGAGAAGAGACCCAGCTCCAATTCTCGGCCAATGATTAAGTCGTTAACAAATCCGGCGATTCAAATATTGTCGGAACTCTGCGACTACGCAGTAACTCACGTATATAGTTGATCATACTGGTGATTCTGGTCCGGGTTGTCACATCTGCGATAGAGCTAGGTTCTACTTCATTGTCATCAATGATCTCCTGAGCGACAGAATAAGCAAATGTATCACCAACTAACATGGAAGACCTATCCATAATAACGAGTGCATCATTGTTATTTAGTGAGATTACCTTGTTTCCTAACATCACATATGGCTCTGAGGCGTCCCCCAGAGATGCCAACTGTGATTCTAGACATAATTGTCGCCAGAAACAATCTCATGTGAAGGATTCACCGCGTTGATGATGAAATGATCATTTGGTGGTTGGATGATCTGCCTTTTAACCAGTGGCTCATCTATGGATTTTCTTTGTCTTCCCACTTGGGCATGATGAATGTTTCTCTGCCCTGCAGTGGCATTAAGTCGCCCCTTTCTGGGGACTACCTACCTTGCAGGAACCTTTGTTGCAGGTATATCAAATCATTAACTCGCCACTTTCGCAATATCAGTAAAGGAGTCAGGCATCGAACCTGCTACTTTTTTAAGATTGAGAATGCGTCGCACTTCTATCTCACTATGAGATGTGAGAGGATCATGAAGAAACATAGTGGGGTTTGACCACATCAATTCCTGACATTCAACTGAAATAGAACCATTCATATATCCCCCTAACGGAGGGAAGTATGTCTCATCAAAGTGACAATCTACAAATGAAGTAGTAAAATGATCTCCTGTCAAAGGTTCTAGACAGCGGACTATCGTTGGAGATTCATAACCAATATAGATGCATAATCATCGTTCATGACCCATTTTTGTACGCAGTGGAGACATAATAGACACATTCACAGCACAACCAAATATGTATTGAATGGTTGGCGTGCTACGAGTCTGAAGTGAATCAACATAGCCGCAGTAACACTGCATTTTCCCATGAAAATACAAATAAATTGGTGTGCATTACCAAGCTCTAGCCACAAGATGTAACCGCTTGATTTGTGCTTTTGCAATACCGTTCTGTGAATGAACATGGGGAACGAGATGTTCAATATCAATCCCAACTGACATGCAGTAATCATAAAAAAATAAATTAATGTGAACTCTCCTGCATTATCCTATCTAATAGACTTAATTGGTGGATTGTCCGGATGGTAAGCTCGAAGCTTAATGATATGTGCTAGGAGTTTAGCAAATGCAACATTCCTTGTGGATAGCAAAGCAACGTGTGACCAACGCGTTGATGCATCTGCTAAAACTATAAAGTAATTAAATGGACCGCATTCAAGTTTGATAGGTCAACAAATATTACCATGGATTCTCTGTAAGAATGATATATTCTTGATGTTATCAACATCAAAAGAAGATCATGTCTGTAACTTTGCTAAAGGACAAGCTTTGCAAAATGAGCGATATGCATTGGATATTGTCATAAAGACATCCGGTGGGATAACACACGGCACCTCAGAAGTATGTCGCCGGGATTATGCTACACTAGTCTTAGAGACCGAGCTAGGAGCGAGAGAAGTAATATCATTCCTTCCATCTAAACCCATGCTTTTAGGTATTCCCATATGCTTCTTTTCTCTAAAGAACAGATAACCATGAAAATTTCACAATATCTTGATCATAATAATGTCAAAGTTCATATGAGCCAAGTCACACATAGTAGTATGACTGATTGTATTCAATTCAATGATCCAAACTGTCGTAAGATATAAATAACTACGAAAGCTCATAAACTTCTCCAAAATGTTCTTTCTGCCACATTCTACACACTAATTCTTTTTCATTCTCACAATATATTTCTAAGTGTAAACCGTTGGAGAAATATGTTAAAACTTAGCAAGATTTTATTGGCTTTTGGCACATATAAGGCACCAGTGGCATGAATTCTTATACCATGTGGCAATAAGAATTATGATGAACCACACCCTTATATAATCGGCTCTGAACTAATCGTGGTTGTCACTGAAGAACTATATGGCATAAGATCCATAAACAATTGCTTATTCTACAGAATAGTCTGGGTAGTACCACTATATGCTAAACACTCAATCTTGCCTTCAGACATCTATAAAATAATATTAATTAATCAGTCTTTGAACTCAAGACATGGGGAACACTTAAAGTGAATACTTAAATATTTGAAAAGGGTGTTGTGACCCTTGTAGAGTGCTTGACATGGTATTACAAAATCGATATATAAACAACATCGAAATAACATTGTTTCTGGCAGTGAACCTTGACGAGTTGAAGGGTTCTTCGACGAGTCAAAACAAGTTCACTTGGTCCATCGTACCAGTCTAGACACGTCGAGACTGTTCCGAAATCATGTATGGAATATAGTTCTTGGCTTAAATGGGTCGAGAATACATCTTGACGGGTCCAAAATAGTTGGAAAACGATCCAGGGAATCAATCTTGATGGGTGGGAACCTACACTTGACATGTCGAGATAGCTCAAAACAGGACGGAGGAATATTTCGATGTGTCGGATAACAAACATGATAAATTTTGATCAGTCAAACACATGTCCAAAAACAATCCAAGGCATATGTCTCGATGGCTCAAGACGTCTGGGATCAAAATGTCCTTTTGTTTTTTTCCTCATTTTTCCTGGTTTTTGGTGTCATAGTGCCATGGAATATTGTATATTTCAAACCATTTATGCATAATGAAGTAAAATAACATTCTTAATACTTTTCATATACAGAAAATCTAAAATATTTGTTACTTGCCAACAAAAATTACATCAAATATGTCTTATTCCAAAATTGACTAAAAATAAAGTCTCAAAACATGACTAAAACAAGCTCAAAGTAAACTAAACTTGATTACATACCAGGAATAACAACCCAAAATATAGACTAATCAAAATTTGGAGTCTCAAGAATCTCCTTCTTATCATCTTATACAATGAGATTGACATCATAGTCTTCTTCCATATCATGATCCCCTCCAACAAAGTTAGCCTCTTATGGCAAGTATTGCTTGTGCCTTTTATAGATATTCTAGATATCTTAGCTTGCACGACTTTTCTTGTGCATATGTTTAGTTTAGAAGCATGGATACTTGCCAGATGAAGAAGAGTGGAAAGAATTTCCATAATTCCTTGGACTGAAACCAGGCTTATTCTTGTTGGAGTTATTGAGGATTGTATCTTAGTAAGTCCAAGTCAAATTTAGACTATGAGCTCTACCACGACCTCGGCCATGTCCTCGTCTCCAACCACAGTTGTTGTAAGGCTTCGAACGGTCGTTCTTCTTGTCCTTACGTGCCTTCTCACCAATGTTACAATTCTTAGATGTTTTCTTGGCCCCGGAGGACCTAGAGTTGTTGTTAACAATTATCTCATGATGTCTCTCTAATTTGCTAGGATATTCATAAGATCACTGAATGATGTGATTCTTCCTTGCTCGTACTCAATCTGGTACTGATGAGCCAAAATACTCATGGAAGATGAGAAGGTGTTCAAAGACTTCTTGATCATGTTTTGATCAGTCTTGTCAACTCCATAGAACCTCAGCTCCAATTGTACCTATAACATAGCTTATAACATAGCTTAGTTGTAGGAATCAACCTTCGGATAATCCAATAACCTGATGGTTTCCCATCTTTCTATCATTTCTGGAAGTTGTACGTCATGCACATTATTGAAGCGTTAGCTCAAAATGTCCCATAAATCCTTGGGATCATCTTTCTTTAGATACTGTTTTGTAAAATTTGATGGATATGACACCTTAAAAACATGAGGGCTTGAGCTTTGATTGCAGGAGTATTTTGAACTGCATTCACACCAGTTGTTGGATGGATGGTGCTGGTGTAATCCTTTCCGATGAAAGTATTCTCTATATCAGATACTCAACAATGATACTCTGTCCCTTTAGTATCAAGGATGTCAAACTCTGGCCTAGTCGGCTCAATAGTTGTAGTCATCTAAAAAACAGACAAGCGAGATAATTAGTAATGATAAAAAATTATGATCACTAATGCAGGTTTAGGGAATAAGAACGTGATCAAAGATGTATTGCCACAAAAATCGATGCTCGATAAACTGTGGCTTCACACCACACCTAGAAATCGTGACAAATCAAAATCTGTCAACAAATATCAATTTCCCTTTCATTTTTATACGTTGGCTCCCCCAGGACCGTCACTAATGAAACTTTTTTATTTAAGAGGTGATGAAATCCCCTTCTATCGCATATAATTGCATAATATATCAAATCAATAATCAACCTAAATTTAGTCCTAGATCTAGGGTGTTGTGGTAATTAAGTTTTCTAACATAATCTCTAAATTGAGAAGGTAAGAAAACTTACCTTGATTGGTGTATGCAGTTGTAGGAGATGCTTGCAAGTGTTTTTCCGACGATCGGTGGTTGGTGTAGATGAGAAAAGGTGGTCGGTGACAGAAGAGTTAACCGGCGATGCTGGTGGAGGATTTTAGGTGTTTTGGGTTATGTTTTCTCTTCTTCTTATCTCTGTGGTGATGGCTATCATCTCAGAGTGTCCTAACTATGTGTTGAAGGATAAACAGATACACAATAGATGTAGACTGAAATTATATTCTCATTCATTGATAGATGAACTTAAATACAGACAATTACAATCCAATACAATAAATGTCTTCTGAATAATCAAGGATTAATAAAATCTATATCTAATCTAATTAGAATAAAACACACACTGGGAGATCATGAATATACTTTCCTTAAACACTAACGTATTAATATAAGCATTGTTCTTTAAATCTATGATCTCGACAAATTTATCATTCGAGTATAAATCTTAAATAATATCCAATTTTTTTTCCAAAGATATCATTTTTATTTTATAAAAATATTTTTATATGTTTATTGATGAGATGATAGAATACATGGAGGCGAAATCTATACTATTATTTAAAAGAAGAGGGTTTGTTTTTCTAATTTATCAAAATCTTCCCATTTTAACCTTTTGTATTAGATAAAGTTAAATAATTTAGGGTGATTATTGTAATTAGCAAATTACATAATTTTTTTTGAAAAGAAATATGTTTCCTTCTTTCTCTCCCACGTACTCTCTCTGTTAAAAACTTCTACAACCATATAGTAAAAAAATAAAAAACTGATTTCCTTTTCTTCCGCTTTTCAACTTCTTTTAACTGATTTTCTCTCAAGAAAAAAAATTAATTAACTGAATATTTCTGTAAAAAAAAAACTGTTTCATGTATGAATTATATTTATTTATTTTCTTAACTATACACATACGTAGTGTGTGCACTTTAATCTAGTATTGTCTAAAACTCGTAATTCAAGAAGCTAAAAGATCAGACCACACTCTAATGTACCAAATCTAAACCTAAAATGGTTCGGATCAAGCAACACATAATTTGACATGGATTTATACATGTTTGTAGTCATTATTGGTCCGAAATCCATGTTTGAATTATATTAATTATTTTTATATTTCTCTAAACTTAATTAAAAATAATTAAAAATAATTATTTCAAAATAATAAATAAATAAATAACAAACTGATTCAGCATGAATTTGAACAAACCCAAGTAATAAAAAAAACACTTGAACAATGTCGGCTTCCGTAGCCAACGCATCTTCATCATCATCATCATCTCCAAACCTAATGGCGGCATTTGTTAAAATGATATCAGAAACTTAATAGACATAATGAAAATCGGAGACCCAGATATGAAGCTTCAAGGTTTGAACAATTTGTACAACTCAATTGTTGAGGACAAGAAATGCGTGAAGATCTTTGTGAAGCATAATGAGTTTTTGAATTTGTTGATTGTAATAAGGTGGAAATACAAGATGGGTTTATAAAGATTTTTGGATCAGATAGAGGTGTTTTCGTCGGCCGGAGTTGTGGCTTACTTTACTAAGAACATCTTAAACAACTCCTCTATAATAGAGAATTTAGCTATTTTTTTTGTAGAAAAGTTGGATGCTTGTTTGCTTTAACAACTCATCTAAACTTAATTCTCCTCTATAAAGGAGCAGTTAGAGTTGCTATAGGTCTTACTTTGTTAATATGTCTAATTTTGCAGAAAATGTTGTGTGTGTGTGTATATATATATATGTTTTAGAGCATACTAACCACATTTTTCATTCATTCTTGTTGATTATGGGTAGCGTGCATCTCATTTGCATTCATATGTTTACCTTTGCATTATATGTGTTGCATTTAATCATAATGTCTTTTGTGTGATATATATAAATGTTTTTAGAGCATACTAACCACATTTTTCATTCATTCTTGTTGATTATGGGTAGCGTGCATCTCATTTGCCTTCATATGTTTACCTTTGCATTATATGTGTTGCATTTAATCATAATGTCTTTTGTGTGATATATATAAATGTTTGCATGTATTTAGTATGTACTTAAGCATTTCGTGTGTTTTTAGCTTCTTTTTTTTTCCACTTTTTCTTGTTTTCTACGTTTTGGCTAAGTATCTTACATTCATTGTGTATTCTTATGGTATTAATACTTAGTCTTTGGTGGATGCTCAGACTTATGAATGTCCAATCTGAATCTCCATCTTCTAGTACCAACCTACAAGCACTTGCAGTCCGAATATCAAATTTGAAGTCTCAAGTGGTTTTGGACAACTCATTAGAGGCTCTCATCATTGAAGAGGGTTACGAGTGTTCAAACTCTTCACATTCATCACATTATTCATCCTAACATCAATTTGAACAAGAAGTGCAAGAGAATGACATGGTTAACAACGATGAGCGCAAGTCTCTTCGCCAACGCACTTGCTCAACCGGATGGAGGAATGGACCATCATGCATTGCTTTTCTGGATCCACAAGAGAACAAGAAAGACATCGAGCTAAAGAGTGGCTTTCTCCACCATTTGCCAATCTTTCATGGGCTGTCAAATAAAGATCTGAGCATGCATCTGAAGGAATTTATGTTTATATGCATGAGTCTAAAGCCCACCGATACATATGAGGAACATTTTAATCTCAAGGAATTTCCATTCACATTGGCAGATATGGCTCAAACTTGGCTCTTGGAACTTTTGCCAAATCACATCACCGCATGGAAGCAACTTGCAGACCTGTTCTTGGCCAAGTACTTTCCAACCTCAAAGATTACTATTTTGATGAAGAAGATCATGAGCATAACACAAGCCTCGGATGAGACTTTTGGCCAACATTATGGTCGTTTCAAGGTTTTATATGCCACCTGCCATTCCCATGAATTTTTAGAGATCAACCTCATGAACTACTTCTGTGATTGTCTCAAGCTAATTGATCGAGAGCTTCTTGATGTCGCTGCAACCAGAGCATTCATTGACTTAGATGAAATTGAAGCTTGCACACTTTTGGAGAACCAGGTGAACAATAATGCTCTATATGGAATGGCTCCAAGCAAGACAGCCAATGAAGTGAGTTCTAAGCAAGTTCCAAATGAGAAATATGACAAGCTAGCATCAATGCGTGAACAAATGGTAGAACTCAAGACTAAGAGAGCCAAGGCAGCCCAAGGGCTCGTTTGTGAAGTTAGTCACATACAAGGGCACCATAATGATCAATGTCCTCAATTGATAGAGCAAATTAGAGATATGGAGCAAGTCAATGCCATAGGTGGATATCAAGGAGGCCAATGTTACAACAATTACAACAATAATTTTGGTAACCGAGATCATCCGGGTTTCAAGTGGAGCAGCAATGAGGGATGTTTAAATACTCTGACACCTCAACAAGGATACCAACATCCTCCATTTCAAGCTACCCCGCCAATAGCTCCCATGCAACCAATGCAACAAGCTCCTCCGGTTCAATAATTATCTGCTTCAACTCAAGTTCTTTTGGATGGTCAAGCCAAAATGAAGGAAACATTATATGCTCATCGACGTGACATTTCACAAGTAAAGAAGCAAATAGGCCAACTAGTGGGCTTCATGAGGAAGATTAGATAAACCAGACAGCTCTCTCCTTAGACCATTCCAAATCTAAGGGGTGTCAATGCTATCAGTACAAGAAGTAGGAATATAAAAGAAAGTCCAATGCCAAAGACAAGAAAAATAGCACCTCCTCGTGAATTTTTAGAGGAGGAAGACTTAGAAGAAGATCCGGCCACTTTTGAGGTCGAGAAGAAGAAAGTGGCGCCGCAAACCATTAAGGCACCTTTACCTATGCCACCTACCACAATCAAAGGTAAAAACCATATCCCTTTAAGTTTGGTTAATACTAATTCTCTGTTTGCTTGTGCACCATTTCCAAGCAGGCTATCAAAGTCAAAGAAAGATGATCAATACGATGAAATTTTGGATATCTTTCAAAATGTGCAAATAAATCTACCATTGATCAAGTGAATAAAGCAAGTGCATATCTATGCCAAGTTTTTGAAAGAACTATGCACCCATATGAGGCGAACGAGAGAGGAGGTGGTGAAGGTTAATGAAACCGTTTTAGTGGTTATTCAACGTCGGCTATCCCCAAAATTGAAAGATCTAGGGAGCTTTTATGTTTCTTGTGTTATTGGTGACAAGAGATTCGAAGATGTCATGCTAGATTTGAGTGCATCAATCAATGTCATGCCTTACTATTTGTATGCATCCATAGACTTTGGTGACCTCAAACAAGACAATGTCATCATACAACTAGCCAACCGTTCTCACAAGTACCCTAGAGGATACATTGAAGATGTTCATGTGCAAGTCAACAATCTCATCTTTATGGCTAACTTTTGCATTGTTGACATGGAGGTGAGTCCATTGAATACCACGTCATTGCTACTTGGACGACCTTTAATGAGAACCGTAAGAACAAAGATAGATGTGTTTAAAGGAACGTTCTCCATGGAGATTGAAGGAGAAAAGATCGAGTTTAACATCCTTGATGCAATGAAGTATCTTACGTCTAGTGTTAATGCATGATTTTTGGTTAATGTTGTGGAATCCATGATGTAAGAGCACTTAGACACCATCGGAGAAAATGAACTCGACATGGCCATTCAAGTAGGAGCGGGGCTGACTCGACTGAGGGATGAAACCATTTTTGATGCATTGATCTAGATTTTAGAGCCTAGAATTCAATAAATGGCCATGGCACTCAATGAGACACCACGGTTTGTAGTAATCCTCCTTCTCTTCCTATCATGTTTGTTACTAACAAAATTGTTCCTTCCATTGTTCAAGCATCAGAGTTAGAGCTCAAAGTGTTACAAGATCATTTAAAGTATGCATAGTTGGGAGAGAATGACACTTTTCCAGTAATCATCTCATAAATGTTGGAGAATGAACAAAAGGAGAAGTTGGTGCATGTACTTTCAAAATACAAGACTGTCATAGGTTGGACGCTTACGAAAATCAAAGGAATCAATCTTGCAACATGTGTGCATCGTATTTTGCTAGAGGATGATACCAAATCTACAAGGGAAGCTCAAAGAACACTCCATCCGCCAATGATGGAAGTGGTGAAAAATGAGTTAATTAAACTCTTGTGGGGTAATTTAACCTATTTCAGATAGCCGTTGAGTGTCACCCATGCAAGTCATGAAAAAGAAATATGGAATTACTACTGTGAAGAATGCAGAGAATGATCTAGTGCCACAAAGAATCATCATCAGACACCAGGTTTGCATTGACTGTAGGAACCTCAACTCCGCCACTCGCAAGGGTCATTTTCCTCTACCAATCATTAATCAAATGCATGAGATTAGTTAACTATACATTTTATTGCTTCCTTGATGGATGTTCTGGATACAACCAAATAAGCATCACGGAGGAAGATCAAGAGAAAACAATGTTCACATGCTCTTTTGGAACGTTTACTTATCATCGGATGCCTTTTGGATTGTGCAATGTCCCAGGTACGTTTCAACGTTCCATGTTCTTGATCTTTTCTGATTATATTGAAAGAATAATTGAAGTATTCATGGATAATTTTAGTGTATTTGGGAGGGATTTAGATGCATGATTGGGTAATTTAGAGCTTATTTTACAAAGATGTGTTGAAACGAACTTAGTGCTTAATTGGAAAAAGTGTCACTTTATGGTTACACAAGGGATAGTTCTAGGACATATTATTTTGGCTAGGGGAATAGAAGTGGATAAATCTAAGGCAGATCTTATTTACTTACCCTCTCCAACTTTGGTTAGAAAGGTTCGTTCTTTTCTTGGTCATGCAGATTTTTATCGAAGATTTATCAAGGATTTCTTTCATATCTCTCGCCCTTTGTGTAAGTTGCTCCAAATGGACGTACCATTCTTGTTTGATGAAGATTGCAAGGCTACCTTTAAAAATTTGAAGGAGCTTCTCACGTGTGCTCTAACTTCGTGTGCTTCGAATTGGTCTCTGCCCTTTAAGTTGATGTGTGACGCCTCTGACTATGCTGTAGGGGCTGTCTTGGGGCAACAGAAGGATGAGAAGCCATACGCCATTTATTATGCTGCTCGGACACTTGATGAAGCTCAAATGAACTATACAACAACCGAGAAGGAGTTGCTTGCTGTAGTATTTAAACTTGACAAGTTTCGATCATATTTGCTTCAAAGTAAGGTTATTGTGTACACGGATAATGCGGCTTCGAAGTATTTGATGGCAATGAAAGATGCAAAATCGAGGTTGATTAGATGGATTCTTCTATTCTAAGAGTTTGACATCGAAATAAAGAACAATAAGGGAATAGAAAATGTGATAGTTGACCACTTGTCACGCTTGGTGAATGAAAAGGAAGTCGTGGCTATTGGGGAGAAAATTTCGGATGAACAACTCTTCAGAATTTAGGTAAGTGCTTCTGTAACTTTGTAGTATGTGAATATTTTGTTAATTACTTAGTTACTGGTGAGTTTCCGTCTTCCATGCCTAGTTTTTAACATAATAATCTAAAGAATAACGCTAGGACTTTTATTTAGGATGAACATTATTTATGGAAACAATGTTCTGACTTGAATATTAGAGGGTGTGTTTTGGATAGTGAGTTTAAGTTTATTCTTGAGTTTTTTCATAATGCAGCATGTGGAGGATATTTTGGTTCGAAGAAGATAGCCCATAAGGTGTTAGATTGCAGTTTCTTTTGGCCTAATTTATTTCGTGATGCTCATGCATTTTGTGCTACATGTGACAGGTGTCAAAGATCCGGGAATTTAAGACTTAGAGATTAAATGCCACAAACTTACATGCTTAATGTCGGAATTTATGATTTGTGGGGCATAGATTTTATGAGACCTTTACTCCATGTAACAATTTTACTTATATCTTACTCATTGTGGATTATGTTTCAAAATGGGTGGAAGCAAAAACCACTCATACTGATGATTCACAAGTTGTTGCAGATTTCTTAAAGGCTAACATTTTCACTAGATTTGGAATACTGCGCGTTCTAATCAGCGATGGAGGGAGTCATTTTTGCAACAAGATGGTGGAAGCTTTATTGAGGTAGTATGGTGTCGCGCACAAAGTCTATACCATATCATCCTCAAATGAATGAAATGGCTGAAAGTCTAAAGCAGAAAGATTGGAGCCAATGTCTAGGTTATGCGTTGTAGGCTTATAGGGCTGCATAAAAGACTTTCATTTGTATGTCATCTTCAGGTGGAGTTAGAGCACAAAGCATGGTAGGCGGTCAAGAATTTCAATATAGATCGAGATGAGGCTGGTTTGCATCGAAAGCCAAGAGAAGATAAGAAATGATACATTCGACGATGCATACAAGTAGAAAACTACGAGGATCCATGACAAGATGATTCGTGGAAAGAGTTTTGAAGCGGGGTAGATGATCTTACTCTTTCAATCGAGATTTAGACTCTTTTTGGGCAAGCTACGCTCAAGATGGATTGATCCTTATATGGTTGTTCAAGTTTTTCCTTATGGAGTTACCCTCATTTGTTCATTGGAGATCAGAAGTGAATTCAAAGTGAATGGAGCCATTGATCTGGAGCTGCCATCATTTCAAGCCATATTATGAACCTTTCAAGGAAGAACCCATTGAAAGCTCATTGATCCAGTCACTTCAAAACATGAAGATGCATCACATCTAGGCTGAAAGACGTTAAAAAACTAGTGCTTATTAGGAGGCAACACAATGAAAGAGACTATAACCAGATTTTCTTTCTCTTCCCTTTCTCTTTTAATTTTCGTAGCTTTAATTCTCTTTTGTTAGTTTGTCATAAAATCCTATAATCCATGCTTGATTCTATGATTTTACTTTAATACATTAAGGACAATATAGAGTTTAAGTGTGGGGGAGGGGTTTACAACTTATTTGAGTCATATATTGTAAAATCTGGGCGCACAATGCAATTTTCCGGTGGATGATGCTCTAACAAAATATTTTTGAGTTAATTAGAGTCTAATTAGTGTATGTGGATGAATACTTGTCTTTGAGTAAGAATATCCTATGTGATTTCGTGTCTAGAAGGGGATGGTTTTTAAGACAGGTTTTGGAAGTGAGAAAAGACATGTTCAAATATCACTCATACCTCTCTTGGTCTCTCTCGCCAACTAGCTAATTCAATAAGGTTTCCCAAAGAAGACAAGAAATCAATCTACGCTTCTTTGAGTTTTTTGAGTCTTCTTGTTTAAAAGAATCTTTAGGATACCCTTACTTAGTCGATGATGAGATTGGACCAAAAAAGAGCACATATGGTGTTTCATATCACATACATGGAATTTCTTGTGCTAATTGATATATTTTGATTGTCATGACATGTAGTAGATATGGTTTGCAAAAACATGGTACAGATTTCGCATGCTAGAATAAGTTTTTGAATCATATGAACCCTAAGTGAGTTTCTGAGCTAAATAGGCTTCTTTAATGAGTGAATTTTGTGTTTTATAGGTTCTTAGTCTCAAAAATATTCATATGCCTCATTTGATTACTTGTCATAGATTTTAATGAACTAGAGAATGCTAAAACTTACTCATGACAGTTTGCGAAGCTTTTAAGTCGATATATACTTTGATTTTAGATGTGATTAAAGGCACTTAGGTTTTTTCACCACTTAGCCAAATAATCATGTGTCTCTTATGTGCGCACGAGTTGGGACCCCCCGAGATAACTCTTTTGAGCTAACATTAAGCCTTTCTTTCATTGCCATGCATGCGTATCTAAACCCTTAGCCTAGTGTAGAATTCCCTACCCTTGTTCTAATGACTTAGTAAAGAATTTTGAAGCTAGAATCATGAAGATGGCGTGAAGATGATGATTTTTAGGAGGAGATGTGTGTATGGGGATAGACTTGTCTAAATAGATTGAAAAGTGAGAGATTGCCGAGAAAAGAAAAAGAAAGAAAAAAAATTGAGAGCAAGAAAAGAAAAAAAAAGTGAAAAAAAATTAGAAGCTCTCCAGCAATATGCTCTAGATGTAAAGTTTGGACTAATGTCCCCCATATTTGCGAATTTGGAGGTTGTTAGGCTCATAATTATGTTCTAATTATATCCTTAACTCTATGTTTATTACTTGTCTTTCATGAATAAATCATCATTTTTATAACGTTTCATGTTTATGTTTGGAATTAGGAGTTGACGCGGAAACGCTGTTAAAGATGTAATATATTAATCACTTTTTGGAGAAGCTGAGCAAATTCTTGAAGTCACAAGAGAATTTGGAGCAACTTTGGGAAAAAGACAAAAAGTGGTCCCCAGAAGTTATTGAAAGCTGTCAAAAAATAGCCGGATTTGTCCATGGCCATCCGAATTACCAAGTAAGGTCTAAACACTTTGTACTAGGCCCAAGTAAAGCCCAAATCACCTAGATACAAATCATAGCTGATTTGATTAGGGGAGGGACATATTTGAATTTATGAGGAATTAGGCAATGTTTGGACTTTAACCTAGAAGCCAAGAAAAAAGGATCATAATTTGTAGCCTTTACATCAAACTTCATGGCCACTCTAGCACATCTAAGGGCTCACAAAACACCTCATTTTCTCATCCTTATTCCATCTTGGTCGAGCTTCTCCATACACATGATATGCGTAAAAACATGCACCAAATATAGTAACACAAAGTAGACACTTAACACATAATTCACATATATTCAATTTAAACCCTTTTTGTGTTGATATAGTATTGATAAGTAGGGTATTTTTCTAAACTGGGGATTAAAGGGTGCATACAATAATTGTGTAAAATAAGGGCTTAAAAAGAGTTGATTAATTACCTAATTTTCTACCTAAGAAAAAAACATCATAAACATCATAAACATAAAACAAAGAACCTAAGACTCTAGCATGCATAAATTTATAGACAAGAAACCAATAAAAGGCCTCTAAGAACTCTAAATCATGCTTATGACAAAAATAAACCTAATTATTATTTACAAGTGATCATCTTTTCTTTACCCTAGTCAATTTTCGAGCTCTTCCTAATTACCTACGAAATTCACACTTCCAATTTTAAATTTAACATGCATATGTGTTTGAATTAAAGTGTAACTTAACGTCTACCACAACAACACAAAACCCCACCCCTTAAAGTGGAGCTGTCTTGCTTCACTTGAGGTTCATTTCTCATTCTTCATCCTCCTCCTCACTTGAGTGTACATTCATCTTTGTGCAATCAAGCTTTTCCTCCTCTTATCTCTATTTTAGTGTTCAATGAGATTTCTAACGTTCAAAGAAGTGAGAAGTAATTCCTCTTCTCCTTTGTCTCTTTGGGTCCAAGAGGTCTCATTTACCTTCTCTACAAGCTTGGGTGCATTAGGAGCAAAGAAGGTAAAGCTAGAAGCATAAGAGAGGACTTGAAGAAGCTTGACTTGCATTGGGAAGAGTTTTGGGTTATTCATTCACTCTATTTACTCTAAATATGTATTCAAACTTGTTTTTAGTTATGATGTGTGAGTAGTCCTTCTATGGGAGACTAGGGGTCAAATCCTAGCCATTTGATGTAAACAATTATGTTTGATTTTTGATTATGAGTATGTTTTGAGTATTTTATGCTATTAGATGAGTTTATTGTGTGTGTGATGTGATTGTGGCATGTTATTATGCTTAAGCTTATTCATTAGTTTCACCTATGCATGTCTTAGAAGCTAAGTTAGGATTTGTCTAAGCAACTAGGAAATGACACATAAGGGAATTAGCTACTCACTCAGGTAATAGAAGATCATATAACATGACTTAGGCGTAGACTTAAAAGGTTGAGCTTAGCATTTGGTTTTTTTGTTCTTAAAAATGAATTAAGACACTCTTGAGGTCCAAGTGTGACGACCCAGACCAGAATCACCAGTATGATCAGCTATGTACGTGAGTTACTGCGTAGTCGCAGAGTTCCGACAGTATTTGAATCGCCAGATTTGATAACGACTTAATCATTGGCCGAGAATTGGAGCTGGGTCTCTTCTCGAGAGTCGTTGTACGTGTGATTTCGAGTTCGTGGGCGGTTCCGGATCGTCATTTGGACGACTGAGGAATTAATTATGAATATTTGAAGTTTCGACGAAATTGGGTTTAAATGGAGGATTTCTTAACGACTAAATTACCGGTCGAGAATTCAGTTTCGGCTTCTTCACAGAAGTTGTTCAGAATTTAATTTCGAGCTCGTGGGAACTTTCGGAGCATTATTTTGAGTTACGAAGATTTAGTTGCGAATATTTCCGATTGTTGATTGTTTAGTCAATTAAATATGTGTTGGTTTGAACAGTTGACTTTTTATTGGTTTGGTTGATGTGTTTGACTTCGGGTGATAATTGAAGATCATGTCGAGACGAGTTTGTTGCCGCGAGAATTATCAGAATCGGAATTACGACGAGTAAGTTACGGGTGTTCAAAGTTCGTCGAAAAGGATAAGTATGAAGTTTCCATTTTGGGAAAGAGTATTTAAGTGGGTTGCCTAATCAGGAAAGTCAACATATGGCATTTACTGTGTTGACTGGGTCAAGCCAGTTTGACCGAGGAGGTGCGACGGTGGCGGCGTCCTCCACGGCTTCGCCGGCGGCGAGCCTAATCCGGCCACCTCACAGCTTGGTTCTTGTCCCGTTCTCTTCGTCTTGATGTCCTGAAGCTATCCCCGACCTCATTTTCCGGCATGGTTCACGGTGGAGGAGGAATTTTCCGGCCAAAATTCAAAAGAAAATGGTGAATTCGGGTTCCATGTTTTAGACCGATTCGAGCTGAAATTTGGAGTGGGCTTTGAAGCTCTCATCCCCTTGATGCTACCCTGTAAGTTTGGTGATCCAATTCATCTTGTACATGGAGAATTTTGGATTTGAAATTTGTGTACCAATTCGGTTTTGCATGAAATTGACAGAGTTAGAGTGAGAATTGGCCTTCGATGCAGTTGACAAAGTTGCTCAGTGGGTGATTTGGAGTGGAATAGGGGTTGCTCCGCCGAGAAATCTCACGATTGGTGGCGACGCCGCCGTGGGCGGTGGTCAACGGCGGTCAACAGTTTGACTTTTTGGGTTTTTGACAAATTGCATGTCATTTCACTCGAAATAGCGCCCTGATCATAGTGGAGAGGTTCGTTTTTCGAGTTGAGAGTCCGAAAGTATAGCGAGGTATTGGGATGTACATATCGGATTTTCGACGATTCGTCGTATTAGAATTATGTGTTTCCGAGAACTGTGATTTCTCGTGATTTGATTTGAATTGTCGAGTTATGATTTTGAAAAATGGTTATTGTGAATATTCAGGGGTTCGTGATCGTTCGTTTGGCGATGGACTTTCCGCCGGATCACGGGTTAACGCGTATCGCGTTACGCTGGTCTGTGAGTGGACAATTTATTTTCACGGATTGATTGCGAGTCTTTTATATACGTTTTACAAACTTGAGCATGCAGTATGATTATTGTTTTACGAGCATGAGATTTCATACGAGATTATGTTTACTATGAGCATGTGTTATACGATTATGCTTATACCAGTATATATATTACATATATACACTTATATGTTGTTATGTGTCCACGTGTGGCCCCGTTAGATTTTTATGCATGCTCTGAACGTGTGAGGAGTTAGAGTCTCCCTCGTGTTTGTGTACGTGAGGAGTTAGAGTCTCCCACATATTTGTATGCGTGAGGAGTTAGAGTCTCCCTCGTGTACCCGGACGCGTGAGGAGTTAGAGTCTCCCTCGTGTACCATTTGATTATTTATACTTTCGACTCACATATGTTTTTATAATGTATATATTATTTGGTGAAAGACATTTATTTTCGTCCACTCACTCTGACAGTTTTCATGTCTTTCCCCTGGGCTTTTCGGTTTCCGTGCCCAGTTTGCAGTTCAGGCTCTGGTGTCGCACGTCGTGGTCGGAGGCATAGTGCTCGAGCTACCTTATTTCTTCCAGTAGGTTTATTGTTCTACCTACTGTGGTATACTTATATGTTTATACATTAGAGGTCGCTCTGAGTAATCTGTTGATTATGTTATACGATTTTACTCCGGATTTCAGTAAAGTATAGATATATTTATTGTTTTACTTTACTGTTGATATATTGAGAAATCCGGATGGGATTGGTGCCCACGGTTTGCTTTTTGTGGCATAGGTTGAAGTGTATTTTCCGCGTGCAGGTAATGGTAATTCCATGTTAGTAACGAAACTCTGCCAAAATTTATACGGTTTTTGTTGGTTCGTGTTTTCGAAAGGATTTGATTCCGGTTTAGGGAGCTAAATTGGGGTTGGGTCCTTTCAGCTTGGTATTAGAGCATTAGGTTATAGGTTCTGTAGACTTCTATAGTCGTGTTTACTAAGGATATTTGAGAATGTACAGCATGTCTGGAATGGTGACCCGACCGGCCGGCGGATACTCATCAATATTCCGGGTGTTGTATACTTTCAAATATATGAAGTTCCATGATTACGTTCCACTTGTTGTGAACGATGTTTTATTCATTAGGATGCCTCCTGACGTGCTTTCCGTGTTGTTTCGGTTGTGGATCCTATTGAGGATCAATCGACGCGCGATTTGCCAGAGAACTGTGGATTTGGATGAGTATTCAGAGTTCAGGGAATTGTGTGGCACGGTTTGCCTGGTTGTCTGTGTATGAGCGTCTACATGTTGCCTCTGAGCTGAGAATTTTGGCAGTTGATGTTTTCCTGAGTCAGATTGTTGTATTTGGTGGGCTGGTATTGTGTGAGTTCCGGTTGCGACTCCATGGCCTACATTCAGGGTGTTGTTTATACGGTAATGGTTTTATCAGGCTATTCAGCAATCGAATGTGGAATGTTTGCCCACCTGAGGCAAATATGCATTGTCCACATGTTTGTCCCTATTTGCACGTGTTATGTGACTTCAGAGGAAGCAATGCACGAGGTTCGAGATAAGTTTGAACCTGAGCATCAGAGAGAGTCTGATTGATGTGCCTCGAGACATCCGTGAGGAGCTTAGTGTGCTGCACTCAGTGGCGAGGCTATTGAGAAGGAAAGGTGTACGCGGTTTTCGATGTGATGGATTGAGGAAAGTGGACTTAGTCGAGATTTTGATGAGGTTGAGTTCAGGCACTTCGGGATTAGTGACTTCATCAGGCTGTGACCTTTTCGATTATGTTGAGGGTCATCAGATCAAGCAGAGGATCCATTTGACGTATGGCAAAGATCTCAGAGTAGTGAATTTGCTCTTATGGCATGAGTTTGGGCGATCGTTGGTGGTCCTATCACGCAGCAGGTGTTGCGGTGACTAGTGTTCGTGGACCACTCTCAGTTGCTATTGTGGTGGCCAGGAGGGTCACGTTACGAGGGAGCGCCCTCAGCCAGCTGTTTTAGCGGTTCGGCAACTCAGAGTTCACGAGGAGATCATGATGCTGTTTCCAGTGTGACCAACGCAGCCTTCTGGATGAGTTAATCAGCAAGTTGCGAGTGTTGTGGGTGGCTAGTTGGGCATGTTGGAGTTCGTGCCATGACCTTGTTTGAGGACAGACTTTTCTCCGAGGTTACTGTTGTTTGATATCCATGGCTATTGTACCTGCATCTCCACTTCCGAGGTTTTGGAGAGTGTTGCATCCATCCGGAGGTTGCGAGATCTTTGTTGGAAGATATGGCTTAGCCGCGGATCTGTTATAGCTGGACATCGTGGTTTTGGTGTGATTGTGAGTATGGACTTACTGACGACGCATTTGGCTGTGCTCGAGTACCTCGAGAAGGAGGTTGTGTTTCGACGACCAGGTTTCCCCGAAATACTGTTTCGCGGTGATGGTCGAGCGGATGATGGTAGAGACGGTTTGTGCTGCTTGCTTAGCTCATGTTGTGGATACTATGGTTGATGTACCTGACATTGGCAACATTGAGGTGGTTCCCGAGTTTCCAGGTGTATTCCGGAGGAGTTACCAGGTGTTCCTCCAGTTCGGGAGACCGACTACACCATTGAGTTTGTACTAGGCGCTGGACTCATTTTACCGACGTCTTGTCGTTCGGAGCCAACAGAGCTGATGGAGCTACAGTTTCGACTCCAGGAGTTGCTAGAGGAGGTTTCAGGAGATTTTGTGCGACCTCGCGTATTTGCGTGGTGTGCTTTTGCATTGTGTGTACTGATGATGGATGGTTCGACGAGGTGGTGCATTGACTACCGGAAGCTTGATTCGCTTCATAGGAGAGCAAGTATCCTCCGTATTGGATTGACGGGTGGTTTGATTAGCTCGTGAGAGCTTCAGTCTTTTCGAAGCTTGATTTCGGGATCGGCTACCATCAGTTGAGGATCGATGAGTCAGATGTGGTTTGGACAGCCTTCGGATCTCGGTGCAGGCATCAGGAGTTCTTGGTCATGCCATTGGTTGACCAATGCCCCCGTAGATCTTATGGATTTGATGGACCATATGTTCAGACGATTCTGGACGAGTTGCGGTTATGTTTGTTGGCAACGTCCTGATGTACGTCAGGAGTGTGGGCCAGCACATGAAGCAATTGTGAACGGTTTTGCGGACTTCGCGAGATGATTAGCTATTTGCGAAGTTCAATCAGTGTGAGTTTTGGCCGATTAGCGTGACGATTTTGAGCTGTGTGGTGCTATCCGAGTGAGTTGGCGTGGATCCTGACCAGTTTGAAGCCGTGTTGATCTGGGGTTGATCTACCATTGTACCAGAGATAGGGAGTCTATTGGGTTTGGCAGGTTATTACCGACGGCTTGTGCAGGATTTTTCCAGATTGCCACTTCACTGTCCGGATTGACGAAAAAGGCGTCAAGTTCGAGTGGTTCGATGCACACGAGGAGAGTTACTTACTCCTGCAGGATGGTTGACCGTTGCTTCGGTTTTGACCTTACCTGACGATCGTGATGAGTTCGTGGTTTATGGCGATGCATCGAGGATTGGATTTGGTTGTGTATTGATGCTGTGTAGCAGAGCGGTGGCTCGTGGTTCCAGACAGTGGAACTTTGTGTAGCTACGTATCCTATGTATGATTTGGGTGTAGCTGTCCTTATGTTAGCATCAGAGAGTTCGAGACACTACAGCTATGGCATGCAGCGCGGTGTAGGACGTGCACTGATCACTTGAGTTTCATCCACTTGCATTTTCGGCCAGATTTGGGTTTGAGGCAGTGTAGATGGATGGGGTCGACTTACGACTATGGCTGAACCTTTGAGTTTGTTCGAGAAGGCTAGAGGTTGTACTTTGACCGTCCGTCTGGGATGTTGTTGTTGATGCATTCAGTTGAGAGTCAAGAGCTTCAGTGTTTCATATGAGTGTGGCTCGAGTTTCTGTATTAGCCGAGTGTACGCTACGGAAGCTGAGTTAGTGTGTGATGATGTGAGGCTCGAGGTTTCACGCGCATTTGGCGCTAGTGATGTGAAGATGTGTCAGATGCTCCGAGTTTTCTACTCGTGATGTAACCTGTAGGAAAATGTAGCAGCTTGTGTGTGCAGATGCCACATTTGTCGACAGGCGATGGCAGCAAGGCAGAGACTTGCCGAGAAGTGTCAGCCATTTGAGATTTCCGATTAGAAGTTGGAGATTGTCGCTGTGGTTTTGTGTGCCAGTATGCACTTCGGTTGTGATACCAGTTGTTAGGCCTTTGTGGACCATTTGACGAACTAAGTACGTTTCCTTGTACTTTCGGGAAAGGATTTCAGTGGCAGGCTGGGATAGCTGTGTTTGACAGAGATTGTCCATCTACATGGTGTACCTGTGTTCCAGTTCGCTGATCGAGATAATCAACTACAGCAGAGTGTTGGTGAGCTTTGCAGCGAGCATTGAGGACCAGATTACAAGTTAGTAGCAGTTCTTATCCTCAGATTGGCAAGCGATCTTTGAGGACTATTCAGACCTTGGAAGGCATATTGTAGACCTCGGTATTGTAGTTCCGGAGGACTTAGGACCAGCAGTTTCACTTGTTTGAGATTGCATGCAGTACCAGTTTGTGGACAACTATGGTATTGACTTTGCTTGATGTCGTTTTGAGGAACGATGTTGTACTCCATTGTGCTGGAGCGAGTTTGGTTTGAGTTTGAGTTGATGTTTGATTCTGATTTTGTGGAATGTGCTACCATAGACTGTCAGATTAGCGGAATGGGGTTGATAATTGCCCGAGTCCGTTGTTTGAGCTATGTTGATATGAGTGTGTGGGTTATGTTGATGTGTGTAAACTGAGTTGTGATTTGCCATATTGTTTTGATCCTGATGCAATCGTAGGCGAGTTTTTGTTATGCCGTATGGTTCGGCATCGCCTATAGCATTGGCTTTTGTGACTGTTGTATTCCGTGTGGCGGAACTATGTTTCCGGTTTGTTACGTGTTGTGTACCCTATCTGTTCCTTATGTAGGAACATTTGGCGATTGAGTTGAGCCAGTTCAGATTTGTGATTTGAGGGTACAGGAATTTCAGCACTGAGCTATCTCCTATGGTGGAGTTTGTTATCAGAGTTGTTCCATTAATGTTGTTACCGGAGAGTTGAGCAGTATGCAGAGGCAGTGCTCCTACTTTTAGTCGGCAGACTCGGAAATTTCGAGGTCGAAATTTTTTTTAAGGGGGGTGGATTTGTGACGACCCGGACCAGAATCACCAGTATGATCAGCTATGTACGTGAGTTAAGACACTCTTGAGGTCCAAGTGTACGGCGGTCAACAGTTTGACTTTTTGGGTTTTCGACAAATTGCATGTCATTTCACTCAAAATCGCGTCCCAATCGTAGTGGGGATGTTCGTTTTTCGAGTTGAGCGTCCGAGTATAGCGAGGTATTGGGATGTACATATCGGATTTTCGACGATTCGTCGTATTAGAATTATGTGTTTCCGAGAACTGTGGTTTCTCGTGATTTGATTTGAATTATCGGGTTATGATTTTGAAAAATGGTTATTGTGAATATTCAGGGGTTCGTGATCGTTCGTTTGGCGATGGACTTTCCACCGGATCACGGGTTAACGCGTATTGCGTTACGCTAGTCTGTGAGTGGACAATTTATTTTCGCGGATTGATTGCGAGTCTTTTATATACGTTTTACAAACTTGAGCATGCAGTATGATTATTGTTTTACGAGCATGAGATTTCATACGAGATTATGTTTACTATGAGCATGTGTTATACGATTATGCTTATACCAGTATATATATTACGTATATACACTTATATGTTGTTATGTGTCCACGTGTGGCCCCGTGAGATTTTTATGCATGCTTTGAACGCGTGAGGAGTTAGAGTCTCCCTCGTGTTTGTGTACGTGAGGAGTTAGAGTCTCCCTCGTATTTGTATGCGTGAGGAGTTAGAGTCTCCCTCGTGTACCATTTGATTATTTATACTTTCGACTCGCATATGTTTTTATAATGTATATATTATTTGGTGAAAGACATTTATTTTCGTCCACTCACTCTGACAGTTTTCATGTCTTTCCCCTGGGCTTTTCGGTTTCCGTGCCCAGTTTGCAGTTTAGGCTCTGGTGTCGCACGTCGTGGTCGGAGGCATAGTGCTCGAGCTACCTTATTTCTTCCAGTAGGTTTATTGTTCTACCTACTGTGGTATACTTATATGTTTATACATTAGAGGTCGCTCTGAGTAATCTGTTGATTATGTTATATGATTTTACTCCGGATTTCAGTAAAGTATAGATATATTTATTGTTTTACTTTACTGTTGATATATTGAGAAATCCGGATGGGATTGGTGCCCACGGTTTGCTTTTTGTGGCATAGGTTGAAGTGTATTTTCCGCGTGCAGGTAATGGTAATTCCACGTTAGTAAGGAAACTCTGCCAAAATTTCTACGGTTTTTGTTGGTTCGTGTTTTCGAAAGGGTTTGATTCCGGTTTTGGGAGCTAAATCGGGGTTGGGTCCTTTCACCAAGTGACTTAAGGGTTTTTGGTTAAACTTACATTAAACCGAGAGGCTTTGTAACTATTGTTGATTCTTTAGATTCGTAACCCTAAAAGGGCAAGTTGAGAGCATTCATTAGAACTCATTCCCAAGTTCTCCAATAAAGGCTTGGGAAGGGAAGCCATCCATAATCTTCACGCATGTTTAGAAAAGAGATGGTCATAATGAGGGTAGAGCCTTATGCTTATATAGGCATTTACAAGTGGTTCTCCTCATGAAACTAGGTTTTCCTACTCTACCTGGGTAAATATGGCAATCTTAAATGAATAGTACTTTTTCAGAGTTGAAGACCTCTAAAAATTATGATGTTTTGCTCGTTAGAAAGAAGACACAAAGAGCTTTCCAACCATAGACTGATCGCCGTCTAATTCCTCCTAAGTTGTCCCCTGTCATCCGTTGAAGTTGGCTAATCTATACAGACAGATTCTTCTTCCCAAGACCTTCCAGAAGCATCATTTTCCTAGTCAACCTATGACTTCTTTTTCTCCTTCATTCTTCACGGAATTTCTGGCCGAATTTTTTCCTTTCCATTTTGTTGCGTTTTAGTATGCTTGTAGACTCCTTTACTCAGTCTCTTTTGTTCTACACCTAAAAATGACAAAATAAGTCAAAACTAATAATACTAAGCAATTAACATAGTCAAATGTAGAGAATAATACATTAATTAATACGCCTAAAATTGGTAGGTCAACACACCATAACAACACATCTCATTACATATATTTTTCATAGTTTTTGTATATAGAGATAGCCCTTACTCACCCCCTAACCCTTTAGCTCTCTCCTCCACCTCAAACACCCTCTCTACCACAATGAAAATAACCCCTTAATGTGGGCTACCTTGCTTTCCTTGAGGTTCATTTCTCTTTCATCTTTCTCCTCACTTGATTGTACATCCATCTTTGTGCAATCAAGATTTTTCTCCTCTTATCTCTATTCTAGGGTTTGGAGAGATATCTATAACTCAAAGAGGTGAGAAATAATTCCTCTTCTCGTTTGCCTCTTAGGGTCCTAGAGGTCTCCTTTAGGGGCGAAAGAAAAATATAGAATTTAGAAGTAATGAAACCTCAGTGTGCTTTGACACAGCAGTAAAACCAGAGAGAAGCGTTGGAAAATGACGACGTCTCTTTAACTTTGGTAGTTTGTTGCATACTATATTAGTTTCTTGCATGATATGCTCATTTGATGGTTGAGTTTCGTAGAAATAACAACGATATTCTTTTTGTGTAATGTCGTGATGTAGATACTGATGATCAACAATTGAGCAAGAGATAATGTCTCTTTGAACCTATGGTTGGAGAGTGGTCGATGCTCAACCATACAACGGTGTCGACTAGCCAGCTTAGAATAGGTGAATAAAACCAATGCCATGACGCATATAGTGATGACACCAGCGATGATGAAAATGTTGATCAATATTCGAAAAGTATTGTAGGCAATCCTGATTAATTTTTAATGAGTATTGTAGATATATTGTAGTGTTATGAGGTGGTATAGCACTACTGGGTGCTTGATAGTATCCGTATAGACTTTAGTTAATGAAAAGAACTATAGTTTTATATTTTTTTACCCTCCATTTTGTTAATTGTCTTAGTTTTTATTGATCATTGAAGTATTTGTTCTTTCTTCGGGGATGTACAATAAGTATAACGATATTGCTTTATATAATTCTTTGTATAATCATTCATAGTATGAAACAGGCTTAGGCTAATGAAGATAACTATAGATTAATTACCAATATATTGGTTGTAGGGTAGTCTAATATTTCACACCAAAAATTCATCAAATAACAATTCATTTTTTAATATGAATTGATGAAATGCAGGTGTTCATGCAACCTTTTTTGGTCAAGTATCGTATCAAAGAACCCGTCAAGTTTAAACATATATACATTATCTATTTTCGATTAATACAAAATCATGTATATTTTCTAACACAATTTTGAAAAATTGTTATTGCAGGTATGGTTGCAAACTATCAGGACTTTAGGGATGATTCTTACACATGAAATTATTGTGGTGCTTGCTTTTGGTCATATGAATCTATCAAAAATAAATCAAAAATCAAATCATATACACAAATTACTGTCAAAAAGGACAAGTTAAACTTCCATTATCAAATCCTACTCCAGTTATTCTTGAACGATTATTAAATCCTGACAACGGTCGAGAGAGCATACTATTTTGTGAAAATATTCAAGTTTACAATTCAATGTTTGCTTTTACTTCTATTGGTGCAAAAATTGATTATACTACAAATAATGGAACAACTCCATATGTATTTAAATTATGCGAGCAAGTGCATCATTTAATGGGATCTATATTACCTTCCGGAAGTGAATGTCCTAAGCATGCTCAATTATATGTCTATGACATTGCTAATAAAATTTCAAATCGTATTAATGCTATTGATCAAAATAATGTAAATAAAAAAAATCAAAGTTAATGTTGTTGAAAAATTAGTGCACTTGTTTGATGAATATAATGAATTAACAAAAGAATTTCGAACAGTTAGCAAAAATTTTGAAAATGGTTCATTGCCTGATTTTAGTATGACTATACTTGATCGACAACTAATTGATAGTAAACAATATGAATTACCAACTCCTTCGAAAATTGGTGGTTTAATAGTCGATGACATTGGAGAATTTAATTCAAACAGATATATCATTATTCAATTAGATAATGGAGAACTAAAACGTATCTCAAAAATACATCCAAAGTTAATGTCATTACAATATCCATTGCTTTTTCCATCTGGGAAGATGTGTTTAAAATAAATATGTTATTGCAACCAATTGATGGAAAAAATTACGCCAAAAAAAAGAAAATTAACAATGATAAAATTTGTTTGCTACCAAATTTATGATAGAATAAGTCATTCGAGTACTTTGTTAAAAGGTGGAAGATTATTTCAACAATACTTAGTCGATACATATGCTACTGTTGAGGACAATTGTTTGGAATATATAAGAAATAATCAACCAAAATTAAGATGTGAAAAATGAAATCAAATTTCTACTTTTGTTTCAAATGGAATTACCCAGAGTTCAGATGTTGGAAAAACAATATTTCTTCCAGGTTCTCATACTGGCAATCCTAGAGATATGATAAATACTTACCATGATGCAATGACAATTTGTAGACAATATGGCAACCCAGACTTATTCATAACATTCACTTGCAATGCTAAATGGCCAAAAAATTTGAGATATTTTTTAAAAAACCTGGGTACAAACCAGAAGATCGACAAGATATTGTTTCAAGAATTTTTAAAATAAAATTAGATGATATGGTTGCTTATGTTAAATCTAGAAAGCCATTTGGATATACTAATGCACATGTTTATAAAATTGAATTTCAAAAACGAGGGTTGTCTCATGCTCATTTACTAATATGGCTTAAAAAACCATACAAATGTTATACAGCAATTGATATAGATTCAATTATTTCAACTGAATTACCGGATAAAAACGTTACCCCAGAACTTTTTAAAATCGTCAATCAATTTATGATTCATGATCCTTGCGGACAATTTAATCCAAAGTCTCCAGTCATGCGAGATGAAACATGTACAATTTTTTTTTTCAAAACCATACAATTCTACCATTATATTTCAAGCAATTAAACCTCCTCAATATAAATGACGCGATGATGATTCAAAATTTATAGTTAAAAACGGAATGCATATTTGTAATAAATTTGTTGTTCCATATAATCCCAATTTTTTATTGAGGTACAATGCTCACATAAATGTGGAATCATGTTCTCAATCTACGTTAATAAAATATTTATTTAAATATATAAATAAAGGTCCAAATAGAGCTCGAGTATTGATTCGTGATGATATAAATGATGAAATCCAAAATTATTTGAATTGTCGATATTTAACTCCTCATGAATATGTATGACGATTATTTGAATTCTCAATTAATCCTAGATTTCTTGGGTGATCTATTTAAAAATTCATTTCCCTTCCGAACAAAGTGTATTTTTTTAAAGAGGTTCCCTTGAACAAGTCTCAGAAAATCCAAATGTCGAATCTATAATGCTTACAGCTTGGTTTAATGCAAATATTATTTATAAAAAGAAAAAAAATTAATTTATGCTCAATTTTTCGACTAAATTTCTGTGGGCAGATAATGCTTGGACCCCAAGAAAAAAACTAATTCAAACTATTGGTAGAATTATGTATGTTCCACCGAAGGTCGGTGAACTGTATTACCTGAGAATACTATTAAATTTTCAAAAAGGATGTTGCAATTTTGACGAAATAAAAACAGTTAATGGAATTACATATTCAACTTTTCGAGAGGCATGTCGAGCACTGAGATTGTTAGATAATGATAAAGAAAGGGTTGATGCACTGGTTGAATCTTCATTGACTGCTACCTCTCCTCCAATTCGAGAATTATTTGTTATCATTATTCTTTTTTGTAATGTTTCAGATCCACGAGCTCTATTTAATGCACATTGGAACAACATGTCTGACAATATTATACACAAAATTCAATTAGAATTTAATATGCCCAATCTAACAACACTGAAACCACCAGAATTGAAAACTATTGTTTTACACGAACTTGAAAAATTATTCTACATGTCTAGAAGTTCATTAGAAAATCATCAATTACTAATGCCAGAAACACAAAACATAGATTAGTTCAATAATAAGCTAATGAGAGAAGAACTAGATTACGATTGTGAAACACTTAAACAAGAACATCTGATCTCATTACGAAATTAAATAGTTGTCAGAAAATCATATACGATGAGGTGATCGAAGTTGTTGAACAAAAAAACTCAAAATCATTTTTTGTTTATGGTAATGGAGGAACTGAAAAAAAAAATTTGTGGAATACTATAATTTCTAAACTGAGATCTGAGGGGAAAATTGTTTTGGTTATCACATCATCAAGTATTGCTTGATTATTACTTTCAAAAGGCAGAACCACACATTCACGAGCCAATTATAGATAAAGATTTATCATGTTCAATAAATAAAAAGACTTATCTTGCAAAATTACTTAAAAAGACAGAATTAATCATTTGGGATGAAGCTCATACGTGTCATAAATTTTGTATTGAATTATTGGATAAAACTCTTCGTGGTATTTTGTCAAAAGACTCCAACGATCAAAAAAAACAAATACCATTTGGAAGTAAATCTATTTTGTTCGGTGGAGATTTTAGACAAACTTTACCAGTCATACAAGGTGGAAGTAAAGAACAAATTATTGAAGCTTCGTTAAATAATTCATATCTATGGCATTCACTTGAAGTATTTCGTTTAACAGAAAACATGAGATTATCAATGGTCGGTTTAACAAGCATTGAAAAAGAAGAAATTAAATTTTTTACACAGTGGATGGTACAAATTGGAGAAGGTAAGTTACAATCAAGTTTTTTCACAGACGATCCTAATATATCTTGGATTGATATTCCTAAAGATTTACTTACTAATCCAACTGTTGATCCTATAGAGTCAATTTTTACAGCTACTTATCCAAACTTTGAAAGTAAATATAATGATACCAATTATTTAAGAGAACATGCTATCATCACGCCCAAAAGTATAACTGTTCATGAAATAAAGAAATATGTAATTAATTTATTACTTGAGAATAAAAGAACATATTACAGTTCTGACTCAATTTTGTTCAGTTCAGGATCCAACGATAATAACAATGCTTTATATCTTATAGAATTTTTAAACAATCTTGACTTCAGTGGATTGCCTACAAATGAAATTATTTTGAAAATTCGTATGCCTATGTTATAAAGAAATTTAAATCAAATATGTGGTTTGTGCAACAACACAAGATTGATAGTAACAAACTTATTTAATAAACTTATAGAAGCAAAAATACTAATGGGAACCATCATTGGTGAAAAAGTTTATATTCCAAGAATCGTATTAATCTCCAGTGATACGAAATGACCATTCACATTTAAAACACGTCAATTTCCTGTGAGACCATGTTATGCGATGACAATCAACAAAAGTCAAGGACAATCGTTAAACCAAGTTGAAAAATATTTGTCGGACCCAATCTTTACTCATGGACAATTGTATGTTGCCTTATTGTGAATAACATATAAAAAAAGGCCTAAAGATTATGATAAATAAAAATTGTGACAAACCAAATAATTATACAAAAAATATTGTGTACAAAGATGTTTTACAAAATATATAATACATGATTAGATAACATATATGTACAATATTGTATTATTAATTAGACCCTAAAGATAAATATATATATATATAATGCATCATTAGATAACACACTGTATCAATAATTTAATTAATTTTACATGTTAGATATAATATTCTTCAGTTAAATACATAAAAAAACAAAGAAAAAAAATTGAACTGTGCAGGGACAGTTTGATTTTCTTATTGCCCTTTATTTTTTATTTTTCTTCATGTCTCTTCACTTCACTGCAACAGCAGCACATACGGAGGAAACATTTCTTTTTTCTACTTTATCTTCTTTATATCCTCTTTTCATCGGTGCATCTTTCTCCCTGCTTCTTTTACAATTCAAGCCTTTTCTTCTTCCTCCTCGAACTGTAGTCATATTTTTTTTCTTTCTTGAGCTACAATCATATTCTTTTTCTTCCTTGAGTTGTAGTCTTCTACTGCATTCTTCTTTTTTCTACTGCGGAATTTTTCATTTAGTTGTAGACTTCTACTGCAGTCTCCTTCCTCGAGCTACAATCGTCTTTTTTTCTTTCCCAAAGTTACAGTCGACCCATGCACCACTCCAGGTGTCTACTCCACACATTGCTTCTATTCTTGATTAAAATTGTTCTTTAAGTTATTCTTATGCTATTTTGATTGTTATAACAAATACTTAGGACTTAAATTGAAATTGAAGGTTGCGTTCCATTGAGAAGCGAGAAATTAAGTGGATTATCAGGAACAAACAATAAAGTGTGAGTTCCCGAACAAATAAAATTAGGTTGGTTTTCGTATTTGGTTTTCTTATTTGTAATGTAAATTTTGGGACACTTTCCGAAAAGATTTGAAGATTGAAACTTTGCTGGATGGGTTTTTGGTCTTTTAGCTACTAAGACATTGGATGGATATGTTGCTAAGTTCCTTGTGATGGCAACAAAACTGAGCCACTTGAGATCCTTCTTCAAATTTAACTATTTGTTGTAGTTAAGGTGAGATTAGTTCATTTAATTCAATATTAATATATGTGAATTTTTTACTGCTTATGTGATTTTCTTTTCTTTCAAAATCTGTCATGTCGGATAATGTGTGGTAGGAAATGAGAGGACCCGACCCTAGATTAACTAGTAATCTAGAATCAAGCCCTAATGACTGACCATAATCTACGAGATTCTGTAAAAATTTTGACATAACGTCTCTTATAAAAGTGACAACCATAAACCTGCAAAGAAAAACTAACACTCCGCAGATAAACCCACAAACAATACCGTGGACCACCGATGTCCATCCGAATTTCTCAACATAAGACTGAAATTAACCTGATACATTATTCAGAATTTGAAAACATAACTCCAGTAAAAACATTGATTCATAAACACAACCTATTCACAAGAGTCTCACAAGACGATACTACAGAACTAGTATCCAAGGTGACTTCAATAACACAAGAGACATACTTACAGTGAGCAAGGACCTACTGCTGAAGGAATTAATTGGTGGACTCGACGCCCTCGACTACATCCAGTACCCTCATGATACACACTGCAATCTGGGCAAAGAAAACCGAAAAGCCCAAGAAAAGTCACATAAAATCATAAAAACTATTAGAGTGAGTGGACAAAAATAATAATTCACTTTTTAACTGAAACTATAAATAATATACCTTCATAAATAATGTACATAAAAATAATGCAAGTCTGAAAAATAAACAAGCCCAGGTCAGGTGTTTGTCCTAACCCTCTTGGGTACTTTGTATGTGTGGAGGCAATAACTTCAGTACGTTTCCCTCAAGTTACAAACATGCCCAGGTCAGGTGCTTGTCCTAACCCTCCTGGGTGCTGTGTAATCACGGGTAAGGTGTTTGTCATAACCCTCCCGGAGCATCTCTGGAATCAACCGAGAGGCCATAGCATCGATGCATCCATAATAACCATACTCTGTGTAAAAACAAATCATATGTGACTCCGAACCAATGTATGCTTATAAAATTCATAATCATAAATGCATACTCGTAAATGCATAATCGTAAAAGCATAATCATAAACTCGCAAATCAATAGTGAAAATAAAATGTCCACTCACAGGTTGCCGGGATAAACATAAAGCTGAAACCCTATCGATCGGCATAATTATTCATCTGACACTCCCGCTAACTCAATATCCTAAAATCATGATTAAAATTAATATCTGAATTCAATTCCCTGTAATTCCTCACGTTTAAGAGTCGCAAACCAATCTCGAATATCAAATGACTCGCAAATAAACGGATAATCAAAGCGTCCATTAATATTGTCGTGAATTAAACTGATAATTATCTGATTAAATACTCGCCCAAATTTATCAAATTCAAATCCGAATATAAACCTCACCATTTTGTTCAGCACGCGAAAATGAGCGAAACGACATAAAACTTGTCTAAAATTCCAAATCGCCAAAGCTTGGCCGTGCACGGCGGCGCATGTGGCCGCCTGCCGCCGGAACTGGCCCAGAAATCTTCGACCTATACATCAAATTGAAAATCTCAACATTTACAAAAACTTTATAGTTAAATGTTAAGCCCAATTCTAACCGAAAAATGTCCAAAACTTACCGTGAAATTCAAAAACCTCGCCGGAATTTATTTCCTCCGATAGGCCACCACCGGCCACGACAAGCCCCAAGACCACTTGGGATAGACTCACCATCTCAAGGGCTACAAAAACCTTATGGTTTCATCCCCCAACGCCGCCGTCTCTGACACCTCTTTCACCGGCGAAATCCGGCCGGAAATCCCCCATTTTCTTTGCGTCGGTTCCTCCTCCTCCGGCCACCAACGTGAGCGATCCACCTATCAACTTGAAGAGGAGCTCAAGCCCAACAAAATTCATCAAGGAATCATGTCCAAAGCTGGCCGGAATCGACCTCAACGCCGACAACAAATTTCGGTGACAAAACGGGTATGTTTGACCCGTAGTTAACTCGGTCAACCCAAATTTCCCAAAAATAGAAACTTTTCAAATTTGTCTCGTATTTATACTGTACATATATCATACACATACCAGCCCAAATCAACGACTACGGTTCAAACTGATCAAGATCGGACGGTCACGATTAAATCAGCAATAAAAATAACACTTTTATATATTTTCACTTACCGACTTCAAAACTCGATAAAATATTGCTCGCTTATTCAAAAAATTCCCCAAAAATTCTCATGAGCTCAGAATTAAATACTCTACCATTCACGCGAAGGAAGTCCATACAAATTTTCACCTGGTGAAATAGTCATTAACAACTCACGCGATACCACTAATTCGCGATAATTCTATTTCGTGTTGATTTATACGTAGATTTTGGTTCGGGTTATTACAGAAAAAGTATTTCAGGCATTAGTAAATGATGTATATGACAACATATGTTTCATGTGTTTCACATTTTTCAGATGACAAGGGACAATGTAACCCCTTTATTTCATACGAAGTTCTGTGACATTCATCTAAATCATGGGGTGTGACGACCCAGAACAGAATCAGTAGAGTAATTAGTTTAATTCATGAGTTAGTGCGTAATCACTGTTTTCTGGTAATTGATTGATTTGTCGGTTTTAATCACAACTTAATTATCGACCGAGAATTTGAGTTGAGTCTCTTCTCGAGAGTTGTTGTACATGTGATTTTGAGTTCGTGGACGGCTCCGGATGATTATTTTGATGACCGAGGAATATAATATGAATATTTAAAGTTTCAGAATATTGTCGAATTTATCCGTTCGTATCGAGTTTATCCGAATCATGATGGTTATCCGTTTTGGACCGTCGATCCTCCCGAGACGCGAGTATAAATATCGGAAATAGTCGAAAAACACTGTTTTGGGAAGTTTGACCGGCGTTGACCAGAGAAGAAAACTTCACCGCCGCTTGACTCACCGGCGACCTTCATTTTCTGACCACCTTCGGCCGAGGTATTGGTATATTTCGATTCCTCTCTTGATTTCTAGTTGATTAGAAATTGGAATTGCTTGATTTAGTGATGAATTGAGGGAGAAATGTTGATTTGAAATTTTGGGGATTTTGGCCGGACTCGGCTTCGACGGTGGAGGTGTTCCGGCGACTTTCCGAGGGGGGTTTGTGTTGGAAATTGTTGGGTTTGAGGTAGGTTGGTGGACCCTTGAGGTTGGGAGGCCGGGATGGCCTCACGGTGACGGAATTGGACGGAGGAGCAATTTCCGGCCGGTTAGAGAGTTTGGACTTTCGAGCTAATTTTGAGCTACTTGCCGTCCGATTTGGCCTTTGGTGTAGTTGAGAGATGTGTTAGGCTCGAGGAGGAGAAGCTACGGTGAGCTTGGCCGCCCAAAAAATCTCTCCGGTTGACGGCGCGCCACCGCCAGCTGCGGCGGTCAACGGCGGAGCTCCGGCGACCCGTTGACTTTTTAGAAGTTGATGATTTTAATGTCGTTTTACTCGTATTCGCACCTCGATTGTCGCCTTGAGCTTTTCGAGTTGATTTGGGTACCGGATTTTCAGTCGAGGGTTTGAGTGGAGATTTCGGGAATTTCGTTAATTATTTTTGTATCAGTTATACGTTTCTGGGAACGGTTGGTTTCCGAAGTGTGGTACAGTGTTGTGAGCTATGATTTTGATCAGTTATATTTTATGATTATTCAGGGGATCGGGATCGTGCTTCGGGCGAGGGATCTTCCGCTGGACCACGTGATTAGCACGAGTGCGCGTTTTGCTCACCTGTGAGTGGACAATTCATTTTCACTGATTAATCACGAGTCTTTAATACACGTTTTACGAGCTTGAGCATGCATATGAGATTATGATTTATATGAGCATGTGTTATACGATTATGCCTATACAATTATACATTACGTATATGCATTTATATTATGCTTAATACACTTGCATAGAACTATTTATGATTTGGTTTACACAGAGTACAGTCACAGTATATGTTGTTTTATCGATACACTTGCATCCCGGTTGATCCCCGAAGATGTTTACCGGGGGAGGGTGTGACCCCTGACCCGAGGCCTTTACCGGGGGGGGGGGGGGGGGGGGGGGGGCAGACCTCTGACCTGAGGCATTTCTGGCTAGAATCACGTGTGGGTCTGGGATCCCATGATTCGGACTGTACTAGCGCGGACGTGTCCATGAGTGACCCCGCAGAGTTTTACGCTGCATGCTCCGTACGCGTGAGGAATTTAAGTCTCCTTCGTGTACTATGTCATATTCATTTATTTAGACTCACATATGTTTGTATAACATATATTATTCGGCGAAAGACATTTATTTTCGTCCACTCACTCTAACGGTTTTCATGTCTTTCCCCTGGGCTTTTCGGTTTCCCTGCCCAGATTGCAGTTCAGATTCTGGTGTCTCACGTCGCAGTCGGAGGCTAGTCATTCGAGCTACCTTTCTGTTCCAGTAGGTTACTTTTTTTGCCTACTGTTGTATATTTTGTATATATATACTAAAGGTCACTCTGATACGCTACTGATACATGTTTCTATGTGATTTTCCCTGGATTTTCTATATGTAACAGTTATGTTTACTGTTTATTGTTATTGATTTGATATTGAGAAATCCGGATGGGATCGGTGCCCACAGTTTGGCTTTTGTGGCATAGGATGAAGTGCATTTTCCGGGTGCAGGTTAATGGCAATTCCGCGTTAGTAGCGTTACTCTGCCGAAATTTTTATGGTTTTTGTTGGTTCGTGTTTTCAGAATGGGTTTGATTCCGGTTTAGGAAACTAAATCGGGATTGGGTCCTTTCATGGGGACCATGGAAATTTGGTCTTGGGTAAGAGTGAAGACACACCACAAATTAAAAGTAGCAAACGTATAGGTAGATATGTGCATGAATAATATGTGCTTACTGATAGTTCTTGAAATTACGAAATATGACCTGATAATTGCACCATTTTCATAATGAAGCTTCGCTTGATGATGGTCTCCATATGTCCTCAATCATCTAAACGAAATTCCAAAGGCAGAATTAATCAAGGTTTGTGATTTTAAATTTTTTTGTGACATTCTGATTGTATACCATTTTTTCGCTAAATTTGGATTTGTTATTTGATAAATTTTAGGTTCATATCTGGTCAAAAGCATCTAGAACTCCCAACTGTTACCCCTCTCTGATATCATGCTCATTCTCATTCTATGCATAAGAGTTTGTACTAGACTAGCAAATGAATTATGGATCTCAATTTTCTTCGATATGTTGGTCAGTGTGCCTTGTTTGATTTACATCTTTTAACTCAAAGTCTTTGTCATTTCATGTGTTCATTTCTGAAAATTAAATGGCTGGAATTACTACCCGAGTGAAATGACATCTGTTATGAAGAAGAAATCAAATTTTTTCCAATATTTTTTGAGCTGCAAATCTCACAATGACAGTAGAAGAAAGGGGAATAATTTGTTTACTCTGAAACCTGCAGTGATTAAATATAGACATAGATGTATTTTATGTATAGTTGGCCATCGATTTTGATAGGCATCTTCAGTTTAGACATCTCTACTCAGATTATTTCAATTATTATATGATGTAATTTCAATTACATTTTAGCTTGTTTACATGTAATTCAAAACTTCTTCTATCATTTCTCATTTTCATATATAAGGTTATTTTCTTTGTATTATGTTGCTAGGATATCTAATTTCTATTTCAAAACATTTTTTTCCTTATAATTGCAACGTGGCACTTACAAAGTGCTCGACATTAAATTACCTTATGTCGATTTCAATTCACTTTATTAAAATCCGCGCCTCGTCGCAGACAACCACCACTACCACATTTGTGCACATTACCAGCGAGATCACCGGAGACAAGGCCGGCGACCGGAAAAGTCGCCGGTAATGTTCATCATTACCGACGACTTACTCCGTCGCCGGTAATGTGGCCGGAAATTCGCCGGTAATGTTTCAACACATTACCGGCGACTCCAACCGTCGTCGGCAATGTCAAGCCAAACATTTCCGGCGATTTTCCGGCCGGAATTTCGCCGGAAATGTGTGGCTCGACATTGCCGGCGACGGTTGGAGTCGCCGGTAATGTGTTGAAACATTACCGGTGATTTTCCGGCGTAAAGTCGCCGGTAATGTCTTCATTTCCGGCGATTTACTCCGTCGCCGGCAATGTCTCTTATATTAGTCGCAGCTCGATCATTCATTCATTTTGATAGAAAAAAATCCAGAGAAATCGAAAGAAGGAAAAGGTACGCTCTGAAATCGATCCGTCGGTATATTGTCAAAATTAAGGCGCGCGTCGAAAACTCGATCACTCGGGAAGCTATATATATAGGTATGTGTATATATATACGTATATGTGTATGTATATATATATATATATATGTGTGTGTGTGTGTTGATCAAATCCAATTCGTGAGATATATATGAAATGTTGTTGATGTCACCGAAACGAGAAAACTGCTTGTAGTTAATCTTATCTTGTGTCTGAATCAACGACTGGTATTATCGTAGTGCTATCGGAGCCACGCTTAACAGAGCCTCCTACCTAGTAAAATACGTTTTGAATTGAAAAAAGAAGAATACCATCATCGAGTACTGAATCGAATTCAGAGATTAGATCGATATATATATATATATATATGCATGCATGTGTTGATTTAATTAGAGTTGAATTGAGATATCGCGTCGATTATTAGTAGTGAATGTGTGTATATATATATAATTAATATGTAAATTTGTTAGAATTTTCAGGATGGACAAGAGTTGGATGAGCCTCGAAAGATGGGATGTCAGATATCACCAGGGAATTAGGAGTTTTGTGGATTTTGTGAAGGCTAATTGTGGAGACAATACACTTCATTATTGCCCGTGTAAAGAATGTAAGTGTTTCAGCGATCGATTTCGTTTTCCTATTGATAAAGTCCAGAGGCACCTGAGTAAATACGGGTTTTGGGATAAGTACACTTGTTGGATTTATCACGGTGAAACATCGTTAGCGGGTCCGCATGATCATGGACAATTCGGTGAGAAGGCCAGTCCACGCTATGATCATGGAGATTTTGCTGAGAGGGGCAGTTCATCCTATGATCCAACAGCGATGTTAATCAATGATATGTTTCCTCATGAGAGCGGTGTATTTGCTGATGAAGCACCAAATGTCCCTCCCGTCGTTGAGGGTTTCCCCCATATCGAGCCAGTCGAGCCATTACCTGGAGTTCATGTCAACTCAAGCGGTATGGACAAGTACAACAACCTGATTGCATTACAACAGACTCCGTTGTACGACGGTTATAGTAAGACTGTTCTTGAAAGTGTGATGGGAGTGATGCAGCTCAAAATGGAGAACAAAATGTCTGTCAAAGCTGTTGATTCTTGGTTGAAGTGGACTGCTTCGCTACTGCCACCCGGTCATCGTTTTCCTACCACTCATCATAAGGTGCGACATATCCTGAAAGATCTTGGGCTTTCCTACATCAAAATCCATGCATGCAGATATGATTGTATTCTCTTCTGGGGAAAAGATCTCAAAGATCTTGAAGCCTGCCCGGTATGTTTTACAGAAATGTATAAGTTGACTCCTGCAGGCAACAAGAAAGCTGTGAAGATACTTCAATATTTCCCGCTTATTGATAGGCTGGAGCGGTTGTTCATGTGTGCTTTCACGGCGGAGGCAATGAGATGGTGGGCTGAGAGGAATTTGCCTGACGATGACACCCTTATACACCCTTCCGATGGAGAGGCTTGGAAGCACATGGTCAGGGAGTTTGATCATTTTGTAGCAGAGGTCCGAAATGTTTGGCTAGGGCTCTCATCTGACGGATTCAACCCTTTTGGCAACATGAGTCTTTAATACAGTATATGGCCAGTTATTTTGGTACCGTACAACCTTCCACCATGGATGTGCATGAAGAAGGAATACAATATGCTGACTCTGTTAATTCCGGGCCCTGGTTATCCAGGAAAGTGTCTCGATGTGTATTTGAGGCCTTTGATTGAGGAGCTTAAGTACCTGAGTGAGTGTGGCCACCCCACTTACGATAGGTTTAAAAAGGAGATGTTCCAGATGCATGCCATGCTTGTTGGCACCATCAGTGATTTTCCTGCCCGCGGTATGTTGTCGGGCAACGTTACCAGGGGTTACAGGGCTTGTTCAGAGTGCATGACGGTTGATTGTTGCAGTCCTCATTGCAGTAAAATTGTTCAGATGCGTCACCATTGTTGGCTTCCATATGATCACCCATTTAGGCAGGATCCAGACGCGTTTGATGGGACTGTGGAAACAGGTGTGGCACCCAGGCGATGGACAGGGGAAGAAATTTTGGAAGTGTTGAATGAATATGATTTTGGCCAGCTGAGCAATCATCCTGACATAGTGGCGTCAATTCCAGACAAGCCCGAAAGGTATAAGTTTTGGACACACAAGAGCATATTCTGGGAACTCCCCTACTGGCCCAGGTTGCCTATCAGACATTACCTAGATGTCATGCACATAGAGAAGAATGTGTGTGAAAGTGTGGTGGGCACAGTTCTTAACTTGGAGGGGAAAACAAAAGACATCCCTAAGGCACGTATTGATCTGAAAGCTATGGGACTGCGGAAACATTTGTGGTTACGAGATGGTAAGAGAAAAATGCCGCAAGCTCCTTACACCGTCAAGCCGAAGCATAAGCATGAAATTTTTCGGTGGCTGAGTAATGTCAGGTAAATATTCTTATATATGACTATGCAGTACGGAAATTGGTTTGCCTTTAATTTTTACCGGATTATGGTGATATGCGAGAAATATAATTGTTGCCTATGGCTATATATATATATATATATATATATATATATACATGCAGGTATCCTTATGGCTATGCAGGAAATATAAGCAGGTGTGTTAACTACCGGGACAATAAGATGTACGGATTAAACAGTCATGACTGCCATGTACTGCTTCAACACCTTTTCCCTATTTTCATTCGAGGGTACCTGCCCAAGGAGGTGGTGGAGCCGTTGGTGGCCTTGTCAAGATTCTTTCAGAAGTTATGCACCAGGGAAGTTAAAAAATCAGATCTCAGGGAGATGCAAGATGACATAATTTTTATCATGTGCAAGCTTGAGAGGATATTTCCGCCAAATTTTTTCGACATCATGCCTCACCTAACCATCCATCTTCCCAAACAATTGTTGCTTACCGGTCCCGTACACTACACTTGGATGTATCCCATGGAAAGGTACATTTGGTTTGCCTCTGTTTTTATATGTAAAGTCTTATTTTTACCCCTTTTAACATGCACTTGTTAACTTGTAGACAATTGGGAGCCTACAAGGACTATGTGAAAAATAAATATGCACCTGAAGGGTGTATCGCTGAAGCATATGTTGCGCACGAGTGTGTAACGTACACCAAAGTGTATTTGGGAGCGCTTGAGGACCCCCAACAACAGATGCCGATAGATGAACCTCAGTTCAACCTTTCTATCATCTCCAATGACGTTGTAGTACAGGGAAGGTTGCCAAAGTCGTACAAGTTGGATGAAAATGAGGTAGTCATTGCCCACTAGTCGGTACTGATTAACTGTGAAGAAGTACAATATTGGAAAAACTATCATCTTCACTGCCCTGCTATTGCCGGAAATGTTGAATACCACAACAGGACGTTTGCAAACTACTTTGGTCCATGGGTAAGGGTATATGTGTATATGTCTTTATTTTTATTGCCATTTTCCTTATATAGCATGTGTGGACGTACGTGGTTTTGTGTTTTCTATGTTCATAATTTCTTGTGTGGTTTCTTATCGTTTTCAGATGAACCATGTAGCAGATGATGGTTACCCAGAGTGGTCAAACGAATTGAGGGTCCTTGCGATGAAACCGATAGCTTCAAAAGTTTACTCGATGTGTCAGGTCAATGGCGTGAAATTTATATGTGAAAATCGAGACGACAGTCTGAAAACACAGAATTGTGGGGTGATGGTCCATGGTGGGCAGGATGGCGTTGACTATTATGGTGTCCTTCATTCAGTTGTTGAACTAATTTATGGGAACCGCATGAAAGTGCACTTGTTCAAGTGTAGATGGTTTGATACTAGCCCGGAGAACACAAGGAACGATCAGCACGGAACATTTTCGGTGAATACTGCTTCTACCTGGTATGAAGAAGACCCTTTCGTTCTTGCCTCATCAGTAAAACAAGTGTTTTACCTTGACGATCTTCTTAACAAAGTCCTGTGGAAGGTGGTTAACCATGTTGCTCATAGAAACATATACAGTGCTGCCACACTTGGTGATACTGCAAATGATGAGGAAGTTACTGCATACCAAGAGCCGAACGCTTTTGACATTCCGGAATCATCTACGATTCGCCTTAATAATGTGAGATCTGGGAGTGTGGTTCGAATTACTAGGGTAGAACTTCTCGATGTTAATCCATATGAAGTTGACGCTGATTCAGATGACGAGGAGAGGCACATATTGCCAGAGGTTACCTATGAAACCGAGTCAGACTCAAGTGATGACGATGATTACGATTATCATCCATAGTACATTAATGATGTCGTCGGAAAATGTAGTCGGAAAATTGTAGTCGGAAAATGTTGTCGGAAAATGTAGACGGAAATCGTATACGGAAAATGTAGTCGGAAAATGTAGTCGGAAAATGTAGACGGAAAATGTGAACGGAAAATGTAGACGGAAATCGTATACGGAAAATGTAGTCAGAAATTGTAGTCGGAAAATGTTGTCGGAAAATGTAGACGGAAATCGTATACGGAAAATGTAGTCGGAAAATGTAGTCGGAAAATGTAGTCGGAAAATGTAGACGGAAAATGTAGACGGAAATCGTATACGGAAAATGTAGTCGGAAATTGTAGTCGGAAAATGTAGACGGAAATCGTAGACGGAAAATGTAGTCGGAAAATGTTGTCGGATATTTTTCGGGAAATGTCAACATTACCAACGAGTTAACTCGTCGTTGGTAATGACATTACCAACGAGTTAACTCGTCGTTGGTAATGTCATTACCAACGAGTTGCTTATAACTCGTTGGTAATGTCATTACCAACGAGTTATAAGAAACTCGCCGGCAATGTTGTCTGGATAGAAACTACCCAGTCGAGCCCGAGCCTTTCATTTCTCCTCCTCCTCCTCTCCCTCTCCTCCTCCCCTCCTCTCCTCCTCCCAAATCGGTCCGGCAAGAAACTAGCTCACCTCTAGCTAGCTCACCTCCTCCTCCTCCTCTCCCTCTCCTCTTCCTTATCCTCTCCTCCTCTCCACCGATTCGGAACTCCTCTCCTCCTCCGAAAATCTCCTCCTCCCCTCCTCCCCTCCTCTCCTCCCCTCACCATTGTAGTCGGCAAAGCATTGTAGTGGTGAAGAATGGCAGGTCCGATCCTCTCTCTCTCCCTCTCTCTCTCTCTCAATTTTTAATTATTTTTGTGTATGTGTATGTGTATGTGTATGTGTATGTGTAAATTAATTAGGGTGCTAAGTTGGAAATTAGGGTGATAAGTTGTAAATTTATATGCAATGTATATATATGTGATGTATATATATATATAGGTATGTTAAAATTATGTGATGTATATATATGTGAAAATTATGTATATATGTGGTTTGGATGAATATGTGATGTATATATATGTGAAAATTAAACCTAATTAAGATGCATGATGTATATATATGTGTGAAAATTGTGGAAAATTAATTAGGGTTTCTGATTTGGATGAATATGTGAAAATTAAATTTAATTAAGATGCATGATGTATATATATATACATCGAAAATGTATATATGTTAATTTAGGTGATATAGTTGTTAATTAATCGTATAAATGAAGGTGGAAATCGGGATCGGAACGGTTTAGAACCAGAACGGTTATAAACCGGAACCGCGCGGAACCGGAACACTTTGGAACCGGAACCGTTATGTTACAAACATTTCCAGTTACAAACAGTTTTGGTTTCTAACGGTTCCGGTTCCAAACCGTTCCGGTTCCGATTTGTTATAGAACTGAAACAGTTTGGAACCGGAACTGTTTGTAACCGGAACCGTTATGTTACAAACGGTTCCGGTTACAAACAGTTCCGGTTTCAAACGGTTCCGGTTCCACACCGTTCAGGTGTGGATTTTTTATTGAACCGAATCCATGACTATTACGGTGTCTAGGAGGTTTTGCGGCTAATTGGCTTCGGAGAGGTTCCCGAAATAGTGGAGGGAACAGTAGTCAAGCTTCCTCCTCGCCCGCAGTTAGCAACACGCCCAGTGGGCCAATGATGACTGCTCGCACGAGAGCCTTGCTAGAGGCGCGAGATGAGGAGGAAGCTGCACGATCAAGAGCCGTGCAACCGGAAGTCGAGGCTCGAGCCTCAGTCTCCAGACGCTCAATCAGCAGACGTCCCTCCGGTGGCAGAGCCTCAGACGAGCGACAGTCAACGGGAGCATCAGAAACTCCCTCAGTCTGAATGCCCCATATTCGCCCGGTGCCTACTCCCGTTTCACGGGAATCATCTGAGACACATGGTGGTGCTGGCGCCTCATCGTCCAGGCCTCGTCTATCTCCGCCGTCCGGTCTCTTCCTACCCAACGAGATTCCTGTCATCCCTGAACTCGATGATAGGGGGATGCCTGTTTATGTTGAAGGACGGCCGGAGTTCCTGAGCGTGGAGGAAGCGTATAACTTCCTCCCGTTCGACCCCGTGTATCTTTGGAGTGTGAGGTGCACCAACCAACAAACGGACGATGCAGGTAAATTTTATTTAACATCAGATTGATTACTTAATTATTACTTAAGACTTGCGATAAGTTCAATTAATGATATCCATTTGTTGACATTGTATTATTAGGCAATTTCGTTAATGGGACTGGAAAACGGAAAGGGGCTAGAGGCACCTGCACCGGGAAGAGACTTGAGCAGGCCACCGGCGGAAGGAAAACGCCCATAAGGGCCAATGAGGATGGCGAGGTGATCGAGGCATTCGACACCACGCGCAAATATGTCAGCATGGCCAGTGCGATCGTGCGGGACAAGGTCTCAATGCTTTGGCCAGATTGGGAATCTGTGCCTATCTACGTGAAGATGCAAGTGCATAATGCACTCAATGCGAGTAAAATCGTATTTTCATTACGTAAATTTTACATTTATTAATTAAGTCTGAATAAATATATAATTTTATCTTTTATATATTCATATTGCAGGTGTGGTTTGACGTGGATGAAGTTCTTATTCACACGTGGGTAGAGCGTCAACTACATATGAGGTGATGTGCTTCGACTTATTTGAATATATATCGAGTTAGATTTTTGTTTATCAAGTGTTTTAATATCTCTAACTTTTTTTCCTTGTTTTAATATAGGTATAAAGAGTGGAAGAACGAGCTTTCTTCCCATTACACTGTATACAAGGAGCTAGGCCGAGGTTCTACCCCTAGCGAATTCCGGTTTAGGGAGTACGAGTGGCTGTGGCTGATAGCCCACTTCGAGCACCCCAAAGCTTAGGTATGCATCCTTAATATATCTTACAAGCCTAATGTATCGTATCAGATTGAAATAGTTAGTTACTAATTTTTTTCCATATGTTTATCAAACAAGGCGATTTCGAAGACGAACCGGGCGAATAGATTGAAAAACACCAGGGCCCATCATGCAGGTTCACTCAACTACATGGGTTGGTCGACTAAGGCACAGCCACAACAAGAAGTGAACCCCTTGGTGTATATTCATCAGAAGTTCTATCCGCAGTGCCCTGACGAAGCGGTAAGTCTTTCGCCTCTCCATGTGTTAATAAAACTATTTTTCGATATTAATAGATTTTGTTAGTTAATACGTTGTTCATTTTCGCTTTTCAATTAGGCGAGAGTGGAGGAGGCGACCGCAGAAGTGACCATGAGTATAGCTCGGACTAACCATCCTGACTGCTCCGAGGAAGAAGTCACATAGTATGCCTCTCAGATCGATCCGCTTGATCCCCCGATAGCTGCTCAGATCATGGCAAAAGCGTGCGGGACTGGAAAGAATACCTACTATTGTAGGGGAATGGGCTCGGCGGGCGAAGGAGTATTGAAAAACACTTCACAATACTCTACCGGGTCAAGAAGTTCAACTTCTAGTCGTAACCTCGCAGCGGAGCTTCAGAGGACGCAGAGGGAGTTGGAGGAGCAAAAGAGGCAGATGGCCGAGTACCAAAACATGGTCCAGTAACAGACACAGATGCAGGCTCAGATGTACACATGGATGCGGACGATGTACGAGGCTCAGACTACCAGACAACCGTTCCCCACACCTCCCCCGGTCCCGGTTCCTCCGTTCCCTAGCTATCCACCACCACCACCGCACCAGTCAACGCCAGAGCAAGACCAAGGTAGCCACCAGAATTCAAATGAGTACATGGATTACTTCGACCCTGACCCGCAAGTTCCTCGACCCTGACCTATAGTTGTAGTTAATTTTCGTATCGTCGTTGCTATTTGTACTGTACGTTGGACATTTATGTGTACTGTTGAACTTGTATGATTGTACGGTTTATGTCTTTCAATGCAGGTTCTGGAATTGGACCCAATCCAGAACCGCGTTTTTTTTTCAAAATTTTTCCAGACATTGCCGGCGACATAGACCTCATTCGCCGGCAATGTCTCACATTCCGGCCACGGCGGCGCTGCCATTGCCGGCGACGCCGTCACCGGTAATGTCCGAGACATCGCCGGCAATGTTAATACCGGCGGGGGATTTCCGGCGACGTCATTGCCGGGGACTTGTCGCCGGTAATGACAATTCCGGCGAAAAAAAAAAAGACAAGGCCGGTGACGGCAAGTCGCCGGTAATGTCTCCATTTCTGGTAGTGCACTCTAGTATGATCCATTTCCATACAGTATGGTGATTATATATAGTTTTAGTTTTATATGTGGAATGTAAACTCTGATATTCCCTTTTATATATGTTGATACTTTATATATTTTGACATGCAAGTGTGTCAGAAGTTCATCGATCAGATTCTTACATATACAACTAATTAATTAAATAGATCATAAAAGTGGTATGGGTATCAATATATATCAGGTCTCACGTAGTATATTATATCTCGAAGTCATACGTAACGTATATTATATAGTAAAAGTTTGATAATTTAATATTCGATTAATTAATAATCTCGTTAAAATAATATATTTTTTCGGTCCTAACTTGGAGACTTGAGTATTAATTTAATACTTAATTAATTAATAATTAATTAATAACCTCGCTAAATTAATAAATTTTGTCAATCCCAAAGTTATTAATTTATCTAAATTTTACTGTACATAGCTAACCGTAACTCAAAACAATCATGCATTTTGTTTGGGGTGGGTAAGACCGGATCGGACAAACGTATATTAATTATACTCACTTTTCTCGCTTCCTTTGATTTATATAAGTCGTCCTAGCTTGTTCTTGATCGATGCATTAATCGCGTGCTTCTACATTGAAGTATATATGGTGCACCATGCACAGTGGCAAATCCAGAATAAAATGTTCACTACGGCTTAATTTTTTTTTTAAATATCATGAATCTTATGGAACGAGAACTTTTTTTATGAAGGATTAATCCATAAAATTTAAAATATTAAATAAAAAAAATAATATGTGATAAACAAATATTTAAAATAGGCTTGTTCGAAACCTACGAGTGTTGCGACTTAACCTCATGAGAGAATGTGAGAACTCGAGTATGTAATAAATAGGTGAGATATTGGTTTATTAGATAATTAGAATGATATTTTATTTTATTTTTTACCATGTAGTTTCTCGTCTATGTGACCACGGCCAACTGCAATATTGTGTGGCGAATATACGAGGCTATAAAGGGAGAGTTGGAGAATTAGACTCGGGAATTTTGAGTAATTTGATTACATAAGTTGGATTATTATTTATATTTTTTTTACTGTAAAATAAACTCATACTATTTTTTTTTTATCTCAAAAAACTCATCGATGTTTAAGACTTGGTAAGCCAATACATAAAATCGCCCGTGACCATGGCCTTTCGACGATGCCATAATTAGTTGTGGCCGACTGACTATGCCATATATGCATTACATAGTTAAGGTAGTTGGCCTCCTAGTTACATCCTAGTTCTCTCCAACTGTGGAACAAACCATTGGTACATACGTGAAGATCGAACCTTCTCTATGCTGCGTGTGAAGCTGGAGCAGTGAATCGAGCGGGTTAATTCTTAGCTTTGTTAAAAAGGAATACTATCCTTTCAAAAAAGAAAAGAAAAAGAGGAATACTATAGGCTATAGCTAGGTAGTAAATAATAATTTGGTAAGCACGTACTACTTAGGTTTTTGGACGTACCGATGTAAGTTAATTAATTCCATATCCTAGCCTATATACTCATGACTCCAGCCACCGGTCGGTTCGGGTTTGCGTTGGTCGATCGAGCTCAGTGTTTGAAAGGACCCAACTCCGGTTTAGTTGCCTAAATCGGAATCAAACCCTATCGAAAACACGAACCAACAAAAAATTTTCGAAATTTCGGCACAGTTTCATTACTAGCGTGGAATTACCGTTACCTGCACGCAGAAAATACACTTCATCCTATGCCACAAAAAGCAAACCGTGGGCACCAATCCCATCCGGATTTCTCAATATATCAACAATAAAGTAAATCAATAAATATATCTATACTTTACTGAAATCCGGTATAAAATCATATAGCATATACAATAGGACGCTCAGAGCGACTTCTAATACATAATCATATACGCATACCACAGTAGGTAAAACAATAAACCTACTGGATGAAACAAAGTAGCTCGAGCACTATGCTTCCGACCACGACGTGCGACACCAGAGCCTGAACTGCAGACTGGGCACGGAAACCGAAAAGCCCAGGGGAAAGACAATAACCACGTTAGAGTGAGTGGACGAAAATAAATGTCTTTCACCAAGTAATATACATACATATAAAATCATATGCGAGTCAAATGCATGAAAATCATATGAAACGTGAGGAGACTCTGGCTACCACTCACGTACAGAGCATGCAACGTAAAACATATCGCGGAGACTCTCGTGGGCTTCCACGCGATAGCACAGTCTGAATCACGGGATCCCAGACCCACACGTGATTCTAGCCAGAAAGGCCTCGGGTCAGGATATCTGTCCCCCCCCCGGAGCGTACTCGGGGATCAGCCGAGAAGCCAATGTGTATCGATACCACAACATATACTGAGACTGTACTCTGTGTAAACCAAATCATAAATCTTTTCTATACACATGCTTAAAACATAATATATATACATGTATACTCGTATACGTATATTCGTATATGCATAATCGTGAAACACATGCTCGTAAAATCGTGATCAATCTGCATGCTCAAGTTCGTAAATCATAAATAAAAGACTCGTAATGAATCCGTGAAAATAAATGTCCACTCACAGACTGGCGTAACGCGATACGCGTTAACCCGTGATCCGGCGGAATGTCCCTCGCCAAACAAACGATCACAAACCCCTGAATATTCACAATGTCCAATATTCAAAGTCATAATCCGACAATACAAGTCAAACCACGAGAAACCACCGTTCTCGGAAATACACAATTCGAATATGACGAATCGTCGAAAATCCATATATACCACCTCAATACCTCGTTTTACTTTCGGATGCTCAAATTGAAAAACGAACCTCCCCACTGCGATCGGAGCGCGATTTCGAGTCAAATGACATGCAACTTGCCGAAAGTCCAAAAAGTCAAACATGTTGACCGTTGACCGCCGCCGTTGACCGCCGTCCACGGCGGCCCCGCTGCCGGACGGAGAATTTCAAGGCGGAGCCACCCCTATTCCACTCCAAATCGTCCACTGAGCAACTTTATCAACTGCACCGAAGTCCAATTCTCACTCTAACACATCCAATTTCAAGCAAAACCGAATGAACACACAAATTTCAAATCCAAAATTCTCCTTCCACAAATCGAATTAGAACTCCATACTTACATGGTTAGAATCATGGAGATGAGGGCTACAAAACCCAGTCCTTGTTTGAGCTCAACACGGCCCGAATCGAAAACCACCATTAAACCCAAAAAATCACAAACTTTGCTTCAAGTTTTCTCTCTCCACCGTGAGCTCCACCACGAGAGGAGACCGGCACGAGGACGGGAGCACCAAGGCGCACCAAACGGGACAAGGCTCGAGCTCGGAGGTGGCCGGAATCCATCACCACCGTGGAGCACCACCCTTGCCGACGTGAAATCCTCCTCCACCGAGTTGACTCAGTCAACTCGGTCAACCTCCCAAAATGGTAAGTCACACACTTGCCCAAAATAGCAGGTTACTATATATAGCCTTTCCCAAAATAGAAACTTGTAATTATCCTTTTCGACGAACTTCAAACGCGCGTAATTTTCTCGTCGTAATTCCGATTCCGATAATTCTCGCGGCCACAAACTCATCTCGACATACTCTTCCAATATTATCCGAAGTCAAACATATTGGTCAAATGGATAAAAAGTCAACCCTTGAATCAACACCCATTTAAATCGACTAAACAATCAATAATCGGAAATATTCACAACTTAAACTCCGTAACTCAAAATCATACTCCGGAAGTTCCTACAAACTCGAAATTAAATTCTGAACAACTTCCGTGAAGAAACCGAAACCAAATTCTCGACCGGTAATTTAGTCGTTAAGTAGCCCACCATTAAAATCCAAACTTCAAATATTCATAACTAATTCCTCGGTCGTCCAAATAACGATCCGGAACCGCCCACGAACTCGTAATCACATATAGAACGACTCTCGAGAAGAGACCCAGCTCCAATTCTTGGCCAATAATTTAGTCGTTAACGAATCCGGTAATCCAAACGACTGTCGGAAACCTGCGACAACGCAGTAACTCACGTATACAGCTGATCAAACTGCTGATTCTGGTCCGGGTCGTCACAGTGTTTCAAACCTTTGGTTAAGGGAATATTAATTGTAGCTAGCTAGCATTCCCAAGTCCTAACAGATATTAACGTACATTAACATACTATCACTACGAGAAAAAGAAACTTAAACAACGAAACAGTGAAAGTTTCATCATCTAAGTAGATTTTAGACGACGCCAATAAATTGTATCGTCTTAAACATTGTTCCATCGTCTAAGTCACACTTACACGATGGAAAAGAGACTTTGTCGTCCAAGTGAGGAGTGAGACAACGCACCGACACGTCGTTGTCTAAGTGACTACTTAGATGATGCAGTGTAGGTGCATCGTCTCATCCCTCACTTGGATGACAAAAACTACACACAATCCGTTGTCTAAGTGACTACTTAGACGATGCACCGATGCTGCGTCGTTTAAACAGTCACTTAGACGACAAATACTCATTTCTGTCGTCTAAGTGATACATTACATATTGTGCCAGCTGACTCTTTTCCTCTTCGCTCGCTCAGTCTCATTCTCTCTCGATCAGACTCTCCTCAGATGTACAACTAGCATTATATATATCTTCGATTCTAACCATCGATTCGCCATATATCGGTGAAGGCTAGGTACGTACGTAGTTAATTTCTGACAATCTTAATGTTTATATATATAATTAATTGTACGTTTGATTGATTGCATTGTTAGTACGTCTAATATTTATAATTAATTTAGGTAATTGATTGATATATATATTAGTTAATTAACTAGTATGCATGGATGCTTAAAATTTTGGTTAATATTTAGTTAAAACATATATGCATGTTAGATATATTAAAGTAATTGATGTATAGTATATTCACTATTAATTAATAAATATTTTAATTAATTATACATTAATAATTAAGGTAGTTGAAAATTTGTATATGTAATAGTTTAATAATTACTTGAAAATATGTATATATAATAGTTGACTAATATGATAATTATTAAATTTCGTAGAAGTATGGACAAGAGTTGGATAAAATTGCAGAATAAAAGTGATATCCGGTATATGGATGGAATCAGAGAATTTGTGACTTTTGCGATGGAACATGGTCAAGGAAAGAAGCGTTTAAGGTGTCTATGCAAAAAATGTCTTAACTATCAGTATGTGGAGGTTAATGTTATGATGCAATACCTGTACAAAAATGGTATGATGTGGAGTTACACTACGTAGAGTGAGCATGGTGAAGCAGTAGACTTCAGCTCAGCAAACTTCAGCTCAGGGCACAGTTACCATGGTGCCTCATCCAGCGGTAGTGGTGTCGCCCCCCCCCCCCTGCTTGGTACCCAACTGTGGATTTGGTCCATGATGCATTTTCAAAATTTAGTCATGGTGGACACCAAAACCAAGAGGTAGGTTACAATACCACTCACTCATGGGCATGATGATACATTCTTTGCTGCTAGCTTGATCACTGAAACCATTAAGATGGATAAGTACAACACAATGCTACTTCAAACCCAGACCCCGGTGTACCCTGAATGTCGAGACAATGTGTTGCAATATGTGATGAAGAAAATGGAGATAAAAGTGAACAAAATGTCAGTCAGTGCTTTTGACGAAATTCAGGACCAAATATGTAAGTTGCTTCCTGATGATCACAATCTTCCTAAATCCCATTATAAGGTTAGAAATATCTTGAGCAGCCTCAGTCTAAAGTATAGGATAATTGACGTCTGTCCAAATGATTGTGCACTGCTTTACAAAGAGTATGCAGATTTGGACTATTGTCTCGTATGTGGCCAGTGCAGATATGAGCAGAATAGGAAGAGTTCGAAAAAGAAAATTCTTGTGAAGGTTCTTCGATATTTTCCATTGATTCCCAGATTTCAGCGTCTGTACATGTCTCTATACACAGCAAAGATGATGCATAGATGATGATATGCTGAGACACGCCGTGAATAGGGAGGCTTTCAAACATTTCGACAACGAATTTGGAGACTTTGCAGTAGAGGTTCAAAACGTTAGACTCGGACTATCTACAGACGGATTTAATCCTTCGGGTAGTAATAGCTCTGCCGTCAGCACTTGGCTAGTTATTCTGATGTCGTACAACCTGCCTCCGTGGATGTGCATGAACAAAGAATTTAATTTCCTTACTCTGCTAATTCTAGGTCCTAAATCTCCGGGGAAGTGCTCAGATGTCTACCTCAGACCTTTGATCAACGAGTTGAAACTGTTATAGGAAAATGGAGTCCCAACTTATGACAAATTCACTGACACGATGTTCATGATGAGGGTAACCCGTAATGTGGACGATTAGTGATTTTTCAATGTATGGGATGTTGGCAGCCTGCAAGACGAAAGGATACAATGGATGTCCAATATGTTTGGACGACGTGAACTATAGTTGACACGTGGGGAAGGTGTGTTACCTAGGTCACCGTAGATGGCTTCTTGACTATCACCCGTGACGACAGGATGAAGCTCATTTCAACGGGATGGTAGAAAATAATCTTAAACCCCATAGTTGGTCTGGCGAACAGATTTTAGAGAGGTTGAGCTATTTTGACTTTGGTGTGTTGATCAATGACAAGGATGTATAGAAACGCAATCCAATACCTCCACATGATCTCAGCTATTGGCATCACAAGAGTATATTCTTTGAACTCCCTTACTGGTCGAAGTTGAAGCTGAGGAACAACTTGGATGCGATGCACATAGAAAAGAATGTGTGTTACAGCGTGGTGGGAACAATTCTCGGTATTAAGTTCAAGACTAAAGATACTCCCAAAGCGTGCAAAAATCTGGAATCTATGAATCTATGTCGTCCCTTGTGGTTGAGGAGGTATAGAAGAGGAGTGTACAACAAGATGCCTGATGTACCTTACATAGTGAAGCCGGCACTTGGAGGTTTTGTATTTCACTGGTTTAAGAGTGTTCATTATCCAGCTACGTATGCAGATACTATAATTGGAGCAGTGGACAAGGTGCAATACAAGTTTGTTAGTCTAAAGACACATGACTACCACGTTATGCTGCAACGTGTGATTCCAGTGGTAATTCGGCCATATTTGCCTCGTGACATCGTAGAACCAATAGTGGCATTGTGTAGATGGTGGCAGAGGTTATGCGCCAGAAAGTTAAAGAAGTCAGATGTGATGGAACTGCAATAACAAATTGTGCACATCATTTGCAAACTAGAGATGATTTTTCCCCCTACTTTTTTTGACATCATGATTCAGCTAATGATCCACCTACCCAAGCAGATACTCACTTCTGGACTGGTCTAGTACACTTGGATGTATCCTCAAGAAAAGTATGTACAACTAATTGATTATACAGGTTTTTTGATCCATTATTTGTTCCACTCAAGATTACTAGCTATATGTACTTATTCTACAATTAATTAATTGAACGTGTGAAAGACAATGATATATATTACGGGGCTATTGTATATGTCATTCAGCTATGTTACGGGAATGATGTCAACGTTTTCCTATTCAAGTGCAAATGGTTCAAGCGTACAAATGAAGACTTGATCCTTTTATCAATCAATACAAACTCAAGCTGGTATGAGGATGAGCATTTTGCTCTTGTCACCTTAGTTAGGAAAGTGTTCTATCTTGATGACACAAAAGCTGGTGAAGGGTGAAAAATAGTGAACCATATCTCTCATCGAGGAATATGGAATACCATGACAGCTGAAGGGACACCGGCGACTAAAGATGCTGAACCCCAAAGAGACATTACTGCATATCAAGAGCCTAATATTTCTGTCATCCACTCCAACATAATGGACCTGGTTCAAGCTGCTGAACGCTTACCTATGCCTGATGGTTGTACGGATATAACTGAAGATGAGATTATAGATGTAATTAATGAGGTCGATGAAAAAGAGGCGCAGGATGACGACGATGACTCAGGATATTCGTCGGACGATGTTGAGTATGATAATAAGGAGGAGGAATCGGATAACAATGGTGAGGAGGATGATGACGACGATTATGACAAGGAGTACAATGTAACGACGAGAAATATTAATTGGTAATTAATTATTGTAATTAAACTTTTTTGACGTAATGATGCATGATTAATTATATTATGAGGAGGAGTAGGTACAATCATATATTCAACTTAATTTAATAATTAATTAATTAATTATAACTCTTAACTTTTTCGCATAATTAACTTCAAATTAATTAAACAGCGCGGTCGCTTCGACGGAATACAAAAATCCGTACGACCAAGTGTCACATTTTCCCTAAATCCTAAAACCTAGACGATGAAACGACTTTTCGTAGTCCAAGGTAAACACAATTAATTATATAACCCTAAATCCTAAACCTTAATCTTAAACGACGCAAACAGGTCATTTTGTTGTCTAAGTAAACCCTAAACCCTAAGCCTTAACCCTAAACCCTAAACATTTAACTTAGACAACGCAATGAGACGTTTGCGCAGTCCAAGTATTCACTTAGACGATGCAAACGAGTCCCTTCGTCGGCTAAGTCATGATATCGTAATTTCACATCTAAGACAAATACCATGTAGACCATGTCTCAATGCATATTCTTTTCGTCGAGAGCATGGAGTAAACAATTCTTGGAGTGTGAGCGTCGACGGTTCCAAAAATGGAGTTACAGATTTTCGTGTATCCACGTTTCTGGTTTGTAAAAAATTTCGGTTTTACGGTTGACTGTGCCGACGAAACCTTTAACAAACTTATTATTTATTGTAAATTATTCTACTTATATATTGTCTTATGGTGAATGTATCCAATGGTTATTCTGTCCAAATTCAATTTTGTTAATATTGATGTGCAGTGAGCCTATACTTAATAAAACTTAAACTATACACAATAGTAGATACTTAACAAGTTTGAAGACGTAAATTAATTTGTCGTCATAAATCCCACTTTTTTATGGGAACGATTCTTTAATTGATATTTTACAAAAATTTCATTCGAGCGACAAATCAGAAACTTCTTTACGAATTATTTTTAAATATTATTTTTAGAGAAGTTGTACTTAGATGACGAAGGAGGAGGACATTCCGTCGTGAAAGGACCCGACTCCGATTTAGTTGCCTAAACCGAATCTGCTCACGGGAAGCTTTCCAATCTGCTCACGGGAAGCTTTCCTAGAAGTGCGAGGAAATGAGCTGACTTCGTAAGGCGATCCACAATCACCCAAATACCAATACTACCACCAGAAGTACGAGGTAACTGATACACAAAATCCATGGTAATATGCTTCCATTTTCACACTGGAATCTCCAAAGGTTGTAATTTACCTACCAGTTTCTGACGTTCTGCCTTCACTTGCTGACAAATTAGGCATCTGCTCACTTACATTGCTATTTCCCTCTTCATGTTTCGCCACCAATAATGAGTTTTAAGTGTCAGGAACATCTTTGTACTACCCGGATGCATAGCATATGCGGAACAATGGGCTTCATCAAGTATTTCCTTCTTCAAATCCTCATCTCTGGGCACACATAATCTCCCTCTACATATCAGAGTGCCATCACTCCTCATCCGAAACTTTGTCGATACATTATTCTGAATCAAATTCTTCTTGCTCAGCAGATAGGCATCTGAATCTTGAGCTTCATGAACTTGATCAAGTAACACCAGATGAACTTGGAAGCTGGCTAACAATGCTCCATCATCATTCCACTCCAACCCTGCTCCCGTTGCTCGCAACTCTATCAAAAGTGACACTCTAGCAACACGTACATGGAAGAGAGTAGCACCATGCTTCCGACTAAGAGCAGCAGCAACCACATTAGCCTTTCCTGGATGATACTCGAAAGTGCAGTCATAATCATTAATCAGCTCCATCCATCTACGCTGCCTCATATTCAAATCTGGTTGTGTACGTAAGTAGGTAAGACTTTTATGATCGGTGTAAATCTTGCACTGCGCTCCGTACAAGTAGTGTCTCCAACTCTTCAATGCTAACACAATGGCAGCTAACTCCAAATCATGAGTAAGATAGTTAACTTCATGTGGTTTCAGCTATCTAGAACCATATACCACCACCTTTCCATCCTGCATCAAAACACAACCCATACCTAACTTCGAAGCATCACAGTACACAACATACTCACCGTTATCGTCAGGTAAAGTCAACTCTTGTACAGTAGTCAACCTTTCCTTCAAAGTTAAGTAGCTTTCCTCACAAGCATCAGACCATTCAAACTTGACTTCTTTCTTCATCAAACGGGTAAGCGGTGTTGCTATCCGTGAAAAGTCCTGAACGAATCGGCGATAATAGCCTGCTAAGCCCAAGAAACTCCGTATCTCTGCCACGTTGGTAGGTCTCCTCCAATTCATCACTGCATCAATCTTATCAGGATCCACACTAACTCCCTCAGCTGATACCACATGATCTAAAAACTTTACACTGTCTAGCCAAAACTCACACTTGCTAAACTTGGCATACGATTGAGCGTCTCGCAAAGTCTGCAAAACTGCATGCAAATGCTTCTTGTGCTGCCCCACACTCCTGGAATAAATCAAGATGTCATCGATGAACACAATGACGAACTTGTCCAGATAATGCCTGAAAATTCGATTCATCAAGTCCATGAAAGCAGCTGGCGCATTGGTAAACCAAAACGACATAACAAGGAACTCATAATGCCCATAGCGTGACTGAAAAGCCATCTTGTCCATATCGGACTCCCGAATCCATAGCTGATGGTACCCAGACCTGAGATCAATCTTCGAGAAGATTGAAGCTCATTTCAGCTGATCGAACAAATCATCAATCCGTGGGAGTAGATACTTGTTCTTCACCGTAACTTGATTCAACTTTCGATAGTCAATGCATAGCCTCAACGAACCATCCTTCTTCCTCACAAACAACACTGAAGCACCCCAACGGGAAACACTAGGTCGAATGAAACCTTTCTCAATCAATTCCTGAAGTTGAATCTGCAACTCCCTCAATTGTGCTAGTGCCATACGATAGGGTGTATGCGAAATAGGTCCAGTACCTGGAAGTAACTCAATAGTGAAGTCAATCTCCCTGACTGGAGGAACACATGGTAAGTCCTCGGGAAACACATCTGGATACTCACGAACCACCACAATATCACCAATGTCCGGTACACGAACACACGTATCAATCACATGTACTAGGTAAGCCACACAACCTTTCCTCAACATCTGCTCAGCCTTCATTACTGAAATCAAACAAGGTAAAGAAGTATTCTTTTCACCCTGAAACAAGATTTCTGGCATGCCTGGACTTCTGAAAACAACCTCCTTCTTGTGATAGTCAAGAACAGCCCAATGGTTCTCCATGCCCAAAATCACATCAAAATCCACAATATCCAGCAGCATCAAATCCACGGCTAACCCATAACCTCCAATAAAAATCTCACAATCTCTATATACCCACCCGACACACACTACCTCGCCAGATGGATACAACACTCGCCATAAACTAGGGAGTGGAGATGCAGGTATAGTAGCCAATGATGCTAGTCTATATGACATGAATGAATGTGTAGCCTCTGGATCTAGTAAAGTAAGAACTGGATGACCAAAAAAGTACAACGTACCGATGATAACCTTTGAGGAAGCTCTGCCCTCACGTAGAGACATGGCATGAACTCGAGCCTGTCCAGCTAGTCGTCTACATTGGTTGCGATTCTGCTGACCACCCTGTTCAGAAGACTGTGTTGCACGATCACCAGAAACAGTACCCTGATCTCGTCTAGTATTCTGATCCGCAACACCACCAAAAGTGCCAAGCTAAGGACAGTCCCTCGCAAAGTGACTCATCTGGACACAACGGTAACAAGTAGAGGTGCCATGCTGACACTAACCAAAGTGATGTCTGTGCCAGTTGTTGTACAATGGATATTCCCTCGATGTAGCTAGTGTGCTGAAGATAGGTCGAGGATAACTCGATCCATTGGAACTCCCACTCGACTGCTGCCTCTGCGGTCAACTCTTCCTCCATCTATGACTCTGCCTAGCAGTGCTAGTAGGATATATGTAAGGTCCACTACCAGAAGATGATGCTGATCCAGAAGTACCTGAACTCAGTCTCTTCGAAGCACCCTGGCTAGGTCCACCCTCTTCAAATCGACGCGTCTGAAACCGCATCTGTCTCTCCCTCTCAATGTCTTCACCTCTTAGTGCAGCACTAACAAACTCATCAAAGTTATCTCGAGGCATAGTGGTCAAAGTCTCATTGATATTCAGATTCAAACCCAACTCAAACCTCCTACACTTTGCTTCCTCTGATGCTACCATATCACGTGCAAACCGAGACAAACGGGTGAACTTATCCTGATACTCAAGCACTGACATATTCCCTTGCTTCAGGTTAGTAAACTCCTCATATTTTCGCTGCTAAGTAACTGGATTGAAATACCAACGCATGAACATCTCTTTGAACATCGGCCAAGGAGTATCAATAGGAACTATGTTTGTACCAACCCAATAGAAGTAGGCATCTGACTAAAAGCAAACCCACTACTGCTACAGTTTTCTGTTCAGGAGTAAAATGCAGGCGCTCACAAATACGCTCAACCTGAACTACCCAAGCTTCACACACCTCTGGATCAGGGGAACCAGAGAAAACAGTTGCTCCCGTTGTCCTAGTCTTAGCCACTGGGTCAATACGTTCCTTCAAATGCAATACTCGCATAAGCAAGTCACGCGTACGTAGATCCTCATAAGGATCCCCAGTCTGTTCAGTACGGACTCCACGTCGGAGGCATCCTAAGGATAAAAGATATTAGTCACAGGATAGAAAGGATGTAATCATGAAACTTCAAACGTTTGAAAGCATACAACACTCTAGAGCATTGATCATTATCTGCCGGCCGGTCGGGTCATCGCTCCAGAAATGCTGTACATTCTCAAATGTCCTTAGTAACACAACTACAATAGTCTACAGAACCTGAAACCTAATGCTCTGATACCAACTGAAAGGACCCGACTTCGATTTAGTTGCCTAAACCGAAATCAAAGCCCTTTGAAAACACGACCTTAAAAAAAATTGCCAGAGTTTACTTTGAAATACATGAGCCAATATTAGAACCTACAAAGAGAATCACACTTCGAATATTCCACAAAAGCCAAACCGTGGGGCTCCGTTCCCCATCCAGATTTCTCAACATCATATATATATAATAAATCATAAGGTTTACAAGAAATCCAGAAAACGTTCAGGAGTAAACTCAACTGAAAACACAACATAAGTATTCAGAGCGACTCCTATATACATCATATACAACCAGTAGGTCGAACAAAGAACCTACTCGAACCGAAGTGTGATCTGAACTCTACGCCTCCACCGTCGATGTGCAACCCCGGAATTCAAACTGCAAACTGGGCAAAGAAAACCGAAAAGCCCAGGGGAAGACAAATAAAATCGTTAGAGTGAGTGGACGAAAATAATAATATGTCATTCCCAACATATAAGTATATATGCTCATAAAAGCATAATGGGAGTCAATGCACATGAAAATCCCGACCAGGTACATTTTCTCTGATCCATAAAGATGCACATAAAATCATGCGGGGTTACTCATGGACTCATCCGCATAGTACAGTCTAATCACGGGATCATAGACCTCCTCGTGATTATAAGTCTGAAAGACCTCATGTCAGGATATCTGTCCTTCCCGAAGAATCTCGGGGATCAGCTGAGAAGCCAAAGCATCGATGCTACCTCTATATCTGAGACTGTACTCTGTGTAAACCAAATCATAAATATTTTCCATGCATATGCAAAATCGTAAAATGCATAATCTTAAAATGCATACCAATACAATGCATAATCTTAAAGTGTATAATCATAAATGCATAACGTAAATGCATAATCAGGACTCGCAAATCAACTGTGAAAATAAAGTGTCCACTCACAGTACAAAGCTAACTCTGAGGTCTGGCAAAAAATCCCTCACCAAACACTTGATCACGATCACCTGAATAACATGGATACGATCAATACATATTGAAACACAACATATGGAGCTAATACGTCAAGAACCCCACGTTCTCGAAAGACGTATCGCTCGAAATATCGACGAGGATAAAAAAATTCTAAAAATTCACCCAAACAACCCTCGTCCTAAATTAGAACACTCAAATCAACTCAAAAACCTCACGAATAAGATCGGGACGCGGTTACGACAAAAACGGTATAAAAATCTCCAAAAATCCCAAAAAAGTCAACCTCGTCGGAGCTCCGCCGTTGACCGCCGCCGCCGTCGCCGGCGCGACGCCAACAGTGACCAACTCCGGTGACCCTTACCCCAAACTCTTCCTCTCCTCAAGTCCAACACATTTCCCCTCTACCACAAGACCAATTCAACCCACACCAGCCGGAATTCCAGCCGAAAGCATCGCCGGATTTTTCTCTCCGGTCACCACCCTGAACCACCTCATACCTGCACCAATTCCAAAATAAACCACCCAGAAATCTTCAAGGGGTTGAGGGGAAGCAAACCCCCACCCCCACCAACCCGACACCAAAACTTGCCGAAATTCGCCACACGATTCCGGCGAAATCCCCAAATTTCATTAATTTCGTTCTCCCTCAATTCTCAACCAATTTCAACAAATGAATACACAAATCAATAGTACAATTCAAGAGCTTTCCAATGATACCAAAAATGTGACTGGAGGTGGCCAGAAATGCCAGGTCGGATGGCACAAGCTTGTGGGTCAACTCGGCCCAACTCGGTCAACGGGTCAAAACTGGTCAACTCGGCCCAAATGTGACTTTTCGACAATTTTACGACTATTAGATATTTATACGTCGCGAACCGACCAAATGCACGATTTGGATAACTCAAACCCGAACGGATAAGTACGACTAACTCGACGACCATTTCAAATAACCATTTTATATTCTCCGATTATCCAAAAAAACCTCCGAAACCTCCTACGGACTCTAAATCAAATCCTCTACAATTTCCGAAAAGGAACTTAAACCAAATTCTTGTCCAATAATTTAGTCGTGAACAAACCCGCCATATCAACAAATTATGACCAAACCGCGACTCATCGTGAAATGCGCAAATCAAGCCAATTAACATACAGTTTCCGGTTCGGGTCGTTACACGTCGTCCAGATGAGAACTTAGACAAAGGAAGAGGACATTTCGTCGTCCAACTCCGTCGTCTAAGTTCAAATTTTAAGCGGTCTAAATTCCACCGCGATTTACTTTGGGAACCGCTCAAAATTTGAACTTAGACGACGGAAGCTGAGTTTACGTCGTCTAAGTTAGCACTTGGACGACGGAAATGTCTCCTCCGTCGTCTAGGTTGAAAATTTTGAATGGTTCCCAAAATAAATGACGGTCAAATTTCACCCGCCAATTAATTGGGGGAGAAACCGAGATTGACTTAGACGACGAAAAGAGAAGTTTACGTCGTCTAAGTGGGCACTTGGATGATGTAAAATCAGTATTCGTCGTCTAAGTGAAACAGTATAATTCCAATTTTCTGAACAGTTTCGATCAAACACTCTCTCCTCTCACACCATTCTCTCTCTCTCTCTCTCTCTCTCTCTCTCTCTCTCTAACTCCGGCTTTGGCGACACCTCACGTCTCCCTCCGGCGACTCCCACCAGCCGGCTTCCACCTCCTCCTCCGCCGCCTCCCACCTCCTCCATCCCTCCACCTCGTACGTCGATCCTCCTCTTCGCTCCCTCCCTCCACCATACGGCCTCCTCCCTCCTCCTCCGACGCCTCCCACATACGTATGTATTTATAATTATAAATACATACGTATGTATTTATAATTTACATCATCCAAGTGCCCACTTAGACGACGTAAACTTCTCTTTTCGTCGTATGTAAAAATTATAAATATTTACATACGTATGTATTTATAATTTCTTTTTAATATGAATTTAGGTATAGTACTATGTATTTAGGTATAATACAATGTATTTATGTTTAATTGTAAATTGGGTAAATTGGTAAATATTATAAATTAGTAAAAATAATAAATTGGTAAATATTTTGTAAATTAAGTCAATATTGTAAATTGGTAATTATTGTAAATTCGTAAATATTAAAAAAAGCAAAAATAATAAATTGCTAAATATATTATAAATTAAGTAAATATTATAAATTGGTAAATTTTGTAAATTGGTCAAAGTTATAAATTTGTAATTATTGTAAATTGGTGAATATTGTAAATAGGGTAAAAATAATAAATTTATAAAAATATACAAATTGAAGGTAAATATTAAAAATGATAAAATATTAAAAATACTAAATATGAAAAAATGGTAAATAGAAACATGATAAAACCAAATAGTGAATAATAAAAATTGCAAATTGTTAAAAAAAGGTAAAAATTACAAATAGTAAATATTATAAATTGGTAAATATTAAAAATGATAAAATAATAAAAATACTAAATATGAAAAAATGGTAAATAGAAACATGATAAAAACCAAATAGTGAATAATAAAAATTGCAAATTGTTAAAAAAGGTAAAAATTACAAATAGTAAATATTATAAATTGGTAAATATTAAAAATGAAAAATATTAAAAATGGTAACTATTAAAAATGAAAAATATTAAAATAGTAAATTTTGTGGTAAATATGAAAAAGAATAAATATTGTAAATTGTTAAAAATAGTAAATGGTAAAATAGTTATAATTAATGGTAAAATAGGTTTAATAGTTGATTTTTACAACTCGTAAGTTAAAATGGCCTCATTGAGTAAAAAGAAAGCACAAAAATAGGTGGAAGATGCTCAACTCCGATGCTTTGCAGAGCAAGTGGGTTGGTAGAGCTTGGAGGACAATGTCGCGCCTCTTCTAGACCTTTCAGCTGGTCCATCAGCTGAGGCGACTGGGAAAATTCCTAATGCCCCAGTGATATAGAGCGATGACGATAACACCCCTTCCAGCCGATCTTCGATGTCAAAAGGTGCCCAGGACTCAGCCTCCAAGTCTATTCTGTATAGCGTTCAGCGCAAGGTTAGGAGGGCTCCTTCAGACCCTCAATTGAAAATGACCCGAGGACTCAAAAATGGCGGAAAATATGAGAAGTTGTTCTAGGCGACCGGGCAAAAGATCCAGTTGCAGTAAGACGATTTCACTGGTGGCCCTCCCACCTTGCAGCTAGCTAGTATCTCATCACACAGCATCAGGGCAATTATTCGCAACAAGATTCGGATAGTTGCGCCTAGCTGGAAGGAGTTGCCGGACTTGGAGAAGGGGAAGGTGTGGCTAAAGGGACCCTTGGTTATTTCTTTCCTCTTTTTATTTTGAGCATGTATCTAGTCTTGCTTTATATTATTCTTAGTGAGTAGTTGCCTTTGGGAAGCCCTAACCAATTTGATGTACATACAACTATATTTTGAGTTATGAAATTGAATTTGGTTTAGTATACTATATGTTGTGAATGAGTTTAATAGCTTGTGATGTGATTGTGGTATGTTGCATGTTTGGGCTTGATTCAATGTTTTCATATTCATGTCTTATCCATGACTAAGTTTAGATATGTTTAGGGAAGCTTAAAATGAACCTAAGTGAACTAGTCACTCACCTAAGGAAGATAAGCATGTAAATATGACTTAGGTTGCATTTGAGAAGATGGGCTTAAGGTTTGGTTTTCATTGGGGTTGTGCATGGACCGAAGCCTTCATGAAGTCCAAATGACTCAAGGAGCTTCGGTCAAGCTTACATTGACTCGAAAGGGCTTTGTAAGTAATCGTTACTTCTTCTAATTCATGTTCTAAAAGGTATGGATTAGGAAATTCATTATAACATACTTTCAGGTCCTCTAGTAGGGACTTAGGAAGGAAAGCATTTCATATTCATCATAAGTGAACACGTATTGAACTCATTAGGCATGTGGTATGATTAGGATACAATTCGTAATTGAGTTGCATTCTAGTTTCGGTTTGCTTTATATTTGAATGTTGGACCGGAACACTTCTAGTGCCTTAATGGCCTACGAGATTCGGTTTACAACCAATGGTGACTCAAAAAGATCACGAATTGGACAATCACGTGTGAATCGGACTAAACTCATAACTTTGACATATATTGTTGGTACATTGAGTTGGCTAGTGGTGATATCTCTAGCCGACCAAACATTTACATTTTGTTTTGCTCTTCTTCATGTTTTCACTTAATTTAGTTAGTAGTAAACATTCAATCAATCAGATAATCATTCATCGTAGTTCAACCATCCCTTGCAATGCTAAGTCTCCAAAGGACTAAGTCTTATGAGAAACACTTCCACATCTTGCTTTAGTTTTAGTGTCATGTCTTGTGTCTAGTTAATCCATGATTTTAAGTGCTTAATTGAGTCAAGCTAAGGAGTTTAAGTAGTCAATCCTCATGGGTTCGACACTCAACTTCCATACAAATACTATAACTTGACCCTGTATACTTGCGGGTAAGAGAAATTCACTTAGCCTTAGACTAATCAATAGCCAAAAGGTTGAGGGGATAAATTTCACGAACAAGTTTTTGGAGCCTTGCCGGGGATTGATTTCACTTTGATTTCTTAGCTTCGGTTAGCCTTTGATTGCGGATTATCCATATATTTTGGCTTGATGTTTATTTCATAGCTTTTAGTTTCCTTCAATTTATCACTTAGAACTTTCTTTTGCTTGTGTTTGGTAAATGTATTGAGATGAAATTGTGTTAGAATTTGTGCTCTAACCTTTGTTGCAGGACAATTTTTGATCCATTGAATGGTACATTTCGACCCATTGAAGCTTGTTTGCAAGACAGTCCAGGGTGCCTCCTTCGATCCATCGAGAACTTTTCTCGATCCATCGAAGGGCATTTGGTATAACCATCGAGAGGAGTTGCTTTAATCTATTGAAGAAGAACCTTCAACCCATCGAAACGGGCTGTAATTGAGGTTGTTTCACTTATTGTCTAATCTTTTTTCCTTGATTATCTATATCCTTTTAGAGCATATATCATTAGTGTCTTACTTTTATGCATCGTAGTTAGTGTGTGTCCAGATTTATCAAACTTAATTACCGCTACATCCTAGATTCTTAGGACTTTATTTGGCGATTTCGGTATATTGGATCACGCATGCATTTACCTCGGTTTACCTCGGTGTCCATAGCACGGTAAATGCCATTGCACCACTTACCAGAATCTCATTCGAACTCTTAAACTGCTCTGAAAGGACCCAACCCCGATTTAGTTTCCTAAACCTGAATCAAATCCCTTCTGAAAACACGAACCAACAAAAACCATAAAAATTTCGGCAGAGTAACGCTACTAACGCGGAATTACCATTACCTGCACCCGGAAAATACACTTCATCCTATGCCACAAAAATCAAACCGTGGGCACCAATCCCATCCGGATTTCTCAATATATCAACAATAATGTAAAGTAAATAAATATAACTATACTTTACAGAAATCCGGGGAAAATCGTATGAAATTATACATCCGAATACTCAGAGCGACTTCTAATATAGATATACAAACAGTAGGCCAAACTAAGAACCTACCATAAAAGAAACATCGCTCGAATACTATGCCTCCGACCACGACGTGCGACACCAGAATCTGAACTGCAAACTGGGCACGAAAATCGAAAAGCCCAGGGGAAAGACATGAAAACTGTTAGAGTGAGTGGACGAAAATAAATGTCTTTCGCCGAATAATATATGTTATAAAAACATATGCGAGTCGAATGTATAAATAATCAAATGGTACACGAGGGAGACTCTAACTCCTCAAGCGTACAGAGCATGCATAAAAATCTCATGGGGTTGCTCGTGGACACATCCGTGCTAGTACAGTCCGAATCACGGGATCCCAGACCCACACGTGATTCTAGCCAGAAAGGCCTCAGGTCAGAGGTCTGCCTCCCCCCCCCCCCCCCCCAGTAAAGGCCTCGGGTCAGGAGTCACAGCCTCCCCCGGTACACATCCTCGGGGATCAGCCGGGATGCGAGTGTATCGATACAACAACATATAATGAGACTGTACTCTGTGTAAACCAAATCGTAAATAGTTCAATGCAAATGCAATAAACAATATATAAATGCGTATACGTAATATATACTGGTATAGGCATAATTGTATAACACATGCTCATGTAAAACATAATCTCGTATGCATGCTCAAGTTCGTAAAACGTGTATAAAGACTCGTAATCAATCCGTGAAAGGAAATTGTCCACTCACAGACTAGCGTAACGCAGTTCGCGTTAATCCCGTGATCCGGCGGAAAATCCCTCGCCAAACGAACGATCACGAACCCCTGAATAATCATAAAATCCATTTCTCAAAATCATAACTCAAATTCTCTAATCAAATCACGAGAAACAACCATTCTCGGAAACACATAATTCAATAACGACGAATTATCGAAAATCCGATAATTACACCTCAAAGCCTCACTATAATTTTCGATGCTCAAATCGAAAAACAAACCTCACCACTGCGATCGGGGCGCGATTTCGAGTGAAACGACATGCAACTTGTCGAAAACCCTGAAAGTCAACCTTTGACCACCGTTGACCACCGCCGGCGGCGGCGGCGCCACCCAACTTGAAATTTTCCCGGCGGAGCAACACCTATTCCACTCAAAATCACCCAACAAGCAACTTCCATAACTACACCGAAGTCCAATTCTCACTCTAACTAAGTCAATTTCAAGTAAAACCGAATTCAAACCAAACTTTCAATCCATGAATTCTCCAAGCACAAGCAAAATTAGAACTCCATACTTACATGGTAGCTTCTTGGTGATGAGGGCTTCAAAGCCCAGTGCTTTGAACAACTCAAATCGGCCGGAAAATCACAACCCGAAATCCCCCAAATTTCACAAACTTTCCACTGGAATTTCCTCCTCCTCCGGCGACCCACGCCGTGAGAGGTGGCCGGAAATGGGATCGGGACGCCGGGACGAATCGATTGGGACTAACGCCGAGCTCGGAGGTGGCCGGACGGCATCTCGCCGCCAGCGAGCCGTGCACTGTCGCGCCACCCATCTCCTCCACCGAGTTGACCAGTCAACTCCATTAATGATCAGATTTTGACTTTCCCAAAGGGGAAACCACATTAAATACTTGCCAAAAATAGAAACTTCCAAATTACACATTTCGACAAACTTCGTATACCCGTAACTTTCACGTCGTAATTCCGATTTCAATAATTCTCGCGGCAACAAACTCATCTCGACAAGTTCTTCAATTACCACCCAAAGTCAAACACTTCGACAAATCCAATAAAAAGTAAATGGTTCAAACCAACACATGCTTATCCGATTAAATAATCAACGATCGAAATATTCATAACATAATCCTCGTAACTCAGAATAATTCTCCGGAAGTTCTCACGAGCTCGAAATTAAATTCTCTACAACTTTCACGAAGGATCCAAAATCAGATTCTCGTCCGGTAATTTAGTTGCTAACGAAGCTGTCATTTAAAATCGATTATGTCGAAACTTCAAATATTCGTATTATATTCCTCGGTCATCCAAATAATGATCCGGAACCGCTCACGAACTCGAAATCACACGTACAACGACTCTCGAGAAAAGGCTCAGCTCAAATTCTCGGCCAATAATTTAGTCGTGATCAAGTCTGGCGATTCAATTATTTGTCGGAAAACTGCGATTACGCATAACCTCATGGACTAAGCTGATTACACTGCTAATTCTGTTCTGGGTCGTCACAAATCCACCCCCCTTAAAAAAAATTTCGACTCGAAATTTCCAAGTCTGCCGACTAAAAGTAGGGACACTGCCTCTGCATACAGTTCAACTCCCAAGTGGCAACTTTAACTAAACAACTCTGACAACAGACTCCACAATAGGAGATATCTCCCTACTGTAATCCATGTACCCTCAAATCCCGAATCTAAACTGGCTCCACACAAACGCCAAGTCTTCCCGCATAAGGAACTGATAGGGTACAAAACACGCAACAAATCTGAAACATAATTCCACCACATGAAACATCACACAAAAGCCAATGCTATAGGGAACGCCGAACTATACGGCGCAACACACACTCGCATATGATCACATATGGATCAAAACAACATGACAATTCACAACTCAGCCTGCTCACATCAACATAACTCAAATATCGAACTCGGGCAATTATCAACCCTACCGCTAATCTGAAGGTCTGTGTTAGCACATTCCACAAAATCAGAATCAAACATCAATTCAAACCAAACTCATCCCAACACAATGGAGTACAACATCGTTCCTCAAAACGACATCATGTAACGTCAAAATCATAGTGGTCTACAAACTGGTACTGCATGCAATCTCGAATAGTTGAAACTACTGGTCCCAAATCCCTCAGAACTGCAATACACAAGACCACAACATGCCCTCCAAGGTCTGAATAATCCTCAAAGATCGCCCGCCAATCTGAGGATAAGAAACTGTACTAAACTATAATCTGGTCCCCAATTCTCTCTGCAACGCTTGCCAACACTCAGTTGTAACTGATTATCTCGATCAGCAATCTGGGACACAGGTACACCACGAAAATGGACAATCTCCACCAAACATAGCTATGCCAGCCTGCCACTGAAATCTTTTCCGGAAGTACCAGGAAAAGAACTAGGTTCATCAAATGGTCCACAATGACTCGACAACTGGTACCACAAACCGAAGTGCGTACTGGCACACACAACCACAGCGACAAACTCCAACTTCTAATCAGAAATCTCCAATGGCTGTAACTCTTCGGCAAGTCTCCGCCTCCTAGCCATCGCCTGTTAACAAATGTGGCATCTGCACACACAAGCTACTACATTCTTTTACAGGTTGCATCACGAGTAGAAAACTCAGAGTATCTGATACATCTTCGTACCACTAGTGCACAATGCACGCAAAACAATGAGCTTCAACATCATCACACTCGAACTCAGCTCCCGTAGCTCGCAACTCGGCTAACACGGAAACTTGAGCCACACACACATGAAATACTGAAGCTCCCGACTTCCGATTGAATGCATCAGCAACATCATCCCAGAAGACAGTCAAAGTACAGATACTAGCCTTTCTCGAATAAGCTCAAATGTGCAGCCATAGTCGTTAATCGACCCCATACATCTACACTACCTCAAGCTCGAACCTGGCCGAAAATGTAAGGTAGATGAAACTCATGTGATCAGTGTACATCCTACACTACGCTGCACGTCACAATGAAACAGTAGTGTCTCCAACTCTTCAATGCTAACACAAGGACAACAACTCCCAAATCATACACAGGATGTGCAACTACATAAGGTTCCTACTGTCTGAAACCATGAACAATGCAACATCAACACATAAGAAAATCTAAACCTCGATGCATCGCCGTAAACCACGAACTCACCATGATTGCCAGGTAACATCAACACCGAAGCAACGGTCAACCATCCCTCAGGAGTAAGTAGCTCATCTCGCATACATCGAACCACTCGAACTTGACGCCTTTCTCCGTCGATCCGGAAAGTGGAGTGGTAATCCGGGAAAATCCTGTACAAAGCACCGATAGTAGCCTGCTAAACCCAAGAGACTCCTGATCTCTGGTACAATGGTAGGTCTACTCCAAACCAACACGACTTCTATCTGGTCAGAATCCACGCCAACTCCCTCGGCTGACATCGCGTGGCCTAAAATCTTCACGCTAACCAACTAAAATTCACACTGGCTGAACTTTGCAAATAGCTGACCATCTCGCGAAGTCCGCAAAACCGCTCTCAATTGCTTCAGGTACTGGCCCACACTCCTGGAGTAAATCAGGATGTTGCCAACGAACACGGCCGTAAACTCGTCCAGAAACCGTTTGAACACCCGGTCCATCAAGTCCATAAAAACTACGGGGGCATTGGTCAACCAAACGACGTGACCAAAAACTCCTGATGCCCACACCGAGATCCGAAAGCTGTCCAAACCACATCTGACTCATCGATCCCCAACTGATGGTATGCAGACCCGAAATCAATCTTCGAAAAGACTGAAGCTCTCTCGAGCTGATCAAACCAATCGTCAATCCGAAGCAGAGGATACTTGCTCTCCTCTGAAGTCTGATTCAGCTTCCGGTAGTCAATGCACCACCTCGTCGAATCATCCAACATCCGCACAAAATAATGTAAGAGCACCCCACAGTGATACACTGGGTCGTACGAAATCTCCTCGAGCAACTCCTGAAGTTGAACCTGTAGCTCCATCAGCTACGCTGGCACGGAACGACAAATTGCCGGTGATATGAGTCCAGCGCCCGGTAAAAGCTCAATGGTGTAGTCGGTCTCCCAAGCTGGAGGAATACCCGGTAACTCCTCCGAAACACACCTGAAAACTCGGGAACCACCTCAATGTCGCCAATGTCGGGCACAGCAACCGAAGTATCCACAACATAAGCTAAGCAACAACACAACCTGTTTCCACCATCCGCTCGACCATCACCGCGAAACAGTATCTCGGGGAAACCTGGTCGTCGAAACACAACCTCCTTCTCGAGACACTCGAACACAGCCAAATGCGTCGCCAAGAAGTCCATACTCATAATCATACCAAAATCGACGATATCCAGCAATAATGGATCTGCGGCTAAGCAATATCCTCCAACAGGGATTTCGCAACTACCGGATGGATGCAACACTCTCCAAAACCTCAGAAGTGGAGATGCAGGTACAATAGCCATGGATATCAAGCAACAGTAACCTCAGAGAAAAGTTCTGTCCTCGTACAAGGTCGTGGCACGAACTCTGACATGCCCAACTAGCCGCCCTTGCTGATTAACTCATCAAAAGGGCTACATTGATCAAACTCCAGGAATAGCATCATGATCTCCTCGTGAACTCTGAGCTGCCGAACCGCTAAAACAGCTGGCTGAGGGCGTTCCCTCGTAACGTGACCCTCCTGGCCACCACTATAGCAACCGAAAGTGCTCCACGAACATAAGTCATAGCAACACCTGCTGCGAGAAAGGATCACCAACGATCACCCAAACTCATACCACAGGAACAAATCCGCTACTCTGTGATCTCTACCATCACCAAATGGATCCTCTGCTTGATCTGATGACCCACAACATAATTAAAAAAGGCCACAGCCTGATGAAGTCACTGATCCCGACGTGCCTGAACTCAACATCATCAAAATATCTCGACTAAATCCACTTTCCTCAAACCAACTCATCGAAAATCGCGTATACCTTTCCTTCTCAATAGCCTTGCCTCTGAGTGCAGCACATCAAACTCCTCACGGTTATCTCGAGGCATAACAGTCAAAATCCCTCTGATGCTCAGGTTCAAACTCATCTCGAACCTCGTGCACTGCTTCCTCTGAAGCCACACAACACGTACAAACAGGGACCAACATGTGAACAATATATCTCTGCCTCAGGTGAGTAAACACTCCTCATTCGAATGCTGGGTAGCCTGATTAAACCATTACCGTCAAAACAACACCCTGAAAGTAGGCCATGGAGTCGCAACAGGAACTCACACAATACCAGCCCACCAAATGCAATGATCTGTCTCAGACAAACATCAACTGCCACAATTCTCTGTTCTGAGGCCACATGTAGACGCTCATACATGCACAATCAGGCCAACCGTGCCACACAATTGTTTGAACTCAGAATGCTCATCAAAACCCACAATTCACTGACAAATCGCGCATCGATTGATCCTCAATAGGATCCACAACCGTACCGACACTGAAAGCACGTCAAGGAGGCATCCTAATGAATAAAACATCGTTCGCAACAAGTAGAATGTAATCATGAAACTTTAAATATTTGAAAGCATACAACACTCGGAGTATTGATGAGTACCCGTCGGCCGGTCGGGTCACCACTCCAGACATGCTGTACATTCTCAAATATCCTTGGTAAACACGATTACAGAAGTCTACAGAACCTAAAACCTAATGCTCTGATACCAAGCTGAAAGGACCCAACCCCGATTTAGTTTCCTAAACTGGAATCAAATCCCTTCTGAAAACACGAACCAACAAAAACCATAAAAATTTCGGCAGAGTAACGCTACTAACGCGGAATTACCATTACCTGCACCCGGAAAATACACTTCATCCTATGCCACAAAAATCAAACCGTGGGCACCAATCCCATCCGGATTTCTCAATATATCAAAAGTAATGTAAAGTAAATAAATATAACTATACTTTACAGAAATCCGGGGAAAATCATATGAAATTATACATCCAAATACTCAGAGCGACTTCTAATATAGATATACAAACAGTAGGCCAAACTAAGAACCTACCATAAAAGAAACATCGCTCGAATACTATGCCTCCGACCACGACGTGCGACACCAGAATCTGAACTGCAAACTGGGCACGGAAACCGAAAAGCTCAGAGGAAAGACATGAAAACTGTTAGAGTGAGTGGACGAAAATAAATGTCTTTCGCCGAATAATATATGTTATAAAAACATATGCGAGTCGAATGTATAAATAATCAAATGGTACACGAGGGAGACTCTAACTCCTCACGCGTACAGAGCATGCATAAAAATCCCACGGGGTCGCTCGTGGATACATCTGTGCTAGTACAGTCTGAATCACGGGATCCCAGACCCACACGTGATTCTAGCCAGAAAGGCCTCAGGTCAGAGGTTTGCCTCCCCCCCCAGTAAAAGCCTCGGGTCAGGAGTCACAGCCTCCCCCGGTACACATCCTCGGGGATCAGCCGGGATGCGAGTGTATCGATACAACAACATATAATGAGACTGTACTCTGTGTAAACCAAATTGTAAATAGTTCAATTCAAATGCAATAAACAATATATAAATGCGTATACGTAATATATACTGGTATAGGCATAATCGTATAACACATGCTCATGTAAAACATAATCTCGTATGCATGCTCAAGTTCGTAAAACTTGTATAAAGACTCGCAATCAATCCATGAAAAGAAATTGTCCACTCACAGACTAGCGTAACGCAGTTCGCGTTAATCCCGTGATCCGGTGGAAAATCCCTCGCCAAACGAACGATCACGAACCCCTAAATAATCATAAAATCCATTTCTCAAAATCATAACTCGAATTCTCAAATCAAATCACGAGAAACAACCGTTCTCGGAAACACATAATTCAATAACGACGAATTGTCGAAAATCCGATAATTACACCTCAAAGCCTCGCTATAATTTTCGATGCTCAAATCGAAAAACAAACCTCACAACTGCGATAGGGGCGCGATTTCGAGTGAAACGACATACAACTTGTCAAAAACCCTGAAAAGTCAACCTTTGACCACCGTTGACCACCGCCAGCGGCGGCGGCGCCACCCAACTTGAAATTTTCCCGGCGGAGCAACACCTATTCCACTCAAAATCACCCAACAAGCAACTTCCATAACTACACCAAAGTCCAATTCTCACTCTAACTAAGTCAATTTCAAGTAAAACCGAATTCAAACCAAACTTTCAATCCATGAATTCTCCAAGCACAAGCAAAATTAGAACTCCATACTTACATGGTTAGCTTCTTGGTGATAAGGGCTTCAAAGCCCAGTGCTTTGAACAACTCAAATCGGCCGGAAAATCACAACCCGAAATCCCCCAAATTTCACAAACTTTCCACTGGAATTTCCTCCTCCTCCGGCGACCCACGCTGTGAGAGGTGGCAGGAAATGGGATCGGGACGCCGGGACGAATCGATTGGGACTAACGCCGAGCTCGGAGGTGGCCGGACGGCATCTCGCCGCCGGCGAGCTGTGCACCGTCGCGCCACCTATCTCCTCCACCGAGTTGACCAGTCAACTCCATTAATGATCAGATTTTGACTTTCCCAAAGGGGAAACCACATTAAATACTTGCCAAAAATAGAAACTTCCAAATTACACATTTCGACAAACTTCGTATACCCGTAACTTTCACGTCGTAATTCCGATTTCAATAATTCTCGCGGCAACAAACTCATCTCGACAAGTTCTTCAATTACCACCCAAAGTCAAACACTTCGACAAATCCAATAAAAAGTCAATGGTTCAAACCAACACATGCTTATCCGATTAAATAATCAACGATCGAAATATTCATAACATAATCCTCGTAACTCAGAATAATCCTCCGGAAGTTCTCACGAGCTCGAAATTAAATTCTCTACAACTTTCACGAAGGATCCGAAATCAGATTCTCGTCTGGTAATTTAGTCGCTAACGAAGCTGTCATTTAAAACCGATTATGTCGAAACTTCAAATATTCGTATTATATTCCTCGGTCATCCAAATAATGATCCGAAACCGCCCACGAACTCAAAATCACACGTACAACGACTCTCGAGAAGAGGCTCAGCTCAAATTCTCGGCCAATAATTTAGTCGTGATCAAGTCTGGCGATTCAATTATCTGTCGGAAAACTGTGATTACGCATAACCTCATGGACTAAGCTGATTACACTGCTAATTCTGTTCTGGGTCGTCACATGCTCATTGATGTTTCCTTGAGGGGGGTGTCAAAGAAGCATATAGAAAGCCCTCAAGACTTTGAGTACTTTAGAGTTTGAAGGACTAATATCTATCAGTTGCTTAGTGTGATTTTTGGTGTCATGCCTTTGAATCCTCTTTTCGAGGAAGAATTCATCATGGACGAGGACGTCATTGAAGCAAGACCTTTGAGGGATAGTGCATTACCATCTTTGTCAAGGCATACTGGTTGCATTGTTCTTCAACCATTAGCGAGCAAATCCTTTGAGATCAAATCTAGTTTTCTCCAAACCTTACCAATCTTCATGGGACATCTACTTTCCGATCCCTATTCTCACTTTTTGGAGTTCGAGGAAGCATGTACAAGGTTTAACATTCGAAACATGGATCCGGGACAATTGAAGATTTGGGTACTCCCTTTGAATTTGCAGGATAAGGTAAAGATGTGGTTCAACAAGCTTGCTCCTAACTGGATTTACTCATAGGAGATAATGCAACGCAAGTTCATCACCAAGTATTTTTCACCGGGGAAGATCAATGAGCGAAGGACAAGGTTGATGACATTTTGTGAGGAAGATGGGGAGTTTTTCTATAAGACTTCAGAGCGTTTCAAGGAGCTTGAACTTGGGTTCCCTAACCACGGTCAAACCCAAGACATGTTATTGTCTCTCTTCTACAAAGGATTGTGCATAGAGACGAGAAGGAAGGTCGACAATGCAAGTGGTGGAGATTTCATGGACAAAACCACGGAGGAGGTGTATGTTTTACTTGAAAAGATGTTAGAACGGTCTTCCTTATGGGATGTCAAGCCCAATGTTCAAAAATCGACAATATCAATGAGAGAAACCACCCAAGCCAACCAGGAAAGTAGGAATGAAGTCAAGGGAGCCACATATGCACAAGAGGATGCCATCAAGAGACTTGAAGAGACCATAAACAAGAAATTTGACCTCTTGTTGAAGAAAACTCGAAATGGAGGCTATGTTAATCAAATTGCAGAGACTAGTATGGAACCTTACATAATTTGTAGGAGTCTGATGCATAAGGCTCCATGTTGCCCACATCAAGGAGACCATCCGGAGACTATGGAGGAGTGGAAGAACATGTCATTGGGTGCACAAAGGAGTAATCCGGGTTGGCATACCAATTCTATTTTCTCATGGGATGATCCTAGCTAAGCCAACCATTGTGGTCAAGCAAATGGTCAAGATTTTAAGCATGGAGCTACCAGAGTTACAAGGGCTAGTGGAGAGTATGTTAATGTTATGGGAGGAAACTCTTGCCAACCACAAGCATCTTTCTCTCCAATACCACCACAAACTTCGATGCAACAAGCACCTCCACCTAAAGGGGAATTTTCAAAGTCTAACTTGGAGGAGTTGATGGCCAAGCTATTTTCACAACATGAGATGCTTCTTCAAAGAAAATTGAAAGCTCTACGAGCGGAAGACAAGAAGATGTACTTGGATATCTTCAAGAGCTTAATGGAAGAGAACAAGGAAATCCGGAAGGAGAACGAATATGCACTTCAGAAGATGGAAGAACAACTAAGTCAATTTGCAAAGGCACGTTGAGTTCAACAAGGCGAAAGGACCAATGAATTCTAGTCTTACACCAAAAAGGATCAAAAGCATCAAAGTCAAGTGATCAATGCAGTGTTAGCTGTCGAAAGAAGATGCGATTATTATGGTGATGCTCCCTTGGTAGAAAGCGATTGTGAAAGTAATGATAAGAATGATGTAGGCACATCGGGTGCACCTAGCATACCTCCTAGATTTGATAATGAAGCCAAGCAAAAACATGAGGGTATCAAGATCTAAGACGAGACTAAGGTGAACCCGAATGAACTTAGGTTCTTACCTTTTCCTCCAACCAATGCTAAAGGAAGGACGCAAGCTATCACGAGCTGCCACGCAAAAGCTTTCAAGTTATTCAATAAAGCTCATTCGATTCTGGCCCTACAAGTCTATAGTGTCGATGTTGTGGGAAGCAATGTCAATGATGTTATAGAATTCAAGGCACCAGATAGGGGCATGAGCCGTAAGAAGAAAAAGAAATTGAAGCCAAACAAGCTTGAGAAATCGACATTGGTAGTTGGTAGCAAGGTCACCTTGAAGAGCCTCAATCCTTTTAAGAGTGCTAATTACAAGTTGCTTGAGCTATGTCTTCAAGGAGTTGTCCATTTGATGAATTTAAAGAATGGGAGAACTTTCAAGCTCTATGAGACACAAATTGAGGCTTTCGAGCCAAACACAAAGTGGAGTGCGGAGGTCTATCACAAAGTGAAGTACTGCTAACCAAGGCGCCTGCCTCGATGGATCGAAGGTTTTCCTTCGACCCATCGAAAGTCATTCCTGATACACACTTTTCAAGCTTCTTTTGGGAGTCCAAATGCCATAGCCTGGACAAAGCATAATCCTTCGCCGTTCATGGGGGGGGTCAAACGATTCCACCCTTGGACTCTGGTGAGTAAGTTCCACAGGGAGAAGTGCTTCGGTACCGAACGTGAGAGTATATGGCATTTTGCAAGTTGCGGACGTGGCTATAGTGCGAATGGACCAGAAGATTCCTAGGAGAAGTTCTAGCCATAGTTCGTGGTTAGGATTGCCTCTCTTCATGGCCTAGAGCTGTCTTATGAGGCCATCCTTGATTATCTTATTGGCCACCTCGACCTGCTCGTTACTCTATGGATGAGCGGGGGAAGAAAAAAGGACGTTCATGCCTTGCCTTTTACAGAACTATATGAACCCATGGTTGTTGAACTGGGCACTATTGTCTCTAATGATGTTGATCAGTGCGCCGTAACGGCAAAAAAGCGTTCGCCACAAGAACCTGGTGGCTTTTTCTGTAGTGACTTTTATGAGCGGCTCAACTTCGATGAACTTTGTATGGTAGTCAATGATAATTATCACACATCGATACTATCCTTTGGCCTTTGGTTGTTTACCGATAAGATCCATGCCCCACTGGGCAAACGGTATTGGAGATAAAATGATTGAGAGCAGGATAATAGGAGAGTGCACCTTGTGTGCGTGGAACTGGCAAGCTTTGCAAGTACCGGTGATTTCGGTGGTGTCCGTATGGATGGACGACCACCAGAATCCTTAACATAATGCCTTGTGCCCGATAGAGCGAGCGACTGCATGGTGACCACACTCTCCACTGTGTATCTCTTCCAGAAGAGAATATCCTGCCTGAGTGGTGAGACATTTAAGGTTTGTCCACGAGTGTCCTTGCTTATAAAAGTGGCATCCTTGAATACTGAAATTGGTAGCCCTGGCTATAATCGTCCTGGCCTCTGTCTTATCAGTGGGGAAGGTGCCCGAGGTTTTATAGGCATAGATAGGGTCCATCCAACATCGCTCATTGGATGCTATGAGGAGTATTTCCGAGAATCTCATGTGGATACACTACCGCATTTGTCATCATTACCGGCGAGATTACCGGAGACAAGGCCGGCGACCGGAAAAATCGCCGGTAATGTTTCAAAACATTACCGGCGACTCCAACCGTCGCCGGCAATGTCAAGCCGAACATTTCCGTGTAATATACATATATGTGTATATATGTATATATATATGTGTGTTGATCAAATCCAGTTCGTGAGATATGAAATGTTGTTGATGTCACCGAAACAAGAAAACTGCTTGTAGTTAATCTTATCTTGTGTCTGAATCAATGACTGGTATTATCGTAGTGCTATCGGAGTCAGGCTTAAGAGGGCCTCCTACCTAGTCAAATACATTTTGAACTGAAAAAAGAAGAATACCATCATCGAGTACTGAATTGAATTCAGAGATTAGATCGATCGATATATATATATATATATATGCATGCATGTGTTGATTTAATTAGAGTTGAATTGAGATATCACGTCGATTATTAGTAAGTAGTGAATGTGTGTATATATAATACGTAAATTTGTTAGAATTTTCAGGATGGACAAGAGTTGGATGAGCCTCGAAAGATGGGATGTCAGATATCACCAGGGAATTAGGAGTTTTGTGAATTTTGTGAAGGCTAATTGTGGAGACACTACACTTCATTATTGCCCGTGTAAAGAATGTAAGTGTTTCAGCGATCAATTTCGTTTTCCCATTGATAAAGTCCAGAAGCACCTGAGTAAATACGGGTTTTGGGATAAGTACACTTGTTGAATTTATCACGGTGAAACATCGTTAGCGGGTCCGCATGATCATGGACAATTTGGTAATGACAGTCCACGCTATGATCATGGAGATTTTGCTGAGAGGGGCAGTTCATCCTATGATCCAACATCGATGTTAATCAATGATATGTTTCCTCATGAGAGCGGTGTATTTGCTGATGAAGCACCAAATGTCCCTCCCGTCGTTGAGGGTTTCCCCCATATTTAGCCAGTCGAGCCATTACCTAGAGCTCATGTCAACACAAGCGGTATGGACAAGTACAACATCCTGATTGCATTGCAACAGACTCCGTTGTACGACGGTTGTAGTAAGACTGTTCTTGAAAGTGTGATGGGAGTGATGCAGCTCAAAATGGAGAACAAAATGTCTGTCAAAGCTGTTGATTCTTGGTTGAAGTGGACTGCTTCGCTACTGCCACCCGGTCATCGTCTTCCCTACCACTCATCATAAGGTGCGACATATCCTGAAAGATCTTGGGCTTTCCTACATCAAAATCCATGCATGCAGATATGATTGTATTCTCTTATGGGGAAAAGATCTCGAAGACCTTGAAGCATGCCCGGTATGTTTTACAGAAATGTATAAGTTGACTCCTGTAGGCAACAAGAAAGCTGTGAAGATACTTCGATATTTCCCGCTTATTGATAGGCTGGAGCGGTTGTTCATGTGTGCTTTCACGGCCGAGGCAATGAGATGGTGGGCTGAGAGGAATTTGCCTGACGATGACACCCTTATACACCCTTCCGACGGAGAGGCTTGGAAGCACATGGTCAGGGAGTTTGATCATTTTGCAGCAGATGTCCGAAATGTTTGGCTAGGGCTCTCATCTGACGGATTCAACCCTTTTGGCAACATGAGTCTTCAATACAGTATATGGCCAGTTATTTTGGTACCGTACAACCTTCCACGATGGATGTGCATGAAGAAGGAATACAATATGCTCACTCTGTTAATTCCGGGCCCGGGTTATCCAGGAAAGTGTCTCGATGTGTATTTGAGGCCTTTGATTGAGAAGCTTAAGTACCTGAGTGAGTGTGGCCGCCCCACTTACGATAGGTTCAAAAATGAGATGTTCCAGATGCATGCCATGCTTGTTGTCACCATCAGTGATTTTCCTGCCCGCGGTATATTGTCGGGAAACGTTACCAGGGGTTACAGGGCTTGTTCAGAGTGCATGACGGTTGATTGTTGCAGTCCTCATCGCAGTAAAATTGTTCAGATGCGTCACTGTTGTTGGCTTCCATATGATCACCCATTTAGGCAGGATCAAGACACTTTTGATGGGACTGTGGAAACAGGTATGGCACTCAGGCGATGGACAGGGGAAGAAATTTTGGAAGTGTTGAATGAATATGATTTTGGCCAGCTGAGCAATCATCCTGACATAGTGGCGTCAATTCCAGACAAGCCCGAAAGGTATAAGTTTTGGACACACAAGAGCATATTCTAGGAACTCCCCTACTGGCCCAGGTTGCCTATCAGACACTACCTAGATGTCATGCACATAGAGAAAAATGTGTGTGAAAGTGTGGTGGGCACAGTTCTTAACTTGGAGGGGAAAACAAAAGACATCCCTAAGGCACGTATTGATCTGGAAGCTATGGGACTGCGGAAACATTTGTGGTTAAGAGATGGTAAGAGAAAAATGCCGCAAACTCCTTACACCGTCAAGCCGAAGGATAAACATGAAATTTGTCGGTGGCTGAGTAATGTCAGGTATATATTCTTATATATGACTATGCAGTACGGAAATTGGTTTGCCTAAAATTTTTACCGGATTATGGTGATATGCGAGAAATATAATTGTTGCCTATGGCTATATATATATATATGCAGGTATCCTTATGGCTATGCAGGAAATATAAGCAGGTGTGTTAACTTCCGGGACAATAAGATGTACGGATTAAAGAGTCATGACTGCCATGTACTGCTTCAACGGCTTTTCCCTATTTTCATTCGAGGGTACCTGCCCAAAGAGGTGGTGGAGCCGTTGGTGGCCTTGTCAAGATTCTTTCAGAAGTTATGCACCAGGAAAGTTAAAAAAATTAGATCTCAGGGAGATGCAAGATGACATCATTTTTATCATGTGCAAGCTTGAGAGGATATTTCCGCCAAATTTTTTCGACATCATGCCTCACCTAATGATCCATCTTCCCGAACAATTGTTGCTTACCGGTCCCGTACACTACACTTGGATGTATCCCATGGAAAGGTACATTTGGTTTGCCTCTGTTTTTATTGGTTTGTCTTATTTTTACCTTAGTTAACATGCACTTGTTAACTTGTAGACAATTAGGAGCCTACAAGGACTATGTGAAGAATAAATATGCACCTGAAGGGTGTATCGCTGAAGCATATGTTGCGCACGAGTGTGTAACGTACACCAAAGTGTATTTGGGAGCGCTTGAGGACCCCCAACAACAGATGCCGATAGATGAACCTCAGTTCAACCTTTCTATCATCTCCAATGACGTGGTAGTACAGAGAAGCTTGCCAAAGTCGTACAAGTTGGATGGAAATGAGGTAGTCATTGCCCACTGGTCGGTACTGATTAACTGTGAAGAAGTACAATATTGGAAAAACTATCATCTTCACTGCCCTGCTATTGCCAGAAATATTGATTACCACAACAGGACGTTTGCAAACTACTTTGGTCAATGGGTAAGGGTATATGTGTATATGTCTTTTTTTTATTGCCATTTTCCTTATATAGCATGTGTGTACGTGGTTTTGTGGTTCCTATGTTCATAATTTCTTGTGTAGTTTCTTATCGTTTTCAGATGAACCATGTAGCAAATGATGGTTGCCCAGAGTGGTCAAACAAATTGAGGGTCCTCGCGATGAAACCGATAGCTTCAAAAGTTTACTCGATGTGTCAGGTCAATGGCGTTAAATTTATATGTGAAAATCGAGACGACCGACTGAAAACACAGAATTGTGGGGTGATGGTCCATGGTGGGCAGGATGGCGTTGACTATTATGGTGTCCTTCATTCAGTAGTTGAACTAATTTATGAGAACCGCATGAAAGTGCACTTGTTCAAGTGTAGATGGTTTGATACTAGCCCGGAGAACACAAGGACTGATCAGTACGGAACATTTTCGGTGAATACTGCTACTACCTGGTATGAAGATGACCCTTTCGTTCTTGCCTCATCAGTAAAACAAGTGTTTTACCTGGACGATCTTCTTAACAAAGTCGCGTGGAAGGTGGTTAACCATGTTGCTCATAGAAACATATACAGTGTTGCCACACTTGGTGATACCGCAGATGATGAGGAAGTTACTGCATACCAAGAGCCGAACGCTTTTGATATTCCGGAATCATCTACGATTCGCCTTAATAATGTGAGATCTGGGAGTGTGGTTCGAATTACTGGAGCCGAACTTCTCGATGTTAATCCATATGAAGTTGACGCTGATTCAGATGACGAGGAGAGGCACATATTGCCAGAGGTTACCTATGAAACCGAGTCAGACTCAAGTGATGACGATGATTACGATTATCATCCTTAGTACGTTAATGATGTAGTCGGAAATTGTAGTCGGAAAATGTAGTCGGAAATATGATGTAGTCGGAAATCATAGACGGAAATTGATAATGGAAATTGTAGTCGGAAAATGTAGTCGGCAAATGTAGACAGAAATCGTAAACGGAAATTGATAATGGAAATTGTAGTCGGAAAATGTAGTCGGCAAATGTTTGTAACCGGAAATCGTAGACGGAAATTGATAATGGAAATTGTAGTCGGAAAATGTAGACGGAAATCGTAGACGGAAATTGTAGTCGGAAATTGTTGTCGGAAATAGTAGACAGAAATTGTAGTTGGAAATCGTAGACGGAAATTGATAATGGAAATTGTAGTCGGAAAATGTAGTCAGAAAATGTAGACGGAAATTGTAGTCGGAAAATGTAGTCGGAAAATATAGACGGAAATCGTAGACGGAAAATGTAGTCGGAAAATGTTGTCGGATATTTTTCGGGAAATGTCAACATTACCAACGAGTTATAAGCAACTCATTGGTAATGACATTACCAACGAGTTAACTCGTCGTTGGTAATGTCATTACCAACGAGTTTTTTATAACTCGTTGGTAATGTCATTACCAACGAGTTGAAGTCGTTGGTAATGTCATTACCAACGAGTTATAAGCAACTCGCCGGCAATGTTGTCTGGATAGGAACTGCCCAGCTCGAGCCCGAGCTTCATTTCTCCTCCTCCTCCTCTCCCTCTCCTCCTCTTTATCCGAAAACTAGCTCACCTCCTCCTCCTCTCCCTCTCCTCCTCCTTCGTTTGCCTCTACTCCTCCTTATCCTCTCCTCCTCCTATTTCTCCTCCTCCTCCTCTCCACCGATTCTCATCTCCTCTCCTCCTCCGATCCTCTCCTCCTCCCCTCCTCCCCTCCTCTCCTCCCCTCACCTCCGTCGCCGGCAAAGCAGATCGGACTCCACCATGGCAGGTCCGATCCTCTCTCTCTCCCTCTCTCTCTCTCTCAATTTTTAATTATTTTTGTGTATGTGTATGTGTATGTGTATGTGTATGTGTATGTGTATGTGTATGTGTATGTGTATGTGTATGTGTATGTGTAAATTAATTAGGGTACGTGCTAAGTTGGAAATTAGGGTGATAAGTTGTAAATTTATATGCAATGTATATATATGTGATGTGTATATATATAGGTATGTGAAAATTAAGTGATGTATATATATGTGAAAATTATGTATATATGTGGTTTGGATGAATATGTGATGTATATATATGTGAAAATTAAACCTAATTAAGATGCATGATGTATTGTGTGTGAAAAATGTGGAAAATTAATTAGGGTGTGTGATTTGGATGAATATGTGAAAATTAAATTTAATTAAGATGCATGATGTATATATATACACATCGAAAATGTATATATGTTAATTTAGGTGATATAGTTGTTAATTAATCATATAAATTAATGTGGAAATCGGGATCGAAACGGTTTAGAACCAGAACGGTTTTAAACCGGGACGGTTTGGAACCGGAACTGTTTGTAACCGGAACCGTTTGAAACCGAACGGTTCCAGTTCCAAACGGTTCCAGGTTCAAACGGTTCAGGTTCCAAACCGTTCCGGTTTCGATTTGTTATAGAACCAAAATGGTTTGGAACCGGAACGGTTTGGAACCGGAACTGTTTGTAACCGGAACCGTTTGTAACATAACGGTTCCAGTTCCAAACGGTTCCAGGTTCAAACGGTTCAGGTTCCAAACCGTTCCGGTTCCGATTTGTTATAGAACCAAAATGGTTTGGAACCGGAACGGTTTGAAACCGGAACTGTTTGTAACCGGAACCGTTTGTAACATAACGGTTCCAGTTCCAAACGGTTCCAGTTCCAAACAGTTCCGGTTCCAAACCGTTCCGGTTCCAGGTTCAAACCATTTCGGTTCCGATTTGTTATAGAACCGAATCCTTATGACTATTACGGTGTCTAGGAGGTTTTGCAGCAAATTGGCTTCGGAGAGGTTCCCGAAATAGTGGAGGGAGCAATAGTCAAGCTTCCTCCTCACCCGCAGTTAGCAACACGCCCAATGGGCCAATGATGAGTGCTCGCACGAGAGCCTTGCTAGAGGCGCGAGCTGAGGAGGTAGCTGCAAGATCAAGAGCCGTGCAACCGGAAGTCGAGGCTCGAGCCTCAGTCAGCAGACGCTCAATCAGCAGACGTCCCTCCGGTGGCAGAAACTCAGACGAGCGACAGTCAACGGGGGCATCAGAAACTCCCTCAATCTGAATGCCCCATATTCGCCCGGTGCCTACTCCCGTTTCACGGAAATCATCTGAGGCACATGGTGGTGCTGGCGCCTCATCGTCCATGCCTCGTCTATCTCCGCCGTCTGGTCTCTTCCTACCCGACAAGATTCCTGTGATCCCTGAATTCGATGATAGGGGGATGCCTGTTTATGTTGAAGGACGGCCGGAGTTCCTGAGCGTGGAGGAAGCGTACAACTTCATCCCGTTCGACCCCGTGTATCTTTGGAGTGTGAGGTGCACCAACCAACAAACGGACGATGCATGTAAATTTTATTTAACATCAGATTGATGACTTAATTATTACTTAAGATTTACGATAGGTTCAATTAATGATATCAATTTGTTGACATTGTATTATTAGGCAATTTCGTTAATGGGACTGGAAAACGGAAAGGGGCTAGAGGCACCTGCACCGGGAAGAGACTTGAGCAGGCCACCGGGGGAAGGAAAACGCCCATAAGGTCCTATGAGGATGGAGAGGTGATCGAGGCATTCGACACCACGCGCAAATATGTCAGCATGGCCGGTGCGATTGTGCGGGACAAGGTCCCAATGCTTTGGACAGATTGGGAATCTGTGCCTATCTACGTGAAGATGCAAGTGCATAATGCACTCAGTGTGAGTAAAATCGTATTTTCATTACGTAAATGCTCACTCTATTAATTAAGTCCGAATAAATATATAATTTTACCTTTTATATATTCATATTGCAGGTGTGGTTTGACGTGGATGAAGTTCTTATTCACACGTGGGTAGAGCGTCAACTACATATGAGGTGATGTGCTTCGACTTATTTGAATATATATCGAGTTAGATTTTTGTTTATCAAGTGTTTTAATATCTCTAACTTTTTTTCCTTGTTTTAATATAGGTATAAAGAGTGGAAGAACGAGCTTTCTTCCCATTACACTGTATACAAGGAGCTAGGCCGAGGTTCTACCCCTAGCGAATTCCAGTTTAGGGAGTACGAGTGGTTGTGGCTGATAGCTCACTTCGAGCACCCCAAAGCGAAGGTATGCATCCTCAATATATCTTACAAGCCTAATGTATCGTATCAGATTGAAATAGTTAGTTACTAATTTTTTTTCAAATGTTTATCAAATAAGGCGATTTCGAAGACGAACCGGGCGAATAGATTGAAAAACACCAGGGCCCATCATGCAGGTTCACTCAACTACATGAGTTGGTCAACTAAGGCGCAGCAACAACAAGATGTGAACCCGTTGGTGTATATTCATCAGAAGTTCTATCTGCAGTGCCCTGAAGAAGTGGTAAGTCTTTCGCCTCTCCATGTGTTAATAAAACTATTTTTCGATATTAATAGATTTTGTTAGCTAATACGTTATTCATTTTCGCTTTTAAATTAGGCGAGAGTGGAGGATGCGACCGCAGAAGTGACCATGAGTATAGCTCGGTCTAACCATCCTGACTACTCCGAGGAAGAAGTCACCCAGTATGCCTCTCAGATCGATCCGCTTGATCGCCCGATAGCAGCTCAGATCATGGCAAAAGCGTGCGGGACTGGAAAGAATACCTACTACTGTAGGGGAATGGGCTCGGCGGGCGAAGGAGTATTGAAAAACACTTCAGAATACTCTACCGGGTCAAGAAGTTCAACTTCTAGTCGTAACGTCGTAGCGGAGCTTCAGAGGACGCGGAGGGAGTTGGTGGACCAAAAGAGGCAAGCAGCCGAGCAGCAGGCAATCAAAGATGCCGAGTACCAAAACTTGGTCCGTTTGCAGGCAATCAGAGATGCCGAGTACCAAAACCTGGTCCAGAGTCAGGCACAGATGTTCACATGGATGCAGACGATGTACGAGACTCAGACTACCGGACAACCGTTAGCCACACCTCCACCACCACCACCACCGCACTAGTTCCCTGTGTTCCCTAGTTATCCACCACCACCACCACACCAGTCAACGCCAGAGCAAGACCAGGGTAGCCACCGGAATTCAAATGAGTACATGGATTACTTCGACCCTGACCCGCAAGTTCCTCGACCCCTCGACCCTGACGTGTAGTTGTAGTTAATTTTCCTATCGTCGTTGCTATTTGTACTGTACGTTGGACATTTATGTGTACTGTTGAACTTGTATGATTGTACGGTTTATGTCTTTCAATGCAGGTTCTGGAATTGGGCCCAATCCAGAACCGCATTTTTTTTTCAAAATTTTTCCAGACATTGCCGGCGACATGGACCTCAGTCGCCGGCAATGTCTCACATTCCGGCCACGGCGGAGATAGCATTGTTGGCAACGCCGTCGCCGGTCATGTCCTAGACATCACTGGTGACTCCCGTCGCCAGCAATGCTATCTCCGGCGGGAAATTGCCGGCGACTTGTCGGCGGGAAATTGCCGGCGACTTGTCGCCGGTAATGTCAATTCCGGCGGAAAAAAAAACAAGGCCGGCGACTTAAAGTCGCTGGCAATGTCTCTTAATGTGGTAGTGATACTTAGTTTGTCGAGGGTTTCTACCTTCATTTGAAACTGAAAGCGAGGCATTGGGGCGGTAGCCAAGTGAGCGAGTACATCTGCAATAGCGTTCTGGCTCGAGGTACTTGGGTGATATTGTAGAACTTGAACTTGGAGAGGTAATGCTTTGCAAGGGCCAAATAAGTAGCCATAGAGCCGTCCTTGGGTTTAAAGTCCATATTTACTTGATTGACCACAAGTTGAGAGGGAGCTCGTTATCAGCCGTCCTTGGGTAAATCCTTTGCCTATAAAAAAGACAGGGAGCTCGTTATCAGTGGCATGCCATACGAGGACAAAGCTAACAACTGTGAGCAAGATAGCTAAATAAAGGTATAACGTTTCCCCTTTTACAGGTCTGGATAAGGTTGGATGGAAGCAAGGTAGAGCTTGATTTGTTGAAACGCGTCTTCGCAAGCAGACGTCAATTTAATATAGTGCTTGGTAAGACAAAGTACCTTGAAGAAAGATTCACATTTATCTTAGAAGCAAGAGATAAAACGGTGTAGAGCAACAACTTACCTGTTAGGATTTGAAGCTCTTTCTTCGATGTGGGTGCCTTCATGTCCATGATAGCCTTAATTTTTCTGGATTTGCTTCAATGCCACACTGGCTAATGATGTAACCCAAAAACTTGCTTGCCATAACGCCAAATGTGCACTTGGTTGGGTTCAGTTGAACGCCATATTCCATAAGTATCTGGAAGATGATATGAAGATTAGAGACATGACCCTGGGATGTTGTACTCTTGACCAAGATGTCTTCTATATAAACTCCCACCACTGTACCGTTCACATCCCTACAGATATAGGTCATAAAGCACTGGTATGTGGATCCAGCTTTCTTGAGGCCGAACAACATGACCACGATGCAATAGAGCCTCTTGTCTGTGGTCAAGGTGGTAGCTTCTTGGTCGTCTGAGTGCATAAGAATCTTATTGTATCCAGAGTAGGCGTCCAGTGTCAAAAGCAATTCGTGTCCTATTGTGGCGTCTACTAGTTGATCGATATGGGGGAGCGGGAAGTTGTCCTTTGGGCATGCCTTGTTGACGTTGGTATAGTCGACGCACATTATCCAGCTGCCATTACTTTTCTTCACCATGATTACGTTCAAGATCCACTTGGGGT